>OX387380.1:14822497-17322497 GCA_947563715.1 Lycia hirtaria | reverse complement strand
GTTTAGAATCCTACGAAAGTTTATAAATTTCCTAGAAAATTTTAGGAAATTTTCGGTGGTCTAATAACTCTGACAAAAGGGCTGGCCACTCAGTCTATACGAACTTAGTTACTTTTTATTACAAAAATATAGCCAATGACACTTTGAAAGTGAAGACGAATCTAACGACACCTCGCACATCAAAATCAGTCAAGTATAGGCTGTAGGCAATCATATAGAAACATACATACATACACACACTCGAAAAACAACCCTCCTTCTTACGCAGTCGGGTAAAAAATACGGGCAAACCCAGGTTCACTAAAAATTTAACATAGCTAGATCGATTTGTCGTCCCCGAAAATTCCAAAATCATTGGACCCGTTTCCGAGATTCTTCCGATGTTAAAGTATAGAATAAGTAAAGTTGGATAAATAGTGTGATGTGTGAATAATAGAATAGTTACCATTCCAGGCTGAATGGAGATGTGCAGCTGCGCCGGCGGCGGACACATCTGCATATAGTGGTGCATATGGTGGTGCACGTACGGACCCACACTGGAACACACGTCATCATACTGTTCAGATGAACCTCGCTCAAGTGAATTACTTTCTAAGCTTTTAAAAGCGTTTAATAAAAAATAAATACCTACATAAAATTATCTTCCTCTTGCATAATAAAAAAAAAGTAAATAGTTAAAAATAAATACATATATTAGTTTATAAAAGGCACAAACCCCGGAGTCTGTAGATTAATTTTGTCTAATAAAAAGAAAAACGTATAGAACTGAACACATAATGACTGGATTAAAGAAATGGACCGTTTGCTTATAGGTTAACAAATTTAGTTTCTTTGGATCAAAATAGATGTTGTTGTAATTTGTATAACATATCTGACCAAGTTTGTTCAAAAACTATGAACAAGTTATTTGGATTTGAAATTTATGTGACACTTCCTTCATAACGAAGGAAGTTACACCAGCAACGAGTTTGTTACTGTTTTTTATAACTATTTTACAGATCACCAGTAATGTGGACTTTATAATACGTAGCTTAATTAACTGACCAACTGGTGTAGGTTCAAATTCTGCCGGTTGTGGATTTGTTTGATTTAAAAGGATTTTTTCATGAAATGTGTAACTCAACGATGTGGGCACAACACGACATCCTAACTTATTATAAAAGCGAAAGTATAAATCTATCTATATCTCCCTCTCTCTGTTACCTTTTTAGGGTCCAATGGCTGAACCGATTGTTATGAAATTTCGTACAGAGACAGATGAGAACAAAATGGACTTCGGCTACATTTTATCACCACCATCACTATGTTATATCGTCGCTGGACGCTCTTTTTGGAAATCCACAGTTAATAAGATTTTAACATGCATTTATAAGTAAGACGGATAGTGGGGTGCGATCAGCGATACTGACTAGGGCACGGGCGGTAGCCGGTGAGCCTCCACCAGGTCGTCGTCCGCCAAGTGCAGCGGCATGAGTCCGCTCGCGGCGCCCATGTCACCCATCATACTGCGCCGCTGCACCTCCTGACATAAACAACAAAAATAATAAATAAATAAAATTGAACCATCACGGGACGCCTGGCAGATTGGAAACGTCAAACATCAGTCGATATTAAGATTAAGGGGCCAATCATTTATTACGTAAGACGATGTAGGAGGAGGGGGGTCGACCATATCTTATTTTTTCTCACAAAGGAGTGCAGTCTTGATTCTTCTGTCTGTGAAGTCTGAGTTCTTACGTAAGATCACAAAAATGAGCAAAGGTTGTTTTTTTTAGAGCGCACGAGCACCCAGTCTCTGATTGGGTTATGAGCCCCTAAACTAATCAAAATCTTATATAATGATTAATGATAAAAAACTTTAAAATAAAACCAAATTTGACTATTACCAAAAAATAAAAATTATTAGTGGCTTACAAAACAAATGTTCCCAAAAATTGTTTCTTTGAAAAATAAAACAAGCCATATTTTCATACTTTCCTTGAGATTTTTACGTAATAAATATTAAACAGGGGCGAGGGAATTGGCCGATTCTTATTTTCTCTTTATAATGCCTTATAGTGAGTAATAGAGTATAGGGTATAGGGAGGGAGTGGATAAAAAAGTAGTAAAAATCGTCTTACATAATAAATGAATGGCCTCTAAGCTAAGAATACTTTGAATCAAATACTCTTTCAAACAAAAAAAAACATGATCAAAATCGGTCAATACGTTTAGGAGCTACGATGCCACAGACACTCACAACTTATAGCACCCCTCTTTTTGGGTCGTCTTTTTTGTAGATTAGTTGAAAAGCATAAATCTGTTCTACCAATCCTGCTTTCGTTGGCATTCATATTTACGGTCGGTCCGACCGGCTGCGCCGCCACCACGATGTAAAACATTTTTTTTTATGTATATAGAATAGCTCTACGTTTGACCACCAGCACGCCTGATGGATATTTTACCACATCTAACGCGGCGCAGCGGGTCGGACCGACCATAAGTTGGTGGCACTTTATTTCGGTATTCATGTTTGCGTATTTGTGATATTTGACAAACAATTGCGATGTGTAGATGGTATATTTGACAAATATTTGCTATATTTACCTATTCTACAAGTAGTGGTTTTATATTGGTGAACAGCGCGTGTTTGTTACGCGCTGTTCACTTAAAGAACTAATACGGCTTTGAGGGCTCTGCTGGATGTATGAAATGTAGTTGATGGGCGCAAAACAAAGGCGCTGCTACGGTCCTTATTTCATTATTTCGAGAAATCGAAACTTATAAAAACTTAATAATAAATCATTATATTACAGAAAATGTTGAAATTCCGTGTGCAGTGAAAGATTTATAACGGAATAAAGAGTCCCATGTATGCTGCAAGTGCCAACTCGTCCGATATGTGTGCGATCGTATTTTTTTTCTTCAAATATTTGGGTTAGTAGTCATTCAGCTGAATGTATTACTTATTGGCATGTTTGTCAAATACACAACACCAACTTGTCGCAAACACAAATAACCAAGCAATTGCTGCCATCAACAAGTATCTAAAATACCCGACTGCATAAGAGCTACTTTCGTAGTGCATCTTACGCTTGTGTTGCGCATGATATGGTGTTGATTGAATGTACATTTTTGGAAATAAAGTATGCAAAAATTTAGCAAAATCCTACACCAGCAACTGTATACTTTATTTAAATGAACATTCTTTAGACTATTTTTGTAAAATTATTTATTTGTTACGAAAACTTTCGTCGGAGGTTACGAAAGAGGTTTTTTTTAAAAATTTTGTGAGAGTGAGAGGCACTCAGGGAATGAAGACGAATCTCACGACACCTCGCACATCACAATCGGTCAAGCCGTTTAAGCTATAGGCTTTACAATACGAAACACACATACTACCCACTTAAAACATAATGCTCCTTGGGTAAAAGCAAGTAAGGCAGAATGTAGTTTACCATCATGTGGTGTTGCCTCTGCCACAGCCGCTCATGTACGAGATAAGGCGGAGGCACTCCAGCGTCACGCCGCCGCTCGCCCACTGCATTACACACATTATTTTACTTCAGTAAAAATAAGTTAAAAAAACTCAAAAACCCCCAACAAAAAAGACGGCTAAACCGATTTCGATGAAACATACATTGATGAACACTCGGTGAGATCTTTAAAAAAAATTGGATCAAAATCGGTCCATCCGTTTGAGAGCCACGATGCCACAGACAGACAGACACGGATACAAACGACAAATTTACAACACCCCCTCCTTTTGGGACAGGGGTTAAAAATTGAAAATACAAAAAATAATGATCCGAAATATTTTTGTTGGAATTTTATTTGCTTGAATCCATTTCATAGAACAGTTGATTGCTGTGATAGAACGGTCAGCGGCCTTAGCGAAAATTACTACTGAACCTTATTAACGTTACTTAATGCTCAAAATATTCTGTCAACTTTTCGCTGGCACGAAATGACAATGTGGGTCATGCACGACATATTATTAGATATTTAAATTCTAAGTATGTAGCCGTGTGCGCTGGGACTTATACGACTATTTTATTCTTTTGGAGGAGAATAATCCGTTAAGAAATAACGAAATGTTAGAACTTTTATTTTTGCCTCATTTAAAACGCGACCGCTTAGCGGTTAAAGCCAGGAAATATAATAATTTAATTCAATAAAAAAAAATTCAATTAAAATAAAGTTTCCGGTAGCCTAGTGGTGAGACCGTCTGACTTGCGATCCGCAGGTCCTGAGTTCGAATCCCACGGCACGCACCTCTGTCTTTTCGAAGTTATGTGCGTATTGTTGATTGCCGCCAACTTCAAACGGTGAAGGAATACACCGTGAGGAAACCTACATATCTGAGAGTTCTCAATGATCTTGAAGATGTGTGAAGTCTACCAACCCGCACTTGGCCAGCGTGGCAGACTATGGCCTAACCCTTCTCACAATGAGAAGATGGCCCGTTCCCAGCAGTGGGACAGTTTGTACAAACAGGGCTGATAAAAAAAAAAAAAAAAAAAAAAAAAAAATTCAATAAAATATAATAATAAAAAGTGATAGCACACTCACTCACACTACGTCAGTAAGTAAGCTTGTCCAAGTATAAATTAATAGCATTAGGTTCGTCCAAATTCAATTTTGTTTTGATACACTGCGAAATGCTGGAACTCGTAACATAGATTCCCACATACATCAATATATTATATCGTGTATCAGAAATCATAATTTGTAAATTACGAGCTATGGTTGGTTGTATGTCATATTTGTCACAAATAATGTATATACGTACTGTGCGCTGGCGGCGCCGGCGCGTTGAGATGCGTGGGCGACGCGTGAGATGTGCAACAACAACCGCGACATGCTGCCGCTGCGCGACGGTATCTGCAGAAAGGAGGAGAAAGAATAGACCTCTCTCCCCTGATAAGCGGTGGACTTTATTTATACCCATTAATACTAACAAGTACAGCAGCCGTACTATCAACTTTTATAGCGATGCAAGGTTCACTCAGCGCTCGTTTTCATCTTGCTTTTTCTGTAATTAAGAGAGTAAGACAAAAGATGAAGCGATTATTAAAAATATCACAATTTAAAGTAGGCTCATTAGAACTTTTGTCACACGCTCTTAATTACAGAAGAAGCAAGATGAAAAAGGGCGCTGAGCGAACTTTGCATCTCTGTAAGAGTTGAGAGTAACCTCTAAATTAGCCACGCCATATCTGTTATGACCGACATGGTCCGCTCCGATGTAACAGTATATTTATACATACTTATCATTAAAAATCTGCATACATTCTCTTTGGCTTCCTCATAAAATTAAAAATCTTGTGTATCCGTTGTGTCCGTTCCGTTATGTATAACACATTCCTTTATATAATATTCCTCTATGGAACTAACACACGACGGAAGTGAAAACTTCATCAAGGCGACGTGATAATACGAAATAGCAGTTTAGCCAAGATTAGCAATGACGCGTTGACTATATCTCTCTCGCTCCCTTAGTCAACTCGAGTCGACTACTCAAACGAGCTCAATCTTACTCAATACATAAATAAATATTTGTGGACATTTCACACAACACCATCTAGCCCAAACTAAGCAAAGCTTGTACTATGGAACTAGATGGCTGATAGAATACATATATACTTTTTTTTTGTAAATATATACATATGATACATAGAAACACCCAGACATAGAACAAACATCCATGCTCATCACACAAATGTTTGCCCTGGGTGGGGATCGAACCCACGACCTTTCAGTTCAGCAGGTAGACGTAAACACACTACCAACTGAGCCACAAGGCTAACAAAATACAAAAATAAAAAAAAAACAAAATAAAGTGCTCAGCGTGCCTAAAGAAATGTTTGCTTTAAAAAATAAAAGCAAATTATTCGTTAAGCCTCAACGCCCGATAATAGTGTACTATACCCAAAAACCTTCAGTGTGCTACGCCACTAATGTCCTAAATTTACAATTTGTGGCTCGCTCCATCCCGTCCTTATATGCGCGAACTTTTATAGAGCTGTTTTGAATGCACATAAGTACATTTTTAGGTCTGTTTCGCGGGAGTAACGATGCGCCGCAGTTGCATTTGAAATCAGTGGCCGTCCTTGCCTGTTCTGATTTATCTACTACTTTAGTTAAGCTTTGACACCGTGATGGGATAATAAAATGATTATAATGGGTATAATGATTATTTTTGTTTTTTTTCCCAACTACCCCCTTTGAGTCTACTCCACAAAAATATATTTCTCTTACTTACGCATATCTTAGTGCATTTCCACCGTTGTAGAAATAGAAAGGCTGATGCGGAACATATTGTGACGGGAGTAGCGCAGTGGGCGAGAAACGTTCGACGGGCGGCGTATTGCCAAGGAGGCTTCTAAAGACTCGACTTGCTCTGCAATCCATTGTATTTTTTTGTAATAATCTCTGTATTGGTATTCTACTTTTGGAAACTACAAAATAATAAAAACCTGTATTGATAAGACTTTAGAAAATATAACAGTAAACTAGTTTCAGATACATACTCATACGAGTTCACATTCTCCAGTTTCTGGTGACAAAAATATGTTAACATACCTAATATATGGCCTACATGACATTAAAATCATACCTGATAATTTCATATATTCTGTAAACTTAATAAGTTTATATTTAATATTTTTACTATGGATTAAACTATTTGAGAGATATATTATTAACAAAAAAAAATATAGCCATGACACTCAGGGTGAAGACCAATCTAACATCACCTTGCATATCAAAGTTGGCAAGCAATTTAGGCTGTAGACGCTCATATAAGAACATACATACATACAAATAGACTCTAAAAATAATATAACCCTTCTTTTTACACAGTCGGGTAAAAATACAAATTATTTAATAATGGTTCTCTATCATCTAATTCATCTCAGCTTATTGGCTATTTATTTAGGTAGGACACTGGACAATATAATCGAGTAGACTAAGAATTTATATTCATTCTAAGTTTGGTAATACGCCGCCTGTATCTGTTGTTCTAGCCAATTTTCCCTGCTTGTCTCTCTTTGTAACTTTACAATCAAACATGTTGGCTCTAGCTGGTCAAGCGAAGATAAGTGCCAATGTGTATAATGAATAACCAATGGCGTTAATTCTAATGACCCAGTCTTGCCATTGTTCGCTATCACTAGACTCTTTCTGGTGCTTTGGATTAGTTTTAATAACCTCCTGATTTGACATCAAACAACACATGATGTGGGTTATATCTTTAGCTAGCTTTGTATTATCCATAAAATCTTTACCGGAAATGACGTGTTTATTGTAGAGATTGGAATTAATTGCGGTTTGTAAATATGACACTGAGTTATATTGGTTTGTAATAATCAGACCTAATGTGACAAACCCCTACCGCGTTACAGCACTTTCGCAAGTCCTATGTTGATCATGTAGTCAGTAATGGCCTGTAATCATGTAGTCAGTAATAATTGGGAAAGGTTTTGATCTCATCAGGTGAGATTAGGTGGCCTCCAAGTTCGAAGTGTTCCGATATTTGCTGAAGCCCAATTTTTATCTGCAAGTACTGTACCGTTAGTACATATTTGTATTACTCACGTGTTCTGTCGCAGCAAGTTACCATCGTGAAGGTAGTAGGAGGGATGATGCGCAAACTGCGGTGAAAGAGGCGCGGCTGGAGGCACGAGGGGCGGAGCACGCTCGCCAGGCGAAAGGGGGGAGGTAGACGCGTCGCGCCCCACTTCGCTAGAACCAGTACCAGTGCCGTCTTCTTCAGTCAGGTCTATAACTTCGCGCTGGAAATTGATATTAAAGCACAAATTACGCCGGCTCGGCAAATCCGTCACTAAACATGTCCAAACTCTGAGGATGCATTGGATAAGAAAGATATTATCCATCCTGTCTTTTATTGATAGAGTAGAACTATGCTTCTACTACACGTCAGGATGCATAAAGCTACATTATTTGTTTCATTAGTTGTTTACAAAAAAAAAGGATATAAATATTCTATCAGCCATCTAGTTTCCATTGCACATTTTGCACAAGATAGATAGATAACACTTCATTAAAAGACCACAATACAGAAACATTAAATACATATAGAATAAGATTAAAACTAGGGGTTTTAATTGGCGGCCTTATCGCTTAGAGCGATCTCTTCCAGGCAATCTTGCACGGATAGGACAGATGGCAACAGATAGTGGCCTTAAAGCAAAACTTAACTAAAAATGGGTATACATAAAACAACAGTAGTTAATTATATTATAGGTACCTAGGTTAAAAGAGGAAAACAAAATATTATAATAGATCAAATTCTCATTCATATACTTACATAAATATCTCTATCAATAACATACATAGTAATTAAGCTTTGCTTAATTTGGACTGGATGGTGTTGTGTCCACCAATATTTATTTATTTTATTATTTATATTACCTGTTCATCTCCCAATAGTTGCACATCATCAGAGCTGTCAGAGAGCCAGTCCAGCTGAAGGTCGGGCGCCGACAGAGCCGCCGCTCCGCCACTGCTCCCCTGTGCCACCTACAAAATGTGACATAGGTCTTTGATCATCCAGCTGGCCTAGTATGGAAAGTAGATAAACTGTTTTATCCACATTGTTATGTCAGTTGTCAATGTCAGTATATACTTTATTTCTTCTGACAGGTGGATAAAACGGGGGAAAACTATTTATCTATGTTCCATGCTAACCCAGCAGCAAGCCAATTTTAATCCCAGTACTTGCAGGACAGAACATTGTAAATCTTTCTGATGCTTATTATTAACATAACATATAATAAAACTTCTGTAAATACTGTTTACAAAAGTATTACAGAAGTTTTAGTTTTATATTATTAGGTATAGGTTATGTTAGGTTTATCTAAGACAATGCATCAAAATTTAAAGTTTTGCCAAGGAGAAAGGACATATTTGTATTAGCTATAAATAGGACAAAAAACCCAGTTTTATTAACTTTTTACAACACATCATGAAAATCAAAAAAATACAGGAATATCGATCCACATTCTTGATGCATACTGCACATGAATGGAATTCATTGCTGCCATCTCTGATTCCTGAGACATATAATCTTGGAATGTTCAAGGCTAGAGTGAAAGATATCATCTAGATTGACGAGCTCTATCGTCGGCCATACTGTCGCTTAACATCAGGCGAGTTGGTGGTCAATCATAGATCTATCTTGCATAAAAAAAATGTTTTCTTATGTGGTTAACAATGTCTATGGAACAGACTAAAAAAGCATCTATAATTTGTGAAGCTTGAAAGTATATGAGTATGTCAAATTACCTGATTATCCATCCCTCTGCTTGGAGGTGACTTTACAACAGTGCTTGGCCCTGGTTGGGGAGACGATATCCTCCTGTCTCCACTGCCACATCTGATATCTGGCTGTGCAGAACTGCTCTCAGCTTTCACAGTAACTGCAGCATTTGGTTCTACTTTACACACTGGGCTCTGAGATCTTGGTTCTATTTTTAAATTTACAGATTGCCTCTCTGATTCTGCCCTTTCATTTTTAACATTCAACAGTGGTGTTGCTTGGACTTCTTCATTGTTAATTTCCTGTTTAACCCAACGTATGTTGGTAGCAGGTTCTTCTTTGACTGGTTGTATGGGAGGATTTAATGGTATATTGGCAGTGTGTACGGGGCATGTGGGCACCCGTGGAGGGATGTTGTAGTGTGGCCGCATGTGGTGGAGATGGTGAAGGTGATGATGATGGTGTCTGTGACCACTATCATGAAAGTTCACATGAAAAGGACTGTTAGGGTGCACATGTGCATCCATCACATGCCCATGTCCTATGCTGTGATGATGTGTGGGCAACCAACTCTGAGAATTCATTTCTGAATTCTCTTGCTTGATTATAGGTCGCCCAAAATTGTTGTGTGATTGTGGAGTATGATTCGAAAGTCTGGGTGATTGTGGAGTATGATTCGAAAGTCTGGGTGATTGTGTTGCTTGCTCATATACTGCATGAGTATCAATTTCTTGTGGCCTTATTGGTGTAGATTCTACTGTATTTGTGTTTATGCTTGGTCTAGCTATATTGTTTTGATATGTATTTGTCTCGGTATGTCTTGAAGAAGTGCTGAGATCGTGTGGTTCTCCCTTTATGATGAAAGATGGTGGCCTCGTCCCATTATTGCTAGACTCACTTCTTTGAGGTTCAGTTCTTACAGGGAGATGTCTCGCTCCTTGGTTGTCACACTGTATTTTCCTTGGAGCATTGTCTTCTTCTTCAGAACTGAGTTCAATCAAATTGGAAACTTCTGCCTCTTTTGATTGTCTCCTTCGTGGTGAAATATTAAGTTTACGGCTTGGCCTCTCCAAATTAATTGGCATTGGACTATCATTAGTGTTCCCAGTTCTGAGAGAGCTTTCACCATCTAAACGTCCAGATAAGTTTTGATTTGCTTCAGTATTTACATGTTGTATACCATCCTGAGGTAGAGCTTGGCTGGACGCCATTGTGTAAGGAGGGTTGTACGAATTCCTAAGATTATGTAGAACCACATAGTTATTGTATAAAGCTGTATGGTTTGCATGACTCCATGATAACGGGTGACACCAGTACTGTGGTTTGGGTTGATACCGTATATTAACATCAGGAGGCAAGCACCTTGGTTCAATAGAATTGGAACTGTCTGGGTTCGCATGACCACCAGAGTAATCAAATGAGCTGGAGCTGTCTGGTAGAGGCTGATATTCTTCTGGAACTGGTGTGCGTGATGATGAAGGCTGATGAAGGGGACTGACGTTAACATCGTAGCGCTGACTCGGGGCATTCGCGCTTGCATTATTTGATGACGCAGTTTTGGTAATATTTTCGTTGGAAGATGAGACTGCAGGTTGCATTGGCATCACCTCTACTTCATCATCATCACTACTAGCAAATAAATCACCATTATCCGCAAATAATGCACTCGCGTCACACTCCATTTGTTCTGTAAAATAGTTACAAATCAATATTATAGCAATAGTCATTCATAAACAACAAGACCTTAACAGTTCATAATTTACCATTTTTGGGCTGGCTATCCGAACTCGACGCCGCAAATGCAGTATCTAAAATAGCACCAAGCGAAGAAGGCCCCGGTGCATCCCACGGTGATGGCGAATTGTTTCTTTCGTGCCCCTTTTCAGTCATTTTAATACACATTCATCCAGATAGTGGCTACAAAGGAACCACAGCCTCCTTTACATTACATGACTAACTATTCACTGTTTATTGTATAAATTTACTTGTTGAAAATATTATGAATACATTTTTTTATTTCTAATACATTTTTTAATCTAGATTTATTAAAAATGAACGTGAAATATGTGAATGATAAAATAACAAAATATACGACGAACGGGACGAACATTGAACAAGAACAATAATAATCATAGACTTCTAGTTCTCTTTTTTTTTTTTTGCCTGATGTTGGCATCATGTTTGCACATTTGCCATTTGTCGAGTTATTCCAGAAAAAGAATGCAACTGAAATGGCATACTTCTTCTTCTTCTTTTTGTCTCTCACGGGGTTTGGACTCGCACGGTTTGCGCAGTTGCCATTTTCAAGTTTCGTAAATATTAACGTTTTAGTTTAAATTTAGGGAAACGAGACACGCGAAAATTTTATTATTAGGATAAGACAGGAGAGTTAGGTAATATAGGAAAATAAATAAATATGATATATTATATAGAATATATAGATGTTTAAAAGGATTTACAGATTTATATTATTAGAGATAATATAAGAAGATATGGTAGTATAAATAGCAGGTGAACAATAACTAAGAAGATAATTAATATTTACAGGTAATGGGACATGAAGGGAAATTAAGTCAGAGAAGAGGGAAGCATGATCATTTAGAGGGCAGGAGAAAAATGTGATCCAAGTCACCATAATCACCACATTCACATAGTGGGCTATCTGTAATTTTAAATCGCGCAAGGTGAGCAGGACAACTAGAATGACCTAGGCGCATCCTAATCAAAACCGAAGTGGACTTTTTACCAAGGCTGAATAAGCTAAACCACGGTTTATTCTGCAGAACTGAAACACAGTATTACGCAGAGCCACTGTCGGCAAACTCAAACAAGTAAATATCGTATTTTGCACTACAAAATGTAATTATTATCACATTGTCATTTTATAGCTCAGCTTACTAAGCACAATAGTCAAATACAGCTCATTTGAAAATATGCCTTAAATTCTAAACGTTAGACTTCATTTTGGTATTAGATCTATAAATACTTATGACTTATTTCATTGCACGCTAGATGTCGTCTAAATTAGTTTAAAACCATTAGCGACAAATATGACTGTCCGATATTAAAACATTGGATCCAAACAATAATTCCTATAGTAATAGTACCCTATATTTATCATGTGTCATAGAGCCCGGTTTCTGTACAAGATGTAATGGAACGTACAGATAAAAGTTTTTGGATAGAAGCGATGAAGGACGAATATAATTCCCTCATTGTTAATGAAACATGGGAATTGGTAAAACGACCACTGGATCGCAATGTTGTCAAGACAATGTGGATTTTGAAATAAAAGACTGGAGCTGATGGCAGAGTTCAACGGCATACAGCCAGACTTGTTGCTAAAGGCTATTCGCAAAAGCCTGGAGAAGTTGTCAAAATGTCGTCGATTCGTCTTCTGCTAGTATTAGCTGTTGAAAAAAACTTGATCGTTCATCATATTGACGTAAGTACGGCTTTTCCCAATGGTGATCTAGGTGAAGAAATATACATGGAGCAGCCTGAATTTTTGTTCAGAAGGGGAATGAAGGCATGGTTTGTAGACTCAAGGCTATATATAGTCTAAAACAAGCCGCCAGATGCTGGAACCAAAGTTCATGCCCATTTGATGAACATAGGGTTCAATCGAAGTAAATATGTTCCATGCGTGTATATGAAGGAGAACGGTAAAAATATGACTGTAATAGCACTTTACGTGGATGATTTTTATATCTTCACAAATGAAACTAAAGGAGCAGAAGGTCTGAATCGTCAAATAAGTCATCATCATCATCTCAGCCATAAGAAGTCCACTGCTGGACATAGGCCTCCCCCATGGATTTCCAAAAAGACCGATTGGAAGCGGCTTGCATCCAGCGTCTTCCCGCCACTTGTATGAGGTCATCTGTCCATCTCGTGGCTGGTCTTCCTACGCTGCGCTTGCCGGTACGTGGTCTCCACTCGAGAACCTTTCGGCCCCATCGGCCATCAGTTCTGCGTGCTATGTGCCCTGCCCACTGCCACTTCAACTTGCTAATCCGCTGTGCTATATCGGTGACTCCTGTACGTCTACGTATCTCTTCATTTCTGATTCGATCTCGTAGAGAGACTCCGAGCATAGCCCTCTCCATAGCTCGTTGCGCGACCTTGAGCTTCCTTATGAGGCCCATAGTTAGGGACCACGTTTCAGTGCCGTATGTCATCACTGGTAACACACACTGGTTGTAAACTTTCGACTTGAGGGATTGGGGTATATTGGACGAGAAGACGCTTTTAAGTTTCCCGAACGCTGCCCAGCCGAGTTGGATACGACGATTGACCTCCCTCGCAAAGTTGGACCTGCCTAATCGGACCGTTTGTCCTAGGTAGACGTATTCGTCAACAACTTCAAGAGTGGAGTTCCCCACAGATATTTGGGTGGGCACTACATGGGCGTTCGACATAACCTTCGTTTTGTCCATGTTCATTTTGAGGCCCACCCGTTGGGAAACTCTATTGAGGTCTTCGAGCATCGTACTGAGGTCTTCCATCGACTCTGCCATGACTACTATATCGTCGGCAAACCGAAGGTGAGTGATGTACTCGCCGTTAATATTGATGCCAAGCCCTTTCCATTCCAGAAGCTTATAGGCATCTTCCAAACCAGCGGTAAACAGTTTCGGAGAGACAACGTCTCCCTGCCTCACGCCTCTTTTCAATGAAATTGCCTCTGAGTTCTGCCCCCGTATTCTGCCCCCGTATTCTGAACCCATTCGGTTTCGGAATCGATTCGATTTGTATATCTACGTCTCTGTCATTTCCATAGAGAATGACAGAGACGGAGATATACAAATCGAATCGATTCCGAAACCGAATGGGTTCAGAATAAGGGGGCAGAACCCATTCGGCTTCGGAATCGATTCGATTTGTAAATCTCCGTCTCTGTCATTTCCATAGAGAATGACAGAAACGGAGATATACAAATCGAATCGATTCCGAAACCGAATGGGTTCAGAATACGGGGGAACCCATTCGGTTTCGGAATCGATTCGATTCCGAAACCGAATGGGTTCAGAATACGGGGGCAGGTCTTGTACTCGGACTGACATGGTGGCGTTGTTGTACAAACACTTCAGCACTTCGACATACCGATAGTCAATACGGCATCGTTGGAGAGCCTCAAGCACCGCCCAGGTCTCAAACGAATCAAAGGCTTAAGGCAAAGGCAAAGCCAAATAAGTGATTCTTTTAAAATAAAGGATTTGGGATTAGCAAGAGAATGTTTGGGAATTCAATTTCTTTGGAAAGATGATAAAAAGATGAAAAGATGATTGTACATAGAAGTCGTACATTGAGAAGATACTGGAAAAGTATAATATGTCAGATGCAACACCAGTCAGTACACCAATAGAAGTCAATTTACGACAAAAACTAGGAGAAAGGGACCAAACCAATCCAACGTATCAGGAAATTATTGGTTCGCTGATGTATTTGGCGTTCTGTACGAGACCTGATAATTATATCGTATGCAGTGACAATGTTAAGCCAGTTCAACAACTGCAACGATTCTACGCATATGGCAGCACTGAAACGAATACTTAGGTATCATAAGGGGACTATAGGACTCACGCTGCATAAAAAGTGTAATAGTTTATAGTCCTATAATTACGTATGCAAATGCAGATTGGGGCAACGGGCCTGACGGAAAGTCATTTTCGGGCTATGCTCTAATTTTCGGTGGAGCTGCAGTAGCATGGCAATCTGCTAATAAAGCGATGATGATGCAGAGATGTGAATCTTTAAGTATTGCAGAGGCGGAATATATTGCCATTTGTGGAGCTGCAAAAGAAGTTAATTATCTTTGAATGGTTTATACAGTGATCTTACTGGCGTTACTGACAATGCTGTTACAATATAATATAGTGATGGAAGAGCTCAGTACGATGCTCGAAGACCTCAATAGAGTTTCCCAACGGGTGGGCCTCAAAATGAACATGGACAAAACGAAGGTTATGTCGAACGCCCATGTAGTGCCCACCCCAATATCTGTGGGGAACTTCACTCTTGAAGTTGTTGAAGAATACGTCTACCTAGGACAGACGGTCCGAGTAGGCAGGTCCAACTTTTCGAGGGAGATCAATCGTCGTATCCAACTCGGCTGGGCAGCGTTCGGGAAACTTAAAAGCGTCTTCTCGTCCAATATTCCCCAGTCCCTAAAGTCGAAAGTTTACAACCAGTGTGTGTTACCAGTGTTGACATACGGCACTGAAACGTGGTCCCTAACTATGGGCCTTATAAGGAAGCTCAAGGTCACGCAACGAGCTATGGAGAGGGCTATGCTCGGAGTCTCTCTACGAGATCGAATCAGAAACGAAGAGATACGTAGACGTTCAAAAGTCACCGATATAGCACAGCGGATTAGCAAGTTGAAGTGGCAGTGGGCAGGGCACATAGCACGTAGAACTGATGGCCGATGGGGCCGAAAGGTTCTCGAGTGGAGACCACGTACCGGCAAGCGCAGCGTAGGAAGACCAGCCACGAGATGGACAGATGACCTCATACAAGTGGCGGGAAGACGCTGGATGTAAGCCACTTCCAATCGGTCTTTTTGGAAATCCATGGGGGAGGCCTATGTCCAACAGTGGACTTCTTATGGCTGAGATGATGATGATGATAGTGACAGTCAAAGCGCTAGTAAGTTAGTGTATTCTCCTGCAATTGGGAAGCGTTCAAAGCATATAATAATACGATTTTTTCATTTTGTAAGAGAATTGGCAGAGCAGGGGTCTCTATTGTTATAAAATATTGTGAGACCTCTAAAATGCCCGGAGCTATGCTTACAAAGGGGATAGGCAGGTCAAAACATATGTTTTGTGCCACAGGTTTTGTGCACACCGTAGAGGATTGAGTGGGGAATGGGGATGTTGTTTGAAACCTCTGTGGGGTGTAGCAATCCTTTATGGAGAGAATGTTTAGTTTTTATTACTTGATGATGTTTTTGTTTCTGTCAACTCCTGTTTTATGTGAAAAATAAAATATACAAGTTTCTGTTCCTCACGTTACTTATTTTATTGTGGCGCTAAATATAATCTACTAATAAGGGACCATATTACTTGTACTCACATGGGGCCATATTCTGTACGGCGGAGTACGGGGCGCACAGTAGTGACTTAGTGAGGGCGCCACGGCGTATAGTTTGGTTGGGAACCCCTGTGAATCCTGTGATTGGCTCAAAGGACTCGGAATCCAGAGCCGTTAAATAGTTGGGGGAAATTACTGTCAGCGTGTGACGTGGGTAACTTTACACATACTTTTTCATGATATCAGAGTACTAATGTATAAGTCTAATAGTATTTTACTTATTTAAGCGAATTCTTTCGTGGTCAATTTTAAAGTAAAGAAGTAACAAGTCCAATAGTATAGAAAAAAAAAAATAGAAAATATTTAAGAAAATCGCGTTAAAATGAATGACTTGTCAAAGTTAAACGCGAAAGTGGGTAAAATTGGCTCTTATTCATTTCGATAGTGGAAAATCTTCATAAACGGTGATTTACATAATTTAGGTTGATTTATTTTACTTTTTTGATGTAAAAAGCGTAGATCTATATAACTAAATCAATTTGTCATATTCAATCGTGTTCATTTTCATGGGAAATGCCATTTAAAAACTTTGAGCTACAAACGAGCGGAAAAAATAAAATAGTTTAATTGCATTTTTATTACTAATGAAATAATTTCTTAAACATCAAATAAAGCTAAGAAATTCTTACAATCATTTGAGTGTTGAATGACCTCATTATCAACTATAAGTTCTAAGATTAATAGTGAGTAATATCAAATTTAAAAAAGATTCACTCCATTCCATGAACTGCATACCTATTGTTTTCTTTATGATTCTTGAGTTCTCTTATGTTTGGTTTTTAGAAGACTAGTTTTCGGGTATGTTCTAACTAAAAACAATTTAAAAATCAGTCAAGTGCATGTTGGGCCACGCGCAATTTAGGGTTTCATAGTTCCATATCACAATTTATGTCCATGTCAATATTATGCGAACTTAAAATAGGGTTGTTTGATACTAAGAATATTCTAGTTAAGCTAAGTTGATCGACTATTACTCGTGATACGTGATTAAGATACTTACTTGTGATATTTTTCCTTACAATTTCGTTAGGAAAATTAATTGCTGGTTTTTTTTTCAGCATACCTATTCGACAATAACCATTTAGCTGGTAGAGGGGGAGAGACACTTGACCCTAACAAAAATTGTCATTTTAAAGCCTTATATTTTGCAAAAGAGACGAAGACAAATATGGAATACTAAATTGAATAATATATTTTTGAATTACCTATCCAATTACAGCCACCCAACAGCCAAGAGGTATACAAGAAAAATAACATCCCTACTTTACGTGTAGAGGAATTACAAGGGTACCTCCCTTGTAATTACTTTATTCCCATAGAAAGTGTTTTCAAGATATATTTTAATTACGTCGATAAAGTAGTAAAAAATATTTTAGCACTTGATTATGAGGCCCTAGAAATGTAAAAAAGTGCTAAAGTGAAGCAATGTCAGCGCAGTTGGTTGTGCATTCAACTTTTATATTGGAAAGCACCTTTTGAAAAAGAAACTAAATAATAAATAAGAATAGAAAGAAGAAATAGAAGTTAAAATAAATCATATTATTTTTGATATAATACAATGTTGTTTTATTGAAAATCAGCCCCCGTATTCTGAACCCATTCGGCTTCGGAATCGATTCGATTTGTATATCTCCGTATCTGTCATTCTCTATGGAAATGACAGAGACGGAGATATACAAATCGAATCGATTCCGAAACCGAATGGGTTCAGAATACGGGGGCAGACTTAGAATAATATGAGTGACATGAGTTTGAATTATGACGGATAACATAATGAGAAAGTGTTGATGGAGGTATGTAGTAATAAATGAGATTGTAACATTCCTCCCCAATTAAATCTCGTCAATCAGACGGCGTGGAGGTCGCCCTTGGCGTTGACTTCGGCGAGGCTGGGGTGCTGGAATGGACACTGGAGTCACAAAAGCTGGAGATGAGGCGAGCGATATGGGAGATGATGTTGTTGATGATATTGGAGATTGTGAACAAGTGGGTGATGTAGTGTTTGATGATGTTGGTGGAGATGAAGGAATGTCAGGGACATGTAATGTAGGTGATGATGATGTAGGCAAGGAAGGAATGACATTTGTTGATACGGGAGGACATAACATAGGAGAAGTGACAATGGGACTAGGGGTAGCTGCGTTAGCAGACTCTGAACTAAGTCGTTGTCTCAATTTGGTCTGCATGCTTCCTTTTCGAACTTCCTGTTGATGTGGTGACAACATAAGAGTATTTATGTTTCCTGGCAGCAACTGTTGCAGGTTGCCACTTTTTTTCTTCTTTAGTTTTAAGGTATACTTTATCTCCTGTTTGATAAGTGGGTGCAGAAGACATTATATTGGCTTTCACTTGCTCATACTGCAATCTTCGCCTCTTACTCGGTCTGATATTTGACAGTACGCAGTTCAACTGTCTACCGAACATCATTTGTGCAGGCGATTTGCCGGTAGTGCTGTGAGGTGTGTTCCGATAGGTGAACAGGAATTCCAATAAGCGGGTCTTCAATGATGTTCCCTCATTACTGGTCATCCTGTTTTTAAAAGTTTGCACAAAACGCTCAGCCAATCCATTTGTGTGGGGATGATACGGGGTTGAGGTGACGTGTAAGATTTCTTGTTTTTTGCAATATTCTTTGAATTCATGGGAGATTAGTTGTGGACCGTTATCAGACACAATCATTTGCGGAAGCCCAAAGGTGCGGAATATGTCATCTAGCACAAAACATAAGCTTTTAGATGTTATATTTTTCATTGGTCTTAATTCACACCATTTTGACAATGCATCGCACAAAACAAGCCAATAAGTGCCTTCAAATGGTCCTGCGAAATCAATATGTATTCTTTCCCAGACTTCTTCAGGTGTGGACCATCAAAATACTGGTACTTCATTATTGGACGGCCTGTTCTCTTGACATCTGGTGCACTTTTTTTACGAAGTTTTCGATATCCTCATCTAAAGATGGCCACCATACGTAGAAACGCGATAGCGCTTTTATGGCAGATATTCCGGGGTGCCCTCTATGAAGATAATGTAAGACAATGTTAAGATAATGTTTCTTGAGTGTTTCAGGCACGACGATTCTACCTTGCCACATTATGATTTTATTTTCAATGGATAGCTCAAGACGCTTCCTGTAGAAATGTTTAATGTCTTGTTTGTAATCGATTTCCCTCCAACCAGTTTTTAAAGATTGATATACTCGTGAGAGGATTGAGTCTTTCTGTGTTTCTTTATTTAAGGTTTCTTCTGATAAATGGAGATCTTCGATTCTGTTTCCAAGAAGACGTTCAGTGATTCTATGTACGGAATTTTCGATTGTCGAAGGTTCTACCTCAGGATTTGGTAATCTTGACAGACAGTCAGCCAAAATATTATTTTCTCCTTTCTGGTAGATGATGTCATATTGGTAGCTTCCAATCAATAGAGCCCATCGTACAAGTCTATTATTTACCAATTTTGGAAGATTGCGTTGAGGACCCAAAATGTGAATGAGTGGTTTATGATCTGTCATTAAGGTAAATTTGGTTCCTCTCAAGTACTGATCAAATTTTTTTATTCCAAAAATTATGGCTAGGGCTTCTCGGTCAATAACAATATTTGCGTTCTGCTGGTCGTAGTTTTCTGGATGCGAAAGCTATTGGTTTTTCAGTATTTTTGTTTTTGTGAAATAAAACAGCTCCAACTCCTTTCTCTGATGCATCACACGCTAAAAAGAGGGGGCGACATTCATCGTACGCAACGAGAGGTTTTGCGTTTGCAATGCTTGTTTTAGCGTCTTCGAAAATTCGGTTTTCGTTACTAGACCATCGCCATTTCTGTTTTCCACTAGTTAATTCGTAGAGATCTGCACACAATCGGTGTAGATGTGGAATGAAACGTTCATAGTAATTGATAAGGCCAAGAAAAGATCTTAATTCTTTGGCATTTGTTGGTTGTGTTGTGATGCTTTGGTTATAGCATCTATCTTTCCTTGGGTAGGGTGTATTCCATTTTGATCAATAATATGACCCAGGTACTCGATTCTCTTTTGTAAGAAACTACATTTCTTTATGTTCACTTTTAAACCCGCTTGTTTAAGTCGGCTTAACACAGTAGAGAGTGTGATTAAATGTTCATTTATATTCTGTCCTGTCAGTGCAATGTCATCAAAATATACTGCTACATTGGGTAAATCTCCAAGTAATTGGTCCAGAAAATTTTTAAATATTGATCGGGCGGTCGAAATTCCGAACGGCATTCTGTTGTATTGGTAATATCCCCTGTGAGTTGAAATAGTCAAGTATTTTTTTGAGTCGGGTGCAATTTCAAATTGTAAGTATGCATCTTTCAAATCAATTTTTGAATAGACAACACCTTTTGCTAGTTTTTGTCGTAAATGGTCGAAGATAGGTACTGGATGTAAATGTTTCGTTAGGACTGGATTAAGAGTAGTACTGTAATCTCCACAAATTCTAATGTCACCTGAAGGTTTTAAGACATTTACTGTAGGCGCAGCCCACTCTAATGACGTCATGTTTGGGTCTACCTTGTTTATAATACCTGTATCGACAAGGCGGTCTAACTCCCGTTCTATGTTTTTCTTTATACTGAATTTAATTGGTCGCGTAGGAACGTGGACAGGTTCTGCGCCTGGTTTCACGTGAATATTTACTTGGTAATTGTTCACTTTTCCAAGTTGTCCGTCAAAAAGATCTTTATATTGTTTGAATACTTGATCAAGTGTTGTCGGTGCTTCTATTTTAATAGAGTAAACTGGTTTTGGAAACTCCATTTCGAACATTTCGCTCCATCGTAGACCAAAAAGCAAGGGTTTTGAATTTTTCATAACGACTACAGGTAATGTTTTTTGCTGTCCGTCGACTTCGACGTCTACGTTGGCTATTCCTTCAGTTTTCAATTTGTTGTTACGTTTGCCGTACGCTTTGAGTCTTGGTCCTTCTGTTAATGGTGGCGATCCTATTTTTTACCATAGTTTGTCGCTAATTATGGAGTATGTGGATCCAGGATCCCAGTCCATTGTACATTTAACGTTATTGATTGTCACATCAATTTGTTTGCAACCTTTTCGTATTTTTCGGGAGCCTGTAACGTTGTAGACTCCTTCACTTTCGCTATCAATGTCTGTCGCTATTGTAGAGCTAGATGCAGACGCTCGTGCTTCGTTAATTCTGTGAAGACGTTTGGTAGCGTTCTTTTTATTTGGGACAATATATGCTCGCCCCGTTTTAATGCAGCAGCTCTCAAAATGTCCTGTGACATTACAGCTATCGCAAACATGATTCTTGGCAGCACATTTTGAGATGTCGTGTTTGTCATTCTTGCCACATCTAAGGCATTGTTCAAAATTTAATTTCCTCTGTCTATTGTGGTTTGATATAGACCTTTGAGTGTGTATCCTCTTGATTTTGTTCATGTTGGCTTCCGTTGTGTTTGGTGTGTCATGTTCCACTTGTTCTCTAGATTGTGCAATTGAGAAGAATTCTTGGAAAGTTACTTCTCTGCCTGATTCTTGTAAATCGGGCCATTTTTGTTTGAGGTCTGTTTCCAAGTCAGGATGATTCAGCCCTGTGGCAAAACGATCTCGGAGTTGTCGTTTCAATAGTTCGTCACTGTAGGCGCAGTCTCGACTTAAACTCTTAAGTCTGTTTGCGTAATGCTCCATAGATTCATCAGGTTCCCTCATGCAGTTCCAAAACTCCAGTAACGCGCGGTATCTAGTTTTTTTGATTCTGAATAAATCCAAGAGCTTGGACCGTATGTCTATGTACGTACTATTATCAAAATTTGGTGTAAGCGCTATTTTTAACTCACGGAATGTATCCGGTGATATTATGTTCAAAAGGATGTCTTTTCTTAAGGAATCATCACTATTACTCACGTTTAGAATCTTGCACTTATTCTCAAAATAGTCAATGAAGTCCTCGATTTTGTATTTGTCCGAGTCAAATTTTTCCATGTTGAAATTTTTAAAAATCATCATCCTATCCTTAGATGATAGTGATGAGTTTGAAGCGTTCGTCACGCTGGTAGTCGCTTGTGTGTCATGGCCTTTATGTATTGTTTGTACTAACAATTTCAGTATGGAAGTTATTTGTTCTTGTTGGACCTGTTGAGTCCGCAAAAACTGTGCAAATTGTTCATCGTTCATTTTTCTGATTTACTCCTCGTCGCCAATAAAATAAATCATATTCTTTTTGATATATATAATGTTGTTTTATTGAAAATCAGACTTAGAATAATATGAGTGACATGAGTTTTAATTAGGCTGAGTCTATTAATACGGGTACTGTACGAACAATTTATAATTATTAATACGGTTACCGTACGAATAATTTATAATTATTAATACGGGTACTGGACAAACAATTTATAGTAGAGTTTTTTCTTTTATTTTTTTCTTTTTTTGGGCCACTACATTATTTACAGAGACTTTTTAGTGCTAATTTTTGCGTACCTAGATCAAATACGAAAACACATCTACTGTTTAGTTTTTAATATTCTAACATAACCTAACCTACTTACCTCATGTCAAATAGATAAACACAAAATGGCGCTACTTTGCGTTCCGTTTCACAAATCAGTAACATTTAATTTTATTAAAAAAACTAGTTAGATACTAAATACTATGCATAAGCTGCTTTGTGGTCCCATTCAGAGTTCCGACAGCAGAAAAACGTAATCAATTTAAAAAAAAAAAAATTCTTAATTTAAAAAAAAATAATTGAATAAATGTACCCGTACAAATAGTCACATCGTTCGCAACAAGCTAATCATCCGGGTACTGGACGAATAAATATAATTTATTCGTCCAGTACCCGTACAAATAGTCACTTTCTTTTAATTATGACGGATGACATAATGAGAAAGTGTTGATGGAGGTCTGTAGTAATAAATGAGATTGTAACAGAAGTGAAATAAGAAAATACATTTTATAATGTTTGGCGACTACAACTCACTGTAAGAGGGCTTAGATTCACAGATCTCTTACATAACTGTAACTAAGGGCCCACAGTGGAAATATAAGGCGTATGCCTGGTATTATAAAGAAATACACAGAGTCATGTAAATAAGATGTTATTTTAACTTTTTCATAACAGAGTACATTTTTCACTCTAGACAAAAGATACAAGACGTGACATAAATAGAATCAATTTAATCTACATACTTTGAAAAACTTACTTTTAAAAAACTTTACTTATCTTTTGGTAAAAAAAACAAGAATTTTTAAACCAGGATATGTCCAAAGTTTGGCGCAAAGTCAAAGTTACCCACATTGACAGTGTCGAAATTTTATTAGTCTTGACATAATTTTTTCGGGGTAGATTATAGTTTTCTTTGACTTTGTTTGTAGAATTTAAAGAAATGAATGTTTCTATTTATTTTTATTTATCATCACACTATCTTAAATAAGCGATAAATTAATATACCGAAGCGAGATGTGTACTATAAAAAGAATATTTCTCACAGTTATTTGTGCAGTAGTATCAAAGTAGTTTAAGGTTGTGCAATTCGGCACCATTTAGATAACACACCACTTCGCTGTGGCCGCGTATTTCTTTATTTTACGTTTTATAGTAGGTACACGTTGTTTACGTATACGTACTAAAAGGACAGAAAACATGTCTGCTTCTGTATTGCCGCTGTTTCTTCACGGAGAAGTAGTTAAAGGATTCGGCAGAGGTTCAAAAGATTTAGGCTGTCCCACAGGTAAACTTAAGCTAAAAAAATAGTTTTTTGTTTTTAATATTCTCTATTTTTAGTCAGACATTACTGTAGGTATGAGAAGTTACAATGGCCAAATTTGGGGACCGTTTGATATGCAACCTGCAGATCTTAGGTGAAAATCTCAAGGTATGCTCTCTGTCTTTGAAACTATTGCATATTTATTTAATTATTACTAAAAGTTATATTAATATTGTATACTTCCTAGACATAAGCCATGATAATGCCCCTATATAGCTGCTTTAAACAAATTTCAAATTATTACCGACATTGTAGGTATATATACTGTTTCAGAGAATTGTTTAATGGTTAATTTAATTACAAAAATAACTACATTAAAATACGGATTTTGATGTAGTTAGGTATTTTTGTGCAAAAGAGGATTTAATCGAGAGTGTTCTTAGCTTTTGTTTCATTTTTCAGCTGTGTTTTTTTGTCAGGGCGAGTTTTCGAGTTTTCTGAACTTATACTTACTTATTATATGTGTAAATATAATTTTTATTAAAGATAAGCCTTAACACGTAAACTTAATAAATACAAATTATTTTATCACCATTAACAAAAACTTATACTTGTTAAATTGTTTTTGGTACAAATTCAGACATGGTGAAATAGAGGGACTAAGAAAATATTTTGCATGCATTACTATATATGTATAATTAAAATATACTAAGTAAATACTCCGCCGCTTCCAATCGGTCTTTTTGGAAATCCATAGGGGAAGCCTATGTCCAGCAGTGGACTTTTTATGGCTGAGATGATGATGATGATGAAGTAAATACTAAGTCAATATATTACTAGATGTACATATTGGAGTTCATTTGAATTGAGGTTAGGGTGAACTAGAAATTACAATGCTATGTGTAACATTTTATGCAGTGCAGTTCTGACAATATTAGATATATACAGGTTGAATTGATAACCTCATTTTTTTTAAGTCGGTTAAAACACAGCAGACTCTTAATTTGGGGCTAGATGGTTTTGTGTGAAATGTACTCCAATATTTATTTGTTTCTTTTATTTAATTTTTTTTAATTAATTAATTCAGTAAGTAAAATGAAACAATTATTTATAAATTTCCCCTGTATTGATTGGATCACTTAAATTTTATGCCTGACTAATCTAAGTTTTCTTTAAATAAGTTAATGTATCCTAAATGATTATGTGCATGTATGTATAATTTTTGTTCCTATATGAGCGCCTACAGCCTAAAAGGCTTGACCAATTTTAATGTGCGATGTCGTTAGATTATTCTTCACACTCTTAAGTATCATAGGCTATTTTTATAGTGAGAAATAAATATATCTCTCGCAAAAGAAAAAAAATGTGTTTTATTTTCATAATATCCAACGAATTTTTTCATAATAAACAAGTTATTTTACTATACTTATTCTTAAGAAGCGCATTTATAATCTTTTACAACGATTTTACGCACACTTTCTCACAAAAAACGTACACTCAACAGCATATCATGCGTAACAAAATCGTAAATTTGAATGCAAAAACCTCTTCTGCAGTTGGGTATTTTGTTTTTCATTCTATAATTTTATTTGTTTCAGCCAATTTTTCACTAGATGTAGTGCAATCTTTGCCAGAAAACTTAAAGCCTGGAGTATATTATGGTTGGGGGCAGGTAGATGGAGGAGTTGTGCACAAAATGGTGGCCAACATTGGATGGTGTCCATTCTACCAGAATAAACACATGTCTGTGGTAAGTTTTTTTTATCAACCAGGCCAGCGTAGACCATAATCTCACCTGGTGTGTGTAATGATTATTATGGCTTTATTTATTTTTTCGCCCGGAAATCTATATAGGTATATAATGAATTTCCTTACTAAGTCATGCCAAAAGAACTTCAATTTTGTCTTAAATAAATGGTTCTAAACAAAAAACTTACCTGTCTAACTCATTAAATCTCAAACTTTCATAAACTCATTAAAATTAAATAAAACCGGCCAAGTGCGAGTTGGGCTCGCGCACGAAGGGTTCCGTACCATTCTCTTAAAAAAAACACGTTTGTTGTATGGGAGCCCCCCTTGAATTTTATTTTAATTTAATTATTAATTTTAAAGTGAATAATATAACTCAATATTCTGTGAATATTTCAAGCGTCTACCTGTTGCCGTTATCAATATTGAGCAAAAACAAGCAAAAAAATCATGTTTGTTGTATGGAAGCCCCCTTAACAAGGCCGAAGGCAGGGGTGGTTTGGGGGGTTTGCCCCCCCAAAAATCCCAAAATCAAAAATCCTTGCAGGCTTCAATAATTTTATAAAATGCTTCAAAAAGTTTCGCGCTCGCTTCCCTCGCGCATGACTGTTTCATATTGATCTTTATTTGTATTAATCATTAAAGTTCGGTGAACTTTCTAATACGAGCAAATAATTCACTAAAAATAGCCACCAACCAAAAATTTTTGCGCGTATCTTGTAGGTATGTTTGTAATTTTCTATAAAGTCATATGTTTATATTAAACTGGAATATTAAATTGGCAATTAATGCATTCGAATTGTTGTATTTATAATTTTTGATAGCGTTAAAGTCGCTCTTTAGCAGTCGGGTATTTCCTTTTAACACAGTTACTTGTTTGATTCATCTGGTCCGCGAAAATCTAGAACTCGCTAACACGACCAATGAATCAAATCACTTCCATGATTTAATATTGAACACCTTAAAAACCTTTTATTTTGACATGGAAGTACTGTGGGTTCATTAAATACGAGAAATAAAGCATTAAAAAAAAACATAACTAAAACAAAGCATAACTTGACTTGTAACTTGGGCGTTATGAATATTTTTTTTGTATTTATATTTGCATATTACTATAAAACACCCCTAAAATTTTCGCGCTCGCGCATTATTACTAACATACATTATATTTTCATAAATATACTGGCTTGGCATGGTCAAAATATTAATTGATTTAAAAAGTTCCCTAATAGACTCTCTGGGCCTTAGCTTGTAAATATACCGAACGGCTCTCTTTTACAATACAAAAATAGATTTAAGAACATCTGCTGCATTTCCCCATAGCAAAATTCAAATTTGATATTACTCACTATTAATCTTAGAACTTAGGCGGAGGCAGAAGGTCAGAGGCCTTTCGGCGGCTTAATAACTCTGACAATAGGGCTGGCCACTCAGTCTATACGAACTTACTTAGAACTTATAGTTGATAATGAGGTCATTTAACACTCAAATGATTGTAGAATTTTCTGGCTTTATTTGATCTTTAAGAAATTATTTCATTAGTAAGAAAAAATGAAATTAACTATTTTATTTTTTCCGCTCGCTTGTAGTTCAAAGTTTTTAAACGGCATTTCCCATGAAAATGAACATGATTGAATATGACAAATTGATTTAATTTGATAGATCTATGTTTTTTACATCAAAAAAGTAAAATAAATCCTACCTAAATTACGTAAATCGCCGTTTATGAAGATTTTCTGCTATCGAAATGAACGGGAGTCAATTTTACCCACATTCGCGTTTAACTTTGACAAGCCATTTAAACGCGATTTTCTAAATATTTTCTATACTATTGGAATTGTTACTTCTTTACTTTAAAATTGATCACGAAAGAACACGCTTAACTTTTTTTTCGACTGGCCTTGTGGCTCAGTTGGTAGTATGTCTGCCTGCTGTGCCGTAGGTCGTGGGTTCGATCCCCACCCCACCCATATAAAATCACTACTAAAATTTTCACGCTAAAATTTACCTATTTTTGATTATATTTAGGTCATGCGAGCGCTGAGTGCTCGTTAAAACGAAATATGGGACAACATCCAACATCCGCTATCGCTATGAGAAGGCTATTGCTGAACTCCCCCGAAATGAATTCCTGGCTACGGCCTTGCCCCTTAAATATTTACTTTATTCTGTTTTTTAGTACCTATTTATTTTATAGCGGCAACAGAAATACATCATCTGTGAATTTCAACTTTCTATCACGGTTTATGAGATACAGCCTGGTGACAGACGGACAAACAGACAGACCGCAGAGTCTTAGTAATAAAAGTAAAGTCCCGTTTTACCTTTTGTGTACGAAACCTTAAAAATTTACATAATTATAGTAGTTATAAAGATAAATATGTAGATGTATATTAATAATACAATAAAATATTAATTAATTAGTAGAACAACCTTGAAACAGTTTGTAGTAGTGATTTATAAAATCCTACTCTAAATTACGTTTGTGTAGTGCTAATATTCTCTGAATAAAATGGCTGTGACATATGGACGGAAAATAGACAAACACACGGACATAGCGAATTTACAGAAAATGGCCATAAGGAATTGAGGACAATAAAATGTAAAACTTATGACAGACTATCTCCTCCAAGGTTTAGGCTGTCTCTAAACTAAACTTAATAGTGAACTGTCCAGCTGTTTAATCGTGAATAGGTAACAAACAGACAGAACACAGTTACTTTCGCTTTTATAATAATAAGTTTATGAGCATCTATTTTATGTATCCTATATTTATCTAATCATAGAAGAATATTCACCCATAAGGTAATGAAATAGAGCCAAGGTCTGCCTCTGCAACTACCAGTTATGCAACCATCACATCAAGCAGTATTATGAAAGCATTAAGGATGGGCTCAAAGTACGCAGATATCTCTCTTGTGCATCGCAACATTTTTAAACATATAAAATCTGAGGGATATTAGAAAAGTAGGACATGAATTTGTTTAATTAGATAGGTTTTTTTTTAAGTCTTGGTAAAACATCCAAGGACCCCGTCGTCGGAGCGCCGCAATTAGAAAGTCTTATATTATCTATTATATTATCTAAGAACGCTTCTATGCTTATAAATTCATTATCTTAGTTATCTTATAAATTGCATTACATATTATCTAAAATATGGTAAGTGATAAATATAAATTGAGTAAACACTATTTGTAACAGTTGAGGTATTTTATCAAATATGTTTCGAGTTAATACCTATAACATGGTTTCGACATTTCTTTTGTAACTTATTTTGTATGATTAAATAGAACACAAAAATTTAAAAAAAATTGTTTGGTCCTGCTGTTATCTTTAGAAATTAAATTTGTGTCCTGTGTAGGTACTTAAAAACTATTGCAAGGTCGTTCTTGTTTGCTGTTCTAAACCAACCTGTAAAAGAGTAAAAGATAAACCCTATTTGACAAGCATTACTAATTATCTGGTCGTAGTGTATAAGTAAGTATTGTGAAGTATGTAGGTATCTGCGTCTATCTCTAGGTATCTAAGTAGGATCTTTCCACCGAACTACAGCCAGCTACAGTGTGTGTTATCAGTGATGACATACGGCACTGAAACGTGGTCCCTAACTATGGGCCTTATAAGGAAACTCAAGGTCACGCAACGAGCTATGGAGAGGGCTATGCTCGGAGTCTCTCTACGAGATCGAATCAGAAATGAAGAGATACGTAGACGTACAAAAGTCACCGATATAGCACAGCGGATTAGCAAGTTGAAGTGGCAGTGGGCAGGGCACATAGCACGTAGAACTGATGGCCGATGGGGCCGAAAGGTTCTCGAGTGGAGACCACGTACCGGCAAGCGCAGCGTAGGAAGACCAGCCACGAGATGGACAGATGATCTCATACAAGTGGCGGGAAGACGCTGGATGCATGCCGCTTCCAATCGGTCTTTTTGGAAATCCATGGAGGAGGCCTATGTCCAGTACCTAGTGGACTTCCTATGTCTGAGATGATGATGATGCCGTCTCTATCTATAATTATTGTGACATTACATTTGGATCTATGCTTTAATATGTCAGACTTGTTAAATATTGTTAATTTTATAATTTTATCATCATCACCACTTCTCACCACGACATGGCAGAAACTGAATGCCACATTACTGTCTTCTGTCCCCCGCTTCAATCCCATCAGCTGACGTGATTCATGCTCCTGCCGTGCCTGCCTAGATAACCTACATGCATGCAGTTTCCGAGCTTTGGAAAGGGCTATACGTCATGTCTGCGAGATCGAATCAGAAATGAAGAGATCCGTGGATGTACGAAAGTGACAGAAATGGCATAGCGGATTACTAATTTGAAGTGGCAGTAGGTAGGCAAACATGTAGACATAGCATGCTGAACTGATGGCCAATGAGGTCGAAAACTTCTCAACCGGAGGGAAATCGAAGCACGCTGCGCAAAGCAAAGCAAGTCACAAAGTGGACTATCTCATATAAGTAGGAAGAAAGACGCTCATTTCAGCAGGCCTAAGATGTGCGCCGCGACAAAATCTAATCTAACTTTTTATCGTGCGAGAACGTAACAAGATTAGAAAGATCTATAAACCCGTTGCCATACGTGAGCGACGCGATGCGACTAATTGCTTAATACGTTTCGTTGGACAGGGGGTTACGCGATAACGTAGGTTTGATACTTCAGGCTACCGTTTGATATTTTCGCTTCGCGTCGCATAACGTCGCTTTGCCGCGTTTGTCGCTCACCTAAGACTACGAGTAAGTCATATCTCTTTTTCGTTCGATAAAAAGAGTACAGAATATCGCGGCTCGCATTTTAGGCTAAGCTTAGCTAGGATGCACGCCAAACGGGCTTCTAGGAAATCTCAAATTAGTTTCGAATGTCATGTAACATTTTTTTAGATCAATTTTATTAGGCAGGTACATCGATTGCAAAAAGAACTAAAATAATATTTTCTTCCCTTAATTTTCAGGAAACACACATAATGCACAAATTCGAGAAAGACTTCTACGGTTCCAATCTGAAGATCGCGCTGGTTGGGTACTTGAGAGGCGAGATGAACTTCGCGTGCTTGGACGACTTGATAGCACAAATCAAACGCGACATAGAGAACGCTGACGAAAACTTAGATTCCGATGACTCTCGAAAAGTGAAATCAAACGCTTACTTCTCAGTGACCAAGCTATAATTTAAATTTTCCATACATATCAAAAAACGTAAACAATAGTGGACTGGCAACAAAGGAGCTTTTATTTTAGAAATTACGATGTTTACTGAGAACGGTAGGACGCCGTATGCGATTATTATTTTTGGACATGTAGCCGAATCCATACAGTTTTTTTTTGTTTTTAACAGACTAACATTTTGTAGTGCCAATTCCATAACTGTATTTTTTAGAAATTAATGCTATTGTGACATATTTAGAAACAATTTTGCAGAATTCCTTCCTTTTTACGATGAAAAACTGTAAATTACATGTGGGTATTTTTTCTGAAAATCCAGAAAAACAGTGCTAATTGCCTCACGCAACGATATGTGATAGATTGTTAATAACATTGCTGTGGACTCGGGTTTAGAATGGATATACATAACATTATTTAGAATGCTAATGTAAAAACAATATAAATAAACTAATTTATGCTAAATACCTATACATTAGTGATACTGATAAAGCAATATATTAGATAGCTTACCGAGATTCAGATAATTATAATTTATTACAAATTTCCTGTCTGACAGAAAGTGAGAAGTCCTTATTCAGTGAACATTCGTGATTCGTGATACATTCGTTTATAAGTAAGACTGTATAAGCTAGAGTTTTTTTTTAATATAATCATCAATACATAGTTTTAACGGCCACATTAAGCCGAAAGAAGGTCCTAGTACCCATCATTATGATCAACTTACTCTATGTACAACTCCTTAAAAACCGGTCTGTAGATAGTTCGTTGACCACCGACCAATTGCTACAGTTGAGATAGCAAGACAAAGATCAAAGTAATATTGTAATAAGATTGTGGTAACCCCCTTAGCCGTATGCGTCAGAAGGAGGGTTATGTTTTTCGAATGTATGTATGTTTCTATATGACAGCCTACTGCCTAAACGGCCTGACCGATTTTGATTTGCGTTGTGGTGTTATTAGATTCGTCTTCGCTTCCAGAGTGTCATAGGCTATATTTTTTTGTAATAATAATCATAATACATCTCTTGCAAAAAAATATATTTAAAAAATGCGGTTTTTCATAACATCCAACGAACTATTTCGTAATACATGTGATTTTACTAGAATTATTCTAAAGAATGCGCAATCATAATCTTTTACAGCTATTTTACGCATATTTTACTTTTTCCAATAAAAATATGGTTGTCTGTAAAGTCGGTTTACGGACGATAGTTTACGTGACAACGTCATAACAAAACATTGATGAAATGCAAAGGTTACAATGAGCGTAACGGGACAATAAGTCATCCTTTTTCGTGCGTGCAGCCGGCGTTCATCGATTTATTAGACGTTGTCACGCCAAAAACGTACACTCAGTAGCGTATCAAGCGTAAGGAAATCGTGAGTTAGATTGCAAAAACTGCTTTTCTGCAGTCGGGAATTTTGTTTTTCTTTTACTATACATACTTGTTAAATAGGTACTTTTGTCTCAATAATCTATGAATGGATCAGGGCGTCGATGCTGCTATTTCAATCGTTAATTAATCTATAATCAATGGCAAATATACAATAGCAGCAACTTTAGATTTATAAATGGAAAGCTGCTATTGGACAAAATTTATCATTTAGTAACCATTGAAATAGCAGCTTCGACGCCCTGTTTATAATAATGAGTACAATGACTTCCTTTTAGGTGACCATAATATATAAAATAACCGTATATATGTGAAAACCACCAAAAATTACTTACGTTTTACTTACTTACCTATTTATACGTTAGAAATATAATGTTCGCCAAAATATGTTAAATAATACAAGAGACTAGCGGGTAGTTTATATTTAAGGTGGTACGTCACGCGTGTGGCGGGAAATTCAAATTTCAAATTTTTTTTTGCTCTTGTAGCTAAATATAGTATCTATTCTAATTGGTCGTAATATTTGCGAATATCAAAGATTATTCTTTATACATCTTATCATGTCATTCTATTTACCAATAATACATCGTGTAACGTTTATTAACTGAGAAACACATTTTAGTAATTCAAGCAACTTCTGATATGTAAGCAACGAAGTGTATTATCGATTGTTAAATTGACGTGTAAAGTAAAGAATAATCATGGATTAAGATCACTTACAACAGTTACCTGTGGAAGGATAAAAAAACTTTGAAATCAGAATTTCCCGCCGTATGCGTATCGTTGGCCCTTCATGTATTTATTTTGTTCTATGTTAGTAAATTGTAGTACGTATTACATTACAACATATTTGTATATATTAAGAGGTAGAGTAATATGAAATTCTTGAATATGTTTATCGTATGTAACGGCCTTATTATCTTAGCACTTTTAAAGTTTAGGCAGCTTATATTCCTTTGCCGCCTTTTAAGGCCAACAGAGACTTGACTAATACATATATTATATTGCTCTTTAGAGGAAGATTAGATCCAGGGTAGGGAGGGAGGGGGGGGGGGGGGGGGGGGGGATATACGTATGACAAGGACGGATGATGGTGTGTATGCATCAGCATGGGAGTCCAGATTATCCCTTCCTTAAATTCGCTAAAACCGTGGAATATTTGACAGCTGATGACAAATATACATATGCTTCTCTAATGTTAATTTGCGAAAAATTACCAGAGGAAAGTAGTTATGCATTATGCAGAATAAAATTGTGCGCTTTTTTTTAGTAGGCATTTCGTTTAGATAAAAAAGGACCAATTCTCCGGATCCGGTGAAAATTCCGGACCGATGTCCGGTGCGTCTACACACACTCATTATAAACCATACGCCACCGCGAATCCGGTGAAAATTCGATCCGTTGTGCGGTAAAAAAAACGGACGTCTACAAGCGGCCTCAGGTGGGGAACGGTAGCGAGTATACCATTAGCACCTTCCGTTCCCCGCCTACAACCTCATTTCCACCAACCCTTTCATCCTAAACACATTTTCCATACAACCCAATAATAAAAAAAATCGTGCTCAATTCCACCACCCTTCCAAACGCTTCCGGACCATAATGTTGAATTCTCGAAATGTTGAATTCGCAAAATGTTGAATTCTCAAATTGTTGAATCTCAAAATGTTGAATTCCCATAATGTTGAATTCGCATAATGTTGAATTCGCATAATGTTGAATTCTCATAATGTTGAATTCCCAAAATGTTGAATTCTCAAAATGTTGAATCTGAAAATGTTGAATATCAAAATTATCAAAATTTTGAATTTTCATAAATTTTCCCGACGTTCCTGACGTTCCCTGCGTACCTGACGTTCCCATAGTTCCCTCTGTAAATAATGTAGTGGCCCAAAAAGTAGGTTAGGTTATGTTAGAACATTAAAAACACATCGCGCGAGCCGAGCGAGCGTAGCGAGCGTGCCGCGGCAGCGGCCGGCGAAGCGCTAAATAGTAGATGTGTTTTCGTACTTCAATATTATGAGAATTCAACATTTTGAGATTCAACAATTTGAGACTCAACATTATGAGAGTTCAACGTTTCGACATTCAACAATTTGAGAATTCAACATTTTAAGAATTCAACCAACATTTTGCGAATTCAACATTATGGTCCGGAAGGTTCCAAACTTATTTTCCTAAAAAAAAAAAACGCGTTTAATAATCCTCTTAAATAGTAAGAGATTAAATTAAAATAATTATGGTGGATAGGTGAATGTACGAGTAAATGACTATAATAATTAAGTTTATTTTGTTACCTAAATAATTTAATAAATATATACTGAAATTTAAACCCAATATGTTATTCTAATTGTGATATTTTTATATTGTGCAATAAAGTTATTATCAAAAGCAATGTCTATTAATCAAATGTAGGACAGTACACTGTACAAATATTACAGTACATTACATTTCACCATAGTGCGAAATCTTCTACATTGATGTTATAGCAAATACCATTGAATGAAAAACAAAATAGCAAAGTGGAAAACACAGCATGAACTACTTAGGAGATGAATCCTGGCATTGTTGGCGACTGCAGGTAACATAGAAACATTTGTACTTGTATAGATACACACAAACCTTACATCTTGAGCAATCACGTCAAGCGTCAGTAAAGTGGCGCCTTTTTAACACGCTTTTATTAGGTCGACCTGTATTTAACTAACTACTCGTATGTAATGAAATCTAATGTAACTAATTTAACCATCTTCCAAGGATCGTAGCGTCATGAAAATTGGCAGCTGCGTGTAGTTCTGATGACAATACAATAATATGGTACTGTCGAATTGATCTGATGATGGAACCGGAAGATATGAACTAGAACTTCAGGATGGAACATCGTATCATAGCTGTGTTTGGATTTGTTAGAAAAGTCTTGTAATGAACTTTGACCACAATAATTTGTAGCGTCTTTTTTAGTTTTTTAAACTGTAATTTATTTCAAATAATTTTAATAAGGAAACTTATATGGTTTTCACGCATGGGCGTAGCTATAGCTTTCTCATGGGGGGTGTCAGCGGGTACAAAAATAAACTACTATTTGCCTCTTTATTTGCGCAGAAGACTAGTACTGGTTTCTAAACGTCAATCTTAGTTATAAACAATAAAATACAAAAAAAATAAGCTACGAACAAACGTATCTGTAAATAAAGTGTATAAGTAACGTCAGAACATTATTAATTTATATTATACTATGTGTACCCTATGATTTCACCCGTTTTAACGAGCACTCAGCATTTGCATGAGTCAAGTAAACAAAACATAGGTAATAAGCGTGCGAAAATTTTAGTAGCGTTTTTATAATAATATGATTTATTTCTCCTATTAGTAAGCTCACAGTACTTCCATGGCAAAATAGTAATAATATGCGAGCGAAGCGAGCGCGAAAATTTTAAAGGTTTTTAAAATGAAATCTTGGAAGTGTTTGATTCATTGATCGTGTTAGCGAGCCTAGGTTTTTGTGGCCCAGATGAACCAAACAAGTATATGTGTGTAAAGAAAAAATGAAATACCGACTGAATAAGAGTGACTTTTACGCTAGCAAAAATTATTTGAATGCATTGATTGCCAATTTATTATTCCTAACATATGACTTTATAGAAAATTAAAAACATTTCTACGCGCTACTTCCTTGGTAGTCGGAAATCAATTTTCGGTTAGTGATTATTTTTGACGTGACCAACGTCTAATAAATCGATGAACGCCGGCTGCACGCACGAAAAAGTATGAGTATAAGTATCCCGTTACATCATCATTTCATCAATGTTTTGTTATGATGTTATCACGTTAAACTATCGTCCGTAAACCGACTTTTTTTTTATACAAGATAGATCTACGATTGACCACCAACTCGATCGTCCATATACCGACTACAGACAACCATTTTTTCTACATAAGACAGATCTACGACTGACCATCAATTCGCCTGGTGTTTAGCGATGTTATTTTCTAGTTTTACGAAGGACGAATTTTTATAAGTTCATTCAGACATTTCATATCTTAAAAAATGTGACCATGCAAGAGCGCAGCGAGCGCGAAACATATTGAAGAATGCGTAAAATCGCTTTATAACCCTATAAATGCGCATTCTTTAGAATTATAAAAAAAAAACATTGTTTATTACGAAATAATTCGTAGGTTCCGAAAAAACGATGTATTTTTTTATATTTGCAAGATTTATTATTATTACTACAAGATTACACTATACACTATTATTATTACAAGAAATATAGCCTGTACCACTCTGGAAGCGAAGACGAATCTAATGATACCTCGCACATCAAAATCAGTCGAGCCGTTCAGCCTGTAGGCTTTCATATAGAAACATACACACACCCACATACATACACTCGAAAAACATTACCCTCCTCCTTACGCAGTCGGGTAAAAATATATAGGTAGTTTCGATTTCATATGCGCGGGCGAAGGACGGACTAAAATCATACTACATCTAGTAAAACTGTCGTTATGTCAACCGCGCATCAGGTGTATATGTATATTTTGTAACATCCGTGCCATCCGCGATATTCCGGCATTTTAACAGCACTTTTTTTTCGGCCAATGCCATGGGGGGGTCCGCACCCCCTGGACCCCCCCTTATATACGCCTTTCTAAATAAAAAGTAGAGGGATCAATTTTTGAATCGTTCTAATTTTATCGCATACGGATATGACTGTTTCGGACGATATTCAAGAATTTGTTTGCTCTCAATCATTCACATCACTCGCAAGTGCAGGTAAATTCGCATGTGAATTCCTTACGACCGATTCAAAAATTGCACCCCAGATAACTCACATCTATCAAACACCAACTAACAACCAAATATTGTCAAATATCCATACTGTTTTGTCTGGTCTTTCAAATATTGCAGTTGAACTTTTGCCTAATTTCCACTATACTATTTCCTTTTACTATACTAACTAGTACAACTAAGTTGGACTGATAGCCAGTTGTAGAAGTTTATCTACCATTTTCTGGTAAACTAAATTGGATAACAGATTGTTATTAAAGTATTATACATATATTAATACTGTACATATTTCTAAATAACACATTTGAAAATAAAAAAACACAGAAACCCTTTGAAAAAGCCTTTATTTGTAATGCTTCACTGTAATCATTTTAACAAATCTGAAAAACTTACTTCTTCATACAATCGGAAATAAAACACATTATCTTAAAATTAAGTAGGGCTCTCTCTCCAGGATCATTTTATTAGTGTTGTTTTCTCCTAAACGAACATCCTGAAACAAATAATTGTTATCATTAGTATATAATATATACAACAGATAAACACAATTTACCTCATCTATATTAATTTAATATGAACAGCAAAGGCTGCTCTCTTTTGAAACTATTTGGATTATAGCTGCGTGCTGCAGTGCACCCCTGCATATATTAAATGCTGTTGTTGATGATGAAATTAGCCTTCTTCATTCTCTCGATCTTCAGATTTGTCAACAGTCTGCTCACATTCAACTTTCTCTTTATATATCATACAAAAATACCCAATCCCTTGAGTTTTGTTATAAAGAGTTTAGACTGTATAATAATAGCATGGGTAGATAGAATCTTAGCTTGACAACACAATTTCAACAGGTAATTTATCTTTTAGTGAACATTTTAGTGAAAGCTTTTCAGTTAACTTGTAAGAGATCATAGTATGATTAGTCAAAATTTAAGTTAAAAAGCCGCATACTAGAATAGTTTAATTAAAGGTACTTAATATTTCTCAAAGTGAAAGTGTGTACATTAGAAATCAAAATAATTCTTAGAAGCGAGGAAGATATATATATAACACAGGATAACTTACATTGCTTTATATTATTAAATTTGCTATGTAATATAAGGGTATGATTATATTAGACTACATGACTTTGAGCTGCTGCCTTATCGGCTAACTATACACTGGTCATGAACTTTATTAATATTAAACCCAAATTTGTTATTTTGGGGTTTAAATATTTTTTTTTGATGGGTTGATTAGAAGTTTATGAATGCTCATTGGCTGTTTGTGGTCTAGCAAAGATCATGACGGTTATTCCCTGTTTAATAAAAAATCAACTTTGCCATTCAGGTGTGGTCCTGTAAACCTTTAAACGTCTTTTGTCGCTCTCATTGGATGTAAGACAGAAAGACAAGCAAAACCAGTGTCGCATTTTTATAGTCTGTTGGGATTTATATGGGAAGCAATAACCAATGCTTAGTATTACTTACCAATAGATAAACTATTTGCCTATTATATTTTTGAATTGTCCTTTAAAAGTAGATAATAGCCAGAACACTTATTAAAAACCTTTTTTTTTCTGACCGGCTAGAACAAATTGTGAGTCATGAGTTGTAATCTATATCCATTCAAAATCTCACTCAAACCTAGATTGAAATAATAATAGATTTCTTCTGATTCTTCATTGATTGAATCAATTCTTTATTTTTGATTTCTGATTCTTTCTTTGAATTCTTGAAGCATATGATCACTATTTCGTTTATATCAATCAATCAATCAATCAAAATGGATATACTATATAATGCTAGAATATATGTATATAGTGTTAGCATTAATTAACACATCAATGTCTTCACATGATATCTCTCTTTACATGTGTAAAATTATTTGTGATTTTCAATTTTCCTACATAGCATCATTTTGTACAAATATATTGTTGGCTGCTTCTAATAAACCAGTTATAACTTAAGTCTTGAGAAGTTAAAAATAATAACTAAGGTCAATATATATTATGTAATGAATTACTAATTAGCAGAAAGTATTGCAATGTGTTTTTTATATATAATACCAAAGAATGCAGTGGAACTACCTGCTGTGTTCTTCAATTTCAAAACTTTGAAAATAAACAAAGTAGTTTCCAGGCCCATTGGTTCTCTCAGGAGAGATGTTAAAATAACAGAAATTACGACAAGATTGTGTTGTGGCTCCCCATGAGCAATAGTATGACTATTATAGTATTTTCTACCATCATCAGTCAGCAAGTAGGGATGTTTTTGATCATACTAAGACACTACTGAGCATTTTTTTTATATATAGCAATAGCAAATAAATCAATAAGGTACCTAATGTAAACAAGGTATATCTGATATTTGGCTACTAAGCATAACATGCATTTATTTAGCAATTTTATGCGCATTATTTACGATATTTTTATCAAAGCAGATTTGAAGCAGATAATACTATTTACAAAAACTTGTGCAATTTTGAGTAATAGAATCAGTCATTAAACATTGAGTGATGTTGAGCAATAGAGAATTAACGAAAATTGTGTAATACAAAAACAACATATTCAATATAATAAATATTATGTAGTATTGGGATTATGATTCTATAATACCTTAAAATGATTTGTCATAATAAATTACTCTCATTACAGTAAACAGTTGAGTCGCAATTGAGTGGATTTTGGGAAATAACAATGCAGAAGCTTACCTTCCGTTAATCTAGCACGTCCACCAGTGGGCTGGCAAAGGATCGTTGAGCATCCCGCGCATACGACCACCCTCTGTGCGTGACTGAATACGGTAGTGATTTTGTAACAGCCGGGGCATTTTACATCCATGAAGTATGAGTTCGGATGCGGCACCAGCCTCTTCAGCTTGTGTTTCCTCTTCTCCGACGCGGGGGAGGGATGCAATAAGTCAATTGCGAGCTGAAATGCACGATACATTTAGGTTATAACGCCACTTGATAAATTCCAAAGATTCACAAGTTGAAACGGTAAAACAATGTGGAGGATCGAAAAAGACATAGCTAAATAGCACTTTTGAGTTGATATAATCACGTAAAGACGGAGTTTAGTGTCGAGAACTCATTTGACATGTCAGATACTGCCATGTGTATCCGCTTGTTTGGGTGATTTTCGCTTTCCCTCACTGTGTATTTGTCACTGTTTTGGATAGATAAAACTATGGGTAATGTAACTGGGACGCGGAAATTATGCACTGTAACAGAACACTGGTAAAATTATTTCTTCTTGAATAAAAATACACACCGGCATGGTTACAGCTTAGTTGCAGAACCGGAAAAGGAAGCCTCGTCAATGTACCACAGACTGCAGACAGACGAGTTTTTGAAGTTAGCGATGTTGCCATCTGTGTCTTTCAAAGTCTGTATGTTAAGCTGAAAAAGCGCTAATTTCGTTAAAATTTACCTACTATGGACGCGACGATCGCGAGGAATGATAATTTTACGAGTGGCAACTCAGAAACTTGCCAAACAAAACGCGCCAAAACATGCCGATGATTGCACAGTCGGTAAAACAATTCTACAGAGAAATCCGTTTTTATCTAACTTTCAAATATAAGGTAAGAGCCCACGACCGCCAGACCTTCGTTATTTTATAAAAGCTGAAAGTTTGTCTGTGTATGTCTCTAACATAGGCAAGAACGACCAGCGAATATGGAGTTTGGATTGTGATTACTTTGGCAGATAACAGGTAGTAAAGGTGTATAAAATAGCACCTTACTTTCTTTAGAGTAGGTATAAAGCTCAATTTTTTTATATGTTGTTCAGAATAACTATAAAAATCATGTTATTGCATTGACTGACATTTATTAGGGTTGCTACTCCCTGCCAGACACCCTTAAACTTTAATAAATTATAATTATACTTTCGGATTTATACTATATAAAAGCTCAATTTTATATATGTTACTTGGGGACCTATAGAAATATGTTATCTCAAAAGCCAGACAGTTTTAATGTTTCAGTTTTTTTACAGTGTTTTAAGGAAAGTAAGGTACTATTTTATACACCCTTACTACCTGTTATCTGCCAAAGTAACCACAATCCAAACTCTATAGTCGCTAGTCGTTCTTACCTGTGTTAGAGACATACACAGAGAAACTTTCAGCTTTTATAAAATAACGAAGGTCTGGCTTCCTGACGATTAGGGGTGTCTGGCAGGGAGTAGCAACCCTAATAAATGTCCGTCAATGCAATAACGTGATTTTTATAGTTATCCTGAACAACATATAAAAAAATTGAGCTTTATACTTTAAGGAAAGTAAGTATTTTATATACTTTTACTACCTGTTATCTGCCAAAGTAACCAAAATACAAACTCCATATTCGCTGGTCTTTCTTGCCTGTGTTAGAGACATACACAGACAAAGTTTCAGCTTTTATAAAATAGCGAAGGTCTGGCAGTCGTGGCCTCTTAAGCTAATAAGTACGTGACGCCATGACGGCATTCGCGAAGTAGTTATGTTTTCAAGTGATCAAGGATTGGTGTTAATCAACATTCAATTAAAGCTAAGCATTAATAGTTAGAAAATATAATTTAACTAACTTTAATTTTGATCTGAGTGTTGTTATGTCTTCGCCGAGATCTGCCATGAGTTCACTCATTTAGTTTGGGTCAGGATGCTGTAGGCCGGGGCGGCGGCTCCTGACAAGTTCGCCTACTGAGACAACCACTGGAGGGTCTACAAAGTGTAGAAACCCATTTTATCCGGCCGGGAAACCCATGGTGGCATGGGTTAACATTATAGCTGTATCATAACTAGTTGGTACGTAAGGCTTTTTAATCGTCTCCCCAGACGCTCGGTGAATTACGTCCAGATCAGGCGCGTTGTGGTTCGCCACACCGAGCACCGAGGTCAGCTCGGTGTCATCATACCATAATTTTCAACAGGCGGGTCATGGCGGCACGAGAGTCTGAATTCAGCAGCAATACGGCGACACGCTCCCAACTTACCAATAAATGCGAACCAACCATGGAAAGACGACTAAAGGACACGCTAAGGAACCCCAGGAATGAAGAATAATTATTTATAACCTATTTAATCACTTGACGGACGGTGACCGCCATCCATGGTACATCCTCAAATTATTCGACATGGACATGCGCAGCCCGACAACTATATTTATTATAGGCACCTTAATGCGGTATTGGTTGATTTAACCTACCAAGTGATCGAATAAAGCATCTCAGTGGTTTAAATAAATGTACAAATTTAAATTAATGGTTGAGCCGCAGTCGTTTCAGAGTGAATCAATAGCATAACAAACTCAATAGATAATAAATATTATATTGTCAGGTACGGTAGGCCCAGAGTCTCTATAGATAGATAGATTTTTATTGATATAATAAAATATATTGATGAATAATTAATTCCTAAAAGCAGTACATAATAGTTTAAGAACCCATTATAGAATTAAAAAATCTAGATCTAGTAAAAAACGCACTATACTGGCAACCTAACAAAGCAGAGACAACAAAGTGTTAAGCAGTTAAAAAATAAGGACAACAAAGACTACGTTTTTTTTTTAAACTCTATGTAGTCTCAATAAATGTAAACGTCAAGTTATTTGACACTTAAGCCAATTCCGTCGCGGGAATTACACTGAAATAGGTATTAAATTCTACCAATCAAATCAATCAACACAAGAGATTGTGATCGTGAGTATTAATGTTCCTTCATTCCTTGTTTTGTTGTGTACTGAACACATTGGACATATTACTTTATAATTTGTGGTACTGAACTGACTACTCACCACTGAACAGCAAAGAGCTGAGCAGACTGAAGTGTGTTTGGTATAGGGAGCCACACGTTTTTTACCATAAAATTTTCTTAAATCAGTGTTATTTTCGTATTCAGATCTTAAATTTAATCGAGATACTTAGTTAGTTTCCCAAACTTACTATGGCTGACGAAGATTTCGAGGCTGAGGATCCAGGAGCAGACTATAATGATATTGATGACGATGAAGAAAATATTGAAGATACTGAGGAGCAGGAGGAAGAAGGTTTCAATACGCAATGCGTTCCGCCCGGACAGGCCGGAGGCGGCGTCGAAAAATCTAAACGCATCACTACTAAATATATGACGAAATATGAACGAGCAAGAGTTTTAGGTGAGGTTATGGAATAAGGAAATAACTATTCACTATTTAAATTAAATATTTGGATATTTGCATCCCCAAAAGATCTCATAACTTTTTCAACTTCAATATACAAATTTTACACAAATTATGTATTACAAGATTATTCCATTAGTACAAATCATAACCATATTATCATCAATATAGTCATATTATAATCATCATTGCAGGAACCCGAGCATTGCAAATAGCCATGTGTGCACCAGTAATGGTTGAATTGGAAGGAGAAACTGACCCTCTACAGATAGCTATGAAAGAGCTAAAACATGGCAAAATTCCTATCATCATCCGCAGGTACCTCCCCGATCATTCCTACGAAGACTGGAGCATTGATGAACTCATAATGATAGATCAATAGTTTGAACTAGATTGTATTTTTGTATGTTTAAAATGAAAACACTACATTTATGTATGATAGTATTGTTAATTTTAAAGTTTAAAAAAATGTAGTTCTAATCTTCAAGAGCAAGTGTTTATTGATTCCAATAAAACAATATGAAAGTACATCTAACTAACTAAACTATAACACAAAACAAATAATTAGACCACTAGACTGAAGATAATCATTCTCATACTTATTACTGGTTAGCAGTGTACTAGCAGCTAGCTGGATATGCTCCAGTGTTTTTAAATGACAGTGCACTGGGCATAATAAGCTCTATATGGTAGGTTCTAATGACCGGGATGCATTAAGCCTAGTTATCAAGTCTACACTGCAAAACAATTCTGTTAGGTACCACTTCAAATATTTTAAGCTTAACCAGAAAGTTTTTTTTTTTTAAATTTCAATTATAATTTCAGTTTCAATTATTGACATTATGTCTCAATGCTTGTTTGAGCCATCTACCAGTGGTAAAATTTTACAGAAGAGTTTTATTTTTATTTTTAAGTTGTATTTGTAAGGCTTGAAAGTCTTTTTTATACATGCGTTTTTTATACTTATGTATGAAAAAATATTCATGTAAAAAATTTAGAAATTAATAAAAAACTAAAAAATTTAGGTTTTTATATATAAACTAATTTAGTCAAAATCAATAAATTCCATGTGATAAAGCAGATGCTAAGCACACTACCTACATACAATTTTATTTGGGAATTAAAACTTTGAATATATATTTTGTTTTGTTGTCACTGGATAATTCACTATGCATAACATTTATGAAGCCAGCAAGTAAATGACTTTTCTGTTTTGATACTTAAATATAACATTTAGGAAAGAGATTTTTATCTATGAATAGAACGCATTTTTTGGATAGTAAGGTGTTTGGGTAATAGTGTTATAGGTAGTATGTTAAAATGTACTCTCTCTTCCAACCAGGGTTTTCTGAGTAATGGAAATGTTTCACATCTGAAAATGTATCATTAAAAATTGAGTTTAAATTAAGTAAACCAAAAATAATAAATATAATTAATCTAAGTAATTGGAAGGTCAAATAAAGTAAGATATTTTTATATGGTATTTCATCTCATAGAATATGGGTTCCTTTCCTAAATACATGTAATATTCATCGAGTTATATGTACTTGCATTGAGATGGTAATAAATCTGATAATGTTAATTTTTTTGTAATATACTTTTACTTACACACCGTTTACTTTTACCCATTTATGAAAAGTAAGACAATAGATTGTTTTATTTGACTGCACAAGAAGAAGGGCTTATTGAGGGTCTGTATACATGTATGTATGTTTCTATATTACCTCCTACATCCTAAACAGATTGAATATTTCGATACGCGAGGTGTCGTTAGATTTGTCTTTACCTCCCGAGTGTCATAGGCTATATTTTTTGTAATAACAATAATATGACTGTCAAAAAAAAAACACTTTTCATAACTTTCAATAGACTTTTTATGTTAAATAGTGATGTTACAAGAACTATTCTAATCTATGTACGTTAGTACATATAGATTGCTGATTCTAATCTAAATAATACTCCATTTAAATACTTTTATGTATACATTCTCGCAAATATATACAATAAGCATCATTTAAAACACTGTTATTATTAATGGGATATTTACTGTGGTTCATGTTAAAATCAAAATCATATCAGCATCATATTGTATGCAGTTGGATAATTTGTTTCTCTTTCTGGCTTTGTGGCTCAGTTGGTAGTATGTCTACCTGCTAAGCTGTAGGTTGTGGGTTCGATCCCCACCCAGGGCAAACATTTATGTGATGAGCATGGATGTTTGTTGTGTCTGGGTGTTTCTATGTATCATATGTATATATTTACAAAAAAATAATAATATAATGTTTAGATATATGTATATATATATATTTATGTAAAATTATATCAGCCATCTAGTTCCATAGTACAGGCTTTGCTTAGTTTGAGCTAGATGGTGTTGTGTGAAATGACCACAAATATTTATTTTAATCGACTTCCAAAAAGAAGGAGGTTCTCAATTCGACTGTATATTTTTTGTGTGCGTTCAGCGATTACTCCGCCAATTATGAATTGTTTTTGATGGTTCTTTTTTCTTTGGTACCTCAGAGGTCTACTGGTCCCGTATCAATTTTATCAAAATCAGTGCAGTACTTTGGTATTTATAACAAAATAACTGAAATAATGTCACCCAAGTAAACGAATTGCGTAATTCGAAGTCGGTTTTTTCAGTTTTTTAAGCTATGATTATAACATAGATACTAGTTTACTTTCTTTTTCTGGCACAGTATGCCGCAGAAGAAACCTCATAACAGCAAATAGTCAATTAGTAAGTACCTACCTACTGACTACTTGCTAATTAGCTCTTGCGTTGAAATCACCGCAACCAATCTAACGAAGGTATTGGGTATCCCGTTGCCGCGTTGTCCTAGGTGTGCGACAATCGCGGCAAGGCGACGCTATGCGAAAATATCAATCCACGGTCTGTGTATCATACAGTAGCCAGCAGCACAGTCTAAACAAGTTTTCCCTACTAGCAATGTTATGTGGCTATGTTGTCACGTAGATGAGTGTCCATTGAAATGCAATGAGCAGCATCGTGTAGTACCACAGAAAAGGTACTTATACTACTACTTGTGTAAGGTACTTATAGGTGTTGGGTCGTCCATTAATCATGTGACGGGGAAATTGTCGCTTGCTAACGGCGAGTCAAGGTCACGCGCCGATTATCGGTATGGAAATCGTGCCTTCAACGAAAAAATAAATACATGTGATATCTTACTACACCCCCTCCCCCTTGTAATATTTCGTGATCAATGAATGACCCCTGGCTACTTGTCGCTTTTGGTCGTTCATCTAGGACGACGGGTAAATTAGTCAATCAAAGTAGACTGCACATTTGTTAATGACCAGACACTTTTAATTAGCAGACATCTACCGCCATTTACAGACTCGATGCTGTGCCATAATTGCCACAAAGTCGGCCACATAATACTACCGATGCGATGCCACAATCTCTGCTTTCAAATGAAGTGTCGACGCCTACGCTTCGTGTAGTGTCAGTAGGCATTGAAATATTGTAACAGGTGCATTGCTCATTCCTTCCTTGGAAACAACCTAAAAGATTAAACTATTTGTGAATATTTATTCAGTGATAGGGATAGTGTAGGCTACTGTAGGTCAACACTGCGACACTGTTCCATCCGGGATACCTACCATGAGTGTTGTCATCAATTTCCTAGGCTTGAGCCACTTCACGTGGTCGTCCACTTCGGGCCTGTTTGAATGATAGGTCAGGGTTCCATCCTCGATTCGACCCCTAGAAGTCCTATTAGTAAAGCAAAAAAGCTCTTACTATCGCACCGCGCCGAGTATATGCATCGCGCATCGCACCGATTTCGGAACTCTTTTAAAAAAAAATAGGAAACCATCTAAAGAATGAACCGCGCATCTAGCGTCGGTGTTCCCAAATAAATACTGGGTATCTTCAAGATAAGAGTGAATAGGCAAGCATGTCTCATGGGCAAGTGTTAAATAAGTACTTATAATTATTAAAAGTATATATGTATTCTATCAGCCATCTAGTTCCATAGTACAAGCTTTGCTTAGTTTGGGCTAGATAGTGTTGTGTGAAATTTCCACAAATATTTATTTATTTATTTATTAATGTACGGGTGTGGCACCCGTGTCGGAAATGTACTATTGTGGCTGAGGGGCACCTATTCAAATAGCGCTGTGTTCACCTATCAGGGAAGTTTCGAATAAAAAGACACTGTTCTGATTAATTATTATTTTATCAATTTCCACAATATTTCAAATCATACCTGAGTAGCGGGCGTGGGGCAACTGGCGTCTGGCGAGCGCCTAAATCGGAATAATCGCTACGCCAGTGGCCGCTACAATTATCAAAAGAAGAACAAAAATACACGACTGCATAAGAGCGATTTTAGTATCGTAACTTACGCTTGATATATGCTGTTGAATGTACTTTTTTGTGAGAAAGTATGCTCAAAGTCGATGCAAGCCGTTTTCAATCGGTCTTTTTGGAGATCCATGGGGAGGCCTATGTCCAGCAGTGGACTTCTTGTGGCTGAGATGATGATGCTCAAAGTAATAATAAATGAACATTATTTAGAATATTTTTTTGTTATGAAAAAGTTCGTTGCAGGTTACGAAAATGCGCTTTTTATTCTCGCACACCAAAATCGGTCAAACTTTTTAGGCTGTAGGAGGTAGTATAGCAACATATATACATATTTCCACAAACAAACACTCGAAAAACATACACCCTTCTTGCGCAGTTCGGTGAAAAAGGAAAACGGTGTAGTGTTCTAGTGCCCGGGACCAGGGCGGGGAGCGTGCTTACCAAGAAGAAACTCACTCGCAGTTTAAAGTTTTAAGATAACAAAATTTCCATGATAGATATAAACCTATCGTGGAAAATCCACTCAGGAAGGTAAAAATTTAAGTGGCCATATCTGACCATGAACGGCACAAGACACCTGTCTACGTCAGCACTCTGCAAGTTATTACGATTCGAGGGCGATCCGCAAATAACCGGGAATGCAAACTTGTGTAAGCAAGTGGGTGTAGATACGACTTTACGGAATCGAATCAGTGCTGTGCCTTCCAACTGACAATACGACAGAAAGCCGACTAAAAAAATGCAACTTCTAAACTAACCTATCCCACTTAATAATTATACTTCGATATCTAACTGTCTGCTACTAGCATGCGCATCGTCATGTTTACACTTTTGGAGGACTGTTTAGTATAGTTATCTGTAGACGTATGAAAGTCACCGACATAGCACAGAGGATTAGCAAGTTGAGGTGGCAGAGCAATGGTAGAAGTGCTGGACAGTCCTCACGCAAGTGATAGGAATGCTGAATACAAGCTTGTTCCATCAGTTCTTTTTGGAAATACATAATAAGGTAGGTACACCATGACCTCCCGTCCCGGCCTACGTTCAGCAGTGGACTTGTGACTGAGATGACGATGATGTCATGTAATTTTAGTGGTAGAGCTTTTTTGCAGTCGGCCTGTTGTGTTAACATTGATATGATATCGCGACGCCCTGTGCATCAAATACTCGTATATTTGTATTCACTATAAATTGGGGTGACTAGTGGCAGAGCAGGCTCCAGTATTAAAGTTTTTAGACTAATCAAAATTATATTCGGCATTTTTGAAGTGTTTTTCCACACTTCAAAAATGTCTTATAGGTGGTAGGTATAGGTAGTGGATGTTTAGAAATATTTTTACTCAAAATTATTTCTAAACATCCACTAGGTACCCTTAGAAGAAGCATTTGCTGAGTCCACTTTCAAAGTTTTCGTGCAAATTAATATCTTTTAACTTTGATAAAGTATCAACGGGATGTAGCTTTAGTCCTCGAAAACGTCCGAGCTCAATGAGATATAATTAGACCCCTTACACGATTAAATAATTTGGTTTTTCTAAATAATTCGAATAGGCTATAGCGCGGCGACATCAAAATGGCGCGGAGTACCTATATTAAAACCTTTAAGTTCGTCATTGTTGGTAAGTATATGAGTATCGGGCAACCCAGGACACTATATAATATTCGTGAATTTTGTTTTAGAATTTCCATTCACGTGATGGAAAGTCATTTTTTTTTTTAATTTTATGATGACAATGCAAAGTGCAAGTTTTTGAAATGCAGAACATCATCTTCAGTCTCAAACAGTCTCCGTAATCCAGATAATCATCATCATAAGTAATATCGAATTGTTTATGTCCGTTCCGACGAAACGTCCGAAGCGATGAAATGTTACAAGTCTGGACTCACCTTTAGCCCGAGATTCTAATTTAATCTTAAATAATTCCTAATAACGTTTAAACAAATCTCCGACATAAACACATTTTCTGAATATAGCTAAAAACACTCGCGATCATTTACATTTCAAACAAACAACCAATCAAAATCTGTTTATCCGTTTGAAAGTAACAAAACCACAGCACACACTCAACATTCAAATAACAGGTCAAACTTACCTCTTTTTGCGTCGGAGGTTAATAATCAATTTTAGCACTAAGTGAATGTAGCTAATGAGTGAGATAGTGTATAGTGCCAATTATTACGGTGTTAGGTACAGATGACAGATACTATAAGTAGGTATATATCCAATTAATTAAACATTTGGCGAGTTCATTTTATCGTGTTAGGTACAACTATTTATTTATCTACGAGTACCTACCTATAAGAAATTGCATAATTGTTCATGTAAGCGCCTTAGTTACCTACGTAGGTAGGTTAGGTCCGACATACCTAACCCAAACTTATGAAATACATCAGGGGGGTTACTACAATCTTAATAGAAATTTGAAATAAGGTTTATTTCAATATTACTCTGACCAATGTCTTGCTCTTTTTGCTGTAGAAAGAGCGAGACAAAAGTCAAAGTAATATTGAAATAACACTGCTTGAACGCTTGTGGTACAGCCCCAGCCTATTACATCAGAGATTATATCATGAATAGTAATCGTATCAAATCTAGAGTAGATAGATAGATAGCTCTTTATTAAAAACCACATAAGTAAGAGTAAGTTATATTTTAATTCTTTACTTGTCCTTATCTCAGGCCTAGTCCTTAAATGCCAAATCTGTATGAATAAGAAAATATTTATTGCTTAACTGTGTTTACAGAGATGTTAATATATTATATAATAAATAGTTCCAACAGTCTGCCCTTTCGAGCGTACAATAATAGGGTAGGTAGCGTACAATGTAGGGGTATTCAAAACTCATTTGGATTCAGGTACACAGGTAGGTACTACGACCGTGCCCCAGGGGAGGCAGCGTGGTTATGTGGGAGTCCCGCCCCAGAATAACTGGTAAGTATTCCGGGTCACTCATAAAAGCCCTGGGATGTTTTATCTCGGTTGCAATGTTCCAGACCCCATTGGCCTGGAACATTGCAACCGAGATAAAACACATATACCTACTTACATATCTTACACTTACACTTACATATCTTCCCACTATTATTTATTAGACCGAATCATAGTCTATCAAGGCGTGTGGCGTTAATTTAAAACACTTCTGAAAACCTATTCCACATCATTTACTCTATACTCTGTGTACATCATCTACGCCTATTAATAAATTTTCGGCAACGATCGCTATTGAGTGAAATGAGTAAACCGAATGTGTAACACACGAGGCCATCATGAGGTTCGCACATCAATCATGGCAGTGTTTTAAATATGCGATCAATACTTAGTTACATTTTTCTGTTGGCGAGTGGGCTTGTAGGTTTATTAGAGGAAATCGTGTCATTTTTCCGGAGTTTTTCTTTGTATACTTGCGCGTGCGTTTCGTGTGCTGGTCATACGACTGAAGTAGAAACTGGAGACGTGGTATATTGTTTTGATTTATCTAATTTCTAATATTATAAAAGAGAAAGTAGCCCTGTTTCTTTGTCTGTTTGTCATCGTTTTATGACTAAACGGATCGTGGTGAAATTTGGTACAGAGATAGCTGACCTTTAAATAGCTAACTTTGGAGATATTGGATATAGGCTACATTTCATCATTGCCATTTTTCATCACCACGTGGGGGAAACCGTGAAACGCAAGTTTTATTATAGTGACGTACATAATACAGTACAGTACAGATTTTATAGTAGTTTTACGGCTTTACTTAGGTAGATAGGTACTTATATTTTCTTTTTTATTATCATTAGCGGACAATTAATGCCCTACAATTGGAACCTTCCAAATCTAACCTATCTAGTCTCTCACAGTCATATGTCCATAATGTTTTATGACTGGTATCTTCGTCATCTAGCTAGGTACCTATAGGTTTTATCTAGAACAACTCATACCTACTATCTGTATCTTAGATTATAGTACTCTTTATACTCCATATTCCAGTGGAGGTTTGTGTGTTTATGATCGTTCGACGGCAGTGGTAACGGCGAGGATGTCGCGGATGAGTGGTAGAGGCGGCGCGGGCGCCGGCGATGGCCGTGGGCAGTTGGCACGCGCACCGCGCTGAAACTCGCGAGAGCTGCGCCGCCGCGCTAGCGCGCCAGTACCCCTCCGACCAGCGATGCTGTGCTGTCTCCGGAAATAGAGTACGTCCGACGTCCTCGCGTGCAGTGTCGCCGACTGCCCGCACCCGCCGCGCCGCTGCAACCGCCCGAAGCCGACAAATCGCGGTTATTATTAGAGCCGCGGAACCGGCGCACATTCTCACTATCTCTCGCGATTTGACGGCTTCCAATCGACGCGAGTTGCATTCCCACGGGGATGCAACTCGGGTCGAAACATCGTGTGGTGGTTCAGTGTAGATGAGTGCTACGTCCGTAGATCCGACCGGGTGTGCGAAAGTTAGTGCAAATGACTGATAGCCCGGCGTAGCGGGCACACTTCTTGAGCAACATGTGGACCAAACGATTGACGTTATGGAGGTGTATGTTGTGCACGCTGCTGGTCGCGGCGACGCTCGTGGCCGCGGCTCGAGGTGAGTCCTAGCATCACATCGCGACTCGGCACCGCTCTCTGCGTCACTACATCGTTTCTATTTTCGGCGTAACTTGCGCTGAAATTATGTAAAAAGCTCACGTATGTGCTCTATTTTTGGCGGTAACCTTAGGTGAAGTTTTGTATGACAAAGTGATCTAGTGACCCATATGGGCCAGATTAGATGCTCAGGGCTTCGCGCCGAGGTGGCGTAGACCGAGCGTAGAACGCTAGACGGCTTCATTCCTCGCAATGCTGGATACGTAAATAGAAATACAGGGATTTGTCGTTTGGCGTCGCCATCTTGTGAAAAACGATAGGATCGCCGTGACGACAATAATATAAAAATGTGAGAAGAAAGTGGGTCACATCATATTTTTCATTCTTATGATGCGTATCAATCACACTTCACAATGTAGGTCTCAGTTCGCGTTCCAGATTTTACTTAAGTACTTTTTTCTGAGATATTCTGCAGTACGCACTACTTCTAGCTTTATCTATATACCTTACAAACTTCAAACGACCGATTTATGATTGTCATGAAATGTATTTTCTCAGTACTAACACATTTGCTTCTCATATAAGCTCTCCGCCAATCAGAGTTAGAATTTGTCAATCAGAATCTAACTAGAAAACCTACTACACTCTTTTCAGTAAAAATTGCTTAGAAGCTCATCCCAGTGATAAGATCATTTTAACTGTCTGCGCCTAAAAATATATTTACAAGACGTAATTTATTATATAATATAAATATATACAATACAATCAAATGTTAATATCAATTACATAATCTACACTAAAACATAATGTCAAAGAAAACTTTTTACAAAACAAACAAAACAGTTTTAGACGCCATAACATCTCCCAGTTGTTATGCTCAGAAAGACCTCGAAGAGCGTCACGCATGAAGGCTAAACTTGCTGAAGGTCAGACCAAAATACTGCAACTTCTGACTGGACTACTTCATATGTTTTCGTGTGGGATATTTAAAAACACTGCAATAAACACATATCTACTTAGTTATCAGTCCATTACTGCAATAACTCAAAATGTAATTATCTAATTAGTTAGTTTTTTTTATGCAAGATAGATCTACGATTTACTACCAACTCACACAAGTAGATACTTTAATTTAGATACCTATATGTTATAACAATTACGTACATTTAAGACTACAATACATTTAAGACTATTTAATACTAACTTATACTCGTATTATAAAAATGAGTAATCATGTGATTACAACTACTTATGTGTCAAATAGCCCCCCACGTAATGCTCCCTGGCCAAACGTGCCCATTACACTGGCGGCGTTACCATGTTGAATGGCAAGGGAGACGTGTTGTGTCAAAAACCACCCAGACCGAGGGTCGCACCCCTTCTCCTTCAGGCGCTGCCCCAGGTTTTGTATCAGCTTTTTGGCCTCATCGCTCCACGGTCCCGCCGTTTCCACGGCGAAAGCGACAAATTCGTACGCTGGGCCCAGACCAGCGTACTTGAGATGCTTGGCCTTCGCTGCTATCTCAGCTCCTGCACCGGCAGTCTGTTGAGTTGCTCAGATGTAGCACGACGCGCATGTGGCGTCCCAGACGAGACATCTGCCCTTCTGCCAAGGTACTAGTGTGAGGCCGTTCGGTCGCTTACCGTCCGAGCGATACAAGCCTAGGGGTTCCAATACGCACGGCACACCAGCGGAAACGAAGGCTTTCCGGATAACCTCGTTTAAGGCGTGGTGTCTAGGTCTTCTACCGGCACATCGAATGCAGCTAAGTCCGTGGTGGCCGTTTGCCTCGACCCTCGCACCGCAGATGCATGTGTGAGGTTCAGACACTGTACATCCGGTTCTAAGCGCGGCCGCCACCCTTAAAAAGTTATCGTCCAGGAGCGTGCCCATGTTTGGAGACGGTAAGGTAAATAACCAGGCGCCTGACTCTGGCTTGATGGCCGCGTTAAGACGGGCTAGATCAGCTCCCGAACTTGCTTCACGCAGCTGTGTAAGGAAGGTCTTAGAGGTAATGTCGTCCCATCCTCTCTGTCTGTCTGGTTTGTCTGGCGGACCAGCACCTGTGCACTGAGCCGACCATTCACTGAAAGCCTCCGAGGCGTATGAGATACGAATCATATCCCCAAAATTGGGTAGAATGTGAGAGAATCATTCATGTGCGGAAGCTAGGAAGGAGGAAAGACCACACTCGTGTAACCGGCCTACTCCTAGTCCACATCGTATAAAATAAATATAGTAATTATCTATAGTATAAATATAGTATTTTCTATCTCCCGACCTATGTCGGGAGAGAGAAAAGAAGCTTTGGCAAAGAGGTTTGCTGTATTTATAGAGTTTTTAGTAGGTCCAATCTTTCCAGGATCTCTTCCTCATACGATAGGTAATAAAAAAAGATAAAATGATAATTTTGATCACGCCTACATCCTTCTCTCTGCCACCATGAGGATGACTGGCTGTATATGATTCATTAACATCGTACAGCTTGTTACTGTGTAGGTACGTGTGAGCAGAAACTTGTTAAGCAAATAAATAATAATTACCTAGAGGTAAGACAATACATTTTTAACCTACAACTAAGTGAGTTTATATTAAATAAATATTGGTAGACATTTCACACAACACCATTTAGCCCATACTAAGCAAAGCTTGTACTATGGAAACTAGATGAGTATGTATTTACAAAAAAAAGTAAATAAATTTTTGTATATACATACTTATGATACATAGAAACACCCAAACACAGAACAAACATCCATCACATCACAGAAATGTCTGTCCTGGGTGGGGATCGAATCCACGACCTAACCTAACTTAACGAAGGCTAGTCGAATATTACCAAACTACTACATATATAACAAGATTAACAAATACAATTAAGCCATTAATATAAAAACTACATGTATAAGGATCAAAACGTATAAAAGTTCATCTGTTACGCTGATCGTAACAGATGGAGAACTTAATACGTTTTGATTTGATTCAATGTATAATGACCGAAGCCAAAAAACTTTTCCTTTCTTTGCGAGTAATGTAATGTATCGTTATTATTTTATAACAATGACAGATCAAAACTGGCCAAGCCGCCGTTGAGTTAACAACAAATTTAATAATATAGAAACATACATACACCTGACAAACAAATGATATAATTAAAATTACAATTAGGTACGTATAGTTTTCAAATTAATTGACGTAACTCGATAATGATTAGAATCGTAACTTTTATGAATACATGATTTACAACACATTTCTCTTAAGCAGTTGAGTAACAAGTAAGTTAAGAATACTCAAAAATCTCAGACATAAAAAATGGCTGAACCGATTTTGATGAAACATAGCTAAGAACACTCTCGATCAAATCCTCTTTCAAACAAAAACAACTAGATCAAAATCGGCCCATTCGTTTTGAGAGCTACCACGCCACAAACGGACACACAGATACACACGTCAAACTTATAACACCCCTCTTTTTGGGTCGGGAGTTAAAAATAATCAATTGTACAATTATACTCTACTACTCAACTCAGACTGACGAAGGGTTAAAGATACCCCGGTATTCCAAATATAAATGAAATTCCACAACATATCGGTTGTTGGTAACGTATTCGGCGCGCTCAAAATATGCGTCTACGTCAATCAGTGAGCTGTGAAGAGTTGCACTGTGCCTGTTTTGCAACTTTACTATAATATAATAAAATTATGGTAAGTAACGAAAAAATCCGCTATACTAACGATACTAACTATAAATGCAACTCACTACTATACTATACTATACTTATACTATACTATCGCTAGGTAACGAAAAAAATCATTAGAATAACGATACTGCCTATAATATTCTTGCCATCTACCCCATTGTGTGGGGTACCGATTTGGATAGGAAATCCAAAAACATTGGGGGTGTAAAAAAACAATTTTTCAATTTAGGGATCCGTTTGCGAATTATTATGCTTTGAAGTGATAATTTTTAGTTAAGTGTAGCTCTACCGGCTAAACAATTGACTCTGGAGATAAAAAAATAAGCTTGTAGCATATATATAGGTATATGATGATTTATTACAAGTATAAGTTTAGAAAACTCAAAAACCCCCAAACAAAAAAAAACGGTTAAACCAATTTTGATGAAACATAGCTAAGAATACTCTCGATGCAATCCTCTAACAAACAAACAAAATCTAGATTAAAATCGGTCCATCCATTTGAGAGCTACGATGCCACAGAAAGATACACACGTAAAATTTATAACATCCTTCTTTTTAGGTCAGGGGTTAAAAAGGAAAACTATCACGGCTAGTCCGCTTTATAAGTTAACGAGTAATAGTCGATGAACTTAAAAAACCGGACAAGTGCGAGTCAGACTCGCCCACCGAGGGTTCCGTACAAACTAGTAGATAAAACGGGGGATTTTTTATTTTATTTTTATATTTTCCTTCATAAACCGAAAAATATTTAAAACCTGTTTCAGCTTGTGCTAATGAAGGTCTTTCATAGGATACATATGATACGGTTAAAGCACTTTAAAATTTGGACCTTCGTTCCTTACATTAAGACCCTATTTTTTGTGATTTAATTAAAAATGTATGTACAGTTTTTGGATTTTTTCCATTATGTGTACTATATGACAATGCTTCTTACCAAATTTTACAGTTATAGGTCAACGGGAAGTACCCCATTAGTGTTGATTCCCTTGCGAGTGTCGAAATTGTGTTATTTGCGACTTATTCGGTTGTTACTTTTTTTTAATGAAAACTGAGAAGTTTGATTTTTCTCTCTGCAGCAAGAGACTATGAATCTGCGTATATGGCTTTAATTTCAACTCGATACCTTCACGCGTTCCCGAGATACACGCGTTCGCGTTCGGTCTTGACAGACGGACAACAAAGTGATCCTTTAGGGAAGCCTGAGTGTCCGAGTGAAACTCGTACTTTGCCGTATTTAATTCTACATTTGATAGTCATTACCATTGACCATCAACTGCGACGGTGTAGCCGAGGATGGAACTCATTGATCTAGAAAATATCTATTCACTCTAGCCTTGAACATTTCAAGATTGTAGCTCTCAGGCTCTCAGGAAACAGAGAAGGCGGCAAAGATTTCCATTCATGTGCAGTCGCATCAAGAGTAGATATTTATAATAATAATCCGTGATGTAATCTACATTAATCGGAATGTACTTTACATTTAAAGAATTTGATAAAAACAAAAAATACGTTGCCTAAATGGATCTTCTATGTTAGATGAACGATGTATAACATCGTGTGAAAATAAATTTATTTTATGTAAGCGGGCTTCATAAAAGAAATTGAAGGGAGGGGGAGGCCTATGTCCAGCGGTGGACTTCTTATGGCTGAGATGATGAAGCGCGTTTCATAATAGACCACTACGTTATTCAAAATCAGGCGGGATAGCTGTCAAACTCAAGCCTTTCTCAGCACAATATCAAGAAATACAATCCTACAATCTTGGAATTTTCAAGGCTAGAGTGAATAGATATCTTCTAGATCAACGAGCTCCATTCTCGGCCACACCATCGCTTAACATCAGGCGAGTTTGTGGTCAATCGTAGATCTATCTTGTATAAAAAATATTCAGAAATCAGAAATCAGAATCATTTATTGAACAACTGTCAGTGAAATATTATGCTAGGTGGTATTGCAATGTTTAGCTTACAGTTTACCCACATCGGGCATTCAATATTCAATATGTATATATCTAATAAATACATATAACAACATGCTAGATTTAATTAGGTATTATTATTTAAACGATTTCCAGATAGATAAAAATTACACAATTTAATTGTATTTTGAATAATGTGTTTCTGTTGCTAATAAATGATGTCAAAATTGTAATAGTAATTAAATTAATAGTAAGTAATTAAATTATATGTTATGTCAAGTATAAAATTCAATGTCAATAATATTATAAAATCTATCTCGAAATCGTCTATTCATCAATGTAATCTCTGTAGATTTATTTCTGTTTACAAATTCTTTATTAGTCTATTACCAACTCACTTTAGGCTAATTCAAAGAGAAAAACAAATTCCTACTTGCACCCCCTAGCTAGGGGGACGACGCAGGGTTCAATTGGAATCTCCCAAAAATGTTACTCCAAACGGTACAAATATCAAAAGTGAAATCAAGTAATCTAATCAATACAGAGATATATTAGTGCCTCTTTTTAATACGCTTTTATTAGGTCGACCTGTATGTAACTAACTATGTAATGAAATCTAAGGTAACTAATTTAACCATCTTCCAAGGATCGTAGCGTCATGAAAATTGGCAGCTGTATGTAGTTCTGATGACAATACAATAATATGGTACTGTCGAACTGATCTGATGATGGAGCCGGAAAATATGAACTAGAACATCGATCAGGAGGAGGATGAGATGGTGCCAAAGTATCAACGCACATGGCGTCTCCCACACAGGCTGCCGCATCAACTTCCATGGCACAAACGTCACACCGTCGGGCCTATTGCCATAGTCACGCGCAAGACCGCCGGGTTCGAGCACAGCTGAACATTGGCGATGGAAAAAGCCTATGATATCACTCAGCTCACGTGACGACAGATTGGACCAGCGCTTATTGAACTAGAAACAAGTATCAATATTAAAAGAAAAACAAAATACCCGACTGCAGAAAAGCAGTTTTTGCAGCCTAACTTACGATTTTGTTACGCTTGATACGCTGTACGTTTTTTATGAGAAAGTATGCGTAAAATCGCTGTAAAAGATTATAAATGCGCATTATTTAGGATAATTCTAGTAAAACCACTAGTTTATTACGATAAAGTTCGTTGGAGGTTATGAAATTAATTAAGCTTAATTGTTTTGAATTTTTTTAATATTTTTTTTACCTTCTTACTATAGTTGCATTTAGCAGTTGGTTACCGTTTTTTACCCGACTGCGCAGGAAGAAGGTATAGGTATCATGTTATGTTTTTAGGGTATAGGGTACCATATCTGTTCCTATATTACCGCCTACACCTATAAACTCAACGGTCTGATCGATTTGGACGTGTAAGTATAGGGTGTTATCAATAAATTGATTTGATGTGCAAGCGGTGTCGTTAGATTAGTTTTATAACCGACATCCCAAAGGAGGTTCTCAATTCGACTGTTTTTTTTTGTATGTTTGTTCACCGATTACTTCGCCAATTATTGATTTTTATGGTTTTTTGTTTGGTAGGTTTGATAGTTCAGAGGTGGTACCATATAAATTTTACTAAAATCAGTTCAGTACTTTGGTTATTATATCAAAATAATTGCAAAAATGTCACCCAAGTAAACGAAATTGTATATTTTGAAGTCGATTGCTTTAGTTTTTTAAACTAAAATTTTATTATTCTCTCTGAATGTCATAGATTTCATTTTTAACCGACTTAAAAAAAGGAGGTTATCAATTCGACTTCTATGTTTATAATATTGTCATAATTGCACAATTTTTGTATAAGCTAGTCTATACCAGCTTCTAAACATGTGTGCCAAATTTCATAAGTGTATGTATGTTTGTAGATTTGTATGTTTGTATATTTTTAGGTACAAACATACAAATATACAAACATACAAATCTACAAACATGTGTGGACAACCAGGTATTACGCAGAAACTAGAAGTCGTATTTCAAATTTTTATTCAAATATTTATTGAATAAAGTATCTTTCAACTTAGGAGTCACTGTAAGTTTTATCAAAATCGGTTCAGTAGTTTTCAAGATATGGGCTTTTGAACACTCACTTCGTTTATCGCAACTGCAGAGCAGTGTCTACACCTTATATTTCAATTGTTTGATAGACAGTGACATGAGCGGTGATGAGATGAGCTCTGACGACCGTTTTTAACCGACTTCAAAAAAAAGGAGGTTATCAATTCGACCTGTATTGTGAATACAATTTTTAATTTCAAACAAAACGAGTAAATACTATTATAAAAATCAATAAATAAAATAATTAAAAAAAATTAAACCGACTTCAAACTGAAAAGAAAGAAATAACTCGAAGAAAACTAACTATTTTTGAGGTCGGTGTCAGGCCCTAAGCTATCATCATCTAAGTCCTATACAGACCGATGTCAAAAATAGTTGGGTTTCTTCGAGTTATTTCTTTCTTTTCAGTCTGAAGTCGGTTTAATTTTTTTAAATTACTTTTATCTTGTAATAATAACGACAAAACTCATATATAAAAATGCCCCTTGTAACTTCCAACGAACTTTTTCGTAAAAATTAGGTATTTGTTTTAAGAGTGATTTTACAAAAAATATTCCAAAAAAAATTCATTTAAATTAATTATGCAGTACCGTTATACGTACATAGTACTTTCTCGCAAAATATAGATACTTGTCTATTAGGTAATTATAAGTATAGATATATTTTTGAATCTCGGAAACGGCTCTAACGATTTTAATGAAATTTGGTTTGTAGGTAGATTAGGAAACGATAAATCGATCTTACTAGGTTTCATTTTTAGTAAACCCGGGTTTGCTCGTATTTTCAGACATAAAAAATCGGAGTGGAGCTCAGGCGCCCAGGTACTTAAATTTAAATTAATAATTAAATTTCATAAAATTAGCTATCCTAACAAAATTTATTGATTCGTGAAAAACAGTATATTTTTGTGATGTCATGATAGATCCCAGAGTAAAAATTGTTTATGAGTAATTAAGTAATTGTGACCTGTAAATAAGTGTAAGTACTTCCGTTGTCACGCCTCGTACATTTCGACTATTTTTGTAACAAAACTGATTACTCTTCCACCCTGGACTGGACAAAAAGAAAAACACAGAATGTGCCATGTGCCAGCTGCTTCTCTTCCCGGGCATAATGTAAAAGTATGTTAAGAGACTCGAGGGAAATTGGTTTTTATGTCGGTGATGGGCTGGCTTGCTGTCACTGCAAGTCAACATTACATCATACTCTTTAATCCCCTCAAACCCTTTAATACCCTCTCCCTTCTATCTAACCACGTTAAAATTTTGACTGGCCTCGTAGCTCAGTTGGTCGCATGTTTGCATGCTAAGCTGTAGGTCGTCTAAAATTGTAAGAAGTTAGACAACTGTGGCTAAACAATGTCTCCGACCTGTTGGGGGATTAAACGCCGAACATACAGAGAAAAAAACGAAAAAAAGCTGTAGACCGTAGGTTCGATCCCCAGTCCCCACCCAGGACAAACATTTGAGTGATGAGCATGGATGATTGTTCTGTGTCTGGGTGTTACTATGTATCATAAGTACGTATTTACAAAACAATATGTCGTATTATTTTTTAAAAAGTGGCGTCAAACGGCCTCGTGGTCTTTGATGATTTGCCTACCCCGTACAGGATTTTATGAATGTTGAAAGAAACAGGCGTGATTTTATGTATGTCTGTGATGTATATAAAACAATTTATTCTCTTGTTCCAGGTGACGACGAAATACCTTCAGAATCACAATGCCGTCCATATATCGAAAAAGCTCTCAAGGAGCTCGAATCAGGAGACCAACCAGGTAAGGGCTCCCACAGACTCTTATAAATCTTTGACCAGTGTTGCCAAATATTATTTAGGGCATAGTATTGTAGGTACATGTAAAGAAGGGATATTTTTAGGGTTCCGCAGTAACTACAAGGAACCCCTATAATTTCGCCATATCTGTATGTCTGTCTGTCCGTATGTCACAGTCATTTTACTCAGAGACTATCAATACATAAACGAAATATGGCATGTACCTAGATGTTATCTGTGTATCGCTACAAAATGCCGTAATCAAATTAAAAAAATTAAATTGAGTGGCACTTCATACATATATATAAAGAAGGGATGATTTTTTTTCAACTCCACCCCCATCGTGTGGTCTAACTTTGAATAGATCACATAGATAATTTTTTTCTCAATTGTGATGTGTGGTGAAAAAATTGTGCCTCCCTGCATTTCTAAACTATTGGACCTAGAAATTCATGATAAAACATAATAGTATATCATTTAAAATACTTTCAATGAACATATTTTGAACACTCTGTGATTAGAAATTTTCGAGATAGCGATAAATACATAAAACACTTAAGTCATTATAGTACTGAGGTCATTGACCTTTTTCCAAAGCAGTGAAAACTAGCCAAGTAGTTTTTTGTTAAATTTCAGCATTAGCTACGGAACCCTACTATAAGCCTGTCTAGACACGGTCTTGGCCATTTACTTTTAACCATACCTCCTCATGTGGAGCAATCGTTAAAAAGATTTTTTTAAATGAACCTGAGAATAAAAAAAATAAAAAAATACGAGACATAGCTCGTCAAAGGTGATTTTTTTTTATCCCCTCTGCATAGTTAGTACGAAACCCTGAAAAGTTTTATTTTCCAGATTTTTTTCTTGACATATACCTAATTCAGTTTGGCAGAAAGGTCAATGACCTTTTTTTAGTGTTATATATATATCGAAAATCTATTATTAGGTACATTATAATATATCTCGAAAAGTTTTAATTTTCAGTGTTCAAAGTATTTCTATTGCAAGTTCCTAACTTGGACTGGTTTACCTACGAATTTCTATAAAATTTCATGTTTAGCAGTCTATAACTATATATATATATAATAAATCGTATCTAGTGTATGTGATAAAAGTCTTATTTTACTCCAAAATTTACCTATCTATCTGCGCAAATTTACTTTATGTAGGGATAATTAGTCTGAGTAAAATAACTGTGACAGACTGTCGAGCATGCCGAATTTATAAGGGTTCCTCGAAGCACTATGGGACACTAGTTTAGTACAATACGAATACCCGGTAGTTCCACTCCCCTATGTTTCTTTCATAGATTTAATTGTCAATCCCGTAAGTTAGTATAGAGTATCTTATCTATAAGTTGATCCCGCTGGCTTTCTAGGCATCCAACCATTAATCATCCACAATCTAGTTCAAACATCCGAATTTAAGGAAGGTTAACACGTCGACAGCAAAAATAACATTTTATTGTCTTTAAATCCAGTTCTCTCACGCGTCAAACGTTTCCGTTTGAAATAAACGCGCTGCGCTCGAAGTCACGCTGTAACGCTATTAAATTTAACCTCAGAAAAGCCACTAGATTGACATGGGCTTATACGCGTTCACGTGTTGAAATCTATTTTAATTTGTCCGCCCAGATACCGTACACCACACAGACTCGTCATCGATTTATTACTATGCTAGATAATAGACTTCAGGCCACTCCGATTAGCGATTTGGTCTTGGAAGCTGTCACTGACTCGCAGCTGCCCTAATAATTTAATTTACTGTTTAAACATTTCAAGACGTTGATCTTGGTACTTTTATTTATTAATTTATTGCGATGCGTTTCAGAACTGGTATAGGCATAGATAGGCTCTGTATTTCCGGTTTGATAAACTGAATGGGCTATCGTTTTGTGCTACGATTTAGGTATTATCTAGTACCTACTTCAAAAATTGAGGTTCTCAGTAGTTCGGCTGTTATTGTTTTATATTTTTTAATTTCCGCTGTATTTTCGCCGGTAAGGAACAATTTCGATGAATATATTTTATTACAAAGGGGATCCTCAGATTTGATCGCATAAAAATTTCAATAACAGGTTTTACGCAAATTTCAAGAAGCTTGCAAGAATTATGGTTATATTTTTCGGGTGTATGTAAGTATGTATGTTTCTATATGACCTCCTTCAGCCTTAACTGCTTGACAAATTTTGATGTGCGAGACGCCATTCTTCTAAACTCCCTGATTGTTAGAGGCTACATTTTTTTGTAATAAACCTAATACAAACAAAAAAAAAAAAAAAACATTCATTTCGTAACCACCAACGAACTTCTTCGTAATAAATAAGTAATTATACTAGAATCATTCTAAAGAATACGCATTTATAATCTTTCACAGCGATTTTACGCATATTTAAAAATAAGTATACTCAACAGTACCTATACCAAGCGTAACAAAATCGTAAGGTACATTGCAAAAACAGCTTTTCAGCAGTTGGTTTTTTTTTTTCTTTTTATATAGATAGTTGTTCCTTTTTCATCCTAACGCCTAAATCAAATTACCTAGCTGGTCTAGCTTGTCTACATAATTCATACGATTATAAAATGAAGAATTGATCTTGTAATGTAATAATTTATAAAGCACTGTAATAAATTATTCCTTGAAACTCTAGACTCGATAAAATATTCAGGTTGAGGCGATATGAATCATAGTCGAAAATTAAATTAGAACATTTCGCTAAACTACCACTGAAACATTGTAAAGACATTCAAAATGTCTTCGAAGTTGTGGGAACCGAGGGCGATCCACTTAAAATAGTTTCTTAGACAAACATTAGACAAAAGTAAAATTGCAGACACTTGAATGAAATCATAGACGGATAATGCCCTCTAAAATGTTGGTCGTCTAAAATTAAATCTATATTTATAGGCCTACATCGATTATGTGAAAGTGTAAAAGACGTGAAATTATCGCAGACTCCGAATTTAGCTGATTATTTATTCCGAATAGTATAAGAAATATACTTGCTGTGCCCTGCGGTTGCACCCGAGTAGTGACGAAAAGCAAAGATGAAACTGATGTTTAAATGCAGGCTGTCCGTCTCCTCGGTCTCATAATCTGTATGCTAGTTGAAATTAAATGAAAATTATTTATTCCAGATATATTATATCCATAACAATCAAATTAAATCAAATCAAATCATAAAATCAAGTAAATTAATTAATTAAAGATAATAAATAAATAAATAAATGGTCCGGCAACATTCCGTTTACCCGTGCGATCGTGAAAACATAACAGACTGAAAGGTAGACAGACAGAGAGACAGAGTTACTCTACTTTCGCCTATATTTATTTATAGTAAGATTACATAGTACTGATTTATTTATTTTTACTTCAAAAAGAAGGTTAACAATTCGGCTTTTTTAATGTATTATTATTCGTAGTTGTTATCGCATTACTCCGCCATTTTAATATAAACCGTTTTGAAAAACTTTTTATTTATAATATAATTTTTGATCGGTCCCATAAACATTTCGTCAAATTCGTTTCAGTAGTTTGATTAGTAAGAAAAAATTAAACCGATTTACTAAGATTGATTATTCATTTATATGTAGTATGTACGTATAATACTCGACATCAGAACCATAAAGTCGAATATTACATTCGTCAGAAATGTGGCATCCAGCCTTATGACATAAGAACCATAAGGTCGGATGTCCAAGTCATAAAAACAGGAACATCTGACCTTATAGTTCTGATGTCGAGAATTATAATCACCAAGAAAAACATTTCTACAAACTATAGAAACGATGGCGCGTCTGATTCTGGTATCTAAATTTATTATTGCTAGGTCACGTTTAATGTCAGTTTTATTTCTTCGTTTATGACTGTTTAGTTAAAATCTGAATAACAGAATACCAGCCATCTACTAAAAGATACGTACTAATTACGTTTTATGTATTTTATAGATTCTACGGAAAAAAACGACAGTAGAGAAGTAAGTGCACACGACGAAACGAAAGAAAGTTCAGTAGAAGATGGAGCCGAAGCAAATGACGATGGTGATAGTAAAGAGGATGATGTGTCATCAATTGAAGTAGCAGATGAACCGTACGTAGCTCAAACGTCAGCAGAGGGGTTAACGGTCGCCGACGACGACTCGAAGGAAGCCGACGATGAAGACAGCTCTGAAAAGGCTGACAACAGCAAGCAAGATGATGGTGATAGCAAACAAGATGACGGTGACAGTAAACAAGATGATGATGACAGTAAACAAGATGACGATGACAGCAAACAAGACGACGGAGACAGCAAAGAAGAAACGGCATCTGCTGAAGAACAAACAGGCGAGCAAGGTAAAGTTTAGTAGCGCTTTATTCTTATTTTATCAGTATTACATCTTATACCTTTAAACGAGCAGCAACTCTTGTATACCTAGTCTTGCCATAAATATTGTCACGAAGAAAAAAATTTTTTTTGAGAAAATCTTTACAATTGAGCAACATTTTAACAAACAAAATGACCGTATTTATGCTCAAGGCTCTAAGGAAGCTTCCCAATTAGTCGACAGAGTGCAACGTGGGCATTATCCGACTTCAGTGATGGTTTGGTGGGGTGTTAGCTATGAAGGAGTGACTGAGCCATATTTTTGTGAAAAAGGTATCAAAACATCGGCACAAGTGTATCAAAATACCATTCTTGAGAAGGTAGTTAAGCCCCTTAACAACACCATGTTCAATAACCAAGTATGGTCCTTCCAACAAGACTCGGCGCCAGGTCATAAAGCTCGGTCCACGCAGTCTTGGTTGGAAGTGAACGTTTCGGACTTCATCAGAGCTGAAGACTGGCCGTCGTCTAGTCCTGATCTTAATCCGCTGGTGATTTATGGTCAGTTTTAGAGAGTATGGCTTGCTCTAAACGCCATGATAATTTGGAGTCCCTAAAACAATCCATACGATTGGCAGTGAAGAATTTTCCCATGGAAAGAGTGCGTGCTTCTATTGATAACTGGCCTCAACGTTTAAAGGACTGTATTGCAGCCAATGGAGACCACTTCGAATAAGCTTTTATATTTTAAATTGTTTTATATTTATGTATTAAACTAACACACTGTAAAAGTAATAAATATTATTTGCAATAAAAAAATAATTTTTTTCTTCGTGACAATATTTATGGCAAGACTAGGTATATATAAATAAATATTTGTGGACATTTCACACAACACCATCTAGCCCAAACTAAGCAAAGTTTGAACTATGGAATGGAACTAGATGACTGATAGAATATACATATATATATATATGTTTTTTTTTTTTTATATATGGACTCGTCCTTCGAGGCTTCCGTACTCCTAAACAATAAGCACTGATACCAGGGCTAGTTACTCAGCATATCTACATATTATGCTTATGTTTGTAACTTCTTGGTAACTTCACACATTTTACATTTATTTAGAATTGCTAAGACTAAATGTAAATAAATGCTTTCAAAAAAATATTAGTGTGACCTTGACGCGCACTTGGCCGGTTTTAGGTATTTATTTTACTATTACTCCAAAGTTCACGCTATTACCATAGCAATTTTGAGACTTGTATCTATCTACTACCGTTTACTATAGAGCCAAAATAAAAATCGTCAAAAAGACATTTGCTATATGAGTACTCGCTCGAGATTTTTTTTTGTTTTTATTTTCATTTGTTGATAAATCAGTGTTTAATTTGTGAAGGTGAACGGAAGCTTTCGTGTGCGAGTAAAACTCGTACTTTGCCGATTTTATTAAATGATTGGAACCGTACTATTGCCAGACTTTTATTATAAAAACAAAATAAATAATAAATTTATATTTTTTTAAACTGAGACAACTCTTGTTATATTAAGCAAAATATATTACTTATGCGTAAAATATAAAACTTGTACATCAAACTATTACTTTCAGATAGTGCGGAAGACCAAGCAGGATCAGAAGAAGCAGCAATTGAAGGCAATGATGATTCTAAAGAAGTCGGAGATGATAGCAAGGAAGATGAGGCTACTCAAGATGACGGCGACGATAATGACAGTAAAGAAGTAGACGATGATAAGTCAGGAGAAGCTGCAGACGCCTCAGAAGAAGACAAAGACGCCTCTGAAGAAACCCAAGATGACAATACAAAAGAGGATGACGATGGATCTCAAGAAAAGGCTGATGAATCTCAGGAAGACAAAGATAGCAAACAAGACGACTCACAAGAAACAGAATCAGAATCAACAGAAGACGCCACTGAATCTGGTGAAGAATCTGTTGAAAACAAAGATGATTCCAAAGAAACTGTAGAAGAATCCGATGACAAAGATGAATCAGGAGATGAAAAAGACAAATCTGATGAAGATCAAGCAGAGTCCGAAGAAGAGCAAAAAGAATCAGAAGAAGACACAAAAGAATCAGAAGATGTAGCAGTTGAAGAAAAATCAGGAGAACAGGGAGAATCTGCTGAACAGGCTGCTGAAGCTGAAGGAGGGGTAGAAGAAGAATCTAAAGAAGAAGTCTCTGAAACAGAAAGCAAAGAAGGTGAAGACGAAACAGAAGAGGCTAATTCTGAAGACTCAGAAGAGATTTCACAAGAAGGCGAAGAAGGAGCACCCGAGGAAGACTTATTACTGGTGAGAACACTCTTTATATTTACACGAATGTATGTTTATAAAAAAATCTGGATTACAGCAAAACAAAACTTCTTGCTTGAGAATATTTTTTTATTTTTTTATTTAAGCATTTTGGGTTTGGCCAATATTGGCATGTCAAGTCCCATCATAACCTACATACAGAGAAAAATCAAAATACTCAATGTAGTTGTCAATCGGCCTTTATCCTTCCATGAAGCCTGAACATCTCGTAGACAAGGCCCCTAAGGCCCCTAGGCCCCGCTAGTAACGTTTTTCGGTAAGGCCATAGTAACGCGGCCCCCGTTTATAGAGCCGCCAAAATATGAGTGAATACGCCTGTAATATAATGACGATTTAGATTAAAATCAAGCATGAATGAAAGCCGCAGGCTTTTGTTCCGGACACATTCCATCAACAGGTGGTACTGTGTCCTCTGGTGTTCCATATATTTCACAATTCGGTGAGGCTTCTTTTTTTCATTAGTTATCTAAAACTTTTTGATGGAAAGTGTCCAGAACAAAAAAAGGAAAGTTTGAACTTTTGTTTGTATTATCCTTCAGGGAGGCAGTTAAGTCAAATTAAAATGAAATTATAGATTTTTAGAACGCAGGGATTACATTAAAGTTTCATGATATTTTATTCCTTAACAATTCAAATCTTTTAATTTTCAGGTTGGGGAAATTCCCAAAAATCTCAGATCTCGTGACCATATCGCGCAAATCTTGCGATTGGACGAAGAGGCAAGTGAAGCTGAATTGACCGTGGAAAAATCAGCCGACATCATCCTCAGAGACTTGAAGAGGACTTACGAAAACTCCATCAAGCCTCTAGAAGGCCTTTACAAATACAGGGACTTAAGTAACAGGCATTTTGGAGACCCTGAAATATTCTCCAAGCCACTGGTGTTATTCATGGGACCTTGGAGTGGCGGAAAATCTAGCATTCTCAACTATCTAACGGGACTTGAATTTACTGAATGGTCTCTAAGAACGGGTAAATAACTCATTTATTGACAGAAATAATTACGGTTTCAAAGATATGACAGCTACACTTCGTAGCCGACAATGGTATATTTTGTAAGTTTGTATAAATTTTTGTGTAAAGAACAATAACCAAATGGCTCAACCAACATGGAAAAATTAAGTTACAATGGGGTCGGAAAAATCTTGACTGCGCTTCTATCCATTTTCTGTTTGCTGTGGTCTCGAATCCCAGAGCAAAATGAATATGTATTCTTACTTACAAACATTAACTTACTTTACCTTCATCCTAGAATGGACATTCTAGGGTGAAGAGGTAACACACACACACACAATCGTACGCATTTACAATATTGGTGTAACGCCAATGTGGTGTTAAGAGTGGGCTGTATGTTTACCCACCTCATCGGGTAAAAAAATGTGAGCTATCTAAGATGACGCATATTAGTAAAAAAAAGTAGTTAGCTAAACCTGGAGCGCTTTGTACAGTTAGCAAAAATGTAACCATTTTTTGGAGTGTCCACCACCATCGAGTAACAAGTGCCGAAATCGATAAGGTTGCTTCGCCTTACCTTGAAGCTTTCATGACTCTAATTTTAGGGTGCCAAAAATAATACCAATCACGTTATCAAGTAACAAGATGAAACGAAATTATACCGTTTGTGACAGATAATCCGTTAAAGACGATGCTGGGTTTTAATTTTTCTTATATTTCAGGCGCCGAGCCGTCACCAGCATACTTCAACATCCTGATGCACGGCGAAGAGCCCCAAGTTCTTGACGGAACTCAGCTGGCCGCTGACTGGACCTTCTCGGGGCTCCAGAAATTCGGTCAGGGCTTAGAGGAGCGTCTCAGAGGCCTTAAATTTCCCAGCAAAATCTTAGAAAAGGTAATTCAGATAAATTCTTAATAGAAGCTAACACACTGATCCTCTTATTTTATTACAATGTAACGTTTGACTGCCAAATAGCATCATGACAGCGACGATGAGATCAAAGATGTAAAAGTAATTAGTATGTATGTTCGTTTGTTTGTTATGTTATTATTATTTTTTGGTAGTAAATAGATTTACGTTTGACCACCAACTCGCCTGATAATAAGCGACAGTGTGGCTGAGGATGAAATACGTAAATCAAGAAGATATTTATTTTCTCTAGCCTTGAAAACTCCAATACTTATTTATAGCTCTCAGGAAACAGAGAAAGAAAGCAGTAGTCAGTGTCTACTGCCTTCTTAGACTTATAATTTATACTTATGAATGGTAAAGCGGGATATACATAATTTTATGGAAAGAAAATATATTTCTACAGGTTTAATATTTCGCATAGTACTTGATATGGATAAGCAAAAAATATTCACATCATGCAACTATACAGAAAATATTTTTGAATATATTATGCAAAAATAAATATCGAATATTAGTTGTGCCCCGCGGTACTCGCATAGTGATGAAAAATGGTGATGGTAATGATAATAAAATATGTATGTCTTTGTTCTATGTATGTCCTATGTCTTTCCCAGGCATTAAAGAATCTCTGTGCCAAATTTTATAACGATTAATTCAGCCGTTAAGCCGTGAAGAAGTAACAAACTTTTATAAGTAATATTAGTTACGATGACCGATGGTGAAAACGACGAAGTACGGTCTCTTCTCTTATGTAATTTATTTCATTGCACAGTGGTTATTACCTCAAAATATAGAATGATCGCAAAAAATAGACTGCCGCAGTATGATTTTTTAAATTTATTATGTATCATAAGGGCCATGCTTGGGGTCTCTCTCTGTGAAATCAAATCAGAAGTTGAAGTGGCAATGGGTAGGGCATATAGAGCACGTAGAACTAATGGCCGATAGGATCGAAAAGATCTCGAGTGGATACCACGCACCAGCAAGTGCAGCGTAGGCAGTAGCGTAACTATACCATCAGAAGCCCGCGGCAAATTCTTTGGACGGGGCCCTCCAAGGCCGTAGCCAGGATTCATGTTATACGCCATGTTAGGTTATTTCTAAGCTTGTACTTTCGGGTCGGGGGCCCGTGGCGTTTTGCCAGCCCTGCCACCCTGTAGTTACGCCACTGAGCGTAGGAAACCTAGACATAAGGTGGACACTAGAAGACCTCACACAAGTGGCAGGACGACACTGGATGTAAGTCGCTTCCAACTGATCTTTTTAAAACTCCAGATGGGAGGCCTATGTCCAGCAGAGTGACTGTGGCTTCTTGTGGCTGAGATGATGATGATGTACCATAAACCCTTTGATTGCAGGTGAACATAGTAGAAATACCCGGCATCCTAGAGGTCCGCAAGCAGGTGTCGCGGGTATTCCCCTTCAACGACGCGTGCCAGTGGTTCATTGACCGTGCCGACATAATTTTCCTCGTGTACGATCCTTCCAAGCTGGACGTCGGGCCCGAGACAGAGGCCATCCTCGACCAACTCAAGGGCAGGGAGAGTCAGGTAAGTGGCATGTATCGAAATATGTATTTAGTTGCACATGTTTACCAGCAACTATATTTAGATTATCCTTATTATTTTATTAATTACTGTTAACTGAGAATGCGATGTCACACAGTGTCATACGGTAAAAACATTGGTTTTTACCTCATAGAAAGCAATGGTTTACTGACACGGTAGGAATAAAGGGAACTTGACATAATATTTTTATTCACAGTATATTTTAACGACCAAACAGATAAAATGACCAATAACTAATTGACTGAAAAAAATAAGTTTAATTTTCAGGGAGTTCTGAATTTATTCTTTTAAAAATTTAAGAACGAAAGTTGTTCTTTATACTATAGATAAATATCTATTTAACATAACACTGCTAGTAATTTCAAAATTTCATCAATGATTGGTACATATTTAAGATGGCTATGTATAATGTATATTAACCAGAGTAAATAACAAATAAACTGTGCGTGTATACTCTTCTTCAGACTCGCATCGTCCTAAACAAAGCTGACACCGTGAAACCAGAAGAACTGATGCGTGTACAAAGCGCACTCATCTGGAATATCTCTCCCCTGATGAGTTCCGCGCAGCCTCCTGTAATGTACACGGTGTCGCTATGGTCGATGCCCTTCGAGCAAGGGGCGCCAGTAAGGCTCCTGCTGGCCCAGGAGCGAGAGCTGCTGCGCGACCTGCGGCATGCTATCGATAAGCGCATCGAGAACAAGATCGCGAGCGCTAGAAGATTCGCCGTGAGTATATGACTGACCTACTTAACCTAATATTGACTTCACTAACCTCTCTCAACTTGTTCCATTTTCTTATTCTTCATCTTCACTTTATGTTTTTTTTTGCATGTGGGGTCTTCGTGATTTTCTTCATTTATTGTAATTTATATTTTGTTGTAAGTAATAAAACTTTTTAAAAAACATGTTGTTTGTTGGCTATCAATGATGTGGGCAAAATTGAAACATGTAGGTACATATAGTAAAAAAAGCCACCATGCATTTACATGTAAGTTTAAGCGTTCATTTCCAAAAGACAAATCATAGGCGGAAGTAACGGTACTTTCGTCGCTAAAAATCTCAAGTTATTAAGGAACTAAGTCATGTTTGGGCGAATCTTAGGAACATACGGATAAACCTAATGCTAATATTAATATCAATGGAATCCTTGTGATATCGGTTACCCGAAGTTTGAGTTTTGTTGAAGTTGTTGAAGCTTGTTTGAATAAAAAATAGCTTAAATCTGAGACCCCATACTCTACAGTAGATTATTTATAAATGATGTAAGCAGATAAAGTTTCAGTTTATTCCATTTTCTACATGGTCTTCATAATAGATCTACGATTGACCAACACGTCTGACGGAAAGCGACGGTATGGCCGAGGATATAGTTCGTCGATCCAGAACATATCTATTCACTCTAACCTTGAAATTTCCAAGATTGCAGTTCTCAGGAAACAGGAAAGGCAGCAGAACTGCCATTCCTATGCAGTACGCATCGAGTACGTTGACCGAAATCGTTGAAACTTCATAAACCGAAACAATAATAAAATTATATCTAATGTTGGGATTTGGATCACAATAAACTAGTACCTACTTGAGTTTGCAAAGGATGACGAGATTTAAATTTTTCGCTATAACTCTATTGGTACCGTTTTCACAGGTCCGCGTCCGCAACCACGCGAAGATGGTGGACTGCTACCTGACTACGTACTACAACCACAAGACCATTTTCGGCAACAGGAAACTGATTGCAGACGCGATCATTGAGAACCCTCAAAACTACCACATCTACGAGGGGCTCAGTACGCTCACTAACATTTCCAGGTTTGTACCCAGCTCATCATCTGTAAATCCGAACTCTATAGCCATATTCATTTCTAATTCAAATAGGAATACGGCATACATACGATTAATGTAAAAATCATATTGCCCACCGCTTGTAGAAGAAGTAAAATGTCTTGAGCTCTGTACTACGTTATGATCAGCACTCTTATTTTCCAAGGTGCAACAAATAATTAAGGGGTACGTCACGAGTATAAAGCATTGGCTTTGAATGAGCAGAAATTAATCGGGACTTGTTTGTCTTGGGGAGGGAAACGCTATGGTGTCGTATGTTAAAATTAGTGAAATATCCTCACCATTTGCGCTAAGCGTTTTTTATTCGTGAATGGAACTGTATACTTAGGTAAATGTAATAAACTTTGAAGTCAAAACAAATCAAGTCGTTTAGATTTCAGAACATAAATCCAAAAAATATTACTCTATTGTGTTGTCGACTAATAAGCTAACTAATCGTAGAGGCTCGATCTGAAAGGATAGGAAGATAAAAGTGGCTTTTTTCAGGTACGACCTGCCGGACCCGGAGACGTATCGTGACTTCTTCCGTCTGAACCCACTGTACGAGTTCCAACAACTATCAGCCACGTGTACCTACTTCCGGGGTTGTCCCATCACGCGGCTCGACGTCGCTATAGCGTACGACCTGCCCGAACTCGTCGGGAAATACAAGAAGATGGTTGAGACCTCCACACCCCAGGGAATGCCCAAGAGTTGATGCGAACGAACGACTCACGCCGCACCTAAAGCCTAGGATACACAAGATGCCTTACCATCAGTCTTGCCTGATCCAATCAAAATCCGTACTGTGTATGATCAAAAAACAATAGAATAAGTGCCTGATGATGAAGCCATCTTCAAGCTTTATACGCTTACCATCAATCTAACGGTCTAAAATAAATTATTTTCGATGTAAGCAAACATAGCGTTTATCAAACCAATCACAGTTCATAATTAAAAAATTACGAGTTGTAGTTCGTCGATGTTAACATTATGGAGTAGTAAGGAAAAGCACTTTAAAACTTGATTGTTGTCATGTAGGTATATGCCTCCGGTCAAGTGAAACTGATGCAGGCCTGCCTGATTGTTTGGCATGATAGTTTGTCCGAGGTTTTACCACCCGCTTCATTAACATACCCGAACGAATTGGACACTTTATTTCTCGGGCACATTTGCATTTCTTATATTTATCTAATCGGGCATCAACTTTTTTTGTTAGCGCATTTTTTATGTTTCGCTTATAATTATTTCGCTTGTTCCTGTTTTGGGTGAATGGAGTATGTGATTTTTTTCTTCTTAGGTGATGGAAATTTCGATGAAGTAAGTTCCGATTTCCCTTATTAACATTATGTTTTGTACAAGACAGTTTATGCTCTAGTCATTATTTATTTTTAATTTATTTTAATTACAATGAGTGAAATAGGTGTTCCTAAAAATAGGACTAATCCCTTGTGGTCTCTATCTTAATTTTTTATTAGATGCATATTTATTGAGACTATGTTACCTATTTAAGTAAGAATAAAAATAATAGACTTTAATTAGTGTTTCATTTACAGTTTCGTGGTCTTCCTCCATTTCCGGAAAGGAAAATATACTGGCTTTCGAAAGAATAAGGCATTAGGTCGCAAGCAGCGCGACTCGTGATTTTCATAGCGGACGGCGGCTACATACATTCTACATTTCTAGTTCTAAATTTTTCACAAATCAATTAATTTTGCACAGAATTTGCCCTATTACATATTGTAATTTTGTTAGGATAGCGAATTTTTTGCGATTTCAAAACTGACGCCAAAAAAAAAGTTCATAATTATAATATTGATGAAAGTCGTCTAGGAGATACACTCCGTCAAAGAGAATATATTAGCATACCCCATACACCCCATTAGCAAATGTACGAGTATGTACCGAGTATGTAGGTACCTAAACTCAATGACGAATCTAACGACACTTTTATTATATTTAATATAGAATTACTATACATTTAACCAGCAACTCGCCTAATGGAAAGTGGCGCTGTGGCCAAAGACGAATCACATATACCTAGAAAGTACTTCTTCACTCTAGATTTGAAGATAACCTCGTTATAGTTTTCAGAAAACAATGACGGTGGTAAGGCATTTCATTCTCGACCGGTTCGCATTGTAAGTTATAATTACAGGCCGGTGGACAATGACTGTCACAGAATCGTGGCCTAGAGGAGCAACTAAACCAGTAGTTATATGTATATAGTAGGTATATGCCGTATATGTTATGTGCCAGTAGGCAAACACCAGCCTGATGGAGAGACGAAATCATCAAGTCAGAGTGCAAGAGCTGGATGAGATCAGGCCATGACCAGAGGGAATAGTGTGATAAAGGTAAACTGCAGTCCTGCAGTGGATCGATAAGGGCTGTAATGATAATGCTGATGATAATCATCGCGATAGGTAATGTGTGTTTGAAAACTAACTGACTATCGTTTTAGCTATAATTTCAGAAGAATTAGACAATACGGGGTAGGTAATTCTTACTACACTTACTGCCCTAACGAAAAACGTAACTTTTAAGCAATGCTTAAGATATTTTGTCAACTTCTGGCTGACACGTAATGACACTTGCGGAAGAAGATAGAGAACTTATATGAATACGAATCTATCTAACGATACCTTGATGATGGCATACATGCAGTACCCGAAAAACATTACTCTCCTTCTTGGGTGATTGTACAAAAAGAAAGAAAAGAAAAATTACCGACTGTCAATTCCGACAAATAGTAATCACTTTCAATGTCATGTAAATAGTTACAACTATCGCTGTTATCTGTCAACGTCAAAATAAATCCTGACCAGGGTTACCATTTTCACGGCAATTGCCGTGTTATACGGCAATTGGGGTCGTTTTCCAAAAAAAACACGGTACACGGCAGAACATTCATTGCCGTATCATAAAACACGGCAATCAGAGCGAAAGAAAAATACACCAATAAAGTTGCAGGCAACAGCTACTCTACAGTTAAATCGAACACATTCCATAGACACGTGATCGAATACACTTGTTGACACTTCAAGTGTAGGTGATTAACATCATACATCTCTCTAGAATACCAAGGACCAATATTACCACATCACTAGTAGGGACACCCCTGAGAGGTTAAAAATATATCTTAGACATTTATATCTCGTTCTTTACGAACAAAGACATTCATTCGTGATTCAGACGTTGTTTACGAAACTTTAAGAATTAAAATAGTGAAAATAGTGATGGAACAGCCTACTATATTTAAAAAGAACTGTTTTATATCCCTAAATATTATCCGATTTCATTATTTTTACCGACTTCCAAAAAGAGGGAGGTTATCAATTTGGTCTGTATGTTTTTTTTATGTTTGTTCACCGATTACTCAGCTAATTGTGCATTGAATTTGATGATTCTTTTTGGATTTAGTAGACCATACTTCAGAAGTGGTCTCATATACATTTTATCAAAATCGATGCAGGACTTAGGTTTTTATAACAAAATAACTGGTAAAAATATCATCCAATTGCCTGTAGAAAAGTTAATAACAAGTCGTGTATGATTGCGTATTTTGAAGTTGGTTTTTTAGTTTTTTAAACTATGATTGTTTATATAGCCATGGAGGATACATGTCTATTGGCCGAAAAAAATTAATCTTAGAAATCGGTTAGTGTTTAGGGGTAGAAAACAGTTTTATCTCATTTGTAGGTATGGAAGATCACGCAACAGCTCTCTATTTAAGTATCTACGTACAAAAAACTGCTTTTTATATAAAATTTTTGGAATTTTGAGCCAAAACACGGCAATTCAACATCCAAAACACGGTAGTCAATTATTTTTTTATGGTAACCCTGATCCTGACATAACGTCAAAAATCCGCTGAACAAAGGCAAAGCGCTATCGCATTGCAACGAGCTTTTGCTGAATTTTGTGGTTATTTTAGTAAAATAATAAGATTTCTTAGATTTCCTAACGATTTTAGAAATATTTAAGTTATGCACACGGATTTGTCAGCGCATTTACACACCGACGAGTGCAATGTATTAATAAAAAAGTTGATGGACTGCCATTCAGAGGTACCTACTTGCATTGCGTAACAAAACAACCAAACTAAACAAATCATTCAGTTACAGGTCAAACTACCGTAAAAATATATATACCTCTTAAAGTTCATTCTATGTACTTACAACATACATTTAGCATAATTCATAACCTAAAAAGTTGACGTTGTTGTTAATACTTTAAAAATATTTAACTTATTTAATTTTTTACAGCATTCATTCTTAAAGTTTGTTGGCTACTGCAATGACTTCGATCGTGATATGAGAAAGTGTCTCAAAGGAGAGCGCCTTAGACGACAAAAAGCTAACTTGGACGACTCCAGAAGACGCCACGCAGAAATTCGCGCCAGAATATTATCTCAAGAACAAGCAAAAAATCATCAATAAACACTATGGAAACTGAAGAGTGGGGTATCTTTGATTCTATACCAGATTATTCTAACTATAAGTCATTTACAGAGAGATATTTTACCAAACGGTATATCACTAATGTAGATGGTATAAAAAATAATGACATAATGATCATGTTCCATTCAAACAGAATAGCTCTTCTGTGTCTCGCTCCAAGCCATCATTTCTTTGAAAAGAAAGACGAATACACAATTAATTTCAATATAGGCAAAATAGATAGACGAGATAACGCTGTCAAAGGCAAAGGAAAAAAGGGAGGGCAGGTACTGAATCCTAAATCAGTCATATGCAAAGTTGAATACAAAGATGGCACAAGCTATGATATACCTTGTTGTATGAAAGGAAAGTTGATAGAAGTCAACGAAGAGTTGGTTAAAAGCCCTGAATTATTGAGAGAAATGCCCGATGCAGATGGATTCCTTGCCGTCATCTTGTCCAGTATCGAGATATCAGATACAACAAAAAATGAGTTGTTGACTCAGGAAGATTATTTGAGTAGTTTAAAGAAAGATACAAGTAATGGAGATGCTGCCAATCATGCTAGTGAATAAATAATATTTTTAACTGTGCTTTTTCCTATTTTTTTTTCAATATCCACATAATTCAGGGGATTGTGAAGTGCTCATTAAGTGTAGCTAATCTAATCCAAAAATAAGATAAATAAAATAAAAGTTTCCGGCAGCCTAGTCGGGAAACCGTTTGACTTGCGTTCCACAGGTCCTGGGGTCGAATCCCGCGGCATGCACCTCTGTCTTTTGGTAGTTAAGTGCGTATTGTCGATTGCCGCCAACTTCAGAAAACGGTGAAGGAAAAACATCGTGAGGAAAGCACCTACATGTCTGAGAGTTCTCAATGAACATTCAAGTCAGATGGTCTCCCGACTAGGCTGCCGGAAACTTCTAATCTATATATATAAAAATGAAACCCGTTTTCCGTTGTCACGACATAACATGAAAACGGCTTGACCGATTTGGCTTATTTTTTTTTTTGTAGTTTTCTAATACTCTGTACATGGTTCTTACGGAAACAAATATTAAGAAAATCTCTCAGAAAGATTGAAAAATATACATTTAATTTTGCATATTTTAAAAAATCTATATATATAAAAATGAAACCCGTTTTCCGTTGTCACGACATAACATGAAAACGGCTTGACCGATTTGGCTTATTTTTTTTTTGTAGTTTTCTAATACTCTGTACATGGTTCTTACGGAAACAAATATTAAGAAAATCTCTCAGAAAGATTGAAAAATATACATTTAATTTTGCATATTTTAAAAAACGCGCGTAACGAATGTCAACGTCATTCAATTTAAAACAAAAAATCTGTGGTAATCTGTGACACCACATCGATAACCGCGCTAACAAATGTCAACGTCATTCAATTTAAAACAAAAGAATCTGTGGTAATCTGTGACAACACATAACCGCGTTAATAATAATTTTATTATGTTTTTGATAAAGTTCGTTTTGTTTTAAAGACTAAGTAGTTTTTTGTTTGCTAATAAGTGTTTGTTAATCACGGTAAGTTCACTTCACTTCATATCGATTTTTTGTAACTTTTGGTGACTACACAATATCACCGGGTCAACTATCTGAAATAATTTGACATGATAGACGTTTACGTAAACTTTACAGGAAAAATAAAACGATGTCTCTAGGTAGCAGCACTCTTGACAATTATATGTACTTGATTGACGAAATTTTGTTCAGAACTCTCTCTTGGTCGGTTTTGTGACTATTGACGATGATTTGACATTCGACTTCTAGGCGAAACGAAGTTCGTCGGGTCCGCTAGTAAGTAATAAAGAAATAAGTTTAGAAAACTTAAAACCCTCGTCCTACAAAAATGACTGTACCGATTTTGATGAAACATAGCTAAGAACACTTTTGATCAAGTCCTTCTTCAAATAAATAAACTAGATCAAAATCAGTGAATCCTCTTGAAAGCTAAGAAACAATACCACAGACAGATACACATTGTCAAACTTATAAAACCCCTCTTTTTGGGTCAGGGGTTAAAAATGCAATATCTTACAGGTAATGATAAACACAACACATGCTAAGTTTATTTTCTCATTCTTCACACAAGTGAAGCAATGAGAGTGGTGAAACTGGAACATTTTTGAAGCAAATAGTTAATATTTTTTTGCAGTTATACAATTTTTGAATTGTTTGAAGGATGTTGGGTAAAGAACCAATGTTTGAGCTTAAACTACCAGTGAAGAAAGCCATATTTATCACACTTGGTAGTTTTTTGCTAGCTAGTTTTCACCCTCAAGTTGCAAATTTACTAACAAGCACCTTTTTGTTCATTAGGTCGTTACGCTAGCTTGAATGATGTCATACGCATTATGGCTTTATCATCATTTGTTGCATTGCAGCTGTGCTTAAATCGAGCAATCTTGCGCGTGGCGAAAAAAAAACCAACGGAATGACCTCCATCTTAGGTCTAGAATAATTATCTATTGCTTTTTTGTGTAGTAGTTACATAAGTATGATGTGCACCGAATATTGATTTGTTATAGGACTTTCCATTAAAAAAATACATTCAAAAGCACCAAAATCATCATTTGATAGTCACATTCATTCTAGGCAGTGTAAAGGTAGGTAGTTATCTAGCACATCTCTTGCTGAGTTGTTAAAACCTTATTGTTAGATATTACAAATAGATATGTACTCATTTATGTGTTGCTACCTACATGATTTTTACTAATGTCAATAATGTTCGGTATGTACCCACATTGGATGAATAAAAGTTAGTTTTGCTTTCGACTCAACTTGATGGTGTTTACTTTAGTGGCGACGAGGATAATTAAATAATTTCGGCGACGAAATGGCGTCAAATGTCGCGAACATCGTGTTCCCCGGGCAGTTTAACCTGAAAACAGACAAATGGTGTGATTATAAGGAGCTGATGCTTTGTGCACTCGACGCGGCGGGTTTCGCTGATACAACGGCGGAGAAGGCGCGATCTTTGTTCTTGTCACAATGTGGAAAGGAGACATTCGCCTTGATCGCATCGCTGCTGGTTCCCGCCCGCCCTACGACAGTCCCCTTAGCGCGAATTATCGCAGTTTTGGATCAGTTCTACGAACCAGAAGTTAGCGAGATTTTGCAAGCGGGAAAATTTCATAGACGCTCGCAGTTGCCGGGTGAAAGCGTGCAGGACTTCGTGGGTGCAATTAGTACATTAGGAGCCAAGTGTAAATTTGTGGACTTACAACGTCAGTTGAGAGATCGGTTGGTGCTAGGGGTGCGCGACGAACGTTTGAGAAGGGACTTGCTGAAGACAAAGGATTTAACCTATGAGTTGACCATACAGATGTGTCTCAATTATCAAGCTATATTCCCTGACTTGTACCCGGAGGCCGCCGAGTCTAAGCAAACTCATTCAAGTGCCGCCGAACCGATGGAGATTAGTAAAGTTAGATCGGCGGGGTGCAAGCATTGTGGGCGGCAACATAAAGATGATGAACGTTGCCGATTTACAGCTGCAAGATGTTTCTATTGCAAAAAGACGGGGCATATAGCGGCAGCTTGTATGAAGAAAAGTTCAAAAGTTCACCAAGTCGAAGAGACTGCAGGCAGCAGTTCAGACAACGCTAGAACAGAAAATGAAATGATGGGCTATATATTTGCGGGGTGGGAGATTATCAATCACCTATTTTGACCGAAGTAACAGTTAATAGAGCAAGATTAATGATGGAAATTGATTCAGGTGCATCAAGATCTATAATATCAGTAGCTACCTACTTAAAACTGTGGTCTGTACCACCTCCATTGATACCAACGAATGTGAAGTTAGTGACAGTGACCCGAGAAGCCTTAGAAGTTCTGGGTTTGCTACAGGTACGGGTGGTGCTTGGTGAGAAAGAAGCACAGTGTGAACTCCTGGTTGTAGCAAGGAATACCCCGAGCTTGTTGGGGAGAAATTGGTTTGAGGCTCTGAAAATTTCAATAGCCGGCCTGTGCTGGACTGAAGACAAGGTGACACCGCTGATGCAGGAGTTTCCTGAATTATTTAAAGAAGGACTTGGGAAGTACAATGGCCCAGAGGTATCATTACATGTTCGAGCAGATGCAGTACCAAAATATTTCAAAGCTCGTCCTATACCGTTTCCACAGAAGCAACAAGTCAATGAGGAGCTGCAACGAATGATAGAGAATGGAGTGTTAACTCCGGTTAAATATTCCAAATGGGCTACGCCTATAAGGGTAGTGAAAAAAGATGATGGTTCACTCCGTATTTGTGGTGATTATCGAGCTACAGTGAATGCTGCCATTGATATTGACACATACCCACTTCCCACATCAGTGGAAGCATTTGTGAAGTTAAGTGGAGGGCGGATTTTCAGCAAATTAGACTTGAAGCAAGCATATACACAACTGAAAGTTGACAATGAGACAGCGGAACTGTTAACATTGAACACTCCACTTGGTATAATGAGAGTGAACCGTCTAGCTTTTGGTGTAAGTGCAGCACCAGGAATATTTCAACGGGTTATGTCTGCAGCACTTGCAGATATGGACGGAGTGGCATGCCTGTTGGACGATGTGGCCATTATGGGTCATAATTTGGAAGAACATAATCTAAGACTGCGGAATGTATTGTCCAAATTGAATCAAATGGGCTTCAGATTGAATGTTAAGAAATGCATTTTCGCAGCAGAAAGTATAACTTTCCTTGGGCATATGATTGATGCAGAGGGCCTCCATCCATCTCCAGTCAAGGTGAAAGAGATAAAAGAGAAACCAGCTCCAACAAACAAGGAGACTTTGCGAGCCTTCTTAGGACTGTACAATTTCTATGAATTTTTTTTACCAAATAAAGCAACATTGTTGGAACCGTTGTACAGGCTGCTGGAAGCAAAAAGGCAGTGGAGTTGGACAGAGAAGGAACAGCTAGCTTTTGAAAAGGCCAAAGATTTAATAGCATCAGATCTCACATTGGTGGGATATGATTTGAACAGAGAATTATTACTGTTATGTGATTCTTCAGAGTATGGATTGGGAGCCATAATTGCCCATGTAATGGACGATGGAGTGGAACGACCAATCATGATGGCTTCTCGAACGATGCAACCACATGAAAGACGGTATGGTCAAATTGATAAAGAAGCACTGGCCATTATGTTTGGCCTATCTAAGTTCCACGACTTCTTGTAAGGTCGGAAATTCTGCATAGTTACTGATCATAAGCCATTGGTGGGGCTGTTTAATCCTGCAAAACCTATTCCTGACCAAATATCTTCAAGGATGTTGAGATGGTCATTGAAATTGAGCTGTTACGATTATACAATCAAGTACAGGTCTGGAAAGTTACTAGGCAATGCCGATGCCCTAAGCAGGTGGACTGCCCCGAGTACTTCAGGAACCAGTGAGGAGCCCTTACGAGAAGTATTGTCACTGGAGGAGCGACCAGCTGGCTGGGAAATGGATGCAACTAAAATTGCAGCAGAAACAAGAAAGGATCCGGTACTGCAGAAGGTTATGTTCCATGTCTTGCATGGATGGTCACAAAATAATACGGATCCGGTATTACAGCCATATTGGATACGAAGGGAGGCTTTGTCACACAGTAAGGACTGTTTGTTATGGTGTAACAGGGTTATTATACCAACTTCACTACAACAGGAGGTGCTTGTATTACTACATGCTCCGCATGCAGGAGTAGTCCAAACCAAAGCATACGCTAGAGGATATGTATGGTGGGTAAACATGGACAAACAAATTGAGAGGATGGTAGCAGAGTGCGAACAATGTCAATTGGTGAGGAATAATCCACCGAAGGATCCACAGACTTGGATAAGTACAGAAAAACCATGGAGTCGGGTGCATGTTGATTTTGCTGGTCCCTTTCAAGGAAAGACCTTCTTTGTGGTCATTGACAGTTATAGCAAATGGTTTGAAGCTGAGATTGTAACGTCTATGAGTAGTGGAACGGTCATAACCATGCTAAGGAAGATATTCGCGTCCCAAGGTCTACCAGAGGTGTTGGTGTCTGATAATGGTAGAGCGTTCATTTCTGCTGAATTCAATGATTTTCTAAAGAAGAATGGGATTAAGCACTTATATTCGCCCCCATACCATCCAGCGACGAATGGCCAGGTGGAGAGAGCAATACAAACATTCAAGAATAAGCTTAAAAAGATAGAGTGCTCACAAATGCCATGGAGTGAAAAGATGGCAATAGTTCTTTTTCACTTGAGAACGGTGCCAAACAGTACAACTAACAAAACTCCTGCAGAGATGCTTAATGGGCGGAGATTTAGAACTGCCATATCTAGATTACACCCAGAGAACTTGCCAACACTGGCAGACCAACAACTAGAAGCAGTGACACAAAAACCTCCATCAAGATTATTTCAGATTGGACAGCCTATCCTGATACGCTTATATGGACCAGGCAAGAAGTGGCAGGCAGGCACTGTAGAAACCTGTGCAGGCCCGTGCTCATACAAGATGGTGAACGGAAGATGGAGAGTTGCTCACTAGGCATGTGGATCAAATACTGGCACGAGCTGCACATCCACCAAATACTCCAACTACAGAGCAGAGGCATTCACCATCATTATCAGATTCAGACTCATATCTAGAGATTCCAGAAGAGAAAGAGATTGAAATTCCAGACTTGAGCTTATGGCCCGATATCATAGGGATATGATTTGTGTGTGAAGATATGTTAGATATTACAAATAGATATGTACTCATTTGTGTTGCTACCTACATGATTTTTACTAATGTCAATAATGTTCGGTATGTACCCACATTGGATGAATAAAAGTTAGTTTTGCTTTCGACTCAACTTGATGGTGTTTACTTTACTTATAATTAAAAAGAAAAATAGCATAGCAAGTGTTTATGGATAAGCATAGTATGGATTTAACGTTTGGGTACACTACACTACGTGCCAATCTCTCTGAGGTCTCGAAGGTTAGCACATGTGGCTGCAATATTAGTGAATTCGACGGGGTGAGCCACCGCACGATTACAAACACTGCATTCACCATTTGAAACAGCCCTTAAAAAGATTAGTGCGTACTCTACTAGCATAGCACAGCGGGTTAGTAAGTTGAAGTGACAGTGGGCAGGGCACATACCGTGCAGAACTGATAGCTGTGGGACCGAAAAGTTCTCGAGTAGAGATTATACAGCGGCAAGAGCAGCGTATGAAGACTGACTAGCCACAACCCACAATGTAGACAGACGATCTCATACAAGTCCCAGAAAGACATTGGGATGCATGTAAGCCGCTTCCATCAGGTCTTTTTGGGAATCCATGGAGAATGCCTATGTCCAGCAGTGAACTTCTTGTGGCTGAGATGATGATGTATTCAACTAATGTTACTTTGTCTTTAGTCGCTTAATATCAGTCGAGTTGGCAGTCATGCTCAAACCAATTACTAGATAAAAAAGTTATTATTATGAAATTCAATTTATTAATTGAATCGGTGCGGGGCCAATAGTAAGTTTTTCATAATGTCGAGTGCAATAACTTCCTTACATTAGAATATTCTTAAATAATAGTAGTACATACTTGAAGGTACTAATAATGTGTTTGTTTATCATATAAAAGTGAGAGCAAACCTTGTTTTCGTTACTGTTGATATATTCGTAAATATTGTGTCATTACCTTTATCATGTTTACAAATGACCCCTGATCTTTGCTTATAAGTGAGTGCCTGATAAATTATCTTTAGTTGCTCTCTTTACACGAATCAGTGAGAATGAGTACCATTACCCTACATAAACTCACAAATAGACTAAAAAGTGTGAAAAATATACCGGCAATATTAAAATTCAGGTATAGCGATGACAGTAATGCGAAGAAAACACCTCTATATGACTTGCATAATAAATATGGTGGTAAAGTAGTGAATTTCGCCGGCTTTCTACTCCCAGTGCAATATTCTGACATGAGTGTGTCAGCTTCACATTTATTCACTAGAAGCAGTGCATCTATCTTTGACGTGTCGCATATGCTCCAGACTAACGTACGAGGGAAAGACTGCATGGCTTGGTTTGAGTCTATTTGTCCAGTCGACTTGAAAGGGATGGCAAATGGATCCAGCTCGCTTACAGTGTTTTTGAATGATAAAGGAGGTATAATTGACGATTTGATTGTTACGAAGGTGAACGATGAAACACTTTACATAGTCTCCAACGCTGGGCGATTGGAAGTAGATAAGGAGCATATGAAGGAAACTTTGGAAATATTTCGGAAGAAAGGAAAAGATGTGGTTATAGACTTCTGGGATGTAAGTCAAAGGGCTCTCATTGCTCTCCAAGGTCCTAAAGCGGCAGGAGCTCTGCAATCTTTGACTGATATCGTGTTGGAGGACTTGGTATTTATGACGTCTCGAGTGGGGAAAGTGGCGGGTATCGAATGTCGCGTTACACGCTGTGGTTACACAGGAGAAGATGGGATGGAGATATCTATACCAGCAGATAAAGCTGAAACAGTAACAGAAGCATTACTTCAGCAAAAAGACGTTAAACTCGCTGGCCTGGGTGCAAGGGATTCCTTACGTTTGGAAGCAGGGTTATGCCTTTACGGTAATGACATTGATGAAAATGTGACTCCCGTAGAAGCTGCTCTTACATGGTTGATTGCCAAGCGAAGGCGTACAGATTCTAACTTCCCCGGTGCGGATGTAATATTAAAGCAAATAAAGGAAGGTGTGAGCAAGAGACGCGTGGGAATCAGAATGGAATCTGGACCGCCTGCTAGGAAGGACGCAGTTCTCAAGAATACAGCAAACGAAACAATCGGTAAGGTGACTAGTGGGTGTCCAGCGCCATCACTAGGTGGAAATGTCGCTATGGGCTACGTACCTGAAGGATTAAAGAAGGTCGGCACAGAACTCTTAGTCAATATTAGAGGTAAAGACGTCCCTTGCACCATCGCCAAAATGCCCTTCGTTCCCTCCAAATATTACATTAGAAAATAAAACTGTGTAAAAATTAATAGCATTTTATTTAAAATATTTAATTCTAACATGAAAGAATGGCGACTTTGATCGCAAAGAAATTAATATGATATAATAAAGACTAATTAACATAATAATAATTTGTAAATTAACGGCTTAATTAATTGTCATAGAAGTAAAATGAGATAAAGTAATGTACACACCTGTCAATAAAACGAAAGGAAACCCGGAAGGAATGTAAATTACATTTGCACTGCGTTTTGGAAAATGTTAATACTGGTTACACTACGCTATGAACAGCAGCCGGCAAAAATATGGCATGCGTGACACATCAGAAGAGTAAGAAATAAGAAAAGAATGCACTATTGTCAACTTTGACTCCATTTCAAATATTATATATAGCCTTTTTAGAAGGTTATTGATATTTTTCTAAAAGATTAGTAGTCAAATTACTTAATTAATTAGCAGTTGTTTCAACTACTAATCTTTTGGGGGGAAAAATCAAGAACCTTCGAAAAATAATATGTACTTACAATGTTTGATACAGAGGCAAAGTTACTCCCCTTGACACTATTAGCATTAGTATTGTGTATTTTTTGTTTCTAAAATCAAATATGCAATAATGATAATATTACTATCAAAACATATATTTACTTAAAAATAGACAAAAAAAAGTGAGCATTAGATACTAAATAAGTGAAGTGATTTCCACAGATGCCATATTTTCTGCCGCCACTGTACTCGACTATCACAGGAGTTCCACCTCTTGGTGTGTTGGAATGATTGTCATTAGTCATCAGTCTATTTTGACCTTATTATTGTCCTAATCTATGGGGCTTCCGCGATTAATACTTTTTAATTATATACATAACTAGAAAGACTCATTTTTCAACCATCGATTTAAGTTTTAAACATAATAGTAGGTACTAACAGGAGTACAAATATAGTTTCACCAGACCACCATCGTAAAAATGAAAGAGAAAAGTTCGAGTTTTCTTTAATTTATCTCTCTTTTCATTTTTCTCGATGATCTGTTAGTACTTTAATAGAATATAGAACTAATAATATACAGATTATTTAATCGAAATCGTGATATACAAATATAAATAAATGGCCAGTAGTGATAAACATAATATATACACTAGAAACGCTTTGTGGTTTAGTCCGCTATCTTATTGAAACTGTTCTTTTTGTTCACACTAAAACGTGGCCGTTACTGTTCCAGTAATTTCAATTAAATAAATAATCTATTTGATTTTCTTAAATTACCTCTTTTATTCCAATTTGTAATTGTCAACGTGGATAACTTTGACTCCGTCTCAAACATTGCACATAGGCCATTTTTGAAAGGTTCTTGATTTTCCCCCCTAAAGATTAGTAGTCAAATTAAATTACTTAATTAATTAATTAGCAGTCGTTTTGACTACTAATATTTTGGGCATAAAGACAAAAACCTTCGAAAAGGGTATGTACAATGTTTGACACGGAGCCAAAGTTACCCACGTTGACAGTAAGAGAGTTGTATATATTAATTATTTTTCTGAAAAAATATTGGTTTTGTGGACATCGCGTGAAACCACGGGACGCTGCTAGTATTACACATACAGATACATTTATAAAATACGATACATACATTTTATACTCACTAATTCTACTATTATAACAGACAAACATTGACTAACATAATAGTTTATGTAAAAAGAAGACATAGTTCACTAAAATAAATAAATATAGATGATTGAAAAATGTGCCCTAAATTGTAAAAAAATCATTGTCAAAATTATACTTTTGAGCAATTTTGTTTGTCATAAGAAATTTGTACCATTCATCACTGGTTTATATTACAATTAAGTACATTATTAAACGTAAAGTCGTAGCGTTGCAATACCGAAAATTGGTCGAACACCGACTAGCTCGATTCGAGCAAGGACAAAATAGAAAGTATACTTCATTCATGTGGTTACTTATAGTACCAATTATAAAATAAAATATTGGTAAACCTATGTCAAGTATTTAACAATTAGGAGCTACGCTATTTTAATACAATATGTATAATTTACCTGAAAGGACAATACATGAGACATACTTCACCAACCAATCTGCGCATTCTGCTTTGCGTAGACTGAAAACTTTTGTCTGTTATAGAGATGTCTCAGCCCATTAGTATAAATTAAATTAGCCGTTAAATTAACAGCCGAGCCATTTTACTAAACGTCGCCGTTCAACGTTCAACGTCGTTCATTCAGCATTGATGATAAGTATAAGACGACAGTTCTGGCTCAATGGATTGTCCTCCGTGTAAATGATATAATGTGAACATCAAGTAGCTTTTACTCAATCTAAATATCCAAAAAAGTTGAGATATGAGGCATTAGAATCACATCGTAAATCGGCCATTGTATACACTTTATCTATTAACTGTTAACGGAGGCTTATCCCAGTTTTAAGCAGCGTTTATCACCACAATAGATCATGAGGCTTAAATTGTATACTCGTAATACGGTCACATTTAGCGGAGCAAAAATATGTCAGTTAGGATGCGGGCTACGCTCCGCGCGAGCAATTTTAGTGGTTTCAATTCTTCATTAAATCAACACTGATCACTATAAAAAAAATATCCGCAAAAATATCTGTATAAATAGGTCTGGTAAATATAATTTTCGTATCATTTTAATCTTTAAAATGGGAAAATAGCTTCTAAATAGACCTTTCGAATTTTTATGAGCAAAGTACAATGTACATCATGTTTTGAACCGAGGAAATAACTAAATCAAAGATGTATAACATAGTATTTTTTTAGATTTATAAATTGTTTTAGACTGTATAAAATTGTTTGAAAAAAATACAATTCTGGAATAATGGCCCGTTAAAATAATTCAATAGTCCTGTAGCCGAGACCTCCGCCTCGCTACGGTGGTGTCCACACCCTGCCTACAAATTTTTCAAAATATATGGCTTTCGATAAATTGTTTGAAAAATATACGAGACGTAATGCAGGGTATATAGAAATCCCAACAAATATCTTTGACGTCACATGATAAATGGACGGCGCCCAAAACATTGAAAACTGACATAATGGTGGCAAGCGATGGCATACATAGGTCAACGACTGGCCCAGCGATCATGCGCCATTATGTATAGTCTATTTTAGACGGACATCAGACGTAATAGACCGGTAGACAGTTAAGTCTGTACAGGTTATTCGCAACGCTACTCAACACTCCCCTACATATATCCGCTACATGTATAATTCCACACGGGATAGAGATCAAACGGCCGGACTCACCGGAGCCGCGGCGCGGTGGTCATTTGTTCAGGTCCGGACCGTCTTTGAAGTTGGATTGAGCGAGGCGAGCGATGTCGTCGTTCAGCTGGTTTAGACGTTCTGTTACCTGGAATGGGAAGTAGACGTGATGAAATTTAAGGCAACAGGGTGGGTGCAAAATAATCAAAGTTATTTTCGATTATTTAATATCTAAAATTATTGAAAATTATAGTTTAAAAAACAATTGAAAAAAACGACTTCAAAATACGCAATTCGTTTACTTGGATGACACTTTTTCAGTTATTTTGATATAAAAACCAAAGTAATTAACCGATTTTGATAAAATGTATATGGGACCACCTCTGAGGTATTACTCCCAAACAAAGAATCATCAAAAACAATCAATAATTAGCGGAGTAATCGTTGAACAAACATACAAAAAAAATAATTGAATTGAGAATCCAATTATGAATTGTTTTTGATGATTTTTTTTTGTTTGGTGGGTAGATAATAGAGTGAGGTGGTCCCATACAAATTTTATCAAAATCGGTTCAGTACTTTGGTTTTTATAGCAAAAATAACTGAAAAAATATTATCCAAGTAAACGGAATTCCGTATTTTGTAGTAGATTTTCTCAGTTTTTTAAACTATAATTATATACAAGAGATATGATGTTAATGTTGTTGCTGTCTAAGCCTGCCGAGCTGATGAGTTAGACAGGTGGTTTTCTAATTTCGTGAACGCGAGTAGAATAGAAAAGTAAACGTATAGGATTGATGTCACGTCACAATTTACTTATCATTTTAAAGCATCAGCGTATTTTAGAAATAGTATCGTTTTGAAACGTTTGCCACTCGTCTAACCAAGGAAGTTGAATCACAATGGAAGGAGCCATAAACTTTGCATGTCGCTATTCAGCTGTATAAAACGTGTCCGCTTCATTCCTACTCTTCGGTCTTATTATATTGCTTCAAATGGGCGTCAATTAATTGCTAAAATACGTGATAATTTAATGCATTAGTTTATGCTACCTAACTAGTGATGGACTAAAATGCATGTACAAAAATATGGACTATATTTATAGCCGATATCAGCAATTAATATATTTCCATATATTTTTGGCAATAAATAGTGGACACAGTGCGAAACACTATACCCTACATCTATTAAGCGTAGCAAAAAATTCTTCATCTATGCGTCTGACCCTGCAGAGATGAAGATTTTGAAGTTTGACAGTATCTTACGTCAGTAGGTTGGTGGTCCTTCGAGGAGTGTGGTCGAGCGCGTTCCTCCCGCAGCCGACAGTTGACGTGGTAGTTCAGCTGGTTCTGCAGCTTCACGAATATCTTCCTGTACTCGTCCTGTATGCGGTTCATTTCGTTGTTCACGTGGGTGTCCTTTTTCGATATGTAGTCCTATGATAGCGCGAAAAGTAAGTTTAATACAGAAGTTTTGGTGAAAAAGAGAAGAGGGTGCGTCCTTTTCTCGGAAAACTTATCCTTTTGAGCGTCACGGTCTCCTATAGAAGACGAAATTTTTCTTAATGAACAAGTGATTTTACCAAAGAATGCGCATTTACAATCTTTTACAGCGATTTTACGCATATTTTCTCACAAAAAACGTACACTCAACAAGCGTAACGGAATCGAAAGTTAGACTATAAATACTGCTGTTCTGCAGTCACGTATTTTGTTTTTCTTTTAACTTAGATACTTGTTTTTATTTTGTCATGAAAAGGCTAACCGTGAATAGATCTATTTCACGAAAACAAAATTGATAATATATTTTAAAAAATAAGAAAGATAGAAGCAGTTTAATGTCATGTTAGACAGAGAGCAAACGATCGCAAACGATAACGTAATGGTTGATGTTCGCTATACTAATTCAATACAAACTGTTGTTTCGCGAGAGAGGGACACAGCATCCCTCCTCTAAAACTTTAAGTATTTATATCTCGGGAAGTTTACTGATCGATCGCAATTATTTTTTTAGTATATGTATTACATTTATAAAGTATCAATTGAAACTATTATTCCTATAAAATAAAATTTATGCATATTCCCTATTCCCCCGCTTCTGTATAGAAATGTACTATTATACTCACTTTGTAGGTAAAAATAGTCTTCTTAGCGTTCCTATATTTGTCTTGAATCGTTTGATGATCCACTTGTAACTTCTCATACATTTTCTCTATTTTGGACAAACTCGTTTGTAATTCGACCACTTTCGCCTTCATAGCTTGACATTCCTTGACACATGAAGATCTTTCACTTTTTAACACATCTTCGAGAGAACCTAATCTAGAAGCCCTTTCTTTATACTTTTCAGCCTTTATTTTCCATTCTTGTACACAATCTTTCGCTTTATGCCATTCCGCTTGTATTTCGTTATGATCTTTTATAAGTTCGGATATTTCGTTCTCTTTCGATTCCAATATTTGCGTCACTTTCGCACGTTCTGATATGATGAATTCTTTCAATGTCTCCACTTCTTGAGCTTTTCTCTCCAATAATTCTTTTAGTTTCGTTATCGCTTCGATTTGTTCGTTTTCTATTTCTTTAATTCTTCTCGTACAGTTCATTTCCATAGTTTTCATTTCTAGTGTAAACTTTTCCGCGATTTGGTCCCGTATTGCTTTTTCTTTCATCATTAGAGCGGTCTAAAAGAAGAATACGTTGTTGTTAACAAACGGGTAAAACAAAATATGTATTACATGAAAAGCACATTCACTGATAGTGCGATGCCAAAATAACCAACAAAAAAAAAAATTTTTTTTTTCAATTTCTGTCAGTATGATTTATTACAGACCGAAACGAACGACCGAACTAATATCAAAGAAATAATTGGTATAGGTAATTTTTTGTTTCTAGTTATTAACCCTGACGTAGGGACATCTTTACCTTCAAAATTGATGTCTTCCTGAAAACTTGTAAAAGAGCATGTATGCAATATGCTAATAATAACAAACGTGAATGTTTGTCTGTTGCTCAATGTTGGTAAAATAAACTCGTATATAAATTTGATTGGTGGAATGGAGATAGTTTACACTTTGGACTCTTAAAAATAATGAAATAACCGGTAACAGTTCTTTTTTTGTAGTCTACGTTTTACCACCAACTCGCTTGTGGTAAGATGATGTGACTATAATTATAATATTAAAGAGTTAAATGACCTAGTCTATTTCTCCTTACATCCGTGCATCCCTATTAGCAATAGAACGTGAGCAATGAAATGAAATTTAAACGGAGACCTTTAAAAATCTCATGTCTTTACAATGTAAATAAAAATATGGGAGTAGGCAAATACCACCTGAACAAGCTGACTTGATTTATTGCGTAGTAACAAATCTCGCGTACATATACTATTAAATATTCTGTGGTAATATCAATTGAGCTGTGAAGTCAGTCACATGTCATCTTTGGACAGGTAAAATAGAATGTAGTATACCTTAGCCGCCATGGCGTCATCGGAATCATGTATGAGTTCGTCTCCACTGTCCGGCGGGTGAACCGACGCGGTCTCCTCCGTGTTGGTACCGACCGAGCGCTGTTCGTGAAGCTTCTTGAACCTGTCCATAATGTACTGTTGGAAGAACTCCGCTTTGCTTTTCAGTTCTTTCATTAGAGCTTCGTTGCTTTCTTGAGAAGCTGGAACGGTATTTTAAAGATTTCGTAACAGATAAAAAAAAAGTTTTCGAGTGGGAACCACGCACCGGCAAGCGCAGCGTAGGGAGACCGGCCACGAGATGGACAGATGACCTCATACAAGTGGCAGGAAGACGCTGGATGCAGGACGCTTCCAAACGGTCTATTTGGTAATCCGAGGCCTCTATCCTACAGTGGACCTTTTTGTGGCTAAGATGTTGATTATTATGATTAAATCAACCTAACTAGTATTATAAAAGCGAAGGGAACTTTATCTGCCGTCTGTATGTTTGTTACCTTTCCACAGCTAAACGACTGAACTGATTGTTGTGAAATATCGTACAAATATAGCTGAGCATCCGAAGACTGACATGAGCAAAGTATTTATTTTTCGTCATCACGCGGGTGAAATTGTGCGACGTAGGAAAAATCCCGCCCCAGTCACGCGCCCATCCCGCACTCATGCTAGTGGCACCCACGACGCTGCCGTCCCACTAGTATCTTCTTGCATAGAGAGGCTCTGAGCCAGTACACTGTAGCATCAGTGTTAAGGCTATTGCGAAGTTTTAAAAATATTACGTATTAATTAACCATTGTTAATTAATACGTATTTTAATCAACTATATGCCATTACCATGAAAATTATGGGATTTTTACACAACGTATTAACCTCTTTTGACCAACTTAATCCAATCCTTGTAAATATTAGAACAGTATGTTTATTTAACTGACTTCCAAACAGAAGGAGGTTCTCGATTCGACTGTATGTTTTTACAGCGATGACTCCGTAAATTATGAATTATTTTTGATGATTTTTTTTTGTTTGGTAGGTAATACCTCAGAGGTGGTCCCATATAAATTTTATCAAAATCAGTTCAGTACTTTGGTTTTTATAAGAAAATAACTGAAAAAAAAATCGTCCAAGTAAACAAATTGCCTATTTTGAAGTCGGTTTTTTAAGTTTTTTAAACTTTAATTATTGTTAACTTATATACCACCATGCTTTGGTTACCTTATAATGTTTCTTTTGATTGGTTGCTCAAGATTATTGTTACTGTAAAACTGGGTTAATTAAGTTCTAAAGTATGGTAACTTTGATCCAAATCTGAAAAAAAGTTAAAATTTCCTGTCTTGCAAAATTCTGGTAAAAGTATTACGTACTACGATGGATGGTACTACGTGTAAATATTGCGTTTACATCGCAATGTGGCAAGTTGAAACTTTTTTTATATTTGGGTCAAAGTTACCCGGTTTCACTGTGTAATTTGAACTCGTAGCTTGTGGAAATTCCAAAGAGCTAGACACCAGCTGTCATTGATCTAATGACTCACCTAACTTGACAGTGTATTTGCTGAGCTGATCCTCTAAATATTTTATATGTTTCGCTTGCTTCTCACACTGCGCACAAGCTTCCATTTCTTTTCGCATTGCATTCTTTTCCTCTGGAATCAAATAAAATGTCACAAAATAGAATTGGTAGCCGTTACAAGTTCGTACCGAACCAAGACATATAGTAAATAATAGGAATGTCTTTTAAATTGAACTCCTAACCAACGTGATTCTAGAAATAGATCTAAACACATTATCTATTGTAACAAAAATTACTTCCATGAACAAAACACAAAATTAAGACAGCAAATAGGTTTTTTTTAAATCAAAACCCTGTCCAACTCGGCATGATATTGGAATTAAATGGATTTATACTCACTAGTGAGTGTGGGAATAAATCCATTTATTTCATTAGACTGAAATCTCGTTATTAACGCCAACACAACATTATATCAACTAATATAAGTACTTAAACAACTAAACAAAAAATCAATTATATTACCCCAAACCAATGAAAGTGTAAATATAATCCAAATGATCAAACCCAGATCCAACTTGACAGAATACCCAGCGCTCTAACAGTATTGTTACGTAGAATGGCAATGCTCATACGTTGTGTCATATAAGTACTCATTTGGTCAAGCAACCAGGTGTTCAGATTTTTTTTTCTTTGGCCATCAAAGAACAAAATTTAATTTACATCATTATTAGAATAGAATTCAATCTACGTCGTTAAATAATAGAATTCGATTTACATCATCAAATAATATAATTAAATATTCAATTTACATCAATAAACAATAGAATTCAATTTACCGTGAAGATATTTATCCAGCTTCGCCGTGAATTCTTTCTGTTTATCCGTAAACTCCCGCTGCAGTTCCGATATTCTTCTATTAGCCGACTCCAGTTCTGTCCTCGAGCTGGACAGCTCTGACGCCAGCTTCTCTATCTGTTGTTTCTGCTTCTCCATCCTTTCGATGTGCTCTTTCTCCTGTGACTTGAACAGTTCGCGCTCTTTTTGTATTCTCGCTTGTACGTCTTTTAGTTCTCTCGATACGGAGTCTCGAGAACTGCACGCCTATAAAGTTTACACATTGTTAGTTTATGTAGTTATATTATTTAATTTCAGATTGTTTTGGCTAATATTAAGAACTAGCTGAGCTACGCGATACCCGCATAGTTGATGCAAATAAGGGCTGATGATGATAAAAAATAGCTTATGTTTGTATCTAAAATCACAGATATATCTGTACCAATTTTCATAACGATCGATTCATCCGTTTAGTCATGAAAATATAACAAACAAACAGACAGAAACACAGAGTTACTTTCGGTTTTATAATATTAGAATTCTGCGAAAATAAATAATGTTAATCCAACATTTTATTATCTGGGCGTACAATCCAAAACAAATAAGGCATCTGATACTTTATGGTTTAATGCCATTTTTATGTGAACTTATTTTTTTTTATTTCTATGCATTACGCAATAGACTGACAAACCGTTCGATAGGTATGTATTAAAGATATGTATATATATGTCCTAATGTATATTAGAAATTCACTCTACAGGAAGATACAAATGTACTAATGCATATTAGAAATTCAGCCTATCTGTAGATACAAATGTAGTAATTCGAAATTCAGCCCACTTGTAGATACAAATGTACTAATGTATGTTCTAAATTCAGTCCACCTGTAGATACTAATGTACTAGTACTAGTATATATTCGAAATTCAGCCTTACTATAGATACAAATGTACTCATGTATATTTGAAATCCAGCCTACCTGTAGATACAAATGTACTGGTGTATATTTGAAATCCAGCCTATCTGTAGATACAAATGTACTAATGTACCTATATTTGTAATCCAGCCTAACTGTAGATACAAATGTACTGATGTATATTTGAAATCCAGCCTATCTGTAGATACATATGTACTAATGTATATTTGAAATCCAGCCTACCTGTAGATACAAATTCTTGAGTTCTCCGTTCTCCTTGAGCGTGTCCTTCAGCTGTCCGCTGTACCGCTCCAGCTCCCGCAACAGGTCTGCGTTCGCCTCCTGCACCATCGAGGCGCGGCTTCCCTTCTCGCACTTCAGCTTATCGTGATCTAGCTCTAATTCCGCGTATTTCAGCTCCAACTGTATGGCAAGATGATATTTTACCTATACAGAGTTGCGTGGAAATACATTTTAGTATGGAGGTGTACAGACAGAAAATTTATTTTACGGAGCCATATGGAGAGATAACAAATTATCTTTATGAAGCTGTATGAGAAGACAATAAATTATCTTTATAAAGCTGTATGGAAAGCCAACAATTTTCATTAAGGGAAATGTATAGAAAGACAAATTATCTTTAAGAAACTTTATGGAACAAAAAAAAAATTTCTTTATGAATCTGTATAGAAAGACAATACCATTTTCTTTACGAGTGTACTATTTGTAAGGCCAATATTTTGCATTAACTTTTTTTTCAAACAAGAAGGCGGGAATGATAGCAGATATCACAGTACGTAGGTAATATATAACAAATGTGTATAAATACGTACATTTTTAAGTTCCGATCTAACATCCTCCATTTCGTCCCTAAGGTGTTCGTTTTGCTTCTTGTAGTTCTCTAGCAGCTCGCTGTCGGAGTTGGACCCGAGTAGTTCCAGTTTGTTCTGTAGCACGGCGATGCGAGAATTCAGCTGCATCTCTATGCCTTTTTGTTCTTCCACTTTTGCTCGCAGTTCTGATTCTTGTTTGCGGTGTTGTTCTAATTTCTTATCACTGAAAAAAGTTAAAAAAATAGAATCAGAATCTTTTATTGCATAAAACTGGCACATTAAGGTGTTAAAAGTTAGCTTAGTATCAAAAGTGACAATACGCTAAACATATACCGTCTTACTTATAACCGCTGAATAAGCACATTTTAGTTAAACAGTGTTTTGTTCAGTTTTCGTCCGGGACAGTTCCTATGTGACAGACAGTGACAAGTCCTTATTCAGTGAATACAGTTTTAACATGCGTTTATAAGTAAGACAATTGCTAAACAAAAAAAAAAAAACTTCAAAAAAAAGGCGCCCAAAAACCCCGTATTATTCGAGATGGTAGAAAAACTACTGAAGATACCATTATAACTACGAAGAACGAAGCGACTGTAGTTATGATGTCTTTATTTTTTTTAATAATTTATTAAAAAGAAAAAAAACATAATTAAGAAAATATCATATCCTAGCTGCGCCCCACAGTGTCACTCGCATAGTGACGAAAAACGGCGATGGTGATGATGCTAAAATATAGCCTATGTTCTTACTTCTTCCCCATCCCCAAGCTCTAAAGAATCTCTATGCCAGATTTCATAAGGATTGGTACAGCCGTTAAGCCGTGAAGAGGTAACAAACAGACAGAGAGACAGGCGACATACAGAGTTACTTTCGCTTTTATTAGTTTTTATTTTTTCAAAGCTTATAGGTATGTTAAGCGAAAATAATTGGTCACATGATATTATAATACTTCGAGATGCAGATGCATGGAAGCGTTTGAGAAGAACAGCGAACGGAATCAAAGCTAAGCCCAGGTGTGGGCTAATAGAGGACGATATTATTACTTACCGTTTATTAATCTCCTCTTGTAGCGAAGACATCTTTTGTAATTGTATTTTATAGCGACTTAATATCTCCTTCAATGTCGTTAACTTGCCAGGAGACGGTGGTTCACCTTCAAAATATTGGTAAAAGTTAACAGCATAGCGTTTGACTGGCCTCGCAGCTCAGTTGGTAGTATATCTACCTATGTCAGTAGTAGGTCGTGGGTTCGATCCCAACCCAGGGCAAACATGATGATTCGCATTGACTTTGTGTGATGAGCATGGATGTTTATTCTGTGTCTGGGTGTTTCTCTGTATCATAAATATGTATTTAAGAAAAAAAGTATATTATGTATTATATCAGCTATCTAGTTTCCATAATACAAGCTTTGCTTAGTTTGGACTACATGGTGTTATGTGAAATGTCTATCAACATTTATTTATTTATATTATTATTTGTTAGTATAAACGTCCGATTTTATAGCGAATTTTCAGATGCGCCAGTTTATAGCGCCAGATAGTGAAAATCCGAAACTAAGATTTAATTTATGCCAGTGCTATTTCTACAGAATTTTTCGTTATCATCAGTATCATTGATAGTCATCAGAATTTCGTTTATGATGAAGGCTAACGGTTCGTTATCTTTAAAGATAATATTCACCGGTGAAAGATTAAAATCAGCCATTAAACATGAAAATAATAAATACGTAACAGTCAATCATCAGCTTCGAAAGCGTCGCGAAAACACCTTAATTTATCGGCTTCGACAGTAGTCTGTTCAGATAGAAAACTTGATTGAGGGCGCTGCTGTCATTGTTTCACTATATTATTCAGTCGAGACCACAGAATACCCACATAGACCACACAGTAGTATATACTTCAAGACCACACAGTAATATATACTTCAAGACCACACAGTAATATATACTTCAAGACCACACAGTAGTATATACTTCAATTAGTTAGCTCCGGTTTTTTGCCAAGATAGAAGTATAAGTATACAGACTCTAACATACCACGAAAAAATAATCTAAAATTTCTTACCAATATAAGAATTGTCAGGCATGGTTTCCATTAGTATCTGATGGAGTGTGGCGCGCCATTGCTCGTACTCTTTCTGGCTAGCTGCTAATTTATTACGATAGAGGACCAGCTCGTGCGCGGTTACTTCTAGTTTTGACTAGGGAAAATAAGAAACGCGAGTTTTTATCCAAATAACCACCAGTCTATACTTAACATAACTGATATTGACTTTTGTAGAGCATAGACCTGCGGCAGCACTAAGGACACATAGTTTCACAAAAAAAACTGGTAATCGAGCATTTTCATTCATTTCAATAACAAAATCAACTGACATGGCCCCGTAGCAATTTTATAACCTTATTACCTCTTAATAACCGAGATTTCATAACCTTTTAACCCTCGACAACATTTAGACTGATTTTGCTCACATTTAAAATTCTTGTTTAAACTTAGTACCAAACATTACTAGCAAATATTATTTAAATCGGTCAGTAAATGGCACCGCAGCAACCGTTCCCCTTTTTTTGGAGAAACACCCCACTTATCAAAAATTCCCGACGACAAGAAAATTCTATAAAATTATGGAACATGTGTATATCCAGTGTACGGGTGTGGCACCCGTGTCAGAAATGTACTATTGTGCCTGAGGGGCAACCTATTCAAATAGCGCTGTGTTCACCTATCAGGGAAGTTTCGAATAAAAGATAATGATCTCGGCAATTAATTATTATTTTATCAATCTCCACAATATTTCAAATCCAACCTAACTGAGTGGCGGGCGCGGGGCAACTGGCGTCTGGCGAGCGCTGAACTCAAACCGCCGAATCGGCATCATCGCTACGCCAGTGGCCGCTACATTCAGTTACAAGGTTGGTTTAAAAATACGACCTGAACGGGAGCACCAACAAACATCCGGACAGAAGAACGACAACCTCGCTAGTCGATTGATACCTTTGTTCGATTCGTTCACTCGGTAAATAAAAAAATAATTATGTAGACCACTCACCCCGAGTTCTTTGACTTGTTCCTTGGCTGCATTTCTCTCGGACGCTAACTGCGCCACTCGTTCCTTCAGCCGCGCTCCCTCTCCACTGACCAGCCTGCTCTGCGCTTGTTCCAGTTCATTCGCCAGCCTGTTTATAGTGGCCCCCTTCTCTATCAGTATCTCTTCTTTCTCCTTTTCTCGTTCTTTGCAGCGCCTTTCTAAGCTTTTTATTTCATTGTCCTGAAGGTAAATTAAATAATATTTAGTTTTGAAAATTTGGACATTCGATTATTTATAATATTGCAGTTGATACGATTTGTATGTGACGCGAGAGCTTCACCTACATAACAAACATAATTATTAAAATAAAAATCCGACTGCAAGCTGTGGCCACACTCAAAGACTCACTGTATGACATTCAACTTGTTTTCGCGGACAGCATATGAAAATAATAATCACTATGTATAATAATGTATATATACTTCCTACTCCTATTTTTATTAAAACTAAGACGAATCTGGCAGTGCACACAGCATATAGAACTGATGGCCGTAAAATTTTCGAGTGGAGACTACGCACCGGCAAGCGCAGCGTAGTAAGACCAGCCACGATATGGGTATATGACCTCATACAAATGGCAGGAAATCCATGGGAGAAGCCTATGTCCAGTAGTGGACTTCTTGTGGCTGGGATGAAGACGAATCTAATACCATCAAAGATATTACCATCCGTCAAACGGTTTAGACTGTTAGATCATATCAAATAACTAGATTTACATACATACGTTCGTTGTTCGAATGTATACATATATAATTACCTATGTACATATACAACAGACAAGTAGTAAGTATATAAATATAAATCAATATAGTATCAAACATAAAAATAAATAGTCGAACAGTCAATTTTCTTTCAGAGAGTCTATTATAAAATTTGCTATTAAAGTTAATTCGACAATTAACAAATGGTGCTCACTTTTTCGTCAAGCCGACTCTTGGCCTTCATTAAATCATTTTGTAATCTATCCATTTCTTCTCTATGTCTGAAAATAAAATAAAAACTTAGGTAGAGGACGGGTTTTTTTTCGTGGCATAGAGAAAAGTCGATCTTAACACTATTTTATTATAACAAGTAACTGTGTTAAAAGAAAAATATAATACTCGACTGCATAAGAGTGATTTTTACGCTATTAAAAACTACAAATACAACAATTTGAATTCATCGGTTGTTAATTTAAAAACATAACATGACCTATATATATATATTTGTAATCTACTTTTCATTTTCCGCATTTTGATACTCTACTCGATGGATTTGGTTTAAAAAAATGTTAACGACTTACAATTAAGTGTCAAAAATATGTAATTTTCTTTTTTTTTACTATCTAAGGAAACTTGGGTTTTTGAGACAAATCTTACGATACCTTAACTGTCGAAATCCATCTAGCCGTTTGGAAGGTACGAGGTAATAAAGAAATTTACAAACGTACAAGATACGCGCGTAAAACATATTCCTTCCTTAGCAGTCGGGTAAAAAACAGCAAAAAAAAACGCAGACGGCTCGCTTGATGGTAAGGCTGGTAAGTAATAACCGTCATCTATGGACAACTGCAACATCATGCATCAGAGTGGCATCGCTGTTGCTTTGCTAGGCCAGAGATATGGTAATTGATAAAGTTGAAATAATTTTGATTAATATTTACGGGGTCAATCTAAGACTATATCCTTTAAATAAAAAATAATTCAACTGTCTAACTATTACGGTTCCAGAGATATAACCTGGTGACAGACGGACAGACCGACAGACAGCGGAGTCTTAGTAATAGGGGGGAGGGGGGTCTTAGTTTTACCCTTTGGGTACGGAACCCTAAAAGAAAGTTCAAATATAACAAACATTTAAAAAATACAAGTGAATTGAAAACCCTCCCCCTTTATTGAAGTCGGTTGAAAATAATATCAACAATAAATAAATAAATAAATAGGTATTCATATTTAGAATAACCACGATGTATGTTCAGTTACTTACCTGTCTTGCTGCTCTCGAAATAATGCATCAGTGTCATGAGTATGAGCCACCTAAAAAAACAATCATGAAAATACAGTTATTATGCTACCCTATATCAAGCTTAAAAGAGGTATAACACTCATCATATTTACTAATCAATATAAAAGCGAATGTAAATTTGTCTGTCTCTCTCTTCGTTTGTTACTTTGCTAAACGGCTGAATGTCAATCGTTGAATTCGTTGATAAAATTTATTACACAGATTCTTTAGAATTTGTAGCAGAAATAAGGCTATATTTTATCATCATCATCGTCGTTTTTTATACGCGTGTGAAATTACGGGGCTCAACTAACAAATAACGTTAAGTACGTCACAACTGAAAAGTCGAAAAAAAAACAAACGTTTCATAAAAATTTAAGGCGGGAGGGTTTATTAACCCGTCCCGCCCCCACAAAAAGTACGGCGCTACCACACTGCGGCGTCACTGTCTTGCTCGCATGCACACCTTTTTCTAGATATGAAATTACTGAATCTACTTTTGAATTGCTATTTTAGGTTCATGACAACTCTTTTACAATTATATTAACAATAACTGTTATTATTGAATCTGTTTATGTATATGTCTTCTGTTATGAATTTCGAACGAAATCTGTGTACCGTGGAAATTTAGCTGTTTGGGTGAATGTTAGTTTGTACAGACTACATGACGACAATACATATTAGCAGACTACGTACCCTAATTCAGGTGTTTTGTGCATTTCCCCTACCAAATTTTACCTGAGCAAGCCCAGCTCCTTGAAGTATCGGAGCGAGGCTCTGGGCTGCTGGCACAACTGCTCCAGTGGCGATGACGGTTGCGTAAATGAAAATGATGACGACAATGAATTGGCACGCTGTTGAGATGTTGACATAAGCGATGATGAGGATATGGTTGAAGCTGAAGCTAAAGCTCCCTACCTACGTATCCTAATGTTAAAGTACCTGCATTGTATGAAGTCTCTGTTGTACATCTTGAAGGCTGATATTTGCGGATCGAAGCTCTATTTTCAATTGTTCTTTATCTTGATCACTTTCGACTAATTTTGCAGTCAGTTTTTGTACTTGTTGCTCCAGCTCAAATAACGTGTGTTTGCTTGATGCTGCAATAGTACCGTAAATAATAAAGTATAAGTTTAGAAATCTCAAAAAACATGCCTAAACCTATTTTGATGAAACATAGCTAAAACACTCTCGATGAAATCATCTTTCAAATAAATACTAGATCAAAATCGGTCCATCCCTTTGAGACCTACGATGCCACAGACAGACACACAGATCACGTCACGTCACGTCATACTTATAATACCCCTCTTTTTGAGTCTGGGGTTAAAAATAAAAGTTTAATGCTGTAGAATAAAACATTACCAGGTGATTAGGGGTCGCCCATTAATCACGTGATGTTTTAGCAAAACTATGTTTTTAAACCCCGATCCAAAAAGCAGGGTGTTATCAGTTTGTTTTATCTACATACATATCTGTGATATTTTAGCTCTCAAACAGATGGACAGATTTTTATTTGATCTATTTTTTATTTTGTTTGAAGAGGATTTCATCGTCAGTGTTCTTAGCTATGTTTCACTAAAAACAGTGCGCCGTTTTTTTTGTCTGGGGTTTTCAAGTTAACTTACTTGTATTCTTATTGCTCAACGGTGGGAAAGGGGCGGCAAAATCTTATGCGGCCCGGGCGCCAAAAATCCTGAGTGTACGAGAACGTTTCTCTTAAAAAATAAATTAGGTATGGATTACCGATGATATGATGGGCCTCCTGCAATGACAGCTCTGCCTTCTCCCTGTCGGCGAGAGAGGCTGCGAGTCGCGCGCGGAGCCCCTCGATCTCACCGTCCAACTTCTCCATCTGACCCGCGAGTTGCTGGCACTCTTTCACTCGCATCTACAAAAGTATAAAGTTCATGTTTATCCAAACAAGTAAGAATATTAAAAAAATATTAAAAACAAGTAAGAATATTCATGTAGATTAGATTGTTAGCTTTTAGAGGCTGATTTTTGCAGGTGACATGAACATAATTGATCTAAGATTATTACAGCATTTATTAGGATATGTAGGGCGCGTCGCTCACTGGTAAGCCGAGGCGTGGTCGCGGCGGCGTCGCGGCACAGTCGAGGCGTGGTGTTTATGTTAGAGTCGAGGCGCGGGCGGCTATGCTTCCTTCACACATTACAGTGTAAACACATCTACGCACGAAACACAATAACAAAATGACGGTGGAGTCACGGCGCGGTCGCGCACTGCACCCCTACCGCGACGCCGCCGCGACCGCGCTTCGACTCCACGTCGCCTGCGACGCGACTCTAGTGTGTGGGCGCATTGCCATTTGAATCTGAAGGAAACGTAGAGGCGGCGCGCCGCTTGTGCGCCCGTGCCTCGACGCCGCCTCGACTCCAGCTCGTGTGGGCGACGCGCCTAAAGCAATTTTTTAAGTATATGTTTGATGTTTTTAATTATTTTGGATTATTGTATTAATATAATATATTAATTAAATAAGATACAAGATTTTAACGGAAATGTAGCAGAGGCAAGGTAAGCGGAGCATAGGATGTCCAACTGGAAGATGGATCAACAATATAGTAACAATTGCGGGTCGAACCTGGACTCGATTAGCACAGGACCGAGTCGGATAACAATATAAGAAAGAGGCCTATACTCAGCAGCGGGGTAAAAGAGAAAAGCTGTGGATGATGATAAGGAAGAAACCTAAAGTAGTATAAAATATGATAAAAAGGTTGAGGGGGTGGTGGGAGAGGTTTGGTCCTGGCAGCAGAGGTTCAGTGCTAACGGTATACACATTCCCTCTGCTGCCAGTGATGAGTGGGTTGATCATATTATACTTGTAAATACGAAAATGGAATATGTTTGTACCTTCACGTTGCTATTGTAGTAAATCCTACGAATAACTTATATGTAGGGTTAATCACAGAAAACTAATCAGTAAAACCTTGATATGCAATATTAAATAATGATATTTGTTTTTTTTTTTTAAATTTAAATGTATTATTACCTCATACATAACTTTCAGCTGCTCATTGTTCATATATTCTTGTCTCGCGTCATAGTTGTTTATACCATTCATGTGACCTAAAATAAACACAAGGTTAACCATTTTAAAATAGTCTGACTATTAACTATTTTTACCAACTACTGAGAAAGATGTACACTATTATTTATTTATTATATTTTATTCAAAAGGTTAAAAAGTATAGTTCTATGTAATAGCTATTTGTAAAGCATTGCACATTGTGTTAGTGTATGTGCCTTACTCACACGTTCACAAACATAACCAAACGCTGCGTGCATTCATGACTTCTAAAAAAATACAAGCAAGATTTAGAATAATAGCGTCAAATTCATGAAATGAAGAAAAAAAATTGCATAATATGGTACATATTTTATGTATGTACTAGCTATGCCTGCAACTTTGTTAGTCTTCGTTTGCGCTGCTATAACATGTAAACCACAAAATTCGATGTAAACAGAAAACCACGTCACATCGAACCAATCCATAGTGAAACTTGGTAGTTTTCTGATTTTCAAATAAATATTTTTAACATGGATATAAAGTACGCCAGATCTTCTTGCATAGTATAGGAAGTAATCCTCTCAAAGTACATTTAAATCTATCCTGTAGTTCCAGTGTCTATCGAGGACACTATACAGACAGACAAAAATGACAAAAACAACAGTTTTGGCTTCTGTAATGATAGTGACGATGCCCATAATAAATAAAAAAAATGTGTAAAGATTTTGATCTCTCAGTTTTATTATATGCATCGATAGAAGACTCTTTTTCTAATTCATAATTCCATAACTCTCTAGCTATAGAATTATTTTCTACTGATAAATATATTATTAATTGAACCTCTAAAATCCTGTTGATAGTAATGATTCTGCCCATCTCCTGCTCCATAAGGGCTAAACAGCAGTTTAACGGGTTCTTCCTGATGCTGCATGTGAGCTAGATGGTTTTTAGGGGTCTCGCAGTAAGCCCTAGGAGATTCTGATGCTTGCTCCTTTAGATGGTTCAAGGATTCTATGTAGGTTGGTGGTAAACCTGTTCTGGGCTGTGGACCTGTAAATATTGCTTTATTCAATATCCATCTCACTTATAAACGCTGAATATGCTAATTTTAGTTAAAGAGTGTTTTGTTCCGTTTTAGTGTGTGACAGTTCCTGTCTGACAGAAAGTGACAAGGCATTATTCAGTGAATAAGATCTTATCATACGTTTTTAAGTAAGATGGTAAGTATCCAATGTTCCATTAGATTTATGGCAGGTCTCAATATTCTGCTTAATTCAGATTACCCCTATGATGTGCTATCCCCATTGTTTACCATAACATTGACATGTGACATGTCATTATGAAATGGTAGGTATAAACTATATTTGTCACCATATTGCAATCCATCATTACAGTATGATTTGTGATTATGGTAGGTCAAAAGGAACCGCTGACCTAGAAATATTTGATTGCCATATTTATTTATATCACCATCAAAACTGAACTGAAGTGGACACTTCAGTCATTGCTGGATAAAAGTCTTGTTTAATAATATTCATGGACAAGTAGGAAAGTACAATTTAATTAGAGGATCAGAAATAGGAGTAAAATGACCTCAGATATTAAATTGGTTTGGATACACCTCAGGATTGCTCAACATAAAAAAAGTTTTCTTCTTATAATAATTATAACTTGATCTACATTTTTCACTTAAAATATTGCGTATTATCAGAAAATAATGATAACTTTCAGGTTAAGAAAATGTTGTGAATTTGTTGAGGAATAAAAATTCATCAAAAAAAATAATGATAACTTTCAGGTTAAGAAAATGTTGTGAATTTGTTGAGGAATAAAAATTCCTCAAAATGATTAAAATAACTTTTTGAATCATCTGAAATGATGAATAATAATAACATGGAATAAGATATTGATTTGAATAATATCTAATAATTAGACATGCATATAAATCAGTAAAATTGCAGTATACATTTTAAACTGATTTTAAATTCATAACTGTTATATATCCTTGTTAAGATTTCATCATGAAGATCTCACTACAAATTGCACTACTTATATCCCTATTCCCATAAATTGCACTACTTAGACATCAGATTACTTAGATGACCTCATGCAAGTGGCAGAATGAAGCTGAATGCAAGCGGCTTTTTTGGAAATCTATGGGGAAAGCTTATATCCAGCAGTGGGTTTCTTATGGCTGGGATGATAATGATGCCCTATTTAGACCTATATCTAATTGATGATATTTCTCATGTTACCATTATTTTGAGTTGCATCCAGGGTGAAGTTGCCGCTACTGTTTACTGAACTGGCCTCATCATCATCCAAGAGGTCATCAAATGCATTTGCTAGTTTGTGTTTCAACTGGAAGCATTCAAATTTTATCATTTTCATTACTTTTTTTAAGTGGATAGTGAACTGCACATTTTTCTATAGGAGAAAACCGATTTCAGTTTTTAATATTATCCAGTATAAATTAAAAATGTTCACAATTTGAATACAATAATCTAAGTCCAAATATACTTATGAACATGTAAAATTTGCCAAAAATCCGTACTCAGCGATATATCTATCAACATTTTTGATGCATATTGCACAGGAATGGAATTCTTTGCTGCCATCTCTCTTTCCTGAGACCTACAATATTGGATTTTTCAAAGCTAGAGTGAATAGATCTAGATCGACGAACTCTCCTCTCCTCCTCCTCGTCTCCTTTGTTTCCATAGTTCAAAATTAAAAATATATGGAAACTAAGAGTTAAATAAAATATATCAGGAGAGGTAAGATGTTTCTTTAGACACTTGACAAAACGAAAAAGGTATATAGGGTAAGCTAGAAAACTAGCGAATCTGAGGCGAGCATTGGTGGAACAAATATAAGAGAAGCTCAAGAGTCTTCTGAGTTGACATGAGCATCTGAAGATGAAATTAAACTTTTATCTTGTATGACTTTTAAGTGTAAGTATACCTCTTCGTTCCGTCTTTTCTGGTCCTCAAGTTCCTCTTGCTCCTCCAGCCTATCCTGGGCACTGTTGTTAATGTGTATACTGGCAGCTCCTTGGAATAAACTCATCCCTGGCCCTTCCATTTTATATAAGTTAAAACCTAATTAAACCAGAACTATTTATGCCAAGATGTTATTTAATCAGGCAGAAACCAATGGAATGCCTAGTTCCTGCTAAATAAAGCAACGTATTCATTTGAATTAAGTAAACGTAAACAATTTTTACAAACGTGAGAAACAAGAAAACAATACAAAAACCCCACAAAAAACGAAAACACGCACGAACGAAACGAAAATTCACGAAATGCGTACGATTGAGAAATAATATACGACACGATAATCAAAGAGAATTCAATAACTGTACGATAAAGTGCAGCAAGGAATGCACAACAATTTTTTCCCCCGTTTTTATCCCTTGACATCACATTCAGGCATTCAACCAGCTTCAACGTTCATTTCAGTTTTATCAATTAATTTATGTATTTGCGTCTATAATATATAACATTATAATTAGTAAAACTATATTGACTAATTGAATCGAGTTCGAGTTTGAATAAAAAAAAATGTATAGTGTGGGAAAGTGAAATAATGCAGCAAAGCTTGTCTTTTGACGTTGTCAAGTTTTGAAAAGAGTTTTGCCGGGCAAAACTCTAAAAGCTTCCAGTAAAGTCACCACCACTTTACTGAAGCAGGACTCAAATTTGAAAATGACTACATAGGTGACTTGGATTGCGATTAGAACATTTTTATAACTTGTTTTAATCAAGAAACTTGAAGATATCTTAATACTACTTGCAAACGCTCTAAGTGGGTCCATAATCAATGAAAAAAAGACTTTGTAGTTGATCTCCGGTTAATTTTATCATCTTTGGTTTAATTCGTCTGATCTTACAAGTCTGCTAGTCTGTGGTCTGTCTGTGATCCAAAGAGCTGTGATCTTTTGGTCGAGGCAAATAACCTAACATTTTAGTTCAAATTCAAATCAAATTAATTTTATGATTGACGAGTGATTCTTCTTGACTCTATTACGAACCATTATTTCCGGACATAATTAATTACTATGGCTTTCAAACCTGTAACCCACGTTCTTTTTGATATGGATGGTCTGATACTGAGTAAGTAACTACTTGTTACCTAAACCTTAAAATAAGATTACAAGTACATATCCTTCTTGTTTACTATCTAATGTTCTCGGGTACCTTCTGATCTATATTTGTTTTTAAACTTATGCGATTGCACCATATATCCCTCTCTGATAAACTCTTTGTAGATCTGTGATATCCCTGTCTATCATATATCCAAAGAGTAGGTAAGTATATCCAAGGAAAATTAATTAACATATTGTACATTATTATAATATTTTACCTACGTTTCATCATTAATATTTAATACAAAACAAGCGTAGCTTTTATTTGGGTCGCCGTCATTTACAATATAAAATTATTTCATAGATACAGAAGATTTATACACTGAAGTGTACCAAAACATAGTTTCGCAGTATGGCAAAGATTACAAATATGAGTTCAAACTTAAGTTAATGGGATGTAAGTCTGAAGAGACAGCCGCGATTATAATAGATGAGCTTAAGTTGCCACTGACTGTGGAAGAATTACAAACACAATCTAAGAAACAATTTGAAGTGCTATTTCCAGATGCCGAGTTACTACCAGGTGAGTAAATATTTCTATAATAAAAATAAGTGACTTTTTAAACCACTTAATTTTTATCATCTACTTGTATATAGTTATAATAACACTTTTATAAAACGAAATTGTGTCTGTACATTGAAGATTTTTTTTATTTTTTTGTAGTATATGGAAGCAGCAGAATATCAGCCTGTATGTCCTCTAAAGACCCTTAAACTACTGACTATTTTAACATGCTGTTTTTTAAAACTCATTCTCTGAGGTCCTGTGGAAGTTTTTGTTTCATTAAAATAGGTTCAGTAATCAGAGAGTAATAACTCCACTATTTCTGATTTATTGTAATAATTACAATAAATATAATATTCAAAGAGAAAAATTAAAGCAACAGTTTTATTGAATGCATGGCAATATGTGCAGTGAGTCGACTCAAATTCTTAACAAACAATTTTAATTCAACTCAATAATAAGAGTATTTTGAAGTTAAGCAATAAGGTCGCTTGTTATTGCACTAGTTTATTTTAAGTCCTGTGTTATTACTTTTAAGATGAGTACAATACAGGGTTTATATCTATCTAAGTCTGTTGTTTCAGTTTTTTTTAAACATAATTATGTTTTTCTTTTATATATGTCACCGGAAGATAACAAGATCTGCAAGCTTATAAATTTCCTAAAATTTAGAAAATTTTAAAATTTATAAACCTTCGTAGGATTCTAAACGAGAGATAAAGAGAGAGAGAGAGATAAATTGTATTATTTTACGCCCACATTTTCGTAAATTTATCAATTTGCGACATCTCGTGGTAAATTTATATGGCTAGGTTAGATTAGGTTAGGTTAAAAAAAAAATATCCTAACCTCACCTAACCGTAAAATAATACAATTTATCTCTCGTTTAGAATCCTACGAAAGTTTATAAATTTCCTAGGAAATTTATAAACTTTCGTATCTTGTTATTTTCCGGTGACATATATACTTGCTTTGGTCAAATAAATATAGCTCTGTTATTGATTATTTCAGAACTTTTTAAAGTTTTCTATATTCAGATGTTTTTTGTCATTGCTTCTGACACATAACAAAGGTTTTATATTTAGTTCGTATATTGTTGACAGTAAGCAGAATTGGCATTTGCATTTACGTGTCTAATATTTCGCTTTTGAGACACTCATAGAATTTTGACTCACTCATTTAAGAGGAAAGAAAAAATCATACATCTATAGTTTAGGTGACTTAACCTCTAGATATATAACACTCACATAATTTACTTAGGTCAACAGACAACTAATATTTCTCATGTATCTATCTGTATCTGTAAGCATTTTATATTTTCAGGTGCTAGGCGATTAATAGAACACTTTCACAAGCATAAAGTTCCTACTGCCCTAGCCACAAGTTCAAATTTAACATCTTATGAGTTAAAAACTAATAAGCGTCATCAAGAACTGTTCTCCTTGTTTCCTCTTAAAGTCTTTGGGTCTTCTGACCCTGAAGTGAAGAAAGGGAAGCCATCACCTGATATATTTCTTGTTGCTGCTGATAGGTTTCCTGATAAACCACACCCAGAAAAGGTAACTGATACTAATCATCACGCTAATATTATACAAGTTTAGAATAGAGTTTGTTTAGTTCTCGAAAGGAGACCACAAACCAGCAAGTGCAGTTACAATGCTACAGACAGACACATACACACTTCAAACTTATAGCACCCCTCTTTTTGCATTGGGAGTTAAAAAGGGAAATGTGACTTTGAGTATGTGTTTTAGTTGTAGGATGCTGAAATAACAATGGATTTCAATGAAATTTAGAATTGAGATAGATTTTTCTACAAAATGTAAATAGCTCTTGCATGATCGCGATTAAAACCACAATGCACTAAAATTACTATTTTTACGTGTATCACACCAATTTTATTTCTTGTGTCTGCTATATTTTCACTTACAAAATGACAGATTAATTTCACTTACAGTGCCTTGTGTTTGAAGACTCTGTGAATGGAGTGTTGGCGGCGAAGGCGGCTGGCATGCAAGTTGTGATGGTGCCAGACTCCAGATTGCCCAAATCTATGACAACTGAAGCAACACAAGTAATTTACAGTTTGGAGGATTTCAAACCTGAGCTGTTTGATTTACCACCTTTTGAAAAGTAAAACTTACAGGAATTGGTAGGATATTTTTTAAAACAATAGCATTTACATATCTGCATAATTAGAGCAAATAGAAAAATAGAGAATTCTTTTTTCCAGGCTGTGAGTTAGACTAGTTCCATTCAGCTTCCTAGTTGGCTAATTATTCCATAATTCTATTATTAGGTTAATAATGTACCATTATTATAATATTACTATGGGCCCAGCCCCATAGACTTAGTCTTAGTAGTCTTAAAGTCTCTTAAAAAGATAAACTGTAAGTTTCGAAAAACTGAACTGTTTCCTATTTATTCAACATTTTTCTTTTAACGAGACCGAAAGCCGAGAAAACGAAAAACGAATGGCCAAACTAACAAGACAACGTCTACCGGGCTCCAACATTCCAGCCGCTCTTGAAGTACGTTCTGCTAAAATACATTGCTTCTATATTGGATTTATTCACTTGGAAAACTTAAAAATTAGTGTAAGGTCTTAGGTTGAGATTAATGTGCAATTATTTTACTAGCCTGTGATATTAAGAAAGCCTGTGTTTGCTATTGCAATAACATGTACAAAATGTTAATTAATTCTTTAGGTAACTTTAGGTTATGCTCTACTGTTTACAATTTATTCCATGAATGTTTTTCTTCCAGACCACTTCTTATCCTAAACTTTTGCCGTTATGTTTGTTTTTGTTATGGCATACAAGGTATGAATATTTAAATTTATTATTGATTTAGTTATAGTTTAAAAAACTGAAGCAACCAACTTCAAAATACGCAATTTCGTCTTCTTGGATGACATTTTCCCAGTTATTTTGTTATAACAAGTATGTATATTAAAAGAAAAACAAAATACCCAGCTGCAGAAAACCAGTTTTTGCAGTCTAACTTTCTAACGATTTCTTTACACTTGATACGCTGTGAAGTGTACGATTTTTGTGAGAAAGTATGCGTAAAATCGCTGTAAAAGTTTATAAATGCGCATTCTTTAGATTAATTCTCGTAAAATCACTTGTTTATTACGAAAATGTTCGTGCACATGGGGTGCACATCAGTATCAGGTCAAACCGTTTAGGCTGTATATAAACATACATACATATATATACACACATACATACATAAAAACATACACGAAAAACATAACCCTTTTTCTTACGCAGTCGGGTAAAAACCAAAATACTGAACCGATTTTGATTATATTTATATAGAACCACCTCGGAGGTAACCACCTTTCAAACAAAAAAAAACCCCATTAAAAACCAACTCATAATTGGCGGAGTAACCGGTGAACAAACATACAAAAAAACAGTTTAATTGTTATCTTGTTACACAATAATTACTTGATAGTCTAATAAAATGTAACGCAAAAAGTTTACTATCGCTTAATTGATAGTGTTTTTATGATGCAACTTGATGTTGATCGATGTAGCCACGTCGCCGCGTCGGGACACCATTATGATTACCTATCTGACTATAAATAAATCGCGCGAGCAAATTTACTTTTCATTGTACTTATCACAAATGATGTAACCATCAAATTATTACTTATTTAATGAAATGCATTATTGTTGAAACGCACTAACTCGCCTTCTGTAATAATAATAAATATTGGTGCACAAAACAGCATCTAGCCAAAATTAAGCAAAGCTTGTACTATGGAACTAGATGGCTGATAGAATACTTACATATTTTTTTTGTAAATACATACATACTTATGATACTTAGAAACACCCAGACACAGAACACACATTCATTCTCATCACACAAATGTTTGTCCTGGGTGGAGATTGAACCCACAACCACTTACTACCAACTGAGCTGCGAACAGTCAATGTCAGAAAAGTCATAAATGTCTATAAATTAATTTGGGTGACGTGAGGAACACTGCCTATGAGTTAATCGCACATTTTTCCGCATAACAGATTATTCCAAAGATCATGTTAAATTCTGCTGTAGATGTTAAAAAATGCGCGTTAGTACCTACAAACAATGAAGTTCACGATATTATTAACCCCCGACTCAAAAAGAGGGGTGTTATAAGTTTGACCTGTGTATCTGTATTACTGTCTCTGTCTGTGGCATCGTAGCTCTCAAACCGATGAACCGATTACGATATAGTTTTTTTTTTGTTTAAAAGATAGTTTCACGAGAGTTCTTTTCAAAGCTGCTTTGGGGTTTTTGAGTTTTCTAAATTTGTACTTGTTTTATATATGTTTAAAATCTAGCTATTTTTAACAATATTAATATCACAATATTTATTAGGTATTTAAAGTATCCAAGTATAAGTGTATTTTCTTTATATATATATATATATTTTACAGACACTTTGTCAATTATAATTTCGTAGACTACAGAAAACAGTTTTTTTGATTTTTGACAATTGTGACTTTTGTAGCATTTTTATTTTGTATTAGCATCTCCATTCTTCGCATTTCGCAGCAATTAGTCTGGCTATCTAACTATCTTACGGCAAAGAATAAAGTGTCGCCGCTGTCCCGCTCGCACGCGTCACCTTTTTTTAGATATAAAATTACTAAATAGTTTTTGATAAATATTATCTCTGTATCTTCATAAGAACATTATTACAATGTATTAACAATAGCTGTTATTTTGACCGAAATAAACGTGAAAACGACAAATTTCGTTTATTTGGCTACAGAGAGAATATTTATCATAAGTAATTTCAAATGTATCAAAATAAGGTGACGTGACTGAGCGTGACAGCGGCGACACCCTACTCTAATCGTTATTTTTTACCTGACTGCCCAACAAAAAGGTTTTTTTTTAAATGCTTGAATTGACCAACTTGATGTGAGAAATGTTGTTATAATAAAAAAAAAGTAAGAGAGAGTTTGCATAAAGAGTGTGGTAGGGCACATTTTTTATTTCGAAAAAGAAATAAAATAAAATCGAATACGTCGCTCTTAAAAAAGGAAACATTATTTTGCCATGGCCATTATAAGTTGATTCAAAAGCCGATCAAATACAATGCTCAAAGCAAACGCGCCCTTTAGGCAAACTTTCATTGCGATTGTTATTTTAGCACACATGCAATTTAGATATTTCATCATCATCATCTCAGCCATAAAAAGTCTACTGCTGGACATAGGCCTCCCCTATTGATTTCCAAAAAGACCGATTGGAAGCGGCTTGCATCCAGCGTCTTCCTGCCACTTGTATGAGGTCACCTGCCCATCTCGTGGCTGGTCTTCCTACACTGCGCTTGCCGGTGCCGGTTTAGATATTTAGATTTTATTTATTAGTTTTAATTTAGATATAATAATTTTGTTATATTAACAAAACCGTTACATTCCCAGGAAAAAGATGTTATGTAATTTGAACATTTTTATAGATACATAAATTTGTCAATAGTTAATACGTGTCAAATGTCTCTAGTGCCTCGTTGATTACATCAGCTAGTACCTAGTAGCATTCGAGATAAGAAAGATTGATGCTACGTCAAATATCCTCGTATAGTATAACTACTCACAAGATGCTAATTAGTTTGACTATTGGCATTGAATATTAGCGACAATAACTATAGAACTGTGTTATTATTTTTTGTTAAATTTAATTTTAATTTTAGAAGTGAATAAAATGGTTTTCAAACACGTGTCGCATGTTTTATTTGATATGGATGGACTGTTGTTGAGTAAGTTTGCTTTTAGTGATTTTGTCAACTGTAGAAGTTAATATTTAAGTATATTCTTAGGATGTAGTTAGGAAATTATTTGGTATTGTGTACCTAATCATGTTTGGAAAGCTGGACACAGAGATGGAAAAACATTTTACAAACTAACAAAAAAAAAACTGTTTTCTACCTCTAAACATGGTCCAATTTCGATGTTTTTTATCTGATTGGAATTATAAATGGTTGTACGGATTTTATTCAAATTTCATTGAAATTCCGAAGAACAATAATAATTTTGAAATAAAAGCCAAACATAGAGTTGGCTTAAATTATTATTTTTAGTACACTAGGCATAGAAACCTGTTGTATGAAAGCCGCCTAATTTACTACGACTTACTACTTTAAAAGTTGCTACGACAAACATTTGACCACACCTTATATGCCCCTATATTCACAATTATTTGGATTCGGAATCTGGTTGAAACCATATCTCCATCCTATCGTTCTGTATGGAAATGACAGAGATGGAGATAGAGCTTCCGACTCGATTCCGAATCCAAGAAGTTGTGAATAGCTCTATGGATTTGTGGTCCAAGATATTTTTTATGTTATATCCTACAGCCTACCATCTGTTTTATTTTCAGACACTGAAGATCTATACACAATAGGGTTCCAGAAAGTGGCGAGCCGCTACGACAAAGTATTCACCTTTGCATTGAAATGCCGTATCTCAGGCCAACATACTCGGGAATTTTCAAAGACCATCGTGGAAGAGTTGGAACTACCGATGTCCGCTGAAGAATTTATTGAAGAGACGAGGGAGATATTTCAGGAGTTGTTCCCGCAGTGTCAAGTATTGCCCGGTGAGAATATTTGATTTATTTTTGATTGATTAGGTACCTTTGGGTAAGTACGAGTGCACCGCAGTAAAACTACATACCTATCTAATCCTCGTGTTAGTGTACCTGTAAACCAGTCTCAGAGAGGTTATGGTCAATGGCGTATCTAGGGCTATTTTCAAGGTGGGCCGGGCTACTAAGATGCGACACCCAATGTACAGTAATCCAACATTCTGAGTGCGCGGAAAGTATACGCTTACGGCTATGTTTGAGGGCTTGAGTTTCTTTAAAAGGCAGGCTCAGTTTTGGGTGAAGCTAATCTTGTCAAATTAATGCTGTTATCATTCAAGCGTGTGCATTCTCTGCCAAAAAGAGCTCATTCCAACTAGCTCGTTCATTCCCAAGGCCGTAGCCAGGAATATATGCTGTATAAAGGCAAAAGTGTTTTATAGTAATATACTTTATTTTTCAATTTTAAAGGTTCCTAAAAGTAAATCTTGGAAGTGATTTGATTAATTGATCGTGTTAACGAGTCCTAGGTTTTTGTGGCTCTGATGAACCAAACAAGTATCTGTGTTACAAGAAAAACGAAATACCCGACTGGATAAGGGCGGCTACTACGCTATCAAAATTTATAAATACAATCATTTGAATGAAAATAAATTTGAAATCAAAATAACGGATAAAATTTAAAAAAAATGTTTTAAAAAGATATTACTTAAATAAATAATATATGTTGGTAATCCATTTAACTTAATTGCATAAATAGGAGCACCTTGTGTCCACATAAGTATCGCAGGCGAAGTGTGCGCCCGCTGCAGGGGCTGGGATAGGCATTGTTAATATCTACCTATATATTTACACATTTCATTTATACACTTGAAAGGTCGTGCATGAGGTGCCTACAAACGATAAATACCTGCGGCTGCCTGCCACAGCCTGCCTGCCACGCTCTAGTCAAGTAAAAATAAATCCGTTTGTATGGAGCAGATCGCAGTATTTGCATCTGGGGGTATTCTTTGAAATTATGGTAGGAAAATAACTAAAAAAATCATAGATCAACAATAATCCCCTATTTATAGACTAGCTGCGTTCCGCGGTTTCACTCGCGTAGTTATGAAGAACGGTAATGATTATGATAAGTAGCTTATTTATGTCTCCAGGTCCACACACAGCTATCTCTGTACTAATTTTCATAAAGATCGGTTCAGCCGTTTGAGCGTGTAAAGGTAACAAAATTCGATTTTATAATATCATTATGAAATTGTGTTAAATGTATTTCAAAACACCAGTACATTCATTTAAATAACAATATACTGAGTTGTGTTTTATGTTGTCACAAAATTTATTTTTACTAGAATACTCTTCTTTGCTTGTTATTTATTACTTCTATCTATCCAATGCTTCAGTTGTAAAATTATTTAACAATTAACATTAGCGTAAAGAGAAATTCATATTGCCTAGATAAACTTGTACTTAGTTTTTGGCAATATTTTTAGAATTGTAGATTGCCAAATTATTATTTCTAATTAAATTTAAACATATAACTTTTATAGAAAATTATAAACATACCTACAAGATACGCGCTACTTCCTTGACAGTCGCGGAACAATTTTTGGTTAGTGATTATTTTTTGGTGAATTATTTGCTTGTATTAACAAGTTCACGGCACATTAATGACATATACAAATAAAAGAAAAATAAATAATTTTTGAAGATTTTTATCAAATTTTGAGTATTCATACGACGGTAAAAAAGTAATAGGGTATAAGCGACATCGTAGTCGAAAGGTAAAAGTGTATAAGCGATATTTTAGTCAAAAATGAGTTATGAGTGCTAAATGAAAAAGCGGAAAACTTAATGTAAGATTGCATTCATAACTCATTTTTAACTAAAATGTCGCTTTTTTTACCTTTCGACTACGATGTCGCTTATGCCCTATTACCTTTTAACCGTCGAATTATGCTAATTTGCTGTTAATGTTGTCTTGGTACTGACATGACCGGAACCCTGAAAAGATAAATGAATGTTGAGCGTTGATGCTTTGCAGGGGTGAAGAAGCTGATAGAACACCTCCATGAGCACAACATCCCCATGGGCCTCGCGACTAGTAGCAGCAAGGAGTCTTACGCGATAAAAACGCAAAACCACCAGGAACTGTTCGACCTCTTCGAGTACAAGACCATGGGCTCGTCAGACCCTGAAGTGAAGAGGGGGAAACCTTATCCAGACATTTTCCTAGTTGCCGCTAATAGGTTCCCTGAAAAACCATCACCTGAACAGGTACTTTCTTTTACTGTCATCTATATCAAGATTAATCCAATATGCACTGGATATTAATTCTCTATTTGCTATGTCTAAATAAATGACCAAGTGCGTGTCTTGTTACGTGTAATGTAGGGTTCCGTAGTTACATATCATACTACGAGCATAATTATGAGTTAACTTATGCTAATTTAAATGAAATATTAATTTTTGACTCGTCTAAGTAATTATTTTAAGTTGATAGACTATAACTCGATAACTTGTAAAGCCTACTTTGCCGTGATTTCCTTTTAATTACCTAACTGCGTAAGAAGAAGAGTTACGTTTTTCGAGTGTATGTATGTTTGTATACGTACACTCAACAGCTTATCAAGCGTACCGAAATCGTAAGTTAGACTGCAAAAATTGCTTTTCTGCAGTCGGGTATTATTGAAAAATGCTTTTCGCACACCCTCAATGTTTTTTGATTACCTTTCCAACGTTACCCCACATGATATATGAGAAAAAATAATTCATCCCTACTTTACGTGTAGGAGAGGTACCCCAATATTTTGAAGTGAAAACTTCTTTATCGGTGTTGTGCATTTTTGGGATGTCCTTCTAGCATGACGTCATGTCGTTGCGCCGAATGCTTATTTTCGACACATGCACGTAAAACTCATTAGCTCAATAGGTTAGAGCACCGATATAAATTTCAATTTACAATCGAAGGGCGGAGGTTCAAATCCTTCACTAGTCAGTCTTTTTGCTATTTTATTTTTTAGTTTTCACTTCTGCCGGCACTCCCGGAGTGCAGACCGTTCGTTTTTTTCTCAAAATTTTATTCTACTACTTTTTCTTTTTATTAATATTCATATCTATACCAAATTACAGCTTTATAATACTTACAGTTTTTGAGCAAAATCGTGGACGAACAGACAGATATGGCGAAACTATAAGGGTTCCTAGTTTTCTACGGAACTCTAAAAAATTGCAATTACTAGAGGTGCCACGGCAGTCATTCTTAAGGTTAAGGTATAGGTATAAGGTATACACATGCTCATTATTAGCACAAAAGTATGCAATTATTGAGCAATTGCTACTTAGTAGCATGTGTCCAAAGCATTGCTAGAAATAAGCAAGCTCATTTCTAGCATGTATTTCTTATGCATGCTAATAAGCATACTTTTTTAATAGCAAATGTATCAGTACCTTTAGTCTGATAAATCAAGAGTCTACGATTCTTGCCTTTTGTTTAAATTTTTAATGAACTTGAAAATAATGGTAACAAGTGTAGGTATATCTAATACCTTGAAACGCACAATTCTTGTATATATGTATATAATCTAAATTTCGCAAACAGCTCCAACGATTTTAATTAAATTTGGTTTGTAGGTAGATTAGGGGACGATAAATCGATCTTGCTAGGTTTCATTTTTACCAGGGTTTCCTGGTATTTTCAGTCATAAAAAATCCGAGTGGATCTCGGTCGCCCAGGTACTATAATTATATTACAAAATATTTTCGCTCATCGATAGTTCTTAACGGTCGATCACGTATTGAATTACTGGCGAGCGGAGTCTGTTTACTCCGGGAATCACTAGCAAACTATGTGAAAAAAGCTTTGATGTGGTCTAAGTAACATTTAATTTGGTTCAAAAAGTTTTCCTAGCTCCAATAATCTAAAAGCCACAAGGTGGACAGAATATATCATACAAGTGGCAGGAAGACGCTGGATGCAGGCCGCTTCCAACCGGTCTTTTTGGAAATCCATGGGGGAGGCCTATGTCCAGCGTGGACTTCGCGTGGCTGAGATGATGATGATGAATAATGTAAAAAGATTTTTTTGCCTCACGCTGCCGATTGAAGTAAGGTATTTTAGTAGTAATAAAATTATTCTTGTATTTATCGTACCTCTATCTTTCGACAGTGCCTAGTATTCGAAGATTCGTTGAACGGCGTGCGCGCAGCCCTAGCAGCAGGCATGCAAGCCGTCATGGTGCCGGACCCCAGGTTCGACCGCTCGCTGGCGCCCGAAGGTGTTCTCGTACTCGACTCCATGGAAGACTTCCGCTCAGAAATGTTCGGCCTGCCGCCTTATAAGGAATAACTGTTTAGATCTGTAGTTGCTATTCACAACTTGTCTGAATCGGAATCGGGTCGGAAACTATATCTCCATCTTTATCATTTTCATACAGAATGGCAAAGATGGAGATATAGTTGCCGACCCGATTCTGAATGATTGTGAATCTGCAGGACTATACACAATCCATCAGATTCGGAATCTATATATCCATCTCTGTTATACTGTATGCTAATGACAGGGATAAATGTAGATTCCGAACCGAATCTGATGCATTCACTAAGGGTGCTACAGCTACAGGGCCGTTCACAATCTATCAGATTCAGAATCTATGTCTTGATCTGTCTTATTGAATGCAAATGACAGCGGATGATATGTAGATTCGGAATATCATGGATTGTGACTATGGGTACTGGTACCGGTATTTGTGTGTAATATGCTACGTTGATTATAATCACACACTGTGCTAATGCTGTTATACGTGTCCATAATTATAGTTTAAAAAACCGAAACAACGTACTTCGAAATACGCAATTCGTTTACTTGGATGAGAATTTTTTCCAGTTGTTTTGTTTTAAAACTAAAGCGCTGAATTGATTTTGGTAAAATTTATATGAGACTACCCCTGAAGTATGGCCCATCATATTAAAAATTAATCGTCAAAATCAATTCATAATTGGCGAAGTTGAATTGAGAACCTCCTTTTTACCAGACTGTGTAGAGGGTTATGTTTTTCGAGTGTATGTATATACTTAAGAATGTTTCTATATGATCGCCTACATCCTAAACGGCTTGACCGATTTTGATGTGCGAGGTGTTAGATTCGACTTCACTTCTTGAGTGTCATAGGCTATGCTTTTTGTAATAATATTATACATCTCTCGTAAAATTTTTTTTTTTTTTTCGGAACTTCCAACGAATTTTTTCGTATAAAAAAAGTGATTTTCGTAGAATTATACTGAAGGATGCGCATTTATAATATTTTATAATGATTTTACGCATATATTCTCAAAAACGTACACCCAGCATATCAAGCGTAACGAAATCGTGAGTTAGACTGCAAAAACTGCGTTTCTGCAGTCGGGTATTTTGTTTTATCTTTTAATAAAGATACTTGTTGGAAGTCTATTCAAATTAAATGTCTTGCGTCGAGGTTTAGTCGAGTCGAGAGAGTTTAGTCAAAATGCGTATTTCATCAAAAGTTGTTTATTCGTGATAAGGTAACTGTGGTTATAAAGTAATAGACATAATTATAAAATAATAAAATCCAACTTATCATTATAACTTCAGTATCATGTACTTAGTACAATTTTATTTTGTGATATATCTAAGTTAAATATTTCTATTAAATCGGCAATAATTAATCAATCAACAAAAATGACTTTTAATTCTTGTGATATTTTTAAGTAATGTATTTTTTCTTGTACAGTCAATAAATACAATCGAATTGTAAATATTCACATTTTTTATTGATTCTAGATCTAATTACAACAAAATAATTTGACTACCTGACTACTATTTAACTAGACAACCTGAAGACCTTTACTAAAGATGTTCTTTATAATTCGTTAATAGGTCACAGCACATTATTACCTAGATCATTATCATTACATGTGGGCCTCAAGATGAACATGCACTGGACAAAACAATGGTTACATATTATGTTGAACGCCCATGTACTGCCCGTCCCAATAACTCTTGAAGTTGTTGACGAATACGTCTACCTAGGACAAACGGTCCGACTAGGCAGTTCCAACGAGAGAGGTCAACCGTCGAATCCGACTCGGCTCTCGTGCAGCGTTCGGGAAAACCAAAAGCGTCTTCTCGTCCAATATACCCCAGTCCCTCAAGTCAAAAGTTTACGATTAACAAAAAATATCACTTCAAAGCTGCAACGATAATTGAATAGCAATATTGTTGTAGTAGACTTAGATTTAGAAGTAGAAGGATGCAATTGGACAAGAATTAATCACAAAAGATTTATTTACACTTGAAATAGCAGCATTGACGTCCGGTTTGTCAAACTACTGCGGTATCACATAGGGCATACAAAAATAGTAAATATCCAAGTCATACATGTAGTCCTACTGCAGCCATTTATAATTTCAAGGATAAAAAAGAATCATCGGAAGAATCATCAAAATCGGAAAATGATTATGTATAGAAATCTGTTTTCTCCGTTTGTATGACCAGATTAATGTGAAATAAACGTTTGTATTAATTTTATTATCATTAAGGCATAATGGATATGTGAGACAATAAGCCACAGAATTCACACACATCCATTATGCCATAGTAGTAATGTGCTGTAACTTTTAGTTAGTAAATAATTATAAGGCTATGTTACTTACTGTTACTTTAAGTATCACAGAGTAATAAAATTACGTTCTTATCTGCAAATGGGAGGTAGTAAAAATTATAAATTAAATATTGACCATGCCATCTATCAAAAGTATGGCTTATATGTATACATATAATATAGTCTGTATCATCATAGCTGTCTTCTAATAAACGAACTATGTTTGGACTGGTGACCCATTAAGTGTCATATTTCCGAAAATCAGCTTCAGCTATCATTATGTCCATTAATTCTGTTAACTTGCACTATCGCATTGGGATTTACCTGTTAATTAATAACCTCTCCTTTTTTTTTAAAGTCCGTTATAATAGAATATAACACAAGATTTGTTTACACTTGAAATAACAGTCCTGGGGCCGTACCACAAGCGTCCAAGCAGACTTATTTCAGACTTTTGTCTCGTTCTTTCTACAGTTCAAAGCACAAAACAAAGGTCATAGTACCTAATATTGAAATAAGATTGCTATTACGATTGTGGTAACGCCCCTGACACCCGGTTATTCATACTGCTGCAGTATCAGACAGGGTACAAAAAAAACAGTACCTACATAAATCATACATGTAGTCCTACTACTAGAAAAGTTTAAGGAATCAATTGTTAAACTAAAGTATTCAATATAAAACAAGTGACACAAACACAGTTCAAAAATGGTCGCTCTTAAATCCTAGCAGTTTATCATCGAAATTGGGAAATATCTATGAAAATCAGAAAAAATCAGAAATCAGTTTTCTTCCTTTGTTCATACATATGTACAAATTAATGTTATGTAAACTTTTATGGTGACTATATTATAGTGACCAACTTTTCTATGTTAATAAATAATTATTAGGCTATGCCTTTAAATACAGCAAAATAATAAAATTACATTATTATCTGTAAATGTGAGGTAATACAAAATTATAAATTAAATATTGATCATATCATCTATCAAAATTGTGGCTTATGTTATAGTCTATGTCATCATATCCGGCTTCTAATAAATTTAATGAACTATTAACGGACTAGTGACAGTAGTGACCAACGAGATCTAATTTTCTAAAATGAAAGCTCTCTTTGGTCCATTCATTAGCCGGATGTTTTTCCATCAGAATTGAGCCAAAGAACATATATAAATTCGTCTGAAGTAGACCAATGGGATTACTCGATTTCCATATTATAAGTTGACCCAAAGACATTTATGGTGGCTTAGACTATAAAATATTCCTATCTTGTTTGTATTGTATATCTTAATTTACTTAAATAAATAATTATGTATATAAAAGTAACAAAATAAACTTCAAAGTTGGTTTTACCATGCTTTGAAGACCTACAATGATTTCATTGCTTTCTTATTAGAAACTTGTGAGTTTTGGATACGAGATCGACGTCTTATTTGTTAAAATTGGGCCAGAATTTTAAGCAGAGTATCTACAGATGCAGCACTGCAATCGCATTTTCTATTTGACCTTATAAATCATTATAAAATATGTTTGATAACTATCGTATTTTGGCGTTTGATACTTAATAGGAAATATGCATGATTTATTTTTATTTGGTCATAAAAAGCTAACCACAAATATATCCATTCCACAAAACAAAATTAAAATACCTTCAAAAATAAGAAAGTTACTAGCAAATTAATTTCATGTTAGACAGAGGAGCACACTATAGTGAATGATAACGTCATGGTTCATGTTCGCCGTACAAATTAAATTCAAACTTGTTTTACGAGAGAGGGCTAGAGCATCCCTCCCTAAAACTAAAAATGTTTATAATATCGGAAGTTTATTGACTGATTGAAATATTTTATTTATTATATGTATTACATTTAAATACATTATCAATTAAACCTATTATTACTAATAAATAAAATTCATTCATATTCCCTATTACGAATTATGTATGTCGTATGAGTTAACAATACGATAATACAAATATTAATAATTTTCGTATGAAGTTCAAAAGTGTACCAAAATGTATGTACCTAATTGAAATAAATGATTTGGAAAAAAAAGTCCAATTCTTTTTATTCATCATATGGGGGCAACCCAAATAGTTCAGGTTTGAATTTCTCCAGTGATTTAAGTACGAGAGTGGCGCCAGTACACTCCGCCAGGTCGATGCGCGGATCAGGAACTAAGACTACTTGCATGTTTGCAGCGAGACCCGCTTTCAAACCGTTTACTGCATCTTCAAATACCAGGCACTGAAACAATGATGGAATGACTGATATATAATATCTATCACACTAATATTATAAAGGCGAAAATTTGTGAGTGTGTTTTGATGAAATTTGGTAAGTAGCTGGCACCCTGGATTAATACATAGGATACTTTTTATCTCTAAAAATTATATTTTCTTTGATATAATTTATGTAAAACACGAACATTTAAAAGGTGTTTTCTTACACTGAATCGTTCAGTGATTCAGTGTAAGAAAACATCTTTTAAATGCTTTCCTGTACAGTTGGCTTTTCAAACATACGATTGTTTATGTAGGAGCCATCAATATACTTATCAAAGCATATACTATTAATTTTTTTGTGCTTTAGGCTACCTAAACCATAATAGTGTGACAAAAGAATGTCAATTGATTTTTTGTTCTCTAGAATTCTCTAAATGGCTGGAATAGAAAATGGCTGTCCAACTTAGAGGAATCTCTAAATTGGACAGCCATTTTCTATTCCAGGCTGTGGACCATCAAGGACAATCATTATTAAATTAGTCCAGAAAACTCACATTTTCAGGTTTAGGTTTATCAGGAAACCTGGATGCGCAGACTAAGAAGATGCAAGGATCAGGTTTCCCCTTCGTCACTTCAGGGTCTGATGTGCCCATGGTGAGATGATGGAATAACTTTAGAAACTCCATGTGGTTTTGCAACTTCAGCTTGACACTATCCTGGCTGGAACTTGTTGCGAGAGCGATTGGTACACCCTTTTTGTGTAGATGTTTAACTAGTTTTTCAGCACCTGGAATATTGCATAAATTGTTTAACAAAAAAAATATCTTAATATTATAAATGCAGGAGTACATGACTGGACTCACAGCACAGTTGGTATTATCTGCCTATTAAGTTGTAGGTTCAAAAAATTCAAATTCAAAAATATTTATTGCACAATAAGTAGGTACATAAACATTATAATGACAGCTCTAATTCCCAAACTAGGTGTAGTTAAACACCTGTATCTTGGCGATTAGTTATTTCCGTGATATTCTATTACAGGTGCAGGTACACTACTACGTCAGTCAAAATGTAAAACGAATTATGAAGCGAGATCAAAATATTAGCAAAATTTTAAATAATATAAAATTCAATTAAATTTACAATAACATTAAAATTAAAAATAAGATTAAATTTAAATTAGGTACAAAGTTACATGTCATTATCAAAATCTTTAGGTTGTGGGTTCTATCCTCACCAAGGATAAACATTTGTGTGATGAGTATGAATGTTTGATCTGTTTGGGTGTTTCTATGTATCATAAGTATGTATTTACAAAAATAAGTAGGTATATATACATATATACAAGTTTTGTAGAATGTGGTCTTTTAATAAAGAGTTATCTATCTGTATATATTCTATCAGCAACAAGCACAAGCAAGCATAGTACAAGATTTGCTTAGTTAGGGCTAGACGGAGTTGTGTAAAATGTACACCAATAATTATTTAGATATTTTTTTCTATTAGCAATGACTGCATGGGATAGTACACCTGTGTTAGTAATTTTTTTTTATTCAAAATAGGTCACTGGTTGACTATATTCTGCCTAAAGTTATGCATGGATGTGGTCTTGGATGAAACTAGCTCACCTAGAGGGATTCTGTTAATATCAATTTGATGACAATTATTTTAATAGGTTGTTATCAGAATTACCTGGCATAAGCTGTGCATCAGGCATTATCTCCTTACATACTTGGGAACATTGCTGCATGAAGTCCTCTACTGAGACAGGAATGTCATAAAATTTTATTATTTTGCTAGCACATTCCTGACTTTGGAAGCCCAATATACTCGATTTAACTTCCCATGTAAATTCTTTACCATACCTTGCGCATACTGTAGAAAACATCTGCGTGTATAACACTTCCGAATCTGTAATGGAAAATTTTCAGTTTTCAGTGTACGGACTGTTAGATATTTTTTTATTACGCAATGATAAATTAGGTTATCTACCTAATAATAATCCGTCTAGGTCAAACAGCACATGAGTAATTTTCTTAAACTGCATATTTTTCAAGTTTTAATTCATAGAATTTTTATACAAAATATTTTTAATTTAAATACAACACCCTTTCAATGACTACACCAAGCCTTGATGCAGCCTAACCAGTTGCGTTGTGAATGTGATGTGAAGCGAAAAATTGTGCGAAAGTAATGCAAACTTTTTTGACATTGATGTTTTTTTATTTTTGACAGTCAGAATGAAGGCTTTTTTTTATTTGACTATTTTGGTCTCGTAGGTTGGTCTTTAAATGCTATAATATTCTAAAGTCTATGGTACAAGCAATGCTGGGTTCGCTGCCAACTGATATAAGTAGTTATAGTAGTATAGTAGTAGTTATAGTTCAGTAAAATATTAATTCGAGCTCTGTAATTTTAAGATTCAGTGAATTATTTTACTTACAAGTCTCCAATGCAAATTCACGTAAGCGCCATATTTCCAAAACATTTTGAATTAGTTTTTTTAAAGGGTGACAACAGATGTGAGCAATCGGAACCAAAATGTATAAATTCGGAGTAAAGGCGGGTTTTATAGAAAAAGAAAAACAGGGAAATGAATCTAACAATAAATGAAATTATTTTGCTATTAAAATTAAACTCGTAGTTTATTGATATTATTATAACGCAATGCTATTGAACCGGATGTATGAAATGAAGAACTACCATGACGTAACTATAGCTGCATTTAGGGCACGCTTTTGCATCCACATCCTTCGTTTGTATTCAGGAAGTTGTTTTATTCATAGTGAGTTTTAAGCTTTCAAAGCTAAGTCAAATAACTTATTTGTGCAATTTTTATTACTTTCATGGTTAAAAAAAACACCGGACTGCCCAAATAGGATGATATTTTCGGGTATATAAATATACCTATTATGAAGTAATAGGTTTGCGCTTGACTGCCAACTCGCCTGATGTTAAGCGACATTGCGGTCTACGATGGAGCACGCTTACCTAAAAGAAACCAATTTAATATCTAAGTATAGAAGTAGGTACCTCTACCTACCTATAGTTCCCGTTACGTAATAGCAAGAACGCTGGTTTGTTCGTAACCGCGAACGTTATTTTTACGTGACGAGAACTATATCTGTATTTCAATATTATTATTATAGTGACTTGATGAAATCTGACCTGCGAGATATTATAATATTATTCCACTTGTCATTTTTACTAGCGGATAAGCGCGGCCGTCGTGGACCGCAGTTAACTACACTGTTGCTTTTTAGGGTTCCGTACCTCAAAAGGAAAAAACGGAACCCTTATAGGATCACTTTGTTTAAATGAACACTTTGGATATAAGTTGATTTCACAACCAACTGAGCTAACACTGCTTCACGTTAGCACTTTCTTTATGTCTAGGGTTTCGTAGTCAAGTGCTATTAAATAAATTTGGGAAGGTACCAATACTTTTTGGAAGGTACTGAAGCCTCGGTATACGAAACCAATCCCGAGGTGGGAAGAAGACTGCAAAATCTTATAAGTAGTTCCCGCAAAATCCACGATTTGCCACTGACGCGGCAATTTTAAGCATACCTACTTTCTCACAAAAACGTACATTCAACAGCGCAAGCGCAACGAAATCGTAACTTAAACTGCAAAAACTGCTTTTCTGCAGTCGGGTATTTTGTTTTTCTTGTTTAAATTTGATATAACTCATTATTAAATAATTGAAGAACTTATAATTGATGATACTCAAATGATTGTAGATTTTTTTTGGCTTTATTTGATTTTTAAGAACCAAGTTCTTTATAAAAAAAAAATATATTTAAACTATTTCATTTTTTCCACTTGCGTGTAGCTCATAGTTTTTAAATGGCATTTTCCAATAAAATAAAGATGATTGAATATGATAAGTTGACATAATTTTTTACCGATTTCCAAAAAGAAGGAGGTTATCAATTCGGACTGTATGTATTTTTTGTATGTTTGTTACCGATTACTCAGCCAATTGTGCATTGATTTAGATGATTATTTTTGTATTTTGTAGGTCATATTGCAGAGGTGGTCCCATATAAATTTTATTAAAATTCTGTTTTTATAACAAAATAACTGGTATAATATCATCCAAGTACCGAACAGCAAGTCGTTTATGTATTGAGTTGCGTATTATGAAGTCGGGTTTTCAGTTTTTTATGCTATTCTATGTTTTTTACATTAGGTACAAAATAGCAAAGTAAATCTTACCTCAGTTATATAAATCACCGTTTATGAAGGTTTTCGAAATGAACGGGAGTCAATGTTACGCACATTAGTGTTTAACTTTGACGGAGCATATAAACGCGATTTTCTTAAATATTTTCTGTACTATAAGACTTGTCACTTGTAGGTAGTTGCCGTTGCCCCGCGCACGGAGACCGCGCGACACGCGCCGGCGCACCACGTACTCTACACACTACTCAACGCTCCGACTATCCGCCAACCATTTCTATTCTATTAAAGGTTTGGTGGGAAGCCACAAACATCCCCGTCATTGCGACCATTGCGGATCTATTGTAACATCCCTACTTCTGGTTACTGCACCTTCCCCAGGGCCAAGTGTAGCATGAACTTCCCCAGGGATTTAGGGGTGGAGGCCTCAGAGCAGAGGACCATACATTCCGCCAACCATACATCGATTTATTTATTTCAAATAATAAAATACTATTAGACCCATTCATTATTACTCTGATGAAAAAGTGCATGCAAAGATACCTACCCACCCTCAACAATATCCCATGCTGACGTACTTAATTATATGTAGGATTTTTTTTATAGTAGGCAAACAGTATTAAACCGTATTAAATAAAAAGTATTAAATACTCATTTTGATATCTAATGATTCTGTATCTATTAAGAAATAATTATAATCTATTAGTGGTAAAATACACGTGTCAGGTGTCCTGTTAGTCTTATATTTCGGCAGACAACAGATGGTGCGACAGAACCACAAAAATAAAAAAGAGACTGTCTGCTGGTTTTCTTTTTTCTGTCTCGACACGGCATTCTATTGATCCGACGGCAAGGGAGAAAGGGCGCATTCAGACTAGATATACCTCCATATTATTCTATACCGAACGGGCCAGACGGTTGGCTGTTTCGACGTTTCCGTGTTGACCTTCTTGCAACCCTTATGCCCTTGTGGTTTGACTAGCTACTAGCTAGCTATACTTTATACTTCCCTTATATTATATTATTATTCTTCACTTTATACCTCGTCTAATAATTTTAACGTTAGAGCATACGATAGACAGTTATTAGGAATTTATTTGTGCAACAAGTTATACTTAAAAAAACTCTCGATATAAAAAAAAAATGCTGAACTGATTTTGAGGAAACGTTATAAATGATATAGTTATTTATTTCGATACGCCAACAGTGAACATATTACACATAATATTCTAAAGTTCAGACATGGATCTGATATGATCACCTTTTACTGGCATAAACAATATATAATATAACACTAATAAATTGCCACATACAGACACGCACACATGTCAAACTTATAAGATCTTTTTTTTAGATCGGGAGTTCAATACACAGGAACAAAGAGACACAGAACAAACATCCACGCCACAAACATTTGCACTTGGTGGGAATCGAACCCTCAACCTGCAGCTCAGAAGGCTACGATTAAGATACTATCAACAGAGCAGTGAAGTCAGTCAATTGTCAATAACTTATTAAAATAGGGCGCCGTTTAACAAGATCTCTAAGGGCCACCGTCGAAGACACGAAGCCTTGAACCAATTTTTTTTACAGCCATGCCCTTTATATTTATCACTATATTTATTAGGTCAATTTAAATAGACGATGAAGAAAGTCAGTCAAATCATTCGATTTGTGCAGTCATATGTACGTTGAAGACAGTTGAAGACCACTCGATATCCACGATCCATGGTTATTTATTAATTCATGGATATAGAGCGTGAAATAAAGCATTCAGGCAAAGCAAAAAGTATGTAGGTATATAGGGGCGATGCTTGCTCTTCACCACTCAGTGTTGTTGGAGCCTTGCGGCGCGTTGGACGTACGTGTGCCACTGGCTGCATATACCGGCATATAGCGATCCATGTGACATGTTGGTAAACAAAAAGTGCATAAATAAAAACCACAGCCAGTCGCGAATCTCAGTACTCTAGTGACTCTAATTGGGTAAACATGTCTTTTCCGGGAGTTTTTCTCTTTTCACACTACTTAGAAAGTTTTTGGGTAAGTTTATTTCTTCCAGTGCCACTGTTTTATTTTTTATTTATTTAATATCAGACTTAACAATTCCGTTCTCAAAACTTTTTTCTTTGCTTATATTTACGATTATTCTCAACTGGTATAATTTTTTTAATTAGATATGGAAGTATCTCAGAGGTGGTCCTAAAATAACATGATAAAGTTCGGTTCGGCTGCTTTTAATCAATTCAGTTAAATGATTAGTATTAGATTAGTATTGAAATTGCATTTCAAGAGCTGTAGGTACAATGTGCACCGCGTGTGAATTTCATAAATTTTTGCAGCCGTGTAATTTATAGATTAGGTGAAAAATTTGCAGGCATTATAGTTTAATCTTGAGTAATATAAGAGTGAAGAGTAGATGTTTTTTATTAGTGAAATATTTTTAAAATATGTATCGATTTATTTATAAATGTTTTTTTTATTTTTATTTGATTAATGAATGTCAGACTATTATTAAGGATATAGATATATAACTAACCGGTACACAAACACAGGTTCCGGACACAAAGTCAGACCGTAACAAAACAAGTTCATGAAGTAAGAAGCAATAAATTATTCAGCAGAATTACGAAGCGTTAGATCGCGTGGTTTCACTCGTAAAAGTTAACGTTAAGTTAAAGTTAACTCGTAAGTTAAGTTAGCTACCGTGGGTCGGAAAACACGTTAAATTGTAGGTCCCGGTTGTTCAGCAATCGTCAAGCCAAGTCAGAGGCCTTTCGGCGGCTTAATAACTCTGACAAAAGGGCTGGCCACTCAGTATGCGAACTTACTTACTCGAAAGTTAATATTTAAACGCTATCTAGTTCTTCGATACGAAATGACGCGAGGAGCTTTTTATTGTGTTGTATGTTAAAACTGACCTATACGAACGAATGAAACAAAAAGTAAAGTAGGGAACGTGGTCACAGCGCAGGGTTTTCAGAAAAAACTGGAATAATTATAGTTTATAATGAGATATCTGACTTCTACTTTCTATAGCGAAAATCTTTTACAATATAAGTCACTGGTTCCCAAAGTTGACTAAATCACGACCCATCTAGCAAAATCTTTCGAATTCGGGACTCAATATTAGATTTTTTACTATTATGACGAAAACAAGGGTACACCTACTTATATGAATGAAGAAAAATTCCAATAAAATATAGTTTATCCCGTTAAAACCCCAAAAATAAGGTCTTCTTATAATATAATCGAAATTTTTAGAATACTTTATTAATTATTAACAGGACATAACTTAGAAGGATGTATTTATTCCCTTTTTTTGTCATTTCATTAAAGCTTTTAGCACTGCTATCTATCTATCTACGAATTGTTTATTTTGCTCCATTCTCGCTAGTCCAGTGGCCGTTTGTAAGACCTTACCATTTTCAGGGCCCATCTGACATTTGCTCGTGGGTCGCGATGTTGTTAAAGATCTTCGAGAATCTTTTTAAAATAGCATTTCCAACTCATTATAAAGAAAATTTGCTCCACAATCTCAAATGTACCTAAATACTTTATAGATATAAATTTAGATTTAGATTTGTCTGTTTCCTGAGAGCTACAATGTTGGAATTTTCAAGGCTAGAGTGAATAGATGTCTTCTAGATCAAAGAGCTCCATCCTCGGCCATACCGTCGCCTAACATTAGACGAGTTGGTGGTCAATCGTAGAACTTGCGTAAAAAAATGCTTAATTATATGTACGCAAATCTTATGTTTAATCTAAAATAATAATAACTTTAAATTCATAGATATATGTCTAAATTATACGCTGGATAGCGAACACATGCTCCGAAGACAGTGTGTTTAAGATTGTTTTTCTTTTTTATTCTAATATTATTAATTATCATTCTCATCATCATCTCAGCCACAACAAGTCACCTGTTAGACATAAACTACCCCCATAGACGTCCAAAAAGACTAGACGGTAACGTCTGTCCACCTTGTGGCTTATCGACCTGCGCTGATGTGTAGTGTCCACTCGAGAACTTTTCGACCCCATCACCTATCAGTTCTGTTTATGCTACAAGTACAAAAAATTATTAGCAACTCCACAGATACAGGTCAACATTAATGAACGTATATATAATTTGTGTATACGTGATACTTATTACCTACATTCCTATATCACACACCAAAATGTCACAAATCATGGCAATATTAATATTAAAAATAAATTAAAATTAAAATAAATAATATTAAATTATAACATTGGCTCATCATCATCATCTCAGCCATAAGAAGTCCACTGCTGGACATAGGCCTCCTCCATGGAATTAGGGGGGGGGTTTTGCCATTACTCGCCACGCTTGGCATGCGGGTTGGCGAGCGCAGTAGATGGCGTTTTCCGCAGAGGATGCTGCTGCCCATCTCTGGTAGTATTTCCCTTAGCCGGTTCTTACGGCACCCACGGGAAGAGAGGGGGAGGTACTATTCTAAGCCGGTACCCCACGGCATAACATTGGCTAAATTATAGAAATTCCAATTAAAACTATACTCAGATTTCGGGCAATTTATCCAATGCATCATTGTTATATAATAGTTGATCGTTGAGCCAAGTCTTCAGCCTTATTTTGAAAGACGCGACGAAAGGCGCGTCACGCCATGAGCGGGCAATCCGTTGTATGTCGCAGGTCCTACGATTAACGATGTAGACAGACTTTTCCTATCTTACAGCTTATGGAACGGCGTCATCAGCTGGTTCTCTCTCTTGTTGCTACGCAAGTTGCTTGTCTCATGAACTCCTCTCATTTGGAATAGGTGCAGGTGAGTGTGAGTGAAAAAGGCTAGTTGGTAAATTACTTTGCAGGGCAGTGGAGGTATTCAGAGCTCTCTGAAGAAGGCTATGATTTGGCATCGCTGAAAATACTCAATCAATGCACAGGCCTCAATCGAGGCTATTCATAGTCCACAAACTCCATACGTACTGGCACGTTATACTCTTCGGTTTTCTGTATCATTTGTTGCAGTGTGGATGAACCATAGGAATCTTTTTATTAATTAAGTTGATAATCTAAGCAGACTGTTTTTTCGATCTTTTTCGCAAAATATTTTTTTATATCGAATAAGTGTCAAGGTACTAGCAAATGTAGATTTTTGCTGAACTAAATATTGCTACAAGGGGTCTCTGGACCCGGGGTTGGTTGGTAGATGCTACAAGCCTACAATCATCCACCCAAAAGAAACAAAGGAAGGTCACGAATCACGATAATGTCGAATGGACCCGTCTTATACAAATACAAATAATTTATTGGTAAAATGCATTTACAGGTCAATTAATAAAATAAAATAATTTTAAGTACAATAAGTACCTACTTATAATGTGTCTAGAATAAATTCATTTACATTGTAATACGCCTTGCTTTGAAGCAGTAGTTTTAATTTATTTTTAAAAATATTTAAGGAAGATGCACTCTTGATGTTATCCGGTAGGTGGTTATACCTATATATATATGCGTAAACGGCATACGTACACTGACTTGTCAGACTTAGCAAGTGTGTGAGCCGGTGTTCTCAACCTGTCCCTTTGTCTCGTCATATAACTATGTGTGGTGCCAAGCTGTTCGAAGCTGTCGAGGTTTGTCTTATAAAGAGACTAACCTGGTATATTAAAATTGACGGAACCGTCATTATGCCCAGTTCTATAAAATAGGGCCTTGCAGACACGTCGTATTTGACTCTGGCTATACCTAGTTCGGATGGCGCGTTTTTGCAGTATTAGAGGTCGTTCCGACACTGCTGCGCTCCCCCACAGCTCAGTTCCGTACATAAGTACTGAATGAACCGTGGCGAAATAGCAGCTGAGTGTAGCCTCTCTGGGAGCTGATGCTGCTATCTTGCTGAGAGCGAAGTAAGCCTGGCTCAGTCGCGCTCACAATGCATCTTTTTTTTTTATACATTATAGATCTACGATTGACCACCAACTCGCCTAATGTTAAGCGACGGTGTGGCCGAGGATGGAGCTTGTCGATCTAGAAGATATCTATAAGCTCTAGCCTTGAAAATTCCAAGAAAATTCTATAAGGATATCCCAGTTTAATGAGCGAGCGAAATCCAAGAAGCTTCACAGACGGTACTTGCTGTAAGGCAACGTCCCGTACTGCCAAGGCTTGTTGTGGTCTGTTCGCCAGATTAAAATGGACGCAGCAGGTTTTTTCCAGGTTCAGGGTGAAACATTATCTTATTTCTATATCTTGTCTATGATGAGCAGTCACATAATTATTGATGTACATATGTAGCATTGAGAAACACTGAGCATAAATTCAGTAAGGGGATTTTTGACAGCGATTTTCGATGTGTTTCCCAGGCGTCCAGGGGAACTTGGCAGCTCTTCCATGACTCCTTAACGGCTGAATAGGCTGCTAAAGTTCACCACTTCTTTAGTTCTAGTTCTTTTTCGTCCGTTAATTGTTTTACTATGCAATTTTTGATTATTTACATCTCGTTTCTTTTGAAAAACGCGAATACTTCTCTTTGTATTTGCATTAAAATGACTACCTAATTTAACAACATTTCAAACTAACAATCGAAGATTTTATTGTGATGTAAGAAATGTATTAGTTTTTAAGTTTTTGTAGAAGAAAGATACAAATTTTTAACACGCTTTTATTAGGTCGACCTGTATGTAACTATGTAATGAAATCTAAGGTAACTAATTTAACCATCTTCCAAGGACCGTAGCGTCATGAAAATTGGCAGCTGTATGTAGTTATGATGACAATACAATAATATGGTATTGTCAAACTGATCTGATGATGGAGCCGGAAGATATGAACTAGAACTTCATGATGGAACATCGTATCATAGCTGTGTTTGGATTTGTTAGAAAAGTCTTGTAATGAACTTTGACCACAATAATTTGTAGCGTGTTTTTTTAGTTTTTTTAACTCTAAATTTTAGTATCGAAAATTGTTCGAGTGTGGATAGGTAACCTCTGAAATCAGTAGATATTTTTCAGAGAAATAAATAATTTGTAAAATAAATAATCATGCAACAAATTCCATATAACAAGTATTTACTACATTCGAAAACTGTTCTAGTTTGGATTGTTATCTTCTGGTTCGTTCTTCTCGTTCGTGTTCTTGTTGTTTCTTCTTGTGATAGAGCAGTAGAATTCTTATTATATTGAAATCACATTTTATCAATAATATTTTTGAGTTAAATGGATTTAATTTGTAGATTGAGGTAGATGAAAATCGGATTTTAGATAGAATTGAATCGGGTTTGAATCACATTTACTAATAATATTTTTGAGTAAAATGGATTTAATTTGTAGATTGAGGTAGATGAAAATCGGATTTTAGATAGAATTGAATTGGGTTCGATCGGATTTTTGTATTTTTATAGATCGTTATTTCTATGATGGCCAATTGCTTTAGAGCTGCGTTGATACATACCAAGATTATGTCCCCTAGGAAACGACGAAATAAGCAGATTTTCGATTCCTTGGGCAGACATGTAGAATTAAAGCGTGGGAAAGGTAACTAACACATTGATAAAATGCAACGCATTTCAATAGATAAGTACTCGACAAAAATATTTTTCTAAGCTCATTGTTAGTCAGCATTTCCTACGTAATCTTCTTTTACAATAAAATATCAGCATGATGCATGGTTTAATTCTCCACGCCCTTACCCCTAAAGGAAAAATAGTTTGAAAAATTAAAATCTGACTACATCTTTATAAGATACAGAAACGGATAGGTAGATACATCTTTTTCCCGACTGCGTAAGAAGGAGGGTTATATTTTTCGATTGTATGAAATGAATGTATGTATGTATGTGTGTTTCTATATGACCGCCTACAGCCTTGATCGATTTTGTTGTGCGAGATGTCGTTAGATACGTCGTCACTCCCTGAGTCTCATAGGCCATATTTTTTTATAATAATAATAATACATCTCTCTCAAAAAATAATAATACAGTTTTTCGTAAACTCCTTCAAGCGTTTTTTTACTATAATTATTCTAAACAATGCGCATTTACAATCTTTTACAGCGACTTTGCGCATACTTTCTCACAAAAATACGTATAATCAACAGTGTATCAAGGATAACAAAATCGTAAGTTAGATTGTAAAAACTAGTTATGTATATTAATCAATTTTTTGGAGAATAAAGGAAATTGATGAACATATATACTTTAAATAATACTTTTTAAATCATGATCCTACTTTTTTATGTAGTTGGGTTGGGTAAAAAAAAACGCACACGCACAGTTTTCAGCAGGTGCCTGACTCAACCTGATCGCATCGAATCGTTACATATTAAAACAATATGTTTATTGTTTATTTTACATTGCATTACAATTACATACATAGCATAGGTACATACATAATCACCCTAATAGGGTATAGCAATCTAGTGCGGAGCGGAACGGTTTATTCTATTATGTGTTTGTCTTTTAAAAACTCTTCATACTCGTTCATATAAGAAAATCCTTGTTAGTCAGTAGGCACATGCAACTTTTGCGATCTACGACAACATCATTCAAACTCGTTTAACATCAGGCGAGTTGGTGGTCAATCGTAGATCTTGTTTATAAAAAAAAAACGATGGAGTGCGTATAAGGTACGTAACGTACTAGCTTATAAGGAACATATTCACTCACGGTTTGTAGATACCCAGAGCTTACATATACTTAATCCGAATTCTGAAATATCGAATATCGTTTTCCCAAAAACTTTTTTTGATTTTATACACTATAAAAATCCCGAAAACTCACTTGACAACTCGTTTGATAACCGAATTTTAATTATATGAAAGTTCATGTGTATATTTCATGATTCATGAAATATACACATGAACATTTTCATGGCAACCAAATTTACATGAAATGTTTTTGGTGGGATTTCATTTCTTTTTGTAAGATATTCTGTAATTTCTGCAACATTTTATTTTAACGGAACGAATTTTCCTGTGCATCTGTTATTATTTTTTTGCAGCACACTCTCTGTCATAGCCTCTTTTCTTGTTGGTTTATTACTTAAAATAGGTGATAGCTGCTGTAACCTTCAATTCTGATATGGCGCCAAACTATAGCGCGTGAATAAGAGTCGGTATCCAGAAACACTTCTCAGTCTTCAGCACAAGTATAAAGTTGCAGTTCGTTCCAATGTTATACAACATAATAAACAATAGCACACATTAATTTGCAACGCCACACCAAATACGGTCTTCTATAGATTGAGTCAATGAATGGAAAAGGCATGAACCATTTCCAGACATACTATGAACTGTACGATAGCGTCCTAACCCGTCTCCCAAAGAAATTATTTCGTTACTCATAATGTTCGTCTTATTTCCTTTTTATAGGAATACGTGCTTTAAACCAACTTTAGATTATTCTTGTATCCGGACTATTATTCAATAACTTAAATTCTTAACCTAATTAGTACCCCTTCTCTAACAAGATACCCGTCCCGAATCCAAGCTTCTAAATAAGTTCTCGGTTGAGAGTATTATATTTTTCTGTGTAAATAAGTCCCTAAATACTACCTAAAACAAACCAAATTTTCAACGAAAGTTGAATATGTATAATACAAACCCATATTTACTAAACATAAAACGAACGAAAACGCACTATCCATCCATATGTAAAAGGATGTATGTATAAGCAAAGCGCGCAAAACGATAGCGTGTGCTAAAGTCGATCGCGCACGCCATCTAGCGTCGCCGTTAGAAACTAACTATCATTAGTGTGTGAGTGCCAAAAGTTGACGTATTTTACATGTGAATTAAATCTAGAATTAGTCTCTAGTGTTATCGGAGCCGAAGCTATGAGCGTCTAAAAATCCGAAAAATCGCTTCGAGTCCGACGAATCTCTTCGTGTAAAGGTAGTCCCGACCGTACGTACCCGCTTGCTCACATGACGGGGGCACGGCCGTGCCCCCAGATATTCTGAATGTATGAATTTTATCTATAGATGGCGCCATGTTTAATTCAATGTGACGTCACAGTATGTAATAGTCTCCAGCGGACTAAAGAGAGTACAATAACTAAGTAAGATAGCTGACGATCAAAACCATAGAGGTATTATTTATAAATATACCTACTACGGAAACAGAGACCGAGTCAGCGACAAGGACATAAGGTTCACTGATAAGATGCTTTTGTAGCCACGAATATTACATTGTACTATTCTCACAACGACGACGTAAACACCCTTCTGTGAGCGTAACAATAAGCGAAATTATAATGTTTATCGGTTTATACAAGTTTTCAAATCAAATTCAAATTGTATTGTGTAGAAAAACAAAACATTAACTTGGCTTCAAAAATGAACACACGATATGTGACACAAATTACAAACTCCGTCTTTTTATACGACTGCGTAAGAAGGAGGGTTTTGTTTTTCGAATGTATGTATGTTTTTATATGAACGCCTACAGCCTAAATGTCTTAGCCGATTTTGCTGATTTGGCTAAATATAGCCAAATATTTAATTTGGAATAATAATACAACTCTTGCAAAAAAAAAAGAGTTTCGTAAAATCCAACGAACTTTTTCGTAACTAATAAATAATTTTAATATAGTTATCCCAAAGAATACGCATTTATAATCTTTCACAGCGATTTTAAAGATACTTTCTCACAAAAAATACTTACACTCAACAGCGTATCAGGCGAACGAAGTCGTAAGTTAGATTGCAAAAACCGCTTTTCTGTAGTCGGATATTCTGTTTTTCTAAGTACTTGTTTCTTATCGTGATAAATAGTAACTACTATTTATACTCTGCTCTTTGCCGAGCTCTTCGTCATGCAAGTTAAAAAGGGATAGTAGTTTTGCTTATATAGCCTTCTCTTTCTACGATCAAAAAACACTTATTAGTCAAATTATGCTAATTAGTTTAAAATATACTTAGGTAGGATAATAGATAAACATACAAGCGGGTTGGCGCTCAATCTTTTATCCCTCGAAAGTGAACATGTGATTTTTACTGACCTTCGAACAATATTAATAATATTTTGTCGAATAGTTGAGTTCCATTAATGAGTGATGTTGCGAGCGATTGAATTTTTAAATATAGCTCGAAAGAAAATCATATCCGTTTACGATAACTTTTTTTTTTTTGACGCGATTCAAATATAGAGCTCCAGACAAAAATCACAACCCTTTGTTTTCGCCTTAGACTGACAGCATATTTCACAATCTTATTGTGATAGGGTAGAGATTGCAATAAATATCATTTACTTCGCCGGAGTTAGGACTTAAAAGATCGTTTACCTGAATAATTTCTGATATGATAAAGTTATTTATACAGACTTTAAACATATAAAAAACATTTCGTTATCTATTCTAGACGGTAAAAACAAAGGAAGCTGTTTGCTCAGCATTTGTAATTCTGCTAATGACCGCATGACTTTCAGATATAGGATACTTATATACTATTCGAGAGCTCAGGTTACACGTGAAAGTGTTTTCAAAGCATTTATAAAGCGACATTGCACTTTTAGCTGGGTGGGTACTCGTATTTAACCGAATTAACGCTTATCTATCTCTGGAAGGCGAAAAGAGCTGTCTAAAAGGACTTCTAAGTACGTAGGTAGTCTGGAAGCTTACCCTCATCTCTTGCAGCGGTACAAAGTGGAGCACTTGTTTTAATCGCGGGGAAAAAAATTTAAATAAGCCAACTTTGAATTGTGATATTTTTAATAATAACTTCATGGGTGAAAGTCAACTTCAGCTCTTCAATAGAATGACGAGTTACATAATACAATAAGTTTTTTTTTCTGTAATATGTCTACAGTAAGGGTTAAATTTAAATGAATTGTGCATTAACGTAAATTTCTAAAAGATTAATATTAAAAGTACTTATCAGCAACATACAGCGAATATTTCTTCTTTCCATTGTACCTAAGTAAACTAAATGATATTGTCAGTTATATTTATCCACATAGGTAAATATTCAACAACATATTAACCCTTAACCTACTGATTTTTTATGTGAAACATATATTGGCGCGCCGCGTTTTGGCAGTAAAGTAAGAAGGCTGTAAGATGAAAAATGGCATGACGCTCGTTCATGCCGTCACGCCCCCACTACGTTACCGCTCTCGACTGCCTTGTGCGTACGCGTATATTATATATTTCTATGTGTGAGATTATTTCTATGTATAGATAGTATCTATTCAAATATAATATATTTGACGCGTTCCGAGCTTGTATACAATTTTGACTACTCCGAAAGAGGATACTGTTTTCCGAGTGTTTACATTATCTTTTGTAGATTATAGTGCTTGCCGAATTTTAAAGTTCAATGTATTATTAGATTATTATTTTTTCGGAACAGTAAAAGCTGCAGAATATCGTAGATTTTATATAACTTGATCGCCAAAGTAGTCATGGGTTTCAGATGTATGTGACGTATATATTTAATTTTATTATCCTAAAAAAGAACAACGGATAAAATTTAGATAAATAGGTACTCAACTAAACTGTCTAGAATTTAGCCATTGAGGTAATGGAATGGATCTATTGATTCTTTTGTATAGATCACCTATTGTGTTTCAACAAATCTATGATATCATTCTACAACTTTTTATAACGTCTGCAAGCATTTCCGAATTGTTGAGTCAGGCAGCCTCTAGAGTAACCAGATAAACTTATAGATGGCCAGATAGAGGAACTAAATTTTAAAGCGATAACTGTCAGTTTTGTTGCGGAAAAAAACGATTATAACGCCCTCAATGAAGTCTCCTAATAGATTGACGCCTTTGGTATTGGAGATAAGGCGCCTACTCGAGACCGTTTCGTAGAAGACAAAAATTGCATGTTAGAAAACAAGTTCCACTCATAGCTGATCTATGAACGTTTCAAACGCGGTGTTTAATCAGGCCATTACTATACAAGGCGATAGATTCCAAAGTCAAGGTTCTCCATAGATATCGTATAGATTGACTGGCTTTGTGGCTCAGTTGGTAGTAAGTATATCTACCTGCTAAGCTGTAGGTCGTGGATTCCATCCCCACCCAGGGCAAACATTTGTGTGATGAGCATGGATGTTGGTTCTGTGTCTGGGTGTTTCTATTTATAAAATGTATATATTTACAACAAAAAAAAGATTATTTATAGAAATACATACTTAAACACCTTTAATTTTACACAAGCTAAGTTAAATAAAAATAAAGAAAGGCCAAGTGCGTGTCGGGCCACACGATATATAGGGTTTCATAGTGCACATAACCACGGATTTAAAATTGGGCTTCTTGTTTGATACTATGAATATAATGAGTTAGGTACTTAACAGTGTATATGAAATTTGCACAAAATGTTCATTTTAAACCGACTTCAAAAAACGAAGAGGTTATAAATTCGAATGTATTTTTTATGTGTGTTATATTAGATTTTTCAAGGCTAGAATGAATAGATATCTTCTAGATCCACGAGCTCCATCCTCGGCCACACCGTCGCATCAGGCGAGTTGGTGGTCAATCGTAGATCTATATTGCGTAAAAAAAATCTTATTCTATTATTTGTAAACTGATTTGGAATTTATTTTGTTTAAAAGAATATGCTTTCAGATTGATTCAATAGAAATGTTATTAAATCGGTACGGTAGTTCAATTATTAAAACAAAATAACTGAAAAAAATACCTATGTCATCCAAGTACCTTTTATTTTTTTATTCGACGATAGACTTGCGCTTGACCGTCAACTCACCTGGTACCTATATGAGATTGCGTCTTTTCCAAGTACATTTTTTTATTTGATCAACTAGTTAACCTGTAAAATCTACTTAGCTGTGATAGTTTTACTTTTAATTTTTTTGTTATTTACATATCTCACATCTAGCAAAGAAAATATTTTGAATTTGAAACACCCTCCTCTGTATGTAGTCGGGTAAACAGGCTGATCGACACCCTGTCAATACTATTTACCTGTGCTATTTACGGATTTTTTTGTATGTCTAACATCAGGCGAGTTGGCGCTCAAGCGCGAACCTATTTCTACATAAAAAAACATTGTCTGGCTATAGACGGCCCCCCATAACTGGTTAGTTTGCTAAAACTACCCCATTAATATGGTAATGGCTCTACTTTGCTCGTAAAGTCGTAAAACATTCATCATTTAATAATCCGTTTCGAAAATAAGTGTAGACAGAAGTTTTTGACAAGTAACATTATTAAAATAAGTATATATAAAAATAAAAACAAATCTATGCTACTCTTCAATGCTGGAGTGGGTGAAAAAAAACATTGAATGTACCAGCCGGTTTTCTTCCCCGGCATACTGTAAAGGACTTCACTCAAATTGGCATTTATGTAGGCGAAGGCAAAACAAAACAAAAAAAAAAAAAAAAACTGCTGAACCGATTTTGATGAAACATAGCTAGGAATACTCTCGCAGAAATCATCTTTCAAACAAAGAAAACTAGATCAAAATCAGTCCATCCGTTTGAGAGCTATGATGCCACAGCCAGACACACAGATATACAGATACACATTTTAACTTATAACACCCCTCTTTTTGGGTCGGGGGTTAAAAGATAATTGTATGCAAGCATTCATCAAAACTCATAAGCGTTGGTTTTGGTTTCAAGACTTCGAACAAGCCCGTCAAGGGCTGTCAGATAATTGTTTAATTATGTACATATCAATTAGCTGAATTTACCTTATCTATTTTGAAGTTAAATGTACTAAATAGGATCTAACTGACTGCGGATAAAGCACGCGCTCTACTTGAAATGGTTTATAATAATTATAGTTTAAAAAAACTGAAGCAACCGACTTCTCATGGATACCATTATCAGAACTGGACCAAATAAGCAAATAAAAAAAAGCAGACCATAAAGCACCAACTTTCAAATAAAAAAAGAATGATCAAAATAGGTCCCAGTCGGAAGTTATGAGGTAACAAACATTAAAAAAAAAAACAAATAAAAAATACAGTCGAATTGATAACCTCCTCCTTTTTGGAAGTCGGTTGAAAATACTCTTTATTAAGGTAATTCAATTAAGTACAGTAATAGAATTTGACAATAATGTTTTTTAGGGGTTTTTGCGATTATTACACAAATTCATTGCCTATATTTTACATAATTGTATGACCTGACGTTTCGAACACTTTGCAGCGCCCGTGGTCACAGGTGAGACTAGATGACAGTAATTGTCTTTTTTGTGAAAATATTAATTACTACCCCCCTATTATTTTTATGCAAAATGTTCTCTATGCACGCAGAAGTCAAACACGCGTCTAACAGTGTTGCCCGACGTGTACTGAAGACGAGTCGGGCGATTACCTTACTTAAGGCTTGCCACGCAGAGCCGGGGAAAAAAACCTATCTACGTATAATACATTATTATATAAAGTATACACTTTTCAAGGAGCTGTATTGAATAATAAATTACGAAGATCCACTATACTTTTAGTATAGCACAGCTAATTATTTTCTATATTTCCGCATTAGTCCCATAGTACCTACAATTGTTCGTAACTATGATATGACGTGTATAGTTTAGTGTTACATCCTGTAAACTGCTACGATTTCAATAATAATAAATCAGGCTACTTATTTTTAATAATGTCGATAAACATGAAATTGGCCGACATCATTATATGTAATTTAATACTATTCAGCTCAAGTTTATGGTTTGATTATTGACGATAATTAACTTGGTTGATTGATAAATATATATCTTCGAAAGTATAATTTATGCTGCCAATTTAATTAAAGCTTATAACGTGAACGACAAAATAGATGAGTAGTATTATTATTGAAGAGTAGTATTATTGAAAGAAATACAAAATACTCGAATATAACGAGTAAATAGTATGTACTTGTACACTCAATACTGACGGTATGACACTCTGAAACACATAGATACTCATATCATATTTTTTTATTCATCATCACAGTATAATCTCAGCTATAAGAAGTCCACTGCAGGAACCATGATGAACCATGGATTTCCAAAAAGATCGGTTGGACGCAGCTGCATCCAGCGTCTTCCTGCCACTTGTATAAGGTATTTTGTCCACTTTGTGAATGGTCTTCCTTTGCTGCGCTTGCCGGTTTGTGGTCTCCATTTGAAATGTTTTTGACCCCATCGCTACAACTGAGATAAATCTAATGATACCTCATAATGTTTGACTCCGTCAAACAGGTTAGGCAGGCGCGATCGCAACCTGAGCCTTTTGGGAGGAGTAACATTATTGGCGAAGCGTGGAATTTCGGAAATATTCTCCCCCCCCCCCCCCCCCCCTCCCTCTGTCTTCTCTTACGCATATGCGTAGTTATAATATTACCTACACGATTCGAGAATAGTTCGAAGGGTAAATTGATTAAACTTTGTTTTGTCTCGCCCTCTTCACAAAACGCGCTATATTAACATAGTACCTGGGCGACCGGGGATATTTTATATGACTGAAAATACGAGCAAACCGAATATTAGTTGGTCCGTGGCACACTCATGCCTCAAAATAACCACAGGATAAGTACTCGTAATAATGATGCGCGAGCGAAGCGATCGTACATTTTTTGAGTTTTTAAATGTTTGGGTATAAGTATTTATTTGGAATAAGGGTAGGTAGGTATTATGGTATTTGGAATAAGGGGGTTTCTGCTAGAGTACCTGGCATTTTCATGATCGAAATTAACAAAAACTACACAAATGATAATGCTCTAGCATTTTTCAATTTTATGTCTTCGATTTTAGGGGGGAGGGTTCATGACTCCAATACCGGGGAATATCGGATCGCGCTACCAGTTCAGGCGGTAGGTTGAGCTAACTATATACAAAAAACGCTCGAAAAACTTTACTCTCCTTCGGCAGTCGTGTTACGATAATATAATTAATTAATTTATTGATAAAAGTAGATTAAATTAATAATTATTGTAATAAAAAAAAAAATAACAACAAACTTTAATCAGCAAGTGAACGAACAAAATATTCATTTAATTAGAGTTGGAAAGAGCTGACACAAGCTTATCGATTTTTTATGACTATATATATATACCTTATGAATGTTGCCTTAAAAAATCAGTTAGCTTGTGTCAGCACTTTTAGTCATCTCTAATTGTATGAATAAAAACAGTTTTTTTATAAATAAATATTATTAAAAGAAAAACAAAATACCGGATGCCTGCAAAAAAGCAGTTATACTGATAAGCTGTTGAGTGTACGTTTTTTATAAGAAAGTATGCGTAAAATGTATATTCTTCAACACAATTCTAGTAAAATTACTTTTTATTACGAAAAATGTTTTAAGAAGTAACGAAAAGCGCATTTTTTATTATTATTAAGTCGTATTATTACTATTACAAAAAAAATGACACTCATATGACACTCTCTCCCTGAGTGTCACATTTTTTGAAGACAAATCTAACGACACCTCGCACATTAAAATCGGTCAAGTCGTTTAGGCTGTAGGAGGTAATATATAAATATAGATACATACAAACATACATGCACTCGAAAACATAACTTTATTGACTTCCCTTTTATAAACCATCACGGTCATTCATTAAAACACTATTATTATTAACGGGATATTTACGGGGTATTTTAATATCGGGAGCTCAAAATTAACGCGAACCACGGTAAATTTGTGTTTTATTGACTCCACTACACATTATGACATTGTCATATTAATATTAAAATAATTACTCCTGAGGTAGGTACCTACTCTAGTATGAGTACCAAGTGTGTTTTAGTACCTATAATGTTATATTTCATATATATTAATTAAAAGTTAAATATATTATTAAGTTTTGACGTGTAAGTGTGAATTACGAAATAAATGAATATGAATAAGGTGGCGCTCCATACTTGTAGAGAGGGGATGAGTTTTTTTTAACCGCAACCCCGTGTGTGGTTTCATTGAGTAGGTATTTTTAAATTAACGTACGTTATTTTTACTCGGGTATGTTATGTATGAGTTAAACCCATCTAAGGAAAAAAATGTTTCTCTCTTTATTTCTAAGCAATTACATTTAGAAACTTACTATTAAACATAGTAATAAATTATGCTACAATGCTGGAAAGTTAAAATAATATTTTTGAAATTCTGTGTCCACAACTTTTTAAGATATAAGGATCGGATGTAGAGAGACGCCATTAAGATTATTATTATTTAATTTTTAATTTTGTACTGTTAATTTGTGTTTTTATAATTTGATATTGCCTTCGACAGTAATAATGATAATGATAAATAAATAAATAATAATAATAATGATGATAAATCTATTTTCAGTTCTATTATGCTAATGTTAATTTGATATTATTGACTATAAATTCTATTAATTCTATTTGACATTTAATTTTATAATTTGAGATCTCCATTGACTATTGATTTATTTTTGCATTGTTTTTTTATTGTTGTAAACTACCTATTAATTTTTGAATTTGTATTGCCTAATATATGTATTTGCTTCAAGTGTAATCACATAACTATGGATTTCGATCTGAAAATAAATAAATGTTGAATTTGAATTTTTGAATTAAGATATAGCCATAAATGTGCGTAGCAATCAAGACGATTCACCTCAAAGTTTAAATTGACTATTTTCAGTTATTTCAGAAAAATATTAATCCTACAACTTTAATTATTTATCTTAAAAAGACAAGTCTGAATTTGCTATGGCTAAAAGCTGGTATATTCATACGAAGCATGAATAGCTATAGGGGCGTATCGGTATCGTTTGCAATCTATTTTCAACCCAAGGTACAGCGGGATAATTTTTTCTTGCACTTCAGAAACCATATTTTTATTTGTGGGTATTTGCGGTTGGCTACTGCGAAAATAAAAATACGTTCCAGGCGCAGGGGATCGAAATTTAAATCAGAGGTGCGGTCAGCTGCAAGCAATTAAAACTCAGCTTGACTCAGGTTAAAATTGTCAAAGAAATTAACTCTTATTTTGCAAACACTTAGATGTTTCTATACGTAGACATTGCGTAGGTACTGAAATACATTGAAAATATAGATTAATGTGAGTGAAAGTTTAATTCAAAATTCCGTTCATAATTAAAGCCGAAAATCAAAATGTCCATCATTACTCTCTTTGCCACGCACACAAGCGTTCAAATAATATTATAAGTAATTATTTGTAATACATGTTTTTATCTACACCAGTATCAAGATATTCCAAAAATTATGAAATTCAGCGACATAATAAAACCGGACAAGAGCGAGTCAGACTCGCCCACCGAGGGTTCCGTACAAACTAGAAAGAAGAAGGGGGAAATTATATATATTTTTTTATATTTTGCTTCATAAATCGAAAAATGTATATCGCAAAAATATTTAAAATAATGGATAAATCAGCTGATCGGCTCCGAACTCTATTTTAATTTGAGTGCTAATAAATATGCCAGTGTGTAAGTTCTTCTTTTCTGTATTGGACCACGCGATTAGCGATTTGCCAGTGTCAAGTATAGAGATATCTTCAAGTGTTTTAAATAATACAAGTTATACAGTGTTCTAGTCTAAATCACGTAAACAGTCATTTTCAACTTTCAGTCTTGCCTCAGTAAAGTGATGGCGACTTTACTAGAAGCTTCTATGGAGTTTTGCCGACAACGTAAAATGACACGTTTCACTGCTTTGTTTCACTTGCCCACTCACGCACTTGATCGAACACTAAACTTAATGATTGAAACACCACCATTTTTGTCGCATTTATGTTCAAAATAACATAAGTTTAGGAAAATAAAACAAGTTTCTATGACGTTGCCGCCAGAACTCCAGTGTGGAAGTTGTGAGGGAAGCATCGAGCAGACATACTGACTGTTATAGTGACACATATCCGATGCGGCGACCGGGCGACCTTCACTGAGTAATAAAACGAATAGCTCCTTCGTCTGCGAAAGCACATCTATTCCCGTACTTGCCCACTGTGTAGCCTAATTTGACTAAAGAAAAAGACGTATTGTGCGGTTTTACATTACAAGTCCATCAACATGTTTTTTTTTTATTCAAATCGATACTAAAATTTGCAAACTATATTTTATAGTAAAGTATAATTAAGATGCAATGCAACCCACAAATTGACGAATTTCAAGTTGTAGACGTTCATGCTTTGCAGATTGAACTAATGGATAAATAATTATTTCATGATGGATATTACAAAAAAAAAAAAAAATTACGACGAACTGTTGGATTATCGTTTCATGATGGCTATTCAGAAAAAAATGAAAGACGAACTATTGGATTATCGTTTCATGATGGATATTCAAAAAATTTGAAAGAGGAACTATTGCATTATCGTTTCATGGCGGATATTCAATGGTAGCCTAATATTAGGCGAGTTGTCAGTCAAGCGCAAGCCTTATGTTTTGCACCTATTGGCGTGATAGCGAGGTCTAATACTGGCAGAGAAACTAGTTACGTTTAAATATGTAGTTGATCTTATTCAGACACGTTCGGAAATCCAGGAGCTTGTTTGTTACTTGTTTTTTTTTTAAACTAGGATAGTTAGGACTAGAAAGTAGAACTGGACCTACGCTATAAAAGGCGAGGTGTTCACCTCATGACGTCATTAAGGTTCCATTCGACTCAGCACATCGCTCATTCAGCAGCCAGGTTCATTAGTCATGCCTGATGATTACCAGGTGTTACTCGCTTTTTGTGAGCGCAATCTCGCGTATGCTTTTACTTGAGCAGTTTTTGCCCATGTGTAACTATGTTGTGCCACTGTTGCCATCTTGTCTGAGCTTGGATGCAAGTTCAAGGTCGTAATATTTATATTGCAAGCGCTGGTATCATGCGAGCCTTAATTCACGTTCCGATTAATCTTTTTGGTCCACGCGCCGGAGACACGGAGACACGGAGAGATTTGTGTCTCTTTATTTTGTGGTTTGTTTGTCGTCGTTATTCAGCTTGAATTATTGACTTATTCAAGGGCGGGTTTATGTTTTCATTTTTGCACTTGCCAAAAGCAAGCATGCATGCAACTATAGATACCTACGTAACTTCTTAGACATAGCAAAAATATAGAACGTTTCCGATTGTTTCTCAGATTTTCGCGACTGCTATTTATTGAAATTAAACAAATTCTAAGTGTTGCTTGATTTAAAAAATGTTTACTATTTTGGTAGCGTACATCTAAGGTAACAAAAAAAATATTATTATAAATATACCTACATCATCATCATCATCATCATCTCAGCAATAAGAAGTCCACTGCTGGACATAGGCCTCCCCCATGGATTTACAAAAAGACCGATTGGAAGCGGCTTGCATCCAGCGTCTTCCCGCCACTTGTATGAGGTCAATGGTCATCTGACCATCTCGTGGCTGGTCTTCCTACGCTGCGCTTGCCGGTGCGTGGTCTCCACTCGAGAACCTTTCGGCCCCCATCGGCCATCAGTTCTACGTGCTATGTGCCCTGCCCACTGCCATTTCAACTTGCTAATTTTTTGTGCTATATCGGCGACTTTTGTACGTCTACGTATCTCTTCATTTCTTATTCGATCTCGTAGAGTGACACCGAGCATAGCCCTCTCCATAGCTCGTTGCGTGACCTTGAGCTTCCTTATAAGGCCCATAGTTAGGGACCACGTTTCAGCCTTCTTGAACGTTTATACCTACATGGTGAAATCTAATTCATGATCGTACTCATGGTACTTATTAGTACATGGGAAGAAAAATTTATGGAATCAAAATGATTGATTTAAGTAAATATAATGACACTAGAATATGATAATGATTTCACTTTTGTGCATAGGTATTGAAATAAAATAAATATTATTATGTTTTAATACACACAGAAGCAATAAATAAATCTAATTTTATTTTAATATGCACAAAAGTGAAATATGATATTTTCCAGCGTCATTATGGAATTTTCTACTGCAATTTGACTGGGTAGTTTTTTTTTTAGTAAATTAAGCAATTTTTATTACAGATACATGCGATGACAAGGTTTTGAGGAGGGAGGCGGAATTAACATTTGATCTCTCAAGTGGCCATTTCGAGACTGGAATGTTGAGACCGTACGCATTTTTTTAGTCATAGTGATTACTTGTCATTGCATTAATTAACTATAACGGTTTTTTTAATTAGAATTTTTAATTACTTTACTGATTTTATCAAAGTCCGCCGATGAATTGTTTTCTTCAGTTTTTTAAACTATACAGATAAAGAGCTTATTTTGTTTCGGTGCCATTCAGTAAATAGGAATAAATACGATGATACTCCTTAATCTTTAGGTGTATGGTGACTAATTAATTCCATAATTGATCACAATGTCAATATCTAATATAATAATTTTATAATTTTGTTAGGCGATAACCATTTACCGCTATAAATGCACAAAATGACTAATTGCGAAAAGACCACCACGCTAAATGTCAAATACGTAATGACCAATACGCTAAATTACCCATCCATGAAATGGCAAAAATATCTATATTATATTAATTTCTGCAAATTAGTCACTGAAGTACAACTTTGGCTTATCAGTTTATCAATGAAATAATTCAAGACTAAACCGACGCTTTCAAGTCTACAATAAGAAAAAAATAATTATAGCTCATGTAATAATGATAGGCGGAAGATCATTAATCATGTATGAGAGTTCGTTTGCCTTCGATTAAAGCACGTGTTTTTATTTACAAGTACTTAGGACTATATTTTTTTCCTTAGCCGTTACTGTCCCACTGCAGGGCAAAGGCCTCTCTTCCCTCCTCGAGAAAGACTATTATATATTTTTTTATTTAAAACTACTGTTTTATATACTATACGTTATACGGTACGGTACGGTATATGTTTTAGGAGATATACTTATTTCCTGGATTTCGGACTTGTCCATTCACACCCGCCAAATAAATTCGTGCCGTCAACGTTCCTTCATCCATTCTCTTAACATGTCCGAACCATCTAAGTATCCCTTTCTCTATCTTTATCATTAGATCTTCTAATAAATAAGTAAATATTTTGGGGACATTTCACACAACACCATCTAGCCCAAACTAAGCAAAGCTTGTACTATGGAACTAGATGGCTGATAGAATACATTTAATTTTTTTTTTTTGTAAGTATATAAGTATGATACATAAAAACACCCAGACACAGAACAAACATCCATGTTCATCACACAATTAATGTTTGCCCTGGGTGGGGATCGAACCCACGACCTACAGCTTAGCAGGTAGACATTCTATCAACTGAGCCACAACGGCAGTCAAAATACATCATAACGTTCTCTTGTCACACTGTTCCTCAATTTGACCACCAAAGTCACTCCAGCTATGATTCTCAGACTTCAAAACTTATTTTTTTAAATTTACTATTTAAAGACATACTTATTGTATGTCAGAATGAGGGGTAATGTAACCGTTATCTACCTATATTTAAATTAAGTTTGCCAAGACCTGCCCAGCCTACATTTAGTGAAACTGTACAGAGTCGGTATGGAAAGCGTACAGTCTATACGGAAAGAGAAATATTGTGGCAAAAAATGGGAACTGACATCTCGATTGTGTTGCTACTAGAACGAAATAATGAAATAAGGACAGCAGAGCCTTCATTGTAAATAGATTGCTAATGCTAATCTCGTTTCTACAGAAAATACAAATATAGGGTCAAATATTTGTTCGAATTTTATTCGCCCATAACATTTTCATAGAGCTGCCTGATTTAGATGTTAAAAAACGGATTCAATACATTTTGCGTAAGTAAAATGCACAATGTGAGATGTGTGGGACGTCTTTCTACTTGTTCTGTAGTAAATGTAAAACATAGTAAAATTATTCTCCTGTAATAGTAGAATAGTAGTAGTATGTTTCAAATGTCTATTATTGAAACTAGACTCACTTTGTATGTTCAATAAACGTAAATCATAATTGCTTTTAGGAAGTTTACATAACACAATTTATTACCTGCGTAATATGATTTTGAGGGTTTTCTCCATTGAGGAGCTAAGTTTTCGCATATAAAGGAAAACGCATAATACAATACAATTATTATTATTATATCAGCCTGTATTGTCCCATTGTTGAGCAAAGGCCTCTCTTCCCTCCTTCCAAATTTGTCTATTGGCTGTTATTGAGCGCCAATCCTTGTTATAGGTGTCGAGCTCATCTCCCCATGAACTACAAACCGAAAATACAATACAATACAATACAAAAATACTTTATTGACACCATAGTATAATAACAATATATACATGATTAGGGCGTAAGAAAGGTACAAAAGGCGGCCTTATCGCTAATAGCGATCTCTTCCAGACAACCTTTAGAAGATCAAAGAGAAATATTTAAATTAATTAATAATTTAATAAAAATACATAATACATAACAACATAATAAACATAATTTTGTTGAAAGATGTTTAGAATAAACGTATAAACGTTTATTATAACAATATGACGTGGAGGATATGTTTTTAAATATGTCCCAATATACTTTAGCACCATATAAGTAATCCATTATTCTCTGCATTACTATGGACATTTTATTATTAATTAGAATCTGTAGAGTCCGATTTGATAAAAAATAGTATTACACGAAAAAAGCGTTGTATGCCTTTGAAATGAATGAAATAAAATGCATGCTGTCTCAGAATAAATAAAGTTATCAAATGATTATTTGTACTGGTAGGACTTGGACTGGTCTACTATAGAGTGCTTTTAGAAAGCATCACACCGTTGTCGGTCATTTATGTATTTATACCTAATGTCCAAGCAGTACAGTGTAAGTTTTACTGTATTCTGGATTCAAGACCTATCATAGAACCTGATTTATCGTGCCCTGTCGGCAGGGATAGGGTGGGACAGACATGGTCCCGCCTCCCGATCTCCATACTTCCCAAACAGGGACCCGATAGACACAGCCCGAGACATCGGGTAGTGTACGCCTTTTTGAAGGCAAAGTTTTATCGAAATTTTCGGAAATTACGGAATATAGCGTTTAATATATCACAGTGATGAGCGCAGTGCATTGCTACAAATAATTTTGAACTGTCTGTGTAGTCCAAAAGATATCAGACTATCATGTGTATGCGTGAAGCTTAACATAGGGGTGACTTGCTCGTCTCGTTGTCCAGATACATAAATAGGTATACCAAAAATAATTAGATAGTATAACAAGGTCAACTATCAAATCGACCATTTAATCATAGCTTATTAACTAGAATTAGTATTAACTTCAAAATCTAAGTACGGTATACGCCAACGTCCTCTAAGTGCTTATAGAAATTGACGCAAATTGTCTCGTACATTACTCCCATCTTCCAATGTAACTGCTATTAAAGTATTAATACACAACAATTGTTACTAGGGAAGTGTGAATCGAAGTGCATTCGATTCTAGGCGATGAACTTGCGATGAACTGGCCTCGATTTACGCGGAAGAGTTTCGCGACCACAAGCCTCGCTAGTCTCGCTACTTAATATATTGGACAAGTAACGATATATCGCGTGAAATACGACTCGACCGTATACTGTTAACATTGTTCCTAACATGTATGGGATAAATCGTAAAATAAAAAGTTAAAAATTACTTATAACCCGTTTCAATAAAGAATGAGGCCAATACGATTATTATATTTAATACCCGACCTAAAAAGAAGGGTGATATAAGTTTTACGCGTGTATCTGTGTGTCTGTCTGTGCAATCAGCACCGGTTTGAAAAAAAAAACTATCAAAATAGGTAAGGTATGTCAAATTTTATTTATGTAGGACTTATAGTCTTTGAGTAAAATGGCTGTGATATACGGACAGACAGACAGACATGGCGAAATTATAAGGATTCCTCGTTGTTACTACGGAACTCTAAAAATAAATTAAATTTATTTATTCAAGTGTTACTGTGCGTAAGATGATGATCTTGCAGATGTGCAATTCGCAATATTGTGAAGAATAGCGGTTCAGTTTTATTATATAAAATAAAAATTTATTCCTATTGTCTTTTAGGGTAAAATTATATTCGTTTTGAGTTCTCGATAAAATCAAATTGTAGAAGCACTAATTAGTACTGGTACCTTCCAAAACCAACTTATTTACTTATTTAACGATAAAGTCACAATGTAAGTAACCTGTTAATGGCTTATTTTGACTAAACAAACGAATAAAAGCAATAAGATACTCAGAATGACAAGTAGAAAAATATTTTCTTATCGTCACATAGGTACCTATTATCAACGAAATATATTTGATTTACTTATTTGCGCGTATTTCTTGTTGGAAAACGGAGCAAGCGTTACAACTGCGCTATCTACAACTTTAATTTACCTTCTAATACAAATATCTTTGTCGGTTTTATAGGGCCAAGCCAAATGTGAGATACCCCGTTTCTAACAAAACTAACATCGAATTCAAATATAAGTACTTAGATGCGTTGTAATTGGTTAAATGGTAGAAAAATAAAATTTGACGATGAATTATTGTATGTGAAAACATAGCCTCCTTTTCAAGAAGTTGGTTAGTACAGCAAAACTAAGCGCATATACAATGATATCCTAGAAAATCATAATAAGTTCACAGGAAAACGCACCACAGCTTTATTTTATAACCCACTTGCGTAGTATACGAGTAAAATAAGATTCTGTTGTTTTGGTTATTTTCTATTATTATTTTTACTACTTTTTACGTTTTAAACATCAAAATTATAATTAGTTAAAAAGTACTTAAAAATCTATATTTTTAACCCTACTTGTACATAAGAGATGGTAAAGTAGAAATTCGGAAAGCACATTGAAATCCATAAGATTATCAATTTTCAAAACACCCGAAAAACTTCCCAGGTAACCTTATTTTTTTCGCCAAGTGACTGGTATAATGAGCGAGTGTAACGACAAACCAAGTAGATACCCCGAGAAAAACAAAAATAATATACTAGACTAAAGTAAATCAGAACTTAAATAATATTTATAGAGGTTGGAAGTAGGAACATATATCCCCTCAGGAGGCATTAAATACGCCAGCGTATTTCCCGCCATTGTGCGCTGGCTGGCATGCCATACGCTAGCGTATCGTTATTCCTCTCCTTGTTGTACTCCCCGCCAGTTAACTATGACATAATATTTTTTTCTGCTCTAACTCGTTCATAGACAGGCAAAATGACAAACTACCAATCAGATACGTTAGAATTGATACTTCCGAAATAAATTTCTGTGTAAATTGCATCAGAATGACGCGCGCGGTCAAGGTTATAAACACGTAATGGCGGCCGCTCTTGCCATCTATTTATAAATACCGATTTTATGTATTTATTTCGATTAAATACATATTTTGTTATGTTTTACACGTGGCAAAACCAGTAATAAAGTTAGTGACAGTGTCAAATACATGTCTGTGTGATCAAAAAAATCGAAATATTTGTTTCGAACCGAACGCCGACGGACCTTTTTTGTGCCGAAATTTGAGTGTTTTTTTTGTGACTTTTATGTTGTGATTTTTTTTTCAAAATAAGGTTTCATTATATACTTCAAAATTAATAGTAATATGTGACCGATATATATCCAGTGATACGATACAAGTGTTAAATTAAGTATGTGATGTGTATATTAATCACAAATATGAATCTAAACGCATACATGTCGAACGAACAATAGTGTCCGAAAAGCCGTGCCAGATGTCCGCCGTCGGTATTTATAGCCGATTTTGAAACATAGTTTCAATTACAACAGGTATGTATGTTGCATGTTTTTTATTTGTTATGTTATTAATAATAAGACTGCATATACAGATTTTTAAATAAAGCAACCCATTTTGCTCAATAACGTCCTAATTGACTTCGCGTATTTTTTTCAATTATCTATCATCATTATCATCAGCCCGAAACGAGGTTTTTTTATGGTCTCTAATAGATAAATAAAACACATTTTTATCGACTAAACCATTACAAAACCAGAAGCTCATAAATTATACTATTCATAAACAAAAGTTACAAGCCATTCCAACTTAAAGAATATCAAGTTCACATTTTGTAAGCATGACCCGTTTTTACGACCGTCCTAATTGGCCACTTGAACCGCACGTGCTTTATGACGATCTTGTTAATCTAAACAATGTATGGGATGATGTTATTTTTTCTCGGATATCTGTATATTGTTGTTTTTTAAAGCCAAAAAAACAATAATATGTATGAAATGTTTTTAATATTTTTTAATATGATTTTTTTCGTAAAAAATGGTGAAAAAAAAACGCATGCTCAACTTTAAGCCTAGATAGGGGATACTTTTTTTAATTAAAATACATATGCGTTGGATATCAGTTAGCTTTATTCAGTAGGATTACAGTGATATTAATTTTATATATAGTTTTCATACAAATTTTATTTTTTATTAATTTTTTAATAGCGCGCGGCAAAAAAATCAAAAAAATCGCGGGGGGGGCGTGCCATACGCGGGGGGCAAATAAATACGTGACCTTTGCCATGTGCCCGCGGAGGGGATATGAGTCGGTACCTATTAAAATATATATATTTTGTTTTCAATTCCCGTCTCACAGTCGAAAGAAACATTTTACGAGGTTTTTGCCCGAATAACAGCCGTTGAAACCGAAACAAATTAGATAATAGGACCATAAAGATATTGAGGTATCAAATCATACGTTCTTTTTCGATAACCCTCATAAAACCAAGTCAACGAATCGACTTAATGAGATTTCTAGATAGAGAGAACAGAAAAAATATGGTTTTCATGGTAATAATTGAACGATTTACGATATTTTTACTAACGGGAAATAATAATCACTCTTCAAATGGTACTGTTTGATTGAAGAAAAAAATATGTTTTAGTAATCATGTTATTGTACGTTAGGTTCGAATCAACCCTATTTTTACGATTCCGTACTAAGGGTGCGGGAGCCTATTCGTAAGATGTGTCTTGACTGCATGAAATTATTTAAAAAAACCGGACAAATGCAAGTCAGACTCGCCCACTGAGGGTTCCGTACAAACTAGTAGATAAAAGGGGGAAATCATATATTTTTTATATTTTCCTTCATAAACCGAAAAATATACATCGTAAAAATATTTAAAAACCTGTTTTAGCTTATGCTACTGAAGCTCTTTCATATGATACCCCACATGATACGGTTAATTCACTTTAAAATTTGGACCTTCATTCCTTGATAAAGACACTATTTTTTGTGATTAAATTAAAAATGTCCAGTTTTCTTTTTTTTTCCTATATATGTACTCTAACACAATGCTTCTTGACAAATTTCAGAGTTCTAGATCAACGGGAAGTACCCCATAGATTTTGATTACCTTGTGAGTGTCGAAATGTGCGTTTTTTACGATATATTTGGCTGTAACTTTTTTTTACTAAAACTTTGAAACTTTATTTTTCTTTCTGCAGCAAGATACTATCTGCGTATGTGGTTTTAAATTACAACTCGATACCTTCACGCGTTCCCGAGATACAGGTCTTGACACCCGACGACGGACGGACAGACGGACAACAAAGTGATCCTATAAGGGTTCCGTTTTTTCCTATTGAGGTACGGAACCCTAAAACGTCTCTATAAGCGACGGTTTTTTATAAGATCATGCAGTCATTTTATATATTCAAAATGTATGCGCGAGCGAGATGGACCATGACGAGACTCTTAAATAGAATAAACGGTAGTGCAAAAATCTATAGGGATAAAGAAAATTGGTTTGTAACACTCAGGTAGGTACTAATTAGAAGCGCCTAGCATTTCAGGCTATTCTTACTAGAAGATTACTGTGAAGTTATAAATATTCTTATATATAAAGCATATTTTGTTGAGTAATTATAGCCCTGGTATCAGTGTTCAAGTTCATGTATTGGGACATGCGTAGGAGTACGGAAGCCTTGGTGTGCGAGTGAAACTCGTACTTCGCCGAATTTATTTATAAATTACTCCTTTGTTGGTCGCTTTTACTTTGAGAATAACATCAATTTTTATGATTGGTAAATTTTTAGGTATTTTTTTAGGGTTCCGTACCTCAATAGAAAAAAACGGAACCCTTATAGGATCACTTTGTTGTCCGTCTGTCCGTCTGTCCGTATGTCAAGACCTTTATCTCGGGAACGTGTGAAGGTATCGAGTTGAAATTAAAACCATATACACAGATCCAAGATACTAATCTTGCTGCAGAAACAAAAATCAAATTTCTCAGTTTTCGTAAAAAAAAGTTACAGCCGAATATGTCGTAAAAAACGCACATTTCGACACTCACAGAGGAATCAAAACCTATGGGGTACTTCCCGTTGACCTAGAACTCTGAAATTTGGCAAGAAGCATTGTGTTAGAGTACACATATAGGAAAAAATCTGAAAACCGGTCATTTTTAATTTAATCACAAAAAAATTGTGTCTTTATGCAAGGAATTAGGGTCGAAATTTTGAAGTGAATTAACTGTATCATGTGGGGTATCATATGAAAGAGCTTAATTAGCATTAGTTAAAACAGGTTTTTAAATATTTTACGATGTATATTTTTCGGTATAAGAAGGGAAAAAAATGATTTTCCTTTTTATTTACCAGTTTGTACGGAACCCTCGGTGGGCGAGTCTGACTCGCACTTGTCCGGTTTTTATTTTATAAAAAGGTGCAGCAAAAAGGCAGATGGGAGGTATTAAAAATAATCAGCAAACATCAGTGGCGGATTTACACTTTTGCCGCCAGTAGGCTTTTAAAATTTTGCCGCCACTGGGGCGGCAAAAATTTAATCTGCCGCCCGTACAAATCGACTGTAATCTGCCGCCCCTCCTAGAACACTGCCGCCCCTAGGCCGCGGTCTATACGGCCTATTGACAAATCCAGGACTGCCAAACATCCTTTTTTGAGATCTCTAAAATCATTTTAAAATACGATCGTGTTCAAAAGATTCTTACAGCAAACTGCCACAAAATTTCCATCGATTTTCTAATAAAATAAATAGATTAGGTAAGAGCTCTTAAGTTAACCTGATGTTTAAATATCATGAAAGTAGACTAAGTAAATTGCGCTTTGTCGATATTTTTTTAGTCGTTTATAGGTACCGCCCATCAATTGATACTGCATTACTTATATTATAAGATAATTGACTATAGTAAATAAAATATGTTTATACTAATATGAATACAATCGATCTATAAATGCGCACTGCTAACCTTTTACAACGATTTTACACATACTTTGTTGCAAAAAAACGTGCACTCAACAGCTATGTATAAATGCGCACTGCTAACCTTTTACAACGATTTTACGCATACTTTCTTACAAAAAAAACGTGCACTCAACAGCCTAGGTAATAAACGTAAGGAAATCGTAAGTTAGACTACAAAACCGCTTTTCTGCAGCCGGGTATCTTGTTTTTTCTTTTAAAATAGAGACTTGTCCTTTATGAGGTAGGCTGAGAATCAAATACCATGACATCGTTTGCCATTAGAATTGACCGTCTTTAGAGGGTAAGGTGGGAGGGCGAGGGGATTAGAAGGTATTAGAGGGTAAAATTTAATGATAGGGGGTCAGCTCATCGCTTACATAAACACCAATTTCACTCCAAGTCCCTTAACTGACTTTTACAGTATGCCCGGGAAGAGAAACAGCTGGTATTTACATTCTATGTTTTTCTTTTTCATCCAGTCCAGCATGGAAGAGAAGGTAATTTCGATTATAGTATAAACAATCTATAAATAAACTATTTATATCGACTAAACATCTTGTGTGCTTATAACCTAATTGTGTATTTACAAAGTCTTTGATAGTAACAGACATATTTGGGGTCTAGGTTTATTATCTAATGAAGATAAACTATATAAATACCTATCAATTACTGGTTAATATGAGAGTTCTAAAATGAGAAATTTAATAAGTACTTAGACATAATTAGGACATAGATATGTGTAACTGCACGGGAACGGAATTATTTGCCGACATCTCTGTTTCTTGAGAACTACAATCTTAGAATTTTCAAGGCTAGGCTGAATAGATATCTTCTAGATCGATGAGCTCTATTCTCGGCCATACCGTCACTTAACATCAGGCGAGTTGGTATTCAATCGTAGATCTATCCAACATAAAAAAAGTCACGTGATACAAAATACAATTTCTTGAATACTAAACGCAGAATTATAGGATTGAAATTCGACTAAACGGTGGTCTGCCTATGTGCTTGACGGATATTCTCAGATTTTAAGCGGAACGTATCGGATTTTAGCGAAAAAGAGATATAAAAAATATGAATACGCTTCCTGAGTGGGTCTTTCCCGAAATAATAATCTGGGTGTCTTTAAATCGCGAGTGAATTGGTTTCTTCTAGGTAAGCGCGCTCCATCGTAGACCGCAACGCTCAACATTAGGCGAGTTGGTGGTCAAGTCCAAACCTATTACTACATAAAAAAAATGCTGGAATACAAAAATAACTAAAACTAATAACTAATCACTTTGGTTCTAAATTTACACGGAGCATATAAATTGTTGGATGTGTTGATAATAGTGTTAGAAAATTATATACTTACTGAGTATCTTTAATACGCTACGCTGCTAAGTATAAAGCCCGAGTATTTACTCGAAAGACTTCTTCAAAATCAGGCTCTATACCAGAAGAGTTATTTAGGAAGTTAGCCCATAACCGCCAACACACACTACACTATCCATCTTACTTATAAACGCATGTTAAAATCTTATACACTGAATAAGGACTTATCACTTTCTGACAGATGGAAACTGTCACGCGCGAAAATGGAACAAACTAAAATGCGCTTATACAGCGTTTAAAAGTAAGACGGTATATTATCATTTATAAGTCATAGTACAATAAAGTCTTTTGATGAACATTCTATATTTAAAAAAAAAACAATTCACTGAAAACTAGAGAGCATTCAAAGTATATACTAGCTGCGCCCGGGGTTTCACCCGCCTAGTGATGAATAACAGTGATGATTATGATGATGAAAATATAACAAACAGACAGAGAGACAGAGTTATTTTCGATTTTATAATATCATTAAGTCAAAGCCAAAGTCAAATAATTTATTGCACTATTAAGGAGCGATTACAAGAACAAACGAATATTAACATGAAGTCATTGTACATTAAGACTTTGTTCATTGAGCTTTCAAGTCACATTATGTCCTTGAAGGTTCACCGCGAATGTGGAGCAATGTGAAACCGGGGTAACAACGATATTGGATGAGATAAGCTTATCTTATCGTCTAGTCCTTGCTATTTGTGCCTTAGGTACTCTTGTAAATAGACCACCCTTGTCCTGGATACTTAGTAAATAATATTATAGCGCAAATAGATATTATTATACAACATATATTCTTGTAATGAGGTCGAATAGGTTATTGTGGTATCTTTGTATTGAATCGAAAGGTGCTGATTCTGATTCTGATACCTAGGTAAACAGTTTTAATTAACAACAAATAATTGATGGTAGGGAAATTAATGGATGAGTGATGAGATGAATGAGGGAAATGAGGGATATTTCGGTTATATCATAAATGGCAATTTTCTTTAGATAAATTTAACAGTCACGAAAATAAAAACCATAACCGTATTTCAGTGATATTTTTAGTTTTTAATATAAATAACGAATTATCTTTTCAAATAAAAACTACGGGTCACTCACGTCTGTTTTGAGCCGAAATATCCGACTATAGTTTCAAAACAGACGTGAGTGACCCGTAGTTTTTATTTAAAAATGTGTGAAAACCACGTTAATTTCCATAGTAAAACGAATTATCTATTGCGTTTCCAGTATTGGTCTAAAATCGTAAATTTTTCAAATATTTGCAATGACAATTCCAATAAGCAATTCCGTTATTTTCTACACATATTGGTCAGAGTATAATTTACACTCATAATTTTCGCAATTCACCTGAAGAGAATCAACATCACACACACACAATAAATAAGGAGTTCTCAATATAAATTGCCAATCGGCCCGTGAAAAGAAATTAAAAAATACTGTTGCTGGCCAATTAAAAAATGAAAAGGACGTCTGTAGTTCAGTCTGGTCTAAATTGGTCCAGTATTTATGCAGCCACTGTCCCATTGATGCACACATTGTTGCAACAATTTCTTTCGCGCAAATCTGATTCGCAGTTGTAATGTTCTGGTTTACTGCTTTTTCTAATGTTCTCATGAATTGCTAATGTTGCCTGCACTATTTTAATTGTTACTGCGTAGATACGCTTGTTGCTGAGTCAAGTGTATATCGATAAACGAGGAGTTACACTAATTTTAATGTCATTCATGGTTTCTAGAAAATACGATTATTCTCTTTTTTTTTTGTTGAACTCGCGACTTCAGTCGTGCAGCCAAATCTCGTCTTTTCAGTAGGTACTTTGTCAAGTTCATCGTAAATCCCTTCAAACTTGACATCTTTGATGAAAACTTTCCCACTAACGCAGAACACTGTCAAGACTGGAAATATCGGGGGAGGCATTTGTCCAGCAGTGGTATATATAATCAGGCTAACAACAACAACTTATCAAGTGTTATTTTGCATGTGCGGCTAAAACTAAGAAAGATGTGACTCTATTGTTAGGTCCTATCACATTTCATGAAACGGGCTACGGAATTTTTGTTACCGTATTTTTTGCTGAATTTGAAGATTTCAATATAAGTTGTGGAATGCGCTTCTTGAGTGCAGTTTATCCGATGGATACAATCCGGGTGTCATTAAATCGCGAGTGAATCGATTTCTTCTAGGCAAGCACGCTTCATCATAGACCGCAACAGCGCTTGACCGCAAGACCGTCAATTGAATTGGCCGCTTGACCTATATTGTAATAAAAAATAATTATACATTTTTAACGATATGCAACAAGTTGCCCCCACGATTTAAAACTCCCTAATACGGGTGTATTATGAAATCAGCTAAAACTAATAAGATCATAATCATCATCATCATCTCAGCCATAAGAAGTCCACTGCTGGATATAGGCCGTTTCCGGCTACTTTTTACCGATTTTAATACCGATTGGAAATTAACAAGATAGTTTATAATAAATACTTATAGTCAAACTGAATGAAAAACCGTAACATCTCCCAAACATGTATTTGAAGATTTATAGGAAATAAACTTTCCTTCTTAAAAAGTATTACCCTGTCATCATATGTTTCATTTTGACATGATCTATCAATGTAGTAGTTACTATTCAAGTTTATACCGACAAAACATAAAAAAGCAGAACCAATTAGCATACTGATTGTAGATAACGTGTTGCATACCATGCTGTCACATGCAGGCCGTTGACGCCACGTGCGTCTTCGAGCCTTACGTAAGAGACACAGTTACGCAAACCCAATGTCAAGATCGCCGCTCTCTATGCGACCACGCCTGTGCCGGCGTCGACGCTGGTTCAACGACCGCGATACCAAACAAATATTAAAAAGTACACGCATGACCGATATCATCTTATTCAAATAAAAGTACACGTGATTTCGTGGAAATCATTTTCAAAACGGCTGATTTTTATTTAGAGAGTCAACAACCCCATCGTTGTCAGCCGGTTAATGAACCAGCGTAATAAGTTATAAACTGCCCAAACTGCTTAGTTACCTACTAAAACGGTTTGAGTATTTATGATTAGAGTAAAAAAATCTTAAGCTTATTTCATAATAAGCAAGGTACTTTAGTGTCATTCGTAAATCTTTAGCTTCGCTTTAAAGTTTAGGACAGAAATTCGGGCTTCCTTATTACATGGTAGATGGCAGATATTTACAATAAAATGAGCTTTAAAAAATATATTGAAAAAGGCCGATAAATGGCACTCATAACATGACACATAAAGGTATATGAAAGCTGCTTCCAAGCTTCTGTCTTCAAAAATAAAATTATGATGTTGTAAATGATAATGTAAATATCATGATATAATCATTTACATTATCATTATACGTTCAATTTGTTTATTTGACAAGGTATTGATATAGGTACTTAGATGTTTTCGAACGAAATCTAAACAAGTTGTTCGACATGACAGATGTAACGATCGACGCGCCACCTAGTGAACGCAAGAAATAAGGTTTTATAAAAATCCCCATTCACCTATTACGAAGGGGAGATGCTGAAACACATCCACAACAACAACTTGACAGATACAAGTTTGAGAAAAGATAAGGACGGGCAACAGATTTACAACATAAGGATGGTCCCTAGTCACTTGAGCATTTAATAGTAATTACTGCTGAATCACCGTGCTATGAATTCCTCACAATGTTTTACCGTCTAAAAATTAATGTATAATGCTATACATATTGTATGTTCATGGACAAAACTGTTGATACAAAACTCCGTGAATTTAACATCCCTGTACACAGTTTTTGTTATGTATATAATATAATATAAAATAAATGTTTTCTGATTGTGATGTAGTGTTGTGGATCTAAGTTTTTCGGGCAATATTTTAAGACCTATATTTTCTTTGTCCCCAGAACACCCCCCACCCCCTCGTGGACTGGTCCGGCGTCCCCACGCTACTGTTGGCTGTGATCGCCGTGCTAGTAATAGCTGCTTTCACCACGAGGGTGCCTGACGGCAAGCAGCCGCACCACCTCCCGGGGCCTCAGCCCTTACCGTTCCTGGGGACGCGGTGGCTTTTCTGGAGTCGATATAGGATGAACAAGTTGCATGAGGCTTATGAAGGTGAGAAAAAAACAGACAGTAAAAAAAAAAAAAAGAAGAATTGCACGAAAACACAAATTATAAAATTAGAGAAACTCTTAACACTAAACTTTGAACTATTGAGACGAAAAAGTCTCATTAGTATATTGAATTGAACTGACAATTGTACCTCTGAGAATAAACGAATAGTTTCACATAAATAAATTAGTAATAAAATAATAGTTATTTATTGTACTAGACTGGAAAGTTGTACTTTACCGTCGCGTGTCTGACAGTTGAATCCAGAGCGAGCGAAGGATTCTAGGTTTGAACCATGAGTGCAGCGAGTGGTTCTAGTATAGAATCCGGAGCGTAGCGATGGATTAAAGACACGAGATAAAATAATTTCACAGTCAATACAAAAAAAAAACATCTTCACATAGCGAGGAAATTGTCTATGGTTCACCTATTTTCTCGAGTACAAAAATCTACTTGACATTATATGCAACTTTAGTGGTCCTACAATTACATTGTAATCACGTGAATTCATTTACATATAACCATTTCATTAATTTTAAGCATTATTTACAACAAAATGTACGAAAATTATATAGTACAAAGATTTTTTTTTCTATTAGGTTTGGCACAACTCTCTTAGGTTAGATTTTTCTTCATACATTCAAACCTTTTTCTTTACACATTCAAAAACAAAATTCTTGCAAATGGTTGTGAAAATTCAAGAAACTGCTAAGAGAAAGTAAATTGTAAATTTTTATTTACATTTTACGTAAATATACAAAATTTCTAAGTTATTTTAATATAACATTTAGTGTATCTTTAAGCCAAGATAGAAATGAGGAACCTCCTTGAATCGAACTATAGGTTTTCATTTTGTGAAGGTGTTGTAAAAAGAGGTTAGAAATATTTTTTATTAAAAGTGTGGAGTTAACGTCTGTGGTTTGAATTTTTAAATTAATTTCCACCCTAGGAGGCAAAATTAACTTTTCCACGCCAGTATTAGACTTGGAAACCTAACTTTACGAGCTAGTAAGATGAAAACATATTTATTACCTTATTTTCGTCAAGAACTATGAATATGAACTAGTTCTCTATAACATTTGGGTTTACGATGCGCAATTGTTTTTTTTAATGGCTCCAAAAAAAGGAGGCGTTCAATGAGGGTTTATTTTTTAACAGACTTCATTATGGAGTAGGTTATCAACTCGACTGTATTTTTTTGTATGTTTGTTACCGCATAACTCGGTCATTTATAAACCGTTTTTTTTGTAACGATATACTTTGAGATTTGTCCCATAGAAATTTCAAAATAAAAACGGGTTCAGTAGTTTGGTTTTTAAAACAAAATTGCGCATTTTGTAAGTCGGTTGTTCAGTTTTAAACTATAATTTAACAAGTATGTACTATATTAAAGAAAAACAAAATACCCGACTGCAGAAAAGCAGTGTTTGCAATGTAACTAACGATTTCGTTACGCTTGATACGCTGTTGAAGTTGTGTGTGAAGACGCTGGATGCAAGCCGCTTCCAATCGGTCTTTTTGGAAATCCATGGGGGAGGCCTATGTCCAACAGTGGACTTCTTATGGCTGAGATGATGATACGCTGTTGAGTGTACGTTTTTTGTGAGAAAGTATGCGTACAATCGCTGCAAAAGATCATAAATGGCCATTCTTTAGAATAATTCTAGTAAAATCAATTGTTTATTACGAAATAGTTCGTCGGAGGTTACGTTTTTTTGCGAGAGATGTATTCTTATTATTACAAAAAAATATTGCCTGTGACATTCAGAAATCTAACGAAACCTCGCACATCAAAATCGGTTAAGCCGTTTAAGCTGTAGGCTGTCATATAGAAACATACATACACTCTAAAACATAACCCTACTTCTTACGCAGTCGGGTAAATAAAGGTTATTTCTTATTTTGTTCATTAGGTGGCGCTTCAAGCAAGGCGAGTGCCAAGTCGAACAACTTGTGTTGAACTGCGTTCGAAAACGTCTGTTCCAATACGTTTTCAATTTCTTAGGGTGCCTATTGAGCGTATTATAATATGATGATAATATTATTATTATTATTTTGTGCCTGTTCCGTCCCACTGCTGGGCAATAATATAATTTGATGATAATATAAATGGTAAAAACATCAGAACATTTTTTGAAGACATAAGTTTGCAGTAACATATTCATTAACATGTATTAATAGAAAAAAAAAACATTTCATAACTAAACAGCTGAATCAATCGTAATGAAAGTTAGCACAGACAGCTGAAAACCTGGAGTCGAATATAGGCTACACTTCCCCGTCATCATTATCATCATCATTTTTAGGGTTCCGTAGTAAACAACCCTTATTGTTTCGCTATGCCCGTCTGTCTGTCTGTCCGCGACTTTGCTCAAAGGCTATTAGTACTAGAAAGCTGTAATTTGGCATGGATATGCATATTAGTTATATCAAGGAAGTAGTAGAATACAATTTTGAATAAAATATTTTTTGGAGTACTTCTCGTACATGTAAAGTAGGGATGTTTTTTTTCATATACCCCATCGCGTTGGGTGTCGTTGAATAGGTAAACAAAACATTGAGGTTTGTGCGAAAACCATTTTCAATTTAGGGATCCGTTTGCGAAATATTAAGCTTTGAAGTGATAATTTTTGTTAGAGTCAAGTGTAAACCCTCTACCGTCATAACAGTTGACTTTGAATATATGAAAAAATAACACTAGTAGCATATTGTAATGAAATTAAAAGGAAAACTATCACGGCTAAGAAGGTTAAAGAACTTGTAAAAAGTTACCGAGTAACAGTCGATCAACTTAAAAAAAATTACTTAACGGAGTAATAAATGAAAATTTCGTGTAAATTTCATTTAAACTAACATAATTAACTCGTATGTTCAGAGTATCCCCATTTTAAGTTCACATAAATTATGATGTGCAACTACGGAACCCTACTTTGCACGTGGCACGACACGCACTTGGCAGCTTATTATCATTATGGAGAAATCATGGGTCACAACTAGTACATGAATGAATAGTCAATTTGAAAGTTCAATAGAGTTGAACCTAGTCATAAGTATCATTAGTAAGCAACCAATCTGTAGTGAGACAATGAGAGATTTTCACGCAGATATGTTCAGACGTTACGGGACGGTATTTGCGGAAACCACGCCGAGTGGTGCCATGGTGGTGTCTATAGCAGACCGCGCCGCGCTGGAGGCTGTTCTGCGCGTGCCTTCCAAGAGACCCTACAGACCGCCCACGGAGATTGTTCAGGTCTACAGGAGAAGCAGACCAGATAGATACGCTTCCACTGGACTTGTCAATGAGTAAGATTTCATTTTTATTTTTTTAGCGAAAGACGTGTGCCTGTGTCGTAGCAAGTGGAAAGATATAATCTCTGCCTACCCCAACGAGAATAAACGGCTAAGTGTGTAAATTGCGTGTCGTGTTACGCGCAAAGTAGGGTTCCGTAGATGCACATCATAATTTATGTGAACTTAAAGCAGGGTCTTCTATTTTATACTATGAACAAATGAGTTAACTTATGAGAGTTTAAATGAAATTTGCACAACATTTTCGTCAAATGCGATTTCTGCAAGTCCTGTAGTGAAATGGGGAGAGCGGAGTTACGTCGTGAAGCACTTGCCGCACATCTCCGAAATGAATCCTTTATAATTTTTTTTTTTTTTTTTTTTTTTTTTTATGTTTGTGGACATTTCATACAACACCATCTAGCCCAAACTAAGCAAAGCTTGTATTATGGAACTAGATGGCTGATAGAATACATATATACTTTTTTTTTGTAAATATATACATATGATACATAGAAACACCCAGACACAGAACAAACATCCATGCTCATCACACAAATGTTTGCCCTGGTTGGGGATCGAACCCACTACCTTTCAGTTCAGCAGGTAGACGTAGACACACTACCAACTGAGCCACAAGGCCAGTGAAGGCCATATAGACAGACAAGCTACTTTACGACGGTGCTCGAGACTAAGTACCTTCTTGGCAACCAATTTATCGTCACCGATTAACTTCACAGCTCTCCTGTCAACCGAGTCTAATGCGATTGTCTAAGGGATTTGTGGAATATACCCATTTTTTAGTTGATCAACTATTATTCGTTAACTTGTAAAGTCTACTTAGCTGTAATAGTTTTCCTTTTAATTTCATCATACGAGTATTTTCTATTAGCTTGAATTTTTTCATATCAATAAATCAATAAATATTAATTGAATCTTCTATTCATTTATTTTTATAATTTTAATTGTTTTTTTTAATAATAAAAAAAGTAATATAAAAAAATAAACTTACAAAACCCTATTACCGCTGTGCAGGGCCTAAGCTGCTGACGGTAGGAGCAACAGATTAGGAACCTCCTAACAATGCGTACCGTGTCTAGGACGACTGCCTTCAGTATCCGACAGTTATATATATTAACATTATATATTAGCGGTCATCGATGCTGAGCACCGTTGGTTTGCGCTAGTTCTCTTTTGCCAAGGCGAGAGGCGTCAGGTCCTTGTCAAGTGCTACTACATCGCAATGTATCCTACATTCGATGTTGCGGAAATATCTCTGAAACTGCATACCTCACGGTTGTGAAGGTTCTTAGCATTTAAGAAGCCTCGACCCTCCCCCCTCCCTCCCCTTCCCCTTCCGAATGTAGTCTCATAAGAAACGAGCGTAGATGTAGCACGCGATTTAGTGTCAGTTGTTGACGGACTCTCCTATCCAGGGCGTCCAGCTCCCGTAGTATGCCAAAGGAGTATGTCAGTAGACGCATCACCCAATATTCTCTACCGCAATACTTAACGAGAGCCGTATTATTATTACAAAAAAAATAGCCTATGACACTCAGGCAGTGAAGACGAACCTATTGACCCCTCGCACATCAAAAGCGGAAAAGGCTTTTTAGCTGTAGAAGGGAATATAGAAAAAGACATATTCAGTATGTATATGTTTGTTACAACATATATACATACATTCGAAAAACATACCTCTACTTCTAGGGAATGGGTAAAAATACTTGGATTATGATACTTATTTAAAGAATAAGTAGTCAATACTCATTATTTAGTACCAGGGTACTTAATGAGCAAAACCAACACCATGAAAAACACAAACGTGACATGGTTTCCACTAGAACCCGGTAAAAAACTAACTCACAAGCGCGATAACAATCAGGAGTACTTACAAGTACTTTTAATATAATTGGTAGGATTAATGCTCGCAGTACTTTTTTTACTTTTAATATAATTGGTTTATATTTCTATTCATTCACCACTACGGGTGGTATGACCTCGAGATTATAGGGAAATAGTCGCCTGGCTACAGTTATTGTTGCTTATATGTATATTACTCATTATTACTCGCGACTTCGTACGCGTAGGAAAAATGATTTAATAATAATATAAGTTTACATTATACCCACCGTTCAACAAGTATCTATATTAAAATAATAAAAAATAAGTTCAAAAACTAAAGTTTGAATACTGAAAAATCACGCAAAAGTACGAAACAAGAAAATATTCTCATCTGAAATTGTTATACCGATTAATTGACTATGATAAGCGTGGTCGTATGCCACCTACCGTAAAAAAACAAAACATTCTGCAAAAAGCATACGAACACGGTTATCCTATGATCATCATCTCAGCCACAAGAAGTCCACTGCTGGACATAGGCCTCCCCTATGGATTTCCAGAAAGACCGATTGGAAGCGGGCTGCATCCAGCGTCTTCCTGCCACTTGTATGATATCTTCTGTCCACCTTGTGGCTGGTCTTCCTACGCTGCGCTTGCCGGATAGTGGTCTCCATTCGAGAACTTTTCGGCTCCATCGGCCGGCACCGGTAGTTATACGTGCTATGTGCCTTGCCCACTGCCATTTAAACTTACTAATCCGCTGTGCTATGTCGGTGACTTCTGTACGTCTACGGGTTTTTTCGTTTCTGATACGATCTCGTAGAGAGACCCCGCGCTTAGCCCGGTTATTCTATGAGTTTGTATAATTATATTAATAATAATATGAGATGAGTAGTTTAGAAGTTATGAGGGAACAGATGAACATACATACATACCCATATGTCAGACGTTACTTATTTATAGTAACGAACGAAATGTGTCTTACTGAGTAATACTTGTATGTATAGGCTTAAATGAATGTTTGTTCTATTCGAATCTTGTACCTTGGGCCAATTTCGATATTAGCCACAACAAATTTATCAATAAATCAACAAATTTATAGACAGTTCAATAATGACCTACATCCGACGGGACTTGAACCCGCGTACCCCGATCTGTACTTGGGAGCCTTTATCATTTTAGCTACGGCGGTGCCACGTGGGATGGCGGTAAATAAAAATAGTAAATAAATATATAAATAAATAAATAGTAAATAATAATAGTAAAAAGGTCCGTACCTGCATAGCACTGCACTGTAGCCAAAATTATAAGGACAAAAGATATAAGCGGGTGCGCCTTGAAAATTTTGACAAGGCTTTTACATTTGCCAGTCACGTAGTTTCGGCATATAAGCACGTAGTTTTATAATGGTGATTCTAGTTTTTACATCATTGTGAGCTATTTCCTGTCTGGCCTTATGAGCCCACGTCTCTAGATCTACTCGAATAGACGACGCTTTTATTGGGCATTCGTCAAGCTTCGAGTTTTTTTAATTGCATATAATTTCAAGGACTGACGATTTAAGGAGATAAAAAAAATCGAATTTTCATACGAATTTGATGGAGCCATTAAAATCTATTGGCAATTTGCGTGATTCGGCAAACCTTGAACGGAATCAAACGTGGAAACTTCTTTTTTGGATTTTGTTGCTAGCCAGCGTGTAGTCACGCTATCCCCAGGGATCGTTTATTTTTCGAGATAAATTTAGTCTTAACTTGTATATTGTTATAATGAACTGACGTCTTCAACGCTTTAATACCTATTTCATCATAATCTAGCCAGTAGTTTTTACATAACTGAGTAATAAACATGCTGTAAAACTTTTGGATATACGTGTTTTTTTACAAGCTTTATATTAACTTTACTTGAACGTAAAGTACAAAACTTGCAAGCGAAATTTGAACAGCTTTCTCTAAATTTACGGTTTTGAAATGTTGCATAATTGTTCAGTTCCGATGACTAAAATATATTGTATAAATAATCCTAAAACTTCTACGAGTAAATTGAATATATCATCGCAATTAGACTTTACCCCTGGCGAGCGTGACGGCAGGCAGGCGGAGTGACGATTTTGAGAAACGATATAATTACACGGTATTTCTGATAATGATACTTTCTGATATTTGAAAAAAAACTATGTCTGTGGGAAAAATCTTTTTTCATGACTAAAATTATTTATATATGCCCATCGGTCTCTCTCAAGTAAAAAGCATACTTTTCGAAAAGATTTGCTGAAACAAAGTAGTCTAAAAGTTTTGCTTTGAGATAATACCATTTGGTAAGAACTAAGATTAAAGCTTGCATAGCGAATTTAATCACGCGTGCCGACATTGCCGTCCAAACAAACGGTCAAGTTTCACTTGTTTTTAATTAGCATCGATGCTAAAGGATGTTTATGCAACCCAATTTCCACTACTTAGTTTTTTCAACAGTTGTGCTTAAAGAAACCCGAGTTTGTTTTAAGATGAATGTAACATTGTTTATTGACAGATAAATTAATATTTTTATGGGGTGTTTAGATAAACAACGGGCATACTTTATTGGTAATATTAAAAATATTTTTACCAAATATGGTCGAAAAGAGTACCTAAAGTTTTACAATGAAGTAACTGTAGTTAACATTAATATTTTATTATAATCTACATTAATCTCAACTTTTCCTTCAATAAATAATTTGCCGCTAGTAAAGACCGATATTAAATTAATTCTTTTCGACTATATTTGATAAAAATCTTTTTGTATGAGGATCGTAGCACCTTAAGGGGTACCACTGAATTTCACAACTTTTGTTTTTATTCAAGAACAGCTTTCTCGCCTTTTGATTTAATATCTAAAGTTGGTATTTCTGAGTAGGGATAATGAAAAGTATCTTTTCGTGTTGTTGACACAACTCCATGGAAACAACCATAGCCTAACACGCGTCACAATAAAATTATCTAGATTTGTTTTTAACCCCCGACGCATAAAGGACGGGGTGTTATAAGTTTGACGTGTCTGTGTGTGTGTCTGTCTGTGGCATCGTAGCTCCCGAACAGATGTTAGTCAGATAAAGTTTTTTCTCGAGATAAATCAGACGAGGTTGGTAAAAAAACTAAATCAAAATCGCTCCATCCGTTTATGAGCTATGATGCCACAGACAGACACAGATATACTTCAAACTTATAACACCCCTCTTTTGGGTCGAAGGTTAAAAAATAAAAAGTTTAATGAATACATTATCCAGGTTGTGGGCATAGTATATTTTATATATATTTATATCCACAACCTTCAGCGACCAATGCCTTAGTGAAATTTTCAAAACTAATCAAGCACAGGTTTTAGTCATAGTGAGGTTTGCATGTAATAATCAATTTAACGCATGAAAAGTTTATAAAGGGGGGAGGATAAAACCCGGTAAAAGTCCTGGGAATCCGGGGATAGAGGTATAAGAATCGTGCAACTTGCATACTTCACCCATTTTTGGGTAGCTGTGACCACACTAACTTATGTCAATTTAAATGAAATACATATAAATTTTTGAATTGTCTGAGTTATTATTTTAAGTTGATCGACTATAACTCGATAACTTGTAAAGGCTACTTAGCTGTGATGGTATTCTCGTTTTAATTTCATCATGTTATATTCTACTAGCATGAATTTTTCATATCTCCAAATTCAACCGTTTCGCCGGTGGGACACACACACACACACTTACTTACACACACGTGATTCTAATAAACAGATCCCTACATTGAAAAATGGTTTTGTACATCCCCAATATGTTTTGATTACCTATCCAACGATAGTAGATGAGAAGAAATAATTAAATAATTCATCCCTACTTTACATATAGGGAAGGTTAACAAAATATTTTTTTTTCAAAATTTTATTCTAAACTTTTTCGGCATTATTAATATGCATATTTGTACCAAATTACAGCTTTCTAGTACTTTATAGTTTTTAAGCAAAGCCGCGGACGGACAGACGGACATGGCGAAACTATTCCTTGGGTTCCTTGTTTACTACGGAACCCTAATAAAGATACATCATAACAACATAGTTGTTTTAATTTTTCAACTCGAACTATTATACCAGTTAGAGTATTCTGTGTATTACAGTATATATATGTTCAAAGTTATATTTTTATGTCTGACTGTCTATGGAGCTAACGTTAGCTGCAACCATAGAGGTACAAATTTATAATCTATGCTCGAAGGCTGCAAGCATAAAGTAATAATGCAGCATATAAAATATTTATTCAAACTTGTATTATTTGCAGACAAGGCGAGAAATGGTTCCACCTCCGCCGCCATCTTACCGCCGAGCTGACCAGCCCGCACACGATGCAGGGTTTCCTGCCTGAGCTGAACACCATCTGCGATGACTTCCTGGACCTGCTGCACTCGTGTCGGAAGCCGGACGGCACGGTGCAGGGGTTCGATCAGCTCACCAACAGAGTTGGACTTGAATGTACGTATTAATTTAAAGATCTTTAAATATCGTTAGATCCCAAGTACTGATTGGGAAATGCGGGTTCAAGTCCCGTCGGGTGTAACATTATTGAACTGTCTACAAATTTGTAAAAGAACGTGACCGTGGGATGTCGGGTGATTTCCCATACATGAGAAAACTGTTTTTCTACTCCTAAATATGAACCGATTTTGATGATTATTTTTTATGGTGATTAAAAACAGAAATTTCTATGCCTCTACGGTTTGTGTATTTCAAATTTCTCTATAGTTCCGAAGTTAAAAATTAAAAGTGTAAATTTTGAAAAGCACAAAGCGTAGAGGTGAATCCAACCCAAAAACAGAGCTTATTATGTCTTTGGTCCAACCATATAAATAAAGAATGATCGAAATCGGATCATAATTGTGGGTACAAATCGATTGTCTCCTGTTGTGAACAAATACTTCAACAATATCGTATATTAATCGATCGTTGTTTATTCTAGGTGGCATATTTATGTTTAGAATATTTTATATTGGTTTACGCCTATCTGTGTATATATTATAAATATAATTTTATTGTGTTCGCTCGTGCGTGACGTGCGTGACGTCACCTACCGGTCCCAGCGGAAGACCAGCGCTGGTTGTTTACAACTAGTTTTATGCTGAGCTGGGACCGGATTGTGACAAAAACATTTGGTATATTGTGTATGATTTTTGTTTTGTGTTGTATGTTTTTTGTCACAATAAATTTGTGTCTATGTCTATGTCTATAATTGGCAAGTGGGAAGGTTGACGTTAGACGAGCGATTTATTTATCAAACGTAAAAATTGTACTTTCCAAACTATGCCTTATCAAAAAGTATTATTTCGACACTAATTTCCAAATCTTTGTTAACTAAAACGTTAAGCACTAACAAATGTTTTCGCGGCAGATACGACTAAATATGCGTATTTGCTCAACGGTGTGTCTAAATTATTTTATGATCATCTTGTATTCCCGCGCCGTATTCTTCAAACATTTTTGGACGACATATTGCTCATTTTTATTTCCTCCATAAAACTTTATGGAGATGTATATTTTTAAAAATTAGTTTGATAAAAACGTGACTGAACTATTTACGGCCTTATCGAAAAAAGGTTACTTAACTTTAAGCAATGCTTAACATATTTTGTGAACTTCTCGATAACACGTAATGATATTAGCGGAAAGAAGACAGAGAATTTAAGACGTTGGTTAAAGTTAAGTAACGTTTTTCGGTAAGGCCCTTAGTTACCATACAGGGGATAGTTTATCTGCTTGTAAACAATTTCTGATACTTTATAGTCTCAAAGTAATTAAGATAGATATAATCGTTCACAGGCGGTTGGTTTATCTTAGAGTAATTAAATAAATATGCAGTGTTTTTGTAGCCGTCCGTTGGTTGATGTTTATTTTAAACACAGCATACCTACACAATGTTGTACGCAGGAACCGAAAGCTACTAAATCGGAAATATATAAATAGGTATCTTGTCTAATAAGTTTCTAAGATGAGCATCAAGTAATCTATCATCATCATCATCTCAGCCACAAGAAGTCCACTGCTGGACATAGGCCTCCCCCATGGATTTCCAAAAAGACCGGTTGGAAGCGGCCTGCATCCAGCGTCTTCTTGACACTTGTATGATATCTTCTATCCACTTCGTGGCCGGCCTTCCTAGGCTGCGCTTGCCGGTTCGTGGTCTCTGTTCGAGAACTTTTCGGCCCCATCGTGCTATGTGCCCTGCCCACTGCTACTTCAACTTGCTAATCCACTGTGCTATGTCGGTAACCTTTGTACGTCTACAGATCTCTTTGTTTCTGATACGAACGCGTAGATCCCGAGCGTAACCCTCTCCATAGCTCGTTACATGACTTTGAGCTTCCTTAAGTAATCTATATTCCATCAAAAAACATAATGTACAAAAAGCCAAGTTTCGCAACGCAGCTCTTCTACCACAAAAAGTTGTGAGATCTTATGTAAAACCAAAACGGGTAATTTATTAAGTACATATGGGAGCCATTTATCCAACTATTTTGTAAGAAATTGTGACCGAATTAGGTAACTAACTACTTTTGTGGTGACCGTATCGATATTAGACATCTTTGTTTCTCTAATAATTAGAATGACTTAGTGAAAGTGATACGTGATCACAACTACATATATCGTAGTGATAAAGTATTATTTTCACTTGTTCATTTTTAGGGTTCCGTACCTCAAAAGGAAAAAACGGAACCCTTATAGGATCACTTTGTTGTCCGTCTGTCTGTCTGTCCGTCTATCCGTCCGTCCGGGTGTCAATACCTGTAACTCGGGAACGCGTGAAGGTATCGCGTTGAAATTAAAACCATATACGCAGATCGGAAAGGAAAATAAAATTTCTCAGTTTTCGTAAAAAAAGTTACAGCCGAATATATCCTAAGAAACGCACATTTCAACACTCACAAGGAAATCAAAACCTATGGGCTACAAACAGGTTTTTAAATATTTTTACGATGTATGTTTTTCGGTTTATAGGAAAATATAAAAAAATAAATGATTTCCTCCTGTTATCTACTAGTTTGTACGGAACCCTCGGTGGGCTAGTCTGACTCGCACTTCTCCGATTTTATTAATATTCGCGTGGATAAATATTTGTGTATGCATATTAGCTTTTGCTCAAATAAATGTATTTTTTCTCGTATTTTTTTTTGTTTTAGTTTATTTATAAATATTTTTTTCGACTTAGTGCCTTTTTTTAACAGAGACGATGCTCTATTCGTACCTGCTTAGTACACAAGATAACCAACTATAGAGCATAGATAAGATAAAACGCATTCTGTATCACATGTCACTCAAACAGTCAACTGACCGTTTGAGTTATTTAATAATTTGACGACGTAACCTAACCTAGACCACTGAACACAATAATACTACGTACGTAACTAGACGTTAGAGATAGGGTTGTAATATCCTGTATATTGTAAAAGCTGAGCTAGTTATGGATATGATAAGAATGATGTGTAAGCTATAGTGTCGTATTGAGTAACAACAAGAATCTAGTATCCGTAGAAATAAGCCAAAAAACAACCTTACGATTAGCACCTGCTATTTGCTAAACAAATTCTGCGGATTTTTCAACAGACTTCAAGAAAGGAGGTTCTTCTTCTTTTTTGTATTGGACCCGCATTAAAGCATTTGCCAGTGTCAGGTATTAGGATTTTTTCAAGTTTCTTGAATAAAACAAGTTGTAAATGTTCTAGTCACAATCTAAGTCACGTATACAGTCAATTATAAGTCGAGTCCTGCTTCAGTAAAGTGGTGGCGACTTTACTAGAAGCTTCTATGAAGTTTTGTCGACAACGGAAAATGACACGTTTCACTGCTTCATTTCACTTGCCTACACTCATGTACTTGATCACACATAATGAATAAAACACCACCATTTTTATCGCATTAATATTCAAAATAACACAAGTTTAGGAAAATAAAACAAAGCAAAAACATGTTTCGATGACGTTCCCGCCAAAACTCTCAAAAGGAGGTTCTCAATTCGATTGTATTTTTTTAGGGTTCCGTAGCTCAAAAGGAAAAAACGGAACCCTTATAGGATCACTTTGTTGTCCGTCTGTCCGTCCGGGTGTCAAAACCTGTATCTCGGGAACGCTTGAAGGTATCGTGTTGAAATTAAAACCATACGCAGATCCATAAAGCTTATATAATCGCTTGCTGCAGAAAGAAAAATAAATTTTCTCAGTTTTCTTAAAAAAAAGTTACAGCCGAATATGTCGTAAAAAACGCACATTTCGACACTCACAAGGCAATCAATACCTATGGGTACTTCCCGTTGACCTAGAACTATGAAATTTGGGAAGAAGCATTGTGTTATAGTACACATATAGGAAAAAACCGAAAACTAAACATTTTTAATTTAATCACAAAAAATAGTGCCTTTATGCAAGGAATGAGGGTCCAAATTTTAAAGTGAATTAACCGTGTCGTGTGGGGTTTCATAAGAAGAGTTTTTTAATTATTTTGATTTGCGGTTTATGAAGGAAAATATAAAAAAAATATAATTTCTTCCTTTTATCTACTAGTTTGTACGGAACCCTCGGTGAGCGAGTTTCACTCGAACTTGTCCGGTTTTTTTTAAATGTTTGTTACCTCAGAACTTTCGACTGGGTGAACCGATTTTGATGATTATTTTTTTATTTGAAAGCTGATGCTTCCCGTGTGGTCTCATTTCATTTGGTCCAGTTCTGACAATGGCATCCATGAGAACGATCGGTTGCTTCAGTTTTTTAAACTATAAATATGTAATTCATGTTGCAAACATATATATAGTTCCCGTCACGTAAAAAGAACGCTGGTTTGTTCGCGCTTACAAACAAATCAGCGTTCTATTTACATGACGGGAACTATATATATTCTATTATTTTGTAGAGTATCTTAGCATAATAGCAAAATCCAAGTAATAAAACTAGTGTAGCGCCTAATAGGTAAAACAAACATGTCATGTTCATCATAGGTATTTATCTATGTATTATAAGTATGTATTTACAAAAAAAAAGTATATACGAGTACGTACATATGTCAACCATCTAGTTTCCATAGTACAAGCTTTGCTTAGTTTGGGCTAGATGATGTTGTGTGAAACCAATATTTATTTATTTATTTTATCTTTAGTTCAATGTATGCTCGCTAGGTGGCAGGCCATTTTCTTTTATTTCTCGGTTTTATCCGACTGCATAAGAAGGAGGGTTATGTTTTTCGAGTGTATGTAAGTTGGTATGTATTTATGTTTCTATACGATTGAAATGAAATTAATTTAATCCACAAAAAACACACGCCTAAACACCCTAAACGGCTTGACCGATTTTGATGTGCGAGGTGTCGTTAGATTCGTCTTCACTTTCAGAGTGTCACAGGCTATATTTTTTTGTAATAATAATAATAATACATGTCTCACAAAAATAAGAAAATGCGTTTTTTCGTAACCTCAGACAGAATACAGTTACTTTTGCTTTTATAATAAATTAGAATATCTAGTGTTGGTCGAAGTTTGTCGCGAAAAAGTTGACTGCAAGGGAAGAACTAATTAGTCGATTAAAGTCGATAATTACTTGATTAAAACCTGTTAGTGAATCCGCGCGTCCATGTCAAACTTTACTTGCGCTAAATTGCGACGAACGTAAGTCACCACTTTTAAACGTAAAGTGCGACTAAAAAGAACGATCCACCCAAAAGATAAAGAGTCCGCGTCATCACTCAAGTTCAAATCCTACAGACGCGGCGCATCATTTGCATTCCGGCCATGCTAACTATGGGGCTTTACCGAAAAACGTTACTAACTTTAACCAACGTCTTAAATTCTCTGTCCTTTTTCCGCAAATGTCATTACGTGTCAGCAAGAAGTTGACAAAATATGTTAAGCAATGCTTAAAGTTAAGTAACGTTTTCCGGTAAGGCCGTAGATGTTCCGGAGAACAATAGTGGGCATGCCAAATTTAGGTCCAACATTGCGCCTTAGGACTTCGGTGGTGGCGCGGACTCTATCCTAACTATGCTCCCAAGCGTTGCACCCCGTTTGAACCACGTTTGTTTTGTTTACTCTTCTCAGTGTCGAATCCGGAACTGCGTGCACAGATAAAGAATGTGGGTCAGATATCGTAGAATAGTGTTAGGCCGACGTACCCGCATGTGTGCATAAAGGAATGTGCAACATTAGAAATGCATTATGAAATACTTATTGTTACATACATAGTAACGCGTGTAGATCCGATAACACGACGTTCAGACGTATACGGCTGTACCAATTGCATACATGATCGCCTTAAGTGTACTTTATGTGTGTTTTTAACAGCTGCGTTATAAATATTTTTGCATAACTTTACAGTATATCTATCTCATATAGGTATGGTTTGAACTCTATGTTTCATTTTCTACAATGATGATATAGCGAGCTTGAACTTCCGGTGAAAGAAAAAGTCTCAAGGGAATCCGTTTTGTATTTATTATCGAGTAGGTAGATATTTCTTTCTAGAGCTCGGTTATTCTTTTTATTTTATTTTTTGGATTTTTTTGGCTGGTCTTGGTGACAGCTTGGCTTGCGATGATTATTTCAAGAATATAAATATATAGATACCTATAGATTATTTTATACTAGAAGTTTATATAGCTCAGCAGATGTTGGTCTCTATTTTGGGTTGGGTTATCGCTCGTCAGTTTTCTCAGTTCGTCTCTCTAACTGGTTAATGTAGCTCATTGGTCAAAATCGTGAAACTCATGAACAGGCCAATTTATTTTAGCCAGTTTAGTTTTCGTTGTTAGTTTCATTAATTCGTTACTTTACTTAACTCGTCATTTTACACACTTTTTACTTTAAAAAACCGGACAAGTGAGAGCCAGACTCGCCTACCGAGGGTTCCGTACAAACTAGTAGACAAAAGGTTTTTTTTTAATATTTTCCTTCATAAACCGAAAAATATACATCGTAAACATATTTAAAAACCTGTTTTAGCTTGTGCTAATGAGGCTCTTTTATATGATACCTCACATGATACGGTTTAAGCACTTTAAAATTTGGACCCTCCTACCTTACATAAAGACCCTATTTTTTGTGATTAAATTAAAAGTGTACAGCTACTAACACATATTCGGCTGTAACTTTTTTTAAATGTAAGCCGAGAAGTTTGATTATTCTCTCTGCAGCTACTATGATGACTATGGATCTGGATATATGATTTAATTTCAACTCAATACCTTTACGCGTTCCCGAGATACAGGTCTTGACAGACTGACAGACGGACAACAAAGTGATTCTAATAAGAGTTCCGTTTTTTCTTTTTGAGGTACGGAATCATTAAAGATCAGCGGCTCTACGCGGAGGTACCAAAAACAGCCACATATTTAAATTAAATTTTTCACAGATTTATTTTTTAAGATCGAGCCCCCATTACTTACAGTACAGACCAAAGGTTTGCACAAATCAGGTTGACTCATTCGTTCCTACAGTATTCATTTGAGATAAACTTTTAACAATATCGTGCGTGACTAGACAGGTTGTGTTATCATTCGTATATCAGACCCTTGATGCATCATGAACCATGAGCTTAGACATATTTCGTCATATGAAGCTACCTATTCACTTTTTATCATATAGACAGGTGGTTACTTCATCGATTTGAGTCAAGGCTTATTTGGTAATTAGATTGAACTGGGTAAAATAGATTCAATTATTTATCTATCTTCTAGGCGGAATTGGAAAAAAACGCAGAGTACATACATTATATAAAAAAGAAGTTTTAAAGGAATATATATACTTTGGAAGTGAAATCTTCTTTAGGTATTCACTTCATTTCGTGAGTATTGAATGAGACTGAGCCGTCACACTTGCCTATGTAACGCTCGTTTGAGTAAAGTCAGCTCGAGTAGACTGCGGGAAAGACAGAGATATAGCCAACCAATGCGTCATTGCTATATTATTTCGTATTATTAACGTCGCCTTGATGAAGTTTTACTGTCTTGTGTCATAAGCACACACATTTTTTCTATCTACTTCTATGAGAGAAGATACTAGGAAAGTATCCATAAAAGTTCGAATTGACGCACTAGTGAACGAAATGTCTTTAGTTATTGTGAATGTCGGATCAACCCTGTTTGTATATAAACTCTTCCACTGCTGGGTGCGAGCCATTTTCTAATTGTGAGATGCTTAATCCACGTTGGCTAAGTAAGGATATGCACCCTTCACATGTTTTCAAAAACAAAAAAATTCAGACATGCAGTTTTCCTCCACCGTTCGAACTTAGCAGCAATTAATTTTGAGGGTTGTTTAGATCAATTTTAAATTATGACGTATTAAAAGAAGAAACTAATTCTTTTCAGCGGTGTGCGGTTTAATGCTGGGCAGCCGGCTAGGATTCCTAGAGCGCTGGATGTCTGGCAGAGCTGCAACTTTGGCGGCAGCGGTCAAGGCCCATTTTAGAGCGCAGAGGGATTCCTATTACGGAGCTCCCTTGTGGAAGTTCGCTCCAACAACATTATACAGGACCTTCGTGAGGAGCGAAGAGACTATACATATGTATGTCAGTTTTAGTTTACACTAATAAGCAGTCTTTAAGTAAGGCTAAATAAGTTAAACAATTTTCGAAAACACTACAGCGCAACGTAACTTACTAAACTATAAAGTTCGGAATTGATTGACATTGATGATTGATATGCATTGGACTTGCATGATCATTATGTCCTTTCATCCATGAAACAGCTATTACAAAAATCCGAACGAAACGCTACGTTTCCACTTTTCGTACGAAACTCCTGCCTACATCAACAAATTATACAATACGAGTGTCTTTAAATTATTATTTTTTTGATACAAGATAGATCTACGATTCACCACCAACTCGCCTGATGTTAAGCGACAGTGTGGCCGAGGATGGAGCACGTCGATCTAGATATCTATCTATTCACTCTAGCCTTGAACATTTCAAGATTGTAGGTCTCAGGAAACAGAGATGGCGGCAAAGAATTCCATTCTTGTGCAGTACGCAACAAGAATGTGAAACGATATCGCTGAGTACGAATTTAAAGTCAAGTAAATAGGTTTCTTCAAATCACAAGTAAATAGGTTTCTTCTAGGCAAACGAAAACCTTGAACCTTTCTTTAGATCAAAGACCCCTGAAGAAGATAGATATGAACAAACTCTTGATCAAATCTTTTTTCGAACAAAATAAGTAAAACTTAATCGGTTAATCTATTCAGAGGCCAACCTTTAAGTGTGAAAAGACTTATCAGGTAAACACTTATAGGTAATATTTTAGATTTGCCTAAAGTAGCTGGTTAAAAAGATACCTAATAAAATATTCGTTGGCAATGAATCATAAAATAAAATTTTATGGTGCAATATAAAACAAATACATACTGCTATTTTTATCCATATGCGTTTTCCTTGAGAACTTGATGAGGAAGTAAGCTGTGATAAAACGCTATTTTTATGCAATCAGTGAATGGCCTTGACATTGGATGTCATGGGAGGCCCGGGCGAATTTTAACGATACAAAAAAAAAATATGCCCTCGATAGTATTTCGCATTGAGTTTATGCATATTGTGATATATACGTATAAGGCAAAACCCTTTCAGGAAACGTGTATATGTAAAGGTCTTCCGGCAATCCTTCCATTGAGACGCTAAAGTTATTATCATAACCGTGAATTTGTTTGGCGAGGTTCGATAAGCAATTTTAGAATACGCATTGTCACAACAATTAAATAAAAGCAAAAAAAGGTCAGTGATTGTTGCTAAAAACAATAAAATTAAGTATAACAAAAAAAAGTTTTCGGATATTTCCTTAATTTGTGTTATATGCCATTGGTTCTTTCCAAATTTTATGATTCTAGGTTAATGAGAAGTCTTTTAAAGGTTTTGATTCCCTTGTGAGCGCTATGTGCCGTAAAGGGGCATAATCAGCCTTATCTTTAGATTGCGTTGACTTTTCCAGTGCTCGCAAGGGGTACCAGGTACCAGACCTGAGTATTGGATAATAATTTCATCTTGATACTTCCACGCGTCCTGAGAAAAAGGGTCTTGACAGACGGACAACAAAATAATCTTATAAGAGTTCAGTTTTTGCCGACTGAGGTACGGAACTCAAAAAAAAAAAAGTAGAAATTTCAATAAATAATTGTTAAAAACTGAGTTAACAAATCAGTGACTCGTGACAATTTTTTATTCATCATTTGTTTACTGTAGAGTTATAAAAGAAGAATAAAGAAGCGTCCCCAAAAAAAATTGTTCAAAGCAACATTGAAAATTCCTACGTAGTTCTTATATATAATATAAGTACCTGGGCGACTGAGCTCCATTCGGTTTTTTTTATGACTGAAATTACGAGCAAACCCGGGTTCACTAAAAATGAAATCTAGCAAGATCAATTTATCGTCCCCTAATCTACCTACAAACCAAATTTCATTAAAATCGATGGAGCCGTTTCCGAGATTCAGATTATTTATATACAAGAATTGTTCGTTTAAAGATATTAGATATTCAAGTGCATGGTATTAAAGACTATTTTGTTGGCAGGATAGTATCCGATCTCATGGAGGAGGCAAAAATGCGAACTAAGGGCTCTGCGCAAGATGACGGCATGCGTGAGATATTTCTCAAGATCTTGGAGAATCCAGCTCTGGATATGAGGGACAAGAAAGCAGCGATCATAGACTTCGTTACTGCTGGGATTGAAACAGTAAGTACTTGTGATAAAAATGCTGGTGCCCACGCAAAAATTGCTATTCAAGATGAATTGCTGCTACTATGTTGGGTACGCTGCCGACTGGTAGTGGGATTGATCATTTGAATTATTATCTTAAAACCTTCACTGGCCTTGGGTAATTCAATCGTTTTCTAGCCCTTTTAAGAATTCTCGATCTTACATTCATATCCAACTCTGTGCTGTTTTAAGATTCTTTGCATAAAAGGTCTTGTATTCTGATCTTTTATAAATGAGTTTTGTTTATGATTATCCTCATAATATACCCCTTTCCAAGAAGTTGCTCCACCTTTACTCGAGACCCAACGAGTTTTGATCTCATGTTTACTCCGATAATTACAATTTAGTTTAATTCAGCTGTATCCACATAACGTAACATTTTCGTTGTCCACAATTACCAACAGTCTTTTTTCTTTGTTCACAGTTAGCAAACAGTCTAGTTTTTCTTCTATACCTGCTCAGCAGTAGACCAGACTGGCAGCGCCGCATCCACGACGAACTGCCATCCAGTGCCGTGCTTAGCGCCGAAGAACTGGCAGCCACACCTTCAGTGAAGGCGGCTGCCAACGAAGCGTTTAGATTGCTGCCCACAGCGCCTTTTTTAGCCAGACTGTTGGAGACACCGATGACAATTCATGGACACAAATTGCCTGCTGGGGTAAGATTTGTAACATATGAAAAAGCTTCATTAACTAAAACAGGTTTTTAATTATTTTTTCAACACACTTGCTCGTAAAGTGGCCCTAATTCAACCGTTTTTATGGCCGAAAAGTATCCTATAAAACACGCGTGCTTTTGACTTTTCTATTACGCACTAGTGTCTTTACTTTACAGTTTTTTAAATTTCAACAAAGAGTTTTTACTTAAATTAAATATTTCAGTTATAAACCGTGCTTTTGACTTTTCTATTACGCACTAGTGTCTTTACTTTACAGTTTTTTTTTTAAATTTCAACAGTTTTTACTTAAAATTAAATATTTCAGTTATAAACGGGTGTTTTTTTCCTCGCAAGTGTGTTGAAAAACGCCGTATGAAACGCGTGTGCATTATGGTCATTACACTCTCGGATCTATTACGCCCTCGCCTTCGACTCGGGCTGCAATTCCGCCTCGACTGTTATGACCAACTTAGCACACTTGTATCATAATGTACTATTACGATGTGTAATTTGCGGTTTATGAAGGAAATTATAAAAAAATATATATAATTTCTCCCTTTTATCTACTAGTTAGTACGGAACCCTCGGTGAGCGAGTTTCACTCGCACTTGTCCGGTGTTTTTATTACTGACAAGCAAGGCTTCGCTTCATTCTTAATCATTCAGATAGCAAATATTGTTATCAAAAGAAAACCCATTACGGAACTGCAAAATGTAGGCTATGTGATCGTGAAGCTTTAGCGACGAAATCGAGAACGTATAGCTTTTTAAAATCAAGCTGTTTCGGCTATAGAAGATAATAGCCGGGCATACATTTCCTGGATAGTAATTGGATAAGAAACAATAATAAAAAAAATAACCAAAAAAAAAAAAATAGACAAACAATAGACAATAGAAAATTTGTGTAGCTCCATGGAGAACTTTATAGAATTTTAATAAAAAATACTACTTTTTATTTCCACAGACGTTCGTGCTAGCTCACACAGGTGCCGCTTGTCGCAGGGAGGAAAATTTCTGGAATCCAGGTGAATATTGGCCAGAGCGCTGGCTGGAGATCAGGGAGCCTCACACACCATCGTTGGTAGCGCCTTTCGGACGAGGAAAGCGGATGTGCCCCGGGAAAAGATTCGTCGAGCTAGAGTTGAATGTTTTGCTTGCTAAGGTGAGTTTGTGAAAAGTATAAAATTTCACTCTCGTAAAAGATTACTACGGTAGCGAGTAGGTTCGTTTTCTATGTAAACGATTTACCAAAACTACGATACAAGCGTTTAGTACAACTCGTACTGTACAAGGCAAATCAATAATGCATTTTTCTAATTGCAAATTCACTGGCAGACCGAATATCTATCTGATTATTTTGTAACGAATTTCAAATAATGTTTAGGTTCAAATGCTATTGTTTTGCTCTAATATTTTTGCTTTAATCTATACACTACCTATAAAAATTGACACTAAATTGTGGAACACGTATAACTTTCTCTAAATTGGTTTCCTCTAGTTGGCCGTTAAGCACAAGCCCCCCAAATGAAAATATATTTTTGATCGTATAAATGAGAAATGTAATATATTGAAATAAGTAAATATATAAGTATAAGCAAATATACATATTATCTACTCGTGTATTTAACCTGTTTAATTTAACGTGTTGCTCTTTTCAGATAATGCAAAGATGGAGAGTGGAATTCGACGGTGAGCTGGACATCCAGTTTGATTTCCTGCTGTCCCCCAAATCGCCGGTGTCCCTGCGTCTAGTGGAGTGGTAGTTACATATACCAAAATTCGCTTATTAAGAGTGCCCTGGCCACTAAAAATTCATTTGAGTAATTCGCTAGTCCCTTCGAAGAAAGCGAGATAATATTTTGTGGCTAGGGTTATGATAAACGAAATTAGCCCACCTGAGATTTATAAAGAGACTTCACGGTTTGCCTTAAAATTAACGTCTGCTCCACGTTCCAACATAGTAATAGATTGGTACAGTTATCTTCGTCTAGATCAATTAATAAACTCGCTGCTTTTGTAAGAACATAATATGTTGATATGTCACTAGTGTTTCCTGAATAACTCAATTTTAAAACCAGTTTTCAATTTTCAGCATGTGTTAAAGACTTTAATTACACTGAAAATACATATATTTTATGTACTTACTTTTAGTGATTGATCTATCATATTTGCTGACTGTATGCCCAAAGAAGAATATATACAAATAAGAATATCCATTTTTAAAACATGATTTTATTCCGAATAGTAATTAATGTTTACTGATATTCAGAACTTTCATATATATTTTAAATCGCAGCGTCTGTAAACTGAAGCTTTATCTCAAACTAAAGATACATTTTAGTCTTGTGCTATCGATGTTGCTTTATTGTTGTAGATTTAATTTTATTGCTTTAGTTATATTTAATGTCATTTTTATGCTAGAGTAAGTTACAAAATCCAAGTCTTCCGTGTTTAATTTCAGCTAAAAAATAAAATATTTTTGGATGCTATGAATACATATGAACAGGGTATAATATATGTTATAAACGTACAATTTTTTTTTCGTATTTTGTAGCAACATAACAAAATAAAAGCAACAAATATTGCAAATGTAGACATTTCAAGCTATTTTCATTCGCAAAAAGCTAATTTACATAAGATTTGGTAGATTTTACTTTTATAGGCTACGGATTCAATGTTCCATGGGTAACGATCAGGGCGTTTCATTTTCTTCGAGGGATAAAGATGCTGGCAGTGACTAATGGCCGTAATAGCTCTCTCTTTCTCGAAAAAAGCGAAACGCTCGAGCGTCACGCTCTGAGCAAATGTTTCGTGGCCCGATCCATGCATTGCTGTAAATGAACTACAACGCAGATTTAGGGTTTCTTTAGGAATAGGCGGGGCGTCGAGAGGCACGTTAAACATTTTCTCAATTTTTTGACGTGACAACGTCATTCATTAATATTATATTATTTTATTCATTATTTATTTTTATTCATTTCATTTCATTATTTTAATTTTCATTTTCAATAAATCGATGAACGCCGGCTGCACGCAAGAAAAAGTATGACTCATTGTCCCGTTACATCATCATCATCATTCCTTCAATGTTTTGTTATGACGTTGTCACGTTAAACTATCGTCCGTAAACCGACTTTACAGACAACCAATTTTTTTTTAATGCAAGATAGATCTACGATTTACCTCCAACTCGCCTGATGTTAAGCGACGGTGTGGCCGAAGATGTAGCTCGATCTAGAAGATATCTATTCACTCTAGCCTTGAAAATTTCAAGATTGTAGGTCTCAGGAAACAGAGACGGCGGCAAAGAATTCCATTCCTGTGCAGTACGCATCAAGAATGTGAAATTAACCAAAAAGCTACACGTGGCGTGGTTTTTCTGTAGGATATAATAGGGAGGCGGTGCCCATGGCGTTGAACGCGGTATCACACACAAACCTAAGGAAATATGTGGTATTGTTTTTGGTAACGTTGGTGGTAAATAACGTTCTTCGCCGCGTCGATTGTATTGTTATATCGTAATTATCGCCGCAGCTACCACGCCATATATTAAATATTTCGCTTTTATATGTGTATATAGATTCGCTTCTCCAAGAACGCTATTTATAATTAAACACATGTTTGATTTCATTGTGTGACAGTGCGACGCCCTGTATATCGCTGAACAGATTCCTAAACAGCTTTTGTTGTTTATTAAAAACATTCACAATATTATCTTAACTAATATTATATTCACTCAGTAGAAATAAGTTACACGATATAAATATGAAATATGGTTGTGTTAATCGAAAAAAACATATTTATTTATATGTTAAAACCGTAAATACCTCTTTTTTATAAGACTGTATATAGCCAGCTAATGCATTTTCAATAACATATTAAGATTATAGAAACTGCAGGCAAGTAGCATATGGGCCTTTAATTTTGCTAACCTATATTGGTCATTGGTCAAACGCAGGGCTTAATATTAAACGACAGATATAGATACGTTAAGGAGTCATTGTAATTTTCATTACTATTTTTTTTTACTATAGTATAGTAAAGTATTGCCAGGAGAAGATCTAATACCTCAACATCAGCTATTACTTTTAGAAATTAAAATCAAAGTCACCATAAATAAAGATAGACCAATATTAATACCTAAAATTAAATGGAACTTAATGGAAAAGCCAGAGTATGCAGCTAAATTCAGAAAACAAATAGTAGATTGACAATATATGACAAAATGATAGAAATGAAAGACCTAGAAGAGAAAACAGTTAATGAATGCTGGAATGAGATGGCAGAATGTATCAGAAGCGCCGCAAAAGAAATTTTTGGACAGTCAAAAGGTAAACGAAAAATCGAGAAAGAGACATGGTGGTGGAATGAAGAAGTCCAACAAGCTTTGAAAGAAAAGAAGAATGCATTTAAAGAATGGCAGAAAGCAGATGAGTGTGATCAAACTAATAAACAAAACAAAAGAACAGTGTATAATAACTTAAAACAAAAGGCAAAGAAAACTGTGGCCATTGCAAAGGCTAAAGCACATGATACATTATACCAATCATTGGAAAGTCCTGAAGGGCAAAAGAAAATATACAAGATAGCAAAAGCGAGAGAAAAGAATACAAGGGACGTAAGTCACATGAAATGTATTAAAGATGGTGCAGGGAATGTACTAACAGATAACGATGGAATCAAGAAACGATGAAAGGTGTATTTTGAAAGATTGATGAATGAAGAGAATGATTGGAATGGACAGTTAGATAATGTATCAGTAAATATAGGTGTCGTAAAAGAGATAAGCATAGAAGAAGTACAAAAAGCAATACAAAGTATGAAAAATGGTAAATCCGTAGGGCCTGATGGTATACCAGTAGAAGTATGGAAGTTTTTGAAAGTGGATGGATGGATGTGGCTGACTTTATTCTTCAATAAGTTGTTACAAGAAGAGGCGATCCCTGATGAATGGTGCAACAGTTCACTGGTGCCCATTTTTAAGAACAAAGGTGATGTACAGGTCTGTAACAACTATCGAGGGATAAAGCTCATGTCACATAGCATGAAATTATGGGAGAAGATTATTGCAAGACGATTGAGAGAAGAGACGGATGTTTCAAAGAATCAGTTTGGATTCATGCCTGGACGTGGAACAACGGACGCCATATTTTCACTTCGCCAACTTTGCGAAAAATTTAGACGTGCTCATAAGAACTTGCATATGGTGTTCGTTGATCTGGAAAAGGCGTATGATAGAGTACCCCGTGAAGTTTTGTGGTGGGCTTTGAAAGAGAAAGGAGTGCCTGGGAAATATCTGCAGATTATCCGTGCTATGTATGGTAGAGTAACTACGTTTGTTCGCTCCGCAGCTGGCGAAACCGACAAATTCAATGTGGCTGTAGGCTTACATCAGGGATCGGCTCTAAGCCCGTACTTGTTCCTCCTGGTAATGGATGCATTGACATCAAACATACAGGAGGAGGCACCCTGGTGTATGCTGTTCGCCGATGACATTGTGCTTGTCGGAGAAGATGGGGCTGAGGTACAGAGAAGACTGGAAAAATGGCAAGAGAAACTGGAGAGTGTAGGGTTGAAGATCAGTAGGACCAAAACAGAACATTTGTTTTGTGATTTCGGGGGTCCATCTAGTTTCATTCCAATTGCCTTAAATGGTGTATCCCTTCCAGTCTGCTCCGATTTTCGTTACCTCGGCTCTGTCTTCCAAAACGACGGCCATATTGACCGAGATGTAAATAGCAGGATAAATGCAGGTTGGATGAAGTGGCGGCAGGTCTCGGGAACTATTTGCGATACTCGAATGCCCCTTAAATTAAAGGGGAAAATTTATAAGACCATGGTAAAACCTGTCGTGATGTATGGATCAGAGTGCTGGGCCACCAAAGGGGAGAATGAAAGGAAATTGCATGCAGCGGAGATGCGAATGTTGAGATGGATGTGTGGAGTAACAAAATTGGATAAGATTAGGAATGAGTATGTTAGAGGAAGCCTGAAAGTAGCACCAGTCACCGAAAAGTTAAGAAGTGGAAGGCTGTCCTGGTATGGGCATGTCATGAGACGGGAGGAGGGCAATGTATGCAAGAGGGCCCTAAACATGATGGTAAGCGGTAGGGCCGGAAGAGGGAGACCTAAGAAAGTGTGGATGGACTGTGTGAAAGATGATATGCGTGTGAAAAGTGTAAGTGTAGAGATGACGTCTGATAGAGTGAAGTGGCGAAGGGAAACGTGCTGTGCCGACCCCACCTAGTGGGAAAAGGGCAAGAAAATGATGATAGTACTAAACATTGATTACGAAAAAAAACCCTGATATTTAATTTTATTACTATCAGAGATCAATAAACTTTTTGTAAGGTTACTAATATTTTCGTGATTTCGGGGTTGGTTCCATAGTTAAGTTGTTAATAAAGATATTATGTACAATAACTCCTTATAACGTCTTGTTCCTTAGTGCACAATGTAAACAAAATTGTTATTTGAAAAAAATAGGTTATCAAAACTAGGCCCCAGGTTTGTGACATGAATTCGCAAAGGCTGTGATAAGTATACCAAAGCTTTATATTCCATCGCGAAGCATTCCACAAGTCGACATAAGCATGCACTGCCTTTACTTTGGCCAAATGTAGAGATATGTTTGTAAATAATTTATGTTAAGAATGGGCTCAACGCGCGCAGCTATCTCTCTCGCGCATCATAATATTTTTAAACATATAAGATTTTACATGTTTAAAAATATTATGATGACTAATGATTATTAGTTAGGGATATTAGAAAAGTGAGATATTAATTTTTTAGATAAATATTTAAAAAAAAGTTTGTCTTTGATATAATTGCAAATTGGCTCAGGAGTAGGGAAATATATGTTTTTTTTTCCCATTACTCCTTCGCCTGTCTAAGTGATATCTGAATAAAACTTTTTTTTTATATCTCTCCTATCTAAATAAACAAATTCATTTTTCACTTTTATACTAACACTAACCAATGATTTTATATGTTTAAAAATGAAGTGATGCGCGAAAGAGTTTGATGCGCGCGTGGAGCTCTCCACTTTATGGTATGAATGACAATGCAAAATATGATGCGCTAAGCCTTTCTCTTAATCGCTTATGCTTAGAACACAGTCGTTGTTTCCCTGTCTTATGCTATAAGCAAAAGCAGACTGTCGATCAGCGAGAGCTCTTATTTAGATAATAACAAGCATTTATTAGTTGGCGGTCCACTGATGTTGTTTATATTATAAGACAGGCAGGTAAACACAGACCATACGTCTATATACACCTCGATTTTTTTTAATGCAAATCGTTTTATGTGTAATTCTACATCATTATAAACTACTTTTATTATGGTATACCAGTCCTGAAATCGAAAAACATCAGCTGCCTCTACAAAAAGTTCATTGACGCGCGGATTTTTTTTTTCGCTATTTCAGGATTGATCCCTTAGTAAAAGATGTACTATGATCATTATATCGGCCACAAGAAGTCCACTACTAGACATATTCTTCCCCCATGGATCTTCAAAGATCGGTGAAAAGAGTGGTTTGCATCCAGCGTCATCTTGCCATTTGTATGAGGTCGTCTGGCTAGTTAGAAAGTTCTACAATAATCCCATAAAGTACCTGTTATTAAAATAATAGTGGTGTGTACAGGCACAATTTTGTGGTCATAAATATAATTAAATATTTGGTTGAGAAAATTCATATTATGGTTCGTTTTGACAGGGGTATTTTTCTTCCCCTCAGATATTCTTTTTTGATGTTCCAATAAAGATGTCATTGAAGCCATGGCCTAGTTTTAAATATTAATCATTCCACGTTTACGTATTTAAGTGTTTTATAAGTGCCGCTTCTAATATAAGATAGGAGTGGCCATGTCCTTTTTGTGAGTCTGTGATTTCCAGCCTGTCTTCTAATGTAAACAACAATGGCAGACAGGCGTCCAATGAGAGATGTTGTTTTCAAAATTATGAGTTGTCATTGGATGTCGGTATATTGTTGCTTACATTATAAGTGAAAACACAGATGTTATTTCGTTTTACATGTAAAAACGCTTCTTTCAAACGCTTGTATGCCTACAGAGTATTTAAAAACGATGTATTTACTTTTTATGTAGCCAAATTGGATCAACATAATTAATAATATCAATTAAAAATAATAATTTAAAAAAACATGAAAATATTATGTACTCTTCTAAAAGTAAAACAAAAATCCAACTGCAAAAAGAAACCTACATTGAAATGTAGATTTCTTTAGATAGTTAATAATAAAAATATCTCTCTTATCAATTCTGACGCAGGTAGCTAAAATGTGTTTGGAAAACATCTAGCGAGCCAGTTCCTATACCAGATTAGGCATACACATATAACATCAGGCGATCTGGTGATCATTGCCTAACCTATTACTTATAAAATATTTTCTCAAATGTATTTGGTTACGATATATTCAAATAAAGACAGGCGCATAGTTTTTGACACTCTGTATATTGTTTTAAGAAATATGTAGTTTTGTTATAACATATTATTATTGATTCATTTTATAAGATTGAAATAAAATACAATATTACTGAAATTATTAAAGTATAATATTTTTTCAACTAATAGTTTTATTTAAAGAAGTCTAAATAAAAACATATTTAAAAAACTATACCCGCATAAGAGCGAATTTTTTAGTATCACTTAGTACTAGTTAGTAAACGCAAAGCTGTAAAACGTATTGAAATGAGCATTGCTTTAGAACAAATTATCACAAAATCTCTTATTTATACGAGCGATACGAGCGACTCATTCGAAGGTATTATTCGAGAAGTGTCAGACAAATCTGACGACAGCTCGCTCATCAAAATCAGTCGAGCCGTTTAAAGAAATGTGCCGGAGTATGTGTGTAGACATACACATATTTATTTTTTTTTATCAGCCCTTTTTGAACAAACTGTCCCACTGCTGGGCCATCTTCTCATTGTGAGAAGGGTTAAGCCATAGTCTGCCACGCTGGCCAAGTGCGGGTTGGCAGACTTCACACATCTTCATACACACATACACCCGAAAAACATAATAGGCGTGATTTTATATATGTATGTCAGTGTATGTATGTAAAGTGCATTGACTGCATAGCATAAGCTAAAAAAGCAGATAGGACTTCAATCTATAAAATTATTCCAGTGTCATGTTATTTTAAACAGTGATTTAAAATGTTTGAGTTTAGAATTGTGAAATTTAATTGTATTAATCGAATCTTTCGGTTAATAAGACGTAGATGACTAAATCCAACCGGTTCCCACAGTCAGATGTGTTATCACAACACAAAGATAGCACAACTGACTGAATTATCAATGACCTTTAACTCGGAAAAACGTTTCGTATCACGCATCGCTCAAAAACAATAGTTAACTCACGTTTTGTAACAGTTCCGTTATCTGTCACCAAAATAGTAATTTATCAAAAACTCGAGGTTTACTCAAGATAAAACAGTGGTTTGATAACAATATCAATATTATTTTTTTAGGTATTGTAGGTATAGTGCAACAAAGTTATTAGGAGTAGAGGAGCCACAATCGTTTGTTCTAGATAAAACGAAAAAGTTTCTCATGCAAAGTGGTTTCTATTTAGTCATATTTATTACAAAAGTTCCATTTGTTATTCAAAACAAGCTTTATATTGAAAAAGTAAAACAATAACACGTTTTTATTGAGTTTTCTCGCAAAACTATTTTAATGTGTTTCGTACATAAACTGATTTACATTGGATATGTCATTAAGTTTATTCTGATTTGACTGGAGGTCATTATAACAAAAAAAAATGGAATTATCAAAGAAGCTATATTAGATTTCCTGTCTTCATATAGCGTGTAACAGGCTAGGTATGAAAACGCGTTGATAGACACACCATTTCTTGAAATGTGACCAGTGGTTTAGAAGATTAGAGGACATAATATCTTGAATTATGTATGACCAGAGGTATAGAAGATTGGAGGAGACAGAACATATGTACATATCACATACAAGTAGACCACGATTTGGACAATAGTCGTGGAACCGTAAGCCGATAAAATGCTACTCTTTGTTATTTAAAAAGGTTGATCCGGAACGTAACTCCATTCAATGTCAAATAGAAGGAAAAGTCAGACGTCACGTCAGTTAGTCTCTTGTTTTTGTTGCAGTTAATTTACTTTATAATTTAAGTAGTTGAAAAATATATTTTCAATAATGAAGTTTTGTGCTAATATTACGTTCATGTTCGGCGAAGCTTCATCTATCATAGAAAGATACGCGTTAGCGAAAAATGCCGGTTTTAAGGCCGTCGAATCGGCATTCCCTTCAGGATTTACTGTGGAGCAGGTTAAGCAAGCGAAGGAAAGCGCCGGCATAGAACAAGTTTTGGTCAATTTGAAAACCGGTAAGTAAATTTTTGATTGATAACATAGATAAAGGTTTATTTATTTTGTTTTTTTTTTATGTAAATTATACTAAATGCTGCAGATAATGTAAGTAATTGTCAATAGCCTTTTTATGATTTTTTTTATGATATTAAATAAGTGTTATTTATTCAGTGATAAGCTTACGCTTGACCTCAGACTTGTTAAGTGGAGAGAGCTGTGTATAATATTCCTCTATGGGAGAGAGTAAATAACATATATTGAACATTTCTTATTCGTGTTATTATTTATGGAAAACAAGCAAATGGAAAAAGGGAAATCGAAGGCAAAAAAAAAAAAATTATTTTTCAAAGAGAAATAATTAAATTTAATCAACTGGTTAACGCAAAACTGTAAGCGCAAGAATATTTCCAATTATTTGGAGATGGTTTACTATATTTTTGTTACTAAAAAAATATCGTGAAGGTACGACTGGCAAAGATATGTAATAATGTGTACGTAATATATATAAAAAAATAAGAAATGAAAACCTCCTTTTTTGGAGTCGGTTAGTAGTATTAGTTTTAGTTGATTATGATTTTAAAAAAAACTGGTTATAGCGACTTTCTTAATAACGTTGCAATCACATATTATCCTTATATGTATAGTATACCTAGTCTTGCCATAAATATTGTCACGAAGAAAAAAATTATTTTTTTATTGCAAATAATATTTATTACTTTTACAGTGTGTTAGTTTAATACATAAATATAAAACAATTTAAAATATAAAAGCTTATTCGAAGTGGTCTCCATTGGCTGCAATACAGTCCTTTAAATGTTGAGGCCAGTTATCAATAGAAGCACGCACTCTTTCCATGGGAAAATTCTTCACTGCCAATTGTATGGATTGTTTTAGGGACTCCAAATTATCATGGCGTTTAGAGCAAGCCATACTCTCTAAAACTGACCATAAATCATAATCCAGCGGATTAAGATCAGGACTAGACGACGGCCAGTCTTCAGCTCTGATGAAGTCCGAAACGTTCACTTCCAACCAAGACTGCGTGGACCGAGCTTTATGACCTGGCGCCGAGTCTTGTTGGAAGGACCATACTTGGTTATTGAACATGGTGTTGTTAAGGGGCTTAACTACCTTCTCAAGAATGGTATTTTGATACACTTGTGCCGATGTTTTGATAGCTTTTTCACAAAAATATGGCTGAGTCACTCTTTCATAGCTAACACCCCACCAAACCATCACTGAAGTCGGATAATGCCCACGTTGCACTCTGTCGACTAATTGGGAAGCTTCCTTAGAGCTTTGAGCATAAATACGGTCATTTTTTTTGTTAAAATGTTGCTCAATTGTAAAGATTTTCTCATCCGTAAACAAAATTTTTCTGTGACCTCCCTTTGCGTACCGCTTCAGTAGTTGTTTCGATTTTACCACCCTATTCTTTTTTAAATTATCAGTTAAAAAATGACCAGTGCGTCTCTTATAGGCTGCAAGTCCTAAGTCATCTTTTAAAATACGCGACATGGTTCTGGGTGCTATCTTCATCTCCCGAGATAAAATCTTTTGCTTTCGGACAGGATTTCTTCGAATTCTTTCCCTTACTGCTTTGACCACCTTTTTCGTACGAACACTACGTGGACGGCGAGATCTTTTTCTGTCACAAACAGAGGAGGTCTCATTGTACCTATTAATAGCCCGGTACACAAACATTTGACTAATACCAAGCGTATGGAGAGTTTTAAAAATTGCATTTGGCTCCATACCAACTTTGTGTAATGCAATCACAGCGATTCGGTTCTCTTTATCACCCCACTCCATTTTAATATCGCAAAATATTGTACAATGTATTGGCGCCAAAATTAGAAAACTCAATGAACAATCGTATAAAAATGACAGATTCCAAATTCAAATGTAATACCTTCTTATTTTTAACTGTAACAGTATTTATGGCCAGACTAAGTATAGTCAAGAAAGTTAGATGAAAGAGTCTGTTAACGCATCCTCATTTTCGTACGTACCGAGCACTACTAAAAATCGCAGATCTAAAATCCAACTGCAAATAATACTTGCATTACAGATGAAGCCACCCCAGTTGTAACAGCTATTCCCGGCAAAGAAAATGAATTCATATCCGCCTTTGCAACTACTGTCCAATACGCAAAAGCACTAAATGCTACAAAAATCCACATACTGGCGGGAACGATAGAAAAACCTACTGAAGGCAACTGGATAACTTATGAGAGCAATTTGAGTTATGCTGCAGGAGTGCTGAGTGCAGAAAACTTGATAGGATTGATTGAGCCGATCAACCATTATTCCGTGCCGAACTACTTTTTGAGCGATTTTGGGAAAGGTAAGATAGCATTGCGAATTTGGCGAGTTAAGTCTGCCAAATTTGGCATTTAATCACAGAGATAGACCCCCGATCACGAGTAACAATGGTATATAATAACAATGATATGACGTATAATGGAACAGTTTATCGATGCATAACCTAAAGCACAAGTCCTAGATGCACAAAATTAGGCAGGTACCTTGTAAATGATTAATTTGATTTTAAAAATTGTATCATGATCACACAAGTTGTAGTAGTAGTAGTTGTAGACAAAAATGCTAAGCTATTCGCTGTAAAAAGTTCTCATGTATATATTTCAGCTGTGGAGATAATAAAGCGCATCGACAGCCCACACCTGAGACTGCAGCTGGACATTTTCCACCTCCAACAGATCCAGGGAGATATATCTCACGCTATCTCAAAGTTTATGCCTTACGTGGGACATGTGCAGGTGATAAGAATGATTTTATTCTTCTAAATTGCATTTTGCGACATAAAACTGAGATCCTTCCAATTTATTTAACCGCACCTACATTGTAGAAACCACCACTGTAGGAAGACCAGCCACGAGATGGACAGATGACCTCATACAAGTGGCGGGAGGACGCTGGATGCAAGCCGCTTCCAATCGGTCTTTTTGGAAATCCATGGGGGAGGCCTATGCTGCTGCTGGACGCATTGGACTTCTTATGGCTGAGATGATGATGATGATGACATTGTAGAAACATCATTCGTGTTTTAAAGACACGCTTAAAAAATTGTATTAGTTGTGACGGAAAAGGTCCCCTTCTTACAATGAGAAGCGCCCTAAGGGCCCGGCCGGTCAATGTCTACCGGCGCCGCGTCGTGTAAACCGTTTTTTTCGGTACCTAACCCCACGCCTTCCCCATTGCCCTGGCTGATAAGGGTATCCTTTTCTTCCTGCGTATGTACTAAGAAGAGGGTGTTGGGGAGGGCGCTGGGTATTTGCGAACCCTTATACTGTCTTTGCTCTAGAGATCTTATACGGGGAGTTGAGGAATATATACCGAATTGAGGAATATATATAATATAATATTTCTCGTACACGCAACGCCCATTGGGTTCCGATGTGTGCAGAGCAACTCCTGGCTGATGATTGTGACCAGGTTTGGGCGATGGTACCTCATTTCGAAGAGATTATCTCTATCGATATAAGGCAGTTGATTGACATCTCCGATGAGGATGAGTTCGCGCCAGCACCAGAGAGTCGTCTGGTGCTGGCGCGCAAAGCAAATTAAAAAAGGTTGTATAATAAATTCGGCACCATGGAGATAGAAGTAAATAGATTTAATGATGTTTTGAATTCACAAACTTAGTGCACACGATGTTCTAAATTCAATTTACTTTAACCTCTAGCGGATAAAAACGGCTTTTGCACTCAGATATCGAAGAGCAAAAATACTCTTTCCGAGATGGGGGGATGAAAACAACTATTCCTCATTGTCGGCCTCTTTACCTCACGCAACATATTCATCTGGATATTATTTCTCACATTTTGTTGTTTTATTTTGGACAGCAAAATAAAATCATAGGTTTGTGATCTGATTCTTATTATTGTCTTTTTACAGATAGCTCAAGTCCCTCATAGAAACGAACCCGACACTGCAGGGGAGATCAACTACGAGTATGTACTGAAACACCTCGCTGCCAGTGGGTACAACGACTGGGTAGGACTAGAGTACAAGCCATTAGCTGACTCCCAAGATGGACTAGGTTGGATCAACAAGCTTGGATATAGCTTGTGATGATATTTAACAGTATACACATGTATTTCGTCACAGATTAGATGAAGTCCGCCCTTCGCGTCGAAACACTGGGCTGTAAGTGTTTGGCCTAATTTCGCAATATTGTTGTAATTTATCAAATAAAAATTTATTTTAATTTCATTTAAAAAAAGCAATCGATCGATCAATGAGTGCCTTTCGTTGAAATAAATGGAGACCTTCAGTGTGAGATAAACTGTATTCGCCTATTGTGACAAATGGAAACTGAGCATTGCAAGAGTCATCTGCTTCTAGGCCGATAACATCTGCTTTCAATCAGTCAATATGTGGAAGTTGAATCGGCTAAGGTGTTCAATTGAACATCGTCATTTAATTAACAGCCTAGCCATACGACTAATGGGCGCATATTTATCTGTTCTGCGACGAAATTTAAACATTAAGACTTATATCGCTGTTACACTGAGACTATTATTTAATACTTACTAAACTAAATAAATAAAACTATTCTATTATACATGAAAATTATATTATTTATGTATCAATATCAGGCATGCATCTACAAAACTAAAGATAATAATACTTATTTTATCTATATTTACATTATATACTAGTACGAATACATAAAATGTGTTTACTTACTTGTCTCACAATATGAACAATGATAACGGACTGACAATAAATGAGAGATCTTATTCTGGAATTACGAGTTCTCATTGGTCACCGTCATTCCGTCATTTGTTGTTATATAAGACAAGCAAGGAGAGATAGGCTTGACATAACTATTTTCAATACATTAGAAATGATCATCATGCATAATTAATTTAAACCTAGAAAACACACTTCAATTAGAAGACGCCGTGAACAAAACATTTTTATAATTGAAGTTGGTTAAAATACTTAAAATGCTATTGAACCCGAGTAGATAAGTTTTAGATGTACGTTTTATTTAAAAATGATAATTTTATCTGAATTACGAGTGGCGCATGGCTCGAAATACATTATTTTTAAATATTAGTGTAGATTTTTAAGTTAAATAATAACTGAAATTGCATACCCCCATTCTGGAATCGTATTTCTTTGTTACAATATTTTCAAAGTCAAAGCAGCACTTTCCAGCTCCGCAAGTTTCATCTTCGACCGCATCGTCGCATATCAACAAAGATTTCTAAGCTAAATGTAACGTCACTTTCTAAATCAGTTATAATTTTCGTACGATTGACGACTCAGAAACTTTTTTTTTCGAGTGTATGCATGTATACAAACACTCGAAAAAAAAAACTTTTGCAGTTGGGTAAAAATATGAGTTATTTAAGCTCACTAACCAGTAGATTACAAAATTAGGACAGATATCATGCGGACTCTGATGATGGAGGTGTCTGGAACTGCTGGACCCAGGGGTGTTTCTTCACCATCTCTAAGGATAGGCGGTCCTTGCTCGAGTGTCGGAGAAGCTGAAACAAACAGTTGAATATTACACTTACTGTAGATACCACCAGTTTTTTAAGCTTCTGTACTATTCCAAGCCTATCCGTGAGGCTATGGTGTCTGTCTGTCCTACACTTAAACGGCTGTATCTTTTGAGCCGTAATAGGTAGGAAGAATACGTTTCATTAAATCTCATAAATCACCAAATACTAAAAACTGATCTTTAACTTTATATTGTATGTGAATGCCTAGAATTTCAGGCTTTTCCTACTGTACAGAAAATATTATGTGAAGTTATAAACATTCGTAGATATAAAGCACATTTTGTTAATTAGTCCTGGTTTCTGTGTTCATATGTTACATGAGAGTACGAAGCCTCAGTGTGCGAGTGAAACTCGTACTTGAAACTGAGTGAAGATACGAGCAAGAGAAGATATTGTCCCTTGTTTAAACTGTGATCTTGAGCAGGAAAGTATGTAAACAGGTCAGTGCGGCGTCGATACTGCAGCAGAAGCATGATAGGGTTGACTGGAGGGGGAGGTGGCAATGCATTTTGTTACTCTAAGATACTACAAGTTAAATCCGATTATGCCTAGATTTTCACTGAATATCAGGAAGCCAGAGATGTCTTTACTCTACTGTTTGGAAAATAAATGGTCAAGAACGTGTCGAGACACGCATTGGTAGGATTCCTCAGATAATACTATAATCCTTGGCGATCTCTTGGCGAATGCTGTTTTTAACTGACTTAAAAAAAGGAGTTTTTTTTAAATCCAGTTTTATTTTTTTAGTGTGAAATGTCCACAATTTTTTTTATCGTTCAATGGAAAGGAACCTTCAAGATAACATATTTATTCTACATCAACATGCTTTTTACTACTAAACTGTCACTTTTGTATTTCAAATCTTATTAATTTCTAATAATAAAGTGTAATAACCACATAAGTTTTCATAATAAAATAAACTATCACCATGCAACAGTCATTATAGTTGGGCAAAATTGTTTCCTACTAATATTCATCATTATCATTACTAATATTGCTACTACCATATCTTCACTAACTGTTCCAAGACATTTATGGTCTTAACGAAATATGTTACACAGACCAATGCTCAAAATATTATGCCAACTTCTAGCTGGTACGAAATGATCATTGTGGAAATAAGGCAGAATTTGAGACAAGTTCGAGACAATGGTCAAAGTTAAGTAATGTTTTCAGGTAAGGCTGTAAATTCTTATGTTAAGATTTGAATAACTGCTCACCTTTGAGATCAAATCCTTAGCGCCTTCAGGCACATGACTAGGATAGACCATGTCTAAAGACAATATCCTCTGGTAAGTTTGGTCCTGTCCTTCGCTCTCGAAAGGTGGCTTGCCCACTAGAAACTCGTAGAGTAGAACTCCTATACACCAGTGGTCGACTGATGTGTCATACACCTCACGCTTGATCATCTCTGGGGGAAGGTAGTCTAGGGTTCCGCACAATGTTTTACGTCTGGAAGTAATATAATGATAGTTTAGTATAACTGACTTTGGATCAGGAGTAACATTTACTACCCACTTAAGTATTGAAGTATATGAAGTTGGTTAAATTTTAATTATAAAACAATATTACAGTAACTTTCAATTATTTTCATAGTGGCACTCATGTCGTCAAAATGGTCAGATATAACAAATCTTTTTCCGGGATCGATGTTTTTTCGTGTTACTCATCATCATCGTCAGATTTTATCTTCAACCTCAATCTTGCTTCATTAGTGTTTTTGAAGGTGAAAAGGATCCCACGGCGGGATTCGCTTCACTTCGAAGTCAAAGACTTGTATTCAGAAGAATCTGGTATTCAGAGATGCATATGAATCTAGAGACACTTCCTGCATCCAAATTGGTGAAATTGTTTCGGCTAGATTCGTTTATATAGATACATCCAAGAAATATTACGCTCCTTCTTAGGTAGTTGGGTAAAAACACACTCCAACAAATGAAATATGAATAAAATGTATATGTCAAAAGTTATTAATCCCTGCAATATTACCAGTATATAAATGAATTATTAGAGCTAAATATTTTAACTCCAAATTAACTGCATACCTAAATACAAGTAAGATTATATATTAAAAAATATATAAAACGGCTTTTGAGGATAAAATAAAACGGCTTTTAAGGGATAAAATAACATGGGTTTTAAACAAATTAATGAACAAAGTGAGCTAAGGTCTGACTGGCAAAATTTTGAGTCTCTTGTTCCAAGCTTAACAGTTTGTAAAGCTTAGCATATCGCACAATGTCACTTTACAGTTTATCTGTTTTGTGGCACATTTAATTTGGAAAATCAGATCTGCATGATATTATACCACTTGCCATTTTAAGAATCAGACAAGCGCGCTCATACCCATAAACATAATCAGATTTCTATATATTTTTTATTTCAATTGGATAATCGGGAGCTTGGAATCACAAATCATTTCATTTTTATCAAAAGTTATTATGACTTCAAAGTTAAAAAAATTGAAAAAATAAAAACAACACATATATGGAAACCTCCTAGTCATTTATGATTCTATTGGGGTAAAAAAATAATCATAGAAATTCGATAATATTTAAGGGTGAAAGACAGTACTCTAACAAACAGTTGTAAAAATGTATAAATGTACTGATGAAAACTGCGGTCTCAACAATTCTGTTTATATATAACTTCTTTAGGATTAGACCCAAAGCATAGGTTTTGTTATCTCAGTCTATGAGTCAGTCAGTGAGTCAGTCTATGATGAGTTTTTCAATAGCATTGGCAGGGTACCCTCATCAGGGTCTGGATGACCATATGTACCTAGTCCAGCAGTTTTCTCTTTCAGGATCGATGTTCTTACTATCTTGAATCAAACCATCAATTTAAGTTAGCTGTGCTCAAAATCCTGTCTGTCATAACTTACCTAGGGGTCCTTCACAAAACACCACAGTATATTTAAAACATATCTATCTCAGAGTTGTCATATGATGAAAACAGGATGATTTATCTCAAACAATCGTCATTGCAAATTTAAAATCTCCAATGTGCCATTTTTTTTATTTCATAGAAATTATGATGTGTGATTATGGAGCCCTACATAGCGCGTGGCACGACATTTGGCCATTTATTTAGTAGTATTTTAGAGTGGTTATCGAATTCACAAATTCCTTTATTTAAACTTGTACACGGGTCAAGCCCGGATCATTGGAAGGCATCAGTGGGACCGAAGCCAACACTAAGAGGCCTTTACAAATCTATACATATAACAAGACTGTAACTATGTTGATGGCAGAAGTTGGACAGGGGTGGAGTGGGAGCAGGTGACAGCAAAACGGGAGTGCGACGGGAGCAAGATGGACGTGGAAAAGATGTGAGGCAGGAGTGGAGTAGAAGCGAGGTGGGATTGAGACAGGATCTGAACTTCGGCAGGGCTGGACCGAGTTAAAAAAGGGGACGGCAGTTTATTCTTCATTTAAATACATCTACGTTTGACCACATACTCGACACAAATAAATTGAGTCGGCAGTTAAGTTGGAGCGCGGCGGATGTTTTCTTACGCGTATAAAGTCGCGGGTACAGCTAGTAATATATAAAAATACAGTAAGTGGTTATGTGGATGGTTGGTGAAACTATTGTACAATATGAGTTTGAAAAGTTGTTTGCGATTGTGATGAAATGGTTATGAATTAGAAAACTAGTTTATTGGCTGATGCTCCCACACAGTGAGTAAGATAAGGTATTTCTGTGTGGGAGCATCAGAATGAGATAACGGCACCTGCCAATTTCGTCTCATCATACAAAAATGTTAAGGCTGGTGATGACTCACCACCTACAAAATGGGCCTCCCATCATCTCATATTACTATTATTACACATAGATTTTAAATTTGCGACGACGAAATATAGCATGTAAATGTACATATATGTAACATACCTCTCAGAAGGAGCATGCACAGACCAGCCAAAGTCAGCCAGTTTGAGGTCTCCGTCAATGTCTACCAGAATATTCTCCGGCTTGATGTCACGGTGCATCACATGACGTTGGTGGCAGTATGACACTGCATCTGCTACCTGGAATGCATCCAATGGTACAAAACAATAAGATACTGCAAGGTGAGATAACAGAGAATCAATGGAGAAACCATACAAACTCCCCATAAGTAGGATCAGGGTAAGAAAGACTCAAATACAAATTATTTAAGGAGTACTAGAATTCGCCTGCGGTTTCATTTGCATGGACTATATTACAATAGGTAGATCAGACAAGAACTCAATTTCTCTTTTCTTTAATAAATTTACAACAATTGTGATAACACAATACAAACTAACTTTATTAAACTGAAACAGCTGATAGCATAAGAAAATCTATATATTGGTATTATATTACCAATATATAAGGAGGCTTTATATACAAGGTTGTACTAACAATAACACTTGTTTCATCATCATTATCCACAGACCTTTCTATCCCACTGCTGAGTATAAGCCTCTCTCTTATCATGTCACCTGCCTTGATCCTGTGCCAATTGAATCCAGGTTCAACCTGTAATAGACACAATATCATCCACCCATCTTGCAGCTGGACAACCTAAGCTCTGCTTCCCTTGTCTTGACCACCACTCGGCTACGATCTTACTCCACTTGTCATCACTGCATTTAGCAACATGTCCTGCCCAGTTCCATTTCAATTTAATTAGTGCAATTCCAATATCTCGAGCTTTTGTTCTCTGTCAGATTTCGGTATTTCGAACTTGGTCTTTGAGTTTGATACTGAGCATTTATATGTCTCGCTGCTTCACTCAAATTTACTGCACAGCCTCATACATGAATGTCCATGTTTCATTTGTATCGTTATTCTATATAGGTGTAAAATTAAGCTATATTCCATACCTGATAAATGTATTTAGCAGCTCGTGCCTCTGGAAATCTTCCATGTGTTGAATTAGTAAGATGCTTGTACAGTTCCCCGCCAGCTGCAAACTCTATCACCAGGTAAATACGTCTTTCATCATGGAACCATGTCAATAGACGCAGTATATTTGGGTGCCTGACAAATTAAACTTCAAATTTACTCCTACCCGATTATGGTGAAGCCAAAAGGAGTTTTTTGTTTTAGTAGTTATATCATAACTAATATTATAAATGCGAAAGTAACTCTGTCTGTGTTTGTTACCTCTTTTTAGCTAAACAACTGAACTGTCTTTATGAAATTTGGCACAGAATTTCGGACCTGGAAAATGACATAGGCTATATTTTATCATCATCATCATCACCGTTTTTCATCACTACGCAGGTAGCATCACGGGGCACAGCTATTTAGTATATATGTTCATTTATTACTGCATAATTACTGAACTACTTATCATACAACTACTTAACATAAATGAACTATTTGACAAATGAAGTATTGTTAGAAGAGTCTTGATCTTCCACTGGTAATAGACTAAGTGATGTCAAACTAAATTCAATATGGTGCTCTCTAGAGTAATAAAGGAGCATATAACAAAAAAAAATAAAAAAAATAAGGTGTCATGTAGGGTATCAAACAGACAGGGTTAATTAGTATAAATTAGGTTTTGTTTGTTATTGTTATTATGTTTATAGCATAACTAGTAGTGCAAGTGTTAGAGAAGTTGACTTACAAAAACATTAACACAATATTTTTAGTTAAAATGTCAATTTGAATTGAATATCAGCCTGCAGGTCGAATGCTTTGATACTGTCTGAAGATTACACTGGTAGTAGAACTATAGTTGTTTATTGTACAAGGCTGGAAAGTTGTATTTTACGTTCGAGTGTCTGCGTGTGTAGCGATGGATTCAAGAAGACACGAGATAAAATAACTTTACAGCCAAGTGCAATACAACGTTTTTCATCATATCCTAGCGAGGAAATTGTTTAGTTCACTTATTTTCTCCGGCACAGAAATCTGCTTGGCATCATATGCAACTTTACTGGTCCTAAACTTACATTATAATCATATGAATCCACTTTCATGTATCCATTTAATTTTAAGCATTATTTTCAACAAAATGTACGAAAATGAAAAATGCTAAGAGAAAGTAAATTGTATATTTTTATTTACATTTTGCGTAAGTACACAAAATTTCTAAGTTATTTTAATATAAAATTTAGTGTTTCTTTAAGCTAAGATAGCAACCTCTTTGAATCAAACTATTTGTTTTCATTTTGTGAAGGTATTGTACAAAAAGGTTAGAAATATTTTGTATTGAAAATGTAGAGCTTCATCGTGTTAGAATTTTGAAATTACTTTCCACCCTAGGGAGCAAAATGAACTTTTCGACGCCAGTATTAGCCTTGAAAACCTAACTTTACGAGCTAGTAAGATGAAAAATATATTGTTTTCACTGCTACATTCTATTAGTAGGATAATAAATTTAGTAGTAATCTTTACAGGAAAAAAACTATCTAGTTCTATCACAAGAGTGAGAACTAAAAGGAGAGTTAATTTTCCGTTTAGTTCTATGTGTAGAATTTACTGGAATTTTAGACAATAAAACTAGCCCTGTTGTTTCTATCCTTTTGTTAGCATTTCACGAATAAGTCATAACGAAATTTGCTTTAGAGATGAGATTTAGAACCCTGGAAAGGGACATGGGTTACGTTTCATCATCACCATGCATCATGCGTGCATATGAACATAAAAGCTTTAACTTGAAAGTTAGTGAATGATAGTAATGCATTGACAAAATGTAGTTTTTTCCTAGAAGGATGGCTTTATTTAGTTAATTAATTATTCTTAGGGTGAAATAGAAAGTGAAGAACTTACTTCAAATGTGACTGAATTTCTATTTCTCTTAGAACTTGTCGCTCACATTTTGACTTAACAATCTGTGATTTGAAAAGAGTCTTGATAGCAACTAGAAATCCAGTTTTCTTCTCTCGTCCTACGTTGACATGTCCAAATTTCCCTTGACCAAGGTTTGTACCCAGTTCAAAATCCTTTGGTGACCATTTATACCTGAAATGTTTAAAAATATGTAGGTACAGAACCTATGAAAAGAGTAAAATCAAAATAATATAGTTTATTGAAAAGTAAATTACGCGGTCCCATAGGCTTCATGGCTTGTAATCTTGTTCTCCAATTCTAAAACTTCTGCTGTACTCATGGTATTGTATCACACACAGCTTTTCTATTCTATTCCTACAAAAATACGTAAAAGTAAGTCTGATGATAAATATATTTTAAAAACAAAACAAAATTTGTCCTTTGATTGACCGTTGGTTTTGATTTTTTGACAGTTTGATTCTTTGATTGGTTTTGTTATGTTGTTGGTTCTGCTTGTAGCTGTCTCCAACAAATCACAACGTGTCACAGATTAAACAAATTGTAGTATTTTATGAGAACCCCTATCCACAATCATTCCGATCCGATTCCGAATCCGACAAGTTGTGAATGGTCCTACGCATCTAAGACAAAGATTAATCGATCTTTAATCTTGATTTTAACAATCTAAAGATTAATCCAGCTTGAACCACATTCCTCTCTTGTGTTCCAGCAGACCACTGATAGATAATTTTTCGCTTAGCTAAGGAATAATGGGTCTGTGGAGTTTTGGCGGGAACGTCATCGAAACATGTTGTTGCTTTTTCTAAACTTGTCTATTTTGAACATTACGATAAAAATGGTGGTGTTTTATTCATTAATTGTTCGATCAAGTACGTGAGTGTGGGCAAGTGAAATAAAGTAGTGAAACGTGTAATTTTACATTATCGTCATAACTCCATAGAAGCTTCTAGTAAAGGGACCACTTTACTGAAGCAGAACTCGAATTTGACAATACTTGCCTTTGGCAAATGCTGTAAGCGGGTCCAAATGCAATAAAAAAAAACCGGACAAGTGCGAGTCAGACTCGCCCACCGAGGGTTCCGTACAAACTAAATAAAAGGGGGAAATCATATATATTTTTTATATTTTCCTTCATAAACCGAAAAATATACATCGTAAAAATATTTAACACATTCCTTGCTCACCACTCGGATCCGAGTAGGGGCTATAGTAGCGGCACCTCCCACTCGGATCCGAGCGAGACACATTTTTTTTGTGATTAAATAAAAAAATACCAGTTTTCGGATTTTTTCCTATATGTGTACTCTAACACAATGCTTCTTGCCAAATTTCAGAGTTCTAGGTCAACGGGAAGTACCCCTTAAGTCTTGATTCCTCTGTGAGTGTTGAAATGTGTGTTTTTTACGACATATTCGGCTGTAACTCTTTTTTACGAAAATTGAGAAATTTTATTTTTCTCTCTGCAGCAAGATACTATGGATCTGCGTATATGGTTTTAATTTCAACTCGATACCTTTACGCGTTCCCGAGACAAAGGTCTTGACACCCGGACAGACGGACGGACGGACAGACGGACAGACGGACAACAAAGTGATCCTATAAGGGTTCCGTTTTTTCCTATTGAGGTACGGAACCCTAAAAAGGGTCTGTCAAATTTTCTTAGGTCTATAAAAATTCATAACAGGCATTAGCACAAAAAAAATTAAGTAGAAAAAAACATGGTTGTCTGTAAAGTCAGTTTACGGACGATAATTTTACGTGATAACGATGCGTCACAAGCTGAACGCTTAGGCCGATCGTGCCTCTCTATCGCTTGTTCCGCGCTTTCGCTTGCATGCTCGGCTTAGGCGGAACGTGACAATGAGTCTTGCTTTTTCATGCGTGCAGCTGGCGTTCATCGATTTTTAAGACGTTATCACTTAACACGTCAAAAAAGTCACGTAGAAAATGATATTGGCCAAGAGTTGGGTGTTGCTATTTTTTAGCAACGAAACAAAAATCAAAAACATCTCAAAATTATTAGGCAAATGACATAAATTAAACATCTAAATTATTTTTTTCATTGTTTCCAAAAACGAAACTATTCAACACAGAATTCGCCCTATTACATAGGACATCCAAGTTAGGATTTTTTTGAGTTAAAAAATTTGTATTTATTGTTATAATTTTCTTGTCAGCCCGATTCTGGATAAGGTTTTATGGGTTTTATGTCTTATAAATTGATGTCTATGTCTATGATGGACAGTCTTTTTCAATGAAAAACATATTCCTCTTTCTTACGCAGTCGCGTGGCGTCGCAGGACTATGTTTTTTATTTTCATTCAAAAAACTTTAAAACAAACAGTTTTCCTATTTTTACTGACTAGTAAATTATAGGAAAACTGATTGTTTTAAAGTTTATTTTTGATTTATGTGTGTAAATCTTATTATGCCGCAATGATTTATTATTACGGCGTATACACTGCAATGTACGAAATAGGCATGTTAAATTATATTATAGCTTATTTGACTAAAACTATTTTAGTGTTGTAGCTTAAATCACAGGCAAATGTGAGTGTTCCTATTCACGACCACTGGACACTAGTTTTAGTTATAGGAATTTCCTATAGCTAAAACCCGCGGTTTGACTTTAAATTTGCGGCGACTATTATAATTAGAAATGTACGTCAAATTAGATATCCTCGATTGGGACACACGCACGTGATTTTTCAAACTGATGTGCTATATAAATAAGCTGTCATTTGTCTAGAAAAATATTGTCTACTCCTATCAGAAAATGAAAGGTCAGTGCAACGAAGATGGATAAGAGCCTTGCTCTATAGTTTTCTGCAGGCGCTTCGTTGGATCGAGGGGTGTGCGCTCCCTAACATACCCCAACTTTAACGAGCCCTAACCCATGCTTTTCTTGGCAATTACGACGAAAATGCATTTGCAACGCGTATTCGATAAGTTTCTTGGGAGTAAGATAAAAAAATATTCTTATCTAGACACGCGGTAGCGTGTCAAGCCAAGTTCAAGCTTACTAGAAACTGGCGTGCAGCACCGTGTGTAATTTATCTCATATTTTTTTTTTTTTTTTTTATCAGCCCTGTTTGTACAAACTGTCCCACTGCTCCCATCTCATAATTACTATTACGCAAAATTAGTTTAGGCATAGCATGCTCGCAAATGGAGTTAGATATTATTGTAACAAATTGCATTACATGTACATAATTTGTACATATACTTAGATTTAAATTATTGAATTACTCATATGTTTAAAAGGTTTTATTTAGTTTGCCCTGTTTGTTGTTGATGTTGTTGTTTACGTTTTTTGGGTCAAATTTAGTAATCGAAATTTGACCCCCTTCCTGTTCACAGATTGATCGGATATTTGGTACAAGCCTTTAGTTTAGCTAACAATACAATGAAATATATTTAGTATCATTCTAAATTAAATATGGCCACCGCCACAAAATGGCGGATTTTATATTTTTTCACAACCCCTCATAATGGGTATCAAATAAAAGGGGGTTTCTCGTAGAATACATTAAATTTACCTACATCATTATCTTTCCTTTCAATAAAACTGTGAAGTTTTTTAAAGCAATTATTTTATAGATTATTACAAATTAGGCACTGTCATGTTAAGTAACATTGCGCTCACTTTTTTCATATTTATGACAAAATAATTAGTCTAGAATATTTTGAATTTCAGACTACACTTGGGTGTTAGGTTGAACTATGTCCGTACTTTAAGGGGACATTGTATTCATCTACAGACAAGTATTAACAACTTTTACTAAAAATTCTCTGTGTAAAAGAAGCAGTTACCTTCGTCAACAAATAATATATCCTTAAAACAACTGTGACTGTGACCTTCCACGCTGGGCTGGGAGGAAAAGAAAAACATAGAATGTACCAGCAGCTTCTCTTCCCGGGCATACTGTATAAGTCAGTGAAGGGAATTGAGGGAATTTGGCATTTATGTTGACGATGGGCTGACCCCCTGTCACTCCAAGCCAATATTACATCTTACCCTCATAATCTCTCTAACCCTCTAACACCCTCTCCCTTCCATTTAACCCTATAACCAAGGTCAAATGTGGCACGGCCTCATGGTCTTTGATGCTCTGCCTACCCCGCATGGGAAAACAGCGTGATTGTGTGTGTGTGTGTAAAAGAATTGTTTTTTTTCGATCTCTGGATTAGTTCTATAGTATAAATATATAACGATAAGTACAATGATTTCGTAAGATCGTATATCCGAAATTATACTAAAAAAGCTTTATATTCCCTTTGAATAGTGGGGTAAGAATGCCTCTATTAATATCATAAGACACAACATAATATAATTATCACGACGCATCCACACAATATACTTATATACGTATCTACATGTTATATGTACCTACCTATGTTTCAGACAAGATCTATTACACAAACAAAACACGCATCACAGCGTGACACAAGTCTACCAACCCTGGCAACCAGCTGAAGCAAATCACGTTGCTTATACAACCATAGAGGTAGCCAACATATGAAACAAATTTTTTATCATACTACATTGATCATTGAAGTATGGACATGTGACTATAGCGCCTCATTTCATGTTTAAAAATTGGTTGGTAAGTACTGGCAGGATGGCGGGAAAATGGCGGGGAAACTTGGAAAACGCGCGCACCCGGGGTGGCGTCTATTCGCTCATTCCGTACCCGAACGCGCGGCCGCGCGCCGCTCAATCAATACCACTTTTGTACCAAAATACAACCCTTATCAAATATTTTGCTTGCTATATTATACGTATAAATTCAGTGTAATTATATTTATAAATAGTAAAATAGTGATAAATGTAAGATTATCGGAAGAAACATCGGAAATAGGAGGCAAGTAAGTGATTTGTATTATTAGCACGTTATGATGACCTACTTACCACCGGGGTTAGAATGTTTTTATTGGTTGCTATAGTGCCTGTCTAAGGCTTTGATCTATCGTGTTTTCGTAATTACTTCTAAACAAATAAACGTACTGCGACATCGTGTTTATTTCGTGCCTAATGGGATTTTGATTATTATAACGGAAAAGCTGTAAGTAAATAGCATTTGCGGCGTAAATCCAAGGTGGAGGCAGTAAAGATCGTTTATTTGATTAGATTTTAATGGTTACTAAGAGAAAATTCATACTTACCTACATTTACGTAATATATTATTTAAAGAGTAGTTGAGGTAAGTATTTTATATAGGTACTTTATATTTTTTTGCGTTAGTAAAATTTTGTTAATATCCTACGTATTTCTCTTTCCTTTGGAATGCCTGTAACGTGTATAGTTCAATATATAATTATTTAAAATATTGTTTATCTACCACAATCCAATATTCCTAGTGCTTTGAGATTGTAGTACAGTTCAAAACATTATCTGGTAACGTACTGCGCTCGTCACTCCGATACTTTTGGTTTGCCCAGAAATTTCATTGGGTACAATGATCCCCAATCCTCTACAAGTCTACACTACACAATACAATGACTGCACTGTCCATAGCGCATGTTGGTAGGTACAATACTATTTGCCGGCTAAATGACAAAAAGGAAAATATGTTTTTCCAGGCTGATTAAAAATTTTAAAGGAGTCCTATTAAGTTCTACAAGTACACATAAACATATTAACACTCCAAAGAAACTTCACATTTCACCTTGCCTTTATGTTGCCAATTTTCGCCGTAACCAGAGGTCACAAATGTGAGCGGTCAAGCAGAAAAAGCTAACGGGAAAATAATTTATTTCGAGATAAACGTGAAGGTGAAGGGTGAAGGATCACAAATTCAATCACCATAAAACTAATTAAAAAAAAATTGACTTCAAAACTGAAAATGAAGAAATAACAACTGTTGCATAATACCGACAAATTAAATCAAAACTGGGCGTCTGGGGTGGGGTGGGTGCAAGGTCCTAAACCAAGTCTTAGACAGATACCGACCTCGAAAATATAGATGGGGTACGTACCTACTTAGGTAGTTTTGATTTAATTTGTCGGTATTATGCAACAGTTGTTATTTCTTCATTTTCAGTTTTGAAGACTTTTTTTAGGGTTCCGTACCTCAAAAGGAAAAAAACGGAACCCTTATAGGATCAGTTTGTTGTCCGTCTGTCCGTCTGTCCGGGTGTCAAGACCTTTATCTCGGGAATGCGTGAAGGTATCGAGTTGAAATTAAAACCTTATATGCAAATCCATAGTATCTTGCTGCAGAAAGAAAAATAAAATTTCGCAGTTTTCGTAAAAAAAAGTTATAGCCGAATATGTCGTAGAAAAACGCACATTTCGACACTCACAAGGGAATCAAAACCTATGGGGTACTTTCCATTGACCTAGAACTATGAAATTTGGCAAGAAGCATTGTGTTAAAGTACACGTATAGGAAAAAATCCGAAAACTGGACATTTCTAATTTAATCACAAAAAATGTGTATCTATGCAAGGAATGAGGGCCCAAATTTTTAAGTGAATTAACCGTATCATGTGGGGTATCATATGAAAGAACCTCATTAACATAAGCTAAACAGGTTTTTAAATATTTTTACGATGTATATATAAAAAAAATATATATATATATGGTTTCCCCCTTTTATCTACTAGTTTGTACGGAACCCTCGATGGGCGAGTCTGACTCGCACTTGTCCGATTTATTTTTATGAAGAAATAGGTTTGCACTTGACCGCCAACTCGCTTGATGTTAAGCGACGTTGCGGTCTACGACTCTGACTAATTGATATTCACAACGCACACCGTCGATAAGCTCTCGACGCTCGGTACGTTTAAATGACGGCCCTACCTACCGCACTACCCTCATCGTTATACTCGAGACAGGAATCATCCAAAAATAGCCCCGTGTCATTGACCTTGGCTTGGCACCCTTATCTGTCGCATTGCCAAATCTGCCTTGCACCCCTGTTTCTCTAGGGGGAAGACAGTAGCCAGAAAATCCACCCCTCTAAGAGTAAAATATATACTTCTATTTGTATACCTGACAGATTTAAGTGACGTTTGCCGTTAGCTTTTTATACGGATATTCTAAGCCTAAAACAGTCATGCCAAAAATTTATTTTCATATTTACCTGACTGCCTAAGGAGGATAATATTTTTCTACATGTAATTAATACTTATCTAAGTATACGTAATTGCGTACTAAAGGATTGTAAGTGCGTAAGTTTATCATGCACTCATAGCATAAATGGTTTAATTGATTTTGATGTGAAGTCCTTTGCACATTATTTTTTTCGCAAAAAACGTACGAGAATCACTTTTATTCGAGTATTTTATTTAAATTTTAAGTATCCAGTAGTATATAGAAGTATCAAGTATCCATAACTTGTTTTTCTTTTTGAAATCATTTTTTTTATAGCTAAAGCCGTATAAAAACGTATAAAATGTTTGATTGTATTTTCAATTGGGAACATGCATGTGATCGGCAAGTTAAACATTTAAATAATCCCGTTTGATAACATTTAAACATTTAAAAAATTCCGTACAGAGTGAAGCCTAAAGGTGTGTTTTATTAAATAAATTCAACGCATTTATACCAAAAATATAAATTTTGAAAGATCTTACGTGAGATTAGGGGAGAGGAGAGGGGGTCCAGACAAATCTCACGACATCTCGCGAGGTGAGAGGGGGAGTAAAAATATCCTCAAAAACGCCTCATGTAATTAATGGATGCCCCTTATGAGCTCTGTACCTAGTTGATCAATAAAGCATTATTTCTATTCTATTTCAATAATTATTGTACTGGAACAAGTCTGCCTTGCAATGGATACTCCATTGTATGATTATTTTCTTAATGAGATTATAGCGGTTTCGGAGTGCGGTTGTGGCGTGGTGAAATTTTAATTTATAAACTCCTCTCATAATAAGATAACCTAATATAAGGTAGAAATTAAAATCCAACATTTACCTACATTTTGTTTACTAGCCCCCGACCCAAAAAGGAGAGTGTTATAAGTTTGACGTGTGTGTCTCTGTATTTTTGTTTCTGTCTGTGGCACCGTAGTTATCAAACTGATAGACCGATTTTGTATTTTTTTTTCTGTGAAAAACAAGAAAAGGTGTTCTTAGCTATGTTTTTTCGAAATCGGCTAACTGTTATGTCAGAAGATGTCAAGTCTTCTAAACTTATGATAATGTTGTATTTATTACATAAAGTTTATTTACAGGAGAGAATTATACCTACATTTTGTTTTTGATAACATTAATACCTAAAAACATTAATAATAATAGTTTAAAAAAACTAAAAAAACGGTTCAAATTATTGTATTGTCATCGGTCCTCGTTAAGTCTACAAAGTTTGAATGAAATCTGACCGTTTGAAGTGGGTCAAAATCAAGTCCAAAGGAGTCAGTTACAAACAAACAAACATTTAACATGCATACAGGTGAAGCTAATAAAAGCGTGTTAAAAATGTGAAATGATGACATCCACAATACGATCGAGATTTTTTAATTTGTTTTAAGTTGTATATACACACGGAGTGTCAAAACTTGATGATTGACGCCTCATATGTCAAAATAAGATCATCATTTTATGAGATTCGGGAGAACGCATGAAACTATTTACGTATGTATATAACAATCATAACCGTCCTTTAAAATAATTTAGGTTATTCAAATTGTAACCCTTCTTTTTATGCAGTTGGGTAAATATGTTGTTTATATATTTGTTTAATACGTACCTAACAATATTTGTGTCTTGTGATTGACCTCCATTTCGCTTAATTTCTTGCGGTGTAAAGGCGGAGCGCGCTCTTGCATTATCTAAGGCAATTATATTTTGCCTAAAAGTATATATGTATCTGATTAAAGCGATTTAAAGACACCGAGATTTTATAAATTACGGAAAAATGAGTGCATTTCCCATAATGGCACTGTATTCCCCAGTTTAAAGGTTTATAAAATAAAAGTGTAATCAATGATAATAAGGAAAGACTTCAAGAAATATCAAATGCTCTCTCCAGAAATGTATTATACGTATTTATTACCAATATTGTGAAATTTGTGAATAATGTCACTTTCTGTCCCCAGGTAAATTAAAAAAAGCTGCTCAAAATTCTTCGCTATCACTCGCATGACTTAACGTTAATTAACTGTGACTTAATTTAAAAACACTTTCACTCTTGCGAAAATGTTTATTTTTCACTTACGCAGTAAACCTGGACAAAGATATGAAACTAAAACTTTCTTCGTGTGTCCGTCAGCTTCTTTGAAGAATGCGATACTGTCTCCCTCGTTCATATGTACAGATTATATTGGTTGTCCTGTAGGACTGGTTGACCACAGAATAGTATTGAGTAGAAAGTCATCGGGCGGCCCTTTGCCGTGGAAAGCTGTTTACTGTTTGCCGACACGCGGCGTGGTATAGGCGGTGTGACGGGTGCGGGAGAAAAGCTCTTGCGATGACCATATTGTAAGAATTAATTAGGACATAAATCTAGTCTTTGAGTATCCATTGAATATTAGTTAGAAATGAAACTTAGTTAGAACATAAAATAACAAAAATATTAACAACCAAAACCCTAAGATAACATTTTAAACCGTTTTCAAAAAGGAGGTAATCATTTGTTTTATGTTTGTTACTTCATAGTTAACTCCGTCAGTTCTGTGGGACCAATCTAAAAGTAGGTATTATATTATCCTTTCTAATTCCTCTGGTTTCCCTTCAACACGTATATAATCCTTTCTAATAAAAAAACAATTTTCCAACTCTAAATAGATTCGCAATTCTTTTTAATTGAAAGAAAGTTCATTAAAATAGGTTCTGTAGTTGGATTTTTAGTAGTATCCAAACTGCGTATTTAGATATCGGTTGTTTCAGTTTATAACAATAAAATTAGCGAATTGGTCATAATGTACCATCAATTGATTTCCTTAAAGTTCATACTAAACGTTCAATTCTAGGTTTCCAATCCAAACAGTCAAGATATCAAGAAAAAAGAGGAAAACGTTCTTGCGAAATATAACAAGGGGTTATAAAGGTCACACTTTACGTATTTCATTCTGGACTACAACATCGTCGTTTTCCAGCAGGCTACTTGGTGGCTAAGCAGAGTTATTTACAATAAAATCATTAAAGCTATCTTGATTGATCTAAATAATCATAGTGTCCCTAGAATTGTCAAAAAATGTAGTCCCCACGCCGTAGGTACTCTCCACGTAACTGTAGTGTAGGGACACTTTCACTACAGACGTCTGGTCACGGCACACGCCTCGATCATCCGATAACTGTATACGTTATTACCATTCAGTACTTACATTGTTGGCTTACGTCGGTACGTCGAAAATATTTCGGTTAAAAAATATGGCACGCTGAAAGTTTATCATGTTTTCATTTCGAAGTATTTAAATTGTTCCACAAAAAAAAAGTTTTGATGAAGGTCTGAGCATTTAATGCTTTTAAACCTACTTATTCGACTGTGTACCAAAATGCTGTAGCATTGCTACTTTGAATGTTGGGCGAGCTCGACACAAGAATTTTGATCACGCGTCGCGTCGACAAGTCTCAGTTTTGAAACTTAGATCAGGATTACCATATTTTATGTACATACTTACGAGCTTATCTTGAGGATATTTTAAAAGAAATAAGTATTCACAAAACGTCATTCAATGCTCTTATATTTATACGCGCTACGTATATCTAATATAAGTTATTTATTATTTTACTGTTAGTATCACAAATACGGAGGGGTCTCGGCTTCGGTTGGTTTTTAGGTTCCGTAGTCAACTAAGTAGAAACCTTTATAGTTTCGCTATGCCCGTCCGTCTGTCTATCCGTAAATACATTTTGAAAAAAAAAAAACTCACCTCACGATTTTTATTTTTCTTGTCTACCCCTTACTATGGGATATCGTTGATAGGTTATAAAAATATTAGGTATAAGTATGGGAAAATCGTTGAAATTAAACAATTTATGACGGATTTATCGCATATATAGGTATTTTACATAATTTTAAGGTCTGAATTTTCGAACACTGCAGGTAACTCCGGTACGTAATAAATCCGTTAAAAATTGTTTAATTTCAATGAGAAACAATCCCAAAAACCTTAGAAAACATTATGGGAAAACCACTTTTCGATTTTGAAATATTCTAAGTATTTGAAAAATATTAAGTTGTATGCTGATATTTTTTGTTAGAATCAAGTAGCCTCACTGCCAGCTAAACGGTTGGCTTCAATTAAAAGGAAAGTTAAAGGAAAGAAATAAGTTAACGTGTTAAAGACAATCATCTCATTAAATGTACATAGAGAGCCAAATTGTCGTTCAAATTCCGTTTGAATCGCAAAATCAATCAATGTTCATAGTATCAAACAAGTAGTTTTATTTAAAGTCCGTCTAGTGAATTTAGAATATGTAGTGGATAATAGTGAGTTGCCACTACGAAACCCTACTCTATGCGTGGGCCGACACGCACTTAGCCAATAATTTTTGGTTATATTCAGCGAGATCTTCGCAGGTTGCTAACCAATTTTAATTATTTCTCTTTGTGTAATGTAAATGTTTCAGATGTTTCATATTAAAGGATTTGAACCTTAATTTAAGACTGGGGTTACCGAGAAATATAATTGATAAACCATTAACTTTGCCCTGCAGTGTAATTGATAATGAATACACTCTCTCATGGTTCTCTGGCTGATGGGATGTGAGTCACAATCACTTATAAATCGTTGATGAGGTGTTAAGCGCTATGGGAAGCCAGAGATGACTAGATGACTGATTATGAGAAACAGTTTTTATCTAGTTTATGAAACGTGTGAGAAAGAGTGGTCTGACGTGTCTGACGTGTGAGAAAGAGTAGTCTGAGGTGTGTGTGAAGTGGTGAAACTTACCTAGTAATAACTGAAGAATTAGTTATTCTAGGTTTTATTTATTTTATAAGTACGAAATATTGTTGACATGTATGTTTGGATGTTTATTAACCCATTATAGAAAAAACTAGTAATTGATTTTGACGGCATTTTAAAATGTTATATCTTCTCTACAAACTAAAAATCAAACAATCTTTGTTGGTACTCATATAATAAGAATATCTTCTTGTTTGTCTTGACCACAGACATAAACATTTATTTTTTCGCTACGAAAACGATTGTAATTTGTTTTGACTAAGGTCTATTTTTTACTTAAAAGAGATTATCAATTTGATATGTAGGTATGTGTGTATGTATGTTTGTCCACGTATTACGCGAAAACTGGAAGTCGTATTGCAAAAAAAAAACTTAATAATAATAATAAACTTTTTTTATTGAATAAAGTATTTGCCAGATTAGGGAACTGCAAGTTTTATCAAAATCGGTTCAGTACTTTCAAGATATGAACTTTTAAATTTTAAAATATACACGTTTCATCGACGCAATTCAAACTACTGCGTTTGAACAAAATTTGTTAGGTTTATTACTCATATTATGTAAAAGGATCTGACATACTTTTTATGTCAGAATAAAAACTAGGTGTCACAATAGTAGTAAAGTGTCTTTGAAAATTAAACGAACTCACCCATTGAAGTTTGATGAATAAAGTTTTAGTTTCAAGCAAAACTAATAAATACCATTAAAAACGACTAAATAAAAATAAAATAATTTTAAAAATTAAATTTATTTCAAAAAAGAATTTATTTAAGTATTTCAGAAAAGGAAGAAATAACAATTGATGCATAATACCGCCAAATTAAATCAAAATGGGCATCTACCTAACTAAGGTACGTACCCAACTATATTTTTGAGGTCGGTGTCTGTCTAGGACTTAGTTTGTGATAGTTTAGGGCCTGGAACCGACCTCAAAAATATATTTGGGATACGTATATATTTATTTCAAAATAAGCTCTTTACCTCTAGTCGAAATGACGTGTAACGGGAGATTTGCCAAGAATTCCAAGATCTGGGGTGGTCACGTCTGTCGATTGTATTTTGATCGATGAGCAAAAGATCCTCGTGTATTGGGTGCGAGGTGAAGGCGGGTATAGACGAAGGAAGACCCCGAAAGAGTGTGATGACGTCGTGATTGGTTCCAATTACCATTAGAAAGAAGTGAGCGTGAACGTGAAATGGGCCTATCAGATCCCACCATCCCATGCTGATGCTGATGCAATGTGAACATTGTCCAGCAGTAGAATCTGAATCTGATAGACTATCAGATAAATAAAAAAGAAATGAAGATCTCGAGTTTTTTAGCGAGTTGAGTTGGTTAGTGACCAAACTGGCAGGCCAATGATAGTAGAACTTAATAAATCCGTTAAAGTAAGAGTTTCACTCGCACACCGAGACTTTGTACTCCCATGCAACATAATATAAACAAAGAATACAGTACTAATTAGCGAAATGTGTTATAAATCTATTAATATTTGTAATTTCACATATTTTCTATACAGTAGAAATATTCTGAAATGGTACGCATTTCTAAAGAAAATATTGATAAAAGCACCATCTGCGTGACTTTGATAAAACAAGATGACTGTGCGGCGTACATACCTACCTAAAGTCAAGATATTATCGACGTAAGCGCCATCTAGCATCACTGTTATTTATAAAACAGGATGACTGCTAAAATGTCTTAAAATAACAAGTATATTATATTAATATTCGTGGAACATGGTAATAGAATAAAATATTAATAAAAAAAAAAAACAAGATTTTATTTAAATGCTCTAAAACGAAGAAAATAAATTTTATATTGATTTAGATAAAAGCTTGTCGCGAGAATACAAACATATTTTATTTTTTTCAAAAGAACAAACTAACTTTAATTCTAAGCAAATGATAAGAACGCGTCTAAGTCTTTTGTTGGAATTAAATATTACTTAGTAGATAGGTATGATGTTTGAAATCTCGCGACAAGCTTTTATTTATATCAATATAAAATTTACTTTCTTCGTTTTAGAGAATTTAAATAAAAGCATGTTTTTAAATATATATTTTTTATTAATATTTTATTTACTAGATTAAAAAAAGAGTGCTTGTCAAGACTATTCAAACGAGTCCAAACTCGACGGTTTTATCTTGTTTAGTTTAGGAGTTCCTATGGCCACCTTCCGACGCCATCTTGAGACCGTGGCTGTCATGTAGCACAAGAGTGCTTGTCAAGACTATTCAAACGAGTCCAAACTCGACGGTTTTAAGTATCTCGTTTAGTTTAGGAGTTCCGATAGCCACCTTCCGACGCCATCTTGAGACCAGCTTCATGGTACCATATTATTGCATTGTCACCGAAGTTACGTAAGTAAACCAAATTTCAACTTAATCTACATGAGTGGTTCTAATTTAACTCGCAAGATTTGTCCCATACTAATATACTAACAGGGCAAGTAGAATAAAAGCTTTCAATTAAACTATAACATTACTTAGTTAATTGTTAATAATATGTGATTAAATTTTCTTACTTCGTTTTGCATGTTGAAATGTATAAAATGAGTTACATTTAGGTACTTTTACAAGCAAATTAACGAAGAATTTTTGATACTTGTGAGTATTTCGTTTATGGTCTAACGATAACGTGAATTAATATGTTTAATTTTTAAAATGACAAAAAACCATGATATCTGGTGTTTTTTATTATTTATTGATTTACATCAAAGTGAACCCTATAAACTTGAGACTTGTATCTATATTACCGTTCGAAAGATACAGCCGTCAGATACACAGACAGATACCGTAGCCTCACCAATAAGCTCCCGGACCCTTGGTAGGGAAGGCTAAAAATTAGGTTATCGGGAAAGGGCTCGGTTATAGTTGCAACATGATAAAAAAAAATCTCGAACACTTCTTATGAGATATCGGGTAGACTCATAAGGCATAGTTAGGTTGTAATTTTAAGTCATATACTCATAAATATTGAAACATGTCAATAAATACTTCGAGATCACCCTCCGATATTAAATTTATGGAGAGATAAATATTGAGGGATCTTCATCAACGATGAGGGTGCATTTTTCATTGTTGATCATAAAATTTGATCGCACTTTTACGTCCATGGAGATAAATGAACTCTTCGTTGCTCTTAATTGAATGGGGGTGCTTAATTGGAACGACCGATATTGCTTCCCAATTATTGATATAGAAGTATTGCATGTACTAGCTGTGTGTTGCGATTTGGCGAGCTGCAAGAAAGTTTCCATTTGAAGCGAGGACCGTATCTACATATACTACGGCTATTTTTCTTCATGGTAGGTAGAGTATCAAAGACCATGAGGCCGTTTGACGTCACATTTAAATAAATATAAATAAATAAATATTGGAGGACATTTAACACAACGCCATCTAGCCCAAACTAAGCAAAGCTTGTACTATGAAAACTAGATGGTTGATAGAATACATATATACTTTTTTTCGTAAATACATACTTATGATACACAGAAACATCCAGACACAGAACAAACATCCATGCTCATCACACATTGTGAGCAGAACGTTAAAATAGATGCCCTACGCCAAGCTATTGCTGTCGTTGACGTGAAAATTGTATTCTGAAACTAGTACATATATATTGTCTTATTAAAGTAATCACTTCCCTCAAACAACCTATTTTAATGGAGTTTTAAAACTTTTGGATTTTAGATTCGCAAAAAGACTTCGTAATACGGTATCTGAAGGGTATAAAGGGTTCTAATCTATGCTAATGTCTATTCTTTATACCTGGCCTGTTACTTTGAAAATTGGAGCTTCCGAGAATCCAAGTACCTACTAAATTCAAGGAATACGTCCCGTCGCTTCTTTTGATGAAATAAGCCCGCAGCATCTTTGCGAAAACTTCACAAAGCACAATATCAAAGAACAGTCGTTTACTAGTAATAGGCTAGGCAAAACCTCGATGGTCAACATGGGAGAAATGGAGCACGACGCTCGATGACAACCGCTACTTCGGCCATTGTATTAGTCTCTGTAGCAATATAGAACCGACACGGCGAATCAACGTTTCGTTTGAGATCACGCAAATAATATTGGGTATAGATAAGTATCTATATTTTTTTTACTTATTTTTTTATCATAATAAAATAAATAATATCTATAGATATTAAAAGAAAAACAAAAAATCCGACTGAAGAAAAGCGGTTTTTGCAGTTTCACTTACGATTTCGTTACGCTTGATCTTACTGATGAGTGCCCGTTTTTGTTAGAAAGTATGCATAAAATCACTTTAAAAGACTATTTAAATGCCGCTTTCCCTGTTTCTTAACAATTACGATCTTGATACTAGTTACTTTTAACGCTCGCTAGAGTGAATAGATTTCTTTTATATCGATCTTCCATCCTCGGCCAAACCGTCACTTGCCATCCGGCGCAGATAATAGCACCAGATCAACAAATGTACCTAAATATATTTCGATTAAAAAAGAAAAGTTGTGTGCGTGATGATCTAACTTATCGTCTAGGGTGGTTATAATTCTAATTGAGGAGACTTGAGCATACATTTGTTGTTTCTAAAGGAGATTAGGGCACTGATTTCTATTTATGTGATTGGAACTACGTATAGCTAGGTTCGTATAGCTTCGAAAAGTTCGAAAACGTAAAGTTATAAGTCTAAAAACTATAACATGGTTATCATCATAAAAAATCGAATCGGTGTGAAACGGTTTTTATCTTCAACTAGCGGACCCGGCGAACTTCGTTTCGTCTAGAAGTCGAATGTCAAATCATCGTCAATAGTCACAAAACCGACCAAGAGAGAGTCGGAGAGTTCTGAACAAAATTTCGTCAATCAAGTACATATAATTGTCAAGAGTGCTGCTACCTAGAGACATCGTTTTATTTTTCCTGTAAAGTTTACGTAAACGTCTATCATGTCAAATTATTTTAGATAGTTGACCCGGTGATATTGTGTAGTCACCAAAAGTTACCAAAAATCGATATGAAGTGAAGTGAACGTACCGTGATTAACAAACACTTATTAGCAAACAAAAAACTACTTAGTCTTTAAAACAAAACGAACTTTATCAAAAACATATAAAATTATTATTAACGCGGTTATGTGTTGTCACAGATTACCACAGATTCTTTTGTTTTAAATTGAATGACGTTGGCATTCGTTACGCGCGTTTTTTAAAATATGCAAAATTAAATGTATATTTTTCAATCTTTCTGAGAGATTTTCTTAATATTTGTTTCCGTAAGAACCTTGTACAGAGTATTAGAAAACTACAAAAAAAAAAATAAGCCAAATCGGTCAAGCCGTTTTCATGTTATGTCGTGACAACGGAAAACGGGTTTCATTTTTATATATATAGATATTGTTCTGAAAAATGCGCGATGTACCTATTGGCAACAAGAGACGCTCAACCTATTCTAGGTTACAAGAGGTACAAGAGTAATGTTTTATATTAGGTATGATCATTGATCAATCGCCCTCTCTCTTCACGCAGCTTTTGCTCTGAGACAGATAAACAATCGGCTTTCTTGTACGTGATTCATGTAACAGCTACATAGATAGCACGACGGTAACCAGTGTCGAGGTTACCTATATTTTAGTACTGGATTGTATTTCTTAGATGTTATCTTTTTAGTAGTGAGGAGCTAATGATGCTCGTATCTTTGGCTCGTATCTTATTTCAGGTCTGGTTAGGAAAGTTTAGAGATTATTTTGTTTTATGACGATTATGTGATGTTATGTACTTAGATAAGATTGGGAGTAACCGTTTGTAGACATTTTTATAATGTTTAGTAGGTACATGTAGGTGCCTTTTTACTGCCGCCGCTCAAAGTTGGAGCGAGCTAGTCTCTATCTAGCTTTTTCTGTAATTAAGAATGTGAGATAAATGTTGATTGCGAAAAAAACACAATTTCACTTCGACTTTTGTTTCGACTTAGGTACAAGTAAGAACCTGCATAAGAAGGCAGATAATATATTAAATTGTAAAAAATATAACCCGTCTGCATTATAATTGAAAAGCAAAAAAAAAAAAACAAGTTATAATAATGCTCCAACCAACAAGTACTTAATAAGTTTTTTTTGCAACTATCATTAATGGTCATGAGTAGTTACAAGAAATCCTAGGTTTTCTCAGAACTGTATTATCTCTACAAACTGGGCTCTTAGAAAATGATGAATGAGAATAAAGAATGCACATTATAGAAATAAAGACAGGTAAGTATACCTACAATTAATCTGTTCTTAGAAATGCCTTCATTATTTTTAAAGTACAAATAGAACTGGCAAAGTAAACATTTAAATTGTTTTTAATAAGATATTAATTTTATCAAGCTTCTTTTAAATAGTTTTCATAGGAAAATTATTGCTCTATAAAAGAACAATACTGTCTCTGAAAAAGTAGCAGTCCTAAAGTAATACGTATGCCGTTATATTACCGCAAATAATTCCTTGGCTCCAGGAAAGAATTTCTGTGCAATTTTTGTGGTTGCGCCAACTGATGGAATTATAGAAATGGAAAATTGTTGTGTTCGTGGCGGAATCTTGTTCCGAATCTGTTGTACTAAGAATTATGTATTTGAATTTTGTGCTTGCTTTTCTTTTACTGAACTGTATGGTTATCGAAGGCAATTAATTTCACCAAATATTTAAAAAAAAACTGACCGCTGTCCTAAGTTTCTCTCTCTTAGACTACTGAAATCAACTCGTATCTTTTAATTTTGCTCAAGGGCCTAGTGCGACTTTTCATATTGCTTAAGTTGACGAGTTGACGCGACTACGATTTATATGGAATCCAATATTGATTAGGTATAAAAATACTGAAAAACTTGTAGTACTAGCCCTCTGGAAATGCGATTAAAGTTCGATTACTTCTCAATTTTGTAGATATATATACACCAAACATCACCATCATTACGTTTATAATTTTACTTTCCTTTCATTCACGAGCCTATTAAAGCTGATTGGCACTTTTCTTCTTCCAGACATTACGCTGTCAAAATTGCCGCCTGGTACGGTTGGACGCTCGAAGTGTTTTCGTGGGTATCTAAGATGGCGGCTGCACCAGCGGCTGCTTCGTGCATGGGCACGGAGCATGGATGCGTCATGTTCGATTGTTTGGTGCATCTTTGGGAATGGTAAGTTGTTTTTTTTCATAATTTTGTCGTTTTTGAAAGTGAACCGCTTAATGTTTGCTGTTCTAACCATAACAAATACTCTATATTAGGCTGTAGGTACTTGCATATCTATGGTTTAGTACAAATGGTTAATAAAATTACAGCCGATATAAATAAAATTATTCATTTTATCTACTCATGTAATCAACAATAATTTTCGCACTTCATATAGATTAATTATTCACCAATATTTAGGTAGGTACTATCCATAAGTATATTAAATCACACAATATCTCAGGAATGATTTTGGGTATTTTCCTTTAAATTTTTGAGAGCTTACTTCTATATCTTCTTTCAAGATTGTAATAAGGTTTTTTTTTTATTCGAAAATAGGCTTGCGCTTGACCGTCAACTCACCTGGTGTTAAGCGACATTTACGGTCTACGATGGAGCGCGTAAGGTAGCGAATAAGATAGTCAAGACGATATATCGCATTGATTTTTTTGTTTGTTTTGGCCGTTCAAATAGTTTTGTATTTCCTTAAATTGAAATGTCAATGATCTTATGTTTATTGAATTGGGTACGTAAAGTTTTTTTACTTCTTTTGAAAGAAAGTGACATACAGAAGTCTGGTCTGTCTGTCTGTCAAAAGCATTTTCTTAGTGAACGGCACCGACAACGAAGTGATCCTACAAGACTATCTTTTTTCTTTGAATTACGATACCGTAAAAAGAGTATGAAGTAGCAAAATGTTATATGTGACTTATCTGAATGGCCTCGTGGCTCAGTTGGCAGTACTGCTTGCCGAGCTGTAGGTCGTGGGTTCGATCCCCACCCAGGGCAAACATTTGTTGTTTTGAGCATGGATGTTTGTTCTGTGTCTGGGTTCATATGGTTCTATGTATCATATGTATATATTTACAAAAAAAGTATATATGTATTCTATAGACTAGATGGCTATCTAGTTCCATAGTACAAGCTTTGCTTAGTTTGGGCTAGATGGTGTTGTGTGAAATGTCCACAAATATGTATTTAAAAAAAAATCTACGTCACAGAATATTTTAATAGAACTACTTACACCCACGATCTTTTACGTTAGTAGATAATATTATTAATTCTGTGCGTCGCCAAATATTTTCATAAAACAAAATCCTATGTAAGATTGATTTGTTATTAATGCCGTAATCTCTGTTATCTGTTTTCTACAACAAATATTTTAGAAGCGCCTGATGAATTTCCTACATTTTTGGAATTTTTGCGCTGGTAAAATACTAACAATAATAATATGATGGTTGGGTCAAGGGTCGAATGCAGAAGGCAATTATCTTGGACACGGCACGCATTGTCAGGAGGTTCCTCACTCTGTAGCCTCCACCGCCAGCAGCTGGGCCCTGCCCCGTTGCCGGTGGCAATCTAGGTGTAGGTTTTTATAATGTTTTTAATGTGATTTTATAAAAATATTGTAAAAATTTATACTTAATAAAATAAATAAATACATGAATAATGAAATCTATAAACTTACGATTTAAAAAAAAATCGAGCAAAACACTTTTTTCTTTGAGGAAAATTGCTTAAAAATAATGAAAACAAATCACATAATATGTTTGGTAATTGCAATGACGTATGACAAATAGTTAATAACATTGCTGTAGCTGTATCTATAACTTTAATACTTCTTTCTACTTGAGCGACATAATTATAGGATTTACATAGAAATCTGCGCTTATTGGGCAATGTAGGTAACTCTACAGCTCATTAGTTGATGATACAAAAGATACGTACGAGTAGGTAAAGAATAACGAACAGTTTTACAATGGGTCAAATCACGTTATATATTATAATTTTTATTTTTTTATCAGCCCTGTTTGTACAAACTGTCCCACTGCTGGGAACGGGCTATCTTCTCATTGTGAGAAGGGTTAGGCCATAGTCTGCCACGCTGGCCAAGTGCGGGTTGGCAGACTTCACACATCTTCAAGATCATTGAGAACTCTCAGACATGTAGGTTTTCTCACGATGTTTTCCTTCACCGTTTGAAGTCGGCGGCAATCAACAATACGCACATAACTTCGAAAAGACAGAGGTGCGTGTCGTGCGATTCGAACCCAGGACCTGCGGATCGCAAGTCAGACGGTCTCACCACTATAGGCTGCCGGAAACTTTATATATATTATTGACAATTCTAGTTGCCTCAAATCTCAAGTAACAACTACAAAAAAATCGATACTGTCCGTTTTATACAGTTTCATTCAATCAAATTCGGCCAAGTCTTTACACAACATACCTGATACGATCGGTCGGACTTGGCCACAAAATCAATAACCCTAATAAACTGCTACCTGGATATCTTACGTAGTCTTTCAAGTTTTATCCGTTTTTCAATAGAAATGCAAGAACTCGTACATACTAAAAATAACTATCTATTTGTAGTAACAAGTTAAAAACCCATTTGTGAGGAAACCCGATAGATGTTGCCAGTGTGATAATTGTGACGCTAATTGCCTTTCCAGATGGGGATAAAGGAACCTTTGTATTCAAATATAGACCAGCAGTTTCTTTGGGGAAAAAAAACGGTTCTTTACTGGTTTCGGTCTTATAACAAATTTTAAAATGGAAGAGATGAATGCACTCGTCTAATATTTTTGGTTTTCTTAACTATGGCAATTAAATTAAAAATAAAAATATTTTTTTTTATTTGTCGTCCGATTTTTGATAACATATGTCAGATACATTTGATTTTTATACAAGAATTTCGAAAATTAGTAAAATTGGTAAAGGTTTGTGTTTGAGTACGCGAGGTCTACTATTCGCAGAATTATTAGTTTATTAATATTGATAGTTCTTTACAACGTTGTCAGTCATCAATGATTCTTTTTTTAGAAAGGCTATCTCAGAGGTGTGGACCATAAACTTTTCAGTCATTGATCACAACTCAAAACTCTCAAATCCATGATTTGTTATGGACCCAGGCTAGTTGATGTTTCATTGCATCAGTAAAAACTTCTAACAACACGTATTTTATTAAATCTTATTGCTTTCTTGTTTCATCCGCTAGAATATAGAAACCTTTAATTGTTCCGGCATAAAATATAGCCTATGTGTTACTCCAGAATATTAACAGCTTTATGACTATATTAACTAAAACAATATACAATCTTAATATATTATTTATATTTATTACATACACAGAGATTAGATTATTACTAAGCAGGTACCTAGTGATATAAAACCATCAGAAAGTATTTTCTCTAGTAAGTTACCTTCTAAAAGTAAAATTATCCCATATTTTCTTTGTAAATAGAAATCGACAAGATGCTCGGAGTAGAAACAGCTTTCCTATAACAAGTTAAGCTATGCCGTTTTCACCTCTATTAGCGTTGATTTCCCACATTCACGTACGGGTGTGACGAGATGCAGCCGGCGTTACAGTGTTCTTTTGATGGGCCTCATTATTTATGTTACGTGTTTGAGTTAACAGATTCTTGTTAATTGTACAGGCAGATATATGAAGCGTGTATTAAAAAATAATTTGTCTATATTCCAACATCATCTTTTCAGCCACAGTAAGTCCTGGACATAGGTTTCTCCCATGGATTGCTACAATACCCAGTTGGAAACGATATGTATCCAATGTTTCCATCAAAACTAGAAAATTCACGTGTTTGATTTGGACTGGCAAACGACAATGATTTGGATTTCAAACGTGACATGAAAGGAGACATGTAACAAGAAAGGTGACCCTCATGCTCGCCCTAATGATAATGTGCAAAATTACACCCGATCCACGGATTGACCATTGCCGTCATAATGGCAACACGAACGAGCACGAAGTTAGGCATTCGTTCTTGGGAAAGCTATTTCCATGCCATGCCTAAGGTATATTAGTGATAAACTACCTAACTTTGCCTCTGAATATTCGTGGCGCCATTTGGTGCCTCGACTAATTTTGCTAACAAATTATTATAGCAGAAGCTAATTGCTACTGTATAAAATTTGTCAGGAAAACCTAACCTGAGATTGCTAGTTTCACGAATTTTCTGGATTAGGTAAGTCTGAGGCCAAACGAGCGCATTTTTGAGTTGTGCGTTGTGTAGTTTACGATGCGTTCGATTTCATACACAAATCCTGTTTGTGCCACCCGACAACGCAAAATGAGTAGTAGATTTCAATTACTCATTTTCCGAACTCACAACTCAAAAAATTACGCTCGTTTGACTTCATCCTTAAAAGTTTACGATTTTTCGGTAAACCTAAAAGAAAAAAGTGATTACTTAATTGATTATACACAGTAAAACTCCACAAAAGTTGTCAAAGCTACGAGTAAACCGTAGCTTTTAATTTTCCCGGATCTTCACTGTTTTATATAACTACCACCTCCTACAGTTTCCTTATCAGATATAATCAGGATCGGTTCAGATGTTTATTCAAGAGAAAATTCTGAACTACAAAGTAAATCTAACAAAGTTAAGCGCTTTCACATGTAAGTATTAATTTTCATTCGGGAAATTTTAAGTTTTTTTAGACAAAAAACATACCAAATTGTATATCATCCAGCTGTCATCGATCTAAGTGGAAACAATTATTGTAATATTAGCTAATAAACAGAAAAACGTGTTTAATGCAGTTTTAAATTATCTACCCGAGATAAAATAAAATAAATAATTGCTCTAACTCCACTCCGCCAACAAAGAACTCTATATAACAAAGACCTTATCACAGTGTCCACAGGCATTTTAGTATTTCAGGCCGAGCTGAGCTGACAGTGCTCGTACTTTGTTCTCTATGGACCCTTTTTACTCTGGAGTTGTGCCGGAGTTTGTTCCGTTTTATGTTCCGCAGTCGACGTTAATTTGTGTTTGTTAGGACTGGATAGGCTTCTCTCATACATATGACAGCTTATTGGCACGCCAAGTTGAAATCCTACGTGTGAGTGCCCCGCTTGAGAAATAAGCGCTTATTTCAAAATATAGATGTCAATCGTAGTTACGCGGACGCGGTACGGATGTCACTAATTTTTCTTTCATGATTTCATTTGCATTTGTTTAGAGTGGAAAAACGATGGTAGAAATGAAAATAACTTAACAGACACCACTCTGTGGTAGAGTTCAGTGTCTTATGTCACGACTCTACACTACCTACACTTCTACTGTCTATACTTTATGGCAGACTTACATTTATGCAAATAAACTTTGCATTTTATTAGATTGGTACATAAAAAACTTCTACTAAAACTAAGCACTACGTGCTAAAACGCTAACATGCGGTGAAATTATAGATAGCCTTACTGCTAAGAGCAATCTGTATAGATGTTTCTAGAAACCTATAAGTTAATTGATAATAGCGGTGATTATTTTTTAGTTTAGGCCCATGCGTAAGATGTTACAGTTTATGGTTGAGGGAGAGAGAAGGGAGAGGCAGAACGAACCTTCGCGAACCTTTTAGATAAATTATATATCTATGTGTATATATATAAATACCTATTTATTTCCTACGTGAACACGAGTACATAGATATTTTCCCGCTGCATTCCTTATTTCAACGTACGACTGGGGCGTAAGTAATGAAAAGTCTAGACGCATTGTGTAGAACATAAGCTGTACCTTTGTTGTACACCACACAGTACCTCCACCAGCATCCCATTTTATACAGGATGCAACATAAAATTGTACAGGGTAAATTCACATTGTTGAAGTTTGGTTACATTTTATCCGTACTTATTTATGTTTGAATATAGGCACAGAATTCATGATTTGGTGTAATCATCATATTTTTAATTAAAAACTACGGGTCACTCACGTCTGTTTTAAGCCGAACGTCACTCTCGGTCACCGACAGGCGCGTCACCGACCGAGAGTGACGTTTGCGCTGCTCCTTTGAAAAAGACCGCCGAATACGGTTGAAACTATAATCGCATTGTTCGGCTTAAAACAGATGAGTGACCCGTAGTTTTTATTTAAAAATGTGTGAAAACCACGTTAGTTTCCATAGTATAATCATCATATCCACATACTCCACTAAATGCAATCATATTCTACATATCGTAAGCTTCGTAATCAACTACGTAACAAAAGTTGTTTAAAAGTAAGAATACTTCGCCTTAAGGTGATACATAACATTTTTAAATATATAAAATCATTGGTTAGGGATATTAGAATAGTGAGAAATGAATTTGGTTATTTATATAGGAGAAATATTAAAAAAAAAAGTTTTTCTTTGATATCTTTTAAATTGTCTGAAGAGTAGGAAAATATATGTTTCTTCACTACTCCGTCGCCAGTACAAGTGGAATCTGTATAAACATTTTTTTAAATATTTTCCCTATCTAATATACATATTTATTTTTCGCCTTTCTAATAATTATACGTAAACAATGATTTTATTATGTTTAAAAACATTGTAATGCGCGAGCGAGATAGCTGCGCGCGTTGAGCAGATCCCAATTAAATGGACGGTTAGTAATCGATAGGCGTTAGTTATGTTTTAATCAACCTGATCGAATTCCAACCGTAGTTGATCTAAAGTTAGTTTAAATACGTGGGTTTTGGTAGAGAAAGTAAAATTCGTTATCGCATCCAACCGGAAATTTCTAAATGTGCGTCAACGATTTGGCGACAAGACAGTTTCACTGAAATAGATAACCGTTGACCGTATAATGTGTGTTTTGTTTGACAAAACGTCTCTATTTAAATTAAAATTGTTGGAAAGTGTTGAACAGATTAAAGACGTCGAGTTGGTTTTAAAAGGCGGTGAGCTTTGATACACTAGTCGCCAAGAGGAGAATTACTCTAAATTAGCATGTCTATAGGATTGGATTGTATTTCTCTTAGTATTTACATAGGAGAAATACAATCCAAAATAAATAAATAAAACTGTAAATAAGTATTTAGAATTGTTAAATTGTAAGTGTTGACATTATATTATTTTTTTTTATCCAAAATCATCTCTCTCATTTACAATATGCAATTTATTTGATTGAGGTTAATCGATGACAATAAACTAGTTGCCAAGAATCTACGTAGTCTCGAGCACCGCTGTAAAGTAGCATGTCTGTCTATATTTTTCAGAATTCATTTTGGGGAGTGTGCGCAAGAGTTTCACGACCTAATTCCACCCTCCCCATTTAACTACAGGACTATCAGAAAGTCGGTGAAATGCCAAATTCTCCACGTTCTTGATGTGCACAGGAATGGAATTCTTTACCGTCATCTCTGTTTCCTGAGAACTACAACTTTGGAATTTTCAAGGCTAGAGTGAATAGATATCTTCTAGATCGACGAGCTCCATACTCGGCTACACTGTAGATCTATCTTACATAAAAACATGTATAAAATCTAGTGATGCATGAGGTAGCTGCGCACTTTGGTCACATCCTTAAGAGTCTGTAGTGCGACCACCTACCATCTCGCTCGCGCATACAAACATATTTGTAGATACAAAATGACTGAAAGAACTTATTTTTTTTTCCCACATAACGCTAGAAAACAACATCACAAGATTTCGACAAAACTTTCATTTAGATCAAAGTAAATTTTCATACATAAAATAATTTTAGGTATGAATATTAAACTTGAATCAAAATTAAATTCTTGACGATGGACGAACGAAGACTCTTAAACTATACTAATATTTTACGATACAACATTGCAGTTCTACTCGTAGTTTCTTTGTGAAATAGAGTGGATATATAGGCAATATTATTTTCAATCAGGTATGCAAGGATAACCACTAGCTGCTGATATACCTATCTGCCATAGCTAATCTGTCAGACGGGTGACCACCATACTGTATGTGTAGTATTATGTGATCATACTCAGATTACTAACATTTTTAACCCGCACCTATCCTTTGAGAATATTATCCACAGAGCCTATTTATATAGATAACTTTAGTGGCAGAAAATTTGAACTAACATCTCGATTGAACAAAATAATGAAACAAGAACAAAAGCGCCCTTATTGCCATTATTTATTAATATTAAAACACCAAAAATAATGGCATAATTGTGTATATGTATGTCGCGATACAGTCAAAACTCTTAATCAGCCTGAATATTTTGTTATTAAAAAACCGACTTTAAACGCAACTTACTAAATTCTTCACGATTGTAAACTTTAAAAAAAAAACTTCACTCGCTCTTTTTTCTTTGGTCAAGAATGCGATTTGTCATTGAATATCAAATGCTCGTCTTCGAAGATTAGAAAATGTGCAGATGTTTATTTATACGATAATCCTCAATATTTGACACAAAAACGTGTAGATGGAACTCTGCGATTCTATAATCTGACGCACTTCACTCAGGAATACAATGAAAATATTTTAATTTTTATAGATTATTCAAAAAGTAATAAAGCGATGTGTACAAAATAGTTACGGGACCAACTAGGGAGCTTTCTCTATACACAAATTCAGGAAACACAAAAATTGGTTCTCGAATGACGGAGTAATTCGTGTACATACATCAAAAAAATATACGCTACGAATTGATAACCTCCTCCTGTTTCGAAGTCGGTTAAAAAGCAGACAAAAGCAAATTCAGTCAATGCGTTGCGATTCAGTCTGCTTATGTGCTAAGTAAGCATTTTTCGCTGCATTGCGGCACGCTTCCCCCGGGAAGAAGCATGAGAATGGGGGAATCTAATCTACGGGAACCTTAAAATATATCTCAGATATCTCTGAATCTCTGCTAATATACTAAAACCCAGTCATTTACTATATACAATTTAACGACTAACTTAAGCAAGCTGCTAGCTGGCTATTTAATGTTCGTGTTCACAATCTCTTTTCAGAAAATGTCTAGTTGTAAATTTAATGCGGCCCTCATACCTTGAAAGAGACTGGCGCATACTTTTTTGTAAGAAGTACGGATGCAAAAGTTTGTGTTCGCAAGGTCTACTATTCGTAGTACTACTAGTATAGATATTCATAACCTAAAGTGTAATTAAATATTATATACCATAGCTATTACCGTGTACTTGTAGGTACTGAAGTGTACTATGGCTTTTTATACATACATTGTACTATGCCTAAGTTTTTACAATATTTATATAAAAACAATAAAACATTATAAATTCTTAAACCTAGGGTGCCACCGGCAGCGGGGCGGGGCTCAAGCTGCCGGTGGTAGGGGCTACAGAGAAAGGAACCTCCTGACAATACGTGCCGAGTCTAGGATGACTACCTTCTGCCTTATTATTATTATATTATTTTAGCGCGGCTGTCGTGCTGCTTGTGACCTAATGTGAAGGGAGCCTAAGGGGATTCAAGCGGAACGAGCGCTACTTCTCATATTTGCGACCTTATTTTTACCAAAGAGACCACTACCGCCTAAGAACATTCTCAGCTTTTTTCTATACGATATAAGAAACAAATTAAGTATTACTTACTTTATATCTGTTACCCACGTTAATTAACGCAAGTTAAAGTTATACTAAGTTAATTAAAATGATTGATTACTGGTTTACATTTCCAACAATCAAATTATGTATTTAGTTGCAATGTTACCGCACTTGCATAACAAACAGGTGGATTATTTAGTAAAGGTGGTGAGATTGAATAAAACAGGTTTGAAAATGATTTGCATTTAGATAATGGGTACGTAAATATTTGAGTTAGGTAATTTATTACATACTAGGCTTGTAATAAAATAATCTCAAACAAAAGACTTCTCTTTAGTTCATGGAAATAGTAAAGGATAAAAACCCACAATTTTCACAAATGAAGTATTTTTTCTTGTTATTTTTCGGTCTTTTACAGGTAATTTTTAACATAAATGCTACCTAATATGTTAGTATTTAGTTAGTGTAGTTATGACGAAAATTAGAAATATGTACAAAATGTGTGCGTTTGTAAAAAAATAATTAATAACCCCTGACGCAAAAAGAGAGATGTTATTTGTATGTTTCCATGGCAGCACCCGAACATTTGAAATTGTTCATTAATTTCTTTTGTTTGAAAAATGACTAGACCGAGAGTGTTCTTAGAAGCTATTTTTTACCGAGGAAGAGGTTCTCTCTTCGGTTATATATTTTTAACTATTTGTTACCTCATAACGCCGTCATTTATAAACCGATCTTAAAAAGATAATTTTATTTGAAAGGATATATACCTGCTTTCAGATTGGTTTCATAGAAAATTTATTGATATCGGATTTCTGGAAAAATAAGAGCCAGTCATGCCAGGCATGAAAACTAAAATACGTATTTTGAAGTCGGTGGTTTCAATTATTTAAACTACTTATACATTTTCTAGAAAAATCTGTAGGGTCAATAACAATATCTATAGGGTCTACTAGGACAGGGAACTACTGTTGCCAAAAAATGAGAACTCGTGTCTCAATTGTGTTGCTATTCAAACAAAATAATGAAATACTTAAAGCAGCGCCCTCAATGCCACGTTGGTTTTCTTTCCGAACAGACTTTACGTCACTTAATTCTGCATAAAGCTGAACATTATGGTTTGATGTCTAATGAATCCATCGACACATCATCGTCACCCCTTAACCTACAAACACAGATGGCTGCCAAAGCAGTTACTGCACTCGTGCAATCCATATCGGGTCATTACTATTCATCGTGCAAACGGGTCACTGGTGAATTCCACATTCATTTCGGTAGTTGTATCACGTAGCTCGTAGATATAGTACATCTGGTCGAAATTGGTATTTTTTTCCTGTTAGACATTGCATCAGTAGAATAAATGAATCTGTCGCTCCTGGAACGTTTATGGTATTTTTCTAGGTTTTTCTATTATGTTAGATGGATCTACGATTGACCACCAACTCCCCTGATGTTAAGCGATGATGTGGCCGAGAATGGAGTTCGCCGATTTAGAAGATATCTATTCACTCTAGCTTTGAAAATTCTAAGATTATAGCTCTCAGGAAACAGACTTGGCAGCAAAGAATTCAATGGATTTTTAAAACTACGTGTTAAATTTGTTGATACAAATACAAAATAATGCCCTCCTAGCTAGCCAAAAGCAGTAAGTGAATCTAAAAAAGAATCTAGCTACGAATTTCAAGATTTGTTACCTGTAGTTTTCAGGTAACAAAGAAGAAGGTGTATGGTACAATTTTTTACATGAAGCATTAGAAATATGGAGTCAAAATGTGTTTATTTTTTTGTTTGAAGATGTAACAATATGGGATTTGTTCTAGTAATATCTATATTTATCTACGAAATAAGAATCTATATATTTATAGTTTGAATACTTGTGTACAAATTTAAGATCTACCGTTACTGATAAATACCCTTTCCTTCATTTAACGCTAGCTCATGCTAGACATGAAGCTAAATTTTATAAGCCCTCGGTAGTCCCAAGTAATACCCAAATAGGCATGGTGCTGAAGTATGTTATTGAAATACCTACAATAACAAAGTGATTTTATATAAACAGTTAGATCGGTTTTGGGGCGGTCACGTCGACAAATTCTTAGTTTTTCATGATTTTAACACAAACATTATTGAGTGCACGAGTGTCCTTAAGTTGACGTATGACACCAACAATTAAATAAGTTTGCTATTTTTATAAGAGGATTGGTAGACGTCTGAGCTTCACGTGCTATTTTCCCAGCAAACTTTGAACTATTAGTATATAATGTATACTAAACTTGTTGAACTTATTACTGTGCTTCCAAGCTCTATTGACCGCAGAGCTACTAGTATATAGTCAGCAATATAGTTTGTTTTGAGATTAAATTAGCTACAACACAATGTACAGTTTCTAAATGTTTATGGAAACTGAATGCTAATAATAAGGCACCACACAACCGGAAATATATGTGAAACAAGCAAAGCTCGCGAATGCTGAATACTAACCGTTTGGCAGATTTTTACCTTTCATTCTCAATGGTTCACTTGTAGCTATTCGATTTCACTTTTAACAAATACACAATTATCCCTTAAGTATATTCAATCTACTTACGTAATTTATTTATTTTTTCTACGAAGATTATTCTATGATACCATAGGTTGTACGAGTAGGTTGTATTCCACTTTAGATATGGCATGCATGGCTCACCTCGCGCAAAAAAGCATTATCCATAAACTTACTTACAAATAACTGAAATTTATTGTTATTTAAAAAAAGCTAAAAACGAACTTTGCCTCAGTCAAATAATCCACCCCTAACTTACTTACTTAATAATGTTGTAAAAGCGAAAGTAACTCTGTCTGTCTGTCCGTTGGTCTGTCTCTCTGTCTGTTTGTTACTATCGATCGATCAAACAGTAGCTGATCCATTGTTACGAAATTTGATGCTGACATAGCAGATAAGTATTAACCTAGAGACGGACATAGACTACTCCTCACCATTGTCGCCATTCTTCACCGCTACGTCATACTACACTACTTAACTGCGCCCCGCATACCTTACCTTACATATATGTACACTGTACAGGTACATCATAAAAACGTTACAATCTTCTTAGGCGACTGCCTAAGAAGTGTAGTAAAAAGTTTTTTAAATTTTCGTATTTCCAAATTGAGTCATTGATTTTAGCTTTAGAATTTTCCATACGCAATATCTAAAGTAATCAATCACTGTAAGGTCGCCATTAAAACGGAAATGGAAATGCTGGAACCGAAATCAAATGGTCATTACGGCGGCTGTACCTATTATCCAAATGAATTATCGTCTATTAAAATTGAACCAGTATTGAAGAATAATTCTATTTTCATGTAGGATTCACTTAACGCTCGCAGCTGTCTCTCTCGCGCATCACAACCTTTTTCGACATAATATAAAAGAGCTAAAAACGAACAAAAGACTTAGTCAAATAACCCGCCACTGACTGTAAAAAATAATAAATAATATATAAAATGATTAAGTAGGGATATTAAAAAGTAAGAGGCCAATTTGTTTATTTAGATAGGAGAAATATAAAAAAAAAACTTCGATATCTTAAAAGATAGATCAGCTAGTTTAAAAACTAGCTGAGGAATTAATTGAAAAATATATGTTTTATCACTATTCCGTCGCCGGTATAAATGATAACCGATTCAAACTTTTTTAAATGTTTCTCCTATTTAAAGAGAATTGGCCTCTTACTTTTCTAATATCCCTACTCAATGATTTTAAATGTTTAAAAATGTATGTGGCGTGTGTGTGAATGTATTCGGCCGTTTTTAATGTCGGGTTGTTTTGAATTTTGTACTTTAAAAACTGTGGGGCCTTGGGCCCAGTTAAGGGTTACTGCATTTTCTTTGATCTTGTAATATGCATTTTCTATCGTCATTTTTTACTAATTTTACTTTTTCTCTTAAATATAAAATCAAATTTCACAGTAGGTGTTGCCGAAAGTGTGTCGGTTAGTACGCATTCGATTTTCACTTGTTCTCGAAAACAAAGCACTTCTTAAAAGCAGTTCGTTCAACAACAAGTTAATTGGTAAAAGTGAGATGAAGCTTTTCTTTGTGCACTTCGATATAAAAGGCAAATAGACGAGTAGTCGAGTTTTTTCCTTCTGAATCACGAAATAACAGTTAGCATTGGGAAATATTAAGGCGATAATGATCTGTCATGTACCTATCCGTATAAAATATGAAAAAAATAAAGGCCTTTTTTATTTTCCTTCTCAAGAAAATAGAAAAACGATTAACCTTAAAAATCATATTACATATAACATGACAAGATATGACCGTCTTGACCGATTAGTAATTTTTTACAATGTTGACATTGTAAACAATTTACTATAGTCCCAATCCAGTTGTTGCAAAAATCATAATAATATTGACATGACAAAGTATGGAATATATGGAACTGCTGATGTGGTTTGCATTTTTTGAAGAAAAAAATGAGATTAATATCAAAAATGTCAATTAAATGTTTAGCCATAATTTACGATGAAACATTTATTTGAATAATTTCTTCGATAAAAATGATAAAAGCCGGTATTAAAGCAAACCACAATCACTGCATTAGGTCACTAGTGCAGTGATTGTGTTGACCATAATTGGTAATAATTATTATAGTTTAAGAAACAGAAAGAACCGATTTCGCAATTAACGCAATTTCTTTTACTTGGATTTCATATTTTTCCCAGTTGTTTTATTTTATAATTATAGTTTAAAAAACTGAAAAAAAACTACTTTGAAATACGCAATTCGTTGACATGGATGAATTTTTTTCAGCTATTTTGTTATAAAAACTAAAGTACTGAATCGATTTTAATAAAATTCATATGGGACCACCTCTGGATCACCTAAAAAGAATCATCAACAAAAATTGTAGTTGGCGGAGTAATCGCGTAACAAACACAAAAAAAAAGTCGGATTGAGAACTTCCTTCTTTTTGGAAGTCGGTTAAAAGTGCTTTTGTCTGGGTATCGAACCACCTTAAGTAGAAAGCAGAAGTAGCTACAGGGCTTGCCCAACATTTTGGCGGAGGCCCGAAGTGCTCATTGAATTAACGGATTTCGTGGTTCACATTTTTGTTGTTTATTTTTGTAATTAACATTGGTTGTGTAATTTATTATTAGAAAGTTATTTAACCCGCTTCCGGTACGATAATTATAGTAGCACGCTACCTAAACAGAATCATTTAGGTCTGTATTATTGAATAATAATTTACTTTTTTAGTAAAATTAGTAAGTTTGTGTTTTTGTATGTGATTCTCTATGTATGTATGTGGCTATGTCCATGTATCTAATCTTTAAAAAACATTGATCGTATTTGATATTTATATTTAGTTTTTTTTTTTTTTTATCAGCCCTGTTTGTACAAACTGTCCCACTGCTGGGAACGGGCCATCTTCTCATTGTGAGAAGGGTTAGGCCATAGTCTGCCACGCTGGCCAAGTGCGGGTTGGCAGACTACACACATCTTCAAGATCATTGAGAACTCTCTGACATGTAGGTTTCCTCACGATGTTTTCCTTCACCGTTTGAAATTAGCGGCAATCAACAATACGCACATAACTTCGAAAAGACAGAGGTGCGTGCCGTGGGATTCGAACCCAGGACCTGCGGATCGCAAGTCAGATGGTCTCACCACTAGGCTGCCGGAAACTTATATTATGATATTTAGTTACGACAAATTAATTCATGATTTTATTCTGGTTTTATCTAAATACTGCGATATATATTACGTAAATACTAACATTTGAACGCCAGATCCGCCAATACATGATTTTACTGGTATACGTAATGCGTAATGGTAATGCGATAAAATTAGAAAATAATAAATAACTATTAAGTATTTATATTTTAATTGTATCACATTTATCATGTGTGCGATTAGGTACATACTAATCAATTACTTTTTAACCCCTGACTCAAAAAGAGGTGTGTTAAAATAAGTTTGACGTGTGTGTGTTTACTTGCGTGTTGATGATAATGATAATGAAATATAGCCTTCTTATTTATTCTTCAGGATTTCAGTTATCTCTAATTATATTCCACTGTGATCTGTTTCAACCCCGACCCAAGAAGAGTGGTGTTCTATGTTGACGTGTGTATGATGGATGGACCGATTTTGATCTAGTTTTTTTTGTTTGAAAGAGGATTTCATCGAGACTGTTCTTAGCGATGTTTCATCAAAATCGGTTAAGCCGTTTTTTTTGTCGGGAGGTTCTGAATTTTCTAAACTTATACTTGTTAGATGTAAAAATATAGCAAACTGAAATAAACTAATTTAACTAACTAATTGGAATTAAACTAATTTTAACGAATTTATCGCGTATATTCAAAGACCTGACGATGACGGTTCGAACAATTTACAATGCTCGTTAGCATATAGTATAGCAATAATTATGACTTAAAATCAATATCACAACCTGTCACTGCATGCCATTATCATACCTTCTTTCCCCTCTAACCATCTCTAACCATCAATATCTTCTCTTTTTCATCTAACCCTCTAATCAAGGTCAAATGTGGCGTCAAACGGCCTCATGGTTTTTTATGATTTACCTACCCCATAAGGGAAAACAGGCGTGCTATTATTATATAACTCCATATTTCATCATGAATCATAAATATATGCATCTTCTTAATTTGATACTATCCTAAAGAAAGCTCTTCTTCGTAACCAGTTTGTTCACAAACAGTTGTCTCGCCTAAAAGCCTGCGACCGTTAACGAAGCCGGTATTCAAATTTAATTTATTACCATTTTCTTTTCAACCGCGTAACCCTTACATACAAACAACGTATCTGTATTCTGTACCTCAAAAGCCTTCGTCTTCTTCACTCGGCAGGAATTCGAATTACCTTATCGGAACGTATACGAGCACAGGTATAACCAGTATTACCTTGATAGATTTAAAAGCAGGGTAAAAACCTTTGCCTAGTGTTGTTATTAGTTTAGAGAGTACTGATTGTACTTGGCAGGTTTTTATATGACGTTCACTACTGTCTCGCTCTCGCTTGTAGATAGCGAGTATGTCTGTCGCCTATCCCTCCTCCTACTCGGTCCTCTGAGAGACGCTAGTATGTAACTGCTCCGACAGTGTACGGCGGACGACCGCTTGCGCCCTAGTGCATAGCAGAGTTTTAATATAATATTAAATTCGCCGTACATAAATCATTAACTAAAAAGAAAACATAACATAAAACTCATCCAAAATATTAAAAAAAAAAAACTATCATTGTTAAGTAATACAGCATTGCCATTTAATAACTTGATGTTAAGTTTGTGTAGTGAAGTGAACAGTTCGGTACTTTACTTAAATGTGCGTTATTTTAACAATATTAAGTTAAATGACACGAGTGGTTCCGGGAAAGTTGGAGAGGATTTTGATGCCAGCGATTAAGGTATGGTAAACCGGATATTCTACTATAGTTGTTTGACTAGTTTTATCTACAAACTAGTTTGTATACCTCGACGATATTACGAACAGCTTGCATGATACTCTGCATCCAGAAAGCATCCCATCTTATGACGCGAGGTATAAATATTTATGTTGGAGATAAACACTGGTTTCCGAGACTCCAGACTCATACAATATGGAGCCAGGTGTGCAACCAACAGGTGTCCAGCTTAACTGTTACCTTTACTTAATAGTAAACTTGGTTAGTACCCAAATGTTTACCGTCCCTGGTTATTTATTAATCCCCTACCCAAAAAGATGAGTACTATGAGTATAAGTTTTGACGTGTGGATGGACCGATTTTGATCTGGTTTTTTTTTGTTTGAAAGAGGATTTTGTCGAGAGTATAGTTAAGGATACTCTCGACAAAATCCTCGTTTCATCAAAATCAGTTCAACCGTTTTCTTGTCAGGAGTTTATGAGTTTTCTAAACTTACTTAAACTTGTTCAAAAATATCCTTTAAAAAGATATCAACGCGCGTCAAGAGTACGAAGTTGAGATGGATCATTTCCTGCCATAGGTATAATAATTTATTGCAGTCGTGACCGAGTAAGAAATTGTTACAATCCAACCTGCAGAGAAACACTATAATTACAATTCGGATATCTTCCGAGCATTATTTACTCTGATGTCATTATTTCTATCTATTCTGAGCGATTTCCAAATAAACAAAATGTAGCATAAAAGTCATGAAACCAAATCACTAATAGCAATGGAAAATGTTCAAAGGAACTAGAACAATTCATTGAAAACAATCAAATAACGTTTGAAAAATCACAAATTACTGCAAATAATCGAACATTTTAAAAGGTTTCATTAAAAGATGAACCTCGAAACTCGGTTATGGGCGGGCATCATAAAAACAAGGTTCACGACAAAGGAGCAACGAGCAAAAAAAATATCGACAGGTTTTTGCAATGATCTCTGAGGAATTTATACATTAGCTGTGTACCGCGCCTTCTTTTGCTATTCCCCGTTGACTTCCTAAAACTTAGCTATTCTCTTTGAACTAAAGCATGTACAAAAATAACTTCAATGTCAAAGTACCATAGTAGGTTTCCTATGTATCTTTAAGATATTTGAACAGATCAATACCTATAACTACAATTTAAAAGTTTTTATGCTCATGTTGTTTAATAAATAACATTAAAATTTATCTGATATTCTTGCATGCATGCATACAAATATCAATAAAAACCACACCTGCAGTTTATTTACTTTAGTCTGACTCAGACATCAGCTGCTAAAATAATAAGCAGTAGGTAAACCGCTAAAATCTTTTGGGTCATCAAATCAAATATGGCCGGTCGATGTGTCATCGGCATCTCTCGTCTGGCCTCTTGGGGGCCTTTTGAGTCTCAAGCAGGTAGCTTGAAACCTTTCGCAAGATTTTTGTCCCGTACCTTTGTGACATGAATGGCGGCGACGAAGGTATGTTTGCTGTGCACTTGTTGCTGTTACCTTCGCCGTCCTAAGCTTTTTCTTTATTGCAGCATTCACTTTCTGACGAGTGATTAGGAATCTATTGTGTATTACGAAACGATTTTATTTCTTTTGAAATTAGATGTGACCTATCTGCTTCTAGCATAACAAGTTAGATAAGACTAGTGACAAATGAGACAAATAATAAATTTTATCAGTGGAATATATTACAATTCAAATGTTACAAACCAGTACAAATATGCGACTGAATTGCATGAATCCTTTCTGGTGTTGGTAAACCGGGATTACCTTATCAGAGCGGTCTATTAGTAGGGACTTCCGCAGTACAGCTGAAGTAGTCCCCTTCTCGCAGGGTGAGTGCCCGGCGCCCGCACACAGAACTACAAGCAAACGCTACAAAAAAGTCCTTCCTTTTCCACTTTTATTGTGTTTGTTGTAATTCCACATTCGACGCGAGCCTGCCTGAGAGCAATTTGGAGAGCTGGAAACAGGTGATTAGAAACGCTTTAAGCGCCGTTTTAAATAAGAACATTTTGAATATGGAATGCGCCCACGGTCGTGCCCCCTTATCATAATCACAATTCGTGCTTACCATGACAAGAAACGTGAACGCTATATTTCAAACAACTACTTTTGAGTTCGTGAACATTGTTACCAATAACATTGATTTAGGTATTTGCAAATCTATTTGTCCCGGGCAGTCAATCGGTCATAGTAACGGTTAGATCGCCAAAGCGGATATTGGAAAAACTTGTTACGCCAGTTGCCGTGGAATATGCATCGCTTTGGACTTTTTTTAAGTTTTCAATATCGTTTATCGTTTATTTGCTGATGGGAATTCCATTTCATTTTATTGATGTTGAGGTTGTTGCAATCCATTCCTCGACATTTACTTGGTACATTGCGCATAATATTGCGAAGCGTGAAAGGAGGATTGGAATGCAGCGGACGTCCCTGCGCTCTTGTATCCTATAATATATATTTTAAAGCACGACCGAGCAGTGTTCAAACTGTTTAAAGTCAGTATCTAAACTGAGCTTAAGATTAAGATAATAGGTTAAGCCTGTTACATATTATAAGTGTTTACTTATCTTTGGCCTAAGTGCAAGGCGTGCTTTATTACACGTATAAGATTTATGTAGTTAAGAAATGTTATGCATTAAAAGTGTCAGCATAAGATAAAACTAATTATTCTATTGTAAAATATACTCGATATAAATATACTAATTTAGATGTTACTGTTTAGACTTTATAAGGTCAATATTGAAATCCACAAATATTCCGGATTGGTTGGTTGGAATAAAATGACATCTTTCTTTTCTGTACATAATCACAAGACATCTTTTCTTGTAAACCTTTGAAAATTCACTAGAAAAAAATTTGCTTTCCCTTACAAAAAAGTAGATAGATCTATCTATCTACTTTTTTGTAAGAGAAAGCTATTTTTTTTCTATTTAAGATAAACTCTTTATTATTTACACCTTAACTAAAACAAATTACATAGCGAAAAGGGTTCATGCTAGTGAAAAAACAGGCAGCCTTATTGCTAAAAGTGATCTCTTCCAGGAAACCTTGGGATGGAAATGTAATGATAATAAAATAGATGGTGGGGTGTTAACAAAGAGAAGAATGAAATAGAAAAAAAGGTCATTGATCAGCGTAAAGCTGTATTGAACTGTTGACATTTCCCGTGATTTTTCATTGCTATTTACAAATGCTGTCCTATAATTTATAACACACGCATACATATGAAAAACTACCGTTCTTTTTAGACAGTCAGGCAAAAATGATGTGTTAAAAGCTCTGAGAACGCAAGAAAGGCGTTTTCCTGACCGGTCGATAGTTACTGCAGACTGCGCCATTGCATAACCTCAGAATCCAGGGATCTACGCGCTTATCTAGCTAGAGTACATTCGCCTTCACACCCACAAGGCATTGTTTACGCACAAATATTTGAAGGGAACGGTTCATGATCCACGTGTAGCGACAAAGAGGTTAAATTTTTCGTAAAGCATTAGTGAACGACAATCGCCGTCCGTTAGTATAAGCCACTTACGAATTCTACTTATGTCCTTATATTTCGTGGAAGGGACAAGGCTCGTATTACGTGTAGTAATAAGCTGAGCTTCTGTTACCTTTATGGTTATATTATGAGCTTCAGATAACTTTGCGGAGATAAAACCCGCGTGCGTGTTCACAGGTACTTTGTTATTGTTATTAATTTTGTGGTTTCCAGTTAAAATATAAATTCGTGCATGAAATCTTTATTAGTGGCGTTTTTTTTTAAATATTTAAATGGAATGCCGAAACGATAAGAAACCCTTTGTGTTGACGAAGTATGTTGTTGTTGCCCTGTCCCTCTGTTGTTTATACGTATGCAAATGATGAGTGCTATTTATTTTTATCCAAATCCCAAAGAAATATTTTACTTGTATATGAAAAGGAAGTTTTCCAGCGTTGAGGTTCCAATTTATATTATCTAATTACTTATGTATGTATCAGCTAAAGTGTCATTGTCAGTGTACATGGGGTATTTTCAAGATAGGTGTACTAAGTCTGTATGCTTCATCTTCGACAACATCGTTGACCAACAAATGAGTTAGTGGTACGAAAACTTATACGCGGTCGTAAAAAAGAATCAAAACTCCGAATCTTATGAAGGCGATTATACCTATACAGTTAACAATAGTTTATTCTTTATTATCTGTGACATGAATTTCTTTATCCGAGTCGCGAGTACAATCTATTATTTAAGTATTCAGTGTGACAACAACTTTCTTCTCTCACGACTCTGTCATTCAGCAGACTGAGTGTCTGACGTGTCTGATGTTATCAGTTAATTTGGTGTCTGGCGACTACCCATTACAACCTACTGTGTGCGCTGTATAAGTCATTATACTTTTAAAATGCTGTTTAATTTAACGTTCCACATCTGTGTGATACTACCAATTACAAATTATCAATGAAGTACCAAGTAGGTGTACTTTGCATTATAGTAAACTATGCATGTTGCAATCATCATCATCTTCTTGCCCTTATCCCACTAGGTGGGGTCGGCACAGCGTGTTTCCTTTCGCCACTTCACTTTATTAGGTGTCATCAGCTACTTCTTCTTCTTCCGGCCTTTTCCCATTTTTATTTGGGGTTGGCTCTCCTAGTCCTTCTTCGCCAGAGACTACGTTTCTGGGTCGTCTGTGGGTCTATGTCGCTGTTAGCAAGGTATTTTTTGGGGGGGGGCTACTACATCAATTACATTGGCATAAGCCTACATATTATTGAAATTAGAATTTATGTCTTCTAGTAAATGTTTAGTACCTAGTGTGAATACGAGTTGTGCCAGAAGGGTGTAGCAATATTTACGCAATGTTTTGTTGCAATGTTTTGTTTATTGTTTAGCAATGTTTTATCTATCAATATTTTTATTTGGATAAATCTGAAATTTTGTTCCATGATTTATAGAATAATTAATGCTTTTGTATGATCACAGGATTAGTCCCACATTTAAATTGATTAGTCACTTCGATGAAAACAACTAGGAAAACACACTACACCGTTTTACATCTTATTTTAATTTCATGTATTAGTTGCATTTTGGGATCGAAAAATCCTTTCTTAGACACATATACTACATAATCCACCCTGCATGATTCATTGCACAAGGTTCTAGGGTAACATTTATGTTGTACGATGTCTATAAATCAGTCAATCAATTGACTGACAGACAACGACTAATCTAACCTAGTAACACAGGACAAATCCTTATATGGACATTGACAGTGTAGGTACAGTTTATATTTTCTATCTCCTGTAGTCTATATGGCTTTACAGATTTTTAAGTGCCAGGTGAGAAAAGGCTGACATACTAAATTGAACCTAATCCTGCCAGCCTGTGGATTGTATGGTTTAGCCAAATAAATTATTTCAGGGTTCATTTCAGAAAATTTCAATTTGCGGCACCTAGTTATTTGAAGCCCTATCAAAACAACCATTACTCCTTTGATTTCGCACATAAGCTTTGTTTCAGAGTTTTATTAGGCAGCGTGCGGTCATTGTAGTATTTTCGGATTCACACCGTTTTATTGCATGTTTATGTTACTGAGTAAACTTTCTAGCACTGTATTTTCACAATTCTTTATCTGCGTAACTAATCAATCTTGGCTTACATCTATATTTAAATTGAACTCCCTAATAACTAAGCGTAGTGTTATTGGAATCTTGTAATTTTGCTTGTTGGAAAATAATTCCTTACACGTAAAACTACTAACACACATACTAATTGCAGGCCTATAAAATACGCTATTACTATATCTGTATGTTTTACGTGTGTATATTTACAGTATATACAGACACAGGGCGTATAAATTACACCCCGTAATCTAAACTGCCTGACGGATTTCAATGTGCGAGGTGTGTTTAATACCTAATAATAATTTGAATTAATCTATAAATAAATATAGATATTTCACTACCTAACTAATGTTTTCAATAACACTTTAACAAATCGTGAATTTAGTAGAACTATTATTGCAGGTATGGGTTTGTGAAAATCAAATGTACTACAATTTTTTCCTACCTCAAGTAGGAGAAATTTGCATTTTCCAGCATATTGAAATCCGCTACTCTCTAGCTGTACGACAATCTCTAGCTTTTTCCATAAGATCGCTCCGAACCATCATAGATGTTCGAAGCGAATTTAAATCCGGTCGTGCGTATGAGTTCGCCGAAACGACTATACCTTGGAATATTCAATGTGACGTCACAACCAACCATTTTGAAGGTACATTCCGAACAAATCGGATCGTCGGTTAGAACCTTAAATCCAGTCAAATGACAAAATATGAAATAATTCGTCTAACAGTATACTAATGCACTGTCCACTTTAAGTTGCTTTAGGTGTCGAGGCTGGCTATTATCCTAAGAAGATATACGAATAGCTGTACAAAATATTCCGCTTCCAAGATTACAATAAAAGTGTGGATTATCGGCGCGGTGAAGTCCAACCACACGACAGGCGATTAGAGAGGCCTTACGGTGCTAATCTGCTCCAATTGTTATAGGGCTGATGATGGTGACGGATTAGGAACCTTCTTAAATAGGTGAACTAAGCTGAGTTACTAGTGAAGTTACTTAGTATTAGACTTACTATTATAGAGATCATTTTCAAAATAGATTTTAGTTTCACACTAATAGCTACTCAGGTATACTATATACCTATTATTTTCTTTCTAATCTTTTATATTGCCATCGCTTGATGCTTGGCTAGACTGGTTCGCACTAGAAAATATTCTTTTAAGTTATATGTATAAATATACGGTTATACAGAAAATATAATTGAAAATGTGTTAAAATTGTAAATTGAAATACATATGTGTGACAATTTAAAATGTAAAACACCGTTATTAATAACGGGATATTTACCGTGGTTCGCGTTAATTTTGATCCCCCGATATTTCGACAGTCTCGAATAGTGCTTTAATGAATGACCGTGATAGTTTAAAAAAGTGACTTTAAAATGTGTTAATTTGATTTAATAAATTTTGAGGTAAAAATAAATTTTAATCTTTCGCGATTTGAACAACTTTTTGAATTGCATAATATACATGATGACGGACTTAACATGATTCAAGTTAACTACTAGTTTACTACTAAGTTACTATAAAAGGGTTTGTATTGAGTGCCAAACTAACGTACAGTGTAAAAACTGTTGCTATAGACATAAAATATATGGGAGGAGCCTTGCTTGTGATGTAGGTATCCATTAGGAAATAATTTCTCAACACGCAGGTAAAACCGCGTGATGCGGCTAGCAAGTATATAATCGAGAAGAAATAAAGATGCACGATTGTTGGTGGTCAAGAAAATTTATTACGGAATCACTAAATTATTACGCCATCAAAACTGTTTTATCACCAATGACAGTAAAATTGGGAGCTATCAATAAAAATACTATGAAATTCTAGAGATAAATGATTGTGAAATAGTGTCACCACGATAATGAGGGCTCGTTATCACAGCTCTAAAAACGCCAATAAATACACAAGTAGCTAAAAAGATGCTACTGGTAGTAGGTAGTAGGTACTAATTATAATTATCTTACGGCGACTCGCCAACTAGGTCATACTGTATCAACTCGTATTTCTTACGAAAACTCACTAGTTGATCCATTTTTTTTGGTAGGAGGTAAATCTATAGAATACTTAATAGTATCGGGTAAAAGTTTTATTTACACATATTTAACAGCTATTTCGTTTATTTACATAAAACTATAAAAACACCTTGAAACTTAAAGTGAACGAAAATATTATTTACAAATAAAACCATACAAAAATAAATATACTTAGATGAAACCGGGTAAAAGTTAGTCCTTGAACTGTGAACGTTATACAATTTTTTTCTAAGCAATTAAATTATGAAAAAGACATCTCTGCTTAATAGAAGGCACCTAATCTCTCGCGATTTTAAGACAGTAGATTATATCCATCCGGAAAGATCCATTCAGGAAGCGTATTCTACATTTGGCGGTACGCACAATCAAAAAAAAAACGTATTGAAAATATATACTTGGCTTATATCGCATAGTAAATTCGAAGTTATAACCATGGGTAACTTGCCTTTATTAACTACAAAAATAGACAAACTCAACTAACTAAACTACTACACAAAAAGCATATCGATTACCCCAGACCGATAAAGTTCTAAAGACAATCCAAATACTCTAAAATCATAGTCGTAGTCAAATCGCATAATGTTGCTGTTGGTACTGTTTTCTCATGGAAATTTAAGCACGTTGTACAAATGCGTGTTCAAGGACCCTCATAAATTTTAATTCCTATCTATACTAATGTATCTATTTCACCGAAGTTACCTAATTGCAAGTCCACTTGAACAAGTTTTGTTTCACCGAGCAATAGCTTATTACCGGTTATTATTACTAGCGAAATATTATTAAACTTGCGACATTATTATGATACAGTATATCTGCCCGCATAATTATACAAGATATTGTGTGGGTTGGTAGGTAACATAATTAATATTATACAGAGTCTATACCTATATAATTTTATGGCAAGTTCCATTACGACAAGTTTCTTTCTAGATTAAAATTTATATCTTAAAATGTACAAAATACGCCATTGTTGAAAATTACAATATAAGACGTTTGTAACAATACTAATTAATACAATTAGTTTCTAACTATTATTTTTCGAGAGTCGTATTTTAGGAAGTAGTTCAATAGTGGTCTATTTTTTAAGGTAGCGTCTTTACAGCGTTGATGATGAAATTTGCTACTGTAAATTTTATTAAATTCAGACGTTCAAATTTGTCGAATCCCAAACAAATCCTGTATTAATAGTAATAAATGCTATTAAACTCTTCCCATAAATTATCCGCAAATAAATGTCGATAATGATAGTTTAAAAAACTGAAGCAACCGACTTCTCATGGATGCCATTGTCAGAACTGGAGCAAATTGAAATGGGACTACACGGGAAGCACCAGCTTCCAAATAAAAAAAAGAATCATCAACATCGGTTCCCCCAGTCTAAAGTTCTGAGGTAACAAACATAAAAAAAAATACAGTCGAATTGAGAACCTTCTCCTTTTTTGAAGTCTGTTGAAAATTACACAGAACAACTGGTAGTTATTCCATACAGACCGCACACTCTCCACCTCCTGCCAATCTCCGGTTTCTCACCTGCTCCCCGCGCTCACCCTGTTTTTTGCCGGAGTTTGTAGCGGTTGTCAGTCGAAACAAGCGTTGCGACTTGCGGGCAACGTTCGAATTCCAATTGACGTCACAAACGAGCGGCAACCAGACGACAACTATCTTATATTATTACAGACGTATTGTTACAGACGTTTGTGTATTATATACAGACGTGAACTTGCGTATGTCTCACTAATTAGCGCGCTATTGTATGGAGTGTGCGCTAAGCAATTTTTTATGTTTAGATATTTTTCTACTTCTGAATAAGAGGTTGAGGTTGAAAGTAAAATAGTGTAAAGTTACACAGTTACCCGTAACTTTATTCAAATATAAATGTTTAACTATACGTGAATAACTTTATAATGCTATCTTTTAACATACCTAATTAAGAGCTATTATTAATAACGTGAAATATTGATAGCTTCCAAGTTCGTTGTGGGTTTTAGCAAAGGCATTAACATACCAGACAGGCTTATACCTACTTTTGGGAACTGGTTCACGAATGCAGTTACATCGACTCGAACCAACCTCAAAAGGAATTTGTGCTGCCAGATGGGTCGAGCCATCGGCATCGCCATCTTTCAAAATGTCAAACGTTTATGATTATGGGCTATGTTTGCCTAAAATGGGCATTCTTATGAGCCACTATAAAATAACATGGCAAAATAATTTCCAAATAGATGCAGCCTTAGGTCGTAAATCTGGACCATAATCACAACAACAATTTAATATCCCGTTCGTAATAGGCACAAAGTACAAAATGTACCTACCTGGGCTTAAAACTCTCATTGAAAATAAAAAGTTATGCAGATTAAAAATATGTCCTCTATATATAAACGTATCTCTAATATTGAAGACCAAGTTTGTTAAAGTACCTAAAATTGTAAATGGTTGACTAATTTACATAAGGAGATTTTTGAGCGCACAGTTCTTCATAGGATAGAAGTTATTGTAACTATACATAAGAAAAAAAATGACTTAAATAGACTTTAATTATTTCTATTTTATCTCTACGAGATCGAATCAGAAATGAAGAGATACGTAGACGTACAGGAGTCACCGATATAGCACAGCGGATTAGCAAGTTGAAGTGGCAGTGGGCAGGGCACATAGCACGCAGAACTGATGGCCGATGGGGCCGAAAGGTTCTCGAGTGGAGACCACGTACCGGCAAGCGCAGCGTAGGAAGACCAGCCACGAGATGGACAGATGACCTCATACAAGTGGCGGGAAGACGCTGGATGCAAGCCGCTTCCAATCGGTCTTTTTGGAAATCCATGGGGGAGGCCTATGTCCAGCAGTGGACTTCTTATGGCTAAGATGATGATGATTTCTATTATATAGAAAAAAAAAAACCTCGAAATTGGTTAACTTTTGCGAAAAAGTTTTCACTTGTATGATAAAATGTGTGAGGTTCTATCGAAATTTGAACACTAAGTTATTCTGAAATAACCAGTAGGTATAGTGAGATATGGTACTGTGGGTAGTGTTAAACTAATAGTTTCATAATATATGGAAATAGGTCCTACAAACTTTCCGTGACGGTGGCGTGGAGGAAAATCTCATCACCGTTGGTAAGTATGCAAATGTCGGACTATTGTACGAGTATGTTCATTCAGTAGACTCTGAGGAGATTTTGTAAATTGAATATGGCTGGTTTGGTATGCATCGTTGCTATGCATGAATTGAAACTCTAAAGTTTCATCTCTGATTGCATAATTTTTAACGTATTTCGAACAAAACCGAGAAACAAAGTTGCTTCTGATGTTTTAAATGTGTCTGAATATGTCTTTAAAAACATTATTTAAAAGTAATTATCTACGCAAGTTTACTAAAATTAACGATATCCGTCAATGATGCGTTGATTTCCGTAATAGAAATGATAAGAAAATAAATATCTTTATATCTTCATGTAAAACTAAAAGTATTTTAATTATTTCTTGAATGGAAATACGATATTATTTCAATGTGAGCAAAGACAGATATAGAATACTTTCCATGGAAATTGTGGGAAAATAGCGAGCTTAGGGCAACGCAGGAAGTAGAAAAGGCAAATGGAACAAATGAGCTTTAGGTACTCCACAAAAAGTCTAATCGAACAAATCCATAATGATCGGTCCAGTCAGCTGTTTACTAGTGGAAAGGTAAGAAACAGACAAAGCAACAAAGCGACTTACGCTTTTGTAATAATAGATACAACCAGCATCCAATTAGTTGGATACGTTCAAACAAAATGAAATATAAAATGCATCCAGATTACTTCCCTGTGAACTGTGAACAATTTGTATGAGCCATAAGTCATTTCTCCCCATAGTTTTCATTGCCTCATATGTTATGTTGTGACAGTCATGTGGTGGAGATTGTGTGGATGAAGTAGCGTGGGACCTAAATACCATTGTGTTTTGATGGCTCATTCACGGCCAGCCAAGCCCAGTCTCTTTGTATATTTACACTACGCAAGTCTAAACGATGAGCAGGGGTGATTGATGAGTTAACTTGCGAAGTTGCATTGATTGTTATAGTGTTTTAGGCCCGTGGTCACCTAATAGAGACATTTTTATGCAACATACTTTTATTTATTGAATTCAATTAATACGGCTAAAAACAATTTTTTTTATTGTAGAAATAGGTTTGCGCTTGACCGCCAACTCGCCTGATGTTAAGCGACGTTGCGGTCTACGATAGAGCGTGCTTTGGGGTCATTCATATTACGTCATACGATTTAGGGGGGGAGGGGGACCATGACTTATTTTTTTCTTACAAGGGGGTGGGAGGGAATCTTGATAATTCTTACGTAAGATTACAAAAATTTAAATAAAAGTTAAAATTATATTTTGAAAAAGCGCGGGCAACTGCGCGAGTGCCGAAGTGCGCTCGGATGTGTAATAAAGTACAAATAAACATTCCTAAAAATTGTTACTTTGAAAAATAAACATTACAATAAACCAAACGTGTATACATTTTTTCCTTTAGATTCAGTTCCTCGTTCATATCAGTTTAACGCGATCTAGGAACTCAACTTTAATAGTTTCAAGCCCTGTATGTCAATGTATTGTGTTTGTCTGTCTCTATGTATATGCATTACATACCTGAAATTGTTCAAATCGATACAAAGAAAAACTTGTACGCTATTACTTGGTTATTGAATAAACTGGTGACATTACAAGAATGTTGTATTTGGTCAGGTTTTTACTTAATATAGACGGGATCGACGCATATGACCAAGAACGCAAGAGGCCATTAGACGCATACAATTCAGAAATTAAAAGACGAACTGTATTTGAATTTGCATCTATCGTAAAAATAATTATTTAAACACAATAATCGCATTTGAAAATTTGTAAAATTGAAACGACAATAACTATTTGTAGATAATAAAAAAACATCTTACATTGTTTTAAAGTAGGTAAATAATATATAGCCTACTTAGGCTGTTTAACCTATTTTATCTATCGATAATTTTTTAGAATACGTTAAGTAGAAATTAAAAAAAAACAGTAAATTTAACTCTTATTTGTCGCTAACGTAACTTTGGGTTAGTTAATAATATTTTTTTGCATTTTTTTTATTTTGAGCCAAATAAGTTTCAATTGAGGTTTGATAATTTTTAATTTTCAAATGTTTGATCGAACTACTCTGCTTAGTGATTTGTGTAAATTATCTCAATTTAATTTTTTGCAGCTTTATCAAAAAGCTTGAAAGAATAACTAAATTACGTAATTCTCTTTTTACTTCATATTATCCATATTCATAATTAAGTGAATTTTCACATTCTATATCTCAAAAACTCAGTTATAAAAATGAGAGTTGAGCTTGAGACGCTGATTTATTTATATGATTTATAATTTTATTGTGGGGTCAAATTTGTGGTAGACGTCTCTCTCAATGCTCTAATGGTGTTGTCTTATGAATTATCCACCTACTTATATACCTTTTGCGTAAAGCTAAATAATATCAGGTAAAATGTGAGAATATTGGTGTGTCTTTAAATACAATTTAAAATACACAGTTAACACCTATAATTCAAAAAGAGCTCTTGGGTGATTCGGACCGCGGTTCGAACCACTTGCGGTGCGAAACGCCGAAGTACCCTAATAACATAGTTGTTTCGAGAAAGTCGTTATTAATACCTAATGACTACATGACTATTAATTGTAGTACTTATTACAAACTACTACGAGTCTGTCTATGCAATTAAGTTAACACTGGGCAGCGAATAAAAATAATTATCTATTATTAAAGACGTATACTTGTGAAGTCGTGGTACATAGCAATGTTATTAATATTTATTAAAAATCTGACATGCGTTAGCGCGTGCCAAATTTAATATGTGTATTTTTATCAATTTTCTAAAAGGATAAAATAAACGATATAAAAGAGAAGAAAACATTTGTAAGAAATGGTACAAAATATTTAAATATAAAAATATTAACACGCATTTTGAGGAATATTTTTTGTGATTCAAATTATTTTATCAATCTATATATACAAAAAAGAATCGATAAGCTAATCTTCATTCATGGCATCATAAGCAAATCAAGAAATGGGGTGACATTCAACGGTACGAATCATATTTTACAATACGCGTGTTGTACTTGTAATAAATAGTCAACGTTCCTCTTCATACAACACGATAATATTCAGTGTTCAGTGAAAATACTACAATGTATGAAAACGTTTCTAGCTTTGTATTCTGTGGCATTGAAAAACAAATAGCTGTTTTAGTACCAATGAAGATAATATTTTGTTTTATCGCTCACCTTTGCTACAGCAATTTGTCAGAATACAATAGGTATTTGAATGTTAGAGACCTTAACATTTTGCACTGTATTTGTGATGGACTATTTGTTTAACATAAGATCCACAAATCAACCTTGCATGCATTTTGGGTTATTTTTATATAACCAATTAAATAAATGGAGGCTAAAAAAAATCGTTTGTGGTGGTAGCCGGATCTCTGCCAGAGATTCTTCACACCCGCTGCCCCGCCGTTACCGGGACCGCTACCGTAGCCCGGAATAGCGGAGCTGTCAGGGACTGGGGGCCTGGTTTTTCTGTTCCTAATCGTCATGGGTGGTTTTTGCCAATACTCGCCACGCTTGGCAGGCGGGTTGGCGAGCGCAGTAGTTGGCATTTTACGCAGAGAGTGCTGCTGCCCACTTCTGGTGATATTTCCCTTAGCCGGATGATGATGATGATGAAAAAATTCAGCACACCTGTAAAACAATACTAATGGTTTTGCGAGCAAGTGTCCTCGACCATGTAGTAACTACATATGTACATTGAAATATAAGATTTAATAACATAGAGTCCTTTTAGATATATTAGTCCCTCCAGACAGGGCGCAGAAATTGCAATATTCATAAGGGTGGCTAGCAAGATTATTTGTGTACTGATGTCAAGATATGTGGAATACACTTCCTTAATGTATTTTTCTGCGTTTTCAAATGCTGATTTAGTTTTTGTTCAGGTCAGTCTTGCTTCACACGTCTTTTTAGGAAATTCATGGGCAAGGCCTGTGTCACATCAGTAAACTTTTTGTGGCTAATAAGGTTACAATAGGACTAGCAAAAAATGTGGTTACAAGTCCCTATTTTTTTTTATATTTATTAATATTTTATATTGACATCTTTAAATCGCGCGTGAATGGAATTCCTCTAGGTAAGTGTTATGCACCAAACCCCAACGTCCTTGGAAATCAGACAATGTGGCGTAACATTACAAACCTGTGATTGAATAACTAAAGTAAAAAAATCCGCGTAAAAATTTTTTGTTTAAGGTCCAAACTGTTTTAGTCATGAACTGATTCAGATACTTTATTTTGTCTCACTGACAAAAAAAAATCGCGGTTTTTTGTCCCAAAAACAAAATACTAATTTCATTGTTTTCTTGAGTAGTGTCAGCTTACTAAATAAAACAAAACACAGGGACCGTTAAGTGGTACTGTCCCATTGTTTTTGGTTTAGTGAACTCGACGTGGTTACGTTTTTGTGTAAAATACAGAACAGCGTAACGTTACACTACACAAGATAACCAACATTCTGAAGCTTTATGTAATAAACCTTCGCGGAAAATACATGGAATCAATTAGTATACCTAGTTGTGTTATGTTTTCACTACAAAGTATTCATGAACAAACAGGCAGAGATACAGAGTTAATTTCGCTTTTTAACTGACTTCAATACGGAGGAGGTTTTCGATTCGGTTGTATTTTTAGGGTTCCGTACCCAAAGGGTAAAAACGGGACCCTATTACTAAGACTCTGCTGTGTGTCTGTCCGTCTGTCCGTCCGTCCGTCCGTCCGTCCGTCCGCTGTATCTCATGAACCGTGATAGTTAGACAGTTGAAATTTTCACAGATGATGTATTTCTGTTGCCGCTATAACAACAAATACTAAAAAACAGAATAAAATAATTATTTAAGGGGGTAACAAACGTGATTTTTTTTGCCGTTTTTATAGATAATGGTACGGAACCCATCGTGAGCGAGTCCGACTCGCACTTGGCGGGTTTTTTTTCTGTTTGTTACCTCATAACTATAGCATTTATAAACCGATATGATTTTTTTTATTTGAAAGGATATACCTACTTTCAGATTTGGTACCATAGTCATTTCATCAAAATAAGTTCAGTAATTTGAGTTTTAAATAAAATTAGTGACCAAGACCGTGTCGAGACACGCGTGTCGTAGGGTTCCGTAGCTAATGCTGTAATTTAAAAGAAAATTATTTGGAGAATATTTTTTGTGTCGACTACTTTGCAAAAATAATGATTTAATATATTTATCGCTATATCTCGTAAAGTTGTAATCAGAGAGTGTTCAAAAGAATTTTTAATGAAAGTATTTATTATGGTCTACTATTATGGTTTATCATGAATTTCTAGGTACAATAGTTTCCAAATTCAGACCCCTCTGCATTTGGAAACTATTGTACCTAGAATTTTACACACACAATTTTTTCACCTTTGACGAGCTATATCTCGCACAAATCACATCTGAGAAAAAATTATGTATCGAAACCTTAGTCTTATTTTAAAATACCTATTCAATGATATCCCACATGATGGGGTGGGGTTGTAAAAATATTTATTTTCTATTATACCCCTATTTTTCAGGGATTTGAAAATTTTACTACGGAATTTTGTTGCGGTTAACAGAACACATTCTACATGTCTTTCGTAGACTAATAGTTTCTGAGTAAAATGACTGTGACATACGAACAGACGGACATGGCCAAATTATAAAGGTTCCTCGTAGTTACTACGGAATCCTAATTAATTGTGTATTTTGAAGTTAGTTGTTGGTCGGTTTGTTTTTTAAACTATAATAATAATTACTTATATAATATCAGATAGGATCAAAACGTCACGGTTATGATTGTAAAAACTTTGTTAACTTCCACTTTTCCGTTTACCATATATTTAAGGCAGACTCACTTTTATCAGATAGTGTTTTTACCTACAGACAGTTATAGTGGCATCCGAGTGTACAATACCATGCTCTTTGTACTCGCCACGGTCTGCCGGGCGCGCCGGCACGCGCTCGCAGTCGAGACGCAACTTGCTCTACGCTTATGAAATGCCTGGCCTTTGCCCGTGACTTTGTCGGTGTCGGATCGTTAACATTTTTTCACTGAAAGAATTTACTGTGTTTAAGTACTTGTCATTTGTGGTGATGGTAATTTGCGGTCGGTTTTTTTTCTGAATACCGTTGCACAATGAAACTAGAAGTTTAGTTACAGTCGCACAAAAAATATATGCGACACATTTTTTGCTTGAAACACTTGTAGTTTCTTAGGCAAATTTTAACCAATAATTTAATAGAGAACTACAAAATAGGTTTCTTTTTATTCCTATTTCGTTTCACGATTTTCTAGTATAAAATATCTTCGTTCGCATTCTATATAATTATTTAAACAGATGTTAACTGATTTATCGTGTTTCAAATACTGAAGAATCACAGGTGAGATATAAGGTTTTAAAATTATATAAAATACTAGCTGCATGTGACGATTTCATCTGTGTAGTGATGAAAAACGGTGATGATGTTATTTTTTGGTCCTCAGTTATATATGTACAAAATTTCATAACAATCGATTCAGCCGTTTAGTCGTGAAAAAGTAACAAACATGCAGGCAGAGAGATAAACAGATCGACAGAGTTAGGTACTATCGCTTTTATAATATTAGTATAAGGAATAAGGATATACTTTTTTATCTACGATTGACCAACAACTCGCCTGATGTTAAGCGACGGTGTAGCCGAGGATGGAGCTTGTCGATATAGAGCGCATATACTTGATAAATATGTGAATAGTTCTTTAATTTTTATTGAGTAACAATACTGAAAACCTAAAAATCCATTAGCCTTAGCCTTCCTGAGGGCCATACGCCATTTTTTTTTACGAAATTTTCGACACCATTATAATTCAAGATTTAATCTCAGATATCCCACAGTACACAACTAAACAATACTTAAATCTTACACACGCTAAAAAATTCTGTACGCTATTAATAAACTGTCTACATCAAAAGAAATTAAAGATTTAATTACCTCCCTAACGGAGCGTTAGCGCTAATGAAACAGGTGACATTCCTGGAGCGCCACCCTTCCTGTTTCTAATAGCTGGGTGGGTGGGCGTGGGGTGGCAGCACCATTTTATAACCGGATTTTTCACGTTCAGACCGGATTTTGTTACTGTTTGGTTACTGTGTTATATTCAGATCGGATTCGTAGTGGTATAGCCTTTTTGCGAGTCCGCTTGGGGAAGTACCATACCTTTTATTATTATCTTAATTCAGCTACAAGAAGTCCATTGCTGCATTGCGTTGCATTGCATCGCATCCAAAAAGGCCTGTTGGAAGCCGCTTGCAACCACCTTCTTCCTGCCACTTGTATGAGGCTATCTGTCTATCTTGTGGCTGGTCTTCCTACGCTGCGTTTGTCAGTACGTGGTCTCCACTCGAGAACTTTTCGGTCCCATCGGTCATCAGTACTACGTACCATGTGCCCTGCCCACTACCACTTCAACTTACTAATCCTCTGTGCTACATCGGTAACTTGCGTGCGTCTACGGATCTCTTCATTTCTGTACTCGCAGAGTTAGCACATCCCTCCCCATAGCTCGTTGCGTGATCTGCTATACCTTTGCTAGTAACTTATTCAATGGGCAAAAAGCAGTAGGTGCTAGCGTTACTGAATTTCAGGTAGAAGAATAATGAGATGTCTTAAGGTTGGGCTCAAAGGAGAAAGGACGCAGCTATTTCTCTATAAATAATGAGTGTTATTGATTTTGTGGGTCTATAGATATACATATGAGCTAGATAGACGACTGATTACTATCTACTGTTATGCTAAGATAAGGATACATTACGAAGTTTCTTGGGAACATGCTTTGATCTCGTACCAATACCTAAATTGTGCTGAAAGATCCACATACGTAGACACTCTTTCACGACATACCCGCCTACACTTCATTTGAAGGTATCACTTGCCTTGAAAGAACGAGCATTTAACTATATTAATGAGCTATTTATAGCAATTTGTTTCTTAAACAAAAAGAATAAGAGTAAATAGGTAGTTTCTTTTGAGAATGACATAAAAAAAAATGGCAAATGCCTCCAGGCGGGAAATTCCGCTCTGCGCTAAGTAATAAATAGCTGGAGCTGCTCTAGACTATTATTTTTATTTCGCGACAGTTTAGAGCTCTATAAATAAAAAAGTCAAGAGGAATGGCCGTAGGGAAGTGTATTATGAGAAGTTTATGGCATGTGAGGTTTTTAATGGAGTTTTTAACTAAACATTCTAAAGTTTTGTGTTTATGGGAAATATTATAATTTATTTCCTAATACAGATGTTGTAGCTATAACAGTAAAATATGTAATTTATGCAAGCTGTAAGTAATGATAAAGACCAACATTATTTTTTTCCCGATTGCCCAAATGGGATTTTTGTTAGAATGTAAATCTTTTTTTTACGTAAGATAGATCTACGATTGACCACCAATTCGCCTCTATCCAATCTCGTGGTCAATACAGCTAGATCAACTTTGAGGTGTGATACATTTGACCCCACTGTCACATGTACATATATTTACTAAAATGTATGTACCAGTTTAATTTGAACATTTGGAATTACGAGCGACTATGAGCTCAAGTAACTTGTGTGGTGACTTCTTGTTTCTTATAAGAAAATCGAATCTTATTATATTACTTATTATTACACTTATTATAATGTAGATCATATCTATTGCTGTTTGAGAGAATGTTGACTAGTTTCGTAAATAAATAAAAAATAAATAGAAGTTATCTTTACACGAATAAATTAATTTATATAAATACTACTCAACGCTCCTCATCATAAGGAATGAGTATTGACGTCAGAAGTTGTTATTTGTGGAAAAGCGTTGTTTAAAGGCTTCCTATGCCTCTAGATATAACTCTGACATATATAATATATAGGTACAATATTTCTCTGTAGAGTCAATTCCGAGGAGTTTCCATTATGAATTTTCAAAAACTATTTATTATGTGAATATAGGTATATTAGAGCAAGACTCTAAGATAAATTTAAAGTAATGATACTATTATAGCTTAAATCATAAGTAATATATTCCTAAAATGTAAATTTACATGTCAAAAATATATCTTGGCTTATCATTTATATGTACTTTATTTCAATTTTACGTTTCTCCCAGCTTGGCTTTTTCTTCAGTTCTAGATTTTTTCATGATAGGAGCACATAGCAATAGCATTATGTTTATTGGATTTACTTGATCATCTTCATATTGCTTGACAGGAAAAAAGGAATTCGTTTTGCTTTACTGTTTTTAAATTTCGTTACTGGCGACAAAATATGTGCCTTTTAAATGCTTATGACTGGACTTATTCGCAGTAGAAAATGCGGCTACAATAATATTATTTCATCATTATTGTTTCCCCGTTGGCTTGGCTTCACATGGCTTCACACAGTACTCTCTATTAGCCACTTGTTTAGACAAGTTGATCGTCGTACGTTTACGGTTTCTATTTGGTTTGCATTTCGTCCATTGTACGACTTAACTGGTTTTCAAGTGGTACAGTTTCATTGAGGTGGGTTCACCCTGAGGCCCGGTTTATGGACTACCAACGCCCGTTCATTGCCTCGACCATGACTGTGTGGTTTGCACTGTTCTCTTCATTAACATCAATGGGGTAACACACGGTGGGTACTCATTGACATGTATCTATAGAATCAATCGGTGAAAAGCAAAATAAGGCCACACGCGCGTTGATACCTTATATTGTCGTTGCTTATTATATCGTTTATAAAAGATTTTCGGACGTATTAAAATATAAAGTTTGTGTATTGGCATCAATCTAACATGTATATTTTCGTCAAAATCGTGTTTTAACTGACTTCAAAAAGGAGGAAGTTCTCAATTTAAATGATTTTTAGGGTTCCGTAGTCAACTGCGAACGCTTATAGTTGGCGAAACTATATTATACTACTCTTTCAAAAACATAAAAAATAAAACTATATCAAAATTGGTTTATCCGTTTGAGAGATAAGTACGTCAAACTTACTCGACTTGACCGAGGCCACTGCCATGCCCCCAGATAACACCCCTCTTTTGGGTCCGGGGTTAAAATCCTATTCTAACGTATAACGAAGGTATATTTCCAAGTCACGTTTACTATAATACTAACACGTGTGTGCACAATCTGCCACATGGCTCTCGGGTTACTGCTTACCACTGCCATGTGAATTATCAGAGTACATAAGCCGTGCAGCCTGCGGTCAGGGTTGGCGGGCCGTGACTCGCTGCGCTCACTGGACACATTACGGAAAGGGAACACTTATCAAGTATCAAGAGTCACGGGCGTAGTCAGCTTTTGTTTCGGAGGGTGGTCTTAGCCCATGCCAAGAGCACTTTATCTTTAGTTTCTATGTGGATGTTACGGTATCCAGGAGGTCGTTGTATTTATCAAGAGCACTTTATCTTTAGTTTCTATGTGGATGTTACGGTATCCAGGAGGTCCTTGTATTTATCAAGAGCACTTTATCTTTAGTTTCTATGTGGATGTTACGGTATCCAGGAGGTCCTTGTATTTATCAAGAGCACTTTATCTTTAGTTTCTATGTGGATGTTACGGTATCCAGGAGGTCGTTGTATTTATCAATATACTATTATATTTATTTTATTTCTGTTTATTAAACACCGAACCCTTCTTATATACAAAGATTAGGTAATCGGTTACTTGACGAGCTGTTAAATGAGTTTTCGAGTTTTTGGTAAAGGTTTACCTTTGCTATCCATAGCGTGGGAATGCAGTGTCATGGGCACCTTTGCACTGAGTACGATCAGGGGTGGGTGGTTATATGTTGTTTTTAAATAAAAAAAATCCGTTTTTGGGGAAATTATATTCGATATTTAATAATTCAGATCATAGATAGGTAGCTATTTATTTGTAATTAGGTTCAAAATATCGCCAATAGACCAATCCATTATTATCTAGCAGACAACTGACAAGCGTTACTAATACTGAACCATATACTACAGTTTTAGTCTGGTAAAAATAAGATTTGTGACAACATAAAAGACAACTAAGTATATTTCAAAATTTTAAGAGTGCCTCTTCTATGTTACTCAAAATAAACGCCCATATGGCGTTTACAATTATCAAATATTGTTTGTTCGTTCCGAAATTTATGTATTATTTACGATGTAGTCCACTGTGGAAACACGGTGAGCTCTGGAAATTCTGATATCGGTTTTGAATGTTGACATGAATGACAGGATATGGTCACAAGCCTCACTACCTGTACAGCTAGGAGGCTTAGGGGTCCGCAAAATTTCGAGTGTTGCTTTACCGGCTTTCTTGTCCTCGGTTCATAGTACTCATAAATTAGTAGAAAAAATTCTTGCTCCATCTTTAGGCCATTCTGTAGTCGTTGCTTTTTTGGACGAGGCCCAGATTGCTTGGAGGCTGGCTTGTCCAAATACCGATTTTCCCAGGACGTTATCGTCGCAGAGACTGTGGGATCGGCCGATCTGTGAACTATATTTCACACTCGGAAATATAGTTCACAGAGCACGGAATTCTCTTTTAGATACGTGTACTAGCGTCGCAGATCGTGCTCGTATTCTTGCAGTTTCTGTTTGGAAATCGGGTCTTTGGTTACAAGCTATGCCGTCTTTTAATACCGGCTGCCTTTTAGATCCACTGCATTTCGTCTAGCAGTCAGCTTGCGTTTAGGAGCAAGGTGTTGTGAGACCCATATCTGCCAGTGTGGTACTGCAGTTGATCAACTCGGCCACCACGGTCTCTCATGCTCGAGAAGAACGACCAATTCGACCAGAGAGCTGGTCGAATTGGTCGTCACGCGAGCCTGAATGATATCATCCGCCGGGCTTTTACCACCGCCAATGTTGCAGCTGTGCTCGAACCGAGCGGTCTTGCGCGTGACGATGGTAAAAGGCCTGACGGGATGACGCTTGTGCCATGGAAGTTCGGACGGCCCCTTGTGTGGGACGCTACGTGCGTTGATACTTTGGCACCGTCTCATCTTCCTGAGAGACGGAGTAGGGCTGGCGCTGCGGCTAATTCGGCGGAGCAGCACAAGCGGCGTAAATATGTTAATCTCGGTAGAGGTTACATATTTGAGCCGTTTGGTGTCGAAACTTTGGGTCCGTGGGGACCGGGAGCTCATCTCATTTTCAAAAAATTATCTGAGCGCCTGATCGATGCGACGCGTATCTGGCCCAACGCATAAGCATTGCCATTCAACGTGGCAATGCGGCCGGCATGCTGGGTACGCTGCCAACTGGTACTGGGTTTGAGCATTTGGATTATCTTTAGACCTTTATCGGTCTGGGGTAATCGATGTGCTTTTTGTGTAGTAGTTTAGTTAGTTGAGTCTGTATATTGTTGTGTTGTAGTTAACTAAATATATTGTTATTTAAATGAATGTACTGGTGTTTTGAAATACATTTGACACAGTTTCATGATATTATAAAAGATAATTTTGTTACCTTTACACGCTCAAACAGCTGAACCGATCGTTATGAAAATTAGTATATAGATAGCTTTGGACCTGGAGACGGACATTACACAAGGACAAGCTACTTATCATCATCATAATCATCACCGTTTTTCATAACTACGTGAGTGAAACCGCGGAACACAGCTAGTCTATAAATCGAGGATTATTGTTGATCTATGATTTTTAGTTATTTGCCTATCATAATTTCAAAGAATCCCCTTAGTTGCGAATACTGTGATGCGCTCCATACAAACGGATTTATTTTTACTAGACTATTTGTATTATAATGGCAAACCATAACAGAACTGCGGTAGATTTGTTCATTTTGGTGATAATTTGAGACGGAGTAACGTAAACAGTTCGGTCATTTAACCGTGAACTGACAAATCAATATGCTACGCGTATAATGCTTTTTTAATTTTAAACTATCACTGCTATTCACTATATCGTGTGTATCGTAATCACTATAAATAGGATATATTATATATTGTATTATTTTGAACTGCTTTTTCTAGATACATATGTATCTGTCCGTCGATAGATATGTATATGTATATGTATCCGTCCCTTTATCTCACCGTGCGTATATCACAGCTACACATACGAAATGTCAAACCGTAAAAAATACGCACGTTTGTTGTCCACTCATGCTTCCTACAACCGAGCGCATCTTACAAGTTCGGTGCCCGACATATCGTCGCTCGCATGATTAACTCTCCTATCTCATTTTTCAATTAATAAAAACATATTAGAATGCAAATAGATTACATTAAAAGTATCAATGTAAAATTAAAATGTAAGTAACCTCTATGAAAGTTAATATCATAAGGTATGCAAAACATCCGATTTTTAATATTTTTGATAAATACAATCTAATCTCAGAACCGATAAACATTTGTCCTGAACAAATGACTGAGATGAGTTATGGACCGATGATGGACAGTTAGTAATGCGAGCGACGATATGTGAACCTCGGAGGTAGGTTTAGAAAGGAGCACGCGGCTCCAAGGACGACGGCGTGTGCGCGGGTTGTTCACCTCAGCCTCGGTCAGGACGCGGGAACCTAGCGAGATGCTGGGACCGGTGCGGGATCTACTGATCTTCCGCGATACTATTAATAGATAGCTAAATTCTTTTCTATGCATCTCATGGATTCTACTTTTATTCTTACGTTTAGGATTTATTGCAATAAAACATACATAGAATTAATATAAATTAATATAATTACTAATAACAATAACAATTAAATAACAATTAAAAAAAAAACAATTTGACGTTAAAACCTAAAACTTTACCACGTTGTATGGCCAGAGATATGTTTTGGGCTAGATAGTGGAAAATGTAAAAGATGAAACATGTAGAATTTGCAATGAATTTTTAGGCAGTTGGTGTTGCCTGGAAACTGAAAGCTGAAAATTGTGTTGAGTAGCGCTCAATGGCAGAGACCTATGTCCATTGTCCATGTACTATCATCAGCCCACTTTTAGAGTGATGAATCTTAATTTGAAGGCCGACTGAATTAGATGCTTTATATATCTAATTATTTATATAAGTCGGGTGGGTGTCAGTGTTTTGGTTGAATTGAATTTGACATTTTGTATTTTAAGTATTTTATGTTTATACATAAATTAGATGATTTTGTACTTGATAGGTACAATGTATTGCTTATAAGTATTTAGATAACTTATTATAAATAATCTATATATTAAAGTATATTGATTTGTAACGATTGCTATATATAAATAGATTTCCGGTGCTCGTGCATTAATAAAAAATGTAATAATGTTTAAACATAGTGGCTACTGGCTATGTCAAAAAGCGAGTTTTGCTTGTTTTTAGTTTAGTATTACATTTTTTTTTATAAAAAAAAACCGTCTAGTGTTGAATGGCCTATATCCAGCACACATGAAGAAGGGAGACTTGGACAAATCTGAGGTAATTCGCATAACAAAACCAGTCAATCCGTTTAGGTTACTAGAGGTAACACAAAACATAGATAGATACGAGTATGTATATACAAAATATTCCTTCTTAGTACATCTTACAGACGTTACTCATTTGGACAGTCTGGTAATAAAACACCACGAGTATCAGCGACTGTTACAGCCACCTTTCCTCTCCTTTTGAGTGAATGATAAATGTACTGTAGGTAAAATATTTCATGCTAGAATGCGCATAACTGTTAGTTTACGTAACACCATCGATCGGGTCGAGAGTAGGCCCCTGATCCGGTCGTGTCGGACTCTGCATTCCTCTCTAGTGAATCGTAAATTTTGCAGGGAGTGCTAATGAATTCTTAGCGATATTAGTTGAGCGATGTCAACACTATAAACTTTGCATCTATGTATTCTCTTTTGGAAACAATACCTGTACTTTGTTATGGTAATTGTGTATTTATGATGTACTCTAGATATCATCATCCATATAATAAAACAGTGGTAAAGCGTAGTAAAATGTTACGAACTCTCTCAGAAAACACTCAGAAAACAACCGTGTTGTTTTCTGACAGCCCGTGAAAATGGTAAGTATCGGAAGCTGATAATATGAGCTCTGTTTATTATTATTATTATATTAGCCCGCATCTTCCCATTGCTGAGCAAAGGCCTCTCTTCCCTCTTTCCATATTTGTCTATCGGATGCTATTTTAGACCAATTCTTATTGAAAGTATCGAGCTCATCTTTCCACCTCTTTCTAGGCCGGCCTTGCGGCCGTTTAACGCCTGGGACCCAGTCTGTAGTGGATTTTGCCCATCTCTCATGAGCTCTCATTTGCGAAAAATAAATTACAGTCGATCAATGACAATATAATCATATGGAAGCAAAATCTAAAACAAAATTCACGAAACAAATGTCATGAGTTGACTAATACTCATATAACAACAATGAGATTTTGATTCAAATTCTATATCGTCGCGTTAAGGTCGAGATTAAAGCGCGCAGCTATTTCTCTCGCACATCACAACATTTTTGAACATATAGAATCACTGACTAGGAATGCTAGAAAAAATCCTTAAAGCCTAATTTAGATTGAGAAGCTTAGAGCCATCTATTTTGCCATTTCGAATCATTTTGAAAATTGAAATTATTTTAATCCTGTAGGTAGTGTAAAGTAGTCTAAAGGTTGCCGATTTAGATCTCATTGAGCTCGGGCGTTTTTGAGCACAGACGCGAAATCCTTGTCGATATAATATCGTTGTAGTCGATCTAAAAATAAAACATACTTCTTGTAGACAGGCAAGGAAGCCCAGATTAAGTAGGCAGCCTTCACTGTCTTAATACAATTATTATAGTCTATGTATACGTGTTGTAGGTAACTACAAGTCTTTTGTTTTATTCAATCCTCTGTAAACGGGCATCACTTTATTTTGTGTATTGAATTAATTTCGCTACTAAACTTTCAAAAGGTTGAATAACACTTAATAATACTGTTTTATCTAATTTATTTCTTACATAATATTACGGAAGTCGTGTTTTATGTCGCCAAAAGAATGTGAAACCTATGATGTGAAACACGATATTATTATAGTATTATGCTACAGAAGTTATCGCATACGAGTAACTGCAGGGAAGGTAACAGGTGTTCGTGAATACTTTTGTGTTCTCAAAGTAGGTTATTTATTTGTAGAGTATTAGGTTACCTTGGTTTTATAATCAAGTCGATTCATTAATAATGAACGTGTATGTAGATCATATCTATCATGCGGTGTATCGATTTCGTATGGATATTACTTATATATTTTGTAAGGGGATTTTTAAAGATCGATAGATTGAGATATTTAATTGTGAAGAAGTTAGTTGCTTTGGTACTAACTTTGACACATGGCTTTACGAAATTCTCGCTGACTGATTGATTGACGACAGACACCACTCTCATCAGCTCTCACAGATTCTGATAAAGACCAACATTGGAGACGTACAAGCTGGCATATTTCAAATAAATAAAAAAAGATCTAGCCTTTTGATAAACGCAATGCGTAACCAAAAAAAAGTGTTTGTTTGACTTAAGCATTCTCCACCTTTCTACATGACAAGACTTGCAGCATTAAGGATGGAGTTGGGAGATTTATAAATTTCTCAAAAATCAAGTTCTTGAGATATTTATAAATCTCCCAAGTTTTTGTTAGTAGTTTACGAAAAATGGTAACATTTTTTTTGTAGGAAGGGCCCGTGCGTTTTAGAAAAGTATTTCTATGATAATTTGCAGGTATGTAAACGACCATAAGCTTAATATTTCCGAGATTATTGCCAGTTGCACCAATGTTCGCAAGGATGTGGTTGCAACACTAATGCTTCGGGTTTTATACCAGTTTTACTTGTACCTAGTAAACGGTTAGTAGCTGATTATCATATCCACTGTAGAACATAGCAAGGATCGCAGCAGAATTATTTGTACCTAAATTATAACGTTACCGTAACATGGATCTAGTCTAAGGTATGGGAAAATAATTTATTGTGTATAATTATATCTGCACAATAGAAGAAAAAATCGATGTCTATCATTAATCGATTTCAATTTGCTTACGTTTTTATATCAAATTTTATTATTTATTAACCTCCGACGCAAAAACGACGGGGTGTTATAAATTTGACGTTTCTGTGTGTGTCTGTCTGTGGCATCGTAGGTCCCGAACGGATGAGCCGATTTGTTATTTTTTTGTTTGAAAGGCGAATTAGTCAGGAGTGGGCTTAGCTATGTTTCATCAAAATCGGTTCAGCCATTTTTTTTGAGTTTTCTAAGCTTATACTTGTTATTAATTTGAACAATATAATGCAAACTGAAGTTTTTAAGCATTCGCTGTTTCAATTATATATGTATAAAAATATCATCGAAATCAGACAATAATCAGGAGTAGATTATTATTGCCATCGCCATCAATTTAGATTTATTTTTTTCACCAAAAATAGGCCATAGAAAACTTAAATCTCAATGTTTTCGACTAAAATTATTTTGATAAGTCATGAACACAGAAGTATCAATATAATAAATCCAAATAATCGTGTAATAAAAAACTACTCGAAACATCATAATACTTTTTTGATGACATGCCGGTACTTACTACTTACTTTCACTTCACCACATGGTTGAAAATTGACCCATAGCAATTTTGTGGCGAATCAAAACGTGTCTAGAAAACAAGTAAATGTTGATTTAATTGGGTAAACGTGCCACAAATTTGTGGCTACGAGGATTCTACGTCGTGAAGATGAATATGTAGATGTTGTCGTCGGACATATGTATCCGTCCATCAGTCGAATGGCTAGGTGCAGTTAGGCTGCAAAAAAAATTACCATAGAGAGAGATAAACGTCGTTTATCCCTTGTGTTATAATTATGATGTAAGGTTAATAAATATGAAAACCCCTAACATAAAAACACAGAACATATTTTTTTAATCATAGCTCTATTAATTGTCTAAGATAAATATAAATATGTGTATATAACTTTAACTTATAAGTTTGAGAGAAGGCATAGAAGGTTATTTTTTTTAACAAACAACAAATTTTTCGGATCATTTTCTCAACCATAAGAAGTCCACTGCTGGACATAGGCCATGGATTTTCAAAAAGATAGGAAGCGGCTTGCATCCAGCGTCTTCCCGCCACTTGTATCTTGCCAATCTTTCGGTTAAGATAAAACATTACTAGGTTATGGTTTATATCAAACACGAAAATTTTCCAACGGCTTACCCTGTGGGCATCCAAGGCGCAACAATCGTTTTATCTAAAATTGTATCGTCCTAGGCGCTCCACCTAATGCCAAACTGCTTTTCTACTGACGGACGGATTTATCTATTATGCGACAACATAGTCCCAACTTATACTTATATTATAAGTATATTATATGAGTGGCAGTCATGGGATAGTACTAGTTCGATTATTTTTTGTCAAGATATTGATTGACTCTAGTTATAAATATGTGAATGCTTATTTCTTATAGGCAGAACTTGTTACAAGGAAATTATGTAGAAACATACGATAATCATGACAACCATTTAGGATTTTACGCTGTTACAATAATTATGAGTCATTCAGGATATTGAGGTAAATATTAAGCTATCAAAAAAAATTACATGTATCTTCTAAGTTAAATTGTAACAAAAAAAAAAAACTAAAAACATCTACAGTGTGAATTTTCTTATCAGCTTTACAAACCTGTAAAGGGTTAAAGTAGCAAGAACTAAAGATGTCGTCACCAATGCGAAATTCGATACAAACAGGAAATGCAACTGTAGCTCAAATTCAAATTATTTATTTCGCAAAACATGGGGTGTTTACAGGGTTTTAAAACTTTTAGTTACATAGAATTGTCATGTTTTAACCTTCAGGTAGGTATGCAAAATATACAAAAGGTAATTATTATTAAACAAAACAGAGATATCAATTACAGAACAATTTTATTTGAAATAGGTATTTCATAATCTCAAAGAAGTCACATTAGAAAATTAAAAATTATGTCATATAACGCAATTTTAAACAATACTAATTAGCTCCAACGCAGAGCCTGGGGTTTCTTGACCTAGTAATGTATGTGCAAATTAAATATGCTTACATTTGTGTGTGCGTACACTCTAATATACCTAACAAGTATAAGTTTAGAAAACTCAATAAGCCCCGAAGACCTAACTAACTAAGACCACTCTGGATGAGATCTTCTTGATTCTTTCAAACAAAAAAACTAGAACAAAATCGGTCCATCTTTTTGAGAGCTACGAGGCCACAAGGCGAAAAAAAAAACAATGTAAGATATCGACTAATCTGGAATGAATCGTGATTATTTTATAGCGGATTCAAATAGCGTCAAGTGCAACATCGGTGTCACAATAAAGCGTTATAAAGTTGTTCGCTATTCGAAGTTACGAAACTGATTGGTAATCTGATGAAGCGTCAGTTGTCAGATCGGAGCCAAGCCCAAATGGCTTTGGATTTCGTACTCGATCATAGAATAGGTTAATAATAAATTGATTATGTAATTTGTTGTACAATATTTCGAAGTAATACTTTTCACCTGTCCATCTTGTAGCTGGTCTTCCCACGCTGTGCTTGCCGTTGCGTGATCTCCACTCAACTCGAAAACTTTTCAGCGCCATGGATGCAAGATGCTTCCAACAAGTATTTCTGGCAGTCTGTGGGGAAGGCCTTTGGCCGGCACTAGACTTCCCGTGGTTGAGATGACTTTTACTTGGCTACGACAAACTAACTTTTTAGTTTGTCGTAGCCACTTCTTTAAGTGTTATATTTTTAGCAGTCTCTCTAATTAGTTTCTCTTCCAAGCTGGACTGGGAGGAACAGAAGAGCATATAATTTCAGCTGCTTTTCTTCTTTTTGTTGCATATTGTCAATGCGTGGGGCTATCGGCATAACTCTTTGACGTATTCATATATATATCGGTTGTGGATATGAATAGATCTGCCTACATTTTCACACAATGCTAAGATGCTAAGCTAAAACACACGTAGCATAATATGCCCTCACTTATCAAAGAATCTTTACCCTTCTGTACATTTTATAAAATCAAATGAGAAATGAATCAGTCGAAAGTGAATGCTCTCTTCGACTGAAGCCCCTGTATTCGAGATGGAACCCAGTTCCGTTTCAGGACGTACTCATCTGTTAATATAGGTCGCACAGATTGACATTGAAAGGGGAGCGACCGTCGTCGGTGCGTCTAAACGGGGCGCATTGTTGGCGGAGGGCCAACTGGACCATTTAATATTACTCGAAGATAGCTCCAAAGCTCAATACTTCTGTCTGAATTCAGCTGACGCACTTAGGTGCGCTCTTTTTGTTTTATAATATATATTGATTTGGTAATGTGGAGTCTTTTGTTGCATCTGTCGTGAGCCCGGATCATACATTCCTTGGCATCTCCTTGCAAGCCTGTCTCTCATCAAAATGTATCATTTTGTGTACCTAGTTGGAGTAGTTGGCCTACCGACTACTCCAACTAGGTACCAAATATATACCTCTGAAGAAATATCCAGACAAATCTATTGAAACCTCGAATATTAAAATCCGTCAAACCATTTCGGATACAAGCGTTAATATACTAACATAATATAAGCAAGAAATTTTTTACCCTCCCTCTAGATCGTTGAGTAAAAACACAAATTTCTTGCTTTCCTCACGCCAAAATATTTTGTAATCAATATCGCCTAGACTATAATGAAGCGTATATTATTAGCCAAACATTTTAACGATGTCAGACTAAACACTAACACTGGCGGTAATTGCTTGTTTTTTTTTCTACACCAGCCGCCAGACAGCCTTGGAACTTGACAGTTCTTATTCAGCCCTATAAAGATAAGGTACATATTACAAGTATATCGATCGGAACACGTCGGTTGTACAAATGATCGGACATTTAATTTAAAAGGTAGGTTTTGTACATGCCCCAGTTTTGAATGTTCGTCGTGTTTTGTTGATCCGTGTCAATAATGTAAAGTTTAAACATCCTACAATTTAATTTAAATATCTACTATAATTTAACAATATGGTAAAATAAATTTCTATTAGATTTAATGATAAAGTAGATTTTGAAATGAGAAGAAGAGATAAAATTTACGAGGCATTTAGAGAGTGTGAACAGGCATGTTGATTCAACGTAGTTTAAGTGGTAGTGTGTGTGTGTGTGTTTGTGTATGTTGACAAATGTCTTGCCTGACGGAAAAAAAACAAAATTAGGTTTTGGTTTCGCTAGGCTAGTAGAGACAAACAAATTTAATTGTGCAGTTACTTAGTCGAGTGACAGTAAAATAACAGTATACTTTTATATAATTTACAGCATACTTTTACTTAATTTTAAAAACTTTAATGCTTAAGTATATCCGTAGTTCATACATACCAATGTGTTATTAAATTACTTTCTTTTAAATAAAAGAAAGTCCGTTTTTCCCGTCCTCCGTTTTTTAATCCTTTAAAATTAAAGGATTTAAAAAACGGAGGGTTTTTATTTTGAATGTGCGTATGTCTCGAATATCTTCGGCGGTTATGAAGTAATTTTGATGATTTTTTTAGAAAAGAGATTACCTCATCGTAAAATAATGATTTCGAGAAAAAATAACTTTTAGTAAGTTAGTAGTATTTTACTCAGATCTCTATTGCTTGACATCAGTTTTGGATCATACAAAATTACAACTACGTATAGTAAAATCTCTCTTTTTTCTTCTCTTTACCTTAGAACAATGCTTCACTGAAGAAAGTACCTATCTATTTCATAAATCAGTAACGCCATCACCTCTTCCGGCTTAACTTCTAATCTCATCTACATACTGATTGACGCGACTCATTTGCCATCAGGAAGCCGAGACAAACGGACGTGCCGACATGAGCTCTCCGTCTTCCGGTCATTAGTCTTAGCTATTATTTCACTCACAACGCGCAGCGGATGCTCTTCCTTGAATGATAGGCAATAATTAGCTCGTAATAGAGTGCTAACGTTGTTGCTGTCTAATTACTTGCAATTGGTGGCTGCAAGAATGCAGCCGATTGAGGGTTCAATTTCAAGCTTTGTGAAAAATATGGAGCTAAAGATCGTAACGTATTTTAGACTACAAAAATTATGGTCTATTGTGCGAGATAAATTGTATGCAAATACTGTAATTGTGTGTATTTTTACTAGTGATTGAAAGATTATCTTCTCTTAGTTGTGTCAATTTAGTTTTGCCTACTTTGACAATTTTCAACTGACCTAGGCTAACTACAACAAAAATAAGTACAACGATGCTGCATCCATGATTATCATTCTTCATTCGATTTTAATCAGATTGATCTATGCATAGTCAAAGAACTAGGTACTGGCAAGACTCCACATTCAGCAGCTTTGAACTGAATTTAATTTAATCTTTACAATGCAAGCTTTTGTGCCAAGTAATGAAAGTGCAATAAAGAGCGCACTGCGTGCTTCCATTTCGGTGAAACGATGGTGAGTGCTGTGGAAATTGTTGCCATAATCGTGTGAAATTGCATACGTTTTTGCGTTAATTTCTGTCCAAAATTTACAATGTTTTCAGGTCAAGTGTTGAGCGTTATCTTAATGCGAATAAACGTGATTATCGTAAACTAGATTACATACCTACTTACCTAGTAACCTATCTGTTGATAATCGATTATAAGGAACTGATTAAGGCGGTGAATTAGGTCGATGACTCGTCGAGTAAGCGTTTGTTTACTTTCTTATCGTTATTATCGTGATGTTATTTATAACTGGCATGTTTTACTTCACTTGCGAGATGGTGTGACTACCATAAATAAACAGTTAGTGTATTGACCATTACGAAACGGAACTTCTTGTAAATCAAGAGTTTAAAAAGCTGAAAAATAGACTTCAAATAGCAACCATAAAAAACACTGAGTGTATTAGAAAAGTATTATATATCAAAGATAAAGATAAAGATAATTTATTTGCATACAACACGAGAATTTTATACAACAAGTGCATAAAAGAAGTTACACTAAATTTAGTCGCTTAAAATCATGTTGTGCCGATTAGGCGTACAAATGTCAGGTAGCATCATGCACATGCGAAAAATTAAAAAATTATAAATATTATTATTTGTTATTATATTAAAACACAAACCAAAAATATATAAAATATGACAAAGCAGAAGCAATAAAAGATACACATAATGTCAATAAAATTAAAATTTGTCATTTAAAAAAGTTACTAATATTTTTCTGGGACAACTTCTGTAATGGTCAATGGCTGTTATAATCAACTGACTAATATATCGCCCAATATCACACAAAAATACAGTGAAATTTAGAACTTCCTATTTGTTAAGTTGGTCAAAACAACTAATTGCAATAAAAACATATTCAACTACACCATGGTATAAAGCAGTACACGTTTTACTTTAAAAATTACAATGAAGACTCATTGTAACGTAACACCGCAAAATTACATTAACTACAAAAATAAAATTCTTGGGAACAGGCTCAGCGTTCCAGTTCAAGTATTCGCAGTGGGGCAAAAACGTGTCCAATGGTATTATATTAAGAATAGAGTACATTTTCACACGAACCCTTCATTAATACTTTTTCGATATGCGTGGGAACACTAATTTCGCGTGCTAACCTCGCATATTATGTATATACGTTATCTATCGCTATTTGAATAAAAGTGGCAATGAACGATGTAAATCGACCAACTGATAAGAAAACAACCTTATTTTTATTTCGTGTCTAGTTTACTTGTAAATTACGTAAACTATATCACTGTTTTATTAAACAATAGAAAGACATTATGCCATGTGAGTTATCATCATCATCTCAGCTAAAAGAAGTCCACTGCTGAACATAGGCCTCGCCTATGGACTCCCAAAAATACCGCTTGAAAGTGGTTTGCATCCAGCGTCTTCTCGCCACTTGTATGAAGTCATCTGTTGGCTGGTCTTCCAGCCACGAGATGGAAAGATGGACGCTGCGTTTGCTGGTGCGTGCTCTCCACACTAGAATTTCCGGCTCCATCGGTCTTCAGTTCTACGTGCTCTGTGCCCTATCCACTGCCAATTCAACTTGCTAATCAGTGGTGCTATGTCGGTGACTTTTGTTCATTGCGTGACCATGATTATAAGGCCCGTTGTTAGAGACCACGTTTCAGTGGTAAAACACATTGGTCGTAAACTTTCGACTTGAGGTATTAAGGTATATTGTACGAAAAGACACTTTTGAGTATGTGTTTATATTACTGTATAGATGATGAAAGCATGAATTATTCTATTCCATTTAATAGTTCTATCCAACGGTTCTTCGCATATAGATGTTACGTGATAATACTCAGTGTACCTTGTTTATTCTTTTACATACTTCCACGCACCTTATCAAACCGTTGACGAAAACGATTCTTCCAATATCCAACTCAAATTGAATTGTTTCGCTCTACATGCTATATCGGCACGCGAAGTCATTGTATTGTACTGTGACTTCTATACCTGAAAGTAAATAACCATAATAGAATAAAACCAAGTACACAATGACTTTCCATCACGTGGACGTAAAGTCTAAAAAAAAATACGAAAATATATAGTGTCCTTTTTTGTCAATCACTATATAGGGTTGACCGATACTCTTATACTAATAATGACGAACTTAAAGATTTTGAATTAAAGACTCTATGTCGCCGCGCTAAAGCCTAATTTAGAATGAGAAGTCTAGATACGTTTATTTTGCTGCTTCGGATTATTTTGAGCTCAGATGTTTTTGAGAATTAACGCTACATTCCGTTGATACTTTATCAAAGCAATTACATTTAACGTAATTTGTTTTGTTTCAGGATTGACCCACCGGTAGCGCAGTCACAATTTCAAATGGAAAACAAAAAGACGGTTCCGGCGACACAACAGCCTCTCACGCAACAGCATCTGATGGCTCATCATGTCCATCCTGATCAAATATACACCCAACATCATCCTCAGATGCAGGCACATCTGACATCCGCACAAGCTGGCCAAATACAACCAAATGGTGTCATGCACCAGTTACTCCAAAGCCAGTATCATTCTAACATGAATGCACGGTCACCACTCCTGGAAAATAGACACGATCTGTACGGAACTGGACACAATCATGATTATGGGAGACATTACGGAGCCAATGATAATTATAACTATCCACAGTCACCACCAAGACCTGAGAGAACCGAAATCCACACAGATCACAACGTCAATCATGAACTTCTCCAAAACATCCCAAAAGGATACAACGCGGAAGTCTATCAAGACTATTTAAAACGCAACCCACCGAAAGACACCAATCAAATATACCAAAATCACCAACCTACGTATAGGCCTAATATTAATCAGTACGGTTCTAAGCCATATCTACCGTATTCTAGTAGAATAGGACCACAAAGTAATACAGAGTTGTTACGTAAACAATATAATGAAATTCAGCAAATGAAACTCCAACAGCAAATGCACTATCAAAATCAGGCGCAAATGCACCAGCAGCAAAAGTTTGCTGAAAGACAACTATTGTTACAACAAATTCACGGTGTTCAGCCACCACCTAATTTACAAAATAGCATATATTCCGACAGTTCTTATAGAGATTTAGATCGGTATAGTAGTAAAAACGATTTTAAAGACTTTAGTCCTGAAAGCCAGATAAGTCAGGGAGACATGGAACGGTACGCAAAAAATAATGAATATCGGGAAATGGAAAAACAAAATCGGCAGTATCAAGAACAACAATGGCAGTCAAAACAAGCAGCTGAACTGAGGGAACAAGAGCAGCAGTATGTTAGTAGTAGACGTCAACAAGAAGTGAGTCATGAAAAGAGTCAATCTCCACCTACAGATTTTAGCAACCAAAATCAAAGAAATAACGTGGCATTGGCATCTCCTATGAAGTCTAGTGAATCAAGTACACCTAGTGTCAAGTCTCCATCATCTGATAGCCGAAGGAGCAGCAGTGGCATACAAGCCCTGAGATCGCCCATAGCACAAAGAGTACCATCTGCTCCAGTAGCCATGGCTGGAATTCTGTACAAACAAGGATCGGATGGCCTGAAAGTTTGGAGAAAAAGATGGTTCGTCTTATCTGAGTACTGCCTGTTTTATTATAAAAGTAAGTTACCTAAAATAATTTAAATAATATTCCTTTTGGTCTAAGATCCCGCTATAGGACGACCTTCATCGAGCTGGTTAATGGTTGAAAAGTATTTATATTCAATTAAATATGTCAATAAATATTTTGCAAATGGGTTGTCTAAAAAATTTCAGTCCAGAGTATGATTAATTTTTTTTTTCTTTCTTACTAGCTCGTAAAGTTACGTATCCAAGGCTAATATTGGCGTGGAACAGTTCATTTTGCTCCCTAGGGTGGAAAGTAATTTCAAAATTCGAACACGACGAAGCTCTACATTTTCAATACAAAATATTTCCAACCTCTTTGTATAATACCTTCACAAAATGAAGAAAAATAGTTCGATTCAAGGAGGTTGCTATCTTAGCTTAAAGAAACACTAAATATTATATTAAAATAATATAGATATTTTGTATATTTACGTAAAATGTAAATAAAAATGTACAATTTACTTTCCCTTAGCAGTGTTTTGAATTTTTAGAACCATTTAAACGAAAAAGGTTTGGATGAGTAAAGAAGAATGCGACCTATGCGAGTTGTGTCAAGAGCCTAATAGAAGAAAAAAAATAGAGTAAAAAAAAACTTTGTACTTTGTTTGTTGTGTGTTAAAATTTTCTTGTAAATAATGTTCAAAATTAATGAAATGTGTACATGTAAGTGAACTCACGTGATTATAATGTAACTTTAGGACCAGTAAAGTTGCATAAATGCCAAGCAGATTTTTCTACTCGAGAAAATAGGTGAACTAAAAAAATTCCTCGCTACGTTAAGATGAAAAAAATTGTATTGCACTCGGCTGTAAAGTTATTTTATCTCGTGTCTTTTTGAATCCATCGCTACGCTCAGGATTCTACACTCTTCAAACCTAGAATCCTTCGCTTGCTCTGGATTCAACTGTCGGACACTCGACGGTAAAATACAACTTTCCAGCCTAGTACAACAAATAACTATTTTTTTACATTTCACTGGTTTGGTTAATAGACAAATTCAATATATTTATGTGTAAATAATCTTTATTTTAATTTAACTTTAATTCATTAACCAGGCTGGTGCAAGTTACTAGTATCGATTTACCTATTTACCAGTCCAGAATGTTTTTTTTTTACTTTTCACTGGTTTTTGTTATTAGACAAATTTCATACCTATCGACAGTATGAAGCCCATAGAATATGCAAACGTTAGGTTGACAATTTTTTCCCCGTTACAACTCTTGGGTAGGCAGGTATAAATAGGTAAATCGATACTAGTAACTTGCACCAGTCTGGTTATCGGGATCTTAGACTATATCTATACCGCAAAGTTTGTGCCTGTAAATATATTTGCAATATTTTTGTCGCAGGTCAAGATGAAGAAAAGCTGCTGGGTTCAGTACTTCTTCCTTCTTACAAAGTATCTGCTTGCACAGCTGAAGATAAAGTACTGCGGAAGTACGCATTCAAACTAGAACATGCAAATATGAGAACCTACATACTTGCAGCACCAGACCAAGAGGCCATGATGAAGTGGGTAAAGGGAATGACCATGGCTGCACTAATGCAGAACTCTATGTAAGACTGATATTTACTACTAATAACATTTACACAAAGTAATTTAGAACTGTTTGATTGCTTAAAATGATTTCGATTGTAATTTTTTTGTTATGTTTTGACACGTCATCTCCGCAATAAATTTGAAACAAAATAATAATAAGTTAAAAATTAAAATATTATAAGAATTCTGAAGCACCTCTGTTAGGCTTTTCGTTTAGATATATGATGGTGACATCATGCTAATCCAAAATGACATAACGGTTAATTCATAGAGTAATTTAGAATTGTTTATTTTCAGTGAGCAGCCACAAAAGCAGACGGACCGAGCAGCTGTGAAAATAGAGGTGGGTATTACTATGTGCAGGGATGTGGACAAACCTGCAGGTGATCGGCAGTCAGTCTACCGGACCGAAACCAAGGACAGCGATTATACTCCATTATAACGGCAAATAATAGGACAGCCGAGTGATTGATTCTATCATTACCAACTTATGCATGTTTGTTAACAATATATGTATACATAATCAGATGTAATTTTGTATGTTAATAAATCATTTATTCAAAATATATGGAATTACTTTCATATTAAAACACTTACACGTTTGCTTTACAGGATGATGATGGAATACCGACCTATGCTAATGCTCCACCAAAACCAAGGCGGTCTAATGAAGGCTACAATTCACCGAGTCCTGATATGTAAGTAAAGTATTATTATTTCAAATTACGGTAGGTTCCGTGTAAACACTATACTATTTTAATTACATATCTACTTTATAAAATTACAGGTACGATCCAAACTACGACTTACTCAAAAAGCCAGCATCACACTATAGTCAAGGCACCGGACACAACAGATACCCAGACCACGGAAACTACTCAACTAGTCCTAATCAAGAGTATACTCGTAGCCCAAATCAGGAATACATTCGCAGTCCACACCAAGAATACATTCGTAGTCCACAATCACCTCCATCACAATCACAGTATAAACCATACGATGCACAAAACCTCTCCTTAACTTTACCAAATACAGCAAACGAAAATCCACAAAGCACGTCAGCTAATTATCCGAATAACTCACAATCGCCTTACTTTGATAGGAACCACCAACAGATGCCAGAAAACAGGCAAGACCAAATATACGATCGACAACCTCAACGAAATCCCTTTCTTCAAGAAACACCACAGCTGGAAACTCCCCCGAAAGAACTTACTTCGCAAAATAAAGTACAAGATAGAGCTCAATCAGTTCATGAGTATTCGGAGTCTAGGAATCTGAATGATATGAATACATATAACAGAGATGTTTATGGTGAATTACACTCAAAACCTACAAATAGATCAACTAGTACGGTAAATGAAAGATTAATTAATGAAAGACGTACTCCAGATGCTTACGGACGATCGACTACAATGGCACCTTATAAAGGTAAAATTAGTGATTATGAAGATGTGTATGGAAATTATGCAACAGAAAAAGAATATGGGCAATATGTTAAATCACCGAATGTACCACAAGCGAGAGATGCGGTCAGTATTTCAAGTCAACAGCATCATCATCAACAACAACAGCAACCACAGCAGCAGCAACAAGAATTAGGAAGCAATTATGTAAGTAACCCCAATACATTTCAGAATGTACAAATTCGTTAACCATTAATAAAAACCGTAATTAATTTACAGGTTCCAGAAAAAACATTTAGTGGACCTTCAGTACTTCGCCGAAAGAAAATGCAAGCAAGTGGAATCCAACCTCCAATGCCAAGGCCACATAGTGCCGATTTTCTTGAGTATGAATCCAAGAATGAGATTTTAAATAAAACTGTGCCCGCGAGAAATGTCTGCGAAGCGCCGAGACAGCCACAACGCCCTAAATCTAGTCTAGACATACATTCTTCGTACGATCCAAGCTCAGACAGATATTACTCTGAAGAGAGTTACGCAGAAAAAATGCGACAGTCCGCTCATTATTTACAACAAAAAGGGAATTTGGGTCAAAAAACTATAGATATTCCATTGGCAAAGTATGCCAGCGGTCTAGCTCAAAAACAATTAAGCACGGCTTATTCACAGATTACTAACAATAATTTTGAAACAGAGTTAATAAATAGGAATAGAGATAATATCAGTTACAGTTCTAAATACGCTGATATTGAAAGCTTGAATTCTAATTGGACCTTAAAAGAAAAGGGCATTGAAGATCAGAAAGAATATAATAGTGTAAATAGAAGCGGTAGTGTAATGAGCGATGGATCTAACGCTGGTTTTGCAAAGGACATTAGCAGATACGACCCTAATTCTGAAAGTTTCATAAGGTCTGCCAGTGCTAGACTGCCATCAACTTCATCAACTGATAAAGAAGGAGAGAAAAAGGTTCAACAGGTACAAATTATATTTGACTAAGTGAAAAAAGCGTACGAAAGCATCGGGTGTGTGGCATTTTTGAACTGTCTACTAAATTAATAGCAAGTAAATTTGTAGCAAGATTTTCGTTTTTCTGAGGGGATGTTTGTTAGTACTCTCGTACAGGTCGTATAAAAATACGATCTGTACGAGAGAACTAACAAATACCTACAGTTGAAAACAACTAATTTTCTTTTGACGGAACTTGGTATACAGATTCCTCAATTTTATAGAATTTTTCCGCCGTCGAGAATTTTTGATAAATGGGGTATTTACCCCAATAAGGGAGAAAGTTTGCTGCGGTGCCATTTATTGACCGATTTTAATAATTTTGTTTGGTACTTAACTTTATATAAATATATTCTTAATAAATTGGTCAAGAAGTTGTCGAGATAATATAGATTATGAAAGCTCAGATGAAAAGAGAAGCAGTTTACCACGAGGCTAGTTATCGGTCGATACAGAAATTTTAGACAAGAATTTCGAAGATGAATAGTAAGCCTCGTAAAATCAGACTTTTAGCAACATGTAATTTTGCAAACATTTGTGCTCACGAAGTATGCTAGTTCGAACTAGAGCTACTAATTTTATTACTTATTTCTTTTTCTTTTGATTTTTGTTCTTAGACTGTTTCCTTTTCACAGCGGGAAGAGTCCATGAAAAGACTTTTAGAGTGGAAACAAAGAATGTTACAATCACCTCTGACAAGAAAAAGTACACCTGCAACGATATCATTGGCAAGGTCATTGAACCAAAGTCGACAGTCTTTGAGATCGGATCAGTATAATTCAAAACAGTCCAAATCATATGCTAATGCTCCGTACAATAGCTATTCTTCTGACGACGAAGGTATGCGAATTTATAAAATATTTGTATTTTGATATTTCGTAGTTAAATTTTTTTTGTAGCATGATAACTTAATTCAAATTTTGATAAGTAAATGTATTATTATTTATAGTTAAGCATGTAAAATCAAATCGCATGAGAGAAATTTGAATTCTATATTTTAAAATAAAACAGTTATAATTTTATTTTTAAAACGAAATATTTTCCACGACACTTTATTGAAGGATCCATATCAAGTTATGAACAATATTGAAATCTGCCTAAATTTACTTTTGTCCATTAATGTCTAAGTAGTATTATCATTTTAACTGTCATTAATAAAATAGGCCATACAATATTGATTTCATTTTTATCAACTCACAATAATTAATTGAAATGTTAATAAAAATGCCATTCTCCTTATTATACTTAATTGTAGTTGTGTTTATATGTTATTTATATGCAGTAGCATTATGATGACTTCGCTTTGCGGAGGGGTACCTTCCTGCCTGTGGGGATATTGTGCCACTAACAAAATACCTATGGTTTTATAATGGTGGTGGGTTTCAATATATTAATAATTATACTGTATTTGGTAGATTTGTTTCACTCTAACATTTGAGGTCTACTAACACTTTGATGATCTTGACAAATTATGGGCTGAGTGCTTATTACTATTCATATAGTGATTGTCGGTTTCACTTTTGCACCTCAGAGGAAACATCGAGCACTGATCTGCAAAAACCGAGAGAAATGCAGGCAGGAAGGTCTCTTAAAGGGAACCTAATAAGTCCTATCTTTCTGAAACCTACGACCCCGCACGCATCCTCTGTTGATCAAACGAATCAATGCATAGACGACCGTGAAAAGTCAAACAGTGGTACAGAGAATACTTATGAAAATATTCTTTGTACCATATCTATTCCAAAAATAAACTTCGAAAACAATGACGACGACTACGAAGAAACTTGTAGTAATGAAGATATGAACGACAATAATAGAAAATATTCATGTGAATATGAAAATGGATATGAAACACACGAAAGTGAAGCTGAATCTGAAACACAAATGGAGTACACTGATAATGACTTGGATGAAGTTTTATTAGAATCAGAATCTGAGGTTAAGAATTCCGAACAAGATTATGCCAGCAGTTTTGTAAAAAAATGTGATGAAGGAAGTGCACTTAATTATCTGGAATTACAAGATGAACCAAAAACTCCTACCACTATAAATGATCATGGAGAAGGCCATTACTTGCCTATGAGTCCTCGTAAAATGTCTGTGATTGAAGAAGCTCACAAAGACATAATTAAAAATTTACATGCTTTTGACAAAACTATGCATCATGCTTATGAAGATAATCCTTACGTAGAAATGAATAATGGTGTAGAAGATGAAGACGCTCAAACATATGAAATTGTTTGCGTGAATAACGGAAAAGTGGAACCAGTCTACATGGAACTTAATAATATATCAGAAAAAGATGCAAATATTGAAACATCTAAGACAAAACAGTTAACTGATACCGCTTCAAATTTTGCTGATACTAAAGATCATACCCTAAAAAGAGCATCTAAAAAAAACAAATCGGAATGTTCTGACACGGGCGATGAAGATTGTAAAGAAATTTCCTTAGATAGCCCTTTTAGCAGATTTAGTATTTCTGATACTTTCAGGCCAGCGTCATACTATTTAAGTGGCAGTAAAAGTACTTTAGATGTGCAGGATAGTTTTGATTGCGAAGATTTACCTCCACCTGTTCCTAGTTCTTCACCACCGTGTGATGATTTGTCTGACGATGCTTTGTCTAAGTATATCTTAGACAAATTAGATCAATCCGACATGTCTAATGAAAGCTCAATTCTCAAAATGTTGACCACTGAAAACCAAAAAATGAATACGGTAAAAAGGAAAACTACGTCTCTAATGATATATGGAAGTAGGACATCAATACACGATACGTTATCGAGAGGCGAAAAAATCCGTAATAGCCGAGCTAGTTTGAATGAAAGAAATAAAATGTTAGATTCATCACAGAACATGCTTAACAGTAGTAGTCCACTTGGTCAATATAATTCTAGTAGTATAGAAACAGATTCACTTAGGAGTTATAATGCAGATAGAGGATCATCTAGATTATCTCTTGAATCTGATGTAAGCAGTAAGTTTGATATGATACCTTCAAATATGTCTTCTGAAGTTGCTAGCCTAAATGAAAGTGATTCAGTTATTGACTTCAGACATTCTGGGAATTACAAAGACATAGAAATGATGATGAAAAGAAGACCTCTTTCTGATGACTCAATATTTGAATTAGCGGAATCCGAGCTTTTACAACCAAACGAAACGGCGAGTAATGTAGATCTAGATAGTTTTCTAGATAACTTACAACCAAGTTCTAGCAATAAGCACGATGATAATTTAGGTGAACATAGTAACTGTAGATTCAACGTTTCAACTGCAGATATTTCAAGCTATAAGGATTATGTAAACCAACCTGTCTCACAAACTGTTACACACATTCGATGTTCAAGCACACCCGTTGGACACAATAGCAAAATTCATAGCCATAGCAGTGGAAATCAGCCAAGTATTCTGTTTAAAAATATTAGCGAACAAGTTTCGGGTTACACTGGTTCACAAAGTTCGTGTAGTTCAGGTGGAATACCCAGATCACCCATGTCATACTATTGTAAAAATTATGATGAAGAGAAAATGCTGCACAAAAATTTAAACAATGTCACACTGGCAGATAAGATTAAAGAATATGAAAACGAAAAATTAACTTTAAAATCGGACACGAATGCCTCCTCTACTTCTACAGGGTTTCATAGCAGAGAAAGCTCTACTGAGCATAGTGCACCATATTACTACTCAGATCTTTCTTCACAAGAACACATTAATGTGTTTCCTACTTCTCACTATTTAAAAAACACTAACCTTCACCGCAAACTAAACAATCAACGCCGAAGAGGCCCATTGCATAAGAAAAATGAGATCTCACACATTCACAATCCCATCAAAAATAACCGTGTAATGGTACCTGAACAATCATTTGAACTTGCTGCAGCCAGGAGCGTATCCGTAGAATTTTTAAGTGCAACTGATAAGGATCCGGAAATAGATTTGAAAAATATTTATGAATCTACAGGAGGCAAACACTCCAAAATACCAGAATCAATGAACTTATCAGGCCTAGGCTGTAAAAACAATTCTTTTAATAATAGCAATACAGAAAATTCTTCATTAGAATCTAGTGTTCTTAGTGCAAATGCTCTAATAAAGCTGTCTTCTACAAGTATGTCGTCACACTGTAGTGGAAATTCTTCTAATACAGTTTATTACGATGCAGAAGCTGAAGCCAGTGCTTACGAAAATGTTATTTGTCATGGAGAAAAAATTTGGGAAGATGAAACTGTGTGGAGAGATAACCTAAGAAGAGTTTCTCATAGGCATGCTCGATCAATGGATGATTTAGAAGCCATGCCAGTAGAAAATACAGCTCCTCGCAGAGTCAGTTTTGAAACATGCGGAATGAACAGTATAAAACGGGTTAAAAAAATATCTCCAAACAAAATAAACAGAAATGTTACTTACGTAAATTGTGACTTTCAAGGTAGAGCTCTCATGTGTCGAGATAATAATCATGGTTTTGACAGTAATTGCTTTGAAGAAGAACCTAAGTCAGATGATAATGATGTATATGTAAGTTTAGCAGAGAGTGCTGGCCCCTCATTAGAGCATTCTGATGAAGGTGTCTATGAATCTTTAGCAATAGAATCTTCAGGCAATTCAATGACTAGTGTTGAAAACACATCCGTAAATAGAACAAACAAAAAGAAGTTTGAGATTGATAGAGAGAAGCTTAGGCAGTGGGATTTAATGTCAAGTGGGTTGATGAAAGGTGGGATAGGACGCGTGCGGGGTATGGGTGCAGGTGTGGGCTTAGGAGACACTGCCTGTGGCACGGATACGGGGACTGACAGTGCAAGCAATGAAGGTATCCTCTAACATTCTATGGTCCCGTAAGGTACACTAAGTAAGTTACATTTCTTTATTCTGCAAAGCAAAGTCATTATACTGAAAATTGTATATAAATTGGTATTTTTATGATTTTAAACTGAAATATACACATACGAGTCAGGGTATAAACACGATAAGGTGTACAGAAAGATCAAGCATGCATGTAACAATGATTGTATATTTGTACATATTTATCGGGCACTAATGTAATATGCAGATTGATACACACTTTATCATGTTTTACAAATAAAATAGACATTGTGATGATGAGTGAATGATGATCTGTGCATGGCAAAGCTATGAAATGCCATATAGTTATGAACTTTTTTTTCAGCATCTATGACAACAGCAGGCAATAACACGGATCCGAATACAAATAACAATATAAACAACCAACAGGCATTGTCTAAGAAAGCTTTTCTCGGCAGTAACACGTCTATTGGAAGGGGTAGTAATAGGGAAGGCAATATACCTGTCAGAGCAGTTAGCCCAAGGGTACGATGGGTAGAAGATAAACCAACAAACGAACAACATTATGGCTCACAAAATTTGTCAACTTCGCAACAAAATGTAAGTGTTGCTAATTTAATATACTTACAAGTTACTATATGTTTTTAATTAATAAGTAGAGGTACTTAATTTTTAGAAAATTCTTTAAGTAACGTTTCCAAAACTTGTTTTCTTCTCTTGCCTGAGTTAAATTTATCTATTACGGTGTTAAGGATCAGAGGATAAATACTTTGAGGGGTTTTATCAGAGGATAAATACTTTGTTGATATTCCTCTCATGAATTATGACATTTTTGAAAACATAAATTGACTAAATGCCCTTATGTAGTTCGTGAGTGAAGAAGTGGAAGTGAAACAAGCTTTCTTTATTTTATAGCACATTATTACTTATGGAATAATATTAATTATGGTCCAATATCTATCTATTGAGAAATTTGTATTGATGGTAAAGTTCGTATTTGTTTTGAAGTGATCTAATAATAATATTTAATCACGAATGAAAGTTAAATATCATATCAATTCTGCAATTTCAGCTGAACAACATGACAGTGACAGAGGATTCCTGGACCACGGCCAGATCACCATCAAGGGCGTCTCAGCAGCCAATCAGAGCGGTTAGTCCTAGAATTCGACGAAATACAGAAAACGATGATATGGTAACAGAATTTTATATATTTCCTCGCTTGTTTCTATACTTAAATGTGTTACATATTTATTATTTGTCTGGTATTGCTGTAGACGATTCTGATGATATCATCTTGAATGAATGCCAAGTTGCCCATCGCATTTAGAATTTGATTATTGCATGTTTCTTGAACTCCTAAATATTTAGCACTACGTAGATCGAGGATTGTGAGAATAAGTTGCAAGCACTTGCCATTGAGGATGTTTATTTTGCTATAGTTCATCTTGTGTTGTTTTGTTGCTCAATATCGTTTTATGTTGCTTTTCATTACTAGCAAAGGGTACATCCAACTCAGCAAGAGTTGTCAGATATACCAACAGCGGGGGAACTTCTGGGCCACACTCATGAGGAACTGGTCCTGCTGCTGATCCAGTTGAGGAGAAGACATGCGGCAACGCACCGTGCGATTGAGCAGTGCTGTGCCCAGATCAATAGCATAGAGGTGCTGCTTTTGATTTGTGTGCACGGGGTAGCTTATGGTTAATGCATGAAATATATTCACTTCAGTAAAATTATAATCGCGCGCTACTTATTAACTATCCTGACAATTAATTTCTTATAATTGTTACATTTTAAACACTAACACATAATCTGTAGGTAAAACTATTATGAAATTATTATATATTTAGATTTTTTAAAATATTAAATATTTTAATAACCTAAAAATAATAAAATATAATTTAAATTATAAAATTCGAAAATAAGGTTGATTCCTAACTCGCCTGATGTTAAGTGACTGTTGCAGACTATGATAGAACATGTTTACGATACAATACTCTACGATGGAGATAGATATACTTAATAAAAATACAGACAGATACAAATATTTATATTAATCGGATATGGATACGTAATCCGAAAAACAAAACCTTATATCCGAGAAGTTAAAAAATATAATTCATGCCCCATATTTTTCCATCAACATATTTTATTATTATCACTAACCATATTATTTTGGTTGATGATAATACTATTATCCTATGGCTTTTGATATTTTTATGATGATTGACAAGTTTATTAAATATTCCTGTTTACAAAATAAAGTATATTAATAAGATTTAAGCAAAGACTGTACTAATAATATGATAGTAAAATACATTCTAGCTTTTGGCATTAATGTGACTAATACGAACAGTAGAATGAAAAATTTAAGAAACTTATTGACCATTAAACATTTCAGGATTGTCTTGGCTCCTTAAAAGCAATGGAACGCGAAGAGAACCTCCAAAGATTGGAACAACTTAAAATCCAACTGATGGAGTTAGAACAACAGTATGAGAAGAGTAAACCGTTAGTTCAGCTGGTGGATAACATGGTTAAACTGGGTTCTTTGTACAACCGGCCAGGATCTACGGTTGAGAGGCTTGAGAGGAATCAGCGGTTGAGACAGAAAGTCTTGGCTGAGCATGCTTTGGAGCAGCAGAGGTAAGAAACTTCACAAATCTTTACTTTTTCTAAAATGTTTACCAAAACTACATAATATGTCTTGTGAGAATACTTAGTTTTAAGGGTTTTGTACATAATCTAGAAAATATGAGCATTTATAGCATTTTAACTCGTAAAAAATTTAATCGTACCTTGGTGTACACCTATACGTAGGTGTACACCAAGGTATACCAAAAATTGCCGTATTTTCAAATTGCCGTATTGCCTCATAAACAAATTAAATTCTACACCATTTAATTTTGTACAAGGCAATACGGCAATTTGACAGCACAAATAAAGGAAACATAATAATTATAAATTTGCTGAAATTGACAAAAAATAAAATTAAAGCAACTTAAATTTTTGGTAGAGCAACATACATAAGAGCAAAATATTTTTGTTGCAGTGTGAGTTTTAGCATGAGACAACATCATAAGTACGATTGTTTCTTTAGATACGTTTTTTGCTAAAATATTGAATACTTATATCTTCTGTCGTTCAAAAATATGTATATTCTCAATAAAATTTCAGGTGGTTGGAAAGTGTAGCAGCTGGCAAGCCTTTAGAGACGGAAGCAGCCAGAGCACGAGTGGCAGAACTGTGGGCACTGGAGCAGGAGCTAGCTGATGAGGCCGCCATACTCCAAGGATTGAGGACTGATAAGGACACTATTGAGTCATTGCTTACTGGTAAGATAAAAGTTATGAAATTCTGTTATATATTTTGACATAAATAATATTTTATATTACTTTTTTTTCATCCGCAATTTTTGCCACAGGAAATCATTTTTTCACCTAAATATTAACCGATTTCGATTATTCTTTTTTTCCCTGGCTGGAACCATAAATAGCTAGGTTATATCTATCGTAGAACAGATAAACAAAGGGGTAGACCAATTCGCGAGTGGAGAACGCATGATTGCAAACGTGTAGGACTTTAAGACACAATGAAGGGTTATATGTAAGACTAGCTGGAACCGGAAATCTAAAATTAGGGTTGAATGACGTTTACTGGAAAAGCAATGGGGCTTATGATGATGAAAAGATTCCTTACAAGGAACCACAAAGTCACGCAGCGAGCTATAGAGAAGTATATGCACGGAGTCTCTCTGCAATATAATCAGATAAAGAGATCAGAGACGTTTGAAAGTAAATGATATAGCATGGCGGATTAACAAGGTGAAAGGGCAGTGGGTAAGACAAAATGTAAAACTATTGTCTGATGGAACCGAAAAGTTCTTGAATGTGGAGACCACGCAATGGCAAGCGCTGTAGATGACCAACCACAAAGTGGACAGATGACTTCATATAAGTGGCAGGTAGCTTCCAATTGATCTTTTTGGAAATCCATGAGGAGTCCTGTCCAGCAAAGGACTTCTAGTGGCTGGGATGATAATGGTGATATCAACCTTTATTGAAATTCTTGAAATGACTATATTGCAGGTGTTCGCGGTAAGCTAGCTACAGTCCAGAAGACCGACATGCTCTCAGTGGACCCTCGGCACCAGACGTCTGCCGGCCTGGAGGCAGAGTTGGCGCGAGTCCACGCGATGTTGGCGCACAATTCTAAGGTTTATAAGGTTTTATATGCACCGTGCACATTTTTATATTTTTGTTTATTTACTCTAATTTATAGTTTATAGTTATAATACTTGGAGTTTTTTGGAATGGAACTCATCTATTCTATGCCTTAAAGTAAGTAATAATGTTTTGGGTCCTATTGGGACGTAATTATTTAATTAGTTTATCGTAATAGTACCTATTTGGGGTCTTTGTGAAACGTACCATTTTTTTTAAATAAACTTAATAAACTATAATAGTTTATTGTAAATTTTTTGGGAGGAAGGAAATTGGCGTGTAATTTTTAGTATTATAAAGTATTTGTTTCCTATGGGGATTTGTTTTTAAAAATTATGTCTTGTTTGTTAAATATTGTTATTTTGTGACTTGATATGACTTGCTATTTACATTTTTTTATATGTTGCAACGGTGTTGGTTTCTATCTCTGAAAATGAAAATGTAGTATATTTTTGAATCTTTGAAAATGCCTTGATATTTGCATGACTTTTCACAAATACTATTGTATATTTTCATATTAGATAGATATTAATTTTATTATAACCGTAATTTTACTATGTCTCTATTACTTATTTCTATCTGGGCAAATTAGTTTAAATATACTTATTATAAAATCTCTTTGCAATTTGAACATATAAATTAATTATATAATATACCTACCTACATGGTGCTACTGCTACCATGACGTACATGTAAACATGTATGACCGAAATGCGGGTAGATCAAAAAAATCCTCATACTTCATACACGTACGTTCATAACGTCGAAGATAATAATGATTTTTGTCTTGTTCAAGCCCCGAATATACACATACTAATATTTATTATAACCTTAATGGTTACTGTATAAATATAATTATTTTGTATTATCACGTTTTATGTGATTTGATTCAGAAACTAGAGCAGACGGTGGCAGACAACGCGCGGCTGGAACGCGAGTTGCAACAGCTGAGGCGAGCGTTGCAGGCACGTCGCGCTGCTGCGCCTGCGCATCCCACCGCTATGCTTGAAGACGGTCAGCTAATTCCTACTATAGGGATTAAAAAATTAGTTCTTGTCGCTAAGGCTTTCTTTTCTTTTCGTTATTTGCTGTAGTTTCACTTCTTTCTAACACGGATACTGTTCATTCTACTGTGCGATAAATGTAAATGATTTGTCAGATTTTATCTCAGTAAAAAAAATACTTTCTAGTAAGTGACATTGATACGACCAATAGTATCATCCATATTGTCACACTTTATGAATCAGCTTTATCGATGGTGTCTCTCGTATCAATGAGGAGATTAGTAATAATAAATAAATAATAAATGCTAGTTCTTTACATAATGTCATTATTTAAATCTCGTTTATGTCTAATTATTGTGTGTTGATTTGATCGTTTATTCCCAGCAGTACCATTCAATTGATTGAACTAGTGAGACTTTTAATTCCCATTAGTTCTATTAATGGCTGTTGTATGAATATTTTCTTATATTTATCGTTCCAGAAGTAACTCGCGTGCAACAGCTGGTGTCAGCGCTGCAGCGACAGCGACAAGAGTTGAGCCGCGCCGTCAGACATCTCACGCAACAGTCACACGCGTTACAAACCACGCAGGGACATGTGCACGCAGGTAAACAATATAATACAATACACTACACTGCAGTGCAGTGCAGTACAGTGTAGTGCAGTACAGTACAGTACAGTACAGAATAGTACAATACAATATAATCCCATATATTATATAAAACAAAACATTATTCTTACCATAATACGTGCACAAATTCACTCTAATATTTACCTTAATGCAATTTATTTCTTACTAGCGAAACCAGACAGAATTTGTCCTGCCAGTCGCGGAACTCAAAAACCATTGTTCATGTGTTCATCTTTTTTGTGTTATTATACATAATTTTATGATGTCAGGTAATAAAATTAATCAATAATATACGTGATAAATCCGTTAAAAGTAGTTTAATTTCTATTTTGTGTTGTCGTTTTGCATTTAGACACGTTCATGTTGACCCGTATTTTCGGAATAAATATGTAGCCAACGTATCATTCTTAAAGATCTTAAAGCTATGACATTAAAACATACATCCCCATAGACCACGTTTATTATTAAGGATTGTTTATTTTCTTAAGAACTTTTCATTGAACTAAAATATTCACTTAACTAAAATACATTTTACATTTTAATAATATGTATACCATCTTTATAGGAAAAAGGCGCCCGATCTCTTCATCCTGGCAAGAAACAAATCTGGACACAGGTCACACTATCGACCACGGCCAAAACGACTACGAATATGAAGTCACTAGGGCTCTAGTACCACCAGGTCATTACGACCCAACGAATATGGAGACTCCGCTTTATGTCGACACGAGAGGGCCGGGTGACGTCACCTCACCACTCACAAGTGAGGATATACAGCATGGTGGTTTCGGTGAGTGTTATATTCAAATATACATGTAATGCAACAATTACTATATAACAAGTGGCTTCCCTACGTCTATAGCATATACAAATACAGAAGACCAGACTGACAATGCTGAAAAAAATGTGTGTGTATGGTCTATAGCATAGACAAATGTTCTATATTGGTATATAGTCTATGTCAAGAGCGTTCAGGGTTACAAGGCCCAGTGGGCCAAAATGTCCAGTGTCAAAAAGTTCAGAGGGCCAAATTGACAAGTCCCAAAAGGTCTAGTCTGAAATTCTGTTTTAAATCAAATCCGCATAAGTCTAAAAGTTGCGTATGTATCAGTTCAATACTATAAAGAAGATTGACACTTGTAAAAGTGACAGAAGGTATACCTGATTACTATTTAATAGTTCAAAGTATGCTCGTTAAATAGCGAGGGAAGCTCGAACTTCAGCTAATCCGAAAATACAAATAGCAAATTCATTCACACGTTGGTTTCTTACATTAAGGCTTCACTTTGCCCGCCTTAATGTATACATCAAGTAGCAAGGGGTATAAATCAGGTTCGTACAGTTAACAACTTTGTTCTTTTCTTTCAGCAAATCTCTCCAACGTTGAAAAGCAAGAGATCAAAACAGTCCGTATAGTAAAACGCGAAAGCGAGCGTCGCCAACGCGACCGCGAACGTTCCTTACAGCCTCTATCAGACTGGTCTTCCAACCCCATCACTGCCAATCTCGATCAATTCATCGAGGAAGAGCTAGTCCAGTCACTGAACAACACTAGAGCTTCCTCCCTTCCCAGAACTGACTACAACTATAGAAACCCTCCTAACTACCTCAGCATCACCGAACAAAACATCGAATTAAGCCCCAAATACGTTTCAAGCCCATCACTGTCCAACTACGACTATAACAATACTCTCTCTATGAACAGTAGTTACACTCAAAGTGCATCAATGAACAGTAGCTACAGCAAAAGCTACGAAAGAAGCTATGATAGGAACATGTCTTTATCTAACCAGTACTTGAATAGTCCAACGGAAAGTTCTCGAACGCTAACGAACGATCCATTGTCGAAGACCAGTAGTATTGTCAGTTTGACGAGGTCTGTGGAACTGTCGCCTATATTCAAGAGTGAGGCAGCGAAGCAGATTATTACGGAGATGTCGGAGCCGAGAAATGGATCCTTGCATAGGAGGCAGGTCCCGAAGGAGAAGAGGAGGCACTACACGGCGCCGCATCATTTGAGTGCGAAGACTTTGAACGAGATGCCACAGGATGCGTACAATCAAGATGTAAGTAGTGATTAATTTATAGTTTTGCACTTGAACTCGTAGGCAAAAACCATAATAAATAATACAATAAAAAGAATTCAATTATTTATTAATTTATAAATAAAAAGAATATTGTAAAATTCAGACTAAAACACTAATATTTAAACATAGTATCTGTTTACTAAAATTTGAATTGAGAGCTTTCGATTACTGTATTATTGGCAACTGTCGATTGTTTTATTGATTTATAGACTGATCTCGAATAGTTTGTTTCAACGTCAATTTATACTTACTTATATAATCTGGAACCCATGTGTCATGTAAATCATTTGAAATAAAACAGTCAAATGAAACTGGTTTGAGCATTTGCCTAAACACATTTCATAGAAGGCCTGTGTATAGATTAAGCTTTCCTGTCTCATGACATAAAAAGAATTGTAAACTGGCGACCAATGAGAGCTCATCAATCTTCAGCCCATCATTTTTAAGGAATCTCAGATTTAGACATACATTCGACACATGTATAATGTATATACAAACATTTATAATCACACCTATTTTTCCTTACGGGGTAGGCGAAATGTCAAAGATGCCACATTTGACTGCGGTTCTGACGTTGAGTGACGGGAGTTCAACCCATTGCCTACATACACAACAATTTTCTTCAAGTCCCTTAACTGATTTGAGGATAAAAGCAGCTCGTACATTCCATGTTTTCTTTATTTTATCGGTTACTTTAACCTCCAATTCAAAAAGAGGGATGTTATAAGTTTGACATGTGTATCTGTATAATTATTTGTGTGTATGTCTATGACATCGTAGCTTTCAAACGCATGGACAGATTTTGATCTACTTTTTTGTCGGGACAAACTTTTTGTTTGTTAGAAGATTTCATCGAGAGTCTATGTTTTTCGGTTAAGCCGTTTTTTGTCGCGGGCTATTGAGTTTTCTAAACTTATACATGTGTTCGTAACGTACACCTATTTACGTAAGTTACATAAAATTCTCGTAGAAACTGGGTCGTTCCCTGGACGATGCGGATATGGAGCGCGCGCTACGCTCGGCGCCGGCGCCGGACGTAGTGCGCTCGGCGCTGCCGCAAGGAGTGAAGCTAGCTGACAACACTATCGATCAGCTGCTCGCAGCGCCACAGAAGATACTCATCCCGGAGCGGTACATACCTGAGAAGGTGGGTGATTACCTTACTAATATATGCAATTTACTCATCTTATAATATAATTTAAATTTGAATGATATAAAATGATTATATAGGTACAATGATACTCTTTAATAGACAATGGAATATAATGTGTAATCTGATTCGATACAATGCAATGAAATGCAAGGCAAGGCAATGTAGAACTGTGCAATAAAATACAATACAATTCAATTTAGAAACACTTTATTGACTTGACAAGAATAGAACACAATATAGACAAATTAAAACTGAGAGAGGCAGGTAAAACATGAAATTAAGACAATGCAAATTTAACTTTCATAAATATATCTAGATGATCTCATAAAGCATGTCGGAAGGTGATTCCAAAGATAGTAATTATGGCAAAGCAGATTTCTGGAAAACAGTGATTAGAACTATAGAAAGCATATTACATATTCCACCAGTTTTACCAGCCAGTAAATCTCAATACCAACAAAATATGGTTGGTATCTAGATTCACAGCTAGTTATATAATTTCTGATGTTTTAAATTAGTGAAAGTGTCTACTATGAGAAAATTTGTTCAGTTTTATTATATATAATAAAAAAATCTCACATATTACAAATAACTTAATGTATCACATTAGTAAACAATTTGTATTGTATAGATACGTAATATAAATTATCAAAAAAATTATGAGGATAATAAAAATTATATAAATAATGTCTTCTGTCACAGCCTCCAGAATTATCTCCAGAAGAACAACAGAAGCGTCAAGAAAAAGTTGAATCAATTAAGAAAATGCTGACGAGCACTTCAGCCGATCCTAATAGCAAGGTAAAATAATTATTTATATTTAGTTCGCATTAATATTGTATAAAATATAAACTAACATACTATAAAATATAAAAATATGGTCGGATATTATAAGAAGATATTACGCAGTTTGTTTATCCAATTTATAGATCCAAATCAGCAAGGCAATGCCATTTTAAAATATAAAGATTGAAGTCATAATTTTATAACGATTATTCCATTTTGTTGGAAAATAAATTCTCCGAGTAAAAACAGTCATTGTACGAGCAAATAATTTCATTTCCGTTTGTAACGATAATGCATTCACGAATGACCTAACTTGCGTGGTGTTATATCATACACTCAATGAATAATACGATTTGCTATACAATGTTTTTCAAGTGTTTACTTGCTTCAGTGGAAACAGTTTTTGAGTAACTATGAATTTCATGAATTGTATAGTTACGTGCGTTAATAAATTTGGTTACTAAAGTTGCATGTAAGAATTTAATTTATAATTCCATAAAAATATCACAGCTTTCGATGTTATATTGAATGATGAATCCCATAATGTATCCATTATATGCATGATTATTAGCGACGTTGTAAGTAAACAAATTAAATCACCATGTATCATCACCATCACCCAGTGTATTTGGCTTTATGTTTAGAGAATGAGTCAATTTTATTGTGAAATACCTACCTACTGAATCTTTGTTATGAATAAAATCTACATCTTGTCTTTAAAATCAATCATGTAAAATAAAATTTGTATCTTCGAAGACTGTTTTCTATATGATGCTGTATAAAATATGAAATGTTTCAAGCATGCATTTTTTAGTTTTTTTAAGTGTCTATCCTATGGAAAAGTAGATAAAATTTTCCCATTACCTTCCATAATACAACTGCATATGTATTGTTAATTTTTTTTTGAATTGAATACAACAATTTTGACTAAATCAAATCTCACAAACATGTAGCCAAATGTCCCACGATAGTGAAGCTTCGAATGGCTTCATTGGCTGTACAAATGGTGTATGCTTATTAGAGTCCAGACACCGACGAGAAGCGGCAAAGGGAACATCTGCTGCAAATGAACCAGATTCTGGCCAAACAAGTCACGGAGATGAGCAAAATCATCGCTGGTAAGAATTTGAAAAACATTTAGTTTTGCTGTATTGTGTTTGTTTGAATGTTAATTATATGGAAAATTTGAGCCATATTCTTTTGTATAATAATAATAAATACACGCATTAAATTATTTGTATCTATAGTTTATAACTCTTGTTTAAATTGGCTCAAGTTCTCCACAGATAATGTTTGTTTCTTTTGATTGAGTTTGTGGCATGTTCAACTGTTATTGGAAATTTTATATCATACTTTATCAAATTTACAGAATTTATCTTGAGTTCATTTCTTGTATCTTTTAAATAATTCATATTACTGCTATTATTATAACTAGTATCAAAAACAAAATACCCGACTGCAGAAAAGCAGTTTTTGCGATCTAACTAACGATTTCGTTACACTTGATATGCTGACGAGTGTAAGTTATTTGTGAGAAACTATGCTCGAAATCGCTGTTAAAGATTATAATTGCGCATTCTTTAGAATAATTCTAGTAAAACCACTTGTTTATTACGAAAATATTCATTGGAAAAATATTTTTTTTTATTTTTACGCTAGATGTATTATAATTATTACAAAAAATATAGCCTATGACACTGGAAGTGAAGACAAATCTAACGATACCTCGTACATCAAAATCGGTCAAGCCGTTTAAGCTGTAGGAGATCATAAGAAACATACATACTTACATACATACACTCAAAAAATATAACCCACCTTCTTACGCAGACGTGTAAAAAAAGAATAAAAATACCTGCAATAAAATGTAGTTTATGAGAAAGTTGTGAAGATTCTAATAACACTTCTTACTACAAGATCGGTCAAGCCGTTTATGCTACAAGATTTAATATAGAATTATATAAATATACATACTCTTTAACTTATAAAGTTACTCTACTTCCAGTCAAATAAAACTAGATCTATATTGACACTTTGGAATATACTAATCTTTGGTTTGGTAAAAAATGGTAGGTTTGTTATAAAAATTCTGTTTTATTTAAATAATTCTTTGTTGAATATGCCTTTAAGTTCGCTACGTAACTTCACGAGCAGCATAATAATTATTTCTCATTCAGTTAATTTTGTTTTGTGTTAGTTAGTTTTGCGTGTTGCACATTTATTTTGCAATTGAATTGTTCATTATTCTTTTCCGAATGGTCAGATCCGATAGTAATCAAAATTTTATGTACACATAAAGTTAAATTGATGCATAAAGTTATGTATCAATTTAACCCTTTTGAGTACCTAATTTAATAATATAAACTAAAACTTATAGTTTCTTTAAATGAGCAAGTGAAATGAGGAAAGTTAAAATTACTTGATATTTCCATCGTAAATTGACATTTTGCTAGACAAACTTACTATATTATTTGACAATATAAATTATATTATTATAGATTTAAATAAGATAATTAACCAGTATTTCTTCGAATCCGACCATTCGAAACGTGATTTGATGTGACTAATCTAACCACGTGTGTCCACGCATGTAACAACATTATGCTTGATGTCGTTTGTCCCGTTTCTGCAGGAACCAACTCTGACCAAGGACCGTCTGCCACCAACCACTGAGTCACTTTCACATATCATGTTACTGTCACAAACATATCATATTCCATCACAATCTTCCATGTCTTTACATTGATAATTTTCCGTACACAATTTCATACCAATGTTTGGTGGAAATGTTACTATATGATTCATTTTGTCAATGTTATTAATGATTATATTATCATTGACAAATACGATAAATTCACTTAAATCGATTTGTGATTGGATCGCAATTGTGGCGAGTTCACAGTGACATTTGCATTCAAATTCTTTCTTCACACTTCTAATACCCACTTATGGTTTGATTCAATCCTACACTATCTAGCATCCAATCGACTTTTCTGACCTCCACACTGTCTCCAAAAGTACTAACTCTATTATTGGCTGCAAGGACGGTCCTAAGAAGATCCAGTGTGTCGCAGCATGGTTTCGTTTTATGCGTTATGTTGTGAGTAGTCCCTTTTTTTAAATCCGTAGTTGCCTTCTTACTTTGCATTTCGACTTCAATTTTACTTATATTGTCAATGTATTTTTCAACTGTTTTTGAATGAGTAAAATCAGGTTAATTTGATAATAGTAATTATCCAAAATTGCTTTATCTTGAATTGTATTAGACAACATTGGGATTGAATAAATAATACTGACATACTATTTAACATTATTTTTGTATCGAATTAAAAATGTTTTCCTTATAGTAATCGTACCGATTAGTTTACGAAAATTATAGTTTTTAATGTACAAAAAAGATATTTAGCACATAATAACATGCTAATATCAAAGAACTGTTTGAATCATATTTAAAACCTAAATATGTTATTTTTCATACAGTGAAAGCGTTAGAAGAGCTGCCTAGAAACATCAATAGTGAAGAATGGGATGATCGCTCGCCGGAGGTTGAACTGCCTATTTACCAACAGAGAGATAATTTTTTTACGTAATATTACAATTATATATTTTTAAAAAAACTGGGCTTTATAGCATAATATATATTTATTGATTTCATCTATGAAATAATCAATTGTACTTCAAAATATGTCATTATTACGTAGGGAAATTGTTTACAAAAAAAAAATGATTAAAAAGTATCATATTTTTTTTTACAATACATTGGACTTTACAACATGTATTAGTTGACTAAATTTATGAAATCATTAATGATCTTAAGAACACATCTTATAATTATATATTATGTTATATTACTTTTTGATAATCTTTCGGGCATACATATAAAAACAATGACGAGAAAAGCTGTTTTGAGTAATAGTTATTGTGTAAGCTACGCCAAAAATATTTATTTTAAATTTCACAGGCAATGCTATCTAAAAATTAAAATATGAAGTTCGTTGAAAAACGTTAAAAATAATCCCTTAGTTAACTTAGTGAAAATGCTTGTTGCTGTAGTGAAATGGAGAAGTACCTACCCAGATATCAGATTCATATGTTATCTACGGATTACAATATCTATAGTTATTCTTTATTTTGCTCAATTTTAACGACATTCCCAAATAAAATGTAAATTTAGTTTAATTATGTAGAAATAAATGTATCAAAGTACGAGTAGATCTAATTAGTCAATTTGTTATAGGCCCGGTTTTTACACTGGCGTTTATTTTTTACTTTGCAGTAGGACTGTATACACAAGTAATAAATAATTAATTATCAATTATTATTATTACAAAAATAAAATAAAGTGAAGATGCCATGTTGATAAGTTATATGATAAGCTGTGTAGATATTAATACAATTATGATAGTATAAAAACAGTAATAGGGCGTGAGCAAGCGCAGAAAATTAAAGACATAGGTATTATCCTATACCTACTTAGAAATGAAACTACCCATATGATGTGAAAAGTCTTGTAATGAGCTAGGTATGCTGACGTTATTGTTTTTATATAATTTGTACTTTGTAGACGAATATGCGTTTTAGTATTATTTCGTTAACGTAATTATTTTGAATGTATATAATATTTAATTAAAACTGTATATTAATATTTTGTTCGATACATGTAGTTGGTCAATTAATTTGAAAAACCTTATGAATGTGCAACTGACCATGTAGGTTAATATAGGTATAGATATTTATGTTTGATATTCTAAACTTTATACTCTATAGCTTTATAGCTATCACTAAATTATATTGCACAATTAAACAATTTAGTTGATGTATACATAGATTTACATCACGTGGAATTTTGGATCAATTACCTATAAGTTCTCAAACAATATTGTTTTATATAACATTAAATAGGCATACTTACCTGATGTATATTGTTTTTTTAATAAGGCAAAACGTTTAATTTGATAAATATATATCTTTTGTATCCTAAGTGACTTAGTTCAGCTTATTAGTATAATAATAATATAGTTTAAGTATACGTTTACTTCTGGTACGGATTTTTGAGTATTGATCCAAAATTCGTGTGTAAATCTATGGTTTAATTTGAAGTTAAAAAGAACCCCGTAAAATGAAATAGAATAAAAAAGTTTGCATTGAACTTTTTTGTCATATCTTTATATCTGTAGGTCTGTAACTTACAAAATTCATATAATGTTACTGTAAATCTAACGTAAATGATTATAGTAGTTATTCACAAAATGTATAGCAAAAAGCTTAACTAAATTTAAAAAAAGATTATACTATATTAATAATATACCCCAAGTTTTATGTAGGGAAATTTATCGTAGAAAAACATAGAAAGCCATATTTGGTAGTATTATGATTAGATATAATTATGCCTAAATACAAAGCTTTAAAATTATGTACTGAATATAGGCATTCAATACTATTTCTATTCACATACACTATCTTTCTAAGAGCTTAATCATAAAAAAAATATTTATCCTTATTTCTATGTATCACAAGTACCTATATTAACGACTGAAAATAAGCCAAGAATTTTGACACGTTTGTTTTCAAAGATGTTTTTCCTATGAAAATATTTAGATACCTTACATAAATATTTTTATTGTCATAAAAGTAATTTGTTATGGTGTGCCATACGATATTTTTTTGAAATAATTTCATAGGCTTCATATATTGAATTCACAAAGAGATTTCTGTTGATATATTCTTTTAAATACAAAATACAACAATGTGGTAAATTCTATAGACACCACTTGAAATTTACTGTATCTAAATAGATATATATATATAAACTAATTAAATTATTTAAAACAACTAAATTCAAAAAACGAAAGAATGTATTAATAAATTTTCGTTCCTTTTTGAATTTAGTGATTTTAAGAATTTAATTTATTTGGTGTCTTCAGAATTGACTACAAAATATACTTTATGCCTAAAACTAAAACAAATTACATAAATGACTGATTTCAGTTTGCCTTAGAGTTTCACATCATTTTCACATTATTATTGAAAAAAAAATATTTATTCTGTAGTCAATTATTATACATTTACCCTAATATAAGAGTGAACATAATATAATATATATATATATTTTAAAAAACTTGTTAGAACTTTCTGACTGTCTCACAACACTTCTAGTATATGAAGTCGAATTAGGAAGGTATACATATTATTATTAATATAATAACAAATATTTTCTTCCCTCATGTTAATAATGACATTTGAATAATTGTCACTGTATAATATGCTTATTGTGCATATGAATAACTTGAGTAATATAAATCTATAGACAAAACTACTTTTAAAAATAAATTTAACTATTGTGAAGCATAGTTAAGCCTAAGCCCATTATTACAAATATTAGTTTACTTTAAAGCCACAGATAAATAGAGTTTGAAATAACACCACAAAATAATTAATATGAAACTTAATTTCTGTGCTTCTACAAATACATAACTTTGAATTATAACAACAATATCCATATAGGTTCAAATAATTGCTAAGACATATTGAGTATATCTACTTTATTAAGCTTAAGGCGCCATATCCTAAAAAAGTATTAATATGTAGAGTGTAATTCAACATAATTCTTAAAAATATACATTTTTGCAGTTTGGTACATTTAATAATTTGCTCTTAGGCTTGATTCCTGGGACGCTGCTAATTATTGGTCCAGTTCCATAAAAATTATAAAATCCACATCATAAAAAGTTACAAAACTTAAATTCCCATACATACATAGTTTTTTTATGTACCATAAATTGCATCGCGCTGTGCTATCTGTATAAATAAAACCAGAATTGTATTATTAGTGATTAAATGAACCTACCTTAGTGAAGTTCTATTATAAAATGATAATAACTTTTACGATCGATTTACGACTTACTAATTTACGACTTTAAGGATCAGCGAATTACATAATTATATCGTATTATCAGTCAAAATACGTTATTTAACAATGACCACGTATAAACCAGATAATTTACAATACATAGTTATATGTTAGCGTAACAGGAATTCAAGTTTTAGGTATTTAGATAAGCCTAGAACATTGTTGTAGCGCCTGGTCCCAATAGAGACGATGACTATGCCTTAACTGAGTTATTATAATGACCTACAGGGATATGTGCATATTGTTTTATATTCTCTTCTATTATCTATCTATATTTACCAATCCTTGTAATTATAGCGCGTATGTTGTTCACAAAAAATAAAATATACTATGCTACTTATATGGTAGTTTTATTTATAAACAACAGTGCATTCCTTGTGAAAAGTAGGGATTCACTAATAAAATATTCCTGGAGTTTTGCCAAGAACATAATTAGCATTACATAATCTGATTCTGCCCCCGTTAAGTAGTTAAAAAGACGCATATTGCCGGACATGAAAAAAACTACCCATAAAAGATATATTTTTTTTTATTTTTGGATCTCGTTCACGCATTAAGCAATGGAGAGGGCTATGCTCGGAGAGATCAAATCAGATATAAAGAGATCCGGAGACGTTCAAAAGTCACCGACATAGCACAGCGGATTGGGAATTGAAATAGCAGTGGACAGGGCATCTAACATGCATAATATGACTCATGGCCGAATGGGGCCGAAAAGTTTTCCGGGTAGAGACCACTCACCGGCAAGCGCAGCGTTGGAAGTATGGGCGTATATTATAAGGGCAAGCTGGGTGGGCCAGGCCCACCTCGGTATGGCCTGTGGCGTACCCAGGATTTTGGGTTACCTATCTAAGTATATAGAGATCTTAGGGGCCAGGTCCACCCCAGAAAGTATCTCTAGATACGCCAATGGTAAGAAGACCAGCTGACATTTGATTTAGGTACTACACAGAGCCAAACGACAATAATTATAATAGTCTCAGAGTTTCGATACAAAATGCGAACTATCGAGACTTCGGCTCAGTTTGTAAAATTAATGCAGCTAATCAAGGAAAAATTCGCTCGCGGATTGAAATCTAGAACTCGATATAACTACATATTTCCGTCCCGCCACAACCTAACTCTCAACTCAATCTGTCTGTGTCGATTATATGTATGGTCAAAAGTAGATCTATTTTTTTGAAAAATAGACTCCCCCTTTCACAAAAAAAAGTGTTTATGTCTTATACCAGGGTCTAAGCTATCTCCATACCAAATTTCATGAAAATCGGTACAACCATTTGAGCGTGATAGAGTAACAAACATACCTACACGCTCACAAATTTTCGCATTTATAATATTAGTGTAGATGTAGATTAGCCTCTATACGTACAATTATGCTATAAGTTTACAAACAGAATGCCTAATAGTTTAAATCTTCGACCTGAAATCTGAAGAGGCAATCCAGTATCCGGCCAAGTTGTAAGTTTTAGAGAGGACAATTGCTTGAAAGCTTAATATTCTCGCAAACAGATCCCTAAATTGAAAAATACACACAAAATACAGGCGGTACGAAATAGGTATCAGGCATAACTAAATAGCATTGAATGTTCTTACCGTGAATCGTCCTGGATTCGAAAACGAGGTCATGTTATAGAGGGCAGGCACACTAATGATCGTTAAATCGACGCTCCTCAATGCAAACCCTCTTGATTGATTGCAAAATGGAAGAAAAATCCATCAAGATCGCGAAGAGAAGAAAAACAAGGTTTTAAAGACGATTGAGATGTCTATATTAAATTGGAAGATCACATCATGTTTCTGTTCACATCTTAGAATTCTAGGTAGCGATCTAGCTTCGAATTAGCGAGGTATGTTATTTAAGGAAGGTAATTTGAGATACAATGGTCACCAACTGAAATAAAATGATGAAATGTAAAAGGGGCAGTTTTTCGGGTGTGACCTATGTACCTACCTACGTACATTATTTCATGTTTGTTTACTTTTAAATGAGTTTAAAAAAAATGGGTAGGTATCAATTTGACCTGTATGTAATAATTCTAATGGCCCAGTTTTTAGGTAGGTATATATGTTAATCTATACCAGCATCTAAACATAATGTAATTTCAAATTCCATAACTATGTGTATATTTGTATGTTTGTAACATACAGACATACAAATATATACTATAAGTATGTGTATATTTTCCACGTATTATGCATAAACTAGAAGCCGTATTGGATTTTTGTTGAATAAAGTATCTCCCAGCTTAGGGAACAACATAAGTTTTATGAAAATCAGTTCAGTGATTTTCAAGATAGGACTTTTTTCTTTTAGAATATCAACGTTTCAACGACTCTATATTCACACTACTGGGCGGATTTGAACGAAAGTTAGGTTTATCACTAATACTATGCAAAAGGATCTGGAATACTTTATAACCCAAAAATTTGGCGTTACAATAATAGTGAGGTGTGTTTGAAAATTAGACGAACTTACCCAGTGAAGTTTGGTAAATCAATTTTTTAGTTTAAGGAAAACAAGTAAATAAAAAAACCGGACAAGTGCGAGTCAGACTCTCCCACCAAGGGTTCCGTACGAACTAGTAGATAAAAGGGGAAATTATATATTTCCTTCATAAACCGAAAAATATACTACACCGTAAAAATATTTAAAAACCTGTTTTAGCTTGTGCTAATGAAGCTCTTTCATAAGATACTCCAAATGATACGGTTAAAGCCATTTAAAATTTGGACCCTCCTTCCTTACATAAAGACTAGAGATGTGATTAAGGGTTAAAAAACGTAGATTCAGAATCCGAATGAGTTCTGAATACCCCTACAGATGACCGAAATGAAAAAGTATTCCCGTAGAAAAAGCAACAGTAACTGACATATATTATTTTTCCCAGTCCAGCATTGAAGGAAGTAATATCTTAGTTCTTTGTTAACGTGAACCAATTAAGATGCAGCTCTCGTGCGTCCACGCAGCCACTCCAATGCCATATCGCTTCCTTCCGTTATTTTGTAGAGTAACGGCCGCTGACATCTCGAATGGAATTCGATACTTTATCCTTATATTATATCTACACATTTGAATAGGTCAAAATCTAAAAGAAAAACTGATATCTGAATCATTTTATTTCAATAATCCAAGTATTTAGTCATTGTATATTTTTTAAGCAAACCCGTTTTTGGACAAGTTATCGAGTATACCATACGAGTAGCGGTGGAAGCAAGATTCGGAAAAATACCTTTGCCAGGTCAGTAAATACAGGTCAAAAAGTACGCACCGCTATTCTTCAGAAATTATGTAAAATATACCTACAAATACTTAATAAAAAACAAAAATAATACTGAAGTCGTCATAGGTGAAAGTAAGTTATTTTGTTTGTTGTGCTGTATGCTAATCTTATCTAAAAAAATCACAATAATAAGTGGCCAAGTCCGTGTCGAGACACGTATAATATGTTAAGGTTCTGTAGTTAAAGCAATAATAAGTAAAATAAAACTAATTGTCGTGTATTGTTTGCACCACTTTGTAAAAAGGTCAATGACCTATATGTATCGGTATATTTAAAAAAAAAGTGTTTAACATATTTTTCATAGTATATACTCATGAAGTTCTAGGTCTAATAAAAATGCCACCATACGGATGGATATGGGCACACCATTTCTTCATTTTTGGCAGGCCATGTATCGCACTTAACATAATTATCTGAGAAAAAAATTACACTTTAAAAACTTTAGTCTTTGTTTTAAAATACCTATCCAATTATACCCCACACGATGGTGGGATAAAAAAAAAACCCTTCTTTATGTGCTACCTATATTTTATGAGAATTTTACTATTACAGCATTTTGTATCAGTTCACAAAACATATCTAACTGCTAAATTTCGTTAATGTAGTGCTGATAATTCTAATAAAATCACTTATTTATTACGAAAAAGTTCGTTGAAGGTTAAGAAAAAGCGCAATTCCTTATTTTTTAAGAATATTACAAAAAATTGAGCCTGTGTCACTCAGGGAGTGTGGTCGAATCTGACGGTACCTCACACATCAAAATCAGTCAAGCCGTTTAAGCTGTACGAGCTCATATTAAAAATACATAATATATACGCCCATACATACAAACATACATAGTCTAGAAAAACAAAATCCTTCTTACGCAGTCGAGTAAAAATAGCTGTGACATACGGACACAAATAGACGGATGGACATAGCGAAATCATAAGGGTTCCATATAGTTACCACGGAACTCAAAAAAATGATACATAGAGGAACAAAGAAAGATAATTTTAATATCTCAATTAAGCTTTAAGCAACTATATAAGAACAACCAGACAATGCACATTCGAAGCGGATAGCATATTTCCATTCAACAAGAAATATAATATATGTACTGTACATATTACTCTCATCTCGTGAGAATGCGCAAGTCATGGCATTCATCTTAAATGTCAATAGATCTGGATCAATAGAATTAGAGATCGATGGGTTAGTCCATCATCCATTACTATACATGACTTATACCGTAACTTGCACTAGTGAGAATATCTACAAAGTTGCATAGCAATTATGGAGTTAACTACATAGGTGCATCACTTAGCTCTTCTAAACAACTAGTGCACTAGTACACGGTATTAGATGGCATTTGGATGAGAGTAATCTTTGTGAATAGTTCTTTATAAAGGACTAAGTAATGTTTTCATTAACTACAGAAAAAAACTACTTCTAACTTCATAAAGTACTACACAACAACAAACAAATTACCTCTCAATATATCTATACTAAAACCCATTATTGGTCGGCAATATACTTTTGCATGCCGACATTGTCATGTTTAAATGGTAGTGGGCAGGGAAGATATTACGTAGAATTGATAGTCAATGTGGCTGAGAAGTTCTTGAGTGGAGATCACGCATAGACAATCGCAGCGTAGGAAGACCAGCCTGATTGACTGGCCTTATAGCTTTTTATTGAAAAATAAATAAATAATAATAATTACATGTTCGTGTGACTTTCTTTTTTACCCGACTGCGAAAGAAGGAGGGTTATGTTTTTATGCAAGATAGATCTACGATTAACCCCCAACTCGCCTTATGTTAACCGACGGTGTGGCCGAAGATGGATCTCGTCGATCTAGAAGATATCTATCCACTCTAGCCTTGAAAATTCCAAGATTGTGAGTCTCAGGAAACAGAGATGGCGGCAAAGAATTCCATTCATGTGCAGTACGCATCAAAAATATGGACCGATATCGCTGAGTACGGATTTTTGGCATTTAAACGAGAAATGGGTGTAAAACAACTAGTTTATAATCCACCAGTTTAACAGCCGGCTGACGATTTTTTTCTTAAGATATTAGATATGCTAGCTATAATCTGATACAACTTTCAATAGGGAAGAAATGACTCAATATATTTTTTCTAAGAGTTTGGGAGGCAGCTGCTGCTCAAACTCGAAGCCGCAGCAGCTGACGTTCATAAGACCTCATGACACAACTTTCATTAGCGTCCAGGAGGAAATTATTCATGAAAATCTGTTGCCGCCTCGCGAACCATAATCACTCTATTTGTATTTTAAACTTACTAAGAGAATAAATAATCTTCTACTTATTAGTATACTTAATTATCTACTTATTAGTATACTTAATTATCTACTTATTAGTATACTTAATTATCTACTTATTAGTATATATTTTGAGGCTCTATTTGAAGCTTTCTATTAAAGCGTGTTTTTTAAAAGTCCGTAGTTCGATCATCGTCCATCTCGCTCGCGCATACATTTTTGAAGATATAAAGCTACTGCATGAACTTAAAAATCGTCGTTTGTATAACTAGAAAACAATATCACAAATATTCGTCAAAAATTCAATTTGATTAATTTTCATACATAAAACTAATTTCTGCGTTAATAATTTCTAAAAATGATTTTTACGTATAAAAATTAACTTGGGTCAAATTGAAATTTAAGCCGAATATATGTGATGTTATTTTCTAGTTTTAGAAATGACGATTATTTTATAAGTTTATTCAGTCATTTTACGTCTTCAAAAATGCGTGTGTGAGAGACGATGTTCACACTACTGTATTTTTTGATATACTGGCAAACATAATTAAGCCCCTACTTTATCATTTCATTCTTTCCGGTCAGTTCAGCTCCTACCCTCTGTCTTGACAATTGAGTCTGTTATTATGTCTATCTTTATTATGATTAATAATTTTGTATATGTAAGTTTATTTATATTTAGATTTAATTTAATTTAAAAAAAAAATCATAATAACTCTCTTCAACATTTATCTATCAAAATTAGCGTAGTATCTCTCCTTATCTCATTAAATCAAGCCAGGATACATTAAGCAAATTAAGCTGAGCCGTACAAAAGTAATTACAATAATTCATACCCTAATGTAACGGGTCACAGGCTGCGCGAGTACGGCCTACAAAGATCTTATTCGTAATTTATCAGCCTGTAAAAATGTCTGACGTGTTTTAGAAAAAAAAAGAAATTTATTTTACAACGCTACTACTGTAATATAATACAGTAAATGAACACTATTGAAAATTTGGGTTTCATTTCAGCATATATCAGCGCCTCATAGTTGATTTGACCCTTTGGTCATACCAACTATGACGTAAAAAAGAGTTAAAAGAGTGAGTGATAAAACAAAATATACGCTATGAGTTAATAATCTTCTCCTTTGTAAAAGAAAGATAAAAACAACATGAGCTTTAGGGTTTTTGGATCAGTGTCTAATTTTGGACACTTGACATTTAAGCGCAGCAAAACTGAAACAGCTCATCAAATTCTTGCTCTTAGACTACACATATACTCTTTGACAGCTGACCAGATAAGTGGGTGATCGTTATTCTTCATGCTAGGCTACCATTAGGGTGGTATAGGCCACGAATGCTTCTGCCAACAGCCCTAGCGTAGAACCTCCTCCGTTTTTTCGTCGATTAAAAATAAAGATTACCTATCTATAATCCTAATTGTGAAATACCGAATATCATTTCCTCGAAATAAAAAATAAATCAAAAGAAACTATTAAAATCCCGAAAGTTCATTTGACAACTCGTCTGTAAGCCGAATCTTTCTAAAACGAGAGTTTATGTGTATAATAAAAATCGGCGAAGTGCGAGTCGGACTCGCGCACGAAGGGTTCCGTACTATCATCTATAATAGAAAATCGTATAAAATAACGAGAAATCAACGAAATTCCAAGTAGTAAATTGCAAACTTATAGGTAGGTTTTCGATACACATCCGGGCAGCATGACAACGCTCGCGCGAATACGCGCGGCTATGGCTCGCTCCGTGATGTTACCTCCCACGCTACCCGCGCGGCCGTTGCTTAGCAACAGCCTCGCGCTCGCGCCACCACCACACCGCGGCGCGGCGCTCGCACCGCGTTTAGATGCACGTATTATTTTCATTTTGTGAGTTTTTATGTATTAGATTAGGTATTTATTTTTATAGTTAATATATTTCTAAATATTTACTTACAAATATTCAAGTTTCTACCTGTTAATTAAGATCGAGTAAAAATTGCTTAAAAATTACGTTTGTTGTATGGGAGCCCCCCTTTAATATTTACTTTATTGTTATTTAATTATTTATTTTGAAAGGTAATATACAAGTAAATATTCTGTGAAAATTTGAAGCGTCTACCTGTTACCTTTTTTAATATTGAGCAAAAAAATACGAAAAAAACACGTTTATTGTATGGGGACCCCCCTTAATATTTTTTTTTTAATTTTTAGTATTTGTTGTTATAGCGGCAACGGAAATACATCATTTGTGAAAATTTCAGCTTTCTAGCTATCACGGTTTATGAGATACAGCCTGGAGACAGACAGACAGACAGACAGACAGACAGACAGCGAAGTCTTAGTAATAGGGTCCCGTTTTTACCCTTTGGGTACGGAACCCTAAAAAGAAACCTAACGAACTTAACCTATTAATTGAACAAAAATCTTTTTGGAAACCCATAGGGGAGGATCTCTAGCAGTGGTCTTCTTGTGACTTATCAGTTGACGGATTTCGATTATGGTATTTACTTTTTCAATCTGTACAACCGCTGTTGATATGAAGTTACCCTGCCCCGCCCCTCATACCATCATTAGCTTAGCCCCGTGCGCATACGCAACATTGAGCTGCGTACGAACGTCGCCGAAGGTAACAGTGGATTCATTTTTAATAGTACTTTAAGATTGATCCTTTATACAAAGCGAAGCTAAAAACAAATAAATCATTTTGACGGGCACTTGCGTAGCATGCAATGGAAACGCGACATAAAATATTATACAATGTAATGTTACTGGGTAAAGAGTAAAGTGAGAAACGGTTAGCTTGTATTATTATAATAGGTCATTTTCATAAGTGTAGGCGCTGTGATATTTACTGCTATGAAGATAGCACAGATGTTAGGAATAAAATATAATTGTATTTTAAAGGTCGATCGTAGGCGTATTCAGATACTTACCCACAGGATGTGGATTCACACCCCTACATTGCGATTAAGCTTAAGGTAGTCGAAGAATAAAAATATTTATTAACCTTGAATAACATACATTAAGTAGCACATAGATTAATCACAATATATTGGTGGTGATGATCATGAATTAATTTGGTAGTAGGGTTCTTTATAGTAGACAGATAGCTACTACCATCGAATTGAAGAACATACCTTTATTATATATCTCATAAAACATAACTTTATTATATATCTCATAAAGAATAACATAATCCTGTACAATACACGTTATTGATTATTTTTTTAATTGAATGTATTTTGTAAGTACGTGCAATCAAATCAATTAATTCAAAATAAGTAATATGAATTTTAAAGGTAACGACTCGACCATGTAGATGATTTTATTGCGGCCAAGTTGACGAACAACCCAATATCGTCAATATAATATATCAATTTAATATTAAGTAAATATTTATACAATCACTCGGAAGTTTATGGATTCTATCGATAACTTCTCTAAAATACAATTACAGATGCATAAAACATATATACGAAAAAAAAACAAACACTGTGTATTTTAGATTTTCAACGACGATATAATTTAGGCACAATTTTTTCTTACCATTACATGAGATGGTGGTCAATCGTAGATATTACGATGGAAATTAACGTGGTTTTCACACATTTTTAATAAAAAACTATAGTCTGATTTTTCGGCTCAAAACAGACGTGAGTGACCCGTAGTTTTTTAGGGTTCCGTACCCAAAGGGTAAAAACGGGACCTTATTATTAAAACTCCGCTGTCTGTCCGTCCGTCCGTCTGTCACCACTTCACCAGTCTGTATCTCATGAACTGTGATCGTTAGAGAGTTGAAATTTTCACAGATGATGTATTTCTGTTGCCACTATAACAAAAAATACTAAAAAACAGAATAAAATAAATATTTAAGGGGGCTCCCATACAACAAAAGTGATTTTTTGCCGTTTTTAGGGTTCCATACCTCAAAAGGAAAGAAACGGAACCCTTATAGGATCACTTTGTTGTCCGTCTGCCCGTCTGTCCGTCTGTCCGGGTATCAAGACCTTTATCTCGGGAATGCGTATATATCCATATATGCAAATCCATAGTATCTTGCTGCAGAAAGAAAAATTAAATTTCTCAGTTTTCGAAAAAAAAGTTATAGTCGAATATGTCGTAAAAAACACACATTTCGACACTCGCAAGGGAATCAAAACCTATGGGGTACTTCCCGTTGACCTATGAAATTTAGCAAGAAGTATTGTGTTAGAGTACACATATAGTAAAAAATCCGAAAACTGGTCATTTTTAATTTAATCACAAAATAATTGTCTTTACCCAAGGCATGAGGGTCCAAATTTTAAAGTTCTTTAACCGTATCATGTGGGGTATCATATGAAAGAGCTTTATTAGCATAAGTTAAAACAGGTTTTTAAATATTTTTACGATGTATATTTTTCGGTAAAAGAAGGAAAATTTGAAAAAAAAAACGATGTCCCCCTTTTATCTAGGTACTAGTTTGTACGGAACCCTCGGTGGGCGAGTCTTTCTCGCACTTGTCCGTTTTATATTTAAAATGATAGATAAATTTCACGCAAAAGAAAACAAACTAAAAATAACTTCCATCTTCAAAAACTTTCGCATTTATTAATGAGCATTATTAATGTGATAATGATTTAAGGCGATAAGGAATAATTTATTGGTAATTTTATGTTTGCTACTAGGTCATTATAAGACTTGTTTTCGAATATTTTCACTTAGAGATCGATTGAAGATGCATATATAATATAAACTAAATATAATAATAGTATAATTAATATAATGTATATATGTATATTTTATATTGTTTTTATTTTATATTTTCTTCTCAATTGATAACTTTCTCATTTATTTCTTTTATCTCTTTGCCCATTTCTTTAAAAATAAAATGCTATATTTATAATATAATATGTCTCCATTCACACGTATAGTATTTCTTTAGGAAAGCTCTTCTATCTATATTCGGAAAGGAATCCCATTTAGAAATATTTTGCATATTATTATAAATTAAGAGCATCGTTGGGGCTGCAATTTTTGGCAACTATTCCATAAAACGGAGGCAACGGCTTCCTACTTAAAACACTATCCAATTTTGATGAGTACTTATTTCTTTTTTTTTATTTGATTGGGAATAGATAGATGACATTTTTTTTTTGTAATTTTAAATTCGATTTCAAAGTTACAAAAATTAAAAATAAATTATATAATTTATTCCTTATAGTCCCAGCGTAGGGCGTCCTTTTCAAGTTTCAAGCTTACACAACTCAAGAATATCTAAGTGGGTGAGCAAGTAATATTACCTAATTAGCAGAAGAACGCGGGAGGAATATGAAATTGTCAATTGTCTCTGTAATCGTAAAATACCGTTTTTGATTAAAATTAATATCGCCAGATTTGCCAGATCATACTCATTACTTCAGAAATTAAAAAAATATGGCCCTCGAAGCAGTCGGATAATACGCGAGTTTTTTTTTATGTCGCCGTCATTAACCGTCGCTGCAGGACGATTATTTCGGTTGTATTTCTGAACAGCATTTTTATCATTGGTATAAATTTCAAAGTACAGTGAGACTACGATAAGTTAAATGCATCGATTTATCAATACATTCGTTAAATAAAGTAAATTCGTTGGATAAATGTTACTTTTTCTGTAACTTTGTCCAAAAATATTGAAAAAATATTTATTTTTATGGTTAGTCTTCTTTGTGAGATGCTACGGTCGGCGATGATAAGTTTGTCTAATTTTTATAAATAGGTACTCACAAATCACTCGTTGGACACTCACAGCATAGTTCACAGGTTTAAAGCTGTGCTCTAAGCTCGCAGCTATGTTTGGTTGGAGTTGGGATATTATAAAAGCGATCAATCCAACAAAGAAATAATGTAATGAATGACCAATAAAACTTTTCAGACTATTTCTTATGTTTGTGCTTTGAGATTTGGCTATGAGCGAAACATGCTCGATTTTTTAAGCAGCTTCAAGGTATGATAGACCAACGTTTTTGAGTTTCAGATGTTTATGTGCATGCGATTATCAGAAAAAAAAGTATTTCCAGGCAGGCAGACAGACGGATAACAAAGTGATCCTATAACAGCTTGTTTTATTCAAGAAACTTGAAAAAATCCTAATACTTGAAACTGGCAAATGCTTTAATGCGGGTCCAATACAAAAAAGAAGAAGAAGGGCTCCGTTTTTTTTTTCATTATGAAGTACAGAACCATATAAACACAATAAAAAAAACTTTGAGATGAAAGTTTATTAGCGTAGTCCTACTGTACGTAACTACATATCGTACCCTGAGTGGTACAGTGGTACTGGTTGTACCGTTGGTCGGCCCCGCACCCACCACGCACCGCCGATCTCATTGTTTGATACACTGCACTTTTTGGGGATTGTCGTTTGAACATCTTGCGCTGCTTTGTTTACACTGTACAGGGTGGGGTAAAAATATTCTAATTTTTTTTGCAACTGGCGAGATGAATTAAATAAGTTACATCTTTTCACATAGCACTTAGCACGTACAACTGATGGCCGATAGGGGCGAAAAGTTCTCGAGTGGAGACCACGGACCGAAGCACCGCGTAGGAAGACCAGTCACGAAATGGACAGATGACCTCATACAAGTGGCAGGAAGATGCTGAATGCAAGCCGATTCCAATCTTTTTCCAGTCTTTTTGGAAATCCCTGGAGGCAGTGTACGTTTTTTGGATGCGATGATGATGATGTTGATGACTTATTTTCTAAGTGCTTATACTTTTTCTCCAGTTTTTGTGCAATTAAATAAATAAATATTATTATTAATATTATATTATTTATTATTTTTACTATAATACGTGTAACAAGGCGGTATTTTTTACTGTACCCCTTGTGTGGAATATCATTCAACAGTAATTTTACAAATATCATTCAACATTTTATCATATTCGCTTCCAACCGGTCTTTTTGGAAATCCATGGGGAATATGGAATATGTCCAGCAGTGGACTTCTTGTGGCTGAGATGATGGTGATGATGATGATCATATTTTTTTCTTAGAGTTCCGTACCTCAAAAGGAAAAAAAAATGGAACCTTTATAGGATAGTTGTCCTTATGTCTGTCTGTCCGTCTGTCCGGGTGTCAAGACCTGTATCTCGGGAATGCGTTAAGGTATCGAGTTGAAATTAAAACCATATACGCAGATCCATAGTCTCTTGCTGTTTTTTTTTCTCACGGATGCTGTGTCAGATATAGCCCGCTAAAGGGGAACAATGTGCCCCTCCCCTCTGCATTTTTAAATATAGAAATCCACGATTAACTATAGTAATAGATAATCCTTTGAACTTTTAATAATATTTTGACTAGGTATGTATTTTACAAATCTGTAAAATATCAAGACATTTTAGCTCAAAACATTAGGAACTGGACATTAGGAAATAATTTTAATACACAATGCTCGCCAGTAGCTTTCTTTTTAGGTTTTCGTGAGTTGTCATTAAAATTAAATTAATAAATTAAAATATGCGCGATAAATCCCATAAGAGTTATTTAATTTTAATATTATTATTTAATTTTAATTTAAAATATTTATTTAATTTTGTTTTGAGTCATTTGTGATTTTTTTATGACTTATGGTTGAAATCACAGATTTACAGTCTCTGGTTGAAATAAATGGATTTTGAAATTTCGAAACTTCCTTTTTTGTTTTTTGAAAATATTAACTCCTTGTTATTTTGTTTTGAACAGAGTATGTATAAAAAGTGGTCTCGTAGACATTTCATCAAATTTCGACCATGACCCACGAATATATCCCTTAAAATACCGTGGCATTCATGGCTAGATAACCTTGTCTCGATGTTACAGTCAAGGCGTGACAAACAAAATAGTTGATAAGGTTTGTTTATGTTAAACGATAAACTAGAACAATATACATACAAATATTCCGAAAATATGTAGGTACAGGGTCAAAACTAATTTTGTAATGTTAAAGTTATATTATAGAAAGAACACGTTTAGTCCAGTGGATATAAATCCGTTTGTATGAAAAGTTCGCATTAAATGCAACTTGGGGGATTCATTTGGAATTATGATAGAAAAATATTTAAAAAAACATAGATTCACAATAATCGCTGACTAGCTGCGGCCCGCGGTTTCACCCGCGTACTTATGAATAATTCGCCAAGTGGGGTTCCGTAGTTGTACTTCACTCTATGCGGACTTAGAATAGAGCTACTTATTTGATATGAGATGAGTTACTATGAACATTATCGATTGATTTTGCGATAGAGATGGAGTTTGTGCGAAATTTGCCTCTCCCAGTACATTTTATGAATTGATTGTCTATAACTCGTTAACTTAAAAAGCATACTTAGCTGTGATAGTTTTGCGTTTAATTTAATTATCCTATAATTGTTATGCTAGTGCATGAATTTTTCACATCTCCAAAGTCAACCGTTTAGCTGGAAGTAAATATATATTTATCAATATTTATTTACTATCAGCTAAACTTTAAATTACTTTGACTTTGGTAGGAGTGGGGGGGGGGGGGGGGGGGCACTTGAATGAATATTTTGTAATCTTCTGACATGAATTGTTTAATAAAAAAAATTGTATGTTGTGAGATAAATGCAATTGATATTTTTTACGTTTTTATCTCAATAAATGAATTGTAGTTTGAATTTGACTGTAATAAAAAAATATTACTTAAAAGTTGTTTTAAACGGATTACTGAATCAAACAAAAAAAAAACACACCTACAATATTTTTTTGATTACCTATCCCACGTTACCTCGCACTATGAGGTAGGCAAAAAAACATCCCAACTTTACGCGTAGGGGATACCTCCGCAAAATGAAGATGAATTAAAAAAAACAAGATTTTATTTTTACCATTTTGTCGACGTAATAAATATGTATACCCATATTTATTACACTTTCTAGTAAGCACCTACCAATATAGTCTTCTAGCTAAGTCGCGGCCAGAGTGACAGAGAGATAGACGAACGGACATGGCGAAATTATAAGGGTTCATAGTTGACTGCGGAACCCTAAAAACGGTGATTATAATAATATTCTAAGTATGTCTGTTTGCCAGGTCCATAGCTAACTCTACTAAATTTAAAAGAGACAGCGATCTATATGTACTTAAAGAGGTAATAAACTTTGAAAACTTTGAAACTTCGAAAAACCTTTATTTATATCAGTTTATTTATTTTTAGGATGAAATTGTGACAAACGACATTAAACATCGTGTGCGAAAATAGCATGATTGAGTGTTTTTATTTGAATACGTGTAAAGTCGGAACCTGCACTTGGCCACTCTTCTAGTATATACCTTTCTCACAATGTAAATTCTTATCTTTCTAATGTGGCCTGTGCTAAGTCAGTGTCAATACATAAACAAACACGCCACGTGTTCGCATTAGGTATGTAATCTATAAAATTACAATACTTAATAATCATACGATGACAAATCCAATGTAGAAGTAAACTATTAAATATTGAAAACTGTTATTTAAATGAATAAATAACTATAAATTTAAAAAATGCACAAGTTTTCCATTATCATTATCGTCTCTTAACATAGTAATCTATGTAAGTCTCAAACTAGGCTATATGCCTTTTTATTAGAAGCTTTATATTAACTTGCTATGTTTGTGGGCATGTTTATAAGCGTCCAACATTGTAAGCTAAATTAGACACACTTGCTGACACAAATACCTAATTTATTATATTTAGACTCTGTACCGTCCCACTGCTGGGAAAAGGCCTCGCTATCCTCCTTCTATTCTTCTCGGTCCATTCTTTCGTAAACTATTTTTACTACATAGCACTGTTAGCGGGATATATACTGTGATTTGAAGTTTAGTTTCCTATACGCAGTATGTATACCACGGTGAATATTATGTAAACTGTAACAAATGTTTCAATTCTTAATTTTTTTCAGGATTAAACAACAAAATATAATAGTAAAGTAAGGATTTTTTGAGCACTTTTGGAAATACGTCATATTACAAGGTATTTTGAAAAGTGCTTAGGAATATAGCTCAAACTCATAGCTCAAAAATTTTTGCAATTATTTAATGACTTATCTTACAATGATTAAAAAAAAATAGCTTAAACTAGATCGTTCATTTATAACTATCGTTTGGTATTTCTAACGTCAATTTTTCGGTCTCCTCAATAGAATCAAAAGAAAATATCATACACATATCGTCGCTCGGATGGCTACCTATCCTATCTCATTTCAGTCATTTGTTCAGGACAAACGGTTTTCGGTTCTGAGATAAGATTGCATTTGATTATAGTAGATTGTATAAGGTTTGCATACCTTATATATTAGCTTTCATAGATGTTACTTACATATAATATCACATTGATATTTTTAATGTATTTGCATTCAAAATACGTGTATTTTTAATTGAAAAAAAAAGAGATAGGACAGTTAGTCATGCGTGCGACGATATATCATCGGGATGTTCCAGTGCCAAGCCGAAACAAGAGATTTTCGGCTCTATCATCAAGCCACCTATGGTAACATGCTATTGTGATCGATCCTCTTTTAAACTAGTTTAAAAAAAAAACATGTAAACTTAAATAAGAAAAAAAAATAGTTAAAAAGCATGAAACCTATGGTATTCAAAATTCAAATAAATAAAAATACAAGTTTATTGTCATGTAAGTAAGACAACGAATTCTGTTCTGTGGTATTGTCAATGAAATTATTATATAAACTAATATTACAGCGTGATCGTGTAGTGCAGTGCAAGTAGTACCTACATACTAATATCGTCGTGAGACGTGCAACGTTGTTATTAGCAATAATAATTTTCAATATTTTGAGCTTTACCCGTACAAATCCGTCGGCTAGTGAAATAAAAGGTTGTAAAGTTAAACTTTTATATGAGTAAGTACGTATGTAAATGTACGGCCTATATAAGTACATAAGGAAAGCCCTGTTATTGTGCAGTTGTGGTCACTGACACCAGCAGTTCTGAGTAATAGTGTGATTCACAATTTGTATGTTATAAGATATACCATTTACTTATTTGCCATTTGCCTAAAGAAGGTACTTTATAATATTGAGGAGATCAATAAATGAACAAAAGACTCCGACGTAGCTCAGCGATTCAGCAAAGTTGTAGTGGTAGTGAGCAGAGCACGCGCAGGATTGATAGCCGATGGGGCCGAAAAGTTCTAGAGACTACGTATCGGCAAACACAGGTTAGAACGACCAGCCACAAGGTGGACGGAAAACCTCTTACAGGTGGCAGAAAGACAGGTGCGGTGTCGGTCGCCTCCTCGTGGCAACATTGTCCAACTAGTCATTGGCAGCAGCTAAGCCGCCAGGGCCGCTTCCTGGGCTTTTGGGTTCAAGCGCGTTCCTGAGATAAAGGTCTTGACACCCGGACAGACGGACAGACGGACAGACGGACAACAAAGTGATCCTATAAGGGTTCCGTTTTTTTCCTTTTGAGGTACGGAACCCTAAAAACTGGAATACATGAAGTTTAGGTTAGAAGCTGTTTACTGGGCAGGCAAATATAAGGATTTCATATAAACGCATTTTTAATGTTTTGTAAAATAAATAGTATGTAATCAAATAAAATTTGTTGTATATATATAATGTAATAGTCCTTCTAAGTTCTCAGTTCTTAGTCAGATAGTCCTTCTGCATTATAAATATTACCCCTAGGTGTAGGCATCTGGATTTTTGGATTTTTATTTAAACATTTCTTGAAGTTGAAATTGGATAATATGCGCGTGTATGTAGTCGTATGTATTATATGCGTTTGAGTTCGAAGACAGATGTCCTTTATAATTTTCAAGTAGTTTAATATTAAACTAACTTTATTTTAATTTTTAAGTAGGTATTGTAATTTTTAACTCCTAATGCAAACAGATGAGTGTTTTGTAATAACTCGATAGAGTGTGGAGTTTAGGTATTATTTAATAATAATTAAGGCGATTTAATTTATTTATGTTGATACATATTCACAAATTGTAACATTTTCATATAATGTCTTAAAGATACTGTTTTTCACCTTTTTCACATTCTAAGAGAAGCAGTGATTGCAACACAGGGAGTCTTATTCTGGTACTCAGCGACTTAATGTAAGCGGAACCTTTTTCACAACACAGGGAGTCTTATTCGGTTGCTCAGTGACTTAGTGTTAATTGAACCCTTTTCTGTTTATGATTAAAATTTATCAAGTGATCATCATCATTATGATGTTTATGTTTAAAAATTGCTTCATGTAAATTTACTTTATTGTCTCAAATATCTCTCAGTTTTCAGTTGTGACCAAAAAATCTTTTTTAGGTCATGTCAACATTTTTCACGAAATATACTCTCCAAATTTCATACCACAGCGGTAAGACTAGGCATGAGTTAATAATATAAGTGAGTCAGGGCATTGAATATTATACATTTAGATTAAAAAAATATTCATCCGTCTCATATTATTTAGATTATTAAAATTATCTTGCTGCCAAAAATATACATTTTCGCCGGATATTTAAATCTAGCGGCTGTAACCCTCTTAAGTCAACCATAAGTAATCGTTTTCGAGGGCTTTAACTAAATTATACCAGAGTATAATTACGATTTAAATCAACGCTCTCAGAGCTTTGAATAGCAAATTTAATTTCAGGACGTAGGTATAGGAATTTAAATATTATTAGAATAGAATTTAGTAAGTATTGGGTACCCTTTCTCCTCCCTTTGTGTCGCGTTGGTAACTACATATATCTTCGAGTATATATAAGTTGGTAGGCAACCAAGAAGCTTCGGCTGCGTATGTAACTATAGAAAATTGAAGGTCAGTAAGTAGAACAAAATCTTCAAGCTCCCTATCGATGTTATAAAATATATTTGACTGGCCTTGTGGCTCAGTTGGTAGTGTGTTTGCGTCTACCTGCTGAACTGAAAGGTCGTGGGTTCGATTCCCACTCAGTGCAAACATTTGTGCGATGAGCATGGATGTTTGTTCTGTGTCTGGGTGTTTCTATAAGTATGTATCATATGTATATATTTACAAAAAAAAAGTATATATGTATTCTATCAGCCATCTAGTTCCATAGTACAAGCTTTGCTTAGTTTGGGCTAGATGGCGTTGTGTGAAATGTCCAAAAATATTTATTATTATTATTATTATTTTGAAAACAATTACTGTTGAGGTAGGCAATTTTGACTCCGTGTCAAACAATTTACACACATAGCCTTTTTCGAAGTTCGAGTAGTTTTTTTCTGGCACCCATAGTCGTGATCGTCTGCACTGTTGGACCTTAGGGTTGGACAGCGTAAGAATCTAGACATCTAGAATGCATTTTGATAGATGCATCCATGCATAACAATGAATCTTGGCTGCATACGCTATAAGTACTACTGTGTATTTTCCTATCTGTTAGACTGATTTATATATTTTCATTTTTTTTTATTCGAAAATATGCTTACACGTGGCCGTTAAGCCAATGATAAGCGACTGTTGCTTTTTACGATGAATCATGTTTGCCTAGAAGGATATCACTTATTACGATCCGATTTTTCTAATTTCATTATATTTTTATACACGCTGATCGATTGACGGAACCTTGGACTGGTTATTCTTTAAAAATATTTAAAAAGCGGTTTTCTTTGTTAAAAAAATAAAAAAATTCAAGCAGGAAAATATTGCGGTATTGTTTGTGAAATGCGCGCACCCTGTGCAGTCTGCCGCACACGCATATAACCGCGGTGCAGTGCGCACGCGGCACATTCGACGCCGGCCGTCGGAAGCGCACACACTACCGTGAGTACATCGCACGACACACATACGCACATAAACATAAACACGCTCAAAAAACAAACTAAACTTTTTCAAAACAATCAAAAAGTTTTTAATACAACTTTGATCTCATTTATTTGATACTTTATTTTTATTTTTCTTAAATCTTTAGTTTGCATGATAAAATATCATATTAAATAATAATTGCAAAATTTGCTGAAAAAAGCAAATAAATAACCTCATTGACAACATAAATTTTTGAGAGGTTAACTGGATAAATAAAATAACATAAAAAATTACTATTTTTGTAAACATTTAGCAAGCAAAATTAAATGTATACAAATACCAGTTCTATATCTTGCAAAAAATAAAACTCAAAACTTTAAAATAAAATTGTTCAAGCCCACAAATTGAAATTCAGTGACTATGACTGACAATGTTTTGAACGTTTCATTTTAAAATTTAACAAAGTAAATATAAACAATATGTGTAAATAATAAACATAATTATATCGGAGCAATTATCAATATAGGTACAATTATATTAAACAAATTTAAGAAAAACTAAACATAATTATATAGGAACAATTATCAATATAAGTACAATTATACTTAACAAACTTAAGAAGTTCAAAGCCCTGAAAATGTTGTTTCTTGTTTATATTGTTTTTTGTTTTTGAAAGTAGGTGAAGTTTTCTAACTTTTAATGATCATTTTTTATCTAGTTCTTATTGCCCAATTTTTTCATGAAATAAATGTTTGATACTTAGGTGCTTTTCTTACCTACTTTAATTTGTGATATCAACTGTTCATACAAACGATACAACTGGTAGATATTAAAATTAGGTGTTACTCACTTACTTAGTGCCTTTACCTATAGAGGTCACTATTTAATTTACTATTTCAACATTTTGAAAGACATACATTGTCTGAATGGACTTTTGTATGAAAAATGTGTACGAGTCTCAACAAAATGTATTACAAAAATTCTTTCAAACACACACAAGAACAAAATCTATTTTTAACACGCTTTTATTAGCTTTACCTGTATGCATGTTTGTTTGTTTGTTTGTAACCGACTTTTTTGGATTTGGTTTTGACCCACTTCAAACGGTCAGATTTCATTCAAACTTTGTAGACTTATCGAGAACCGATGACAATACGATAATTCGAAGCGAGTTTTTTTTTGTTTTTATAAACTATTATTTAAAATTATTATTTTCATAATTATGGATTACTTGCTAGGCTTATGATTCAAGATAATAGTTTTATCAAGCTTTTGTGATATTATAACCTAGACTCATTATGAACAAATTTCTCGTATCAAGCAATCTGTATTTAAAAAATGTGGGAGCAAATAAATAAATATTAGCTAACATTTCACACAACACTATCTAGCCCAAACTAAGCAAAGCTTGTACTATGGAAAATAGATAGATGGTTGATCGAATATATTTAATTTTTTTTTTTTGTAAATACACATTTATGATACATAGAAACACCCAGGAACTGAACAAACATCCATGCTCATCACACAAACGTTTGCCCTGGGTGGGGATCGAACCCACAACAGGCAGTCGTACTACCACTGAGCCATGAGACCAGTCAAAAATAAGTGAGTGAACATGATAGCTCTTTTAGTATAGGATTTGTCGATAATAATCAAGCGCGCCTTTTCTCATACAATAGGAGAAAATTGATTTCTGTCTTTAAGGTTAAACGTTGTAAATACAAAAAACGGGAAACAGAACTAGCTTCCGGTGTTTCAAATTTAATTGATGCGTTCATTTTATACGTTAGATAAGATTTTTATTTCAATAGCGAATTATTAAGATTTTTATGTATCTAAATTAACTTTTTGATAGCTTCGCAATTTAACATTAAAAAAATCGTAAAATAGCAATGAAATTAATACGACCATATTGGATATGCCCATTTATCGGACCAGACTGCATCAAAAATATAATATATTATGGTTTCATGACATACGTTTTCTAGAAAACTCAAACAACATGTTACACGTAAGTGTATTTGCACTACGAAAATTACTCCAATTTCGTAGTTGTTTTAGATTTTTACTATGTATGGTCATAGCCAATAGCAGTTAGATAGTTGAATATTAGTTACTAATACACGCTAAGTTTCATGAAAATTAATTGCGTTTTTAATTTAGTGTTGGATGGTTACTACTCGAGCTATAAAATTGAAGTTTATGTGATACACGTGTAAATTTACTGTCAAGATTCATTACATACGAATTTGTCTTACGTACAGTCAGATAATTTATTGTCTGAGTGTGAGTGTAGCAAACAAAGGTCTCTGCATCAACTGGCAAAATTTTATTTTGTCTGTCTGGATGTTTATTGGTACTCGCGGTACAGATCGTAGGTACTTATTTTACCAATATTAACAAAATTTTGTAAGTATACTTCTCCTACAATTTTATATTTTTTTGTTGATGGATATTTCATAAAAAGAGGAAAGTTTTATGTGGTGCCATTTACTAATTTTGATATTTTTTTACTAGAAACGTTTGGTAGATTCTGAATTCAAAAAAAAAAAGAATTAAAATATGAACAAAATCGGTCAAGAGGCTCACTCCTTTAATTGCAGAAATACACTGGAATGGCGTGCAAATTATCGAAATACGCCCAGCCATTTACGTTAAAAGTGTCACATACATAGAGTTGTATAAAACATATTATGTTTCAAAAACATTATTTATCTTCTTGGACAGTCAGGTAAGAGTTTATACCGGTGCTAAAATCTAGTTTAACGATGTGCAAATTTAAATCAATAAAGAACAAAACAAACACTCACAAATTTCTGTTCATTCTTTATATTTTTTACTCGGCAGTGAAAGTGTATGCAAATTCCTATTATGTTAATTTGTATTATTATGTATATGTCGGTGACTCGCAAAGTATTATTTATATTTTAGAATAAAGCGACATTTAGTTATTTTGTATAGACAATTAATAAAGTTAAAAGAATGTTAAATAGTTATTTTATTTATTTTATTTTATTTTACATGGAAAACTAACAGCTACTAAATGAAAATAATAAATTATAGTTAAAAAAAAATGTTAAAACCGACTTCAAAAAACGCAATTCGTTTACTTAGACGATATTTTTTCAGTTATTTTGTTATAAAAACCAAAATACTGGTAGTTTAATGCCCTTCGCATATTCAATTTCAAGCTATCAGTGAACGATAGCAAATTAAAGAAAAGAAAACTAAATGCATAAATTTTTTACTATAATCAAATAAACAACAAAGGAAGGATTTAAGCATTTTGTAATGTCTTTAAAATGTTTAAATAATGGAGCCGGTGGTATATCGATTAAATCAAACATTTATAAATCTTAATCTCAATTAACAGCCAAAAAAGGCGTCAAGCTGTTTCAGGGTCTTTGAAGCTCTATCTACCCCGTTAGAGAAAATATATATTATTTTATATAGGTATTTAACTAACTGTGTAACACTTTGTTATTTTAAAAAGTCAACATAAAAATACTTTAGAATATAGCCATTAAAAGTCTCGATAAATTCATCGAAAATATTTTTAGAAAAAAAATGGAATCAAAATAGGTTCATCCATTTGGAAGCTACAATGGCAAAGACAAAGTTACCGATTCATATATAAACTTACTTCACATTCACATTCACATTTTCGTCTGCATCAAGAGTATAAAAAAAATAAACAAATAATTTCCTACACAATTTTAAGTCGAATTACATTGTTTTTATTTATAAATTTACTGTGATAACAATGATTTATCACAATTAGATATAGAAGTACCTAATAGGCTATAATAACTTTTAGCAATCCTTTTTAGGCTGGGTACGTCACTCACACAATAGTTAACTAAAATTTGACACGATTTCACAAACCCTGTGACTAAAATATCTACCCGATTGATACATCATTTGAACGTCCATGTGTATGTAAAAGGAAATGGCCTGCTGATCGTGCATACATTTTTATAGATTTTTGGCTTCAACTGTAAACGGGATTTTGAGTAAAACTATCATTCTACGTGCCATTACTCAGTGGAAGCAGATAATGACACGTAGACATCTGGAAAAGCCGTGATGGCGTGCTTAACTTGGTGAATCTAGAAACTATTTGGCGAAAAAAATCTTAGATTCAGAGCACCCACATAAAATCGTACTGTGAGATAATGTAATTAAAGTGGACTTAATGTACTTAGGTAATATAGACTATAATTACGAGGTATCATCACAGCTTAGATATTTAGGTTTCTCTACGAGTTTTCTACACAATTTCACTTTCGGCCGGTGACCTTAGTTCTTGCACTCCAGCACGGTGACCTCACAATTCATCAGTATTCCAGTAGCGGTTTGGCTATAGGCAGTGTCTGACCGTCTGCACAGGTGCTCGAAACCTTATGGTAGCTGCAACTCATAAAATTTATATCTATTGTTGGCTGTAAGTTAACTCGCATCAAAAAACTCTTTGTCTTCTGTCATTTGTTTTATGTTCAAGCTCATTTAATGTTATGTCATTCTCAAATCAGCCCTGTCTCTTTTTAACCGACTTCAAAAAAGGAGGAGGTTATCAATTCGTAGCGTATGTTTTTTTTATGTGTGTACACGAATTCCTCGCTCATTCTTGAGCCAATTTTTGTGTTTCGTGAGTTGGAGTATTGAGAAAGCTCCCAAGTTGGTCCAATAATTATTTTAGAAACATTAATTTATTACTTTTTGAATAATCTCTAAAAGTAAAAATATTTTCATTGGATTCCTGAGTGCGTCAGATTATAGAATCACAGAGTTCCACTGACACGTTTTTCTTTGCAAAAGTTTCAAATGTTGAGGTTTTTCGTATAAACATCTGCACATTTTCCAATCTGCGACGACGAAGCATTTGACAATCAATGACAAATGTCATTCTTGAGGTCTCTTTAAATAGTTTACAATCGCGAGGGATTGAAAAGTAAAACCTACTTACTCCTCATCCAATGTGTATAAGGAGAAAATTGAGCTATCTCAACGCTTGAGCGCCTTGTTTAATTATTATCCTTACTTATATTACATGTAAACGAAATAACGTACTTTGAAGTCGGTTGTTTCAGTTTTTTAAACTATAAAATTATATTACACGAACTTCTAAATTGTAGGATATAGCTACCTGAGTGGGTTTTCTCAGATATAATTATAATATAACCTAGCTATCTTCAAATCACTGATGAGTCTCTACTAGGCAAGCACGTTCCATCGTGGACCGTAGCGTCGCTTAACATCAGGCAATCTGGTAGTCAAGCGCAACCCTATCGATGAATAAATAATAAATTAATACTAAATAACATAAGTTTAGCAAAATAAAACAGAGCAGCAACACGTTAGGATCTTTCAGACGTGCAGGTCTCCTCACGATGTTATCCTTTACTGTTTGAAATAGTTATCGATATAAAATTTCGGATCTAGTTAGTCTATTCAAGTTAGCGGCAATTAGCAATACGCACATAACTTCTAAGAGACGGGTACATGTCTATTAATTCGAATGTAAGTCTTCAGATTTGAAGTTATAAGTTCTTCTACTAGGCTGCCGTAGCCTTTAAGCCATAGCTTGGTATGTCATTATTGCATCTACGTGTTGTTTTTTCCAATTTAGGTAAAATAACAAAATTGAAAAGGGACATGGTAATTGACATCTGTCCAGTTGTATTAGGTCATTCAACATATTTTATTATGGTAAAAAGGCATGATTGCATTTATTTTGATGGAAGATTATCTATGTTTGTGCGTAGTAAAACCTGATCTAGGGTAAAAAACAATAGTCAACGTAAAAGAATGTTGATTAACAGAAGCAAAATATGCGTGTCACAAACTTGGTCGTTTCAGTATTTTGAGAGACCAAATATATTATCTATCAAATGATTTTACGCAAGCTAAAAAAATTAAATAAGTATTTAGTTACTTAAACGTGAGCTAATGACAAGGCAAAGATTATATTTAGCAAAAATGGAAGAAAATAATGAAAAAAATATTTGTCGATTATCTATCAATTAATTTTACGCAAGTTGTGTGACATGTGTAAGTCACATGTGTTATGTGTTTTTTATTTATTTTGGCTTAAGTAGTTTAACCTCAGACACATAGAAGGGGTGTTATAAGTTTGACATGTGTATCTGTGTATATCTGACACCGTAGCTCCAAACGAATGAATCGATTGTGATCTGTATTTTTTTGTATAAAAGGAGTTTTTTTATACGGCGTAAGAAAACATCTTTCTGTAGAATCTGTAGGATGTATCCAGAATTCTTTTTATATGATTGAAACCATTAATCGGTTTTTTTATCTTCGGAATTAAAAAAATTGAAAAAGCAAACCATAGTGGCACAGCCATTTTTGATTTTAACCAGTAAAACATCGAAATCGGATAATGTGTAAGGATAGAAAACAATTTCCTCATTTTAGTATGGAAGAGAGACTAGAGCGCGAGAATTAACGTTTCTCTTAAGTTAATAAGTTTTCTAAGCTTACTTGTTGTATTTTTCGTACTTAACGGAAAGAAACTTTATTTTCACACGCGAAAATATGTTGAAATTTAATTTTCAACAAAAACTTTCCCCCTTTTTGTTTTTCTTTCGTATTGATTCGCAAAAGCTGGCATGGTTCGTAAACATGTCCCCGAATGATTCAACGTGCAGATTTGTGAATATATTTGCATGATGGAAAGCGTTTGCCGCGCGACCGGTTCCACTGTCCTTCTCGGAATAAAAACAATGTTATTTATGTGTTGAATTGGTAGAGAGTTGACATTCGACACATCATCCTTTAGAGGTGGTAATTCTAACCAGTAATCTCATTTATATCCGGTACAAGATCGATTGTGGATATTCATGCTACTTTTGTGATGGAGCTACCGAGAATTTGTAAAACCGAAAAATTATCCGTGTTATTCATGGTACAAATCATATAATATTTATCGGAATTATAGAAATCATCCCTTGCAACGTGTCTTTTCTTGACAGGCAAATTGAGTGATTTTGCTTTCGTATTAGTGATCTGTTGTAATGGTAATAGCACCACTTTATTTCAATGTTAGAGAAGACGTTTTGAATGCTTCTTATCGAAAGGGAAATCATGTGTCCGTTGTTGTATGAAAACATGTTTTTGAGACTTACTTTTTATCCCTCCCGCTCAGTATCATAGTATATTAGGGAAAAAATATTTAAAAAAAATACGTTGTCATTATCACTGAACTGCACAATATAGGTTTCCTACTTAGAATTAAAGAAAGAGCATAAAAAATACGTTCTGGATCATAGTTTTCCTTACTCTTGGGTGAGTTTCATAACAATTCGCTTACAGAAAATTCTACCAACATAAAAATAAAACTGTAGTATTCTTCTCCCATTTCATTGTGCGTACCGCCAAAATGTGGAATGCGTTTCCTGAATGGGTCTTTCCAAATAGTAAGATAATCTAGGTGTCTTCAAATCGCGAGTGAATAGGTTTCTTCTAGGCAAGCGCGCTCCATCGTAGACCGTAACTGTCGCTTAACACCAGGCGAGTTGACGGTCAAGCGCAGGCCTATATTCGAATAAAAAAATGTTTTGAAGGTTTTAGCTATATAATGCCAGTGATAAAAGATCCTAGAAGCAAAACCAAGCAAAATGGCACCAATAACACTTTCCAGAACCTGATAGTAATGTAATTAGTAAACAAATATCATTATCAATACGTGTCCATTAACATCTCCCACCTAACCAGCCACAATAAACCTCAATTTACTTTCATCCTAGGCTAAGTATAATAGCTTTCTCCCATCACATTAACGACCCTGTCCACACGTATTTAATACATCTTAAGCCGTGTACACACGAAGCCAGTTTCTGAATGGGCCAGATTAGTAACGGCTCCGACTAACGGGACTGGTGATCTACATCTGTCACTTCTTGCGACCTAGTGTATTGTCTATGAGATAGATGTGGGTTGTGGGTTAGTGGACTGACTGGATCGGAGACTGGAAGCCTAGACTGGATGTTTATACTGGTAGTGACAATTATTCATTATAATTAAGCGAATAGCTTTTTTTGCAGAATTACTTTTACGTTTGACAGTTCTCTGTCAGTTTTTACGGTTCCGTTGTTACTACAAGGAACAAAAAATTCGCCATGTCCTTCTGTCTGTACGTATGTCAGAGCCTTTTTACTCAAAGGCTATATAATAGCTCTATATAAATTAAATTTAGCAGATAGAAGTGTTCAGTAAACCGCTAAGAATGATGTTGCAACATTTTCAAAAAAGTGATAAATAGTTTATCATTATTATGTACCTACCTAAAGAAGGGACGATTGAAAGTGTTTGAAATTTAGACCTCAGAGTTCAATATTTTTTAAAATCAAGATTTTGAGAAAAAAACAAACAGTAAAGATAGCCATTAATAGATCCTCCAACCATAACAAATAGAATTATCGAGATTCAATAACATTTAGGTTTAGGGGTAGAAAACAGGTTTCTTCTGTTGTATGAAAAAACGCAACGCCGAAAATTGAGGTGACAACTAAGCTCTTAAACAATCAAATAAAAAACAAATATTGAATTACTTTTATGTGAAAATATCCTATTTAGTCAGTTTGAAAAGGTCTTTGTATGCCAACTCTATTAGTGTAATTAGCAAGGCCTTAACCCCATTCAAAATCGATAGTAGAAATTGAACTTTAATTTTCGTCAAGCAAACAATAGCTCGGAGGGGCACGACCATCGCATTTAACTGCACAGACACTTCGGAATTTAATTTGCAATTAAATGATACGATTGCAAAATGTCGAAATAAATCTAAGTGGATTGGAATCTGCTAATGGTGTAAAACTGAAATTGATCCGAGGTTAACGAGAGGCGACATTTAGGAAGACACGAAATTTGGACGCCATGTACTTATATATGTATATCTAGATACGTCTACTTCTAATTTTAATTTGGAGTGGGGGCGATAAGACCTGCACTGACGTCCCGTACCTGCAGACCTGCACTGACGTTGGGGTGTATTGTGCATCATAAGCGTATTGTATCGAAACGTCTAATTTTGTTAAGTTTTTTTTTGTGGCTACACGGTCCCCAAAGTTGTTTGAGTTGTTTACATGCGAATTAAAATTTGACACATTCTATTTTATTTTTTGACAAGTAAATTGCTCGCGCAAAGCTTGAAATACGTATAAGTCTAATGTGGTAACGCACTGAAATTTTCCAATAGTTTCAATACATTAGAATATATAAAACATGTAATAAGTATTTCAAAATGACAAGCGTGACTTTTCAACAGAGAGATTTGAACTGTAGTTAAAATATCTAAGGGGACAATTGAATGAAATTATGACGAATAGCATCACGCGAATGACTTCACTAGTTTGCATAAAAAAAAAATTGACATGTAGGTTTTACATGATTCTTGAAAACTGATATTACATTTTTTTAAGACAACATGTTAGAAAACTTTTTTATTATAAATACTCCAATATGGTCACCTGCACCTATTTAGGTAGGATTAAGAAGGCTTCTTACAAAGGCTTTGTCCTGAATTAGTAATTGATAGATAATGTACAGGCTATCTAGAGATTTCCCGATAGTCCTAGAGATATTCGATTTACCTAGAGCGTACCTTCCTTATGAATAAAAAAAAAACAAGTACCTAACTATATTAAAAGAAAACGTAATACCCGACAGCACAACAGTTATTTGTTATGCAAGGCTGCAAAGTTGGTTTTTGGTGCGAGTACTTGTATTGAAACCTGAGCGTAGCAAGGGTTTCAAAGGTACGAGATGCAAAATAACTTTGCTGCTGAGTGAAACACACCATTTTCACCTCACTACAGCGAGGAAATTCATTCAGTCCAGTGCTGCCACCTGTGGCTCGCCAGTGCGATTATTCAAAGAAATGAGGTTGGCGCACTGTCATGAAATAAGTGCATTTTCAGTGGACTTGCGGTATAGAAAAGTATGGAATAGAAAGGTTAAAATTTTAAAATCTCTTTCCACGCTAGCGGACAAAATGCACTTTTGCACTCAGATTTCTAATGACAAACAGAATCTTTCAGAGGTTGTGAGGTGAAAAAGTTATTTTTGCAGTCTAACTTACGCTGTTTAGTGCACGTTATTGCGGGAAAGTATGCGCAAAGTCGTGAAATGTATTTAAATGAATATTATTTAATAATATAATAATTCTAGTAAACTCATTTGAGAAAAAAAACATTGGATTTTATGAAAGTGCAACTTTGTTTTTATTTTTATGACAATCAAGGAGTAAAAGCGAATCTAACGACACCTGGCACATCAAAACCGGTCAATCAATTTAGGTTGTAGGTGGTATTATAGAAACATACATACTTAGAAACATAAGAAACATACATAATTACATACACTTGAAAAACATAGCCCTTCTTGCACAGTCAGGTAAAAAGGATTATAAACAGAATCATCATCATTATCAACAAAAGAAAATTAAGAAAAAAAATCTCAATCGCGACTAAGCCCGCTGGATTTAGGTAGAGTTATCAATTTACTTAAACCTTTGCAATCTAATTTTAACACGATCTAAAGTTCATTAGTAGCTTGTTTTTTAAGTTCACGACGCGAATATTAAAAACACGTCAGACCAGTCGTGTATACAAAGTGATATTTTCCATTTGTACGCATATTTTATTTTATCATTCCTTGAGTTTGCTCAACACATTGTATTGTCTCGTGTATTTTTTGCGATGAAAAATTCTCACTTTTAATTTTCCGGGTGAGAATATGAACACAAATTTTTGGCGTTTGTTGTTCGGTTTCTGTCAGAATAAAAGGGCTTCTGTCGAGAGTCGTTTGTCACTGACGAAGTTAAGAGGTATTCAATAATATTGTTAAGGATTGTTATACCTTTTGGGGGTCGGGTTGTTATTAGTTCTTTGATTCTCTTTGAGGGTTGATATAATGTTTAAATTTTATTAAAAGCGAATAACTATCTATAGGAAAACTAAAATCATTTTAAAGGTACACGAATAATTATTATGTTTCTATGTTCAGAAGAGTTATATACGAAAGTGCATATTTCTAGGCTATCGCCTTATTAAAAAAAACGGTTTATTTCATTTGACAGAATATGGACAACCGCCATAAATCTACCCACCTACATGGCTCGAATACTAGTAAATATACTGTCTAATTCAAAAATAAAATCCGCGTAACAAAATAATTTGAATACGAATACTTATGCGCAAACATTAACGAAATGCAGGGCACAGTAAAAGTACAATAACGTCATAAAATATTATGTTTTTCGTCTATAAATCGCGAATGAGAAATGTAATACAACGCTATCTTGGTTTACTTCGTTTACGAGGCTTAGATTTATTGTTGTTTGTCTACGACTCATGTTAGAAATATTTCGTTGAATTAATGAATACATTTTTGAAATAGAGGTAAAGTTTTGTTCAACCTTATGATGTTTTTATAGGTTTATAGGCACGATATAATATTACTGTGAATTTTCTCGCTATATTTGATCAAGTCATGAATGAGTAAGTTTATTGTTAGATTGTTATTTGAGACAACGAATTTGTGAACTAGTTTGGAATACAAACGTGCTGTGTTAGACAGAATATGTTTTAACCATAGAGTATCAATAATAAAGGATTGTAGAGTATATTCGAAAAGAGAATTAATGTAGTTGTAGTTGAGGACGCTGCTGTTCTTATTTCAATATTTTATTCGAGGTGCCAGTGCCTATTTTTTGCCACGTTTTTTTTTAAACTTTAAATCTGTTTTAAAGTTTTAAAAATAATTATCACTATATTACTTATTATTATTATTATTAACCAGTTAGAAATCTCTAACTGGTTTTATTTTGTAGCGGAGTATTTTATTTTACGCCAGAATACAATAGTGATTTTTATTAATATTAGGCATAATTCGGAATTTTAAGTTATTTAATAAAAAAGTTTAATAATAAATAATAATAAAATAAAATAAGTTTAGTACAATTAACGTAAACTAAGTTGTTGCTCAAAGTTGGACCCCCAACTTTGATCTTGTGTGATGCGGGTTCATAATATGTTTAAAACTATCATTGTTTCTACCCTTGAGCATTAGGTCTTCGATGATTGTTTTTATTTGATTGAAATCATAAATACCTTCCCTTTATATATCATATCATCATCATGATGATGATGATGATATGGTTGGAACCATTAAAAAATAATAATCCATATATAAAAGAATAATCCAAATTGGCTAATATTTAAGGGAAAAAAAAACACTACTAATATTTAAGGAAAGAAAATTGTATTTAAAACGCGTAATTCCTCTCAGTAACGTGTTCTTTGCTAGTTTTAAAATTCACATTTGTAAATAAAGTCGAAGTGGCTGAATATATCATATAGTAAGCGCGGTATCTTGCATTCCAAACTAACTGCTTATTATTCCACAGGTGCACCATGAGAGTCATACTGGCGACGTTGGCCGTCCTAGCGGTCTCCACAACCGCTATCGCATGTGAGTACTTACCCTATCTAATACCATTTGTATTTGAGTCTTGCACACGGGTTATCGTCACAGGTGTGTGCATATTTCTTGAGACTTGTATTATCCTGTTGGAAAAAGTTTACGAGAATAAAGCATTAATTTTCACTAATAATGATAGAAGATATGCCAACGAGCAATGGAACGCAGCATACTGGGCATCAAGAGGACGGATAGAGTTTGTAGCACAGTACTGCGTTCCATGCCTGGTATTGTCGATGTCGGCCAGAAAACTGCCAAATTGAAATGGGATTGGGCGGGCCACGTGGCAAGGATGCATCCTGATCGATGGGCCAGGATCGTCACACAGTGGGTTCCTGATGGAAGACGTTGCGCTGGAAGGCCTAAAAAACGCTGGCGTGACGACCTTGAGGCATTTCGTGATGATTGGCAGGAGGCAGCGATGGACCGTGATTTATGGAAGGAAATAGGGGAGACCTTTGCCCAGGAGTGGGACAGTATAGGTTAAAAAAAAAAAAAAAAATATATAGAAACGTGGTAACTATTTCTTTCTGCCGTTTAGCAGTATTAAATTACAAAATAATTACTATAGATCAAAAATGGTGTGTGCTTAAGAAAGAACACACAGCAGAAGTAAAAACCTGACAGTGACGTATTGACTGTATTATCTCTCTTGCTCCCCTTGCTTGAGTAGAGGCGACTTTACACATACCTATAAAATAAAGTGTTCAGCGTGCCTAAAGAAGTTTTTACTTCAATATTATTCGAAGCTGTATTATGTAGCTGATACTGTATTATACTAGTAATTTGAAGACATTGACGAGGATATACACTTGATATTCCTTTCACAACAAGTTTTGAAGATGAGCTTCTGCAGTGGTACCTGGTTCTATAAATTTTATGATAATAAAATAACATGCTACGGCCAAGCGAAAACCTATCAACGGTCAACAACACTATTAAAAAGTTGTCCTTAACTTAAGGATTGACTGACTAAAACATACAACGTAAACTGTTAATTCTAGAAAACTGAAACTTTAAAGGATGCATGAAACTGCTTCTTTACTTGCTTTCAAGTAAACTGCGGGTCTGCAGTTAGTGTATTTTATATTTTGCATAAATGTGCAAGTAAATGTGTAGCAGACGGAATATTTTTTTTATATTTATAATATTTGCTATTATCAAAATTAATACGAGCCATAGCATAAGATTTGTAATTATGAATATGTGCCAGCTTCCGCTGAAATGATAGCTTTAACGAATTGAAAAGGCGATGATGATGAAACGTAACGTCTTAACTGACTTTTGCCAGTCTCAGTTATCTCTATGCCAAATTTAATCATTGTTCTATTCAGCCGTTTAGTCGTAAAAGGTAACAAATGGAGAGACATAATTGCTTTCTCTTTTATAATATTAGATAGGATTTTATAATATAATTAAACTTTTCATACTAAACGATTACTTAGAATCTAATTACCTTTAAACGAGCAATTCTTGTACTTAGTCTGGCCATAAATACTGTTACAGTTAAAAATAAGAAAGATATAACATTTGAATTTGGAATCTGTCATTTTTATACGATTGTTTATTGAGTTTTCTAATTTTGGCGCCAATACATTGTACAATATTTTGCGATATTAAAATGGAGTGGGGTGATAAAGAGAACCGAATCGCATTACACAAAATTGGTATGGAGCCAAATGCAATTTTTAAAACTCTCCATACGCTTGGTATTAGTCAAATGTTTGTGTACCGGGTTATTAATAGGTACAATGAGACCTCCTCTGTTTGTGACAGAAAAAGATCTGGCCGTCCACGTAGTGTTCGTACGAAAAAGGTGGTCAAAGCAGTAAGGGAAAGAATTCGAAGAAATCCTGTCCGAAAGCAAAAGATTTTATCTCGGGAGATGAAGATAGCACCCAGAACCATGTCGCGTATTTTAAAAGATGACTTAGGACTTGCAGCCTATAAGAGACGTACTGGCCATTTTTTAACTGATAATTTAAAAAAGAATAGGGTGGTAAAATCGAAACAACTACTGAAACGGTACGCAGAGGGAGGTCACAGAAAAATTTTGTTTACGGATGAGAAAATCTTTACAATTGAGCAACATTTTAACAAACAAAATGACCGTATTTATGCTCAAAGCTCTAAGGAAGCTTCCCAATTAGTCGACAGAGTGCAACGTGGGCATTATCCGACTTCAGTGATGGTTTGGTGGGGTGTTAGCTATGAAGGAGTGACTGAGCCATATTTTTGTGAAAAAGGTATCAAAACATCGGCACAAGTGTATCAAAATACCATTCTTGAGAAGGTAGTTAAGCCCTTTAACAACACCATGTTCAATAACCAAGTATGGTCCTTCCAACAAGACTCAGCGCCAGGTCATAAAGCTCGGTCCACGCAGTCTTGGTTGGAAGTGAACGTTTCGGACTTCATCAGAGCTGAAGACTGGCCGTCGTCTAGTCCTGATCTTAATCCGCTGGATTATGATTTATGGTCAGTTTTAGAGAGTATGGCTTGTTCTAAACGCCATGATAATTTGGAGTCCCTAAAACAATCCATACGATTGGCAGTGAAGAATTTTCCCATGGAAAGAGTGCGTGCTTTCATTGATAACTGGCCTCAACGTTTAAAGGACTGTATTGCAGCCAATGGAGACCACTTCGAATAAGCTTTTATATTTTAAATTGTTTTATATTTATGTATTAAACTAACACACTGTAAAAGTAGTAAGAGCGGGAGAAAAGCAAGGTGTGAATGGAGTGAGGCGGGAATAGGACAAGAACGGAACGGAACGGGGTGGGAGCGAGGTGAAAGCGAAACGAGAACAAAGTGGGAGTGGGACAGGTGCGAGGCAGAATCGTGAGTGAGTATAGGGTGCAAATGGTGTGAGAGTGATCTGAAATTTGGAAGTGCAGAACAGGAACAGTTTGGGAGCCCAAAGAGAGCAGGGTAGGAGCGGGGCGAGAAAGGGATGGGAGTTAGTTTTATTCAAATACATAAATCTACGTTTGAACACTGACTCGACATTAACAGATTGGGTCAGAAGTTTGGTTGGAGCAGAACGGCAGTGCGGCGAGATTGATTGGCGAACACGAGCATGGCAGATGTGGTACTGGAGCATTAGCTTGAAGGGGGTGCATTGAGTGTGGGTAGAAGCGCGACAAGAACGATTTTCTTACGCGTACGAACTGGCGGGCGATAAATCGATCTTGCTATAGGTTTCATTTTTGGTGAACCCGGGTCATAAAAAATCCGAGTGAAGCTTGGTCGCCCAGGTACTAACAATAATACACACAAGCAGGAAGAGTATTGCGTTGCGTTCGACTTAGTTGCGCATGCACGTGCATTCATATAAAACAAACAAACATTACATAAACATACACATTCATGAACGGCCGCGGACATGCGATCTGGTCGTCCGTTAACCCTATCTGACAGGTTTCGCGCATCGCTGATTCAATGGATTTATTTATAACGGTTGCAGGTTCGATTCTTGCTACTTTGTAGAAAATTTAAAATGACTTTAAAAAAGGAGGATGTTCTCGTTTCGGTAGTTTTTTTAAATATTCGTTTCCTCTTAATTCCGTAATTTAATTTAGATTTTTTTGTAGATGTACTTTCAGATTAATCCTCTTCAGATTAATTCCTTTAATTCAGAGTAATCAAAATCGGTTTTGTAGTAGTAGAATTACACTTTTAATAGTTATTTTGTTTTAAAATCCATAAAACAAAATAACTATAAAAAGTGCCATTCAAGTAAACAAAATTGCGTATTTTGAAGTCGGTTGTAAAAAAAAATAAGGTATAATAATTATAACAAATTTTACGGATATAATTACTTTTTTTTTTCATATCTGTAAAGTTTTCTTGGCTCAAACCAGAAAATCTAAACTAAAGATGAATGAAGATTGTTTAACAAAATAAAGAGTATATTTAGACATTAACTATATTGGAAAGTAAGCAATAAAAGTAAGATAACATCTAGTATTTAATAATGAATGAATATCTAGTTCCATCATAACCTAGCTAGGTTCGAAGAGATTATGCGCAATAATATGGATTCTGAATTAACATTCGTATTTATATTCTGATCAAAGCATAACAATTCTGAGAACAGTTGTTTACAATAATATTGCAAATACATGAATCATACTTTTATAGGGATCCGTAGTTCCGTACGTCAAAAGCATCCTTATAGGAACACATAAATTAGAGACAAAATAGACAGTTCAAAAATTACATAATCCGTGGCCAACATTATTATTTCCGCACAGTTACATGCACCATGTTCACGTTCCAGTCGCCCGTGAACATGGTGCATGTAACTGTGCCGAAATATCGGGATTTCAAAATTAACACGAACCACGGTAAATATCCCGTTAATAATAATATTGCTAAAATGATAAAGTACAGATCGGGATATGCGGGTTCAAGTCCCGACAGATGTGTGTAATTTTTGAACTGTCTATAAATTTATAGATACACTCAAAAATATCGAATACTCAAATTGGAGTTTTAGATGGGTATAGATATAATTTCTTTTCACAAAGTCTTTTTATTTTTACTGCATCTGTCAGACATAGTTTAATAATTTCTTTTCACAAAGTTACTGCATCTATCAGACATAGTTTACTTATAGTGTAAGTAAGCACTTACTAACGGTAATACATGTTCGCGTACCTCAATTGGCTTGTGTTCTTAGCTCTTAACTAAGTACATATCGAGATTAACCAGTTTATAGCATTATGTTAATAAGTACTAGAACATTTTAATCTTACCACTTTGAATACCTGATCTGAAAGGTGTCATCTCATACGTTTACATCATATATATTCATATTACTAGCTATGTCGCGCGGTTTCATTTGCATAGTGATGAAAAACGATGATCATGATTATACTGGTTACATCGTAGTGATGATTTTTTTCACAACGGTGAACGGATGATCTGTTTGAAACCGATTAAACGGGCTATTAGCGGATTAAACATAGTTACTTTTGCTTTTTATTCATAATATTACTTAGGATTAAACACGTAAATATGTATTTAAGTATCTCAATTTTTATGTACGTTTTTATGTACGCACGTTTCATTACATTTAGAAAAATTGTATAGTAATTATGTTTATTTAAATAGGTAGTTATATATCCATTTATATAACAAAGTGTTCTGTCTATTTATCTAGTACGTAACGATTTGTTTAAAACATGCGTGATTACTTTACATCAGATTTTCAAGGTATATTACGATTGTACCGGGCATCAGAACCCATCTTACAATTTTTACTCAATTTCTTCACAATATTTTCTGTTGCTGGCAATTTAAGCTCATTATAAGGATTAATTATTATCATTTTGGCAATAAAAAACTGTTATTTTATGTGGTTTAAGTTTTCGTATTTTTCATTATAGCGGACAGCAGAGCGCGCATAGTATGTTACTTCAGCAACTGGGCCGTCTACCGACCGGGAGTGGGTCGGTACGGCATAGAAGACATCCCCGTCGACATGTGCACTCATATCATATACTCCTTCATCGGCGTCACTGAGAAGACCAGCGAAGTGCTCATCATTGATCCAGAGGTAACGCAGAAAATTTATAAAAGGGATTTTATTTATTCGAAAATAGGCTTTCGTTTGGCCGTCAACTCGCCTGGTGTTAAGCGACAGTTACGGTCTACGATGGAGCGCGCTTGCCTAGAAGAAACCTATTCACTCGTGATTTATATCTATTCGGAAAGACCCATTCAGGATGTGTGTTCCACATTTTGGCGGTACACACAATGAAAGTGGAGCCAAAGCGTTTCGTACGGGTTTTCGGAATATCAACCATGTTACAATTTCGCTTGTTTGTGCTTCTTGCTGTCCGATAGAAAAATGGACATAGGGTAATGAGATCATGCAAATCAGACGCACACAAAGGGGAAATCCTTGGGCTGTTCACAATTAACTTCCCGTTTTACTGAAAACTAGTTAAAAATAAAAAAAAATGGTCTCTAGGCTAATTCAAATATTTTGTGTGTATGAACAAAAATATTTTAAATAGACCAAATAAACTAAAACACATACATATACACATGGAATCAATTGGAAGAATTGGAAGGGCAACATAGACCCTACCATAGACATAACATAGACATATCATAGACTATGAGGCCGCTTAATGCCACACTTGACCGTAGTTAGAGGATTAGATGGAAAGGAAGGTATTAGGGGGTTAGAGGGGGTTAGAGGGTAATATGTAATATTGGATTAGCAAGTTGAAGTGGCAGTGGGCAGGGCACATAGCACGTAGAACTGATGGCCGATGGGGCCGAAAGGTTCTCAAGTGGAGACCACGTACCGGCAAGCGCAGCGTAGGAAGACCAGCCACGAGATGGACAGACGACCTCATACAAGTGGCGGGAAGACGCTGGATGCAAGCCGCTTCCAATCGGTCTTTTTGGAAATCCATGGGGGAGGCCTATGTCCAACAGTGGACTTCTTATGGCTGATGATGATGATGATGTAATATTGGCTTGCAGTGACTAATACATGTTCCCTAAAAACGTCCGTCCGTCAATAGGCCTACGAGTACCAGGGGCTAAACTAATACCGATTTCTATGAAATTTAGTAATTAACAGTTGTAAGATTAATTTATGGGCTTTGGACTCTTGTCTGAATCGAATATCGTTTTATTAGTACGTAATCGATATATCCAAAATTATTTACTATTTTCTATATAGGTATTATTAAAAGTTTCCGGCAGCCTAGTGATGAGACCGTCTAACTTGCGATCCGCAGGTCCTGGGTTCGAATCCCACGGCACGCACCTCTGTCATTTCGAAGTTATGTGCGTATTGTTGATTGCCGCCAACTTCAAACGGTGAAGGAAAACATCGTGAGGAAACCTACATGTCTGAGAGTTCTCAATGATCTTGAAGATGTGTGAAGTCTGCCAACCCGCACTTGGCCAGCGTGGCAGACTATGGCCTAACACTTCTCACAATGAGAAGATGGCCCGTTTCCAGCAGTGGGACAGTTTGTACAAACGGGGCTGATAAAATATATATATATATATATATTATTCAGATTAATTTATCTGACAAGATTATGGATTGATGGAGATTAAGCCGAGCACTATTGGCGAATCTTGTTACAAATGCGATACATGACCCAATACGTTGGTCTACGAATGAAATCATAAGCAATATTTCACATGACGCCGACACAAGTGTAAAATGTTTTATGACAGCGGTCAGGCTGGCGCAGCAGCGGACTGGATACTTGGATATTCTGCATGTAGGGTGCTCGTCGTGCTGTCAACTGAAATGCAAGCGTTGCTTTGTGTTGTTCTCTGTTGGCCGACTCTGAAATAATATAATGATTTGTTATTTTGCCGGATAAAAGTAGACATAAACGTGTTTTCTTTCCTAATCATGTGCTCTAGAGTCTGTTCAGATAGAGAACTGATGTGACATTGAGGGCGCTGCTGTCCTTATTTCATGATTATGCTCGAGAATAATCATGAAATAATGAAATAATGAAATAAAACCCTAGGTTGCGCGGTCGCAACCTAGGGTTTTGGGGGTCGCAGCTTAAAATTTTATAAGACAACGTAGTCGTTAAATGTGATGTTGATGTTTTATTTTATTTTCCTAAACTTGTGTTACTTTGAACTTTAATGCTATAAAAATGGTAGCGTTTTATTTACTATTTGTTTGAGCAAGTGCGTGAGTGTGGGCAAGTGAAATAAAGCGACGAAATGAGTCTTTTCACGTTGTCGGCAAAACTTCATAGAAGCTTTCAGTAGTCGCCACCACTTTACTGAATCACGACTTGAATTTGAAAATGATTGTATACGTGACTTAGATTGTGACTAGAACATTTATAACTTGTTTTATTCAAGAAACTTTACACTGGCAAATGCTTTAAGCGAGTCCAAATCTAATAAAAAAAACAATGCAACATTAAAAATATATCCCTTCCAGTTGGACATAGAGAAGAGCGGTTTCAAGAACTTCACCGCCCTGCGCTCGTCGCATCCTAACGTCAAGTTCATGGTGGCTGTAGGCGGCTGGGCCGAGGGCGGTTCCAAGTACTCGCACATGGTGGCGCAGAAGAACACCAGGATGGCCTTCATTAGAAGCGTTGTTGGTAAGAGATGATTATGATTATATTTACTAGTGTGCGGTCCATACACAAATATACGTTTAGAAAACTACAAACGTTAAATTAAATTCTCTTCCAAATAAAAAAAAAATTAAATCAAAATCGATCGTACAGATACACTGATACACCTCGAACTTCTCGAACTTATAACATCCTTCTTTTTTGGGTTCAGGGTTAAAAAGAGTAACCTGTTTTTTTTTTTTGGAAAAAGCAAAGCGAAGTTCTATTGACTGGTCTCGCAGTTCAGTTGGTAATAAGTCTGCCTGCTAAGCTGTAGATTGTGGGTTCGATCCCTACCCAGGATAAGCATTTCTGTGATGAGTATGGACGTTTAATCTGTATCAGCGTGTTTCTATGTATTATAAGTATATATTTACAAATAAAAGTTAAAATGTATTCTATCAGCCATCTAGTTCCCATAGTACAAGCTTTGCTAGGTTTGGTACAAGATTTTGTGTGAATTGTGTACCAATATTTACATTTAATGTTTCAACCGTATAAAAATAGTATCACAGAAAAAGTAAATGTAAAATAATTATATAGCTAACTTAATCTGAACTAACACATAAAACGTTTCCGCGCTAAAATCAACTAAATTAGACGCTAATTATGACAGTTTGCATTTTTAGATTCCAGATCTTTTAGTAGGAGGAGGGGGGAGAGGGACCTTAATCTTGTATGACTCCTAGTTTAAAAGTATTTACTAAATAAGTACCTACATATAAATCGTTGATTAAAACTGTCCATACTACATCTAATAATATAAGCTATTCAAGAGTCGCCGATTTATGACAATTAGCTAAAACAAATTCACAATCATATCAAATAAATTAGATTTGCGATATTACGTAAAAGTAAGGATTATACAGATAAGTAGATTTATAGAAGTGAGATAAGTCGAGCAGGACAAGTAAAGACGTAATAAAATTACTGTATGTCGTTACTTATGATTTCCCAGCGGCGTCGCAAATTCTCGCCTTGTCTTATTACTTTTACTACGCAATAATAATGTAATTAAAGAAGCAACTATAACGTAGCACGAATAAATAAATAGCGGTTAGTGATAACAATTTTATTTTTTTTCTTGGCGAAAACTTGTAATTAGCCTCGTAATTTATCTAAATTTATAGTTTATTTAAGTATTTTGGCTGTAAGTTTTCCTAAAAATATATTAGAATATATCGATTACTAAAATGGCTGCCATTCTATATATATCTTCTTCAAGAAGTAGAAGCTATATATTTGTATATTTCTATTTAGGCTGCCATTCTAAACAGAATAACGGTGCGACACCAAGTAGTTATAGCCGAACCGCTTAACTGAGTATGGTCCTGAGGTATGGGAGCGGCACGGGAGGGTTCACATGTAATAGCTAGCAACGCTGACGTCACTCCTCATTTGATGTACCGTAATATAACCCCTCCCGTAACGCTCCCATACCCCAGGAACAGACTCAGTTAAGCGGTAGATCTATAGTTAGCTCCATACTAAAATTGACGACTCCTATTTAACCCCCCACACAAAAAAGGGGTTTATAAGTTCGACCTGTGTATCTATATATTTATATGTCTACTTGAGCGATTGTAGCTTTCAAACGGATGGATTAATTTGATCAATTTTTTTTGTTTATCAAGAGTGTTCTTAGACATGTTTCATCATTATCTGTTCAGCCGTTTTTATGGTCGGGGTTTTTAAATTGTCTTAACTAAATGTTTACCTGCATTTTAGGTTTAAAAGTAGGTAATTTACGTACATAATGTACGTGAATATCTTATTTTCCTCCCATTTATCTCGTTAGGAATAGAACAGGTACGCCAAAATATTATATGAAATTCTGAACGCAAGGCATACGACGCATTTTACTAAGCCACCGGGAATTTTTATATTCACCCTTGAACCGCCTTTGTTTTGAATCTGCAAATGATTGCCATATTTCTAAGATATAAATCACTTTAATGGGTCGCGGTTCCGTTTAATAGGCGCATATTGAGACAAATATGTGCTTGGCGGTTCGTTATTTGGCAATATGTGGGGGAAGTTTACACGGATATTGTGGAAAAACTCTTCAATACTGTTGACGCCGGAAATACTCGGGATATGAATGAGTGTTATGTTTTTAGCTCATTCAATCTACGTGTGCTTGTATGAGAAACCAAGCTGGCTTGCAAAGTTAACTCGTGCACGTTTTTATCTTGTTTTTTTTTTTAATTATGTGAGCAAAAGTTGAAGCGTTAGAATACCACAAAACAAAGTTTGATCATCCGTATATGGATGTAAGTAGTCTCCAAATTATGGCAGTAGTGGCAAAATCGTCTATTACATTGTCAATTATTTAATATGTTTATTCATTTGGATTGTCTTTATACCTTTATCGGTCTGGGGTAATAGATTTGCTTTTTGTTTAGTAGTTTAGTTAGTTATGTATGTGTAGTTTGTATATTGTTTTGCTATATTTTTATTCTACTTACCGATCTTCTTTTTTCCAGATTTCCTCCACAAATACAACTTCGATGGCTTGGACCTCGACTGGGAGTACCCCGGCGCAGCAGACCGCGGCGGTTCCTTCTCCGACAAGGACAAGTTCCTCTACTTCGTGCAAGAGCTGAGAAGGGCCTTCATCAGGGCGGGCAAGGGTTGGGAGCTGACCGCGGCTGTACCACTCGCTAACTTTAGGCTGATGGAGGGGTACCACGTACCTGAACTATGCCAGTAAGTTATGAGCGCTCTTGTGATGCCAATCATTCACGCTGTGGGTCTTCGGGAGTAGATTGGAGATTTATTCGGGCAAATGAAACTGTTGGCTAACAAACTTATGGATTCAGAAAGTCGTGTCAAATAAAACATCTGGAATTAGGCAGACCTATGAAATGGATTCGGGCAAGTAAAATAAATTAATTTCGGGTTATATATAGGTTACTGTGTTTCAAGATGGCTGAAATTTTCGAGTATAATAAAATTTAATAATGCATTATTGCGAGGGACTTTGATCTGTTAAAGCTCATATTTTAGGTGACCCTGAATAACCCGTGGCGTCAGATCTTTGTTAAATTAGAACTATAAGCGAAATTATGAAAAACTAAAAAGTGAGATACTGGATATTGTGCGTGTAAAATCTGTGAAACCCTTTTTGCTTGTAAATTTCAACATAGTGTATTCAGTCTTTATACTCAGCCCATAAAGTTAAACGAATTCGTATTTTCGTTCGTCAAATCTGATTCTTTATACCAATGTACACATGTGTAAATTTAATAAATCTCCGAAAATTGTTACAAGTATCGTGTCATAAAAATATCCGTACCAAATTTCGCACGAAAAAGGGACGAAAAAAGGCACATTACTGAGGCACATAATATCGAATCATGTGCTTATACCTAAGTTATACGTTACAAATCACATGGCACCCAGTATTTTTATTATGTACCATAAACATAAAAGCATACATCGGCGTCAATGTTAAGAACGTAAGTTTATTTCCTCTTGTGAATTTTTATTGCTGAATGAATTTATACGGAGATCCACTGCTGGAATTGTAAGGGATATGCAAAATACACGTCCAGTAAATCAAGGGATTATGTTTTGGATTGGTGGACGAGATTTATTAAAAGACGCGAGATAAGTATAAGGAGTGTAACAATAGGAAGCGACGGACACTCTTTAAGGGGTCATTAAATGAAGAAAAGAAAAATGTTTTTTTCTTTGTTTAATTTAACTTCGTATACATTGTTATGGTAAAAATGCTTGCGAGCCAGTACTTATTGGCTCAGGGGCCGTACCACAAGCGTTCAAGCAATCTTATTCCAATATTAATTTGACTTTTCTCTCACTTCTTCTACAGTTGAGAGAAAAACAGAAAAAGGTCAAAGTATTAAGAAATAAGATTGCTATTAAGATTATCTAGCCTCCCAGGTGGTATGCCATGCATACGGCTTGAATTTCTAATTTTAAACAGTTTGTTTTTGTTTTTGTAGACAAGTCAGATATCTATTGTTATTGGTCTTATTGTTTGCGAGAATCTAAGATTATTCTTTATATATTAACATCATGTCATAATGTTAACCAATAATAAATACATCGTGTTACGTACACTAACCTATAAATCCATTTTACTAATGCAATCATCTTCACCAGATACATATGTAAGCAAAGAGGAGCATTATATTAAGTTTTAATACTCTTAAACTGTAATAGTTATACAATATTAGTCAGTCGCACCAATCAAATGCGATTCACCAATCCATGGCCAAGCTACTCGTATTTATGGATGCTCTTTGTATACATCCTACGCCGGAATGGAACATTGGCTTAAATATACGAGTACATAATATGTAACGTTGGTTGCTATTGGATATTTTAGAAGTGTTTTACCACACTTAAGCATCTATAAAATTATAGACAGTTCAAAAATTCCATACCCGACGGGACTTAAGCCCGCGTATGTTAATCTGTACTTTGGAGCCTTTATCATTTTGGCCACGAGAGTGCCAAGAGTGCCAGTGTTTCCTGGGGCGGTCGAAACTTTTGAACAGGCTTTTTTGCTTTAACTAATCAAGCGTTGGTGGCGCCATCCGTAACACAACTTGGAGCGTGCACTAATTACTATTTTCAACAGACTTCAAAAAAGGAGGAGGTTCTCAATTAGACTGTTTATTAAAAATTTTTGTTACCTCATAACTTTCGACTGGGTGAACCAATTTTGATGATTCTTTTTTTTAATTTGAAAGCTGGTGCTTCCCGTGTGGTCCCATTTTAATTGGTCAAATGGTCCAGTTTTGACAATGGCATCCATGAGAAGTCGGGTGCTTCAGTTTTTTAAACTATAATTATTTTCCAGTGAGCTGGATGCGATCCACGTGATGTCGTACGATCTCCGCGGCAACTGGGCCGGGTTCGCTGACGTCCACTCGCCGCTATACAAGCGTCCCCACGACCAGTGGGCCTACGAGAAACTCAACGTGGTACGTACGTCTAGCCTCATCGGGACTTTGATTTTGGAGCTGGAATATTTTAGAAATACACAGTTGATTAATTTCAGAATTATTATTATTCGACAATCAAAACTTTATCTATTTGTCTAATTGCCTACACTTACGAGTTTTTTTCTAATTCCACAAATCAGGGCTGTCGCTAAAAAAAATACCGTGGAATACTTAAGTAGTAAGTAGTGTCTCTGTCTATTATATCCTAATATGAATAATTTCGGTGAGTATGCGCTAGAGCTTCACGACCTATTTTTACCCTCCCCATTTTACTACAGTACTAACAGAAAGTCAGCATTACTGCTCATTTCTCATCGAAATGACAAAAATCCGTTGGTACTCAACGATTTTGGTCTACATTCTTGATGCGTATTGCTCAAGAATGGAATTATTTGCCGCCATCTTTGTTTCCTGAGTTTCTTTTCTTGGAATTTTTAAGGCTAGAGTGAACAGCGACATATCTTCTAAATCAACGTGTTCCATCCTCAGCCACACCGTCCCTTAATATCAGGCGAGGTAGTGGTCAATCGTAGATCTATCTAATATAAAAAAAATAACTATAACTATAAACATTTTACTACAGTACTACAGAAAGTCAGCACATTACTGCTCATTTCTCATTGAAATGACAAAAATCCGTTGGTACTCAACGATTTTGGTCCACATTCTTGATGCGTATTGCTCAAGAATGGAATTATTTGCCGCCATCTTTGTTTCCTGAGTTTCTTTTCTTGGAATTTTTAAGGCTAGAGTGAACAGCGACATATCTTCTAAATCAACGTGTTCCATCCTCAGCCACACCGCCCCTTAATATCAGGCGAGGTAGTGGTCAATCGTAGATCTATCTAATATAAAAAAAATAACTATAAAGAAGATGACTAAAACCATATAAACATAGTAAAATTTTCTTCACCTAACCTTCACCTTCACCTTTAGCTACGAGGCGGAAGATTTGAATAGTAACATTTGCATTAGTAAAAAATATACTTCACGCACTTGACACTTCACCAGTGACAGGGGAAAATGAATCAACATCATAAAAGAAAAACTCCTGGGAGATGGAGGTCAGGTGGATAAAGGTCAGATGGTGCCCTCAGGCACTAGAGATACGAAACTGGACATTTTAATGGTTTATGTTAAACGTATTACTAAATAATTAAATATCTTGTCCGTAGAACGACGGTCTTAACTTGTGGGAAGAAAAGGGCTGCCCTGCCAATAAACTGGTCGTGGGCATTCCCTTCTATGGGCGGTCTTTCACGCTGTCTGCTGGCAACAACAACTACGGGCTAGGAACGTTTATCAACAAGGAAGCTGGTGGCGGTGATCCTGCACCCTACACTAATGCTACCGGATTCTGGGCGTACTATGAGGTAGGATTTTGTGTATTTCAGATAATTATAAAGAGGCCATCTTAATACGAGACAGTTGACTGCACATTCGTTTCTCAAGTTGGATTGACTCGACTAGCATAGACGAAAATGGCATGATAAGATAGGTCTAATCCAAAAATAAAAAAAGTCTTGATGATATTCGTGAGTTTGAATAGTTTCAAACTCACGAATATCATCAGATAGATGCCGACATTTTTTGTTGTTTTAATTTTTTCTTGTATGATGAACATCTAGAGAAGTTGCGTATAGTTTTAGTGTTAAGTGGTTCGTAGTAGCTAGCTTCTAACTGTCCTTTTTAAATATCCATATTAAATAAAAGCTAGTAAATTAACTCTATTTATGTTTATATCTGTAATGGATTGAATAGAAATAAGTGTTTTAAAATAACATTCTTAATATAACATTTGTTCTATAGATATGTACAGAGGTGGATAACAAAGACAGCGAATGGACCAAGAAATGGGACGACCACGGCAAAGTGCCCTACGCTTACAAGGGAACGCAGTGGGTCGGCTACGAAGACCCTAAGAGTGTGGAGATCAAGATGAACTGGATCAAACAGAAGGGGTACCTTGGGGCCATGACCTGGGCTATCGACATGGACGACTTCAAAGGCCTCTGTGGTGATGAGAACGTATTAATCAAGATGCTGCATAAGCATATGAGCAATTACAACGTGCCACCTCCGCGTACTGAGAACACTACCCCAACCGTAAGTATTTTATTTTAGACTTTCGTATCTGTGGAATATCGTCGAGTATGTATCACAAAATACGACTGAAACTTTATATATATATATATATAACTTTCCTCTAAACTATTCTGAAATACGGGGCCCAGAAATTCATGAGGAACTATAGTAGTAGATCATATCTTCCGACTGTAAAAAAATATTTTTTATACCTTGTGTTTACAACTTTTCGAGATATAGCGATGTGAAACTCTTAAGTCGTTATGGCTCAGATGTCATCACTTTTTTCTGCAAAGGGGTCTTAATAAACAATACTCCCCAAGTATCTAATCGTCTTTTTTTAGAGAATTTGCTACGGAATCCTAGTATATGCGTGTCTCAACACGCTCTTGGCTACTTATATACACAATTTAGAGACAATGATAATGCTTTTGTACTAGCTGTTCAGTCAATGATTAGCACGAAAAGCACTCATGGCAGAGTGCCTCACAAATAAAATATTCGGCCAATAATTTATCTCTTGTATGCGTGAAAGATCATCTATTATTTGTGTGTTTTAGTTATTTGGGCCGCTTTCTGTCGACGGATTTACTATTTTCTATGACTTCATGTTAGTTACTGTTAACATAAACAAATAAGTTTAAAAATCTGAAACAATCGACTTCACAATGTGCAATTTGGTTTTAAAAACCTTATAGGAACAATTTTGATGAAATTTCTATAGGATATTGTAATTTAAAAATATATCCTTTTAGACAAAAATGTTCTCTTTATCTAATTTTTCAAATCGGCTTCTAAGTAAATGACGGAGTTATGCGATAACAAACATAAAATAATAACCGAATTGAGAACATTCTTTTTATAGGTAATTCAGCCTTGCCATTTATATCACACAGTTCACGTGTCTCTTTAAAAGAATAAAATGCCGCGTACTTTTCTACATAAAAGCATTAAGTTGATTTCTAATCGTCTACTAAACATTCCTTCTCACAATGAGTTTTTTTTTTTTTCTCTTGGAACTTAACAAAATTAAAAAAAAGCAAACTCTTGAAGCCATTATTAATTTGAATCATTCTAAACCAATGTTAGCAGAAGATATTATATTTTTAAAACAGTAAATAGTTGTCCTGTTTTTCCATTTGTAGGGGAAATTCGTAATATACTCTCAAAATTACAGTCTTAGAAAAATTCTTGATTTCCTAGGTTGACTTAGGATTCCTAGGTCTGTACCAATAGTAAGTTGATTCATAGAGTTTGTTTGGAAAGATAATTATCGTGGGAAAAAAATAGGACATAAGAAATGTCAAAGCTTTCAAGACCACCAAAGTGATCCTCCGTTTAATAGGTCAGTAGACCTCTATCACCAAAATCACTTGTATCAAATCAGTCAATAAATCACACACCCTCCATCCGAGGAAAACAGAAATGACTTCGACACAGATATGGAAATGCGCTATAAATCGCGCCAGAACAAATGTTCCGTCCGAACGCCGAAACGCTTTGTCCATTACTCATTGCGATGTTATCTTCTGCGATACAGCCGGAATGGGCGCGACCCCCGTCGACGCCTTCGGACCCGTCAGAAGGAGCTCCCATACCGACCACTACAACGCTAAAGCCGGCTACAAACGCGCCGACTACGCAGAAAGTCACCACCACTACCGAGATTGAGTCCGATTGGGCTGACATACCTGCGAGACCGACGACGAAGCCTGATGTTGAAGAACCTCAGCCTGAAATTGTAAGTATTTTCTATTTAACATTTTAAATAGTAATGGATGTTGGTGGATATTTTCACACAGAACTATCTATCCCTAAACTAAGTAAAGCGTGTACTATGGAAACTAGATAGCTAGTAGAATACATAATAATGATTTTTTGAAAACACATACATACCTACCTACTTGTGATACTTAGAAACACCCAGACAGACACAGAACAAATATCCATGTATATGTACTAAAAATTGAGCTGTGAGGCCAGCAGTAAAAATATACTTATAGCCCAAGCAACGAAGATCAAAAAGGGTTGAATAGGGGATATAATTCGCGTTAAGCCGAATTTTGGCACAGCTGTAGGGAAATGTGTCTTAAAAAATGTACTAAAAGTACTGGTGGATGGGGGGTGGAACTAACTGGTATCTTCTAAGTCTGCGTGTTTCATCTCCGACCATGTTTATTTTTTCAGGACAATGAAATTGACAGCTCTGAAGTATGCAACTCTGAAAATGACTATATCCCGGATAAAAAAGACTGTAATAAGGTACTATTACCATCTTCTATTTCTCGTTGTAAATAAGCATTTTTTTGTTATGGTAAAATTCATTATAAAGATGGATGTGTTCTATTTCAGTACTGGCGCTGCGTCAACGGTGAAGGAGTGCAGTTCAGCTGTCAGCCCAATACTATATTTAACGTGAAACTGAACGTGTGCGATTGGCCCAGTAACGCCAACCGTCCCGAATGCAAGCCTTGATTTGTGGCGACTGTGTAAACGGCTTTAGATCTATAGATATGTAATGAATATCGTTATATCGCATTTGCAAAGAGAAATTAGAACCATTTGTGATGCACTAAAACAACTAAAATTGAATCCTAGTGATATACAAAGTAGGTAAATATACAGTTTCACAAATGTGGCGTAAAATTGATCTAGAAATAGAATTACTAAAAATATGAAAGAAAAAAACAACCGATACGATTACTACATAGGTAGGTAAGGTAATAGTTTTTAGAGATGCTTAAATATTGTCATATTTTGTTGTTGTCCAACATAATACGACAATGTTTGCTTTTATTGTATAATAAATTAATTGTTTAATCTTAGAAAGGTTGAAAAGATGTGATGTTTGGTTGGTATAAAAAGGTTGTGCTGAAAATACTCGCCATTGAGATTTTTTATACTAAAACTATTTTAAAATTATGTAGTAGTTGTAAATGTACAAGACTGCATTTTGTAAAATAAAAGTTTACAAACAACAAACTCGATAGAAAATTAGTACTGTATTTATTTTTCGGGCATTACAAAATAAATCTAGCTAATTAAGCCGGTTCCAGACCAACATTATTAAATATCTACCACATGAGTCGCGCGTCGTTACAATTCTTGAACTTTATAAGTATACTTTTCAGAATTTTCATGCCAAATGTTCGACAACAAGGACTTATGGAATTCTGTAAAGCTAGCCTCCATTTAGGTCCAAAATACATAGGTATTTAGTCAACTCATGTTTAAAATAGATTACTTTAGTATAGCTATCGTAAATCAGGACTGCCCGAGATTTTTAATTTTATTTATATATTTGTATATGTGTGACAAATATGATCGTGATTGACTATAACGCAGAGTATACACTATTCTAAATTCATGATGTACTTACAGGAATACTACATGGCTCATGTGCAATTTTGAATTGCAAAATATACTCCATTTATGGAATTTCACAGACACAAATACAACATATTATATTACATGAAAATAGGTATATACTCGATTTTAGAACTAATATTGTATTTTTAAACATTCGATTGCTCATTTAATATAATTTTTAAAGTATTTTACGCATTCGCAAGACCACGTCCAATAAAAATGAAATATTTTATTTCATCGAGCGGATGAATCGAGCTCGAATTTGTTGGCAGTCGGAAGCCAATTAGAGCGTTGCCAGCTTCAGAATTGAAATTTCCTTCTCCGCCATCATTGGAATTTGTCTCACTCGCGTATTTTTAGTCTAAGTTTATTTATTTTTCTGTATTTCTAAGCGAATAAATTGATTAAAGCAACTTGTTGGTTTTATTTTTCTAATTTCGATACGCTATTATGGTCAGATAATTGATGGTTAAATTGAGGTTACCAAATGTTGTCTAAGATTCTTCTTCTTTTTTATATTGGACCCCGCGAGTAGCGATTTGCCAGTGTCAAGTATTAAAATATTTTCAAGTTTTTTTAATGATACAAGTTATATAGGGTTCTAGTCACAGTCTAAGTCACGTAAACAGTCATTTTCTAATTTGATTTTTGCCTCAGTAAAGTGATGGCGGCTTTACTAGAAACTTCTATGGAGTTTTGCCGACAATGTAAAATTATACATTTCACTGCTTTATTTTATTTGCCCACACTCACGCACTTGATCGAACACTTTTAATTAAAGAAACATAATTTTTATCCAGCCCAGGATCGGATAAAGTGGAAGGAGGGTAGGGAGGCCTTTGCCCTGCAGTGGGACAGCATGTAGGCTTATAATAATAATAATAATAATTTACCGCAGGGGCGGCTTTGTGGCGAGCCGTCGGTGAGTGGCGACACCGCGTACCCCGATGTTTCCCTGGGGCTAAATGAGACCCCTGACCTCCAGCTTGCCTTAACCGGCCGGCTGGATGGTGGAAACTGCAAGAGCTAAGAACCTAAGCTCCAGGGTGGAAGTGTTAAAGGGCATAACGCCGCTAGTAGCGTTTAGTGAACGCGCAGCACACCTCTCGACACCCTTAGCCACCCACACTGATGTTGCTTGTCCGGCGCCAATATGCGGTGCCACTATGGGGGGCCCATCTAGTGGGTGGCGAGTCATCACCTGCCTAGGTATTTTTGTATGGTGAGACGGAATTGGCAGGTGCCGTTTTCTCATCCTGGTGCTCTCACACAGAGGTACTTCATCTTACCTGCTGTGTGAGAGCATCAGCCTATAGCCTAGTTTATTTAAGTCACTAACATTCCATCACAATAGCTAAAATCTGTCAAATTCCATATTGTACAATAATCCATTCATAGTCCATCCATATACCCAATCTGTATTTTTTAGTATACATTGTAAAAGGGCCTCTCAGTGTTGGTTCCGGCCCCACTGATGCCTTTCAAAGGTCCGGGCTTAGACCCGTGTATACATTTGAATAAAGAGATAATAATAATAAATTTTTATTGCTTTAATATTCAAAATAACACAAGTTTAGGAAGATAAAACAGAGCAACAACATGTTTCTATGATGTTCCCGCCAAAACTCCATATTGCCTAAGCACTACCTATATATCTTGAATAAATCGATGCCTAATAAATCAAAACATTTCGAAGATAAAAAAAAGAGCATTTGGTCAAAATTTACAAAATCTTGTCAGATATTAGAATGGCGGGATCATTCTAATATCTGCGTAATAGATACGTCAGTAATGGCACGTGACGCCTTCGTTACCACAATCCACTTTCATCCCGTCCATATTAGGCGCCGAATTCAATTATATTATTTTCCTCTCTTGAGATTTTTGTGGCGCCAGATAAGTAGATATAGGTACCACACGCGTTGAGTGTTTTAGTATCATAACTGATAGAGGTGTAACACGGAGACTCAATGCTGCCCAATATAGTACACATACTTAGCAAAAATACTTAAAGTATAAAATATGTATATGGGGTCGGTGAAAGGGTTATCAACGACTCCCTTTTATAAAAAATAAGATTAAACATAAAAGATTTACATTGGGATATATGTTGTATATATATTATATTATAGATATATTTCACATCGAACGTCTTGACCAAACTCCAAAACTAAACTGCAAATAAAATCAATAAAATAGCATTATTCTAAAACAAAATATAAATCTAAGGAGCCTACTAATTCGAATTTTGAATTGAAGAACATGGCCAGTGCTACATCAGATAAATAAGGTTAATATAATCAAAGGAGGCCACATGCATATTTTTATAAAGTAATATTTAGCATACCTACCTATCTTAATATTTTTCGCACACCCCTATTTTTTTTTAAATTACCTAACGAAACAACGATACACGATGGGGTACATGAGAAAAAATAATTCATCCCCACTTTAAGTGTATTTTACGGGTACCCTAATTTTTTTTCCTTCAAAATTTTGTTCTACTACTTTCTTGGCATAACTAATATGCATATCCAAGCCGAATTACAGCTTTCCAGTACTAATAGTCTTTGAGCAAAGCAAAGCGGACAGACAGACAGACGAACATGGTGAAACTATATGGGGTCCTTGTTTACTACGGAATCCTAAAAAGATCAACAACAAAAACCTACAGGTTCATGGCTAGGATAATAAGTATTATTATTATATGTTCTGCGACAAGAAGCTGTTGAAATGCACCGATATATTTTCTACTGGAGGGTACTAATATATTTTCTAACCCTGACAGCCGACAGCAGTTGCTAGCCAGGCAGGCATCAGAATATAACTATGACTCCGCCTACCACCACGCTATATGTGGTTCATCACTGTTCTCTTTCAATCCAAGCGTAGCATAGAAAGACAGACACCCTTGTCGGCCAGAAGATATCTTACAAGTGGGAGTAAGACGCTGGATGTAGGCCACTTCCAACCCGTCTTTTTGGAAATCCGTGGAAATCCATCCATCCATCTTTTTGAAAATATGTCCAGCAGCGGACTTCTTGAGGCTGAGATGATGATGATGATCGCACAAACGACAAAGCTCGTATCACTCTTAAAATTTGCCTATTAAAGCCGATTTCTTGTCCATCGCACTGTGTTCTCTGCCAGTACGGATGACAAAGTTCCCTCTACCCGTCCGCACATCGTCCACAAGTGTTTGCCGTCATATTGCCGCGAGGAACACGCAGGCGTTTTTTGTGCGGCTGAGACGTGACGAGAATGAGGCTTCAAGGGGTTGGACCAGAATACACGACCCTGGGATGTGAAATTTAATTTAAAGTTTGGACTAGTAAGCTAAACCAAAAATCTATACTTTATTTAAAAGAAATGTTATAAAATTAAATTCATTTTTGTTTATTATATATTATGTTAGCTTTTATCTGTTTACCTAACTTGGGAACACTTTATTCGTATATCAACTGGCAAGACACAGTTTGTTTTTGAGTTTTAGAATATATTTCTACGGAATAAACAGATGATTTTCTTGCGAATTTTCAACCGACTTCAAAAAAGGAGGAAGTTCTCAATTCGGTTGTATGTCATTTATGTTTGTTACTCCGTCATTTATAAACGGAATTAGATTTTTTCATATGAAAGAATATTTTCTTCAAGTTCTATAGAAATCATATCAACAAAACAAAATGGCTGAAAAAATGGGTTATCTAATTAAATGGAATTGCATATTTTGAAGTCGGTTGTTTCATCTTCACTGTCTTTTGTAGCTCGAAATAAAAAAAGTGTCTATATAATCTCGAACACACCTGCGAATTTGTTTGACATCAACCAAAGCCGACAACATACCTACTCGTACAACCAAAATCTTCCCTCTCATACTCGTTAATTAGACGACAATGCGCAAATGTGTTGCTTACATTTCTGATTTAGCTTCCATCAGGTCTTTATGGAATTACATGGGGAGGCCTAATTTGTCCAGCAAGGGACTTCTTGTGGCTGAGAGAATGATGATACGAACATGTATGTATACCCGAAAAACATTACCCTCCTTCTTGCGCAGTCGACTAAAATTATCTAACCTTTAGTGCAGTTTACTTTCTATTTTTATCAATAAAATTATACTTAGTTTCTTATTTCCGGCAACTCATTTGTCGTTCAAAACGGATGTTTTTCCATAACATATTCATGTGGTTCCTGAAACCTACACTGGCACGGTACGTCATGGGCCGACGCTAATCCAACCACTTTGACCCCAAACGGTCTTATTTATACCTGACCCTCGGTTATAGCATTTGGTTTGCGGTTATTAGCAGATTGGCCGTCATGGATATTTTTATACCACCTAAATTCTTCATTTTCTACATGTATTATTATAAATGTTAAGTAATAATAAAATTTTATTTTGAGAACTAACCTGATGGTTACACATTTTAATTTGAAAATTACGGATCTCTCACGTTTATTTTTGAATTGAAATCTCTGACTATAGTTTTAACCGCATACATAAATATTTTTTTTTTCCTTTTTAAAAGGAGTAACGCAGACGTCACTCCCGAAGCTCGTTAAGCGGGGATGAATTAGTTTTTTCTCTTGTAGCCCATTGTTGGATAGGTAATTTAAAAATATGTGGGTGTCCGAAAAGCATTTTTCAATTTAGAGATCTGTTTGCGAAATAATAATAGGTAGACGTTGGATGAAATAATATGAAGTAATAACTTTGAGATGAAATAATAACTTTTAAATTGATATTTTTTGTTAGAGTCAAGCATCCCCATCTCCTCTCCGTTAAATGGTTGGAGTTGGATCTGTGAAACAATTTCATGACAGCACATAAGTAATTGATATATTTAAAAGAAAAACAAAACTATCACAACTTTACAGGTTAATCAGCAATAGTCGATCAACTTCATTAATTTCTTAATTTTAATTAATTTGCCTTTCAGTATATATTTATAGTAGTCTTTTTACTTGTGTTACAGTTTATAGTATTTATTTTTAATCCGTGGGTGACGTCACCGTCGGTTCCAGCGGAAGACCAGCGCCAGCTGTTCGCAGCCAGTAGTATGCTGACCTGGAACCAGTTTGTGGTGGACACAGTTATGTATTTTTGCTATTTAATAATGTCTATGTCTAGTTAAAACTATTTATAGAGTTTCAAACGAGAAGCCCAATTATTGTGATGTGCTACTACGAAACCCTACAGTGCGCCCGACACACGCTTGACCAATTTTATCCCCTTACAGACCTTCCGATCAAGAACGATTTAATTCGATAAGCTTATTAATGTATTCGAACAAGTAAGTTTAGGAAATTTAAAATCCAGGGATTTTAAGTTTCCTGAACCGTTTTTGAAGTCCTGGCTTTACCGATTTTGATGAAACATAGATTAAAGCAATCTCGATCAAGTCAAATGAAAACTGGTCCATCCGTTTGGGAGCTGCGATGCCACAGACAGGCACACAGATACACCGAGACACAGATATCAATCTTAAAACACCCCTCTTTTTTGGGTTGGGGGTTAAAAAAGGTATTAATAATACATTTATTTTTAGTTTGTTAATATAATGTCATACGGGCATGTCATTCGCTTCATTAACCTAAGTACTTGTATTATGGGCACAAAGTTTATGTAATTTTGGTTGTTTCAACCTTTGACTTTTGTGTAAAAAGGGATAAACACCGTAAAGGTTAAGCTATCTGTTTGACCTTTCACATTTTACAGACAAAGTTATTGTATGGAATAAACCTGTATGGAAGAATGTAGGCGTGGTTTGTGGAAAGCATTCCAGGTTGCATAAATCTTAATTGTATAATAATAGTTTAAACATCAAAATCAATGCACAAATGGCTGAGTAATCGGTGAACAAATATACAAAAAAAAAAAAAACATACAGACCGAATTGATAGCCTCCTTCTTTTTGGAAGTCGGTTAAAAAGCAAAAAAACTGTTTCTTTGTCTGTTACATTTTTACAGCGAAATAAATAAATGAATGAATCATAGTGAAATTTGATAAATAGACAGAAAAAAATTCAGGATCTGTTGAACCTGAAAAAATATTCAACAATATTTAGAAAAACTATTAATATAATAAGGTGCTTAATCCAATTAAAATCAAAAGTCTTTTTTCTTTTTCAACCGACTTTAATATATTTTTAACGAATTTTTGTGAATTTCGGTTGCGATGCGGATTTCGGATGGCGGCCGAAAAGATATTTTCAGATTAGTCACATCGAAATTTCATGAAGATCTGATTTGATTTTTAAATAAATTAACTGGAAAATTTATGGGTATGTGATCCAAGTAAACGAAATTACGTAGATATTTCGGAGTTAGTTGTTTCAGTTTTTTAAACTATATTAATTACTTATACTAAACAAACTTAAAACTGTTAATTAGAAAGTAAACTTACGAATTATGTGCGTAATCCATCACTATTGTATTATGGCGAAATATATAATAGAAATCGCGTTGGGATATAATGCGGTCAAGTTTTTTCTGAGATTTGTCTTTCTTTCTTGACAGTGGTTGGTACGATCATAAAAAAACTAGTTTACTTTGTTCTGTGAGTTCGATAGTATTAACGTGTATGAAGTCGCGAGTAACAGTTTAGGAATAATTTTAATAAGTAAATGAATTCAAACAATTATTGTAAGAAAGCAAACTCTTATAAATAATTTCTGACCTTGAAAGGTCATTAACAACTTATCAAATAGAAAACAGATAAGATGTTAATGACCGACAAAATTTACATAAATACCAACAAGTAGCAAACTAACGAGTTCAATTAATAAAAAAAGCTGACTGGTTCTGATGTGAAATACAATGTGTTGAGCTATTTTTGATCAGCGTTAGTTAGGCTATAATTTACGATGCAGAGTTCAATTTATGATAGCAATAGCCAAAACAAACTTTTTTTGCTAGCTTGGGCGAATCTACAAAGCCTTCTCGCACCACATACAGTTTATCAGTCATAGCGATAAGGCTATAAAACATTTATACCTACATGCTTAATTAATTTATTCTAAATATTTTAGTAGGTATATAAAGATAAAAGTTTACAGAAAAACAGATACACGAAAACGATACCGTCATAAGTATAAAAAAGAGGCAAAAAGATTGGGCTCGTCCGGGATTTGAACCCGGGACCTCTCGCACCCTAAGCGAAAATCATACCCCTAGACCAACGAGCCGGTGGGGAGACTGTCGAAAATTGTCTCCACATTTCGTAAAGGCAACCCACACAGCAAGTGACGTCACAGCAGTGATAACCGTGGAGCGTACATCGACTGTGAAAATAAAATTATTAGAGACGTAAAAACGTTTGTGAACATGAGACTTTGTAATCTATCCGAGATATATAAGACAAATTGATACCAAATTGGAACTGTGTATTAAATATAATATTTACTTTGCTCTTTTAAGACCTGGAGAAGGATTTTTTTTATGTAGAAATAAGTTTGCGCTTGACCGCCAACTCACCTGATGTTATGCGACCTTGCGTTTTCATCATCACCGTTTTACACCACTACGCGAGTGACACCGCGGTGCGAATCTACATGTATAAATGTGTAGGAAAATATATAGGTACATAGACATAGGGTGTGTGCACCTTTGTATTTTCCTAACTCCTACAGCATCTACTATTTGCGAAGTGTCTTTTTATAGTAATAAAAAATTTAAATGTAAATTGTACTACGGCTCTGTGCATACTTTCTCATGAAAACGTAAGTACATTCAACATCATATCAAGCGTAACAGTTAACTTCGAAAACTGCTGTTATGCAGTCGGATATTTGGTTTTATTATACTTGTTATACATGATTTTCTTTCGTGTCACACTACACACAGATTGGAATGAGATTACATAATAAGGGATTTGGTGACGTCATGAAAACAGCATACGTCAAGCCAGGTCAGAGGCCGCCGGTGGCTTAGTAACTGTAACACTAGGGCTGGCCACTCAGTCTATACGAACTTACTTTTTTATTGAACCCGGTAGTGTAGAATAAAGGGTATTAGTTGCAAAGTTGGACCAAGTAGGTACGCTTTGTAACCCGATGGCAGACACCAGCTGAAAGCAAACATTGGAATCAACCCAAATGTGTTGCCAGAATACACAGTTTTGCTTTCACTTTGGGAGTTTTGTGCAGATTTGTACGACTTATAAGTGTATCAAAGAGAATTATCTATGTCTATATAAGAATAGGTATCATCATCATCATCATCTCAGCCATAAGAAGTCCACTGTTGGACATAGGCCTCCCCCATGGATTTCCAAAAAGACCGATTGGAAGCGGCTTGCATCCAGCGTCTTCCCGCCACTTGTATGAGGTCGTCTGTCCATCTCGTGGCTGGTCTTCTAGAATAGGTATATAGGTATAATAAGACAGTAACGGGTCAAAATCTATTTTTGAAAAATTTTGATTGGAGAATATACATTACTATCGATAGAGATGCCAAAACAGCAAGTTTCAACATTTTTGTCTGTCTGTACGGTGTGTCCGATGGACGACGAAACAACGGGGTGGATTTGGAAGAAATTTGGCAGGATTACTACTTATACGATGTAGAAGAATCTGGCATACTTTTTATCCCGAAAAATTTGACAGTTCCTGTGAGAAACACTAAACAATAATGACATAATCCTGCCATAATGCCTGGAAGAGATCGCTCTAAACGATAAAGCCGCAATTAAAAACCTTAGCCTTAAGTATTTAATGTTATCTGTCTGTAATTTATGTTACTATGTGGTTTTTAATAAAGTGTTATCTATCTATCTATCTAACATAATTAATCACCGCGCGGGTGAAACCGCGGGGCGCAGGTTATATGAAATGAAATGGTCAGATTTCCTGTGTTTATTTTTTTATTGTAGTTTGTAAAAAAAAATGGTTGATATCGATTGTTTCTTTTTTTTCATATTAAGCACTGATAAGTAGGCTTGACCAGCAATATGATGTGGAGTGAAGTTGCGGCCCACGTTATAACTAGACTTATGTTAAACATCAAAATAATATCATACAGCTACAATTAGTCCACTGCTGGACTTACATGCCACATACACATGACACACATGATGATGATGTGTTTACATGACATGGATTTTTGTTGGACTTTGCTGGTCCCATGGATTTCCAAAAAGATCGGTTGGAAGCGATAAAATGAATACTAATTTATTTAATTCTCTGATAGGCTTGCGATTGACCGCCAGCTCGCCTGATATTGTGCGACGTGGCCGCCGACTGCGGTCCACGAAGAAGTTCGCATACATAAAAGAAACTTATTTACTTGCGATTTATAGTCGCTCATGTTATAAACTTATCGGTCTACGCTTCGTTCGGGTTTTTCGAATATTTATAAAGAAATCTTAAGGTATTAACAGTTTTTTTTTATATGCGGTGACTTTCCTCTGACTAAATCTCTGTCAGAGATATTTTCTTATAATATTGTGTAATATCTATTTCAAATTTTACTTACAATTTTAGAACTAAATAGAATAAAAAATGCAAAATTTATAGCTACAACATTGCTTGGTTTCGGGCCTTTAGGTGTTCGTATTTAGGCACTTTTACACATATTGTTCTTGGTTTACTTAATTATGTATTAACAGCTTAAGCTGGCAACACTTAGCCTTCAGAGCGTCTCGACGCGTCGCTACTATGCAAATATCGTCGATTGAGCTGAGACAAACGGATCTCTACTGGCTCTATCACCTTTACTTCACCTATGTAATGAAATTAGTGGAATATCGCACAAGAGGGAGATAAATCTGATAAAATAGGTACCCGACTGCCAAAAAAGAGATTCATGAGATTTACAACAATGAGGCTAATGTTTTTCCGCCTTACCGAAAAACGTTACTTAACTATAAGCAATGCTTAACATATTTTGTCAACTTCTCGCTAAAACGTAATGACATTTGCGGAAAGAAGACAGAGAATTTAAGACGTTGGTTAAAGTTAAGTAACGTTTTTCGGTAAGGCTCTTTATGTATAGCCTAAACGGATTGACCCATTTTAAAATGCGAGAAATTGTTAGATGCATCTTTACTTCCCAAGTGCCTTATCCTATATTTAAAACTTAAATATAGTACAACGCACAGCTTAAAACTGTCGCAAACTATTGGAAAATAAATTGTTAAATTTACTGACTAAAAATTGTTTTACAAAAAAATATTCTAATGAATGTTGGTTTAAACAAATTTCGTTCCAGCAGTGTCATCATAATCATTTATTAACCGACTTAAAAAGAGGAGGTTATAAATTTCACCTGTATGTATGTAATATTGCAAGAATTGCACAGTTTTTGTATATTATGTTAGTATATACCAGATGCTAAGCATGTGTGCCAAATTTCATAAGTGTATGTATGTTTGTATATTTGTATGTATATTTGTCCACATATTACGCAGAAACTAGAAGTGGTATTGTAAAAATTCTTATTATTTTTAAATTAAGTAAATTAATTATTTTTTTGAGTTCGGTGTCTATACAGGACTTAGTTGATAATAGTTTAGGGCCTGACACTGACCTCAAAAAATAGTTGGTTTACGTAGCTATTAAGTATACGCCCAGTTTTGATTTATTTTTTCATGTTATTTCTCTAATTTCAGTTAATTAGATTGTTTTGAAGTCGGTTTAATATTTTTAAATTACTTTTAAATTCTCGAGAAAAACGGTCTTGAGTTCTTTTGCTTTCAAGTTCTATGAGGTTCAGTCTGCCGTTTGTTAAGTCTGAGAGAATAACAAGGCGCTATAATAAAAGGCTCCATTTACCGCCAGGTTCTGACAGACAAATTAAAAAGCACAAAGATACAATAATGAAGTTATTCAAAATATACAGCCATAAACAGTAAGATAACTATGAAAAAAAAAAAAAAGTAAGCTTATGTCCGCGCATCGCGTCTCGCGCATAAGCGGAGCGGGTAGTTCTCCCGCTCGCCACTAGTACAGCCAAGGAACGCGCGGCTGGTGTCCCTACCGCTTCGCCTGTGCGGTTCCCGAGTTTTCCCGCGAAAAACTTCAGAGCCCATTGATTAAAAAAAAAGACAACGTGTGTTAGTGTTTTTTTTTTTTTAGTAAAAATGGGTTAGGCTAATCGTGTATTGTGACTGAAATGACAAGTCAAATGTATAAAGATGTTGAGTGGTACGAGTAAAACTAGAGTTTAAAGTTGCAAGTTGGATTTTGTTTGTGAGATGATGTGCAATTTTGATTGATTTTCTTCGAGGCTAGGAGGAAGGGGTAAGTTTGCCTTTTTCTATGCCTTCTTTTAGATATGTTAAGTGACTATTAATATATACATGCAGTAAAATACCATTTAACATTTTTTTGTGTTATAAATTTTACTTAAAAAGTAACGATTGATATATTTCAAGAAATCTAAAAATTTACGAAAGACAGTTTTGAGTAGTTAGATTTAATTTTATTAAGATTTTTTATTTTTAATTTTCACAACGTTTATCGATTATACCTTATATTCAAAACTTATTAGAAATCTTCAATATTTCTTCAATCAATTTATAAATTAATCCAATCAACAAGTTTAATCAGCTCTATTAAATTTGTCTGCGTTGACGTCGTTGTCAATGATGATTATTCCTGAATAAAAACGTACAACATAGTGCATAATTTGTTATGATATGACATGAGGATAAGCAATTTACTTTCAAGCTGTTCCAAGAAGAGTGTTGAATATTTTAACGGAGCACCACCGTGTTATTCAAACGAAAATCGAAAATAGAAGATAGTATAAGCTATGACATATAGAGTTAAATTGATCTATATTGAGTGAAAGGCTCAAGTGGCTGCCAAAAAGCTGGGTATCCTTTCGAAAGTGCGTCGATACCTCATGCCGGAACAGTTGCTGGTACTATACCAACTCAGAATACAGAAAAATAATATTTAATATTTTTCTGTATTCTGAGTAATACCAAGTACAAGTTCGGTCGTGCATGGAGTACTGTTCACACTGACGGATCTGCTAAATACCAGCTCGAGGCGTTGGAATCCATTGAGAAACGTGCTGAAAAGCTCATTGGTAACGATTCTCTTGTGCGGGCTAAGCTCCAAACTGGGACATCGTCGCAAAGTTGTTAGCCTATTGTTTTGTTTATCGAATACATGTCGGTAAGTGTGCATCTGATTTGCATGGTCTCATCGGACGGCGAGAAGCACGAAAAAGCGACATCGTTTTATGCTCCTTCGGCTAAGCGACATCATTTTTCGTTTTAAGCCTCCTTTTATAGGTGTCACCTGGAATGTTAACATGGAAATCAGTATAGTTTTTTTACATTGCTATTGATACTAAAAACTATGTATTACATTCTTCTATATCATACAACCTGGCTAGTCTGGCATTAAAAACCTTATTAGTATATAAGTATTAAAACAAATTTCCTTATGATTAATATATTCATCTATCGATAAACCGCTTCACTGAGCCTGTTCCTGGGGTATGGGAGCGGTACGGGAGGGGTTATATTACGTCAGTCGGGCGTCAGCATTGTGAGAACCCTCCCGTGCCGCTCCCATACCTCAGGAACAGACTCAGTTAAGCAGTTTACCTATAGTTCATTCATTTCATATACAATATATTTTTAATGTACTTGATCTCAGTAAGTACCTGAAATCTTTATTTCTGACATAAAATTATATCGTTTTAAATTATTACAACGCCTGATAAGGTAATCCGTATATTATGTTTTATAATTGTTTCATTTCTCTGACGACAAAAATGGAAACATAAAAATTGCTACATTATTATAGCATAATGCTAGACTAATATTGATATATTTATTATTGCTGTGGTAGTTAATGATCAACTAAAAGCTTAAACAAAATACTAGGTAAAAAAAATATCTGAGCGCCTGATCGATGCGACGTGTGTGTACCAAAAATACCAAAATGCTGGTGCGTATCTTCAGGCCCAAACACAGAATTCTAAATAATATGATAGTAGCGGGTCTAACACATAAGCATTGCCATTTAACGTGAAAATGCTGGTAGCATGCTGGGTACTTAGACAGCATAATTGAGCATTTTGATTATTTTGACTTTAGCTACACCTTCATTGGCCGGAGGTAATCTGATCCCTTTCTTGTGTAGGAGTTTTACTTAAACTACTTCACAAATAAAAAACCGGACAAGTGCGAGTCAGACTCGTCCACCGAGGGTTCCGTACAAACTAAATAAAAGGGGGAAATCATATATTTTTTATGTTTTCATTCATAAACCGAAAAATATACGTCACGCGTTCCCGAGATAAAGGTCTTGACACCCGGACAGACGGACGGACAGACGGACAACAAAGTGATCCTATAAGGGTTCCGTTTTTTCCTATTGAGGTACGGAACCCTAAAAAGGAATCGAGTTACTACTTGTACATATATGTAGTTTGTAATATAATATTGTTTTGTTGTAGTAGCATTATGTCATATATACAATTAAAAAAAAACCATTCCACTTTGCACTTTTTTGCACAGTTAGAATTCACACGCAACATCTTTTTAACCTTGCAAAACAATTGCTTTAATGGAATTCGGGTTACGCATACTGTTTATTTTTTTCAGTGTAAAACTGGTAGGCCTAAAACAAAAATAGCTGTACAAAACTGAGGGACAAAATAATAGAGTAAACGGTCGGTCATTGTTACTAGCGAACACTAATGCCCTCTTCAAAATTGTCCGTAATGGCTTAAGTTGCCAGCTGCCAGGGTTGCCAGTTTTGAATACTACTGGCTATTAAATTGCAGTTAGAGAACGAATTTTGAACGTCACTGTCTTCCGAACTGATGTTTTGCTAATTGTCTTCTGTAAGGCGCTATGCACACTAAAATTATATGTGAGATTTTCAGTTTCTATGGTGAAAAGTACTGCTTTCAAAGTGAGTAACTTTGACAGTTTGACTCCGTGTCAAACATTGTACATAGATTTATTCGAAGGTTCTCGATTTTTTTACCAGAAGATTAAGTTGAAACAACTGCTAATTAGTTAAATAATTTGACTGCTATTGTACTGTACTTTGCCGGATTTACTTAAATAAATTTCAAATTGATACTTCCTAGCGTTCCTGAAAAAAAATATTGACAGACAGACGAACAACGAAATGATTTTAGAAGTATTTTTTTTATCAGCCCTGTTTGTACAAATGGTCCCACTGCTGGGAACGGGCCATCTTCTCATTGTGAGAAGGGTCAGGCCATAGTCTGCCGCGCTGGCCAAGTGCGGGTTGGCAGACTTCACATATCTTCAAGATCATTGAATACTCTCAGACATGTAGGTTTCCTTACGATGTTTTCCTTCACCGTTTGAAGTTGGCGGCAATCAACAATACGCACATAACTTCGAAAAGTCAGAGTCAGTGCGTGCCGTGGGATTCGAACCCAGGACCTGCGGATCGCAAGTCAGACGGTCTCACCACTAGGCTGCCGGAAACTTTTTTACTTTGAAGTATGCAACAACAAAAAAAGTACAAATTGAGATCCTTTTATTTTGAAGTTAAGCTCTGGTTAAAAACAAATGAATCTCGCAATCATTTCCAAATCCAAAATCAATCCCAAATAAATAGAGTTGAATATATCACGTGGAACTTTCTCCCTCAATCAAGTAGAGTGGCAGATCTGTAAGACGATTCGATAGATTTACTGCTCTTTGAAACTCGTTAGCCGTCCTGTTATGACCTAGACTGTTCCATGAGAACTAGTCTAGGTTATTGCATTCTCGCACCATTACCTTTCTGCTTTTATATTTCCTATTTGCCGCTTTTGCTATTTCCTTTTACCGCGAGGTAAATATTCAGTTGTATTGGGGGAATATGGTGGCGTATTTTTAACCCCCGACGCAAAAACGACGGGATGTTATAAGCTTGACGTGTATGTGAGTGTAACTGTCTGTGGTATCGTAGCTCCCGAACGGATTAACCGTTTTTGTTTGTATGAAAGGTGAATTAGTCAGGAGTGTTATTTAGCTATGTTTCTTCAAAATCTGTTCAGACGTTTTTTATAGTGAGTTTATGTATCATGTAAAAGTAGAAGTACCTTGAAATCGGTTTCTTATAAGAAATTCTACAAAGTTTTTTGATAAAAAGCCTAAAATAAAAATATAAAAAGATTCGTTGATAATTTATATTTAATATAATAATAAAATTCACGTCGTAACTATTATTATAAAATCAAACGAAAGTAACTTTATCATTTAGTTTGTTGGATAAATTTTCATACATCATTATCTATGTATATATGTACTTAGTAGATAGTATACATAGGAGAAGGATACAATATATTTTTTCAGGATTAATGTTATTTTCAGGTTCCGTAGTCAACAAAGGGCTTTAAGAAAGATTCTTAGAAATGGTTTAGGAATTCTTAGAAAGCTGTAAATTTGTACAGATATATACATATTAATTTCGCCAATAAAGTGGTATTTTTTTAATTTTAACAAATAGAATTATAGTTTAAAAAACTGAAGAAACCGACTTCTCATGGATGCCAACGTCAGAACTGGGAGCACGCGGGAAGCACTAGATTTCAAATAAAAAAAAAATCATCAAAATCGGTTCACCCAGTCGAAAGTTCTGAGGTAACAAACATAAAAAAAATACAGTCCAATTGAGAACCTCCTCCTTTTTTGAAGTTGGTTGAAAATAGGGTATCTCCTCTATACGTACTGAATTGATTTTATTGATGAAATTATTCTACTATTCCATCATATGGTGTATCGCTTAATAGCTAATCTAAAAATTGGAGACCATGCACCGACAAACACCAGACGATCGCATACAACTGGCAGGGAAACGCTAGATGCAAGCCGATTCCAAGCATTCTTTTTGGAAATGCATAGTCCAAGCTAGTCAAGGTCTTCTTGAAGCTGAGATTATGAGGAATGTCAACAGTATTTACAAACAAGATACACATAGTTTGTAATACAAGCTGTTAATAACACAAACATAATGAGCTCTCGACCCAACTTAACTCCTAAATAATGGTCCAAGCGTTTTAATAAGAAAAATGGCAAAATCCTAAAGTTGTAAAGTCCCCAGCTCTAGTTGTACACTTTACAATGTCGTTTAGTCATTTTGTATTCGCTAATACGAGGTTTTACTGCAAACACCAACTTTGTAGACGTTTTATGAAACTTGAATACCGTTTTCAAGCGCTATTAAGCTGAACTAATGTTGTTGCTGTTCTAGAAAGTGCGTCGGAGTGACCTTATTTTTAATCCGACCTCTCAAACAGGACATTTTTGGGGGTGTATATATAGGTATATAATTATATATATTATGTATATTTTTCGAGTGGAAACCACGCATCAGTAAGCGCAGCGTAGAAAGATCAGCCACAAATTTGAAGACTTTATAGACAAATAGCAGGAAACGCTGGATGCAGCCCGATTTCAATCGGTCTTTTTAGAAATGAGGGAGGCCTATGTTCAGCAGTGGACTTCTTGTGGCTGAAATGATGATCACTACAATTACGTAGATTTTTACCTCTTGAAAATACACTGTTTGAACAATCTAGCATTACTATATACGTGTCTCGACACGGTCTTGGCCCCTTTTTGTGAGGGATGTGCCTAGAATAGCCTAGAAGTAGCCTTGAATATAATAGACGAAACTGAGAGAAATCAATGTACATACATAGATATTTCGTTTTCTATATTAAGTATTGACTTGGCACTTAATAGTCCGTGTGATTTTAAATGCGTCTGGTATGAAATTGGTCCTTAAGATTCGTCTGGCTGCTTACAAATAGCTTTAAAATAGTTTCCTAAATACATATAAACCATATATATAAATCAGCCGTCACTAAATAAATAAAGTTAGCTAGGATTTTTAAAACCTTTAGGTGGCCACTATCTCGATATTGGCCCACGGTACAAGATTCGAGTAGAACAAACATCACATTAGGGCCTTACCGAAAAATGTTACCTACTTTTTTTTTAAGCTATTGCATAGCTTCTATCGCGGGCCTTGAGCGTGGAGACCGAATCCAGAAATTTCGTAACGAAAATAACCTAACGCAGTAACGCCGATACAACCAATGCCACCGGCCACACGAGGCGATTTGCAGAACTAAAGAGACAAGCGTGATATTTCAAAAAGTCATTAAAAGTTCTGCTATTCATCGATAGATGGCAAAACTAAAAACTAAAAAGTATCACCGCTGTGCCGGTCGGAGTGGGGGGTGTTAGGAATACTGCATAAATAAAATAAATAAATAATTATAATTACATAAGTTGATAAAAAATGCTATGCAATAGCTTTACCGCGGCAGTCTCCGAGTGCCACACGTCTTTTTTTTTAATCAGCCCTGCTTGTACAAACTGTCCCACTGCTGGGCGCGGGCCATCTTCTCATTGTGAGAAGGGTAAGGCCATAGTCTACCACGCTGGCCAAGTGCGGGTTGGCAGACTTCAGACATCTTTCAAGATCATTGAGAACTCTCAGACATGTAGGTTTCCTAACTGCAATGCTTAACATCTTTGGTCAATATTTCGCTGACACGTAATGACACTTGCAGAAAGAAGACAGATAATTTAAGACGTCGGTTAAAGTTAAGTAACATTTTTCGGTAAGGCCCTCATAGTCTCAGTAAGACACATTTCGTTCGTCACTAAATAATAAGAAACGTCTGGTGGCCCTGGGCTCACCGAATATTAAGACATATTTAATAGGTTATTTTATTTTACTTTCATTAAAATTGGATGTAAGTATTTATAACTTGAGCAAAGTTTATTTTTATCGCAATTAAATATTTAGACCAATATACAAAGAATTACTAATATAAAAATTAGTTTATTAGAGATATTCTAGATCGACAAACTTCATCCGTGGCCCCACGCCCCACAGGCAAGTTGGTAGTCAAGCGTAGAACTATCTAACGTAAAATAAAAGGTAAAACATAGGCTGGTTTTATAAAAAAATATAAACTCATGAAATGCAATAAGAACCGATTTGGGTCAACATACTCGCTGCGAACTGCACAATTGGAGAATGGTATTATCTTCCGCTTTCTGTTTCCTGAGAAATACGATCTTGGAATTTTCAATTAATTTTCCGGACTAGAATAGATTGTTAAATCGTATTGCAACTTCGGCTACACAGTCGTTTGGATCGGGGGAGCTGGTCGTCAAAAATGATAAAAGAACAAGTTTAGGTATATAAAATATAAAAAAAAAAACGACTGCATAAAAGCTATTTTCGTAACCAGCTCCAGCAACTTACGCTTGTTTACTCTGGATATACCGTTAACTGTGCGTTTTTGTGAGAAAGTATGCGCAAAGCTACTGTCTTAAAAGTACTGTTTGCCTTTTGAGTTGTAGGTCACGGGTTCGATCCCCACTCTGAACAAATATTTTCTGTGTGAACATAGATATTTTTTCTGTCTGGTTGATCTTAAATATGTGCTTACAAAAAAAAAGTATTTAATGTACACATTGTATCATGATACCAGATAGCTGCAGCTATCTGGTTTCCTTATTATAAAGCTTGCTTAGTTTGGGGCCAGATAGTGCTGTGTGAAAATGTGCACAAATATTTATTTATTTATAATAGTAGTTTAGGCTCTTTTTTTTTAACTTTTAAATTGACTTTTATGCAATTTTCATGGCATTATTAAAAGCTAGTACCTTAAAAGAATTTTGATTATCTGGATTTTAAGTAGGTTTATAAAAATTAATCTTTCTAGTGAACACATTTAAACGCTAACAAATGATCCTATTATTCTTATTACTCCACGTTTCACTGTTAAATCTTATCTATGCCGATAGAGGCGAAAAAAATTCTTTACGCGCCCGTCACGGCAAGATTTACTGACTTTGATATAGGCACGTCGACGTAATATAACGCAGATTCAGTGATAAAGGTCCGGTAGGCGTAAATTTTAGTTTAATTGTTTTTGTCTTGCTCTGTCTATAGTTAAGAAGGCGAGACAAAGCTAAATTGAGCAAACTCTGAAACGCAAAAGATCTACACTAGCTGAAATTACAAATAAATTATACCTATGAATTAGTTACATATTCCAATATTAAAGTCTTTAAAACATTTTCCATTTTAACTAGAGAAAGGGGGTTTTTGAAGTCGACACTTATTATTTGTTTTATTTATTTTTTATGATCGCATAACTTTATATACACAGGATTATTAAAAAAAAATAACACCCAACCCAAAAAGAGGGGCGTTATAAGTATGACATATATCTGTGTCTCCGTGTATCCGTGTGTGTGCCTGTGACATCGTAGATCTTAAACAGATGGACCGATTTTGATCTAGTTTTTGTTTGAGAGTTCTTAACTATATTTCATCAAAATTGGTTCAGCCGTTTTTTATGTTGGGGGATTTAAGTATTCTTAACTTACTTGTTGTTAAGGTAGCTTTACCTTAGGTACGCCAAAGTTACTTCACGAAAGTGAGTTTTTTCACTTCACTAGTTTTTTAACAGTTCCAGTAATATTATTTTAGCCACTTTTTCTCGAATATAGTTATTTATTTGTATTTAATAATAGTTGTGAATATTTTTGGTACAAATATTAGTAGAAACGTTGTATGGATTAAACTAAGTAATCGTAATTTAACTAACACATTCAAATGCTTCGAAGGCCCATGAGTGACATTTCCATAGCAGCTTGGCGATCTCTCCACACTTGACTAATTTGTGATCTGTGGAAAATAACATTATTTCCTTTCTACTTCCTAAAACAGCAATTCCTTACTCAGTGTTTGAAGATTCTTTGAATTTCATACAGAATCCTAATTTATTGATTCATCTCAATTTCCCACTATTATGGCTGTACATACCTAGGTACTATATCCGGTAAGCAACACATTTTCTATGGAGCTTGATGACTGCTACACAGATCCATGGTGCGTGCGAGTTCAGTGTTGGCATCACTCCAAATTATTTTTTGCCAATTTTTGCCGGAGTCCTCGTAAGGGATAAATCAAGCGGAGGTCAACTCTCGCAACTGCATAATATCACAATATCGCCGTTTCGTATACTACTGTTGATTTAGTAGCGATCTGTATGAAAATATGAAGGGATATGGCTCATTGGATCTTGTTTGCGACAGGAAACATTTATTACGAGTGTGACAAACAAACACTCAACTGTGAGAATCAGTTGTGGTGTCAACTCCTAACCCGCGTATTCACATTCGCAGACGTCTATAACAAACGACAAAAGTATGGTGGAGAGCTCACTCAGCGAATGTCTCTCTCTAAACGGCGCAAATAAGGTACTACGAGATATGCCTTGTATGTACCGTATTGTATGTATATACCGCAGTAAATGAAAGCATTTGTCACTGACAAATGATCTCAGTGACACTGACATGACGGGAATGTACAAGGAGCGGCATTCGTATGCCTAAAATGTCTGGATCCACCATAATATAGATCACAAAATAATACAGAAAATACCAATTTGGTTTAAATATTTAACGTGTTTTAACGGAGCCGAAACATGGCGCTCACGGAAGATCTTATGATTTCTCATCAAGCTACTTTAATTACAAGATTAAAGCAGCGGAGCACTATGTTAAGTATGTGTTAATAGATCAAATAACTCAATAGATAGAGTTCCTAATAAAAGATCCAGACAGGTCGTTGGTCACTGAATTACGGAGCTCAGATAGAGATGGGCAGGACACATTGTAAGGCAATCAGATGGATGGCCGGTGAATGAAGACGGTAACAGAATGGTGGCCTAGAGGAGTGACTATATCTGTAGGCAGACAACCAGCCAGATGGAAAGAAGATAGCGTCAAGTCAGAAGGTAAGAACTGCAATGATATCAGCCCAGTATCAGATATAATGATGTGACAAAGAAGAGAACTATCTCCAGTAGTGGATATATAAAGACTGAAATTATGATGATGAAGAATAACTGATACTTATTTAATTATAAGACATCATCATCTCAGCGCTTAAAAGTCCACTTCTGGACGTAGGCCTCCATGGATATCCAAAAAACACCGGTTAGAAGGGGCTTGAATACAACATCTTTCCGCCATTTGTATGAGGCTTGTCTTCCTAAGCTGCGCTTGTCTGTGCGTAGTCTACACTAGAAAGCTTTTTGGCCCTATCGGCCATCAGTTCTACGAGTAATGTGTGTGTTGGCATAAGTATATTCAGACAATTTCAACTTTAACATGTGGAAAAGCATAAGCGAGCTAGCTTTTCGAATGACCTCATCTTGTCACTTAATTGAGTGAGACATCAGCTCTCTGGCTAAAAACTGCACTTAGTTTAGCACTGCATTTACAAAGTGAATCATGATATTTTTCTCGGTTTCAGTCTATCAATTGTTTACAAAATTACTGTTTACAGATAATTTTGTGGGATTTGTCTTTTCAGGGACAAATGAGGAGGAAAAAACTTGTACATTTGTATTTTAATATCTGAATAACTTTTATTTTACGCAGTCTTATTGTTACCAAAAAACAAAGAACCTTTAGAGAACTTTTGTAGAAAAATGTTTACACTGTCGCTGCTATGGAAATGTTATTCTTTAGGAAGAAGAAAGTAAAATGTCTAAAAATGTTTTCGGAACGAAATATCAAAGTGTACAACTTTCATGTTTTGAAAACATAATTAGATGTACACAACAGTATGTGATTATTAGGTGTGCCCCGCGGTATCACCCCGTCATGATGACAAATTATGAGAGTCATCGTCATTTCAGCCACAAAAAGTACATTGCTGAATAGGCCTCCCCCATAGTTTTCCAAAAAGATCGGTTAGAAGTAGCTGGAATCCAGCATCTTCCTGCCATTTATATGAGGTTGTCTGTTCACCTTATGGCTAATCTTCCTACGCTTTGCTTGCCGGTGCGTGGTCTTTACTCGAGAACTTGCCGGCCCCATCGGCCATGATATGTGCATATAATATGGCCGATATATGCACATAGCACAGTCAGTTATGTCGGTATTATTGTTAACCTGTTAAATAATACATAGAAGCTCCCAGACACAGAACAAACATCCATGCTCATCACACAATGTTTGCCCTGGGTGGGGATCGAAACCTACAGCTCAGCAGGAAGACATACTACCAATTAATCCACAAGGCCAGTCATATGGCAGAAATACTAGCAGCTGAGCTGTAAGACCATGTTTTTTTATACTTTTATTCGAAGGAACTGTTAGAAATTATCCATCAAAAATATTTCCTAGAAGGCGGCCGCGGACGCTCAAGTGACGGGAAGCGGTGAACAGGCAAATTTGGTAGCAACAATTGATGGGCTTAACTTTAGATCACTTTAATTATAATTAATTGTACCCTTAATTAAGACAAATGAAGACAGATTTAACTCTGACAAAATGCAAACAAAAGCAGCTATTGTCAACACGACATGAACGTTTTCGAAAGACGTTTAAGTAATAGGAAACATTTAAACTCATATTTTGAAGCACTTATTACCAAATTTAATCACCTAAAAGTAGATTTTAATATACTCTTATTTTTTTTGTCAATTCCTGAAAAATAAACTTATATGACTTTTGTCGTAAGTTTTTCACATCAAATTTTTTATAGATATAACTTTTACTTCTAATAGCATCAATTCGCTTACAAAAATATCTGTCTAACATTATCTTTAAGTGCTTCACTGCGTCTAGTCACAATGAAATAGAATTTAAATTGTTATCCTAAGCTATAATAGACCTTAAGTCATTATTTTTAAGTGCTTGGTATGAAAATATTGTTATAGCTTTCGAAATATTCAGCTGACTGTGTACCTACATCATATTATGTCAATCAACATGAACTTGACTGATGATAAGCGATGGAGTGGCCGCAGGTCGATATAGAAGATATCTTAGTCTTGAAAATTCCAAGATTATAGTTCCCTGTAAAAGGGAAGGTCCCTCCCCCCTTCCCTTCCCTTCCCAAAGAACCTTCCCTTCCCATCCCTTTTACAGGGAACTATACTAATCTTGGACATACTGTACAGGAACAGTACTGCACAGGAATGGTATTCTTTGCCACCATTTCTGTTTCCTGAGACCTACAATCTTGAAATTTTCAAGGCTAGAGTGAATAGATATCTTCTAGATTGACGAGCTCCATCTTCGGCGACGCTTAACATCAGGCGAGTTGGTGGTCAATCGTAGATCTATCTTAAATAAAAAAAAGTTTTTTTTTCGTAGCGTTTGTTGGCGCTAGTGGTGTGCGAAAAGGTCCACGAATAACCTTTATGGGATATTGTATTTAGATATGGCTTATGACTGACCACTGAATAAAAAAAAATCTTAAGATCTATGAATTAAAGCAACGAAGCAGACGTATAGAAAAGGACATAGTATGTAGACTACCTGCTTAGAAACACGAAAAAAACTGACCTCTAACCTTAAAGGAAATTTCCTTCAAACATGAAAGAGATCATAAGGCATTCAAGTTTTTGTGTCGGAGCAAAAGTTGTCAACGTTCTTAGATGACAAGCTGTGGCCGGAGGGCGCCATATTTAGACAATTTGTAAACTTTCGGCTTAGGAATACACAACACAAGCAATAACGTTACTATTAACTATGGAAAATGGTGACTCATACAATTTTGTCAGTTTTGATTACAAGAAAACTGAAAAGTTCTCGAGTGGAGACCACGCAACGGCAAGCGCAGCGTAGGAAGACCAGCCACGTGATGGACAGATGACCTGAATGCAAGCCGCTTCGTTATTTCGTTTATGTAGGGCTGAGTAAAATTACTGTGATAAACGGACGGACAGACAGATGGACATGGCGAAATTATAAGGGTTCCTCGTTGTTACTACGGAACCCTAAAAAGGATTGTTATCAGTGAACTATCTGATATAATGCATTAGTCGATTGATCAATATATTGAAATCTTCTCAGTCCGGTCAGTAAGTAGCGCTAAAGCTAAGTGCTAAAGTGCAGATTAAGTTATAAATATACAATCATATGTTAAGCTTAAAACGAAGCCTCTGAACCTTACTTAGTCTTTGAAATTATTTGCAATACAGTTGAATGTACGACAGCTTAACGTGAGAGATGAAAATTTTGTTTGAGCTCACTAAAGACACAATAGTTCTACATTATATACTAGCTGTACCATGCGGTTTCACTTGTGTAGTGATGAGAAATGGTGAAGATGGTGGTGATTTAACCTATATAGGTTAAACAGAACTACAACCTGCATAGGTTATAGCCGAGAACCTTTGTTCTTACATAAGGACAAAGGTTCTCAGCTATCCTGGTACCCAATTTCAAAAATATGGTTTCAGCTCTTTTCATCAGATAAGTTTTATTTTACTCAATGGGCTTGCGTTTGACTTTGTCTAACTAGAGTGAAGACTAAGGTAGAGCACGCTTGCCCAGAAGATACCTATTCACTCTTCGTTAGGAAACACCCAAATTATAAGATGTTGTCATCAAAAGTTGGTCTATTTCATCATAAAAAAGAAAATAGTATTATTGCCGGATTCTTTCCATACTTCCTCCTCCTGTACCTACATATAGTACCTATAGACACTTGTATGTTGGCATTTGCTAGTGTCTATTAAATTGTATAATAAAAATTAGAAAGAAAGGTGTTAGAGATTTAGAGGGTTAGAGAGTCATCATCATCATCTCAGCCATAAGAAGTCCACTGCTGGACATAGGCCACCCCCATGGATTTCCAAAAAGACCGATTGGAAGCGGCTTGCATCCAGCGTCTTCCCGCCACTTGTATGAGGTCATCTGTCCATCTTGTGGCTGGTCTTCCTACGCTGCGCTTTCCGGTACATGGTCTCCACTCGAGAACTTTTCGGCCCCATCGGCCATCAGCTCTACGTGCTATGTGCCCTGCCCACTGCCACTTCAACTTGCTAATCCGTTGTGCTATTATAGGTGACTTTTGTACGTCTACGTATCTCTTCATTTATGATTCGATCTCGTAGAGAGACTCCGAGCATAGCCCTCTCCATAGCTCGTTAGAGAGAGTAAGATACACAAAATGTAAAAAATGTACTGCGAGTCAAACAGTAACAGAAGGTCAGTCTATCGCTTACATAACGCCATTTCCTTCAAGTTCGTTAATTGACTTATATAATATGCACGGAAAGAGAAACAGCTGATACTTTCTACATTTCCGTTCGTTTTAATTAATTAATTATAATAACAGCACGTATCATTCCTAATTAAAAAAAAAACCGGTCAAGTGCGAGTCGGACTCGTGCACGAAGGGTTTCGTACCATAGTACCGTATCTATAAAAACAGCAAAATATCACGTTTGTTGTATGGGAATAAATATTAATTTTATTTAAAATGAATTATTTATTTTTAAAGTCAATAATATAAATCAATTTTCTGTGAATATTTCAAGTGTCTACTTATTGCCGTTATCAATATCGAGCAAAAAATCACGTTTGTTGTATGGGAGCTCCCTTAAATATTTATTTTATTCTGTGTTTTAGTATTTATTGTTATAGCGGCAATAGAAATACGTCATCTGAGAAAAAGTTTAACTGTCTAACTATCACGGTACATGAGATACAGCCTGGTGACAGACGGACGGACGGACAGACAGATAGCGGAGTCCTAGTAATAGGGTCCCGTTTTACCCTTTGGGTACGGAACCCTAAAAAGACGAATCTCAGCTTTCAGCTTACTATAAGAATAAAGTTTCCAAAACACAGTTGCAGTGACACAATTAAACAGTACAATGTGATAAACTTATCTCAGCCAACTTCAAGGGAAGTAAGGCGTTTAAGCTCGCAAATGAAGAACCACGTCATCTTTAACTTGAGAGAAAATCCCAAGGTTCAAACGAAGAAAGGCAGCTAAGATAATTGTATGTGCAAAGTTCAAAGCGTAATGAGGGCAGGAATAATTTTATCTCGACTTATATCTGTTTAAGTCGGGCTTCGAGGCGCTTACGGGGAAACTTTTGGTTAGATTAATCATAGTTAAGCGAATTCTGCTAGTCTTGCGTTGACATGCTGTATAGTTCAGTGTATGGGTTGAAATAGGTACATTTTTTCGAGTCTACCTGAGCAAATAGATATATAGATAAACTACTTATAGCACATTAGATAAACAAAAACAATTGTAATTTGGAATTGTCTAGAATGGATAGATATCTTAGATCGACGTGCTCCATCCTCTGCCATACCGTCGCTTACCATCAGGCGAGATGGTGGGCAGACGTAGATCTATAATGTAAAAATATACATAAAATCTTTTTAAAACCTCTTTTTTGTGTACATAATAATAAGCGGGCATAATCTAAGATTAATATATCAGAGTGACGAGCGCAATTTGATTGCATCACAAAATTTGAAACTGCTAAAGTTCACTGAAATTGTTATCGGGATGCGTGAAGCAGCGTCTGGCTCGTCCTCTCAAGTTGCATAAATAAAAATTTCTAGCATTTACTGTCAACGTGTCAAACATAGCCTGACTCGAAGGTTCTAGATTTTATTTTTAAAATATTAATAATCAAAACGTTTGATAAAATTAATTAAACAATATTTTGACTACTAAGCCTATGGCAAAAACCAAGCATCTACGATTCAGGCTGTGTAGGTACTATTTAAAGTCTTCTGTTGCTAATATATACAATGTTTAACACAGATTTATTTATTTATTTTAGAAACACCAACAGTATACATATTACATGAGACTTAGTAGGTAATCTCTAATATTTTATAAGTTCTGATATGCATACCAGATGACAGGAAACTTACAAAAGTCCAGGTTACCTACGTTGACTGTATGTTATATTGAAGGACACGATACGCCGAAGCCCCTTATGGCTATTTTTACTCAACTACGCAAAAAGAAAGAATTTTTACAGAGTCTGTATGTTCACGAGTTCCTTCCAATCTCCTAAACTACTGACCCGATCGCGACAAATGGGGCGTCGACACCCCATTTGTCGAACATAAAATATCATAAATAAAATACTATACCGTATTTCTGCGTATGTGAGGTCTTATCTGTGTATGTATTTTATATCATTACTGTAAATGACAAGTATTACAAGTCGCAAGATAAACAGAGAGACAGATAAATAGGTAGGATTAGTGTTAGGTCTTCATCCTTTGGGTAAGGAGGTAACCCCTATCGTAGAAATATTGAAAATAGGTCATCAGGGACCCAATTCAGTTATTCAAGAGCACTCCATAGCCGAACCTTGGGTGAAGCGTTTCCCGCCGGCCGCCATAGTTTTTTTGTTTCAGTCACTTTTATCTCATACAATTGACACATTTGATGAAACGTAGCACGTCCTTCGCTCGTTACTAAATCAAAAAAGATGGCAGCCGGCAGGAAATGCTTCGCACAAGGTTCAGCTACGGATCGGTTTTGAATAACTGCGAATTGCCCCCCTGAATTGTTTAAACTAATAAAAGCGTAAATAATACCTCCTTTTTTAGTAACAGAAAACAATAATACACTTTAATAAATATTTTTAAATCAAAGGAAAAGTTTATTTCGGATAAATTAAATTTAACATGCTTGTAAGAAAAAACTATACTAAGAATTATGACTATATCTAAATATTTTTTGTTAAATAATGTAGGCTTGTAATTAATTGTCAATTTACAGCAATCTAAGACGAAGCACGATTTACATAAATAGACGAAACCGATTAACCCGCTATTTAAAAAAAACTAAATTATATTTACGAAATACCATCAAAACGCAACAAAATACACATCATATATTTTATTGTAAAATTAATAAATGTAATTACATAAGTAGGTACTTAAATAAAACTAAACTAAAATAACCTAACTTAAAAAATATAGATATACAACTTAAATAAACTAAAGAAAACTGAAATTTTGAATAAAAAAAAAAAAAAAAAAACAAATTAAAAATCAAAAAAGTGTTGATGCCCGTGTGGAAGAGTTCCTAGAACGCTGGCTGCATTCCCACGCTGAATCGCTAATGAAATTCTTTGTGCGAGGAATGAGCCAGCTCTCTTTTCACCAGAGGCGTCGACTAAACGAGGTGTTATTGTTTTTATAAACTTTTTTGTAGATTGACCCCATGGACCAAAAGTTTCGACACCGAGCGGCACAAAAATGTAATCGCTAGAAAGTGATACGTATTTGCGCCGCTTGGCGCCTTCTGCGACATCCGCCGCGGCTCCTGGCCTTTGAACTGTCCCACTGAGATGAGAAGGGGCTAACGTATCGACACAAGTTGCATCCCAAACGAGAGCCCTTCCCCTCTCCCAGGGAACGAGAGTTAGGCCATCAGGGCGCTTGCCATCATCCCGAACAATCCCTGCTGGTTCTAGTATAGAAGGGATGTTGATGGTGGCCAGCGCCCTTTTAAAGATGTCATTTAAGGAGCCATGGCGGGAAAATCTACCTGCACTACGTTGGCAGTAAAGTCCATGGAGTCCTTTTCTGTCGACGCCGGTTCCACACGGACACACATGGCGTTCGACAATGGCAGTTCCCAATCGGAGACCTATGGCAATACGGAAGCTGCCATTGTCGAGCAGTGTTCCGAGGTTCACAGAAGGAAGGGCGTGGAGCCACTGCCCGGACTCATGTTCAGCGACAGCTAGAAGCCTCGCACGATCTTGGTCACTGACTGAATTTTGAACCAAATCTTGATGAATATTCTGCACCAATGGAACATCCCAAAGTTTTTGTAGCTTTGGTTCCTCGGGAATGTTACCATTAGGACAGAGGGTTTTCCAGGCTTCTATTGCATCTGCTGTACAGTGCATCTCCGTCGACGTTGACTTCAGAATCAAGGAACATAAATAGGATACACTATACACAGACGAAAGGAAGGCCGGAAGAGCAACACTAGAAATTTTTCTGATTCCAATACCACCCGAACTAATAGGCAGAGAAGCCTGAATCCAGGAATTATTTTCGAGGTTTAAATTTAGAATTTTTTCAAGGGCATTCTTAAGGGTGGTATCTAAGTTTGTCAAAAGTTGTTTATGTTTCCAGATTGGGCATGCTCGTAATATATAAGTAAAATTTGGAACAAAAAGGCAATATTTTAAAATGGTGAAAGCGATGTGTGAATTTAAACTGCCCAATCTGTTGATATTTTCCAAAAGTGTATTCGTTTTCTTTTCTAAAAGAGGTTCAACACTATCCTCGAACAATGGCGCTCCAAGGAGGTAAAGTGAATTCATTTGTAATACTTTTAATTCCGGTGCAATACTTTTAAATTTTTTAATAATAGCTTGACGCTCATTTTCATTGAATTTATTAGAAACAAACAATTCACATTTATTCATATTTAGCTCTAAATTCATATTTTTAAAGTGCTTAATAATTCTACTAAAGTCGTTTTTTACTGTATCTACTTTACCTCCCAAGGTTCCGTCATCTAGGTACCAGACATTTAATTTAGAATTTAAATTGGAAATGACAGGATGAATACCTAAGCTGAAAAGTGGTGGTCCTAAAGGGTCGCCTTGCTGAACGCCTACTTCAGAAGAAATTTGATTGTCATTGTAAAATAATTTTGATTGAAAGTTGTAGCATTGCCAAATGTAGTTGTATACTTCAGGTGTGTGGATAAAAGCTTCGTTCAACAAGGTTGACCGGTCAATACTGTTAAAGGCGTTTTTTTACATCAACCTTAAGCAATACATCCGCTTCGCTATCGGTTGCCAAAAATGTGCGAACCGAATGTACAGCTGCTTCACAACCTCCCCTACTTCCAAATCCCAACTGAATTGGCTGGAATAAAGGTGTTAATTTAGGAGAAATAGTTTTGCATACTATTTTCGAAGCTAGTCTACGGAACGTGCAGCCAATGGCAATAGGACGTATGCCTCCATCGCTTTTATTAAAAGCGCAGAGGCGAGCCCCAAACAGGAAAGATTTGAATTCGTCCAAAATATTTTCCGAATATAAAAAATTGCATAATTTAGTAATGTCCCCAAGTAAAGCTCTACCGGCGTCACCAGCTGATACGCTGGTCAAATCTTTAAGATGTTGAGGCGTCATACCGTCGATGCCGCCTGCCGAGCCACTAGGAAAAGACATTATAGCTTTTAAAGTGTCGTTGATTTGAATTTGAAAAGCCGAATGGGTTGAATCAGGAGAATTTGAAGGTAAAGGTGTTGGGTTGGCTGATGGGTGTTTGCTTCGCAAGGCTTCCAGAGTACGGGCAGTGTTAGGGGCAAGAGTATCATCGGAGAATAAAATTCGTGCGGCGTTTCTTATATCGCCATCCATGGTTTTGTTCTCAACGGTTTTAAAAATATTGTATGCTTTTCTGGGTGCATTTGAAATTTCAAGAAGTGAATGATGGTTATTGGGCGAACAATTTGATTTTAAAATAGAAGTTAAAGATTTTTTGCTATTGGGAGGTGCATGGAAAAAACGATACGAGAAAGTTAGGAGGTTTTGCCACGAATCCGGGTTACTATGTTGGTTTGTAATGCAATTGTTGATGGCTATGGACAGTGATCTGGCTAACGATATTCTTGCCCCTCTAGGGATTCGTTTTACAATACGTACTTTTGAATTTAGGTCAGTTAAAATTTTGTCAAAAGAAATATCCGAAGTAGCCGAAAAAGAGGAAAGAGGGAGAGAAGAATCATTTGTGATATGGCCAGATAAGTGGTTACTATTGTGAAATTTACCTATATGAATATTAAGGCCGCGACGTCCTTTAAACTGTCGACCGTCGGAACACTGATTACATTTTACAAAGTCGTACTGTTTCTGTAATGTATCCGATGACTGCGGAGGCGGCGGCAGTGAAGTAGATGCAGGAGCTTGGAGATCCAATTATCGCCTGCAACGCCTTTCCTGAAGAAGCGGCGGAGGCGACAGATTTGTGATGCTGCTCCGCACATGGATATCCGGAGTTTGAAATACTTCATCGTCAGATGCAGAGAGCATCAACCAATTGTATATAAATTAATCTTCAAAAATAACACACATTTTTTCACCTCACGTCAAAACTTGACAGCGTCCTCAATGAAAATATTATTTATTTATTTGTACATGCGCCGGGACGCTTTCTTGCTTATCAAAATAAATAATATGATAAAGAACAAACTCGCATTTCCCGTTGATATAGACCAGACAATCGTATTAATATTTTATAATATTTTTTAAATTTTTCGCATGTGCATGATGCTGTCTACCTGACATTTTTAAATACACATTCCACATATAAAAAGCAATTTCTGGGAAACAATAACAGAGTCTGCGGTAAGTGCATCGAGAGAGCGCTATGAAATCAGGACGTCATTTACCCATATTGCCATATTGCACATTATCGACGTTTGGGGCGCATAATAACCAGAAATTTGTTACACGTGAAGGCATCATTAGGTTTTGGGTGGGATTCATGCATTAGATTTAAATTATGCGATGAAAATTAAGATTGTTAGCATTTAAAGTATATACATACCTATATACATATGCTTGTGGAAATGTTACTTTTATTTAAAGTGCGGAGAAACATAATGAGAAAAATGTTAAAAATAGTATATGTGTACCTACTCCGCAGGCCCCGTAAGAGATGGCGCTATAAACTTGATACCTTTGATAAAATCGGCACAATAATGCACATAGACTGTCAATAATGCAATGTCAATTAAGCAACGGATGGAGCGGTCAGTCTTCGGATGGGTGACCGTGAGTGGCATTTCTTTCTGAGCGTTACCGTGGGTCGGATGACACGTTCAATTGTAGGTCCCGGTTGTTCATCAATCGTCAAGCCAAGTCAGAGGCCTTTCGGCGGCTTAATAACTCTGACAATAGGGCTGGCCACTCAGTCTATACGAACTTACTTAATAATGCAAAGGTCGGGAGGACAACATAGGTACAATATTATGTGGAATGAGTAAATAGTTAAGATTTAAATCATGTACTTTGAACGCATAGAATGTATATACACATGAAGTATTTTGTAATGCGGCTAGCATGCTAGGTACGCTGCCAACTGGTAGTGGGCTTGAGAATTTGGATTGACTTTAGAATTTTATCGGTTTGGATAAAGATAATTTATTTGCATACAACACTTAATAACTTAATACTTATAATCGATTTGATTTTTGTGTAGTACTTTAGTTATATATGTCTATGGGTAATTTGTATATTGTTTTTGATGTAGTTAATAAATGAACTTTTGCCGAGTAACTGGCATCAGTGTTTACCTTGTTTGAGACGCCGGAAGCTTCCACATGCGATTCAAACTCATACTACACCAGTTTTATTCCTCCGTGACATAATTACATCATCCCAGCCCATTTCATCTCCAATAGTCTGACAAACAAGCACCGAACTTTTACATGAGGAGTATTAGTTTGTCAGGATTGATAACTGCCATAAACGTTCCACCCAAATCAAAACCCCAGCAAACTTTTCACATAACCGTACTCCCGTGACCCGCCGCCCTAACCCTGCCGTCGTGTCTCCGTCCACGCCACATTTGTTAGTCCCGCCCAACAGTGGCAATTAACCCGATCCTCCGGTCCTTTCGCGTGACACATGAAAAAATGCCGTTCTACCGGAATAGTAATTGAAACAGAATAGGGTTTTATTATTGCAGTGGTTGTGTGCTGCTCGACTTTTAGAAATGTGTTGGTATTTAGAACAAATGTGTGGGGCGTAAAGTACTAACGATGGGATTCAAATTCATTTAACGGATCGGATCGGTTCGGAGCGGTCATGGAACAGCGAACTTTGAATTATTTTAAGAAATTGGATATTTGGGCCAATGAGTCAAATCCCTATAAAAATAACTAAAAACCCATTTCGATTAATGCTGTTTTTATTACATTATTTTTAAAGTTTTGTAGTGAGTAATTCATTTTAGATAAAAACTACGGGTCACTCACGTCTGTTTTAAGCCGAAAAGTCCGACTATAGTTTCAACCGCATTCGGCGGTCTTTTTCAAAGGGACAGCGCAAACGTCACTCTCGGTCAGTGTCGTCGGTGTCGCACAAAAAAAAGTCATATTCAAAGATTTTTCAGATTAAAAGAAATTCATGTGAAATCGAAATTTCTTGCCTAGTCCTGTTAATTACCGTTTGGTTCTTATTTAAGTTTCAGTTATTATAATTATCTAATGTTTGCGTACGTCTTGGTCTACAAAAACGTCGAATTAAAAACAAGACTTAATTGGAAAGCTGTCATTTTTCAGCGAAAAGTTAACAATATCGTTGTAAACAAACAACTAACAGTGTATTTTAAGTCTCTACGTCAACATTTCAAATTCACTCTGAACGCAAGGTTATATGGAAGAAACGCTTACGTATCACAAAATTATATTATATCGATCATGTCGCGACGTAATGAGGCGCGAAATCATCCTTGAAATACGTAATATCGGATTATTATAATTAGAACCTGAGCGGGAGCCGTGCTAAATCTATGCATAATAGCTTCGCTACGGGCGCAAGAGCCTTATAGGCGAAAAGATAATATGCGTGAAAATATACCGCGCTGGTCTACAACAATTTTTACGTCGAAACGTCCGAATTTATTGAAGTGAAAACTTCTTTAGCGGCGTTGTGCAGTTTTGGGATGGGTAAAAAATGTTAAGCTCGCGTCAGATTAAACTCGCGACAGGTGTCACGTGACCTGATCGAAAATTCGTAAGACGGACGGATTATTTTAGTCAGAAACCTATTCTAACGTTCTGCATTTAAAGTTCATTATTGTATGTACAATTGTACATTGTACAAGTTTGTCCTTCTAGCATGACGTCATTTCGTTGCGCCGAATGCTTATTTTCGACACATGCACGTAAGACTCGTTAGCTCAGTAGGTTAGAGCACCGATATAAATTTCAATTTGTGCCCTCATCGGAGGGCGGAGGTTCAAATCCTTCACGACTCAGTCTTTTTGCTATTTTTTTTAATCGACATTCAACAAACGATATAAAGTGTTTAAAATATGGAAATGTTTTCACTTCTGCCGGCACTCCCGGAGTGCAACCCGTTGTTTTTTTTATTTACAGAAGATGGTTTATACGAATAGAATAAATGAAACATGTTAAAGGAAAACCAGCTCAAATAAATTTAATGAGTTGATACGTAGAATTTTCTCTACGCTTTAAAAAAATAAATTACTGGAAGTCTGATAATTTCAGTTCATAAAGGCTTCTGAACAGGTTTATTCTCGCTGCAAATATTAAATTCTGGGAAACACACCTGAATAATGTTTCAAAGCTATTTTGTGGCTGTAAAGTTCGAAACTGAGAAGTATGTTTAAACTCAGAAGTTTCCTTGCCGAATGGGATCCATTCATGAATTCTTACGAGTGGCAAAGTTTATTTAAAGTAAATTACTGTTTCTTCTGTATATTATTAATGGTTATTTACTTATGTTGACTTTGAAAGAGTTCCAATGAGATACAACCGTATTCGTATTCTAATCCAAACTATGAAAAGTTCAAAATACATCTGCACAGAAGTTTAGTTTTTATGTTCTTGGAAGTTTTCTTATAGTTTAAACGATAAAAAAGTTTGACAATTAAAATTGAAATCACTCGGCACTCAAACACAATTACACTTATTAATATAGATAAATACTAGCTGCGCCCTGCGGTTACAATCGCGTAGTGATGAAAAATGGAGGCGATGATGATGATGACAATAAAATTTAGCTTATGGTTCAAGCTCCAAGGCCTTCAAGTTCACAGCTATCTCTGTACTAAATTCATAAAGATAGATTCCGTTTAATTATGAAAAGGTAACAGACAGAGAGACAGTTAATTTCACTTTAATAAAGTTAATAATAGGTGTGCTCCGTAGTTTCATCCCCGTAGATGAAAAATTATAGTGATGGTGAACGGTGATGATGATGATAAAATGTAGCCTTAGCTATCTCTACAAAATTTTATAACGATCGGTTCAGCCGTTAGGTCGTGAAAAGGTAATAAAGCGACAGAGAGTTACAGATTCGAGTGTGTGTGTGTGTTTGTTTCTTGCTTAATCATGCTTCAGCGTATGAAACAAATAGTAATTGAATAGATTAGAATAACATTTAGAAATCAGATTGGTTGTATCATGAATTAACTCATAGGGAGCTAATTATTCAGGAAAAATCACGATTCCTACAGGGGAGTAGATGTAATACGGGGCGTGAATTGTATTTATATATTGTAGCATATGGTTAAAGTCAATTCAAAGATAAAGATAAAGATATATTTATTTGTCAAAACATGTGTAAAGGTGGAGATGTCAAAGCGTTAATATTCAATTCAATTCAATAGTAGTTTAGTTAGTTGAGTCTGTATATTGTTGTGTTGTAGTTAATAAAGGCGCTTGCCATTTAAAAAAAAAATCAATTCAATCCAATTTTTATTTCGGACCATAGGTTATATAAACAACACTTGGTAACATCAATTACAATATCGTTTTTTACAATAATAATAATTAAAATTGTATATGAAACTAATGTGCCATTGACGGCACTGCTGTCCTTATTTTGTTAAATCGAGACGTGAGTTTCCATACATAGATTACATTTTTTGCAACGAAAGTTCTCTATTCAAATATACTCGATATTCCGGCGAAGAGAGATTTCTAGTTCACGGTACAGAAAAGATCGTATGAGAGATCCTCTAATGACCGTCGAAGCCGAGTTGAGGCCCTCGCCGCCAAAATTAGAATAGACACAATTTAGTTTTTACTGCTTCGCTTTATTACCCAACGAATACGGTTTGCGTGGATTTGCAGATGGCAGCTAGTAATAAAACTGATTTATATTGTATGCAACTCTATCAGAATGTCGACGGAATTCTGAAAGGTTCGGTGTTTTTATTGGGCAATTAAAGGTTTTGGCTATGTAATAGGGTGAATTCTGTGGGTTTTGGATTGTGTTATAACGTTGTTTACTGATGTCAGCCACATTTAGTGTAATGAAATATAGACAGATAAATGTTTTTGAATGTATACATTGTGGAAAAAAAACAGAAAAAATGAGAAACTGCGAAATTTTTGTAAGCTTTCGTACGCGTCGCTCAAAATCAATACTACAATTTATTTCTTTATAGAACACTAGGTAAAAAAGTAACCGCGATGAACGCCAGCGTATGAGTTCAAGCCTAACCTAAAAACCCATAAAAATGTTTAAATATGTGACGTTTACAATCCGTATTTGCTCACATTTCCATTTCTGTTCACACGTAGGTAAGGAATCGTAAAAACCAAGTACGTGTTCGGTTGAATTTGCGTTCACATTTGTCGCAAATTACGGGCATACGGCATACGGTGTAAACTTTGTCAAAGCAACGGTGCCGAGGTAATTCCTAGTGAAAACTCGACCCAACGATATGGACATACTTAGGGCCAGAAATAGGACTCACAATCCATTGCAAGGTAATATATACTTAAAGTTTTCTTATAATGTAAATTTTGTTTGGTTTGAATAATCTCATCTCGTAACTAGTAGTTGTATTCGATTAGGTAATATATATAAATTTTAATATATAATTATTGGTTTGAGAAATCGAAATGAGTAATCCATGTAGGATGTACTGAATACGTTAAAAAATGGTAGTCGTAGATGAAAATAGAAAAAAATACAGTTGGCCTTTGGAAAGCCAATGCAGTCAGCTAGGGCGCTGTGAATTTTTCCTCGACATCGTTGCTTTTTTACGGTGTCGTCGCCAATGTTGTTATTGTTGTCGCAACGACACCATTAACTGGTACCTAATATATAGGGTTTTTTTATGATATTTGTTCATTTTTGAAAATACATATAGGTATTACATTCTTTCAGGACAAAAGAAAGCTGGCACGTTGTGGAATTGATAATAAAATATACTTACACAAAATATTAAAATTCGTTTATTGCTATATCACAATCCAATAAGAACGCTGTAATTTCATATATGGTAATTTCAAACCCCACCACCTACACCCTAGCTCCGTCCCACTATATTTCCCGTGGATATTTGACTTCATTCCACTCCACGCAAATCAAATAAACTCTTACAAACATAGATCGTTGAATCGGAAACGAGTATGCAGCTAAATTGAGACAAATCGGGAACGTAACGCGTCACCCACCCCTGCGGTATGCCTTTGACTTTGACCCATCAATTTGACACAGAGTGGATTAAACGAGGCTTTTAATACCGTTATCGGGGAGTATTTGGCCTTGATTGATAAAAGCATTTTTGATTGAGGTATGCAGGGTACTTGATCCGTATCAGTATTTGAATTGTTTGACTATGTTTTGACTATTTTCCTTCAATACGTTGTAGATCAGTGCCTCAAGGCGAAAGATTACGACCAGTGTGTGTTATCAGTAATACATACGACACTGAAACGTGGTCTCTCACTATTGGCCTAGTAAAGAAGCTCAAATTCACGCACGCGCTATGGAGAGGGCAATGCTTGGAGTCTCTTTGCGTGATAGGATCTGTTAAGAATAGATCCGTAGACATACGAAAGTTACTGAGATAACACAGTACCAAGAAATTTGAAAGTTTATCTATTTTTCAGAGCGGATCAGCAAGCTAAAGTGACAATAGCACATTAAGATGTTCTGAAGCGGAGACAATACACCGGCAAGCAGTATGATTACTTATAATTACACAAAACACCTAAACCTGGCTGACAAAAAAAACTATTTAAATGTTACGCCACATGCGTTAGGCGCCATTTTAAAAACAGAACAACCGACTTAAATTAGCACACTTTCGAAGAAATAAAAAAAATATATAAATGGCAATTTAGTGACCTAAATTATTAAATCAAAAATTGTTAAAAAATTATATGGGACAGACACGAAACTGTGTAGTTTTAGTTGTTTTTATGGTTCCGTACCTCAAAAGGACAAAACGGAACCCTAACAGGATCACTTTGTTGTCCGTCTGTCTGTCCGTCTGTCCGTCCGTCCGGGTGTCAAGACCTTTATCTCGGGAACGCGCGAAGGTATCGAGTTGAAATTAAAACCATATACGCAGATCCATAGTCTTTTGCTGCAGAAAGAAAAATAAAATTTCTCAGTTTTCGATAAAAAAAGTTACAGCCGAATATGTCGTAAGAAACGCACTTTTCGACACTCACAAGAATCAAAACCTATGGGTACTTCCCATTAACCTATAACTATGAAATTTGGCAAGAAACATTGTATTATAGTACACATATAGGAAAAAAACCGAAAACTGGTAATTTTTAATTTAATCACAAAAAAATAGTGTCTCTATGCAAGGAATGAAGGTCCAAATTTTTTAAGTGAATTAACCGTATCATGTGGGGTATCATATGAAAGAGCTTTACTAGCATAAACTAAAACAGGATTTTAAATATTTTTCGGTTTATGAAGGAAAATATAAAAAATATACTTATGATTTCCCCCTATTATCTACTAGTTTGTACGGAACCCTCGGTGGGCGAATCTGACTCGCATTTGTCCGGTTTTTTATTTATTATTTATATTGGTAGAATCCGTATTTAAAAAAATTGCGGTCAATATCGATCCATAATTAGAGCAAAAATCGGTTAGCATACATAAAACATAGATACAGTCGAACATAGAACTCCCTCCTTCGTTTTGAAATGTGTTGTACGTTTCTTTACCTCGACTCTATCCTTTCCATTTTACCCGTATACGAGATGGACAATTAACAGTAACGAACCAGACAAAATAAATAAAAATATCATTAAAAATCCAGTACAAAGGCCTTCCAATGAACCAAGTCCAATAAAGGAAAAAAGAGGCATCAAAGAGTTTCCAATGATCGCCAGGCGTAGCATCAAAGGGCATCCAAAGCAGCTTTAACAAAACCTCTCGTCGATGTTCAAAGCAGTCGAAAACAGATCTGATACATTCTTATATCTTTTAATGCCACAAGTTAATGAAAAAACGGTTCAAAAAGGTCAAAAGAAACTCCCTCATGTACTTCATTAAGATAGGGGTAAATAAAATTGGTGGCTTTTAGCACCCTCCATAAAAATGGTTGTAGTGACATGGGCAGAAAACGGGTAATTTAAGATCCGTCATTCCCGTTACAGCCAGTCCACATGGCGCGTTGCGTTGTGTTGCGTCGTCGCAACGCAAATATTTTAACGCATAGACGGCCTCACGGGCGCTGCGCCACCGCAGTGTTACTACAACGCAGTCGTGACGTTCCGTCGTCGCAGCGGCAACGCCGGAACGTCATGACTGAAAAAACTAAATGAGCTTGCGTATATCCTCCCTCCCTATCAACGCACAAACAACTGAGCACTGCCGTTCCGGCGTCGTAATGAGTACACCCCCACCCGCTTCGTTTTGGGGGCTGCAGTTCAGTCGTGTGTGCGTTGCGTCGACGCAACGGGCCGTGTGTACACTATGATTATTAGTGTGTAAAACGACGCAGCGACAGCGCTACGTCGACGCAACGCCGACGCAACGCGCCTTGTAGACCGGCTCTTACAACATCACTATTATTATCATTTGCATTTAATTTTTAAGCGACTTCCAGAAAGAAGCAGGTTCTCAATTCGACTATGTTTTTTGTTTTTTGGATGTTTGTTCACACATTACTCCGCCAATTTTGAATTGTTTTTAATATTTTTTTTTGTTTGGTAGGTAATATCTCAGAGGTAGTCCCATATAAATTTTATCAAAATCGGTTCAGTACTTTGGTTTTTATAACAAAATAACTGGAAAAAATGTCATCGAAATAAACAAATTGCGTATTTTAAAGTCGTTTTTTTCAAAGTTTTTTAAACTATAATTCAAATTCAAACAAAACCGACAATACTACACAAAAAAAAAACAATATAATTAATATTTCGCAAGCCCAGTATCTAATACTTTTAAGCGAGCAATTCTTATATACATATGTATATACAGTAGAATCCGGATAGAACGACCCTCAAGGGACCGGCGACACTTTGTCGTACTAACCGGACGACGCACAAAACGAACAGATAAATTATGCTTGTTTTATATTTATTTTACTTTATTGTAGAATGAGACACGCCAAATTCTTTCGCAAGGGTACCATTTGATTCACAAATTTCGAAACGCTGTATATAACGCTTTTTTCTTCAATTGAAAAAGCGCGCATAAACTTGTCACAACAAATAAAAAAAACTAACTGTAATTTACGTGAGCTAAGGAATGATTGGACGCGGGACGACGAACCAGACGCGGAGCGGGGCGAGGTGGCGGAGTATTGTAAATTGTAAACAAAACACTGCGCGACGTCATTATAACGTAACGATTTATTGACAAAATAGGTCGCTATAAGCGGTTGGTCGCTTAAAACGGAGTCGTAATATATGGATATGTTTTCATAGTATGTCTATATGAAACCAAGCTTGAGGTTGCATTATCGTCGCTAAAAACGGTTAGCCGTATAAACAAAGTCGTTATATTCCGATTCTACTGTATATATATATATATATATATATATATATATATACAGTAGAATAACAACCAAATCCAATAATACAATAAAATCCAATAACACTCCACACTATGGAATAGATGAGAAAAAAATATATTTTCTATAATAATATCTTTACTACGTATAAGGCAAGTATAGGCCATATCTGTTTCCAATATTGGAAGTTTGAAGGATTTTCTTCTTCTTTTTTGTATTGGACCCGCATTAAAGCATTTGCCAGTGTCCAGTATTAGGATTTTTTCAAGTTTCTTGAATAAAACAAGTTGTAAATGTTCTAGTCACAATCTAAGTCACGTATCTATACAGTCAATTTATATATTTTCAAGTGGTGGCGACTTTACTAGAAGCTTCTATAGAGTTTTGTCGACAACGTAAAATGACACGTTTCACTGCTTCATTTCACTTGCCCACACTCATGTACTTGATCAAACACTTAATGAATAAAACACCACCATTTTTATCGCATTTTTATTCAAAAAAATACAAGTTTAGGAAAATAAAACAAAGCAACAACATGTTTCGGTGACGTTGCCGCCAAAACTCAGGGTTTGAAGGCTAGAGTGTATAGATATCTTCTAGATCGACGAGCTCCATCCTCGGCCACACCGTCGCTTAATATCAAGCGACCACCAGGTCTTAAGTTTTTTTTCTTAAAGTCAACAATACCTAAACTGATGTTATAAAGGTATCCAAAATAAAACTAAAAGAAATCTACAATCCTGAAACAGATGAAACATTGCCTACTTATTAGCATTTTATCTCATTTATTTCCTTTTTAACGTTTAACTTAGAAATGCCAAGTCCAAGTAACTTTAATTTAATTAACATGTCTAAGACCCGTATCGTCCATAAGGAAACATGCCTACAAGGCGATGACAACTGACAAACTCACCCCTCGAAATAGCATGACTCTGTCTATTTGACCCAAATAGAAAATTATTCCTGGACGAAAAACAAGATGTGACCTCATCCACCAAAATTACATATTTTGCAGTGTTGTTACCTTCTTACAAGTATCGATATTTCATACATATACATTTCCTATAGTTTCTGATAGGAATGCAACACAAGCACGACATCCACAACGACTAAGTTAACTTTGCAGTTGGGAACTTTGTGTAACTTCGAATTTTCTACGGATAGCTGTCACTTTTGTTCAGAAAATACGAAGATTCGTCCTATAGAGGGGTGTATTTGATAAAGTTGTCGAAGTATGTACGACCAACGACATGGCTCCCGGTAGTACCGTGCCCTCATCAAGGTTAATGGTCCTACTGAAAATAAGTTTCATCTGTAGAACCGATAAACACCGAGGGCTGTACCCTTCGCTTTTGTTGACAAAAAATAAGGCTGAAAACGTTTTTGTAGACGTTTTTATAGGTTTCTTTCGTGCTAACTTGAGATCTTTGTTCATCATCATCATCATCATCTCAGCCATAAGAAGTTCACTGTTGGACATAGGCCTCCCCCATGGATTTCCAAAAAGACCGATTGGAAGCGGCTTGCATCCAGCGTCTTCCCGCCACTTGTATGAGGTCGTCTGTCCATCTCGTGGCTGGTCTTCCTACGCTGCGCTTGCCGGTACGTGGTCTCCACTCGAGAACCTTTCGGCCCCAAATCTTTGATCATCCTTTCTTATTCTCTTTTGGAGATCTTTGTTATTGGTTTCCAATATGTTACGGGTTTATTCAGAAATTAATCGCGTAATTTATTATATTTATAATGCAGGAGACTTAATCTACATGATATGTGAAATTTACAAGAGTTCTTGCTTTTTATTTTTTGGCGACTAATTATATTTATGTGAATTGAAATTAAATACATTTTAACGGATTTATCGCGTATGCTTTACATAATTTTATGACCTGTCCTATGTATGACCTTTGTATAAATTTATGCAAAATGTACGCAATAAATTCGTGAAAGTTTGTTTAATTTCAATGCGTAATAATAACAAAAGCTTATATAATATTATTTACAAGAACTTAAAATTAAAACACACCAATAGATAACTTATTGTCTTAAATAGATAGATTGCTTTCTTAAAGATGCTAATAAAATAATGAGCAATGTAGCTAATAAAATAAATACTGTTAATTCTGTTTCAGTTCCATCCAAACAATCCATTCTAGCTATATTAACTTCAGACAATACATTTTTCATCTTACTCGGAAAAAATGTTTTCTAAGGCCTTAAGCAAGCGTGTCTTCTAGGGCGTAAAGTATTTTCAAAATTCGAACACGACGGAGCTACACATTTTCAGTATAAAATATTTGCAACCTCTTTGTACAATACTTTCATAAAATGAAACACAAATAGTTCGATTTAAGGAGGTTACTAATAAATAAAAACTTTTTATGGCGTAATTTTCGTACATTTTATTGTAAAACATGTAGTCTAAGATCCCGTTACGACCTTCATCGAGCTGGTTAATGGATGAAAAGTATTTTATATTCGATTAAATATGTCAATAAATAGATTGCAAATGGGTTGTCTAAAAAATTTCAGTCCAGAATATGATTAATTAATAAAAAACATTTTTTTTTTACATTTCACTGATTTGATTAATAGATAAATTCAATATATTTATGTGTAAATAATCTTTATTTTAATTTAACTTTAATTCATTAACCAGACTGGTGCAAGTTACTAGTATCGATTTGCCTGTTTATAGGTACCTACTCAAGAGTTGTGACGGGAAAAAAATAGTCAACCTAACGTTTGCATAGTCTATGGGCTTCATACTATCGATGGGTATGGAATTTGTCTAATAACAAAAACCAGTGAAAAGTTTTTAAATAAAAACTACGGGTCACTCACGTCTATTTTGAGCCGAAATATCCGACTATAATATTGGCAGTGCAAGGCGCGTCACCGACCGAGAGTGACGTGTGTGCTGCTCCTTTGAAAAAGACCGCCGAATGCGGTTGAAACTATAGTCGGATATTTCGGCTCAAAACAGACGTGAGTGACCCGTAGTTTTTATTTAAAAATGTGTGAAAACCACGTTAATTTCCACAGTGAAAAGTAAAAAAAAAATATCATTTTGGACTGAAATTTTTTAGACAACCCATTTGCAATATATTTATTGACGTATTTAATTGAATATAAAATACTTTTCATCCATTAACCAGCTCAGTGAATGCTTAAATTTATTAAATGTATACATGTAAGTGAACTCACGTGATTATATAATGTAATTTTAGGACCAGTAGAGTTGCATGTAATGCTGAATAAATATATCTACAAAAAAGTGAGCTTAACATTTTTCTCGCTACATTAAGATGAAAATTTTCGTATTGCACTCGGCTGTAAAGTTATTTTGTCTCGTGCCTTCTTGAATACATCGCTACATTCAGGACTCTACACTAGAACCTAGAATCTTTCGCTAGCTCTGGATTCAACTGGCAAGGACTCGACGGTATACCACTTTCCTGCCTAATACTGTAAATAACTATTTTTGCTTATATAATTACCATAGTTCAGAGAAGAATTGTGTCACTTCCAAAAATGTTATTTTATTTATTTCAGAAAATGGGAAGTCAGTATCGTAAAAATAAAGAAGTAAAAGCGACAGACGTTGTGACGCCCCACGTTGTGTCTACGTGAGTCCGCAGAATCTTACGTTTCCTACAAAGAACCCTGCGTAGAGTCTATAGAAAGCTATAAAACCACAACACAAACAAATAAACTTTAATAAAAATACAGTAAAACTAACATGAGGCACCAAATAAAATGGAATCTTCACATTTATATCTCTACTTGTCTGGTTCTTTATATTAGCTTTTATTTGGTTTCAAACGGTATTTGTACGGACGGACCCATAAACGAAAAATACCATGGCATGTATTTATGGTGGCATAACCAAACAAATTAGTGAATATGGGATGCTTTGAATAATTATCATAAAAATTAGCAAAGCGTATTATAGGCGTGGAATAATATTACAGCAAATTTAGGCTTACCATGCTTTGTGAAAGATTTCTAAAGAAAGAGACCCATGTACTAATAACAAGTTTTAAAAAAACTGCAAATGACAACTCATCCGTTAAGTGTGCGATCGTATTATTTTCTTTCAAATATTGGAAATGTTGTTATTCGGCTCCATTGTACATGTTTTCATATAAAAAATTACGGGTTGAGTCTATTTTTGAGCCCAAATATCCGTTTATACTTTCTAATGCATACGGCGGTCTTTTTCAAACGAGATTAATCCGTAATTTTCATATTGAAATGTGCAACAACCACGGTAGTTTTCACAATAGGATGGTCGTAACGCTAATATGACCATCTTATTATGAAAACAACATGAGTTATTGTCAGTTAAAAATAATAATTAATTATTGTTGGGCATTTCAAACCAAGCCAACACCAAACTATCATATTATTCATCACAAAATTGACGCATATAAAAAACAATATTAGTAAAAGATTCCTGGTTTCCATAAAGAGTTTTTGGGGTTATTTTATATTTGATTGTACTTATTGCAAACATACTTTATTAGTATTTGTATATTTATATTGATATAACTTACTTGTGCTTCACTACCATCTTGCCTAATTTTGAGTGACGCTGCGACCTACTAGTACGAATGGCATTTATCTACGGTACACTTATCATTTTAAGCCCATTTTTTTTAATTCAACGATAGGCTTGCGCTTGACCGTCTACTCCCCTGGTGTTAAGCGACAGTTACAGTCTACGATGGAGCGCGCTTGCCTGGAAGAAACCTATTCACTCGCAATTTGAAGACACCATATTTTTTTTTTTTTTTTTTTTTTTTTTTTTATTGTTTATTAAGATCAACAAACAGTACACAACAAAATTTAGGGTTAATACAGTAACTGTTAAGAAATATAGTTAGATGATGTACCAGCAACGTTGACCACGGATTAATTATTTATAAATATACTTCAACAGAGTGTGAAACGTCTAATAAATTAAATTACTGACCAATGCTATAATGTTTTGAGTCTAAGTCTTATAGACTGAAACTCAAAACACTAACATAGCAAACTTTACATAAATAAGTTGAATAATAAAGTAAACGAGTGATGAAAGGAAACCAATTGTTATGGTACTAGAAGAACAATGGGCAATGAATGAAGCAAAACATTTAGGAACTAAAGATAAGCATCATACCAAAGAAACATTACATGAGATATTAAGAGAAATGCTTACTGTCATCACTACCCAGGGCCTCCAGTACAGATCTCCGGAAATTACAAGTGCGTACATGAAATATATCAATAGTATTAAAATAATCATTGTAAGATTTAGTCATACGATACAAAGGGGAACGCCGACCCGAATTGGTGCGGCAAGCCGCATTATAAAAAGTTTTAGGAACAGTTCTTGAGTTGACTCTTATGGGAACCTTATAACTGAGCAAGCCCACCAACTCGGGGCAGTCATATCGGTTGTGACAGATGTCATACAAGAGCATAGCATCAAGTTGTAGCCTCCTGGATTTTAAGTCTAGTAGGTCACATTTCTTGAGCAAATCTTTATAAGACATAAAACTACGGTTACATTTATAATTCATACAACGAAGGAATTTTTTTTTGGACCCTTTCAATGTCTTTGTCGTAACATTTATAGTAAGGATTCCAAACCGATGCTGCATACTCAAGCTGTGATCGGACAAGTGACTTAAATAATAATTTGTATGTAATTTCGTTTTTAAACATATTAGCAGATCTAATGACAAAATTATACATTTTGAAACCACGTGCAATAATATTCTGTACATGTATGTCAAGGGTTAGTTTACTGTCTAGCGTCACACCAAGGTCTTTTATAACCGTAACTTTATCAAGATTCGAGTTACAAAGGGAATATGTAAAGTTACTTATATTTCTTTTACGTGTAAAAACGATTGACTTACATTTATTGATACTTAGGGCCAGCTTATTATCAATACAAAATGATGAGAACCGATCTAGATCCAATTGAAAGTTTAAGTGGTCTTGATAGTCATTAATAGCATGATAAATTTTTAAATCGTCGGCGTACATCAAAAATTTGCAAAATTTAAAACATTTAAGTATATCATTAATATATAAAATAAAAAGCAGAGGCCCTAATATCGATCCTTGGGGGACGCCAGAGCTAATATTAACTATATCTGATTCGTACCCATTAATTACTACCCTTTGACATCGATTAGTGACGTAAGATTTGAACCATCGCCACAAGTTACCACGAATACCGTTGAAAGCTATCTTTTCTAATAGGATTTTGTGATCCACCCTGTCGAAGGCTTTTTGAAAGTCGGTGTACACAGCATCCGTTTGTTTGTTGTTTTCTATATTATCAAATATTTCAGTGGTGTATATTAACAAGTTGGTGATTGTTGATCGTCGTTGAACAAAGCCATGCTGGTTAGGTATAATAAGTGGATGTAAAGTGGAGTAGATAGTATTGTGTATCAGCCTTTCAAGAAGCTTCGACAGTGCGGGTAATATAGATATAGGGCGATAATTCATTACGTCATTCTTAGCACCACCTTTATGTACCGGTACTATTCGCGCAGTCTTCCATATTTGAGGGCAAATACCTTCTTGCAAGCATAAATTAAAAATATGTTGAACTGGCATACAAATGGACTGTGCTGTACGTTTTAAAAAAGATGGAGGTATACCATCAGTTCCTGCACCCTTCGTCGGATCCAGTCTAAGAAGCTCATTTTTGACATTATCAATTGTGAAACTTATATCACTTATAATTGTGTCCGAGCGAGAATTATTATCTATGTCCTGCATGTCCCCTAAATCATAACCATTAGGAATTGTTGATGGTTCAAAGACCGAATGAAAATAATCAGAATACAGGTTACAAATTTCTACAGGGTCACTAGTAGATTTTTGCTGGTAGGTAACACTAAGGGGTATATCACTATTTTTCTTTCTGTTAGAAATGTAGGTCCAAAAAAATGTTACGTTATTTTTTATACTACCTTCAACCTTCTTAATGTAATTATTATAACAAGTAGTCATATCAGTACGTAGACGCTTTCTATATATTGAAAATGTTTCGTAATCTGATTTGTTTTTATATAATTTCCATTTTATCCAAGCCTTCTTTTTGCTATTATATATATGTCTCAGTGACAAATTGAACCATACAGGAAAGTCACCGTTATTTACATATTTTTTTGGAATATTACTAGATATAATACTGTAAATTATTTCATAAAAAGTATTAGTAGCAGATTCAGCTGTTTTATTTTTAAAATTTATTTCCCAGTCTATTTTATTTATCTCTTCGTTTATGATTGTGTAATTTGCTTTACCGAAGCAGTACCGTATTCTATTTTTACGCTGCATATTACCTGTATGTTCAATGGGCACCGAAACATAAAAGGTCGGGTGAGATTCATCTATCGGGACAACGGGTGTAGCATGGTGTATTTCACAATAAGTATTATTGGAAATAAATAAATCAAGTATATTGGAAGACTTATTCCTAATATTATTAAACTGAAAACTTTTCGTAGAATCTAGGAAATCAATGAGTAAATTAGCAGATCGAGAAGTTGACGTTGTCTGTATCGGACTCATATAAGTTAATTTTGAGTACCAGTCCAACGATGGGATATTAAAATCACCAACAATAAAATGATAACTATCATTGCCTTGTACAAGAATGTTTTGCAGGTAATTTATGTACGAAAAATAAGCATCATACTTAAGCCCAGGTGGTATATAGACTGCGCAAATAGTACACAATGTAGTGGCACCGAAATGGAGTTCAATCGAAAGATAATCAATGATAGCAGGAGGGCAGTGCAAAGCGGTAGGTAGCGGCGGGGACGGGGGGGCGATAGTGCGTAGGCGCGCATTACCGGCCAGCGAGCGGAGCACCGCGACGAGCACGCCGCCGCCGTCCCGCCGGCCCGTCGCCACACGGTCCCGGTCACATCGATACAGAATATAGCGTGCATCCATTAGTTCATTATCAAATATATCAGCTGTTAGCCAGGTCTCTGTCAATATCACTATGTCATATGAATGTATTAAAATGTTCATGTACAGAGTATGCAGTTTAGACCGTAAACCGCGACAGTTCTGATAGTAAAATGTTAATACGTCTTTAACCATTGTAACGGTAAACAATACATGATATTATCTTTATAATATTAAGAAAAGAACTCCCGCGATAAAAACAGTCATTAGAGATAGTCAGATAATAACATAATTTATGTAATTTTATATAATAACAATGAGTTTTTATCGTAATAACAAAAACGATAAGATAGATTTGATAAAGAGATAGTATTAGGCTAATTTTTGTATCATATACATTTATAGTGCATTTAGCACATAGATTACACTTTAAATATCTCAAAATACGGGTATCGAGTACTAGAAATAGTTTTACAAATATATTAAAGCACTGTAATAGGCAAATAAACAATTTTACGATCCCTTCGTTATACACATACATATATGTGTGCAGCAGTGGTTTCAAATAAATAAACGAGATAGTTTCTATAATACTAGTTGGAAATTGCGTGTTAGCAACAATTACAATCGCCATAGTAGCTATGCGATATACACAAAAACAATTAGTTTGCATCTTAGGCATGAACATTATTTTAAGACCAAATTTAACACATCTAAATATCAGTACATATCATTTGATTTTAGATAGATCATGGGAGTTACGCACCGCCACTACCGGTGTGTTGTCGGATTTACGCAGTAGTATGACACCGTGTCTAACCCAGATATACTTATAATCTTGAGTTTTGGCTTTGACCCGGCTTTCACGAAACAATGCTTTATTCCTGAGAGTGAGGTGCTCATTCACATACAGCTTGTGCGGCTGACCAGATATGGATAATTGTGATGACTCGACACCTTTCGTAGCCCTAAAAGCTGATAAAAAATTATCTCGTAAGTATTTAGTTGCAAACTTGATTATGACGTTCTTAGGTCGCGAATCCTTCGGGTCGCCATGCGGGACACGGTGAATAGACGTAATATCTCTTTCCACGAAAGAACACTTGATAATTGAACCAAGATTAATTATGGTCGCTATAAGATTCTCGCCGCGTTTCTCTGGCAAATTAACCAATTCTATGTTACATGCTCTTGCCTGCTGTTCCATTGCTGCTATTTTATTTTCGAGCGCATAAATGAGATCGGGGGTATGGTCAATTTGAGCACTGCGTTCTTCTTGGTTTTTTAGCCGGAGAACAAGCGAGTCTTGAGTTTCCATTATTAGCGAGATGGAATTTGCGGTCGATAATTTTATATCACTAATCTGTGTGGTTACCGCACACGCATTTTCTTGTATTAACATTCTTGTGGCCTCATTGGATGATTTCAATTCAGATATTTCCATTTTAATTTCGGAAATATTTTCATGCATCTTGCTAATAATTTGCTCATTCGTATCTACGTATTTTTCCAATAATGTACTTATACGAGACAGCTCTATGCGTACATCCCTTATTTCACTGGAGCACTCGCAATCGTGATCAAGTTGTTTCCTTTTCCTAAAAGTATTTTGTTGATCTGTTGATAATTTAGATAAGTCAGGCTGCGATCCACCGCCAACCACAGAAATCGGTAATTTATGTGCACTCATACTTGTACAGAGACAAGCACAGAATCACCATACAAAGCAGTCACGCCTCAGTTCCAGTAGCAAAACACGAGCGCTGTACTGTATTCAGTACCAGGCGGTACCATGGTGTGAGCGAGTCAAAAAATGGCAAGCGTCTTGCTTCCGCGGGGGCGAAGGCGATGCAGTGTTGCACTTGATGCACTACGCAGTATGAGCACAATAGCAAACACAGATCCAATAGGATGTATCACACAAAAAAAGTATACACAATTCCAAACACTGTTTCCAAATAGTTATGGTTGAAATTTAATTAGCACAAGTCAGCATCGACCTACGACGCGTCTACTCAAGTTGAAAATCGAACGATGAATGTTCACGTCATATTCAGGATTATAATCATAATTCTGGATATAGTATTTATTAAATATTAAGACTGCCTGAATCACGAACATTGCAGCTTACGAACATTGAGCTGTGTGTAAGTACAGCTCAATGTACATACAGCTACGTATACGAGAGCAGACACCACTCATAGCTACTTTATTACATTCAACTGCGGCGAGAGCGCCGCACCTCACTCAGTGGCTTCATTACTAGTGAATTGAGTGCTTTCGACGTTTTGCTGGCGAGAAAACACACCATAGATGCAATTCTGCGTAGCAAGTATCAATCGTATCGTATAATCGTAGATAAACGATGTAATTATTATTGCAGCGCTGTTTTGTTTACTTTACAAAAAAATGTGACAATAATTTCGCTTCAGATAGCTCCTCTAGTATGTAATTACATACAGCTCAATGCTTACGAGACGTAAAATTTTAAAATTGTAGGAAAAATACGCGATATATTCGTCAAAAGTTATTAAATTTCAGTGATGAAAAATATCACAATTTTATCTCAAATTCCGGCTCAAAATTCTACACTTTAATGAGCATTATGTTATAATAATAAATTCTTCTACACATACATAGTATGTACAGTATAAATACAATTTTATGTTGTTATTGTTTTGAAAATATATTTTCGTATCTTTTTAATACAAAACCCCGGGCCCAGATTATCTGTAGGAAGGCCATTAATCGGGATTTAGTGCTTAAGTGTTTGTGCCAACCTTCTTTGTTCAGCCATATCCTAATCGATAGCTGATAATAAAGCCTTGGTATATAAGAATAAGGTTCGTAAGGTAAGGTTCTATTGACGTTCATAATTGGTTTCGCTATACGATGAATATTGATGAAAATTAATTATAGGGAAATCGCTTTTTCCGGCTCTAAAAGAGCTGGGCTTGGAAATAAACACAGCTAAGTGTGAATTGTTTCCTTGCAGTTCAGTGGCCGCGAAATCGTGCGACAGATTTGCATCCCTCATTCCAGGGCTTAGAGTGGTTGACCGTGGATCCCTGTGCCTGTTAGGTGCCCCAATTTTCTCTGAAGGCGTTACCGACACTATGCAGTTAAAAACACAGACTCTGGCATCACTTGCGTTTCACCTCAAACACTTACCGGCTCATGTCTCGCTTACATTAATAAGAAATTGCTTTGCAATGCCAAAGCTAACGTATATTGTAAGGACATCACCAACGTGGAAGTTTCCTGAAGAAGTAGTTCGTTTCGATAGCCTACTTAAACGAATTCTTGAGGAAACTCTTAACGTCAGCCTGAGTGAAGCTCAATGGTGCCAAGCTAGTTTGCCGGTTAGGTATGGTGGCTTGGGTGTGCGTCGGTTGCAAGAGACCGGCCCAATAGCTTTCCTCGCCTCTGCGTATGGTGTTGCGGAGCTTGTCACTCGCATTCTCCCTAGTAACGGTGGCTCGTTTCGCATCCCTTACGCTACCGAGGCTCAGGATGTTTGGTCTGGCTTGTGCCCAAATGCTAATCTACCAAAGAAACCTGATCGGCAAAGGAGTTGGGATGATGGTAGCTCTAATCACTTACTGACCCAGCTGCGGGAGGAGAGCTCTGGAGTAGAGTCGGCCCGTTTAATCGCTGTTACTAGGCCAGAGGCAGGCGCATGGCTACATGCAGTGCCATCTCCTCACATGGGTACACTTCTTGACAATGAGTCCCTTAGGGTGGCAACGGGACTTCGGCTGGGATGCGCCGTTTGCGAGCCTCATATATGTATTTGCGGGGCCCAGGTTGATGCGACCGGTCACCATGGTCTGAGTTGCATTCGATGTGCAGGACGGAGGCCTCGCCATCACGCAATCAATGAGGTCATCCGACGAGCCCTCGTATTAGCGGACGTACCGTGCATTTTGGAGCCCTCTGGTCTGTCTCGCTCGGACGGCAAACGGCCTGATGGACTCACGTTGATTCCGTGGAAGAGAGGACGTTGCCTCATTTGGGACGCAACGTGCGTCAGCACGTTTGCGTCCTGCCACCTCCCTGCTACCCAACGGTCTGCTGGTGCTGGTGCTGAGGCGGCAGCTAGAGGCAAACGATTGAAATATGCCTGCCTGGAATCAACGTATGATTTCGTCCCGTTTGCCGTCGAGACAGCGGGACCTTGGGGCTCAGAAGCCAGGGAATTTGTTCAAGATCTAGGACGGCGAATGCGAGAAAGAGGTCGCGACCCGAGATCTGGGTGGTACCTAGTACAACAAATTTCCTTGGCTATTCAGCGCGGTAACGCTGCGAGCGTGATGGGGACTCTCAGATCAGAGTCTGCATGCGTGGGACTTGCAGCCTTACATTAGTTAAGAATTAGACTTTATTTTATTAGATTATGATAATATATTTAGTATGTATAGGTATTTTATATATTGATTCCATATTGTTTTTGTACTCTCTATATATTATATATTTTTAATTGCTTTTATTATAGGGATGCTTACTTCTTTCTTTTGCACCATATAATGCTGAAATTCGTAATTCGGTATTCCAGCTATTGAGACCGACTTTGAAGAGATCTAGGTTTCTGAACTATAGTTTATATCACTTAGAAAACAAGGGCAAGGTTTCCTTTATTCAGCTAAATAAATCAGAAAATCATCATAATATTCAAATTATTATTAAATAATCAGCAAAATGTGTGTCAGAGGGTAGGGTTCCGTAGTTGCACTTCACTGTACGTAGAATTAGAGCGGTTATGTTCCACCATGAAACGATGAGCGGTTATGTTGTACCATGAAAGATGTTATGTTTTTTTAAATCCAGAATAACGTTTGACCACCAGCTCGCCTGTTGGAAAGTAACGATGTGGCCGAAGATAAAGCACGCAGACATAGAAGGTACGTATGATTGTGTATAGCCGCTTCTTACCCGATTGCGTAAGAAGGAGGGTTATGTTTTTCAAGTATAATGTATGTATGTACGTACATATGTAAATGCCCACCAACATACATATGTATGTATGTATGTGGGTACGTATGTATATTTCTATATGACCATCTACGGCCTAAACGTCTTGACCGATTTTGTGCGAGGTGCCGTGAGATTCATCTTCACTCTCTGAGTGTTACTTATATGCTATATTTTTGAAATAATATATCTCTCGCAAAAATAAAACAATGCGTGTTTTCGTAACTTTCAACGAACATTTTCAAAATAAATAAGTGATTTTACTAGAATTATTTTAAAGAATGCGCATTTATAATCTTTTTACAACGATTTTAGGCATCTTCTCTCGGTAACTCCCATTAGTTCTATAGAACTGTGACGTCATTCACAAAAAACGTACATTAAACAGCGTATCAAGTAAAACGAAATAGTAAGTTATACTGCAATAACTGGTTTTCTGCAGTCGAGTATTTTGTTTTTCTTTTAATGTAGATACTTGTTTACGTTTTTTTTTTGTAAAATGAAGTCATATAAATCGTTTTATACATACTGAATTATAATAATAATTTCATAGACCCTAAGGTTGTCTGGAAGAGATCGCTGTTAGAGATAAGACCACCCTTTGTGCCATTGTTTTATGAGTGTTTTTAGGGTTCCGTATCTCAAAAGAAAAAAACGGAACCCTTATAGGATCACTTTGTTGCCAGTCTGTCCATCTGTCTGTCTGTCTGTTCGTCCGTCCGGGTATCAAAAAAAATAATCGCGAACCACGGTAAATATCCCGTTAATAATAATAGTGATTTACATAAGAGTTGTTCAAAAGAGAAACAATTCCTACAACATTTGTCACCGCACAGTCTCAACGTCATTGTTACAAACAGAATAACGGGTCCTATTCCAGCTTACACCGCCTCAAGCATCGCTGCTTGTATCATATAAATCACTAGTTATTTTTCTTTTTACAAAATAATGCCGACGCCTTACTGTAGCAATAAAATGTAAAAAATAACCTGCTTTTAAGGGATAAGAAAATAATTTTGTGTGGTTAGAACTAGTATGTAGGGGCAGGTAGGCAATAGGAAGTTATACTTAGTCGATGTTGTTACGAATAGGGGAAATTAATTACTTAATTAGTATTCTAATAGTTTATAAATTAACTCGGTATTAAAGTAGTTTATTAATTATTAGTATCTAAATTATAATATTTATTGGCAAACGGAAACTAATTTACCCATGCCACCTAGGGAATGCAAGCAGCGCAATATAGTCTAGTAAAAATAAGATGTGTGACAACATAAAAGACAACTAAGTAGGTATATTGTTATTTAAATAAATGTATTGGTGTTTTGAAATACATTTGACACAATTTCTTAGTGGTCTTATAAAAGCTAATTTTGTTACCTTTACACGCTCAAACAGCTGAACCGATCGTTATGAAAATTAGTATAGAGATAACTTTGGACCTGGAGACGGACATTAGTTACTTATCATCATCATAACCATCACCGTTTTTCATAACCACGTGAGTAAAACCGCGGAACGCAGCTAGTCCATAAATCGGGGATTATTGTTGATCTATGATTTTTTGTTATTTTCCTATCATAATTTCAAAGAATCCCCCCCAGTTGCAAATACTGCGATCTTCTCCATACAAACGGATTTATTTTTACTAGACTAAAATATACTTACATCAAACACCTACCCATCGACTTTATGTCGGCAACTTTGCCGACATAGGCCCAACCTGTACAATATAGGCCGCCAGCTTTTATTTTGCTATACATTATATTTAGTCATATTTTGTCGACGAGTCGGCGGGATTGGTGTGTATTGCACTTTATAGCGAAATCATCAATCTCGTATTTGTAAAATTTGATAAGTTTGATCTTGCGAGTTCTCAGTAGGTATGTAGTGAATCTCGTAGTTTTCATAAGTATTCATTAATTTTATGTTACCTAATTTATTTCGTTTTTTCCACCGAAATATCGGAATCACGGTTTAATCGGTTTCTTCTAGGTAAGCACGCTCCATCGTGGACCGCAACGTTGCTTAACATCAGGGGGTTAGACAAGTGGCATTCTAATTCCGTGAACGTCAGTAGAATACAAAAGTAAATGTAAAAAGTAAATGTATAGGATTGATTAACATTAGCTAAATAAATATCACGTGACGGCACGTCATAGTTTTTTAGTATTTCGCAGCGTAAGCGTTTGTAGAAATAGAACGTTTGGTACTTGTCTAAGACTGCAGATGAGTTAGCGACCAAGCGCAAGCCTATTACTGAGTAAAAAATACACATAATGTTAAACTACTGTATATGTTTTGTAAACAATAATAATATATAAAATAAAAAAATATTGGTTTTGGTTTGACACAACACCTTAGATGGTAAACTAACCCCAAACTACGCAAAGCTTGTACTATAGAAACTAAACGGTTGATATAATACATACCTATATACTTTTTATACTTAATATAAATAGAAACACCCAGACACAGAACAAACATAGCCAACAATGTCATAGCCAATGCATGAGAACGCTCCTCTACAATATTTGTTAGCATGACACATAAAATACATTTGTGGCTAATACAGGAATTATGTTTTGTCTGTCTCCTTTAAAAAAAACGCTTTGAAAGAAACTCGTAAAAGCGGCATCGCTTCATGGTGCAAACGCTACTATTCCACTGTCATCGTGCGTACTGGAAAAATGTGGTGCTACATATATACCCTACCTGATTAGATACGCATATCCTGAACCTCAACGTCGCTTAATAGCAGTTGAGTTGGTGGCCAAGCGCTAGCCATGCTAAATATAAATAAAACTGGCCAAGTAAGAGTCGGAATCGCGCACGAAGGGTTCCGTACCATTATCTATAAAAACGGCAAAAAAACCATGTCTGTTGTATGGGAAATAAATTAAATTAATTAATTTTAATAAAATATTAATTAAATATTCATTTTATTTTAATTTAATTATTTATTTTTAAGGTGAATAATATAACTTAATATTATGTGAATATTTCAAGCGTGTACATGTACATGTTGTACCGTTATCAATATCGAGCAAAACCGAGTAAAAAGATCACGTTTGTTGTATGGGAGCCCCCTTAAATATTTATTCTATTCTGTTTTTAGTATTTTTTGTTATAGTGGCAACAGAAATACATCATCTGTGAAAATTACAATTGTCTAACTATCATGGTTCATGAGATACAGCCTAGTGACAGACGGACGACGGACAGACGAACGGACGGACAGACAGACAGTGAAGTCTCAGTAATAGGGTCCCGTTTTACCCTTTGGGTACGGAACCCTAAAAAAGCCAGGTACCTGGCTGTTATTTTACACATTTGTTTACATTTTAATAATATTTGTTCTGCAAACAAGAATAAAAATTTGCGGCTTATCATTTTAGTAAACGAGATTTCCCCCGCAAAACAATAAAATTAATGAAACCGTCTCCCTTATCCACCCATTATCATAAACAAACGAAAGAAGAAGACAAACGATCTCACCACTCTCTCAAATTCTCACGAGATCTACAACTGTTTACGTAAATGCGTCGCCGTAATAGCGTTTTACCTTGTGACAAACGTTTCCAAGATTTGAAAGGTGCTCAGAAGCAAAAACATTTTCTTTCTCGAGGGAAGAAAACTCATGTTTGTCGTGACAAGAATACAATTATTTAGTGTGATTAAAGATATTTTGCTGGTACGCACGAACAAAAAATAGATTATTTTTAAAAAACGTTCATATTTTTAAACAACCTCAAAAACAGGAGGAGGTTCTCAATTCGAATGTTTTCTTTTTTTTTATATTTGTTCAGCGATTACTTATGAATTGATTTTGATGATTATTTTTTGTTTGGTGAGTCATACTTTAGAGGTCATCATCATCTCAGCCATAAGAAGTCCACTGTTGGACATAGGCCTCCCCCATGGATTTCCAAAAAGACCGATTGGAAGCGGCTTGCATCCAGCGTCTTCCCGCCACTTGTATGAGGTGGTCCCATGTAAATTTTAACAAAATCGGTTCAATACTTTGGTTTTTAGGATTCCGTACAAAAAATTTTAGGATTCCCTAAGACTCCGCCGTCTGTCCGTTCATCTGTCATCAGGCTGTATCTCATGAACCGTGATAGTTAGACAGTTGAAATTTTGACAAATGATCTATTTCTGTAGCCACTATAACAACAATTACTAAAAAACAGAATAAAATTAATATTTAAGGGGTTACGCATACAACAAACGTGATTTTTTTGCTCGTATTTACTCGATATTGATAACGGCAACAGGTAGACGCTTGAAATATTCACAGAATATTGAGTTATATTATTCACTTTAAAAATAAATAATTAAATGAAAATAAAATTATTATTTAAGTAGGGCTCCCATACAACAAACATGATTTTTGTGCTGTTTTTTGCCTTCGTGCGCGAGTCCGACTCGTACATGGCCAGTTTTTTTATTTGAAAAATGTGTGGAAACTACGTTAGTTCCTTATTAAAATATATTTCTGACAATAAACTATAAGACTTCAAAATTCAGAAAACTAGATCAAAATCGGTCCATCCGTTTGAGAACTACGTTGCCACAGACATACACAGATACACACGTCAAACTTCAAAACAACCTTCTTCTTTGGTAGGGAGTTAAAAATAGAAGAACAGAAGACGTGTATCAGAATCGTACCAAGTGGAAAGATATTGTCTCAAAATACCCCAACGGGAAAAAGGCGTAGTTGTATATACGTATGTATGTGATCCGTAATTTTAATAATAATAAATACCCAGATTCCCGTAATCGTTATCGTCACACAAATATTTATAAATTACCTATCAAGTCAATTGACTCTAAGGGCCCACTTCCAAGCACACAAAAGCAACCCATCTGAGATCTTGAACGTTTATCCTTGACTCAGGATTTGCCTCGAAAATTCGACGTTACGAACTGTTATGTCCCTCGAGATGTTTAAGAAACCGGTATTCTAAACAATTCCGGTTCCCGACGTTTGAGGAGGTCCTCGGGGACCTCATTACGATGCTGAGAGCGAGTACGTATTATCAGTTTCCCGGTTTGCAATGTGAATACGGGATACGGGTATTCCGCATGATGAAGTACTTATTTGATTTACTGACTTGGTTATTCAACTTTGTTATGATAAGTTTAATGCGTTTGCAGCAAATGGGGTTGCCAGTTCGAGAGTAAAAATAAATATATTTATATAATAATTGATAAATTTGACACCTTTGAAATAACTGGCACACCAGTGCACAAAACCGTCAGTATTGGAAATGGCGGGGAGGCCTTTGCCCAGCAGTGGGACACAACAGGCTAACAAGAACAACAACATATAATAATAATTACAATCTTGGATTATTCAAGGCTAGAGTGAACATTAAAAAAAAGTAGGTACAACGAATTTTCTTTTTTTCTTTTCCTTGTAAAATTTCGAATTTCGAGTTTGTAAATTATCGAACAATGTCTATTAAATTTATTAAATGGACTACCTTTCCGAGTCCAGTCCAGTGGATGCACTTCAAACATGAGTTTTTTATTTTTTATCCATAAACTACGATGATGGCGCTTACAGATAAGGAACTTTCAGAGAATATATTTTTTCTCTCACTTTTATGTATGAAACAAATTATTTTGTATGTTTATTTTATATAAATTCCGATGATTATTATTCTCATTTAGAATTATGTTAAGTATCTCAAATAAATGGTCCTATGAAAAAAGATCAAAGATCATTTTAAAGTTTTTCAACCTGTATAAGGATGTGAATTATTTATTAGACATTGTATTGAATTTTTCCGTTGGTTAAACTAAAATATATTACTAAATGTAGTAAGAAAATCGTAGAAATAGGTCAACAAAATAGAGGCAAAAGCTAACACGAGAAAAATGCAGTTATCGTAGGTAACCGTTAGGGCAGGATTAAGGAGCCGACTCTACTCGGAGAATTCAGCTGAGAATTTCTTTCTGCACTTCTGAGATAGTATTTCTGCATTTGTATTTGTACTACGTATACTACTATACTAAAAAACATTTGTTTACTTAATATAAAAATTAGTAATAATAGTAATAATACGAAAGTTTGTGAGTATGTGTGTATATTGATTTTCCATTCCGCTTAAATATTTATTTATTTAACACTTTATTGCACACAATTACAAAGTAACAAGCTGTACAATAGGAGGACTTAATGCTAATGTAGCATTTTCTGCCAGTCATCCTCATAGTGAAAGACAGGCAGGATGTAGGCGTGATTCAAACCTTAGGTAGGTATATGAAAATATAATTACAAAACACACTATATAATATACTAAATAATAATAATATTCAAAACATACTATATTGTATATATAATACATACGAAATATATACTTACATAGACGAATATACATAAATATATTTACGAATGATACAAATGAATAATGATGAAATGATCACGGGAGGCCTATGTCCAGCAGTGGACTTTTTATGGCTGAGATGATGATGATGATGATGATCAAGGAGGTAACATTGCTTCAAATAATGCTCACGTACTGATCTTTTGAATATTTAGACGGATTTGAATGAATTTTGCAATGGATTTTCTATTTTGGATTGGCATACACATCTAGGTAACGAAAGAAAATATATCTGGCTAGACGAAAGAAGGAACTTAGTTAAAAAACGTAGCTAAGTAGGTGCATTTTTATAAAGTAGAGGTATCTGCTAAGAAAGGATTTTGAAGGAACAACACCAGATATGCGGCGGGAAATTCAAATTTCAAAAAGTATCGGGTAACTTTTTTTTATACAAGATAGATCTACGATTGACCACCAACACGCTGATGTTAAGCGACGGTGTGGCCGAGGATGGAGCTCTAGAAGATGGAATTTTCAAGGTCAACTTTTGTAAGTGATCATAATGTTTACAACAGTCTGCAATTTTTTTTTATGTTATCACGTTAATTTAACTATCAATAATATAATATGCTTCGTTGTCGACATATCCCGAGAAGTTGCTTGAATAAGTAAAAATAGATGTCTATGTTAATATATAAGTAACACGATGTATTATTGGTATACAGAAGAATACGATAACAACACAGAATATTATTTTGTTGGTTGCAAACATCATGATCAATAACAATAGATAACTGACTTGGTTACAATGACCAAAAAAACTGCTTGAAATTTGAATTTCGCGGCGAACCACGGCGAGTTCCCTCTTTAAGACCTTACTCTCGACTGAAGCTGAAATGATAATGTATAGAATATATAATAAACTCCTAGGCATTGTAAATCTTCCCGGAAAACAGGGTGCGTGGGAACTGGAAAGTTTGGTGATTTATTTATCATACAAGAAACTAAATAACAGTAATTCCTTCAAGAATACCAGTAATAATTTTTTGGTGGATATCCTTAGCCTAAAAGCTTTTTAATTGGCATATTGTGAAAAAGTGTCAGTTTCGTTCATTCACCATTCACCTTTGATATTTATTTCATAATTCTGCTAGATTTATATTATCATATCAATTCACTTCAATCACTTCAATTAATTATTTAATATCAAAATAGTTTCATCAACCATGCTTTGACATAATTTATTATGAACTTGACTTGTAACTTGGGCATTATGAATAAATTTTATTTGTATTTGTAAAAAACTATACTCAGGTGAAAGTATTGATAGGACGTTAAGTTGATATTCCTATTACCGTAACTCCCACGAAAACGTCCCCAGGAATCAAAACATATTTTTGTCCTAAAATCATTCAATCCGAGAAAAATATATGACAATAATAAGTGTAGATTTCTCTTGCTTAAAAGTTTTATATTAGCCAGACAAATATTTTTTCACCGCGTTCTTATTGTCGTATATTGTAGCAAGAAAATATAACTAAATACAATATATAATAGGTGAAATAGGTATTTATCTCGGTATTTATTTATCTACATAAGAAAGAAAGAGCAGATCCAATTTAAAAGTTTATCCTGGCTGTAGAAGATAGTAAATCTGCGAATTAAATTTAATATAACGACAAAGTTGTAATTGTAACTAACTGTTTCACTTGTTGCTGACAATTGTAATTGTCTTTGTGATTTTTTTGAAGACTAATCAATTGTTTGATATTTGTACATACATGGTAACAGCGCGACGTCCACGGCTATTAGACGAAATGAACGCGAGTCTAATATAAGCAAAAATAGTATAATATATTTAAAAAAATCAAAAAACACTTCATAATAATGAGATCACAGCTCGCTGTCCAGAGGGATCATATCATTAAAAGGATCTGCGTGCTAGGTCCGTTAGAATTGTTTATTTCAATTTACGAAAGAATTGTTGTAGTCATCACAAAATTAAAAATAATGCGCTCTCTGTCTCATATCTCAAAAATTGCAATTAATTATGATATATTCGTCTTTGTCCCCTTGATCTGACCCCGGGGGACAAAAGAAATGGCTACACATTGTGCGATAGAGAAAACTCTATAAATCCTAACTTGCCGATTTATGGTTGGAATTTTTTGCAGTTTGCCTGGGGAAGTACTACGGCTTTGTCATTTATTTAACCGTATAGCAGTATAGTATAGCCAAAAGTATTCTGCAGTTTATGTGCTGCACAAGTACGTACGGCTGTTGGACACTGTATAAACAACTTTACCGCGCGTCAGAAGAGATAGACAGAGAGCTACTCGATATTTACATGTAGGACGAGATGCACTTATTCTACCTAATTCAAGTTGAGAAGCGCGACTAGCTAATAATATTGTGTTTACAGATCGAGTCTTCTGTACTTATTAGTACTATTGTAGTGTGGACACAAACACTACATTATTTATAGGTTGTCACAGTCACGCCCTGTATGTCTTAAACGTTATTACGGTGTAAACTTGCTGCTAAAATCTCATAACCAAGTTTTAATAGATAACAACAATTATCATGTACAGTAAATTTGAGATATTTTAACTTCCCCGCGAGTTAAGGGTGAGAAAGTTTGTGGGGAAGATAACGTGGCAAGTTGATCGTAACTTTGGACTCACTTAGCGTGCCGAGACAACACTTGAATAGTGATCACTTTTTACCTGATTAGGCAATAAGTATCTATAATAAAAGAAGAACAAAATATCCGACTGCAGAAAAACAGTTTTTACAGACTAACTTACCTTACGCTGTTGAGTATAATTTTTTTGTTAGAAAGTATGCGTAAAATCGTTGTAACCTGTCTCGTACAAACTTGTTTTTAGTGAATTGAATTGTTTTAAGTACCTGTTAAGTTTAATGGATACATATTTTGTTTTCAAAAATAAATAAATTTAATTGTTTATTAAACTTGTGTTTATAAATAAATATTTTTTTCTCGTTGGTTTATGCGGTCTCTGTTAAATTAAGATGTAGCGCAAAATAAGGACAAAATTGTTATCGGATTTATCGCGTATGTTTTACATAAATTTATGACCTGACGTTTTGTAGCGGCAAAGTGTTCGTGTCCGTAATTTCAGGTGAGACTAGTTGACAGTTGTATTTTTAACCGACTTCGAAAAATGAGGAGGTTATCAATTCGTACCGTATTTTTTTTTTATGTATGTACACGATTTACTCCGGAATTCGAGAACCAATTTTGTGTTTCTTGAATCGACATATAGAGAAAGCTCCCAAGTTGATCCCTATAATTATTTTCACAGAATTCACCCTATTACATAGATTATTTTATAAGCATCGCTTTATTACTTTTTGAATAATCTCTAAATATTAAAATATTTTCATCGTATTCCTAAGTAAGTGCGTCAGATTATAGAATCGCAGAGTTCCACTTACACGGTTTTCTTTGCAAGAGTGTCAAATATTAAGGATTATCGTATAAACATCTGCACATTTTCTAATCTTCGAAGATGAGCATTTGACATTCAATGACAATCAATCGCATTCTTGACAAAAGAAAAAAGAGCGTGTGAAAAGAAATCTCTTTAAAAAGCTTACCATCGTGAAGGATTTAGACAGTTGCGTTTGAAGTCGGTTTTTTAATAAAAAAAATATTTGTTATGTAAGCATTAATTACTACCGCTCTATAATTTTTATGCAAAACGCACACAGAAATCGCTCACGGTGTCAACGCTCTGTGTTGTCTCAACATCTGTGTTGTGTCTGAGATTTTATTAATTTGATGACCGGGTCACATCTTCAAGATGTCAAGCTGATAGTTTCTTATACTCGTATTTGCATTTTATCTCGCTTATTTTAGTAAAATCTTCGTTTCTAACGAATATTATACTTTCTATTTTTTTTTTACTTTTACCTAAAAAATCATACAGTAGCATTGAGATCCTACTTCTTTTTAGAAGTCTATACTACTAGACGCATCAATAATACAGTAAGCACCAGAAAGATTCAGTATCAGATTTCGGATTACAATCGTTTCTAAATTGTTGACGCCCAAGTGTACCTATCTACCTAATAATACAGCTTTTAAAATAAACATCAATATAATTGTAGTTGCAATAAAGTCGATCATTTGACATCAAATCGAAACGATAGCCAACAGTAGTTTCGCACGGCTATCGAAATCTTCAAGCATTTCACTGTTTATTTTTCCCATCTTCGCGTCGTAAACGGGAATCTCCCCCAAAAGAATACCAGTACAGAGGGGGGTCGTTAACTGTAACTCAATTACTGTTTAACACCGCCGGGAGTTCGCTCGATCGGTCTTCGTAAAGGATGATGTACACAAAAGATAATGTACACAAAAGATAGAGAACGGTGTAGGTTATATATTACATAATTGTTAATGACTGGCCGCTTGACCCCCATTTTTTTATTTTGGAACTGAAAACTTCTTTAGCGGCGTTATGCATTTTTGGGATGGGTAAAAAATTTTAAACTCGCGTCAGATCGACAGATTCAAAAATTTGTAAGACGGACGGATTATTTTAGTCAGAAACCTATTCTAACTTTCTGCATTTAAAGTTCATTATTGTATGTACAAGTTTGTCCTTCTAGCATGACGTCATTTCGTTGCGCCGAATGCTTATTTTTGACATATGCACGTAAGATTCATTAGCTCAATAGGTTAGAGCACAGATATAAAATTTTATTTGTCAATCGGAGGGCGGAGGTTCAAATTCTTCACGAGTCAGGCTTTTTGCTATTTTATTTTTTAGTTTTCCCTTCTGCCGGCACTCCCGGAGTGTAACCCGTTGTTTTTTTTATTTATTTATTTGTTATGCATAAAACAAAATATATAATCAGCATAAAAGGTCCTCGCTGAGTAGGAGAAACGTAGTCGCGCTCGTCCATACTTAGGAGAAAATTGTTTACTACCCATAAACATTTTTCGATATCGAGGATAATTTTTTTATCTAATTGGAATCATAAATTGCTATGCATCTTTTTTTTTTTTAATTTTAACTATAACACTGAAGTTAACAAAACTAAAATTTTGAAAAAAGCATTACAATTATTATCTCTTAGACAGTTTGTCACACTGCGACGTTCAAATTTGTTATTAGAAGATAGATAAACTTTATTGTACACATCAAAAAAGTACATTAATATTAATAATTGTAGCAGGAATTTTAAATTAAATCATATTAAATTTTCATGTTCCATAGTTCTTTGAATTGTTTGTATTCTTAATGATATTTTTACTTAATAAATTTTGACAGAAAGTAATAGTATTTTCAATAAGCCATAATTTAAGTTTTATGACAAACGTGTTACTCGGCAGTTCTTTAATTTTATTTGGGACAGTGTTTAATTTGTTGAATTTAATTTAACACTGTAATCCTTTAAAAACTGTAATAAAAAATGTTTAATATTATTGTTATGATTACAAGTATGAATTGCGGAAAGTAGAACATCGAAACACGCTACGTATGTTATATTGGTGTAGTTAAGTATAAGAAGAAAAAAACAGATTAATAAAATTTAAAATCTTTTTAAGGACTTTTTTCTCACAACGCTATCTATCTCATAACCTCAAACTAATACATAGAAACACTCAGACATAGAGAAAACATCCATGCTCATCACACGAATGTTTCTCCAGGCTGGAAATTGAACTCACAACCTAAGAAGGCAGATGTGCTACTACTGAACTGTAAAGCCAGTTAATACAATAAATAAAATGTGTACATCTACAACAAATCAGCAAAGTGACACACAGGAATGGTTAAGTAGATGGATAACTCTTTATTAAAATACCAAAATACACGGAAAAAATACAGAGAAAATATAACTATCCTAAGCTAAGCTTTTAATTGGCGTCCTTATGGCTTAGAGCGCCATCAACGAAGCAACCATTGTTTGCAATTTGAATTGATCCAAAAAATGAAATCAATTTGACTGTATTTTTCTTTGTGTATGTTCAGTGATAATTTAATTTACCTTTTATACAACATTATTATAAAAAGTACTTTAAAAAGAAAATATAAGAAATGAAAGATAGTCTCAGAAAAAAAAAACATTTTGGTTGTCTTTTCCTATTAATCCCATGTATTGTACAAAAAGTTTGTTTTCATTCACGCAATTCTAGGTTAATTATTAGCGTAGCTCTTGCGTAGCTCTGTTCCGTGGCATAATAATATGTCGTACCAGTTGTAGCAGTACTGCGTAGCACGACACTTTTAGTCTACGAACAGTAGTTACAATAAGATTTTCACTTGCTATTCGTACATATTACATATTATAATTATTAGCAAAAACATTGCTGCTTTATGAATCACAACTCCTAGTAGATTGTGATTGACCATCTTTTTTTTTAGATGCTACTAACTAGGATTGCTGCGATTTTTAAAAATGAATACGATTTTGCGATTTTGTCAGAAAAATTGATTGCCTGTAAAGTCAGTGTTAGGGTTTATTTAGCATGGAAAAGCATGGCGAACACTAAATACATTTTTATTGGTAATCTTTTAACAAACGGAATAATATGACAATGTATAGATTTTTGTTTTCAGTATCTTGTCATTATTTCAAATTCGTACGGAGAATCATAGACAGTGCTGTGTCCAGTACTCACACTCCTCTTCACGGCACTATTGTGATGATCAGGACAGTCCCAGGCTGCTCCGCAACTTCATCAACCGCGGACCAGCTAAAGCTTTGGTTAGCAGGTCTGCCTCCATGTCTTCGGTTCGCAGATACTTGACGTCGATTGCTCTTTCTTGGATACAGTTCCTAATGAAGTGCATTTTCAAATCTATATGTTTTGACTTCGACGTCACCATTGAATTTTTGCTCAATTTGAGGGCTGCTTGATTGTCTGTTAAGACGACAACTTGTTCGTAGTCAGCTCCTAAATCTTTGAACAGACTTTTCAAATGTATCGCCTCTTTTGCAGCTTCGGTTAAAGCGACGTATTCCGCTTCTGCTGTCGAAAGGGCGACGCTCTTTTGTTTTTTCGACATCCAGCTTATAGCCGTGCCAGCATATTTGAAGCAATAGCCTGAAAATGATTTTCGGTCAAGCTTACAGGAGCCCCAATCCGCATCAGCCATACCGTACATGTCTTGGCCGGTCTTCGTGAATGTCAAGCCGACATTCTTTGTCGCTTTGAGGTATCGAAGTACTCTTTTGGCGCACTTAAAGTGCTCTTCCTTGTAACAGTCATTAAACTGTGATAGGTAGCTTATAGCAAACATAATAAAGGACGTGTCGCCACTGCAAGATACATAAGCGTACCTATTAAATTTTTATACGGAAGATTAAGATGTTGACTTTCATCACTTCCACATCTTTCAAGTTTGAGGCCTGGCTCCATTGGTGTTGATGTAGTTTTGCAGTCTTCCATTTTGAATTTCTTTAGACTGTCTTCTATAAATTTCTGTTGGTATATTTTAATTCCATCCTTATTAAATGTTAAATCTATACCGATGAGCCGTTTTGGTCTTCCCAAGACTTTTAGTTCGAATTTTGAATTAAGCATTTCTTTGACTTCTTTAAGTTTTCTAGGACACGAGTAGGCAATCAATAGGTCATCGACATAGATAACTATTATAATTTTAACTCCTCTTTTCTCTAGTAGGTATACACATGGGTCAGCTTCTGATGCTCTGAAACCGATGTGTTTTAGTTCTGTGTCGAGCTTCTTGTACCATTGCCTCCCTGCCTGCTTGAGTCCGTAAAGTGCTTTAATGAGACGGCAAACCTTCTCTTTTGGGTTGTTCTTTATGTCTCTCAGCATCTCAACTGTTTTATTGTATATAGTTAAATCTTCTTTTGTACTTTCTTCGACCATAATCTCTGTCAGGTATTCTTCTAGGTAATCAGGGTATTTCATCACGATATTTTCTTCCAGTTCACCATTTAGGTACGCGGTTGTGACATCCATTTGGTTCAGATTTAACCCTTCTTCCACAGCTACTCCGATGACAGATCTGATCGAGCTTAGTTTCGCGACGGGTGCGTAAGTGTCATTGTAATCAATGCCTGGTCGCTGTGTAAAGCCTCGTGCTACAAGTCTGGCTTTTCTGGTGATACTGTCATCTGGTCCAACTTTGTTTCTCAGAACCATCTTGTAGTCTACGACTTTCACATTTTCAACTTTCTTTTCGACTTTCCAGGTTCCGTTTTTTACATGTGCTCTTATTTCTGCTTTTATGGCATCATGCCAGTACTCGTCGTTCTCATCATCATTTCCGTCAGACAGGTAAGTAATTTCGTTGAGTAAATGACTTTCTTGACTTTCTTCAGTCTCATCTAGTACGTAATCTCTAGTCCATGCAGGTGGGTGCCTCTCTCTTTGTGGCCTCCCATTCTCAGGAATTTCCGATGCGTCGTCGAATGATTCGTTTTCGTCTGAGTCGTCAGGTTCTAGAGGTAAGTTTTCTGGATGTTGAATTTCATTGTTCATGGTGTCATTTTTCTTCTCTGTAATTTCAATTTCTATTTCCTGTCTAATTTTGTTCTTTTTTCTTTTATTTATCTTTTCTTTTTCAGGTGTGTTCGAGTGATGGCGTTCCTCTTCGTGTACAAGGTCTTCATAATCTGTGTCTTTTTCTTTGAAGTACATATGATCTATAACCTTGATGTCCCTGCTTAACACCACATCATCATCTTCAGGTATGTATACTCTGTATCCTTTTGTGGTCAACGAGTATCCCATGAATACGCCCTCTTTGGCTTGCTGAGTCAGCTTTCCTCGTCTGTTCTTTCTCAGGACAAAGGTTTTTCTGCCAAAAACGTGAAGATGATTTCCAGACGGTGTTCGGTCGACCCATTTGGTGAATGGTATGTCGCCGTTTAACGCTTTCGAAGGGCTACGGTTGATGAGGTAGTTGGCCGTATGTACCGCTTCTGCCCAGAGCTTTTTGGGCGCGTTTGCTTCGATCAACAGGCATCTGGCTTTTTCTAGCAAAGATCTGTTCTTCCTCTCGCTTATCCCATTTTGTTGCGGGGTATACACTGTGGTTAATCTTCTTTGGATGCCATGGAGCTTGAGGAAATCATCAAATTCTTTGTTGCGATATTCAGTGCCGTTGTCAGTCTGCAGGTGTTTTATCTTTTTGTTGTGGAACGTCTCGACTTCGCTTTTATATTGCTTAAACGTGTTGAAAACGTCACTTTTCTTTTTGATGAAGTAGACGTGGCAGTATCGAGTGAAGTCGTCTATGAATGTCACGTAATATCTCGATCCCGCTAACGTTTCGCACTCGAAAGGTCCACATACGTCGCTATGAATAATTTCTAGCTTTTCCGTTGTATAGAGGCCTTCGTGTCGCGTGAATGGTAATCTTGACAGCTTGCCCTTTATGCAGGTTTCACACGCTTCTAATTTTTCATCAGTCGGTTTCATTCCATACATAAGGTTATCTTGAGCCATCTTCTTTAGATCCCTTTCATTTATATGGCCTAGTTTTTTATGCCATTCCATTAAGTCGCAGCCATTTCCATTTCGGGTGTAGTTTGACACTTCTTTCTTCTCAAATTCGAAGTAGTATAGACCGTCTTTTCTCTGTGCTGTCAGTGACACCTCGCCACTTTTTTCTACGATGTAGGCTTTGTCTTTTTCAAAAATGACTTTGTGTCCTCTGTCAGCTATTTTGCTCACTGACAGTAGATTGACTGACACATCAGGAACGAATAAAGTGTCATTGAAGTTGTAATCTATTTTTTCTTGGCTGACTGTAACTTTTCCTTTTCCTTCAATTTTGCTCGTATATTTATTTGATGCCAACTTTAGGGTTCCATTTTCAGGGGTCAGAGCCGAAAACATTGTCTTGTCGCCGCACATATGGGATGAGCAGCCACTATCTAAACACCACGTGTTTTTATTGGTGCTTGAATTCGCAGTACTCAGGCAGACGTTGAAGTTTTTTGGTTGGCTTCTGTTAGGCTTCTCATTTGAGCGATCCTTCTTTCCCCAGCATGCCTCGGTAGTATGGCCCTTCTTCTTGCAGTTCTTGCAGTACAACTTCGACTTATTTTTCTTGAAGTGGTATGCTTCACTACTCTCAGGTGCTTCTTTACCGCTCCTGGCCTGGTATTCTTCAAGAATTTTTACTTTCAGGTCGTCAGGATTTGGCAGTGTGTCTCTTGACTCGATGGCTATTCGGAAGTTTTCGAATGACGTTGGCAAACTGTAGAGCAGCATTATACTGAGCAGTTCTGGTGGTATTTTTATGTCCATATCCGCGAGTTTATCGACCACATCCATGAAATTATTTAGGTGATCACGGATGTCCTCATCAGCTGTCATACGTTTGAGAACTAGCTGTTTCAATAAGGTTGCCTTACGTGCAGGCCCAGTGCTTTGGTATGTAGCTTTAAGTTTGTCCCATACAGATTTCGACGACGTGCATGTTTTTATTTGCTTTAGTTCGGAAGGTGACAGCAAAAGTAAAATTTCAGCTCTTGCCTTGAGGTCTTCCTTTTCGAACGCAGATTTTTCCGCCGCCGCCGCAGTTGATGACAATATTTTCGTGCCACTTACAATATCCCAATAATCGTTTTTAATCAGGACGGCTTGCGCTTGTATATTTTTACCTTTTATTTAGTAGATAGTCGTATAGCCACGAAACCACGCTCTGCTACCAATTTGTTAGGGTTTATTTAGCATGGAAAAGCATGGCGAACACTAAATACATTTTTATTGGTAATCTTTTAACAAACGGAATAATATGACAATGTATAGATTTTTGTTTTCAGTATCTTGTCATTATTTCAAATTCGTACGGAGAATCATAGACAGTGCTGTGTCCAGTACTCACAGTCAGTTTACGGACGATAGTTTAAAGTGACAACATACGTCCGCGCGCGAGCTCCGAGGAATGATAATTAAAGCGACGCGGAGTCGCGGACGGTCGGGCGCGGCGCACACCCGCCCGCTTCCTCAGCCACCGCAAGCGCGCGCGCGCGTAACGGGACAATGAGTCATACTTTTTCGTGCATGCAGCCGGCATTCATCGATTTATTAGACGTCGTCACGTCAAAAACCGCTTGCTTCGAGCGGCAGCAAGCGAGGTCATGTTGCTCTTAGAACTGACGGGTGAAAGTTTACATTAGTGTACAAACGCAATCAGTGGAAGTCACGGGAATCGTCATGTAGGTTACGTAATTACGAGAGGCTTATGACTAACAGAGGGCGTCTGTCGGTGGACAAAAAAAAAGACAAGTATGTATATAAAAAAAAAAAACTCGACTGCATAAAAGCAGTTTTTGCCATCTAACTTACGATTTCGTTACGCTTGATACGCTGTTGAGTGTATGTTTTTTGTTAGAAATCATGCGTAGTCTTCGTAAAAGTTTATAAATACGCATTCTTTACAATAATACAATTAAAATCACTTGTTTATTACGAAATAGTTCGTTGGAGGTTACAAAAAAACGCGTTTATTTTATTTTTGCAAGAGGTGTATTATTATTATTACAAAAAAACATATAGCCTAATGACACTCTGGAACCGAAGAATCTAACGAATTCTCGCACATCAAAATCGTTCGAGCCGTTTCAGCTGTAGGCTGTCATATAGAAATATGCATATATACATACCACTCGAAAAACATAACCCTCCTTCTTACGCAGTCGGGTAAAAAGAAGATTATGATTTGCAGCTTCCATGTTAGTGTTTGATGGCATTACAAGACAGGTAGGTACGTCTTTTATATCAAGTTTATAAAAAATAATTCCCCGTCCGCTATAATATTGGAAGCATGTTGCCGTCATGCACCGACGGCTGAGGTTATTCTGAAAATCGACGAGTAACGTTACCCGCCGCTGCTGTGCGTTATTACAAGGTACGCTTATCGCTGTGCTTTCATTATTCATGGCTTAGTTAGGGAGATAATGATTCAATACTCATCGCAATGCATATAACGTCAAATTTTTAAATCACTTCATCTCATTTTGCAACATATTATATTTTTAATAAACAATATATTTAAATACAAAATATTAAGACGATCAAAAAATATAAGATAAATTTAAAAAACTAACGTAATTCTTTTATTGAATTTAGTGATTTATTAAATTTTAAGTATATAAATTAGTGGTGCCTTTAGAATTGCCCCAGATATCGATGAAACTATTGAATTATTGTTGATTTTCAATCTTAATGCGCTTTAAGTATAACTAAATTGCGCATTTTTACCCACAATTAAAGGATGGTAGCTTAGCTGGAGTGTTTTTATAATATTATTTTAAAAATACAATACATTTGACATTTTATCTTTCTAAGGCTTGTTGCTTAGGGTGTGAGTTGATATATTCGTTGGTCAGTTACGAATTTTATGTACCTATGTACATAATACATACACAGTTTGGCATTTAAACAAGTTGACAGTTTGGTAATACGTACGATAATTAAAAAAAAAGCTTTTAAAATTACTTAAAAGTCTAAAAGATTATTTGTAATCATTATAACTTATAGACTTCAAATATTAATCTCAGAGTATAAAAAATATATTTCGTAATTACTAATGTAACCGAAATAAAAAATTTTTTTTTTATATAAATGTCAGTCTTCTACGTGATAAGATTGTCCAATATCTCCCAGTATATTAAGTATAACGCACACTCACTGCGCACCCATTAACATTTCCTTATGATATTATAAGGCGTGATATACACCGTGTATGCTTAATGACGGTGATTTTGTGAATGTGCAAACAGCTTTACCCCAGCTACCTACTCGACGGTTTTCGGGCTCGAATTTAATGAAATTACGGTTTGTTGGTGGTTTTAAGACTGGCCACTATCATTTTGAACACGGAACTAAATAGCTTTTAAGTGATTAGAAAAAAGTTTTTTTTTATCAGCCCTGTTTATGAGAAGGGTAAGGCCATAGTCTGCCACGCTGGCCAAGTGCAGGTTGACAGACTTCACACATCTTCAAGATCATTGAGAACTCTCATACATGTAGGTTTCCTCACGATGTTTTCCTTCACCGTTTGAAGTTGGCGGCAATCACAATACGCACATAACTTCGAACTTCGAAACACAGAGGTACGTGCCGCGGGATTCGAACCCAGGACCTGCGGATCCTAAGTCAAACGGCCTCCCGACTAGGCTGCCGGAAACTTCCGGAACTTTTCTTGCCGGAAGAAAAAGTTAAATTCTCTTTTTTTTGTATAATGTTCAGCCATATGTTTGTGGGTCACCGTTTCGCCTACGACCACTTCAGCCCTGTAGGGGTATTCAAAACTTATCCGAGTCCGAGCGAGCTCTGAATACACCTACTGATTCCGTATCGCCACCGACCGCGTATAATAAGTACATGAAATTGACGTGGGTGTATGACAATGAAAATTAGACTTTAGAGTTTTAAACTTATAGTGTTAATTTCATTGTAAACGCACCCACGTCGAATTCTCGTAACGCAACCGATGGTAATACGGAATAAGGGCCCAGATCGTGGTGTGAATTAATGAAAGACTTTTTTAAATAGAAACTGACGTGACGTGTGTGCTGCTCCTTTTAAAAAGACCGCCGAATGCGGTTGAAACTATAGTCGGATATTTCGGCGCAAAACAGACGTGAGTGACCCGTAGTTTCTATTTAAAAATGTGTGAAAACCACGTTAATTTCAATAGTAAAATGAAAGACTTATTTTGAATTGCCTGTCATCGCAATGTAAATTGCATTATCTAATTTTTTAATTGAATTTTTTGAATTGAATTGTTCAGATGGCAGTGTCAAACAACCACAGTGTGCATGACGATGGATTTTTGGAAACTAATATAATCAAACTAAGTAAAATACAAATAGACATATTTTGAAGCATAATTATTTTTTTGCTCAAGCATTTGAGTCATCATCAAAAGTCTATTATTATGTACAAGCGAGAAAAAAAAAATCCTTGTGATTCTCTGGTTTCGAACCAATTTAGATTTTTAATAGAAAAGACTGGTAATTGAGAAGTAAACTCATAATAAGATTTAATTTAAGATTAGTCTGTTTGAAAACGATTTTTCAGTATTTACATTGTAAAAAAAATATTTTTGTAACATATGCCATATTTATTATTAGTACAAAAAAATAACTAATGACATTTAGGAAGTGAAAATGAATCTAACGACACCTCGCACATTAAAATTGGTCAAGCTTAGATAATCAACAGGATGTAATATCGACGGTAAAAAGCTTCAGTAACTTCTGTAACCCATAATATGCAAAGTTTTCACCAGAGACAAAAAACTTTTGAGATTTCAGAAAAAAATATCTCCTTTACTATTAAAGTTACAAGTGCAATATTTAAACATGACTGTATTGTATTTTGTGCTCTCCTATCAAGTGAAATGTTGTAAATCTACTAGAAGTTACTTTGAGCCATGTTTATGTGGGTTACGGCAATGGCATTTTTTTATACCTACGTAAAGACGTAACAGACGGACAGACGGACAACAAAGTGATCCTGTAAGGGTTCCGTTTTTCCTTTTGAGGTATGGAACTCTATAAATAACTTGGGTATCGGTTGCAGGAGTAACGCTTTTTACCGTCAATATAAACATACATACCTATACACATACATACAAACAACAGAAACACTTAACCCTCTTTGCGCAACCGGGTAAAAAGAAAAAAAAAACATATTGTATGATTTTTTGTCTTTTTAAAGCGATCACACTTTCCATTTTCCGCTCGATTTTTAGTAATCCACAGCATCGTTATAGACAGTCAATTTGTTACTGCCGCCGAAAAAAACAATGAGCATTTTTGTTCCGCTTTTCGACGCATAAAAATGCTGAAATCGCTGTCTGAACGGCGAAACGGAAAAAATACGTGGGAACTCTCGCGTGTGTACTTTTTGCCGATTTGATTCTAGTGGCGCGTGCTGAAGGCGTATTTAACTTATTTGTTGGTATATTTATAGACATAATCTATTTCATTGAGTCGTTCAGTATGTTGCGGTGAGCTAAGTTGGCATTTATAGTTCACTAGCTGCGCCAGCTTCACTAAAGTAATGATTAGAAGCGATGATGATGATAAAATATAACTCATGTCCGTAAAGAATCTCTGTGGCAAATTTCATAACGATTCGTTCAGCAGTTTGGTGAAAAGGTAACAAACAGACAAAGTTAATTTCTGTTTTATATGTAATATTGGTTAGGAAGTTAGGATAGTTAGATTAGGATTACAAATGCTTAAAGGGAGTCTTTTTTGTGAGATTTTTTGGCGGGAGCGTGAAAAATAACTGTAGACACTTTGTCCCATTTTCCTAAATCCGTATTATTTTTAATGTTGGTGATGTATAAAATAGTGTTTATATTCGATTAATAAGAATTATTCTACGTGAATTCATGTATAGGCTAGTAAAAACATATATTTTAGTGTTTGTAGAAAACTTTATAGAAGTTTCACAATAATCTCATTAAAGTTATAAATACTTTAATGAGGCATGACTAGAACTTGAATAACCTATTCACTTAACTCGGGCTATGACTGGTACATGACTATGTTCTGTCCAATACAAAAAAAAAACAGTATCGAAGCTTTAAAATTCTGGAACACTCAAGGTCACTTTTTGTTCCTTTCATTCTTGTTTTACCCCTGAAACATTTTTTGCCATGTCGGGCCTCGGTTGCCGGTCGTCTTCAATTGCCAATAACCGACGTCGTCCGCTACAAATGCCGCAACCCTAGCTCAAAAATTCGCTTCAACCCTCCTTCAACGTAACAATATGTTCGCTCCAAACGGCCTCAGTAGGGTTGTCAAATTACTCACGAAATCTGATGTGACGGCTGGTCCAAATATAGACCAATTTTTATTCGGCTGACAAAAAAGATTGATCTATTCGATTAGACTCAAATAAAAAATTACTTTGCACGCATTTTTAAAACTTTGCTATCTGAATTTTTACATTTTTCATATTTACGATTTTGACTCTTGGATCTCTAAAAAGATCAATTTTAAGCGGCTAGCATCATCATAATTTCAGATACAAGTAGTTCACTGTTAGATACAGGTGTCTCCCATGGATCTGCAAAGATCGGTTAGGAGCGGCTGATGATGATGCAATCATCATCTTCATCTCAGCCACAAAAAGTCCACTGCTGGACAAAAGCCTCCTAGATCTCCAAAATAACCGGTTGGACGCGGCTAGCACCATCTTCATCTCAGCCACAAAAAGTCCACTGTTGGACGTAGTCTTCCTCCAAAGATCTCCAAAAAGACCAGTGGCTTGTATCATCTTCATTCCAGCCACAAAAAGTCCACTACTACACTAAGCTCTCCTAGATCTGCAAAATGACCGTTTGGAAGCACTTTGGAAGCGGCTTTCTTCTTGTGAGCACGATTAATTTTAAATCCGTATGTAGGTATACTTTAATAAGGCATTTAAGGCATTTTAATGAGTAGGTATATTTTAATATAATGTATATATTTATTCCTAGCCTTATTAAAAAAATTAACTCTTGGATTAATTAATCAAATAAAATCATTTAAAGACACCTAGATCTTATGTATTGGGAAAGGCCCATTCAGGAAGCACATTCCACATTTTGGCGGTACGCACAATAATTTCAGCGGAAGACCAGCGCCGGCTGTTCGCAACTAGCAGTAGGTATGTTGAGCTGAAACCGATTTGTGGCGGACACAGTTTTTTTAATATAATTATTATTTTGTTTTATTTTATGTATTATGTTAAATTTATGTCTATTTCTATTTCTAAATAAAAGGTATGGGGAATGAGATGATGGCGGTCTCTTCTCTGGCAAATAATTTACCTATGTATATGGATCAATATACACCTTTTCCGTTATATGTCGCTTTGTTGATTTTGTGCAAAAAATTAGGTTTGAATTTGTATTTTTTTATTATGAAAAAGGCTAACGTTTGCCGTTTGACCACACTCACCCGATGGAAAACAACGATCAACAATGTGGACGAAAATAGATGCAACGAGATGCCAATTTACTTTTTCGTTGAATAGGGATCTATTTAAAAAGGAATACAGAAGGTGGAAGTAAAACTTCACAGCAGTTTTTATTTTAAAAATTCCGACATCGCTTTGTACGGGCTCTCTAAAAGTTAATTATGTAAAGCTGGAACGTTTTCCTCTATATCTTATGACGGATATCAGATGACAGGATCCGCTCATATATTCCCCGTGCACATTCTCTAAAGGACAGGTGATAAAAATTAGATAGTCAGGCTATTCGCCGCGTGGTTGGAGATTTTGAGCAAGCATCATCTTAACCAGTGCCTCATTATTATATTGTTATATCTAATCCTAATTAATATTAAAGCTAAAGTAACTCGGTCTATCCCTGAGTCCTGATTGTTATCTTTTCTGGGCCAAATGGCTTAACTGATCGATATGAAAGTTAATACAGATAGAGATAGAGCTGAAAACTAGGTAACTGTAACCTATGTGGTTACATTCTAAATCATCATCATCATAGTCATCGTTTTGTATCACTATTCTCACTATTCGGGTGAAATGCAACTCGCAGCCAAAAACGGCCAAGTGCGAGTTGGACTCGCGCACGAAGGGTTCCGTACATTATCTATAAAAACGGCAAATCACCTTTGTTATATGCCCCCAATATTATTTTATTTTAATTTAATTATTTATTTTTAAAGTGAGTAAACTCATTATTCTGTGAATATTTCAATCGTCCAACTGTTGCCATTATCAATATCGAGCAAAAACGAGCGAAAAAATCACGTTTATTGGAAGGGAGCCCCCTTAAATATTAATTTTATTCTATTTTTAGTATTTGTTGTTAAAGCGGCAACAGAAATACATCATCTGTGAAAATTTCAACTGTCTAGCTATCATGGTTCATGAGATACATCCTGGCGACAGACAGAAAGACACACAGACTGCGGAGTCTTATTAATAGGGCCTATTACTAAGACTCCGCAGTCTTTTACCCTTTGGGTACGGAACCCTGAAAAACACCTACGCTTCGATTGCCAGCTTATGATTTTTACTCTTGAACTAGTCGGCCCCATCAACAGACTATTGATTCTGCGTCATACATAAGGCTATAGCCCTAACAAAAGCCGAACTATTATTCCCTTTTCAAAGCAGCCATTAAATTAAAAGGAAGTATTCGATAAAACCCCTTATTCATGTTAACACGGCACCGCCGCGGCAGTGGAGCTCGTCAAACGACCCACCAGCCTTCAACTACCAGTTAAAGGGGTGTTAACATCCCACTGACCATAAACTTTTCGGTTTTGTGAACGTTCCCAAGGATTCGTAGCAAAAAGTCAGTGTTGCCAAATTACACGGTTTTTCTTCACAGTTTTTACTGTCATTGTTTGGGGATTGATTTCAATTTTTGTTCGCATATTAATTTCAGATGTAGGTGTGTATCTATATCAAGTGATCTGAAAATCTAGATAACTTACTTTCTAGCTGCGCTTCTTATTAATTACCTTAAATATTCGTATCTATTCACTAAGTATTTTTTATAATTTAATTTTTTTTTTTAGTACCTATTAAGGATTTAATATATAGTATCTCTAAATGACAAATACAATATATTAATCCGCAGGTATTTGAACTATCGAAATCCAAAGAAGAAAATAGAAAAGCGTTAGTGATTTGCTCAGTTTGTGACTTAGTAAAAAAATCTATAAACAAATCTATTTAACCGTTGTATTGTAGGTTTTATTACATACATTAACAGATGATAAATAATCGTTTGCATTTACATGCATACATACTATTCAATACGATAAAATCTTATTACACAAAGTAAGTACAGTTACAGTATAACATACAGTTTAAACACTGAAAGAAACAGACTTCAAAATACACAATCCGTTTACTTGGTTGACATATTTTTCCAATTATTTTGATATAAATGCTAAAGTTCTGGACTGCTTTTGATAAAATATATATGGGACCACCTCTGAAGTATATTATGCCTACAAACAAAAAAAGATTCGTCAAAATCATAATTGCCGAAGTGATCGCTGAATATACAAAAAAAACATACAGTCGAAGAGAAACTCCTTCTTTTTTTAAATTCAGTTAATAAAATCACGCCTATTTTCCAGGATAGGTAAATCATCAACGACCATGAGGCTGTTTGACATCACATTTGACCGTGGCTAGAGGGTTAAATGGAAGAATGGAAGATAGAGGGTATTACGCGGTTAGAGAAAATACAAAAGTAAAATTCAATAATTGGCTTGGCTTGACAGAGGGTCAGCTTGTAAAAGCCAAAACTTAAATGTCAATTTTCCTTAAGTCCTTTAACTGACTTACAGTATGCCCAGTTAAAGTTACTCTATTTCATAGATAAAATAAACTATTACAATTTAAATCAACCATTTTTCTCGTACTTCCTGGCAACGCTAAAAAAGTTAACCGCTCCAAAACATCGCTCCTATTGTACTCGGCAAACATTAAGCTGAATTTACGAGCAGCCAATTTTAGACGAGACTTAAGTACTGACCTTAATGTCCCTCCTACCGGTGAAAAGAGCGCCCAACATATTTTTATTAGCTTTTGATCCTTCGACAGATCTGCCACTTCATTCTGTATTTCTATGATAATATTGTAGAGAGAGTACTTGCGGTATGAATAAAATTTGCTTTATACTGCTCGGATTTGTGGGAATATTCTGTCTGGGATAAGTATTCCGTTTTACGTTTATGAGTCCGAGACGAAGCAAATAAAAACATGGTTACAGTGGCTATTGTCGAGAACTGGTTACAGATTTAGATAAGATTGCTGCGACAACTGTGGACTACGTTGGTATTAAAAATACCCCAGAGTAAAATTAAATCTATTTAGCTAATAATAGAGCAATTCTTGTCTAAGTATATATCATCTAAATCTCTATATATCATCTAAATCTCTATATATCATCTAAATCTCGTAAACGGCTCCAACGATTTTAATGAAATTTGGTTTGTAGGTTAGGGGACGATAAATCGATCATGCCAAGTTTCATTTTTAGTGAACCCGGGTTTGCTCGTATTTTCAGTCACAAAAATCCGAGTAGAGCTCGGTCACCCAAAATACTCTGTAATAACGTGCGCAATAATTAAATAACACCATTTTTTTAAATGACAACAAAAATATCATGATATTACGGAAAACCATTAAAGATTACGAATAAAACCTCGAGAATAACAAGAAATTTGTACTTTCAAGCAGCTTTATTTCTAAAATCAATTAAGTGAGACAGTGTTTTTTTTTCGGTAGTAACTACGAGGATCCCTTATAAAATCATCATGTCCGTCTGTCTATCTGTCTGTCCGTAAGTCACAGCCTTTTTACACAGATAATATTAGCACTACTTATATGAAATTTGGCTGGTACGAGTAGATGTGTTCAATGACCCAATATTTAATAAATAAATAAATAAATATTTGTGGACATTTCACACAACACCATCTAGCCCAAACTAAGCAAAGCTTGTACTATGGATCTAGATGACTGATACAATATATATATACTTTTTTTTTGTATATATATATATACATATGATACATATAAACACCCAGACACAGAACAAACATCCATGTTCATCACACAAATGTTTGCCCTGGGTGGGGATCGAACCCACGACCTACAGCTCAGCAGGCAGACGTACTACCAACTGAGCCACAAGGCCAGTAAAAAATTCAGTAGTAAAATAAAAATACATATAAATGGAGTGCCACCCCTATTTTCTTTTTTTTAAAGGGATGAAATGTTTTTAGGGTTCCGTACCTCAAAAGGAAAAAAACTGAACCCTTATAGGATCACTTTGTTGTCCGTCTGTCCGTCTGTCCGGGTGTCAAGACCTTTATCTCGGGTATGCGTGAAGGTATCGAGTTGAAATTAAAACCATTTATGCAAATCCATAGTATCTTGCTGCAGAAAGAAAAATAAAATTTCTCAGTTTTCGTAAAAAAAAGTTATAGCTGAATATGTCGTAAAAAACGCACATTTCGACACTCACAAGGGAATCAAAACCTATGGGGTACTTCCCGTTGACCTAGAACTATGAGATTTGGCAAGAAGCATTGTGTTAGAGTACACAAACTGGATCCGTAAATCCGAAAACTGGACATTTTTAATTTAATCACAAAAAATTGTGTCTCTATGCAAGGAATGAGGGCCCAAATTTTAAAGTGAATTAACCGTATCATGTGGGCTAACATATGAAAGAGCCTCATTAGCATAAGCTAAAACAGGTTTTTAACACATTCTTCGCCCCCTGCAGACCCTTCACTTCAGCTGGGAACCAAAACTTTTTAGGCGAATTTTGATTAAGTACAGAGTGGCCGCGCAAAGCAACGTTGACTGCCTCAAACGCCGGCGGTTCACTGACTACTACAAAATGAACGGGACGCTCGCTCGGATCCGAGTGGGAGGTGCCGCTACTATAGCCCGCCCCACTCGGATCCGAGTGGTGAGCAAGGAATTAAATATTTTTATGATGTATATTTTTCGGCATATGAAGGAAAATATAAAAAAAAAAATTCGATTTCCCCCTTTTATTTAATTTGTACGGAACCCTCGGTGGGTGAGTCTGACTCGCACTTGTCCGGTTTTTTTTTTCAACGAATAGGTATTTTACGTACGCAAACGAATTCTTTACTTCACTAGATATATAGACATTTGTTCATTTCTTTCGCTCATTCAATGTTACAGTTTTCAATTATTATATGTAGTTAAGAAAAAACTGAAACAACCGAATTCAAAGTATGAATTTCAAAAAACGAATTCGCAATTTTGTTTTAATAACCAAACTACTGGACCGATTTTAATGAAATTTATATATGCAACTAATCAAAAGTATATCCTTACAAACAAAGGAATAATTTTCTTGAATTGGTTTATGAATGACGGAATAATGCGGTAAAAAACATTAAAAATATACCACCTTTTTGAGCCTTGAGCCTTTTTTGAAGTTATAACTGACCTCAAGAAAGAATTTCCGATATATCTCAGAAAGCATATTTGGGTAAAGCTCTTTTTTGTTTTTGATCACGGAAAATTATTTTTAACACCTGACCTAAAGGTAGAACTGTTAATAAGTTTGACGTGTGTTCCTGTATATCTGAGTGTCTGTCTGTTTTTTTTTTTGTTTGATAGATAATTCTTAGCTATGTACTGATTTATTAGAAATAATATTTCAAGCAGGAGTTACACAAGTAAAAAAAAAATCAACCCTACCCCATTATGTGGAATATCATGGAAAAAGTTTCTTAATATATGACTAAGGTTTGATACATATTTTTATCCTCAGGTGAAATATCCTAGTTAAAGCCCGTCAAAAATGAAAAAGAATAAATCACCCTTCTTTAGAGGTATAATATGATATAAATTTTGTGACTCCTTTTTGTAGCGGTTTATGTTTTGTCTCCGAGTTAAATGGCTGTGACATAAGGACAGACAGACGGAACCTTAATTAAGAGGGTTAGTAAAGTCATGACTAATGATAGCATCAATGATTCCATTTTATTTCCACCTCTTGAGGTCGGGTTTTTCTAAAAAAATACTTTGCTTATTTCATTTCAAAATTTCAAGGCGATTGCTTATTGGTTGCCGGAAAGTCTAAAAGTACTTCAAATGAAGCTAAACGGGGTGGTTCGATTTAATATTTAAACTACGAGGTCAGAGTTTTATGATCCTGCCCCTTACCGAACACGTAGACAGATTCAATTTTCTTTATTTCGCCTGGCACTCTTCCAAGAATCAACCGCGGGCAAATTAGCTCGAAATCTTATACGAAACGAATTTAAAATTTAAATTTTGTAAAGGAATAAGTTGGAAAAACCCGAACGACAATAGTCTGTGAGTTTCAATTAGACCACTGGAACTCTGACAATGGAGAGACAGTTCCATGGATCGAGAACGCTGAGAGCTTTTTACTAAAAGGGAAACACGGGGTTTTTCTTTTTCTCATTCATTTATACTGTAGATGTCCGTAAATTACTATGATTTTCTTCGAGTTGAATTAGGGTTTCTGCGAGTGAGTGTGGAATTAAAAAAATCGCCTGATGAGCTGTGTTATGGACACGGCCGTTTGTTGTACGTGAATACGTCTCGTAACGGGTAATAGTTTCTTAATAAAATATTATTATTTATGTATGTCATAATCATAAGAAGTCCTTTGGGTATACATGTTTTGTTTATGATGGCAACTGTTTCATTTAATGGGTTCAGGAAATTCGCATTCCTCGCATTCATTATTTTACGTTGCTGGCACTGCTTGACTCGATCATATGGTGTTTTATTGCTACCATTCAATTGCTGTTGAGATGCCCTTTCCAACCGTATACGATTCCTGTATTTTGAATTGTCTTTCCGACGCGTTTAGGCTGACATTATATTTTTTATTTAATTTTAACACCTTATTATATTCACAGTCACAATTTGTTACTAATGTTATATAAGTATATATAATTGATAGATTTTGATGAGCACTGACGATTAAAACTTAAATGAACGTCGTAGCTTCACCGAGTCAAAAGTTATACTAAATGGAAATCTCGATACGCAGCAAAATTGGCTTCAAAATAGCGGGGCTGCCCTCTCCTCCGCGCGCGATGTGTTACTTATCTTACTTACAGTCCTTACTTATCTTAATAAATTCTTTGATTTTTTAGCTATCCAGTGGTATAATTGAAATTTGGATGGGGATGATAGATATATAGCTACAATACGAAACTGTATCCCCCATTTTGTTATCATTCGTTTTTTTGAATTGCGTCCCTATGGAAGCAATTTTAAAGACGTATTCACGTCAAAAAAATATGCAAGAAAAGCTTGAGCCTTGAGCCTTGGGTTCAAGTAGAATATTTAAATAACCGCATTTTTTAAGTGTTTGTGGACAGTTGCGTAAAATATAAATTAAAATAATTTCTAAGTTTTAACTATGAAACCGAAAATTATGATCTTTATTTATGTCTATGACTTTCTATCTATACCTAGTCTATGAATAAATGTTAATTAATTTCTAAGATAAATTCTAGACGTTACGATAAAATTCAAATAAAATAATACTTCATCAAAAATATTCGAGATCACAAACAATTTCTTAGGGTAATTGACTGTGAAGAAAATTTGGAATAAAACAAAAACCAAAGTCTTCCACTTGATGGAGCTCCATAATTGAGTGCAACGAACTTTAGGAACCAAGTGGTTAGTATTATTAAAAAATATTATGATAGCTAGAGTAGATACTCTAGCCTCCTCCCCATATGCGATGATGATAATTATTATTAATGCCTTTGTTATATTTTATTGTTGCTGTAGTGTCTCTGTGTGTCAAATAAATGTTTCTTTCTTTCTTTCTAATGTCAATTATTATAGTTTAAAAAACTGATAATAAAATACGCAATTTAGTTTATTTTGTTGATATATTTTCCAGTTATTTTGTTTTAAAAATCAACTATTGAACCTTAAAAACATAATTCAATTCCAAAGAGATTCTAACACTACCGTTTACTCCATTTTAAGCTTATGTCACATGGCACCAACTGTCAACAAACATCCACTTGTCATTTGTTTATGATTTTATTTTGTGGTCAACAAGGAGGATTTATCTCGCACAATAATTTCTCATTTCTCAAAAGTTTTTGACGCACGCTTGTCTTGCTCTTGACCATTTTTTTGTATTTGTACATTTACATTTAATCAATTTAAACCCTACAATCTTGCCAATTTTGAGATTTATATTCTATTACCGTTAAAAAGATACAGGCGTTTAAGTATAAGACGGACAGATAGATAGACATACAGACACCGTAGCCAAATAGGAATATGGTGGTATAGTGGTCATATTTTAAAATATTTTCATGTTGACTTGTGGTTATTCTACGTTATATCATTGGGATCTTCATTTCAGAGGACACCTACTAAATTTGATATTGTTGTCTGAACAATTTTAGCAATCTTTTGTCGACATAGGACGACTTTTTGTAAAGTGCACCTTGGAAGAGTATTACGTCTTCATTCCAAATGTTAGTGTATACCAAAACGTGGACGGGACGGGACAGAGGCAAAATAGAATAGTTTTTTTTTTACTAAAGCATGCGAAGTCGCGGTCAACAACGAGTATCGTATGTTTTGATCTTCAAGGATCCTTAAGAGAATGGATATGTATATCCATTCCCGCGCTAGCTGTTTTAGTTGCTTAGTTTGTTTGTTTGTATCAAGGTATTTAGCAGTACTTAGTTAAACAAACTGAAACACATTATACCGACGAGCTTCACCACTACAAAGTTTTGAAGAGCAAACATTTAATTTTGTACATAGGGTAGACATAATTTGAAATGGTTTCGGTTGTTTACAGTGCTCTAATCAGAATTTATAATTAGTATAGGAAAAGTATTATTATGAAAATGTCATTTGTTTTTTTTTCATATGCCTAACAAACTTATATTTTTTTACAATATAATACTTACATAATAAATTATATTAAAACTAATAAATAAATAATAAATATTTTTAAAACTGAGTAAATGGAGATTCTTGTAATTAATTAATTAATTATTGAGTATAATAATTCTTTGATTGAATCTTTTGATTTGATTTTTATACTTTTGTAGTACCTTCTACTGAGAATTATAAGAAACTAGCTGTACCTTGCGGCTTACTCGCGTAATGATGAAAAACGGTGATGCTGAAGGGAAGCGAAGAAAAAAAAAAACAAAATTTCTTCGTCCGTTTGTTTTTATTCTCTACCTATCTGTCTTTATTTTACAGCCGTTTTATTAAAAAAACTCAAAAATAAAATTAATAATATAATAAATTTTATAATTTTTTAATAAATTAATAATTTTGTCAATTCAAAAATATGTATGTATTTTATTCAATCGTAGTCTTTTCGTTTGATCGGTAACTCGTGTGATATTAAGCAATAAAAGTGGTCTACGATGGAGCATGCATGCCTAGCAGAAACTTATTCACTCGTTATTTAAAGACACCCTGTATTATGCACTTTCAGAAAAACCTATTGAGTAAGCGTATTCCTAATTTTACCACTATTAATAAACAATGTTATATATAACTGTAAATTTTTGAGAAATTGTAAATAAATAAATAAATGTTTTGCTCTTAAAAAGTCTTTCTCATGCCTTTTATTAAAATCTGTGGCATTGGCTACGGAATCCTACAATATGCATGTTTTAATACGCACTTGGTCAGTTATTTTTTTATCGTTACAACATTATTATATCACAAACAAGGACTTACTGTAAATAGGGCGAATTCTGTGATCACAACAAATTAAAGTATATGATTATAAAGCGTGTTTTATACACATACAACACACTATAAAATACTAGGCTTCTAGAAACGTTTTTCTATGTAGGTAAGCAAAATGAAATTCAAGCGGAAATATTAGGTAAGTACCGTTTCTCTAAGAAAAAAATCAATTTCCCGAGATATCGAAGGCGGTGATCCAGAAACTCAAATTTCCACTTGTCGCTTCGTCATTTCTCTATGAAATTTTATCTCTAACATTTACTTTATTTAATATCTCCGTCATAGTCTTTAAGCATTTTCACAGCTTGCTTGTTTCAAGAAAATTCGCGCTTATTCAGTAATGTCAGTATCGAAAGTTGATTTAATTTTTAACCGACTTCAATAACGGAAGAGGAGGATGTTATCAATTCATATAATTCTTTTTTGTACCAATATTTTATTTTGAACAAGGCTCGAAACAGTTATGATAGATAAATAGATAAAACTCTTTATTGTTTACACCTTAGCTATAACACTAATTTATAAGAAAATATTTACGTGCTAGTGAAACAACAGGCGGCCTTTATCACTAAAAGTGATCTCTTCCAGGCAACCTTGTGATGCAGTTATGGTTTGATTAACTCAGCACCTGTTGCCACTCGACCAGTATATAGTTTTTGCGTTGTTTGGGTCGAACTTTCGTTTATAATAATAGATTTAGAATAATGCCATTCATTTTTTTATTTTTTTATATAGAATAGCTCTACGTTTGACCACCAGCACGCCTGATGGAAAGCGATACTGTGGCCGAAGATGAAGCACGTAGACCTAGAAGATACTTATTCACTCTAGACTTGAAGACACCCGGGTTATAGTTTTCAAGAAATAAGGACAGCGGCAAGGCATTCCATTCCCGAGCGGTTCGTATTAGGAAGGTGGAAGCAAAACACTTTGTTCGAGCTGATGGCAAATCCACCATAAAGGGATGGCATTGAAGCGTTTTCATTTAAACATGTATTGTCACCAAACAAGTAACCAAATTTCAGATCAATCAGTTAGAGATAACTTGCTTAATATTCAGTTATAAGATTTGAGGCAATACCTACATACAAATAAGTTAAGTTAAATAAAACCTTGTAAAAATCCATTGAATTACATGTACTATGTAAAAATCACTTTTTTCTTTTATAACTTACATGCTTATTACACTCCAAGTTTAACTAATTTTCTAAGTGAATGAGCCATGAAAGAAATTTTCGTCCGTGATTTACGATCAAAGTCGGGGTAGTCTACTGTTTTTTTTTATTAATTTAATTTTGTTTTAGGCAATAGTTAAAATATTTACAAATTATATCTATTAATTGTTTTTAATCTTTTGTAAAATACCCCAAATGTTTTACTTTGTACTAAGTATTTGATATTTGTTAAATCCGTTTGTATGGAGCAGATCTTCTAAAATGCATATCGAGGGACTCTTTGGATGTATCAGAAAAAACCTAGAAAACATAGATTCACAATAATCACACATTTATAAACTAGCTGCATCCCGCGGTGTCACCCGCGCAGTTAAAAACGGCAGTGCTGATGATAAATAAATAAATAAAATTCGATTGATCGATCGAATCGACTGTATTTTTTTTTATTTTTTTTTACCTTGTTTGTTACCTCATAAATTTTTACTGGGTGTACCGATTTTGATGAATCTTTTTTTTTTAGAAGCTGGTGCTTCCCGTGGGACTACCCATTTCAATTTGGTCCAGTTCTGATAATGGCATCCATAAGAAATCGGTTGCTTCAGTTTTTTAAACTATATTTATATTTATATTTAGCTAGATTAGGTTCTGAAATTGTGACAAAGTATTCATTTATTAACAATTGTATTAGTTTTGAATTTTTTATTTTCAAATTTTAAATTTAACTACGGATATTTTACATAATTTTATAACTAGGCGTTTCGAACACTGCAGCGTACGTGGTCACGGGTGAGACTAGATGACAGTTGTCTTATTTGTAAAAATTATATAAAATACACGCGATAAATCCGTTAAAATTTGTTAACCTTCGTAATAATCTTAAAAAACATTAATTTTACAAACCTTATTTTTACTTGACTATTTATCAGAATTTGCAAAAACGCGACACCTTTATAATTAAAAATCAATACTGACACATTATTTGCATGTATCGCATCCCCACCCGTCTCTGTAATGTTCATGCAAATAACATTAGCGCGCGATGCGTGTCACAATGTAGGTTCACGAACGGCTTCATGTCATGTGAGGGCAGCAATCACAGGGTCGGGGCTGATGCGACAATCGCAGGCGACTGGTACAGGGTTGCGACAATCGCAGGCGATTGGTACAGGGTGCGACAATAATGGGCGCGTCAAGGAAACAACCGTCGTGTGCGCATTGAAAACTACTCATACAAATTATGTATACGTTATATTAAATTGAAGTCTACTACTACTACTAAGCCTACTTCCATACGTTTTAGTTTGATCATAGTGACTAGCTAAATTTTAAATGACTAGAGCTATTTTAGTTGTCCTCGATCCAGTGAAAGCGCAATCACACGCGAGACGTGATAACAAAAAATATCCATTGAATGTTTTGAAAGTTCCGTACATACATGGTGATCAGATGATGCCCGAATCGCTATATATATATAATAATTTAGTGAAGTAGAAGTAGCCCCTGTATCATGATGCTGCACGTGAACAGAAACTCCCTACATTCAATTTCAATGCTTGCCTTAAAGGTTGTGAATTTAAAAATTATATAAAATTAATTGCAATAATATATATATTCAAAGGCAGGGTTCATAGATCGTACGTTAATCAGATCGATCGTGACTCTTGGAACGGTTGCTTAAGTCTGTGCATGATACCATTCAGTTTTATTTGCGCATATTTTGCAAATACCTCAGGTCTATAACTATAAAACGTGTAGGAAGTCAATACTTGTGTTTTTATTTTTATTTTCTTGCTATGGCATGTTAATAGGCATTTTTCTGTTTTCGTTACCATCAACATCAATAAAAAAACTGTGGTTAAAAAGGTTTCTACTAAATTTATACCATCTATTAATAATCTCAATATCAATAAATAAGCTAATTCTTCTCATCTTGGCAGCGGTTGGGCGGTGGTGACACTTTCCATTTTAGCGGCTATTTACCCTGAGGGCAACATTACCACATATCTTTATGCAAATGTGGAACCGCACCACTAATGCACTTAATATGATATATGGTTATTCTTCTAACTTGGAGTATTTATTCTAATTTCTTTTCGTGCTAGACGATAATATTTAAAGTTCACACAATTTTGGTAAATATTTTCTTTTTAACTCGACTGCGCAAGAAGGAAGGTTATGTTTGTCAGGTGTATGTATGTACATATGTGGGTATTAATGTATCATTTATATATTACCTCATTTATATATATTTAAACTGATGTGGTGTCGTTAGATTCCTTTTAACTTCACAAGTGTGATACATACAATAGAATTTATTCTATAATTAAAAAAAAAAAAACACTTTTGCAAAAATAAAAATTACTGTTTTTCGTAACCTCCAATGAACTTTCTCGAACATATAAATAGTTTTACATGAATTATCTAGACAATTTTGAGACTTGTATCTATTACAGTTTTTTGCTAAACATAAAAAGAAGGAAAAAAAACATTGAAACACGTTTGTTGTATGGAGAACCCCCCAAATTTTTCACTCTTTTTGTTATTATCTTTTATTGATAAATCCACCCTAAAAATTCTGTGAACATTTCATCTTCCTACTTTTATGGTATAAAAGATACAACCATTTGAGGGTAGGACAGACAGATAGACAGAGACTATAGTTCCAAGAATAGGCTCCCGCATCCTTAGTACGGAAGCCTCAAGAGAAACCAGCTCAAACAAATCTGAATTTCCATTCAGATTTGGAATATTTAATTTAAATTTAAATGGAAAAAGTGCAAAGGTTGTCCATCGCTATTCAACGCGGTAACGCGGCTAGCATCATGGGTACTCTTGCGCCTGGTATAGTTCGAGGTGGGCTTTTTGACTGAGCTTCTAATTTCTTTTTTGTTAAGTTTATTATGAATGAAATTAATTTGTAATTTGTATTTAAATATTTGACTTGCTTAAATAAATAATTTACTATAGTTAATATTTAAAAAAAACTTAAACACGTCGCACATGTCATTATTGATAAGTTTGTGATTTTAATAGTCGTGCTATTACTATAGTACCTAATACAACAATGTTTGATTTATTTTTGTTCATAAATGCAAAAGAGTTACCTACAATAAAAAAGTGTACTTACAGTTATTTGCAAAGTAAATTTATTCACTACGTATAAAATTCACAAATTTAGTAATTGTGATTTCAAATTCTCCGTAAATATTTGAAATTGTCTCAGTGCATGCGATGCGTGCTTCAGACAATTTCATATTTTTCGAGTTGGTTAACTGGAAAAATCACTTAGAGAGATTAATAATTGAAATGTTTTAGAGCATGACAGTGGAACACAGCATTATACAAGGTTGATGTTTATGTATAATTAACATTTGGTATTTTAAACGATGTGCTTCCTTTATAGAATATGCAAAAAAAAATGTTTTGAACAGTCTATACACCTTCAAGATTGTCTTAATTCTACATTTACCGTACGGACTACTATTGAAAAATAATGTGGAAAAAGTTCCGAGTAGGTTCTTTCGATATATACAATCTGGGTTTATTTAAATCTCGAGGGAATCGGTTTATTTTAGGTAAGCGTGCTCCAGCGCAGATTTTAACATCGCTTAATATTAGGTGAGTTGGCGGTCAAGATCAAAGCTATCTTGTGTTAAAAAAAAATATGAATGTTTGTAACTACTTGTAATATTTTCTACACAGTAAGTATAGCATGAAATACTAGGCGTGCACGTAAAATATAAAGTTCAAATAAGTAAATGTTATAGTTTTATAAATAATACAAAAAACACAGTCTCGAGTTATTTCATTCTCATCAAGTCAAAGTAGTAGACCACCTCTGTACCTATATTCTCTACCCAAAGAGGTTGCAACATCACCATTTTCTCTTTAAGTATAATTAGTAATAATAGTAATTAGCAATTAATTCAATAATCTAATTATATTCCTGTTGTATTACATTACAAATATTTATTTATTGACGTCTATAAACGGATTAAATATAAAACCAGCGAAAATCCTAACGCGAAATCAAATATCGAATGCCGAACTTTGCTAACTTTTAAACAGAATGATAAACTACCCAAAGTGTCGACGAGAAACTGAACGCAAACAAATTTTTATCCCATTTTCAATCGGAGAATTCTTGAGAAGAATATTCCTGAGTATAGACGACGTTTTCAAAGGGCGAGCCCAGTCGGGATTGCCAATCAAATAAATATCGACTGGTGAAATCCACTTTACCTATATAAAGTGATGGGGGCTGCGGCCGGGATGAAATTTTAAGGGCCTGCTTAACAACCTGTGGATAGGTATGGCTGGGACATAAGATCATGTTTCAAAGTTTGTTGATGTTGTTACATTTTAGGTAAGTAGCTTAAGAAGTGATTCAAATTAAATGGGTACAAACTGTTTTGACGTTTATGTAGTAAGTATAATAATTAATTCTGTTTAAATTTCGGTAAGTCTTTTAACGGGAACAGCGGATCTAAAACTAACACTGAAAATATCGTTTAAACATGAAAGATAAACATAGTAAAATATAAAGGTAAACGTACCTTAGCTAAGGTTTATTTAACTTTAAATGTGAGGAAGTTATTGTGACGTGCGACTAGTAGATATATGGGTTGATATTATTTCACGATAGTTAAGATATTTTACTATGGAAACTAACGTGGTTTTCACACATTTTTAAATGAAAACTATGCGGTTGAAACTATAGTCGGATATTTCGGCTCAAAACAGACGTGAGTGACCTGTAGTTTTTATAAAAAAAATAGGTAAGATACTATATTTTTCTATGGAAGCACCACAGTGAGAACATTCAAACATTTATTATTTTTGGAAACAAGTTGAGAAACAAGTAATAGTCAGTGACAAACTTGTATGGAAACAATAACGAAATGTAAAAAGCGAATGACGTATATTAGGAAGTAGTAAATGAAAAACGGGAACATCCAACGACACCTGACACATCAAAATCGGTCAAGCCGTTTAGGCTGTAGGCAATCATATAGAAACATACATATATACCCTCATATATATGTGGGTATGTATGTATGTATGTATGTTTCTATATGATCGATGTATGAGTGTAGTGTATGTACACTCGAAAAACATAACCCTCCTTACGCAGTCCGCGCAGTTGAGTAAAAACTAAAAAGCAATATTGTAATTTATACACAATATGTACTAAGCTTTTTAAAAAGGACATAATAAACTAGATATGTACTGCGCAACGTATACAAAAGAAAACAGTGAATACCTATTTGTTATCCAATATATAAGTTCTCATAAAAGACATATTACAGCTATAGGAAATCAGACCTCAGGTCATAAATACAATTCTCACAACGCCGATATCGATTTATAATCGACTCAGCAATTAAAATTTAATAATATCTAATGACGAAAATGATCGCGATTCTCGTTATATCTCCCCGTCTTGTTTTTAGGGTTCCGTACCCAAAGGGTAAAAACGGGACCCTATTACTGAGACTCTGCTGTCTGTCCGTCCGTCCGTCCGTCCATCCGTCTGTCACCAGGCTGTATCTCATGATCAGTAATATTTAGACAGTTGAATTTTTCACAGATGATGTATTTCTGTTGCCGCTGTAACAACAAATACTAAAAAAAAACAGAATAAAATGAATATTAAATTTAATGTATTTGTATACATTATATGAGCAAACACTTTTTAGATATTTTATAGATTAAGGTTATAGCTTAAATTAATACGTGTAAGGGAAATACTCACGCTAATTTTTTTCAAAGATTATATTTGTTTTGTCTGCGTAATTAAGATATTTCATTGTACCAAATTACAGTAGTATTAAGTCTGACCAAAGTTGCGGGCAAGCAGAAAGACACATAAACACGGCGAAACTAAAAATGGAATCTACGGAACCCTAAAAACGGTAAAACTAGAAATATACTCAGTGCTTTGACCCCTAACAAATCACCATCAAACTTCACATATCGCTTCACCACTTTCTTAGAAACCTGAGAAGAGGTAACATCGACTCCGGCGGGAGGCGACACTCGTTTCCTGCAGCGGCCGCTCTTTGATAAGCGCCTTTGACTGCTCTCAATGGTTAGTGATTTTTTCTCGGAGCCTTTAAACTGATATCGAAGATTTTATATTGCATTTTTGCGACGACGGTGGCAGTTTTATCTATGATATTCTTATTTTGCTGTGAAGTTTATTCCACATAGAGATATCTGAAGAAGTGTGATGTTTATATATGTAAGTACCTATATTTATAACTCTTCTCTGGTTACCAATATATAATCCTAATTGTGAAATACCGAATAACATTCCCTCGAATAAGATTATTTTCAAAAGACAATTTATCAAAATCTCGAAAGCTCATTTGACATCTCGTCAGATAAAACAGAATCTTTGTAATGCGAAAATGTATGTGTATAATAAAAATAAACCTGATAACCGAATCTTTATAAATAAGATGGTTTCTGGATATAATAATACAGAAACCTAACGAACCTAACCTAATAATTGTTCGGGCAAATGATACTGATAGCTAGCAAACTTATGGAATCCGAAACTCATGACAATTAAAACACCTGGAATCAGTCAGTTCTATGAAACGGATTCGGGCAAGTAAGATTCAAAGCAATATATTTCGGATTACCGATTTACGTACCCAACTACATATATTTTTGAGGTCGGTGTCTGTATGGGACTTACTTGATGATGGCTTAGGGCCAGACACCGACCTCAAAATTATAGTTGGGGTACGTACCCACTTAGGCAGAGCCAGTTTTCATTTAATTTGTCGGTATTATGTTCATCAGTTGTTATTTCTTTAGTATTGAAGTCGATTTTTTTTGTGTAAGTATTGTTACTTTTTTTTTTGTATTTTGTATTCTTTTGATGTCTAGCGGTTGTGTGCCAAAGAATGAAATATACATACATAAACTACTTATTTCGGATGATACTTATTTCCGCTTCAACGTCTTTATAAACTGATTCTTTTTGACACGTGTTTCGTGTCTTTAATGTCCTGGAGAAGAGAAACACGTGTAGACAAGAGTACCAGCTTGAAGTCTTCGTACGGAAATAACTAGATATTAAAGTCAGAATACGTTTTGAAGATGAAAATTCGCAAACACCTGATTCAATAATCCTAAAATAAACTTAGTGAAAAAAACTATAATATATAATATAAAAAAAATTATAAGAAATAGATTCAGTAACAAATAAAACTACTCTTAGTCGTTTTATTTGTAGGTTGCCGGAATTATCAATTAGCCTCCAGCCATCAAGCTTCTGTGTGTCACTTTTGGTGTAGGAAGAATATTCGCTTATTTCTCACAAACATCGCAGTTACTGGAAATAAGCCATAGTAATATCCTGGAAAAGATATCCTTAGGACTTATTAATTTCATCTTTTGTGTTGGTTCGGAGTTTTTTCAAATTAATTTCATTGCTGGCGAGATTCCGGTGATTTATATCGGCCTTGAAATTAATCGTAGCTGTCCTATTCTGCGTATCAGCTTCGCTTCGTCGCCTTTTTCGCGCCTTTGTCGGCATTCCTGAAATATGTTACCCATTGAAATATGAAATATTAATTGTTTTTTGTGTGCCAGGATATGAATATTAAAATGGGCTAAGGTTCTAATTATATGACTGTAAGACATATTGCTGCAGTAAAATAAATTGTTATGGTCTAAGATCCCGCTATAGGACGACCTTCACCGATCTGGTTAATGGATGAAAAGTATTTTATATTCAATTAAATATGTCAATAAATCAGACTGGGGCAAGTTACTAGTATCGATTTACCTGTTTATTTATATACCTACCTACCCAAGAGTTGTGACGGGAAAAAAATTGTCAACCTAACGTTTGCATATTCTATGGGTTTCATACTTTCGATTGGTATGGAATTTGTCTTTAACAAAAACGAGTGAAAAATTAAAAAAAAAAAAAAAAAAAAACTGGACTGAATTTTTTTAGACAACCCATTTGCAATATATTTATTGATATATTTAATTGAATATAAAATACTTTTCATCCATTAACCAGCTCGGTGAAGGTCGTCCTATAGCGGGATCTTAGACTATTAGGTTTAGGACTATTCTCAAATGCGCTTGGACATTCGATTGTTATTTTTTATTATACTCGTATTTCTTGTAATAAATCTAAATTGCTGTAGGTATTTGACAGATACCTTTCTTTTCTGAAATATGCAAACACACTTAAAATTAATTTTGTAAGAAGAGAGAAAAGGTTCTTAAAGACTACTTCAAATAATTACTTAAAAATCGTAAACTCCTAGTACTTCTAAAGAATTCGAGCAGTACCAAAAACCAACTAATTGTAATACCTAATTGTAATTCTGACCCGCCAACTAGTAAGTTTTACAGTATTTCTTTATATTTTATAAAAACATGCTGATCTCCCAGTATTCCAGACAGACAGTCGTTTATAGAATAGAATATCGCACTGATTTTATACAAACAAATACACATGTACACGTCGTTCTCTCAATGCAGTTGCATTATCTTTGTCTCGTCCTCAAATTCCAGAAAGAGTTCAAAGCACTATTTTATTACACCAACTGAAATAGTGTCGTAAACCGTCTGAAAGTTTTTTAGAAAACTGCAAATGTGGCAACACATAAAACGTTTCCTTTATTATCTTTTGTAGCGTTCGTTGTAATGCATGCAAATGAAAAGAGCTCGAAATAAGGCACGAGTTTTAGGAAGTGGTCACTAAAGGCTTAGGTAACATAAATACACACTACTAAACTTATACTTGTTATACATAGTTAGTTAATTATTATATAGTGACGCAATATTCGATTCTTATTGCGAATAATATTAATAAATTGCCAATTTAGCCAGTGCTATGAATTTAATTTATTTTTCATCTTACTAGCTCGTAAAGTTAGGTTTCCAACGCTAATACTGGCGTGGAAAAGTTCATTTTGCTCCCTAGCGTGGAAAGTAATTTCAAAATTCGAACACGACGGAGCTCTACATTTTCAATACAAAATATTTCCAACCTCTTTGTATAATACCTTCACAAAATGAAGAAAAATAGTTCGATTCAAGGAGGTTACTATCTTAGCTTAAAGAAACACTAAATACTATAATAAAATAACTTAGACATTTTGTATATTTACGTAAAATGTAAATAAAAATGTACTATTTACTTTCTCTTAGCAGTGTTTTGAATTTTTAGTACCATGTACACGAAAAAGGTTTGTATGAGTAAAGAAGAATATTACCTATGTGAGTTGTGTCAAGAGCCTAATAGAAGGAAAAAAATTGAGTAAAAAAAAACTTTGTACTACGTAATTTTGTTGTAAATAATGTTAAAAATTAATTAAATGTGTACATGTAAGTGAACTCAGGTGATTATAATGTAACTTTAGGACCAGTAAAGTTGCATAAATGCCAAGCAGATTTTTCTACTCGAGAAAATAGGTGAACTAAAAAATTTCCTCGCTACATTAAAAATGAACATTGAAGATGAAAAATTTTGTATTGCACTCGGCTGTAAAGTTATTTTATCTCGTGTCTTCTTGAATCCATCGCTACGCTCAGGATTCTACACTAGAACCACTCGCTGCGCTCCAGGTTCAAACCTAGAATCCTTCGCTTGCTCTGGATTCAACTGTCAGACATTCGACGGCAAAATACAACTTTCCAGCCTAGTACAATAAATAACTATTGTTAATATCTCCAATTCTGTCCATTCAAAGAGGAAACTTAAATAAAAACTTGAGTTTTTTTGGCCTATTTTTGTACATAATTATATGTAGTAGGCACAAAAATAAATAAACACAACAAATGTATATTTGCCGTCTTCAGACAAGTACCAATACTTATTCCAAATTAATTCAAGTATAACAAATCACCAAATAACAGTAACTCTCACTAGAACATTAGAAATGCCCCCAAAAAGAGGCAACATAAATCGGGTAAACTAAAACAAATCGTCCAGTCTAACACCGTCTTAAATTTTACACGTTTCGTCCTGCGTTTCATTCTAGTCCCTGGCATAGTCGTAAATCTATAAAACTAAGCTGTAAAACCAGTGTCAATGTACACTTTATAGTGTACAGAACACTAGAAGCGTATTGGTCGAGCTTTGCTGTGAGAGAAAATCGATTGGCCCCGCGCTCGCCCAGCGTTTTAGTTCCACTTTCCATATTGAAAGAGATATCTTTACTGCTCTTACTGTGTTATTGACAATAATGCTATTTTGTATTAGTTTGTTTTATTACAGAAGGAAATGGTGTTCTGGATTGAACGTAAAATACATTATTTGCTCCAAGTATGTGTTTCAACTGTTAACGCTGGGTCTGTTAAAGAAGATAGTTCAGAAAATAGAGAACTTTTGTGGCATATCGACTAGAATGATATTTTTTTTCAAAGTTTCTGTACACGATGAAAGGAAGGAACCCTTAAGAAACAAACGATAACAACAAGTAATATGGTACACAAAAGAATGTACGCATATAAGGAAGAATATAGTATTGTACGTACTCAATCAATATATTTAAAGCTAAATATTTTCATTGGTTTCAATGCCGATCTTTATAAAATATATCGAGAACGTGACACTACGTTTGTTGTTACGGCCTACGCATAGGTACTATCAACATAAACGGCAAAATTAATTTAAAAAAAAAACATAGTCTGAATATTCCCAGCTTCCATAGAGATCGTTTCATATTTAGTTTGAGAATTTTTCGCTACGCTTAATAGATGAAAATATATTATGTTCCACAGGTTGTCCACTATTTATCACCAAAAATATATGGACGTATCCTACATTTTTGGCAGCGGTTATAAAAATATCGACATATTTTTGTACGTGCTTTTTAGTACATCACTAGTACTTAGATGGCGTAAAACAATGCATTAAATTATGACGTACCTATTTTAGCAATTATTTATTTATTTTATTTAAAAAACATAAAGTTGACAAATGAATTATGAAATGCTTCACAAAGCTGTAAAAACGGTTTGACTGCGGGAACTAGTCTCCGTACCACTTATACTAAACTATTTATAATACAGTCCCTTAATTTACTCTTATATTTGTATTACTAAACTATTTATAATATAGTCCCTTAATTTACTCTTATATTTGTATTACTAAACTATTTATAATATAGTCCCTTAATTTATTATTATAATTGTATTACTAAGCTATTTATAACATAATCCCTTAATTTACTCTTATAATTGTATTTGTTGTTTTCCCGCTGAATGACCTCAGGCATACTGTTGTACAGGTAAGGCAAGCGTTAATTAATTCATTAGAATTTCTCTTCACGTGTCTCGCCAACTTGACGCAATATCTTGATCGAAAAGACGGAATGAAGCGAATACGTTTTATACAGCTGAGTAACAAGCAAAATTTATAGCTCCTCACATTGGTTTGTAACAATGACTTGTGATGATAAATATAACTGAAAAAATATCGATCACTTAAATATTATAAAATACACATGTATCCCTGAATTGCCACACTTACCTATCAAAATCTGAATTGCCATTTTGACAATGACCCATCACGATGTTTCATTGTTTACAATTTTGTTTCACATCAAAAATCAGAATTGATGTACTTCTCATAATTATTTATCTAAAAATAACGCAAATTCGAAGATGCTTCTGAAGCAAAAGCGGAACTCGAAAATCTTGGGGGAAAAATCTGCTCAAAGTCTTTTGTGTCCCGCTTCATGCCTGTACATCAGCATTATTAGGGCGCAGCTGTAGGGAGCTCCAGAAAGCTAATTTGTACGAAATTTCTTTTCTCCACATAAAAAGTGTAGGCTCGACATTGTGTTTAGACTTGACATTATTATCTGTTTCTCTTGGCTTTTCTCAGAAATGTATAAAACAAAAACAAAACACGGAAAGAAAACAATTAAAAACAAACATGAATTTGACTGTTAAAGGGCAACTTTTGGAATAAATAATACTATTTACTCGTACCGGATATTTCCCGTAGAGTTTTGTTAATTTCAGTTGCAAAGTCAAAGTCATTTACTTTTTTTTGTAATTCAAGATAGATCTACAATTGACTACAAACTCGCCTGATGTTAAGCGATGGTTTGGCTGAGGATGGAGCTCGTCGATCTAGAAGATATCTATTCACTCTTGAAAATTCCAAGATTGTAGGTCTCAGGAAACAGAGATGGCGGAAAAGAATTCAATTCTTCTTCTTCTTGAATTTTCACGTAAAATATGTATCTATGGCGCGCATGCACCACATTAAATTGCAGGCAGAAGAATGCGGGTTGTTGAAAAAGTTAAGAACAGAGATAACGGTACTTCCCATTGCCTTTACCTCATTAACGGGGGTTAATGAGATAAAGGCAATGGGTAGTACCCAAAAATACTGGTGATATAAGTTTGACGTAAGTAACTGTACATCTGTTTGTCGCTTAGCATCAGGCGAGTTGGTGGTCAATCGAGATCTATCTTGTATAAAAAAAAATATATATATATATATAGGAAACAGATAATGTTTAAGGGCAAAACAGTTTCTTCTGTTAAATAAACAACTACTGTTGTGTATATGCTTTTTGTGAGAAAGTATGCGCAATGTCGCTGTAAAAGGTTATATAATATATATAAATGGGTTTTCTTTAGAGTAATTCAAGTAAAATAAATTATTTTTCTAGAAATAGTTCATTGGATGTTACGAAAAGGCGCATTTTTATTTTTGAGATGGCTATTATTATTACAAAAAATATAGCAATAATACACTCAGGAAATAAAGACAAATCTAACGACACCGCACACATCAAAATCGTTCAAGCTGCTTAGACTGTAGGGGCTCATATAGAAACATACATTCATACTCACATACAAACATACATACACATGAAAAACATAACCCTCTGATACTCTCTGGCTTCCATCTAACTCTCTAACCACGGTCAAATGTAGCGTTAAATGGTCAGTCATCGTGGTCTTTAATGCTTTGGACGTACTTGCGTGTTTTTTTACGTATATTTCCCTGCCCCGTAAGAGATATAAGTGTGATTTTATGTATGTAATTAATATAGGTATTTTAAATAAAAATTACGGGTCACTCACGTCTGTTTCGGGCCGAAAAATCCGACTATAGTTTCAACCACACCCGGCGGCCTTTTTCAAAGGAGCAGCGCAAACGTCACTCTCGGTCGGTGACATGGCTCGCACATAATATACGCATATATACATATAATATACGTATTTAATATAAGTACTCTACCAAGTGCCAAAGAAGACGGGCGCCCTGGCAGCTGTTATTTCAAAACTCCTTACTGTCAAGCTAAATATAAGTACAAAGCCACGGCATTGTTGAAAAGACGCATCGCTGCTTTCAAGATAAATCAGTGCCGTAAGCGTTTAGAGAAATGCATAGTTCACCGTGTGCCACCTCGGCAGTTCCACATAGTCTACTTATTTCAGCTCTATATTTCTACGTAGATCAGGAGATTCTGGAAGTAATTATTACATTGTCATCATTATCATCAGCCTAGTTTTGTCCACTAATAGACCCAGACCTCTCACATTGAACGTCACTACGATTTTAAGTTTTCGGATTAACATAAAAAATATGGTTGACAGGCTAGAATTCTGACTGCATCTCATCTTATTTTAACACTGTGCTTACCAAACATGCGTGTAAAACGTAAACTTCACTTCCCCAAAAACAATATAAACGTTTCAACTTCTTCATCTTGAATTCATTAATTTAGAATTTATCAAATTACGACGTTACTGATTAACAGTTTCACAGCTTCTGCAGTTTTTATATAAAGTACCGCTCCTGATACAATACCAGTCTATATCTAGGCTTAACACATTTTAATCATATCACACATTACAAATTACGGGTCAGTTACATCTGTTTTGCGTCAAAATTCCCGTCTATATCTTAAATTATAATAATTGGTCTTTTTCAAAAGCGCTGCGTGTGTGTTATTAGCGATTGAAGTTACGTTTTGCATTGCGCGCGTTATGGTAAGGCATTAATTATAATAATTAATTAGAAAGCGCAACTACAGACAGCGAAGACAGTAGTGTAGTTGCAATCGATTCACCTGATGAAATACATTCACCCGTAAATACATAGTACAGGTATTTTCTAGTTAATAAATGGTACAATGGCTTCTGAAGTATATTCGTGTGGTTGCGAAGCGTACTGTTCCTCTGTGAGATATATAACGACATTTTCATATCACAAAAGGCATTGTTCTGAAATTGGGTTTATAACTGCAGTTAAAATATCATAACGTATTTTATTCTTCACGGATTCACTTTTAGTATTTACGCAACTGCGCATAAGGAGAGTTGTACTGAGTATCGTGTCTGTGCTGTGGTTGACAATTACAATATTTTTGAATATGCCTTTTAGTCTGTTTACTTATGTATAGTTCTTCTGTCGTGGCAAAAAAGTAGAATTAACCTCTCGACGTATATAACTACTATAGTATTCTGTGTGTCAACAGACCAAAATAATGGAAAAAAAACCGGACAAGTGCGAGTCAGACTCGCCCACCGAGGGTTCCGTACAAACTAATAGGTAGATAAGAGGGGGAAATTATATATTTTTTTATATTTTCCTTCATAAACCGAAAAATACACATTGGATGGACAGACGGACAGATGGAAAATAAAGTGATCCTATATGAGTTCCGTTTTTTCCTTTTGAGGTACGGAACCCTAAAAAGTACAGCAGCGTAGTGAACAGACTCTAAGCTGCTGAATGTGGGTTCGGTACCTCACAGTAGGCCCACCAGTATTTATTTATTAAAACGGTGGATTTATAATTTATAAAAACTACATCATCATCATCATTTCTGCCACTGGAAGTCCATTGCTGGACATAATTATGTCTCCCACATGGAAAAAAATTACATATTGACTTTGTCAAAATAATCATCCGCCTAAATAAAGCTTACCGACAATGATGAATACAATTGTACGCAACTCAGCTCTATCTATAAATCTCTGTCGTCATTAAGGACATCCTAAACTACGTATGATGATATACGGTCAATGTGTTAAATTACCCAAAAGTCTACGACACAAATAACCTAATCTAACAGTACTGCTTGAAAAAGTACAGACCAACATTTTTTTGTATATCTCTGTGAGGTTATAATCAGAATTTTATTTTGTTGAACATAGTAATAAAATACATATTACAAAATAATATACAAGATGGATTTTATTGAAATGTTGTTACACGTGTTTATGCCCGACGAGGCATACAAACTGCAAACAGAACTACGATTATATTATATTGGTTTGATAATTTATCAAACCAATGTCATTAACGTACAATGTCAGAAAGTCACTATAGTTGAATTATAATAATATTATGCAGAATGTCAATGTTTCAATATAAGTCAGGTATTAATTAAGTCAATAGTAATAGTTAAAAGTAGAATATGTAAGTCAAGAATAATGGTTTGATTTATGTATGTCAATATTAGTATCTAAAGTCAAAATAGTAATCAGAAAAAAAATCATAACATTTATGTTCTAACAAAGATTTGAGTTTACTTTTAAAAATGCCAATATTTGTATGCCTCAAATCTTTAGGTACTGATATTTTAATATTAATACGACCTCATACAGCGCTAGTACAATAACCTTTTAGAGAAACAAGGGAAATATATTACAGTTGGACTGTAGAGTCTAGAGTTGCATTTGCTGTTGTCACATACAAGCTGCTGAAGGGGATTTATGTACTAACATTTATTTTATTACACTAAGATTGTTGAGGAGCGGAAATTTTGTTTGTTTAAAATGTTTACCAACAAAAAGCAGTAGGTTCAGATAGATAACTTTTTATAAAAAAGTTTTTTAGCACTTATTTTTTACTGTGGTTACAGTAAAAAATAAGTGCTAAAAGTAGTGAGTTGGAGGTCAATCATAGATCTAACTTGTATAAAAAAAAAAATTACGGTTTTATTGAAAAGAAAGATAATGGTGGAGGTAATGTATTTACTAAATTCTACTAGTAAAGCCCTTTCATTTGATACTCATATTGTGGGGGTTGTGAAAAAAATATGAAATTCGCCATTTTGTGGCGGCGGCCATATTGAATTTAGAATTATACTAAATATATTTCATTGTATTGTCATCTAAACTAAAGGCCTGTACCAAATATCGGCTCATTTTGTCAACGGAAAGGGGGTCGATTACTAGATTTGACTCAAAAAACATAAACAACAACAACAAACAGTGTAAGCTAAATAAAACCGTTTAGTAATAATTACAGTTTAAACAACTAAAAAACACGCTTCTAATTATTGTATTGTCATCGGTCCTCGATAAGTTTACAAAGTTTGAATTAAATCTGACCGTTTGAAGTGGGTCAAAATCAAGTCAAAAAGAGTCGGTTACAAACAAACAAACATGCATACAGGTGAAGCTAATAAAAGCTTGTTAAAAAAGTACAGTGACAATATTTATATGGTTATATTTATAGTTTTATATTTGGTATATTTATAGTTTTTATTTGGCAGCCTTATCGCATAAAGAAAACACTTTCAGGTAACCGTGCAAGGATAAGACAGATGGTTAATTTTATATGAATAAATTAAATTTTCAGTGAGAGAAAACTCCAGAAAAGTAGAATTATTTGTTGTTTTTGTGAGTAATAAGAAAACTTCCAGTGATCGAAAAGAAGTAGGTTATGGCTATTTTTATAACATACAAGAAAAGTTTCAGACACAGAAAACAAGTAGGCGGACGTAATTTTTCTATGGCAAACAAAATAACTCCTATCTCAGATAAACATAAAAATAGAACAAAACCAGTTTATCTGTTTGAGAGCTACGATGCCACAGACAAACATACAAATACACAGATACAAACATCAAACTCACACAACCATCTTTAGTAAAAGATCTTATTTTAATTAATTTATTACGTAAATTTTGGGGCACCATTTACATCACAAAATAATCAGAATGACTTGATGTCATGTTCCATAACCACTAAAACCAGTTTTTCTACGCCGTACAAACGATATTGAATTCAGAAGTATTTGTGGCTAAAAGGGACAGGATGTAATGCCCTTTAGTTTGAAGGCGACTAGACAGGGGACGAAGGGGCAAAAACAGACAGCTAGACGCGCATTTAGGGAATTTACGTAGACAGACGCACAAAAAGATATAGGCGTTGAGACATCCGTAGCGCAACTCAAGTTCAAGTCTATGTTTTTATTCGTGCTTTTCAGAAGTATGTTATATATATAGTAGGTATGTTATAAGTTTTCAGGAGTATGTACTTTTTACCAACTTCAGAAAAAAAGAGGTTAACAATTCGGCTATTCGGTGTTTTACTTTATTTTATGTTTGTTACCGCATAACTACGTCATTTGTAAACCAATTTTTTTTTTTTTTTTTTTTATGAATGATACTATAATTTCAGATTGGTTCCATATATTTACATACATAAATGATTTTTTTTACCACAGTCGAGTGTGGGACGCATGCCCGTGCCCCGTGATGTTCCTAACCGGCCCAAAGGGGTTTGAAATAACCGATAACTTTTTTAGTCAACCACATTTCTCTGTGTAGGAACATTTTTCATACAATATTTTCATTTGGCCCTCTTGGTTACGTTACATTGTCATGAACCAAAAATTTTAAAGTCACTTTGCGTCACTAGGGCGCAAAATGTCCTTTTCTTCAATTGAACTTTTCTAGGTAAAAGTCTTGAAGAGAAATAATATGCAACTTTGCGTACTCTTATGAGGGAACCAATCATAATTTTCTGAGTAAGTGCTGTAAAAGGTGATTGACACTCGTTAAAATATATAAAATCTATCCTTTTTTTATATTAGTTCTACAATTAGATTGTTAGATAGATCTACAATTGACCACCAACTCGCCTGATGTTAAGCGACGGTGTGGTCAAGGATCGTCAATCAAGAAGATAACTATTCGCTCTAACCTTGAAAATTCCAAGATTGTTGTTCTCAGGAAACTAAGATGGCGACAAAGAATTCCATTCCTGTGCAGTACGCATCAAGTACGTGGACCGATACGTGTCGCTGAATATTCAAACCCTAGCAATAAACTTTAAACACGTAATTACGTATACTTGTGTTTTTTTTTCCAGTTCTTTGTTTTAACATCAAATTACTAAATCGACTTTAATGAAGAATGGATCTGAAATATAACATAACTCGGTCATTTATGATCTGAAATCATAAATGACCGAGTTATGAGATAAAAAAACTTAAAAAAATATACATTGAATTGAGAATCTCCTCTTTTTGAAGTCGGGTAAAAATAGGATCAATACTAAGTCTATGATAATCTTAAAACGTTATCAATTTTAAGTAGTAAAAATTCAAATCATTACATACAATTTGTCCTTCGTGGTTACAGCGTATAATCTAGTTTTGGGTCTCCAAATTAGGTAAATCTGGGATTATACCTGAACATCTATCGTCAAATTACACGGATTATCCGTTCAAGAATATCATAACATTTATCCGTTAAAGGGTTTACATCGTTTTAACGGTAGATTTTCAGGGTTCTGGACATCAAATGAATAAAGAACCCTTATAAACCACTTTGTTGTCCGTATGGTTATCTCGACTTTTCTCGTGCGATCAAGTGTAAGAGATCGGTGAAACGAGTCATTTTGTCGGTAAAACTCCTTATAAACTCAAGAAAATTTCCAGGAAAATCGACACCGTTCTATTGAGTCATGACTAGAACTTGAGAATTACTTTTTTTTTATACTATAAAGGTTTGCGCTTGACCGCCAACTCACCTGATGTTAAGCGATGTTGCGGTCAACGATAAAGCATGCTTACCTAGAAGAAACCGATTCACTCGCGATTTAAAGACACCCAGATTGTATCTATCGGGGAAAATCCACTCAGGAAGCGTATTCCACAATTTAGCGGTCCGTACGATAAATGTGGAATTAAAATGTTTCGTTCGAATTTACTCGATTTAGCCTGTGACTAGTGCATGACATGTAATATTCATGAAACTTGAACAAATCTTTATACTTGACACTCACAGCGCGGGTACAACACAAAAGTGCCTAAAAATTACGTTACGGGTGCCCGCACACGGGCCACTGGCCACAACCACCAAACTTAGGATGCAGTATAATATTATTGCGGTATTTTATGTTTATATATATTTAAATATATATATATATATATTTGGCCATAAGTCTTGTCTCATATGTGATTTCACCACCGTCAGCGTTTACTTTTTCTTCTCTTTTAACATCTTAAGGTTATCTGGAAGAGATCGCTATTAGCGATAAGGCCGCCTTTTGTACCTTTCTAACGCCTTAATTATGTACCTAATGTTATTTTTACTATGGTGTCAATAAAGTGTTTTTGTATTGTATTGTATTGTATAATTCAATAATTGGTATGTTATTTCAACGTTTACTTTACATTGGATTCTCATACTGTTTTCAACGTTAATGAATAAAATAAAAATAAAGATATGTCTGTCCATCATAATTCTCGTGAGCAGCTACTAACAAGAGCCAATAAAAAGAAAATTGTACAAAAACTCTCCGACATGACACAAATGAAGTCCGTATTGGTATTCAGCGGAAAAGTTACTTCGCCAGTTTTAATTCAACCGTTCCGCAGAAAACTGCTTCTCGGTTGCAAAGTTTTTGGGTCGCAACAATTCTTGTAGAAAGTTCCTTATGGGCCTGTGAGTGACAGCGAAATCTTTGCAGAAATAATGTTGCTTGACCTTTTTTCATTTCAGTTTATTTCGACTCGAGTAATTATGTCTCAATGTAGATTTATTTACGTCTTTCCTTTGCATCTAATTGATTTAAGGAAACAAGAACTTAATTAGACGGGTGAAATTCACAGCGCGGAATCGCGTTTTATTTAACGAAAAGGTGGTAGAGGTGACAAGTGACCAGAATGCTGGCTCCTACTTTGCTCAAAAAGCAAGCATTGCCATCCAACGTGGCAATGCTGCCAGTATTCTTGCCACTTTTCCCACTACCAGTGGACTTTTTGAGTTAGTTTTTATTTTATTTGTTTTCTTATATATATATATTTAAAAATTGTTTTTTTTATAGTCTTAATGTGTAGATAGTAATGTATAGTTTAAGTCGTTTAAATAATAGCCATAGCTGTAAAATATTATTATTAATAGATGACCGATCAGAATAGTCAATAAAGTACGAAAAGGTGTAATAGGTATAGTTTAGTATATTTACCACAGACTCTATCTTATCTATATATTTACTCTTTTTCATCTGCATTATTTAATTTCATATTAATTTTAAAACACATTTTTATGAAATAATACAGATTTGTTGAATCTGGGTAATTAAAGGCACTTAGGGCTTGGCCGTAATCATAATCCGAAGCGGGTTCTACGCCGGAAATCGTTGATTGTGACGTGAGGATACAGGAAACGGTGTCGACACTGTGTGAATGACGCCATTAAATGGCGACAGATCTTTGTTGCGGTGTCAGAAAACAACAACAAGCCGTACCGCTCACCGGATATCGGTGTCGGTGTACATCGAGTATTATATACATTTCTACAACGTACGTCGAGCCTGCATCGGTATACAACGACGACACCGGATCGTAAAAATGGCGCCAGGCCCTCAGAGTAAGAAATTAAAACCGGACTAGTGCGAGTCAGACTCGCCCACCGAGGGTTCCGTACAAACTAAATAAAAGGGGGAAATCATATACAACGTAAAAATATTCAAAAACCTGTTTTAGCTTATGCTAATGAGGCTCTTTCATATGATACCCCACATGATACGGTTAACTCACTCACTTCTCACTGATTCACTTTAAAATTTGGGCCCTGATTCCTTGCATATAGATATACTATTTTTTTGTGATTAAATTAAAATGTCCAGTTTTCGGATTTTTTACTATATGTCTACTCTAACGCAATGCTTCTTGCTTAATTTCATAGTTCTAGATCAACGGGAAGTACCCCATAGGTTTTGATTCCCTTGTGAGTGTCAGAATGTGCGTTTTTACAACATATTCGGCTGTAACTTTTTTACGAAAACTGAAAAAAAAAATATTTTTTTCTGCAGCAAGAAACTATGGATCTGCATATACGGTTTTAGTTCCAGCTCGATACCTTCACGCGTTCCCGAGTTAAAGGTCTTGACACCCGGACAGACGGACAGACAGACAGACAGACGGACAGATGGTGACAACAAAGTGATCCTATAAGGGTTCCGTTTTTTACTTTTGAGGTACGGAACCCTAAAAATTAACCAGAAAAACGTAAATTCTGCGAAATAATTTAGTCAAAAATGAAATAACGGCACAGACACATTGTTAAGCAGGGCAAGGCGTTATGTATCGGATACATTGTTCGCCTTTGTTAACCGACTTCCAAAAAAAAAAGGAGGTTATCAATTCAACCTGTATGTTTGTAATATTGTCAGAATTGCACAATTTTTGTATATGTTAGTCTATACCAGCTTCTAAACATGTGTGCCAAATTTCATAAGTATATGTATGTTTGTCCACACATTACGCAGAAACTAGAAGTTTTATTTCAAAAAAAAATCTTTTATTGAATAAAGTATCTTTCAACTTAGGAGTCACTGTAAGTTTTATCAAAATCGGTTCAGTAGTTTTCAAGTTATCGGCTTTTGAACACTCACTTCGTTCATTGCAACTGCAGAGCAGTGTCTACACCTTATATTTCAATTGTTTGATAGACAGTGACATGAGCGGTGATGATGATATGACTACTATGATATGTTATGACTAGATGACTGATATAATACATATAAACTTTTATTTTGTAAATACATACTCTCAGACACAGAACAAACATCCATGTTCATCACTCAAATGTTTGCCCTGGGTGGGGATCGAACCTGCGACCTACGGGTTAGCGGGCAGACATACTACCAACTGGGCTGCGAGCTGTCAATCACTAAGTCTAACTACAAAAATTTTATTTGATTGAATAAATTTGAGTCTTACCTTGAAGACATTGCATAATATTTAGTTACAAAAATATTTTTTTTTTTTATCACATCGGGTTAAACTGCGGGGTGCAGCTAGTTTACGAATATATATTAACGAGAAATCCGTTTGTAAGGAATCTTGACAATGTTACTATTTTTTTAAAGTAATTAAAGTATTAAATTGATCTACGTTTGACCACTAACTCGCCTGATGGTGAACGATGGCGTGACCATTGACCATGGAGGGAAGCATGATTATTATGATAATAAATAAATAGTGCCGCTAAAGTGTGCTTCCAATCGGTCTTTTTGGAAATCCATGGGGGAGGCCTATGTCCAGCAGTGGACTTCTTATGGCTCTCAGCCATGATGATGATGTTGATAATGAAATAAATAGTGGAAGGATAATTTTAATATTCATAGTTTTTTTTTTTTTTTTTAATTCTATTCTAGCGATAATAAGAGTGGATTCTGTGGTTTATTTGATATTCAGTCAAAGTTAAGTCAAAATCTCAATTTCGATAATTTTTTTCGTGATACATTTGTGAATTATTGTGAAATTCCTTACGTATATATTTGTCGTATCGAAAATATGAAAATGTGTGAGAGAGAAATCTAATCTGGTACAGGCTCGTATCAAGGTATATTTACGGAGTCAACAGACGTTTCGTTACAAAATTTTGAGGGTTTTTAAATAATTTATGCGTCGAATGCTAATTTAGTTCGGTATAATTTTCGGAATCGATTCTGATCGAGGCATCCGTTATTAATAACGGGCTAACAGCTGTCACAAGCCTTTTCAGAACAGTTGAGATAAATAAAGAAAAGCGATATTAATATTGACAGGCGACATGTTGGAATAATAGACGAAGAATGAAATTGTTATTCTGACCGGAGCTCGGATATTTCGTTATCATCATCATCATCTCAGCCATAAGAAGTCCACTGTTGGACATAGGCCTCCCACCATGGATTTCCAAAAAGACCGATTGACGCGCGGCTTGCATCCAGCGTCTTCCCAGCAGCGAACAAGTCAGCGTATTTCGTTATAATGTCACGTAACACTTAATAGTACAAATACAAAATACTCCGCAATGATAATTTAGGTAATAAGTAGTTCTACGAGCGGTACCAACACTGAATGGAATTGTCTTTTTGACCGGAGCTCGGATATTTCGTTATAAAGTCACGTAATACTTAATAGTACACAAAATACTCCGCAACGATATTATAATAGTTCTAAGAATAGTAGACCTCGCGAGCACAAACTTTTAGCAACAATTGTTGTTGCAAAAAAGTTTGTGCTACTGTGTACTGTGCGTACTGCTCATATCCGAAATTCTTGTTCTAAAATCATTATCGATGTTTCTGTCAAATATTATCAAAATCGACCAACAAGTGGCCTCGCCAAAATGTTCTGCTAAACCAAGATTTCAGAATCTTTTCTGGCGATAACCTCTTGAGCGATTTTGATTTTGATCATAAGTATTTTAAATATTTGTTCAAAATTGAGTATCCGTTTGGTACTTTACTTTTACTTACTTTAAGAAACAAACTCCGGAACTAATTTTGATGAAATTTCTAAAGGACCAATTTAGAAGTATCATATAAAAAATATTTTTTTCACCTCACAAGCTCGGAAAGATTCTGTTTGTCATTAGAAATCTGAGTGGAAAAGTGTATTTTGAAGCGTGGAAAGAGTTTTTAAAAATCGAACCTTTCTATTCCATACTTTTCTATACCGCAAGTCCACTGAAAATGCATTAAATACTTATTTCATGTCAGTGCGCCAACCTCATTTCTTTGAATGATCGCACTGACCAGCCACAGGTGGCAGCACTGGACTAGCGTTTTCCTCGCTGTAGTGAGGTGAAAAATTTTGTGTTTCACTCGGCAGCAAAGTTATTTTGCATCTCGTACTTTTGAAACCCTCGCTACGCTCAGGATTCTATACAAGTACTCGCCCCAAAAACCAACTTTGCAGCCTTGCATAACAAATAACTATTTTTAAATTGGTTTATAAATGACAGAGTTATACAGTAACAAACATAAAAAAATACAGCGTAATTTTTAACCTTAATTAAATTTAAATTCAAATTCAATTTAAATATAGCGCATACGGCGAAATAAAGCGCAAATCATCTCAAATGAGAACAATGTTTCACACTTATAGGTCGGATCCGGACAGGCTACTGTAATTGGAATGTTTGAAAAATTAAATATATAAGATATTTAACATTAGATTTAAAAGTTAACAACATGTGTATGTTATCCAGGAATAAATTAGAGGGCAGCGACGCGTAAATGTTATGTCTGAGAATGGCCGAAAACTACACTATCAACACAATTATTACAAAGTACAAAGCACGTGTAATAATCCACATTTTAGCACGCAGTCATGTATGTAGATTGTAGGTAGATGCCGGCCGCGCACGCCAAAAATCCACAAGAGAAGGAAAAACTTTTGCACTCACATATTTGTGAACATACCTACAACTTATTTAAATTTCTGAATAAGCGCACTCATTTATTTCCGGCACTCGAGCTGAAGAACGCATTACCGTTAATTTTGCCTCTTCATCTTAATTTCAACATGTGTTTCCCATTATTCCAGTGTTACATATATTTGAACATCGAAATAAGTACGATACAATTCTCCCTTTCTCCCCATTCCAAGTTACTTTTACCCGACTTCCTAAAGAGCTAAAAGGAATAATTACAGTACTTATGTGTATGTATTTTTGTATTTTTATGTATATTATATCGTAGCTGCTAAGGTGGGTCCAGATTAGGACATTTCATTGTGACATTATTCTTGTGACCGTGTCATATAGTATCAGTATAGTCAAAGTGGACAGTATTTATTACGCGAACAATTGTCACAATGTATGTTATGCCATGATGATCCATTCCCATCGTCTGAAGCAACGGTCAAACATAGCAAAACCGTTCAATTTTGTATGGTGTGGCAAGCTACAGGTGTGGACGCTGATATCTGCAGTATGGTGTAGCAAGCTACAGGTGTGGACGCTGATATCTGCAGTATGGTGTAGCAAGCTACAGGTGTGGACGCTGATATCTGCAGTATGGTGTAGCAAGCTTCAGGTGTGGACGCTGATATCTGCAGTATGGTGTAGCAAGCTACAGGTGTGGACGCTGATATCTGCATTGTTACGCATTAAAGAGACGTGTCACGAGCCGATCTGTCTAAGTTAGTATTTTCAGAAAAGGTCCGATAATGTCCGCTTAGCCCTGGGACACGCACACTTGCACTTATGACACGCGTTCAAATACGGCTTGGTGATTTATTGCTACGGTCACGGGATTGATGGGTCCTGTCGTAACGTGTATTTTCTCTTTTCTTCTCTCTTTCCGTTTCTTTAGATTATTTTAAATCTAACTTATAATATATTTAGTATGTTTCCGCTTCGACACTAGATATATAAGCTAGATTTAAGTTTTCTTAAACAAATTTAATGAAACATAAAATTTTACTCTAATAAATTTGCTAAAAAACGAGAGAATACACGCTACGACAGGACCTATCGAGTTTTTGAACATGAATTTCCGCAAAATAACGTCTGATTTAAAATAAAAATAAAATTATTTGTTGCGTAAAATTGTAAATCCCAAATTAAATATATTTCCACCAGGAGTATTTGTGTTTCCAAAAAGTTCGGATTGCCATCATCCCTCCTTTTCGTCTCTTTTTTTTTCTTTTTTAAGTGCAAATTTTATCGCACTATTCTTGCAATTACATCATTGTAAACTGTCTTACCTATCCATAGCTCATTATATTATAAGGTTTAGTAATAAAAAAATGGAACGCTGATTCTCTTTCTGAAATACCATCTCACAGTGCTATTGTTTCTCGCATAATGCCGTTATTAGTAACAATCACGGGCTGCTTGACTAAACAACAAAAAACTTGCTACTATGACTAAATCATTTACTGATTAAGCAGGCGTATTAAGTCTAACTTATCGGGTAACAGGATTGATTCTGCTGTTACCGATGCAATTGTATATTCATCAGTCGTACACAAACCGCTCAAGGGCGTTTTAAAGAATAACGCGCTCTCTGAGAAAATAAATATAAAAACGTAGAGCAAGTTGTTGAATGCCCTTCTTTCGAAGATGATATTATTAACGAAGATCCAATATGATTTTTTATATAAGAACGAAAGTTTTTTTTTTATTTTTTGCTTATTTGGAACTCTTATTCGCAATGTATCTACGGTTTACTTTTTTCAAACTTTTGGTATTTCGAAAAATTCGAAACAACTGAATTCGAAAAATTATTTCGATCAGATAAAAAAGAATTATCGAAATCGGATATTTTTTAGGGACAGAAAACAGGTTTTTTTGTTGAGCAAATTTGCTAGTATATCGGTTTTTTATCGCATACATTTCCGTGAGTGTACGTTTGCTTTGAATGATCTCATTCCCCCATCATTACATGGTTGATATTCCAAAAACACGTATGAAACGCTTTGGCTCCACTTTTATTGCGTGTACCGCCAAAATGTGGAATGCACTTCCTGAATGGGTCTTTCCGAATAGATATTATAATCTAGGTGTCTTCAAATCGTGAGTGAATAGGTTTTTTCTAAGCAAGCGCGCTCCATCGTAGACCGTAACTTTCGTTTAACCAGGTGAGTTGACGGTCAAGCGCAAGTCTATTTGCGAATAAAAAAAATACATTTTAACTATTTACCAAAATTAATTCATAACATACAACAATACGTCATATAATAATATATTAAATACAGTTGAATTTAGGACCTCGTATTCTAACATTGGTCATCATTAAAAATGTTGCAATAATAATGTACATTAATGGCATTATTAATAAAAATATTCAATAACTGTGTCAGATATAACGTAAACGGGTTTCCTCCTCTTATAGCAAATGGACGTATTGCCAACAAATCGTACATTTTGATGAACAGTTGATTCCAGCGTATTTACTCCGGTCTCTGGTGTAGTAGCAGCGTGTGATTAAATTAGTGGAGCTTCGCAAACAATTTGCACACGTTTCGTTTACCTACTTCATGAGAAATAACGTTGGAATATATCTATCAAAATATTGGAAATACGAAGTGGATAAATGCCACAGGGTTAGGAATCGAAATTATGTCTAATTTTGATTACCTGTCGCGTGTAGCGATAGGCAGAGTTACCTGTCAATAATCCAGTAATCTTGAGACTTGTTAAAAGTTGATTTAATGAGCTGGAAGCAATTTAACATTAAATAAGCAAAGCATTATAAGCCTAATACTTCTGTGCCTCTGTAGTAGTCTAGATAAAATGAGAATCAAACAAAACAATCAACATAATATAAAAATAATCAAAAGAAAACATTTCGTAAGTCTAACAATCTAAGCTAATAGGACTTTCTTACAACGCAATAAATTGGTCCTCGACTCATGATGTTGATATAAAACCTTATTATTTCAAATAAGCCAAGGTTTCACATTTGTATTATCTTTATTTATATTCGATCAGATTGAAGTCCTGAAACAACCCCACCTCGACCTGCTTAGAGTTTTCATTTCCCTGTGTTTGTTTTGTGATCGATGGCCATCAATATCTTTTGTGATGCAAATTCGAGTGTATTTTCAATAAAATGCAAATGTTCCATCGAATCACAGGCCGGTGAGATTATCCGATTACGTTTAACGTCCACAAGATAGGTCAATTATTTTGAAATCGAAAAAAAATAATAACGGTGCCAGACTGATAAATTCCATCCCACGTCAATTTATTGGTCGATGCTAGGTGGAGCGGCATCAAGCATACGCTGTTCGTTGACGAACATTTAAAGCAACTATTTTAGAGTATGAACTTTAAAAAATGTGGAATAGGTAAACTTTTTGTGACGGGGAGGAAATTTTCGAAAAATATCCGACTGTGTTGTACTTTGTACATTTGTGTTATTACCGGGCTATGTGGAATTGTACCACATAATGTAACACCCCCATGGCTTCCGGTTAAACCGAGAACTCCGGGTTCTCCTGACGAACACAAACCGGAGCCCACTGTGACGCCACTCCTCCCGAGACAGCCTCTTCAAGCCTACCTATATCCTTAGGCCTATAAATGTGAGCCACTACAGGACAAAAGACTAAACCGATTTTAATGCGATATAACTAAGCACATTCTCGATGAAATCCTCTGACAGACAAAAAAACTATATCAAAATCGCATCTGTTTGAGAGCTACGATGCCACAGACAGTCAAATAATATCTCTTTTCGATCAGGGGTTTAAAAAAAACGGACAGACGGACAACAAAGTGATCCTATAAGAGTTCCGTTTTTTCCTATTGAGGTACGGAACTCTAAAAAGAAGGAAACTGCAAACAAACAGTCAGACATGGCAAAACTATAATGGTTCTTTCTTTACTACGGAACCCTATAAACTATAAGTGTTACATCAACTTAAATATTCCACTATAAGATCCCATAATTCCATTAATTTGATACGTATAACGAGCTAGCAAGTTTCAACAAAACCTCTTAACCTACTTATTAGTTAAGTACACCGAACTTAAGTCCCGTCATACCGTAAAGTAGGAACATGTAAGTGTGTGTTGGAAGTATTACAAGTCGATTGTCGTTCAAAATTAATAGGTGTTTGACACGGTCTCAACACGAGAGATTATTTATTGATAGATAAATATCGTTGTATGTATCGCGTCGTTAAATGTTTTATTTGATAAAATAATTTCTTTAAGTGTAATATATTAGAGATTTGATAAATAAATTGATATGGGTGGACATTTCACACAACACCATCTAGCCCAAACTAAGCAAAGCTTGTGCTATGGGAACTGGATGGCTTATAGAATAATATACGAGTAGGGTTGGATTTTACGCGATTAAGAATTTTATTTTTATTAATTATTATTATTTATTTGATTATTTAAAAAAAATAAGACCTTTGCCCAAGAGGGACAGGTTAATAAAAAAAAAATTATGACCGAGTTACTTTCAGTGTTATATTAAACTAGTTGCTAATCTCGTGGTCCAATACAAGAAAAGAAGCAGAAGAACTTTAAGGTTTGACAGATATATATCTTGAAACACATTGAATTTTTTATTTCCTTTTGTAATCTTAATCTGTGTCAATAGTTTACCTATCTATCTAAATTCAATCAGTAATAATCGCAAAAACCTTAGAAAATTATCATTGTCAAAAATCCGCCCCGAGCCGTACCTGGCGCATATATCTTTAACCGACTTCCAAAAAGAAGGAGGTTATCAATTCTGTATGTTTGTTAGCCGATTACTCAGCCAATTGTGCATTGATTTTGATGATGCTTTTTATATTTGGTAGATCATACTTCAGAGGTGGGCCCATATAAATTTTATCAAAATCGATGCAGTACTTTGATTTTATAACAAAATAGCTGGTAAAATATTATCCAAGTGCCTGTAGAAAAGTGAACAGCAAGTCGCGTATCTATGTATTGTATCGCGTATTTTGAAGTAGTTTTTTTTAGTTTTTTAAACTATAATTATTTTTCAACTATATAATAAATTACAGATATTAAGCTCGTAAAAGCCAACTTTTTCACCTGTCTCTTGATAATATTACTAAATATTTATATATTATTTATTTGAGATCAATGCCCTCGATGTTAAGACTCCTGTTATCGTAACTTAATGTAAGGTATCCTTTCACGCTAGCCTCCAGAGTACGTAGAAAGCGGCTCCTTCCAAAACACCAATAAAATGGTTTATCGACAGCGCTACAGCGTCAAATAAAAAAGGAAAATTCCAATGACTGAGGTTCCACCACCTTTTCTTGTGAAAATAAGACAGTCATAAAAGTAAATTTATTGCTAGCAGTAAATAAAGCGTAACATATTGCGCTTTGGAGCTGTAAAAGATATCAGAGCTTACAATGTCGTGTCGTTAACTTTATCAATGATGTTTTGTTTTAGCTGCATCACGACTGGAGATCTTCATTGTGAAAGTTTATTGTCATCTGTACATTATTGGGGTGAGGGGAGTTCAACGTCTAACAAAACAGGTTGGAAAACTAAAACTGAATTCGTGTCTACGTTACGCTGCATATTTTAGTATTTATCGTATTTATTACGTACGTTTAATTTGTATTCTTTTGGATGTGCTCATTAAATAGGTTTTTTTTTGTACGAAACATTTTTTTTAATTAATTAAATAGATCTACGTTTGACCACCATCTTGCCTGATGGTAAGCGACAGCGTGGCCGACGATAGAGCACGTTGATTCAGAAAATATATAATTTCCTCTGGCCTTGAAAATTCCGAGATCGTAGTTTTCAGGAAACAGAGAAGAGAACATGAAATCAAGCTACAAAATTAGTCATCTTGAATTCTTTACAATCTCATTAACAACGGTACGCAAAATTTAAAGACGTATCGAAAGATAAACACCCCATATGTTAAGATCTAAAATAGTAGTTTATGAAATTAAAATGAAAAGATGAGAACATATTCATCCTTGGAGATACATAAATTATCAAAATCGTAACCTTTCATTTAGCGAAGTCAGGTAAAAAAAAAACAGTAATAGTTTAAAAAACCAAAGAAACTGTCTTCTAAATACGCTTTTCCTTTATTTAAATGACATATTTTTTCAGTTATTTTGTTATAAAAACCAAAATACTGAACCGATTTTGATAAAATTTCTATGGGACTGGGAAGGACTATACCCTTTCAAACTAAAAAAAACAACGGGTTGCACTTCGGGAGTGGCGGCAGAAGTGAAAACTACAAAATAAAATAGCAAAAAGGCTGACCCGTGAAGGATTTGAACCTCCGCCCTCCGATTGACAAATTGAAATTTATATCGGTGCTCTAACCTATTGAGCTAACGAGTCTTACGTGCATGTGTCGAAAATAAGCATTCGGCGCAACGAAATGACGTCATGCTAGAAGGAAAAACTTGTACATATAATAATGAACTTTAAATGCAGAACGTTAGAATAGGTTTCTGACTAAAATAATGACGTCATGCTAGAAGGACAAGTAAGTTTATTATTGTACGTACAATAATAAACTTTAAGTGCAGAACGTTAGAATTGGTTTCTGACTGTCCGTCTACGATCTGACGATCAGACGTGAGTTTAACATTTTTTACCCGTCCCAAAAATGCACAACGCCGTTAAAGAAGTTTTCACTACAAAATAATTTTTCAAATCGATCCAGGTGTCTTCGAGTAATCGGGGATCATACATAAAAACATTAAAACGAGATTTCGACGGATTGATACATAGATAGATGAACGCTTTATTGTACACACCTTATAAGTAATAATAAAGGACTTAAATAGACTAGTGAAACAACAGGCGGCCTTATCGCTAAAAGCAATCTCTTCCAGGCAACCATGAATTGAGAACGTCCTCCTTTTTGAAAGTCGGTTAAAAAGGAGTCTACATTCTAGTCTTTGTTATCGAATGACGAGAAAACGAGAGACGCTTGTCGGTCGTTCACTAAACCAAGCTTTGTTAGAGAGAAATTATTTTCATGAGCTTTGAGATAAGTAGTATTACAAGCAATATAAGACGTAGGCTTAGAGAGAAAAGACAACTCGAAGATATAGAAATTAAATTTATTTGTTTAATTAAGGTTTAACATTTATTGATCTACAATTATTGTGACATTTGTATTTATTATTTAATATGTTAGACTTTTAAAATATTGTTAATATATACAATGTTGATAGACTTAAATAAATAAATAGAATAGCACACGAAACGAGAGGAAATTAACTACGAAGACATACAAATTAATTATATCTAACATCACAGAATTCGCCCTATTACATAGGACCTCTAACATCTTACATTCCAAATTTTGTCAAGCTAATACCTCCAGGATCTCTTCCAGGCAACCATTGGATAGAGAGAAATTTAAAATGTAAATTAGACGGGGCGTGCAATGGGAGATTAAACAGCAGCTTAGCAGGTCACCCTGATACTTGTTATCATAAATTTATAATTGTATTGCTAATTCATATTATAAAATCAGATCGAACACACATAAGCACATAGGTGCTATGTGCCGAAAAGTTCCGAAAAGTTCTCGAGTGGAGACCACGCACCGGCAAGCGCAATGTAGGAAGACCAGCCACGAGATGGACAGATGACCTCATACAAGTGGCGGGAAAACGCTGGATGCAAACCGATTCCAATCGCCTATGTCCCTTCTTATGGCTGAGATGATGATTATAAAATCAAAATTAACTATAGACAGATATGCTGGGAACCTGAAGACGGACATTGGTAATATTTTAGCAAAAAAGTTTTAATTACAATGGGGATAAATAACACATAGTAAAGTTATAAGTAATAATTTCTCGAGTAGTCAACATATCTTAAAGATGCCTAGTGAAGAAGGGTCGACAAGAGTAAGTATGTGTCGATAAGAGAAACTTGACGACACCGAAGTGAACAAGACCTGCTTGAAGTAGGTATATTTTAACTGAACCAGATACGAGTGCAAATCAAAGATTTCGACGTTTATAAAAAAAAACACATACTGCAGTTAACACTTTTATTTGGTTTAAAAACCATTGAAATAGTCGTGTTCCGATTTGCGTGGATTCATTCTGTCCGAATAGAGTTTCAGTGTGATATTTTATAAAACGCTGTTATAGAAGTTTTCAGACTATAGCTCTCTTTCAATTTAACCAGTTGCAAGAAGAATAAAACAAAAATAATTTGAGTTGCCTGTCTGGTGTTTGTTGGCTACTTGTCTAAATTGCGAATAACAGTTGAGATAAATAGTAAGTTATCTTTTCGTAACTTGTTCAGACAAATATTCTTATGATGCCTTTGGTTCGACCGCAAGTTATATTTATAAGTATTTAATATAATGTACAAGTTACATTTATACTACAAAAGTATGTAGTACAAATTGATAAATGGTTGAGATAATTTAACTGTTTTTATAATGTAATTTAATATATAATATCAATTAATAATTTTTCCACGACATTCAAAATTGTGTAGTTTAGTACACTATCTGATTGGATTTTTTCGAGAGATACAATGTGGGTGTCTTCAAATCACGAGTGATTAGATTTTTTTCTAGTGTAAGCGCGTTCCATCTTGGACAGCGGTGTCGCTCAACAACAGGTGAGCTGGCGGTCAAGCGCAAGCCTTGAATATCAATGAATAGAACATATTACCGGCCAAACCCAATTTCAGGATAATTTGGTCGGTTCAGTTTTTCAACTACAATAAATAATTATATAATATTAGTTAATCATAAGCATATATTTAGTAGAAATATTATAAGAACTTTCCTTTCCTTAACAAATTGTGAGCTTATTAGCTCACAAGCTGAACATACATATACGAGTACTTAGAAGAACCCAGAAAAAATCTTTCGAAAAGTGATAAAAATATATTAAGTTAAGATAAATGTCCATGTCTCACCTACGACAGCCAAACTTGGATGTACAACAACCACGTATTTTTTATAAACTAGAATAAATAGGCTTTGTTAAAGTATTTTAATTAGTAGATTATTAAGCAATAGGGCGCCAGGCGCCTATACTTCGAGCGCCTAAATAGGTCTTTCATCCAAGATAAACATTCTGCTTTGCTACATTCTGTAGTTATTGCGGAACCTAGAGACCTTAGATATTATAGGTATGTTTCTATTTTGGATAACTGTAGTCGTGGAGTAATGTCGATGACCGTTTGGTTGGATTAGTCATATTGGATGTCAAAGGGTATTTGAATATGACACCATGATAATACGAGTAATAGATGCCTAATATGACCAAACAGGTGCAGGTTGCAGGTGTTCCATTGCAAAAGCTTCTTAACCTTTAACAGTATATGACTTACAAAAAAGGAGGATGTTCCCTATTAGGCAGATTTATTTTTAAATGTTTGTTGCCTCATATCTGTATCATTTATAAACCTATTTCGGAAGTTATTTTTATTTGAAAGAATTTTTTATACTTTTGCATTTGACTTATAGAAATTTCATCGAAATAGTTTTAGTAGTTTGGTTTTTAAAAGCAAATAATTGGAATGCTAATACATGTTTTGAAGTCGGTTGTTTCAGATTTGTTTAACTATAATAATTTATTTAATAATGAGTACAATTACTTTCTTTCGCTAAATAAAAGGTAGATACTCTAACAGCTCAGTAAGCACCCTTTGTTAATTATTTAAACCCAAAACTTGGCTTCAAGGAAAACTCCAAAACATTTTAAACATAATTTACGCGAACATAATATCGTGTTAAACCACCATGTTTACTTTCAAACTTTAATTTATTTCATAGCTTTACAACAACAACGAATTAAGACTAAGCGAAACAAAGTAGAAGTTATAATAATTTAAAAAACTATTCAACAGCAATTTAAATTTAAGGTGCGTTGTTAAAAAGAATTAGTTCTTACACACGACTTCATACGAGTACGTGAAGAAAATAATTATTATAGTTTAAAAAACAGAATAACCGACTTCAAAATAATGCGCAATGTTGTTTTAGTAAAAACTTTTAAAAAAAACCTCCGAAAAAAATTAAAAGCATAAAATAATAAACCTTTTTTATTTAACTTTAATAACTAAGTCCTTAAAGCAATGTAAGTATACCTAAGTAATTTTGAGTCGGCGATGCAATAGCTTAAAAAAAAAATCATAACAATTACTGCGAAATTGGTATCAATTTGGACAACTCAAACTAATTTGTATTACAGAACTGTAGACAAAGAGATTAAGTTTTTATCTACACACCGTATCATTGAAAACACATTTGAGTGATGTTGGAATCGTAATTTATCTTCATCTGATTTATATTAAAGTTTTGACTTAGTATCTTGGGTTGGGGGTCAAATGAAAGAGCCGAATTTATTGGCTAACATAGAGGTATGATACTGCAATAAAGAAGGTTAAGTGATTTGAGTGAGTTCTAAGTTTTGCAAATCAAAGTTATATTTACAATTTTCAAGATTGTTAATTTAAACGGGCAATTTGTTTTAGAAACTACAACAAAATAATGTACAAGTTTACAAGTGTCGTGACATTTGTATTAAATATTGGTTAGCTTTATTACTTATTAAATTACCTTTTTAATTTTACTGTGATTATTATATACTATTGACATTTATTATTATTATTTTATGTGTTTGAATTGCCATTTCAATTATTTGACAGTTATTATTGCCATTATTTTATTTTTTAAATGATTCGTTTTGTTACATATGAACTTAGATTTGTATAGATATTTTTTTTCAGTGACATGTAACATTATCCGTTATGAATAAACTAACTAAGTCTATAAAAACTACACTTAAATAACTAATTAAACTAACTTACATACATTAACTATCTTTCGCGACGTAACGAGTGACACTTGCTTTTTTACACGCTTTTATTAGGTCGACCTGTATAAGTAACTAACTATGTAATGAAATCTAAGGTAACTAATTTAACCATCTTCCAAGGATCGTAGCTTCATGAAAATTGGCAGCTGTATATAGTTCTGATGACAATACAATAATATGGTACTGTCGAACTGATCTGATGATGGAGCCGGAAGATATGAACTAGAACTTCATGATGGAACAACGTATCATAGCTGTGTTTGGATTTGTTAGAAAAGTCTTGTAATGAACTTTGACCACAATAATTTGTAGCGTGTTTTTTAGTTTTTAAACTGTAATTTATTAAAAGCTTTTATTCTACTTCCCTGTTAGTATGTGTAGGACAAATCTTGCGAGTTAAATTAGAACCACTTACTGTCGTTAGATTAGGTTAAAATTTGGTTTACTTACGTAACTTCGGTGACAATGCAATAATATGGTACCATGAAGCTGATTTCAAGATGGCGTCGTAAAGTTGCTACGTTTTAGAGCATTTAAATAAAAGCTTGTTTTTTTTTTTATTAATTTATATTTTTTGTGTAGTAGTTAGTTTAGTTACGACGTTACGACTTTTAGTTCGTTGGACGTAAATTCTTCGATATCTTGATCGCTTGTCTTATTTTGATTCTGTGATATTTCGGCAACTTTATTTGTATCATGAATGAATCATACATAGACGTAGAGCCTACGACGTAGAGTCTACGTCGTAGGCTCTACGTCTATGTATGATTCAGGGCTCTACGTCGTAGGCTCTATGACGTAGGAGCCTCCGAACATAGAACTCTCTATAGATCGTTGCGAAGGTACGAGTATCCATATACTCCTCATAAGGAAGCTTCTTCGGGTATGAATAAGAGACCCCTACTTTTAGCAAATTTATTATTACCGAATAACCACGTTTCAGCTTGTACTCTAATGCCTAATAATTGAACAACTGGCTAATGTCCGGCACTTTCCTAGTAAAATTCTACAAAAACCAAAAAAAAACTGTAAATACACATTACTAGCCTTGCGATGCTTACGGTCAAATTAATATTTCATTTATCCATTCAAACTATAAATATTATTTTATGCACATTATGCTTGGAATTCTGCCAATTCACGAAGCCTGTTTGTTACTATAGATATAGTTGTGTAATATATTTATGTATGTAAGTCTATTTATACGGTGTGTCCGGGCACTAATTCCATTAATTTAAGACGATACGATAATGTATTGATTGTTATGAACAAGTTTTTCTGTAAGACTTAGTGTAAAATCATGAAAATAATCAATCATATAATTACGACACATATAATACCATATACCAAAATGACCTTTATTAACTACTACAAAACAATAGATAGATAAATTTACTTACTTAAATTACGATACACATTACATGTTACATCATACACGCATGAAACTTAAGATCACGCAAGCGGCATCCATCTCATCGCTGAGATCTTTAAAAAAACAATTTATAAGCAGGCAGTTAAAAAGTTACCAAAGAAAAATAAAAGAAGGCCCAACGGAAATAGGTTAATCCTCGAAGGTCAGAGCAGACCACCGGAAGTGATCTATCAAACACGCATGCTCGCGTTACAGGTGTTTCGTTCCCCGCTAGTTACGTATTGGTTACATGTTACGTACATCGATCAAAGTCGAAACGTTTAGGAGAGCCTGACGTGCTGTATCACGCAGAGCTCACGCACGGATACAATAACTCGCACCGTTTGTCAAACTTTTAGATCTACGTACCGTACTCCTATGGAAACGTACACTTGCGTACGCATCGAGGTACTTATTAGACTTTATCATCATTCTATTAAGGCTTTTACATCTGTTGCAGACGATTTCAGTAGTATTGTGGTCCCATAACTGCTTAAATCTTCTGCTCCATTTTATCCCAAAAATTGAAAAACATAACAAACACATAAAAACTATCACATTTATAATGTCAGTGAGATTAGTGAGATATGATAGGTGGACTTATTTCTTGTTTGCACAAATTCAATTCAATTAATTCACATTCAGTGTTCAGTCGATAACTTTATCTCGCATTTTTGTTGCGTTCCTTCTACGCTACGCTACGATCAACTGGCATAGGTATGCCCAGTGGCACGCGTCGTAGTTTGAGAAACTATGACCTAACGGAAGCAATATAGAAGGCATGCGTCCAATTTGCCACCACAAAAATTCGATGTGGGCAAAAAATACTTTGTTATATCCATAAACGAAGAATAGCGAAAACATTTTTGTTTGTGATCTTTTCCTTAAGAGATAATAATAAAATGTGTTGTGGCAGTGTTGGATATGTCAATAAAAGAACATTGCGAGCCATGGCCAAGTATATTTCAAGCCACCCGCAGTGTAGGGTTCTGTACTGGCATATCACAATATAATATGGACTTAAAACAGGCCATCTTGTATTGACACAACACATGTACATGTTATATTTGTGTAATATAATTTGCAAAAAAAATATATACTCGTAGGTATATAGTTTATATGAAATTTCAATTTCTAAGTAAGATTCTTTTTTAAGGTTGATCGAATATTACTCATTGACTTATGAATCCTACATAACTATGACATTTTCTTTATACATAATTATGTAATAGCATATTTTTCAATATTTTCATTATTGTAGCTGGAAACAGACCTCTAACAAAATGTATCATTTGAAAGCTTAATATTTTGCAAACAGATCCCTAAATTGAATAAAACCGGCCAAGTGCGAGTCCGACTCGCGCACGAAGGGTTCCGTACCATTATCTATAAAAACGACAAAAATCACGTTTGTTGTATGGGAGCCCCCCTTAAATATTAATTTTATTTTAATTTAATTATTTATTTTTAAAGTGAATAATATAACACAATATTCAGTGAGTATTTCAAGCGTCTACCTGTTGCTGTTATCAATATCGAGCAAAAACGAGCAAAACAATCACGTTTATTGTATGGGAGCCCCCTTAAATATTTATTTTATTCTGGTTTTAGTATTTGTTGTTATAACAACAAAGTCTAAGTTCTGTTGTCGCTAGCGACAACAGAAATACATCATCTGTGAAAATTTCAACTGTCTAACTATCACGGTTCATGATATACAGCCTGGTGACAGACGAACGGACGTACGGACGGACGGACAGACAGCGGAGTCTCAGTAATAGGGTCCCGTTTTTACCCTTTGGGTACGGAACCCTAAAAATAGTCTGCGCATGCCTAAAATATTTTTGATACCATACTAATAAATTTATTTCTTTTAATTAACTAATATAAATTATACTAAGTAAACCTAAAAAATAAACATTTGTAAAATTGTGTAATTGGAGATTATTTAAAATATCCATAGGCATCAAAAGCCTATGGATATTTCAAATAATTTCTATTTTCAGGCAAAATGCCTAAAATATAAAATATTTTATCTAACGACATCCCCACTAAGATACGGTCAGTTCTCTGTGTAGGGGCTGTCTAAAAGAGGATGAAACCGTGGAACATGTACTTTGGCACTGTGAAGCCACGGAAACCACCAGGAGATCTACAAGATTGCATGTGAAACCTTCAACTTCAGCTTTGAACTCAGCCTCAGCCTTAGCCTTATCATCGCTTTTGTCACCACCACAACGGCATGCTACCCCATCATCTTCATTATCATTATCTGCTCAAACATCCTCACCACTGGAGCAGTTGTGCCAGCAGCCCAAAGCCGTGCTCCGACACTTCAAGGAGCTGGGCTGGCTCGGGTGATGCTGGTAGGGGAAAGCTGGTAGGGGGAAATGCACAATACACCCCTATCGGGACGTCAGTGCAGGATCCATCGCCCCCGCCTCGAATAAGAATAAGACATCCCCACTATGGGATAAACGAGAAAAAATCATGTGTATATTACTTTATGAGCGGTAACTTAAAAAAATATATATTATTGTACCACTTTATTAGCACGATTAATATCTATACCTGTACTTAATTAGAGCTTTTTTGTACTAATGAAGTTTTTTCAAAACTGTGAACGGATAAACAGACAGAGAACAGAGAGAATAAATAAACTAAGGATCCCTTATTCTTATTGACTGCAGAATCCTAAAGAAACACGTTCACATTCGCACACACAAACACATCCCAACAACGTTTCACAGTATTATTCCTACACTCGCACAAATAATCGAATACTTATATACAGCACTATTTTACTATTTTACATAGGTATTAAAAGTAAAAACAAAACACAAGTTTATGGAGATATATCAAAGCGGTGTCATGATTTTTCCCCGTTTTCGCCAAACAATACACACGCGGTGACATTCAATCAATCAAGGGCAAAGCTCTACGGATTTGGCATACATTATTTTGCACTTGGCTTGCTGGATGATATGAGAAATAAAAAATAAGTTAGAAAACTAAAACCCAACTACTGAAAATCACGCACTAAAAAGTATGAAACAAGAAAATATTCTCATCTGAAATTGTTAAGTACCAGCTATTCGATATGTATCGTATATATATTAAATAAGCAACTTACATATATACCTAATAAATATTTTGTTGTATTTCAAACATATTCATAGTGGTGTTCAGATAACCGTGGATTACCTATAGTACATATCCCATACTTATGTAGTATTTTATATATGACTAGATGATGATGATGTATTTCGTATCACCTATCAATGAGTGGACCCGATATTTTCTCAAACCTCGGTTAAACCTTCCCTAGACTACGACAAACATTTCAAAACCAAAATCAGCTAAATCCGCCCAGCCGTTCTCGAGTTTTAGCGAGACAAACGGACAGCAATTGATTTATATATATATAGAGATAGAGATTATTAGCTTTTTATAGATTACTTACCAAATAAACCCTCTAATTTTTTTTTTTCATTTACTCAAGGTTTTTTTACCGCAAATAGTTTCCTTCCACAAAATTAAAATATAGTCATAAATAAAACTAAGTGACGACGCAACGATCTGTTTCCAGGCCACCCTATCTTCAGCTATTTGTCAGAGCAGTGGTAATACTAGCTTCGTTATAGTCTTTAATTGATCAGACCGTGGGTGAACTACCCGTTCACCCACGCGGTCTCTTACCATCTACTTTCCCTGCAACCAATAGTTTGTTCAAGTTATCTTAAGCTAAGCTATAAGAGATACTTAAGACCGTTAAGTTATTTTGGTGACAATGCGCGAATACAACCAGAACCGTACTTAGGACCATATAAAACGGTTAAGATAATTATTATCTTAGCCGTTTTATCAACAACTTTGCAATATTCGCTTTGAAATGACTAAGAATCAATCCCAGAGGAAATAGTATTCAAAATCACGATTCATAAAATTTTACTCGATAGAAAACTATTTATTATTCAAATTCTACGAAAAACTGTTATTTAGTCAATTTTAGTTTTATTGTTGTATTAAATTTTAATTATTCAATCATGCACGATTAGCAGTGGAAATAGGCTTAGAATAATGATTAAATTTGTTATAAAAAAAAAATTACACCGGGTGATTTATCTTTCCGTAACTACCGAAAAGAAATTTAAGCTGAATTATTGTTAAGTACGAGTATATAGCTATAAGATCGATAAAACCCTTATGAAACCTTAGCCTTAAGTCCTTAATGTTATCTTTTTGTAATTTTGTTGTCATGTGGTTTAAAAAAAAGTGTTATCTATCTATCTATCGATATTAAGAATCTCCTTTAACAACTTGACAATTTTGACAACCTACGAGGTATTGTTGCTAACATGTTTGTACAATACCTACCATACCTAAGTTCTATAACTGTAGACAAAGTGTTCGGTTCGGTGCTTTGTCTGCATAATGCCTCATTTCGCCGCTCGCATGATTAGCTGACATAACTAACTCAGACATTTGACTGAAATGAGATAAGTTAAATATTAGTAAATAAATAATTAGGACAATCTTTTTCGATTTTAAGATTAGATTGTATTTGTTAAAAATATAAAAAATCGGATGTTTTGCATACCTTATGATATTAACTTTCATAGAGGTTACTTACATTTCAATTTCACATTGATACTCGTATTGTATTTGAATTCTAAATACCTGTTTTTATTATTTGAAAAAGACATAGGACAATGAAATCGTCGCTCGATTTTTGCCCACGACATCATTTTGTCCGAGCATCAAGCAACCCTTTATATCAAGTCACACAACATATAATAATACTACCCCTTACTGTATATAAAGTGACATCATAATTAAAAGCTTTGTTTAATATAATATATGTTTAGTAGCAACGGACATCTCTCTCAAGACTACTAAAGCAAATACATTTGTAATAGCAGCCAAATGCGTCGTAAAGCTAATGTACATTCAATGTTCCGGCCAACAAAATACCTACGTCACAATTTGTCCAAGAGAAGTCTCGTCACTGATGACCGATCGTATCGAAATTATTCGGTTCATAAATATGATTACACACAAAAATCCTCGACAAAAAAACGGCTGGACCGATTTTGATGAAACATAGCGAAGAACATTCAATTAAGTCTTCTTTCAAACAAAAAAAAACTTGGTCAAAATCAGCTCAACCGTTTGAGAGCTATACACGTCAAACTTTAAACTTTTTGGGTCGGGGGTTAAAAACCGAGGCACACTCAAAAGTAGAAACTTGCGTTTATAGCGAGTGTCATTATTGTATCGGATATTAATTTAGTATCGTTGCGTATCGTTTTTATCGACAACTGTGAATTGGGTAGACTTGCAGTGGAAGCATTACGCACTCAAAATTTCTGTTGCCAAAAACATTTTACTACCATGTTATGAAAGATAACGAAACTTTTCCCATCTTGAACTCTTTACGAATCTGCTACGAAATCAAAAATAATGAAAAGTAAAATTGTTTAAGACTTAGGAAGAGAATCATTTTTTCCAATTATGGAAAATACTTAGCTAAATTGGAAAGGATAATAGATACAAACCTTGAAGTTCGTGAAGCAAGCGGTAACGTGGATTATAAATAATGAAATCGCGCTTTAGTTACGTGGTCCGACTGCTTGATCATCAATCAATGTTATTGAATAATTAATAATAATAATTATTAATTACCACATGTTATTTTTTTCATTGTGTTTTATTAAGAAATCGGACTATTGCAATATCGTTCTAAACATTTTGTAAATCGTGGTCAGTCCTTGCATCGCATTGGACCGTGGTTCGACTTTTTTTAGCCAACTGCGAAAGAAGACGGGTTATGAGTTTCGGTTGTGTAGGTATAATGTATACGTATGAATGTATGTACACAGACATAATTTTCTTTGCTACTTTTTTTATGCAAGTTATGTAGATCTAAGATAACTGACCATCAACTCGCCTGATGTTAAGCGACGGAGCGTTAAGTTTGTATGTAGATATATTTCTATATTACCTCATAGAGCCTAAACGACTTGACTGATTTTGATGTGCGAAGTGTCGTTAGATTTGTGTTCTAAAGTTAAGAACCTTATTCTTTGTTGAAGTTGCTAGACATATAAACTTCATGTCAGTCAAAGAAGGCACTGAGAAATTGCTTGCTTTGTGTCAAGAAAAAAAATGCGATCTAAATTATTTCTCAGCTTACTTTTTTCTTTAAAAATAGTTAAACGCAAAATATAAACAATAAATCAATTTCTATTGTAAAAATATTTATTTGTTCCCAAAAAATACAAATATTAAACAAATGTTGGCTAAATTATATATACTTATAGTTTAAAAAACTGAAAAAACCGACTTCAAAACACGCAATTCGTTAACTTGGATGAAATTTTTCCAGTTATTTTGTTATAAAAACCAAAATACTAAGCCGAAAACATAATTATTACAGTTGAATTCAGAACTTCTTCATTAAATTGAGAACCTACTTCTTTTTGGAAGTCGGTTAAAAAGGTTTATGCACTATAAAATATTTCCGAGCGCTTGTTTTTTTTTTGTGACACGATTTTACGTCCCATTTCTAAACTCAGGATAATTTCCTGGGGGAATGCTCGCTGTTACAGGTATTGTTGTAAAGGAACGGAAAAATAAAGGTACAGTAGGAATATTTTTCAGTTTATTTTGAACTTTGTTCCTTTAACATTAAGGCGAAACACGAGTGCTACTTTTGCGATTTGCTGAATGGGTTGTGAAGTTGAAATTAAATGAGTCGAATAACTTACTGTTTGAAATGAAGTGTTTGGAAGATGTGGAATATTCAAATGTGTGAGGAAATAAGAGTAACTTTCGAAATTATTTGATTGGCCTTGTGGCTTAGTTGGTAGTATGTCTACCTCGTAAGCTTAGGTCGTTCGATCCCCACCCAGGGCAAACATTTGTGTGATGAACATGGATGTTTGTTCTGTGTCTGGGTGTTTCTATGTATCATATGTATATATTTACAAAAAAATATCGTATATATGTATTCTATCAGCCATCTAGTTCTATAGTACAAGCTTTGCTTAGTTTGGGCTAGATGGTATTGTGTGAAATGTCCCCAAAAAATATTTATTTATTAATTATTAATTAAAAATTGTTGTTTTTTCCAGATTGTATCTATTGAACATGTACATATAAAGAAAACAAGATACCCGATTGTAAATTGTAAAATTGTTTAAGTTATTTTCCTAGTGTAACTGCTAAGCACATATGATTTTTGCCGCCGCTTTGCCAAACTTTATGATAGAATGATGAAATGAATGATCCATTTGATGGAGTGAGAATATGAACATTATCAACATTATCATTAACAATATCCTGTATTCCGGATGATGAGCAATGATGGGTGTGCCCCAGTGCTCCGGATGGTCAAGAGCCTTCAGATTCTAGCATCGTGCTCTCTTCTGGACAGCGTATCTTCGTATACGGTTGTCGCGGTGATAGCGACGCGGGGAAGCAAACGGTGCTTCCCGTGCAGTGTCGGGACACCGAGCAGGACGACAAAGCACCGACTCAAAATTACATATGTATACTTACATTATTTTAAGAATTTAGATATGAAGGTTAATTTAAAACTCAAAATAATTACAAAAGTATATACTTAGGTATACTTACATTAGTTTAAGAACTTGTCAGTTTTTTCGGCGGTTAATTTTTTTTGTAAAAAAAATAATATTTGGATACATTTCTTTGATTCAGAGATTTTTTTTTATCAGCCCTGTTTGTACAAACATTCCCACTGCTGGGCGCGGGCCATCTTCTCATTGTGAGATGTATTTATGGGTATCAAAACCATGTGGTATTTTAGTTTTTTTTTTTATAATAAAACGAAAAATGACAATTTCTTAGTTTTCTTTGACAAATAAGCAATTTCACAAGAATTATTATAAACGTACATTTAATATAATTGTTAGTTCAACCCAGTGACTATCCATCACCTACTCTCATTTTCTTCCCATGAACGACAACCCAAGCCACGGTTGTATGAGTTAAACTGCTCGCACTCGCGAGTAGTCTGTGCTTGACCCTTGTTAGAGACGGATAGTAATGTCGCACATCATAATTAGTCAAGCCGGTGATGGTGACCGTTTATGATGATGATAAATTAATGTAGCCTATGGTACAAAGATGAGAGATAGCTTTTAACCTAGAGACTGATCTTCTAGGTTCTCAGCTATCTCTTTAACAAATTTCATAACACTCGGTACAGTCGTTTGGACGAGAGAAAAAAGACGTGTGGCACTCGGAGACTGCCGCGGTAAAGCTATTGCATAATAGCTTTACGCGCGGTGTGTTAGGTTATTTTCGTTACGGAATTTCTGGATTCGGTCTCCACGCTCAAGGCCCGCGATAGAAGCTATGCGATAGCTTAAAAATAACAAAAGACAGAAACAGAGTTACTTTAGTTTTTATAATATTGTCCACACAAATGACCCACATTACCATTGCTTGTTGATGGTTCCGCCACTGTTTGTTATTCATTTTTATTTTGAACAAACGTTACGCACGTCTATTTTTGAGCCGAATTCTCCGACTACAGGGAGTGACGTGAGCAACCCGTTTGTTCAATATAACAATGTGTAACAACCACGCTAGTTTTCATAATAAAACTTGTTATTTTTCCCACCGCAATTTACATGAATCGAAACGGCGAAGTCGTTAAGTTCATCGGGTCCAAACACGGTACAATGAGCCCTAAAACAAAGTAAACAACACGAAACATCAATAGCAAGTACAAGAGACCGTCCCTTATCGGGCAAGCTGGGCGGCGTATCCTTTGTTCACAGTGACATCGGGATTTAATCAGGAACAACTTGCCCGCTATCCATCAATCATACCGTTTGTTCTGCCGCCGTGGAACTTGGGAACAATGGGGGATTGATTATTGATCTAGTACATGAGGTGTTTTTGATTTATGTATACCAAACATCTCTAAAAGAAAACCACAATACCCAACTGCAGAAAAGCGGTTTGCAGTCTAACATATGATTCCTTTACGCTGGATACGCTGTTGAGTGTAAGTTTTTATGAGAATGTATACATAAAATCGATATATAAGATTTAGAATAATTCTAGTAAAATTACTTATTTATTAGGTATAATTATGTTCGTTGCAGGTTTTGAAAGAGAGCATATTTTTATTTTTGCGAAAGTCGTGTTTTTATTATTACAAAAAATATAGCTTAGGACGCTTCAAGACGAATCTAACAACACCTCTCCCATCAAAATCGGTCAAGCATCCTTCTTACGCAGTCGGGTAAAATTTGCAAAATGCACGCAATGAAGTTAAGTAAAGCATTTAGTAAGAGTAAGAGTTTCCGGCAGCCTAGTGGTGAGACCGTCTGACTTGCGATCCGCAGGTCCTGGGTTCAAATCCCACAGCGCGCACCTCTGTCTTTTCGAAGTTATGTGCGTATTGTTGATTGCCGCCAACTTCAAACGGTGAAGGAAAACATCGTGAGGAAACCTACATGTCTGAGAGTTATCAATGATCTTGAAGATGTGTGAAGTCTGCCAACCCGCACTTGGCCAGCGTGGCAGACTATGGCCTAACCCTTCTCACAATGAGAAGATGGCCCGTTCCCAGCAGTGGGACAGTTTGTACAAACAGGGCTTATAAAAAAAAAAAAAAAAAGCATTTAGTTCGTTTAGTTCTTTTTCGTTTTTTCAACATTAAATACGAATAAAATAGATGTCGCTTTTAAATAGTATTTTTGTTTAATTTAATTATGATTTAAAAAAAATTACTTCAAATGACTAGAAGCAATCATATATTTGGAGCTGATTTAATTGATTTAATTTGGTTTTGTGGGTGCAAAACCAAAATTATGAGATAATATTTATAATTTACATTACCCAATAGAAAATAATCGGCCAAGTGCGAGTCGGACTCGCGCACGAAGGGTTCCGTACTATCATCTATAATACTACAAAGTTTAGTTCTGTTTATAAAATATCGAGAAATCAACGAAATTCCAAGTAGTAAATTGCAAACTTATAGGTAGGTTTTCGATACACATCCGGGCAGCATGACGACGCTCGCGCGACTACGCGCGGTTATGGCTCGCTCCGTGATGTTACCTCCCCCGCTACCCGCGCGGCCGTTGCTTAGCAACCGCCTCGCGCTTGCGCCACCACCACACCGCGGCGCGGCGCTCGCACCGCGTTTAGATGCACGGATTATTTTCATTTTGTGAGTTTTAATGTATTAGATTAGGTATTTATTTTTATAGTTAATATATTACTAAATATTTACTTACAAATATTCAAGTTTCTACCTGTTAATTAAGATCGAGTAAAAATTGCTTAACAATTACGTTTGTTGTATGGGAGCCCCCCTTTAATATTTACTTTATTGTTATTTAATTATTTGTTTTGAAAGGTAATATACAAGTAAATATTCTGTGAAAATTTGAAGCGTCTACATGTTACCGTTTTTAATATTGAGCAAAAAATACGAAAAAAACACGTTTATTGTATGGGGCCCCCTTAATATTTTATTTGTTTTAATTTTTAGTATTTGTTGTTATAGCGGCAACGGAAATACATCATTTGTGATTACAAATTTCAAATTTCAGCTTTCTAGCTATCACGGTTTATGAGATACAGCCTGGAGACAGACAGACAGACAGACAGACAGACAGACAGCGAAGTCTTAGTAATAGGGTCCCGTTTTTACCCTTTGGGTACGGAACCCTAAAAATCATCACTCATCTTAGCTGGCAAATATATTGGAATATAAATTAATATACTTTATCGAATTGAGAAATTAAATTTTCTTAAAATAGGTTAAAAATATATTTTAACTTATTACAAACTTTTGTTTCAAGATATAGTAACAATCACGGGTCGAACCGGGACTCAATTGACATAAGACCGAGGAAAATGACAATATAAAGAAATACGCTTAGACCCGGCAGTGGGATAGAGAAGGCTATGGATGATGATGATGATACTTTTTTATAGGAATGCGTGGAGGTATCAAGTTGAAATTAACAAGATAGATATAATCTAAGTGTCTTCAAATCGCGAGTGAATAGGTTTCTTCTAGGCAAGCGTGCTCCATCGTAGACCGTAACTGTTGCTTAACACCAGGTGAGTTGATGGTCAAGCGCAAGCCTATCGTCGAATAAAAAAAAACAAAGCATTTGTTTGTAGTCTTTTGAAATTGTAAAGTAAGCTTCTAAATTAACGCACAAAAATAATCCCACAGAACGGTCATTTTATTGTATTAGTTTTTTACTTCTTATTGACCCATAATCACGGAATTTGGCAAAAAGCAAGGTCTCATACACGTGGCGGGAAGACGCTGGATGCAAGCCGCTTCCAATCGGTCTTTTTCTAAATCTATGGGGCAGGCCTATGTCTAGCAGTGGACTTCGTATGGCTGAGATGATGATGATGATGAAGGTCTCATAGATCATACAGACAGATAATAACGAAGTGATCATTATAAATGTTGAGGGCTTCGAAGGTATATTCTTTTGAGGTGCGAAACCCTAAAAACTACGGGATAGCACGAGGTTCTGTACAGACAGCTAGTTTGTGAAACTGCTGATTCATGTTGAGGATGTTTACATGTTTATTGCCAATGTTATTTGTTTGTGTGCGTCGAGATGTCCTCTAAGTTACTGCTATAAGTAAGGGGAAAACACCACAACTTGAGTGAGATACGTAATACGTATACCAAACTTACTCATAATCTTCAGATAAATGGTAATCTATCTGGTTGGGGACAAGAAATCTATCTGGTTGGGGACAAGTAATCTATCTTGTTGGGGACAAGAAATCTTTATAAAACTAAAAATACCGACTTCAAAATACGCAATTTGTTTACTTGGATGACATATTTTTCCAGTAATTTTGTTGTAAAAATCAAAATACTGAACTGATTTTAACAAAATCTCTATGGGATCACCTGAGAAGTTATACCCTTTCACACAAACAAATATTTTTTTCCAATCGGTCCACGTGTTTTCGAGAAATCCGGGAACATACATTAAAAAAAAGATTCCAACCAATTTGAGAACGTCTTCCTTTTTGGAAATCGGTTAAAAACAGCCTAAGTTAGATTTTTTTTTTCACCAACGGCAACGGCGGGTGCGCCAATTCTGGGTTATGTTTTGGTATTTTTTCAGTGCGCGAATCTTGCCAGGGCGGAGTGAGTACTTATTTTTGGAAGGCCGGGCAATATTTAAGGGGGCTCTCATACAACAAACGTGATTTTTTGCTCGTTTTTGCTCGATATGGATAACGGCAACAGGTTATAATATAATAGGATAACGGCTTGAAATATTCACCGAATATTGAGTTAAGTTATTCTCTTTAAAAATAAATAATAAAATTCATATTCAAGGGGGGCTCCCATACAACAAACGTGATTTTTTTGCCGTTTTTATAGATAATGGTACGGAACCCTTCATGCGCGATCCGACTCGCAATTGGCCGGTTTTATTTAGATTACTTTTGTATTTATTAGTCGAGTAAAAATCGTTCCACTGGCTTGCCCGTTATTCATACGAGCGTCTGAAAGTCACAATAAAGGCAAACAACGATGTACGTTACCCAGGCACCGTTCACCAATTGACTTTGCGCCGAAACGCGTGCAGCGCTACAGAGTAGCTTTTATAGCAGAATGTAGTTATTATCATCACGGTGTAATCGAATAACCTTTGTTCATGTGTTGCAGCGCTGCAGCGCTCGCACGGTCGTATGACGTGCTTATATTTTATGCTTCCGATAGTGAATAGTGAACAATTTATTTAAACACTGCTGCACGAATATTCACTTCTACTATGTTTAAGTGTTGTTTCTTGTATAAATATAACGTTTTTGGTGATGCGAATGCGGGTTATGTATAAGAAAAAATAGAAATAAAAGAAGATACCGTGTCACTGGAGGAAAACAGTCAAATGAGAGAAGCACTGACCTGATCGTCGACCAGCTCCTTGGCGGACACTGCTCTGCCCCGGGGAGGCTTGTAGATACTTCAGCTGCTTGTCTGCTCGGTCTTCTTGTGTGCGGTGCGGAGTATAACATTTGCAGAGTATAAAGTTATTTTAGCGGTGATAGTTGAGAAAAACGAAAACCTGGTGGCGCGCACGGCGCGGCGGCGGTTTTCACACAATGCGCAGGCGCGCAGACCACGTGACCGGTCCAAGTGCCGTGAACTTAGTCAACGACCTGCGTCTGACTTCACCTCGGCAGTCCATCCTCCTCCAGAGATATGGTACATTATATAAAATGGCATAAACAATTTTTTTTGGGAATGCTAATTTTCAAGGATGAGTTAATGTTTTTAAAATATCGTTGAACACGTAAGTACACAAAACAATTAAGTCGAGTTGTTAACTTCTTTTATTGGGTTCTGTATTAGGAACTTCGTCGTGTTTGTGTATGTGTGTGTCTGTGTGTATATATTATTTTATTCAGAGTCTATTTAGGAAAACAAAAACCGAATTGGAAAAGTAGGTATCTTCTACGGATGGTTACGGAATATAGCTGTAGCACTCCTTACATTTAAGAGGGAATGAACGTTTTTGATATTTATTATCTCAAATATTATGCTGTGTACGAGCCCGCCAAAGCAGAAAAAAATGTTTTACCTATTATATAAACATCTCGGACAAATTTTTATTATCAAAACACTTTTTAATAGGTTACCGTGATAGGTCACGGTAATCATTGGATGGGATTATTCAAAAGTTGGCACCAAATGCGCCACCTAGGCTGGTGAAGGAAGTCATAGATATCTCAAAATACCAGATTTTCCAACTTGCCTTGCAACGTGTGTGGAATCCAGTGTTAAATTGCCAAACAAACGTACTTATTATATATATAGTACCTAGTACTCACGGTATCCGTAAGTGTATTTTGTCGAGACTTGATTGAATTTTAGTATCAGTGGTAATGGTTTTTGCAGCAAAAGATAAAAAAGGTGGTAAGGCGTTGTCTGCTTTCAAATTATTCAACTTCACGCATTCTTTTGTCTATCCGTGAATATAGTGCATACGCCGAAATTTCAAAAAGTCAACAAAATTCCAAACCACAGTAAGTATATTAAAAAGTAGTTAATTCTAACTAATAATATAAAAGCCGAAAGTTATTCTGTCTGATTGTTACTTTTCACGACCAAGCGGCTGAACCGATTGTTATGAAATTTGCCACAGAGATAGCTGAAAACTGGAAAATGGACATTGACTACATTTTTAGGGTTCCGTACCTCAAAAGGAAAAAATGGAACCCATAAAGGATCACTTTGTTGAAGGAGGGTCCAAATTTTAAAGTTCTTTAACCGTATTGTGTGGGGTATCATATGAAAGAGCTTCATTAGCACAAGCTAAAATCAACCAATCAATCAATAAACTTTATTGACACCACAAAAATAAAGTAACAAAATACACAGTACACATTAACAATAGGTACACACATAAAACAGGGTTTTAAATATGTTTACTATGATCTTTTCGGTTTATGAAGGAAAAACAAATCCCTCTTTTATCTACTAGTTTGTACGGAACCTTCGGTAGGCGTGTCTGACTCGTACTGGTCCGGTTAATTTTATCACCACCTCGGTCGTTTTTCAACAATACACAGGTAAATCCACTAACCAGCTAAGTAGTATCGGTAATAAGTCAACAAGTTTACATATATTTAGTAAAGTGACTGCATTAACTTATCCCGGCGGCTCAGCGGCGGCGGCGGCGCGTTCGGCGCGTCAATAAATAAATCTTTAAGTTAGACGAGTTGATGAACAAGTTCCCTCAAGTTATCTCCGTGGGGCTCGCTGCTCTAAGTGACCTGTCAACCGCACTGCACACGAATAAATTACAACTTTAATTGGAATCGAATTGATTGACACCGATTTATTATCGACTAGTTGCGCTAACATTCACCCGGGGCATCTCTATGATACCGTAGAGGTGCCCCGACCGGTGCAGATCATGACACGAGTATAACTATAGAGGGAAGTATAGTAATTAAAGAAATATATTTTTTTTATTTAATACATAGGTCAATTTTGATAAATTTCATCAAAATAACAATCATTATTATTTTATTTTGAGCCTGTTTTGTCCCACTGCTGGGCAAAGGCCTCCCTATCCTCCTTCCATTCTTCTCGGTTCAGTGATTTTTGAGTCCAATTCTTACAATAGGAGTCCAGTTCATCCCGACATCTCCTTCTGGGCCTACCAAGTGGTCTGACGACTTGTGGAACCCACTGTGTAGTGAGCTTAGCCCACAAATCGTCCAACATACGGCAAACATGACCTGCCCAGTTCCACTTCAGTTCGGCGGCTCTATAACCAACGTCAACGATCTGTGTTTTGGAGCGCAGTGTACTGTTTCTAATACGGTCTGAAAGTCTGACTCCCAAGACACTGCGCTCCATAGCTCGCTGGCATACCCCGAGAGCATGCTTCTGATCTTTTGTCAAAGACCAAGTTTGGGCACCGTAGGTAAGGATGGGGAGGATGCACATGTCCATGAGTTTTTTCTTGAGGGTTAGTGGGAAATCGCCCTTCATAAGATCTTTCATTGACCAGAAACTCCTCCAGGCATTCTCGGTGCGTCGTGCAACTTCTTCTTGTTGTCGTGCCTGGAAGGAGATTAAAGCTAAGCGTCCACATGTCGGTATTGTACGCATCGGACGCATCGCATCAATCGCATTATTTTTTCATACTTCGTCCACTGTATCGGCACCGATCGGATTGCCGACGCCAAGTACCAGCAATCGGATTGCCGATGCCAGTTTCATTCGGATTTTTATAGTGATCGTACGTGTTTTTGTGAGAATGGAGGAAAGCGAAGAAGAACAATTTGCAAATGGCGAACGACGCGGGCGGTGGAGGCGCGGAGCGAGCGCGCGAGGTGCGTCCACTGATCGGCATTCCGTATGACGTCATCGGCACGCATCGCAAAAGCTGCCTCTCGGAGCATTGGTGTCGGCATTGCCGATCTGCGATCCGTACAATGCGGATCAGTGGACGCACTTGTATGACTTTTTATACAAAGAATACTACAATCCGTTTGATGCGATGCGTCCGATGCGTACGATACCGACATGTGGACGCTTAGCTTAACTGGCCCAAATATATATACTCATAGACATATTCAACCTCCACACCGTCGATTTCCAACCTACGTTCTGTGCTGTTTGTCATTAACTTGGTCTTTGACATGTTCATCTTCAGCCCAACTCCGAGGCTTGCGGTGTTTAGGTCGTTGATCATAGAGCCCAATTCTGATGCAAAATAACAAAATAACAATCGGTTCTTCTTAATTGTGTATCTAAAACAAAATATTATTCTTTTTTTTTTCATTCGCAGATAAAATTGGATTGCATGGAAATTTATTTGTTTACGATTTATTTATGCAATTGCTAGTCACTAATCACTTACGTTGTCGTATTGTAATTGGATTTACGTTGTCGTATTGTAAATAAATAAAACAGCTTTCGAGTTAAAATTACCCTCATTATGACTGTAATAGATGTACAAGTGAAACACGGAATTCAATTTAAATCCATAACCATATTAAAATCCAGCCAAGTACGAATTTGACGAAATTAATTCAATATATAAACCATGAAAACACCATGGTTTTAACGAAAGGTAAGCTTCATTGAAATACAAGACTTTTGTTTACTCACTTATTCTTGGTTTTTGATTTTTTATTATCGGAAATAGAAATGTTCGCAAATACATTCAGACTACATTTTTCATGTGAAATAACTACAAGTTAACTATTTTTGGTTTAGTAGTTCAATACGACCTTACTTTGTACCAATTTACATACCTTCCTGAGAAGAACAGACAGACAGCCTGGCGGACAGCAAAGAAATCCTTTAAGGATTACATATTTTTTTCAAAACATAATTTTGAAACTCTAACCCATTTCTTTCAAACGAAAGCTTTTTATGAATGGAAATTAACATACAAATTGCTGAATAATTCAGAGATAAAAATTCGGAGGTCCGTAATAGAGTTAAACCTGTGGAATAAAGAGGTTCTAATATTTTTATTAAGTAAATTTTAATTTATGTGCGGGATTCGCCCGTTTTGCATTAGGAGACTAAATAATATAACTTTCATTTAGTAGTGTGTAACTGGAGTAATATTAATTTAAAGATAGTTTTACATTTTAATACGTACATATGTATTAAATGGTTACACGGATCTATAATCCGAATTATGAAATAACGGATAACATTTAACAGAAAACGTTTTTTTTTTACAAAAGACACTTTATTAAGCTCCCAAAAGCGCATTCGACAACTTATTTGATTAACCGAACTTCTGTAAATAAGTAGGGTTCTGTATTTAATAAACAGAAATCTAACAAACCTAACCTAATAATTGATATACAAATGATAACTGAACCTTTGTAAATCAGAAGGTTTCTGGGTATGATAAATCAGAATTCTAATGAACTCAACCTGATAATTGTTTGGCCAAATGTAACTCATGGCTATGTACGTATGTTTCTATAATACGAGAATATAAAGATAAAAATGTTACATTTTATATGTTTCAATATTTCGTGTATTTCTGCCAAAATAACAGTCTTAAAATAAAAAGAAATATATAATTTTAAGACAACTCGGGATTATGTATTATTTTCAAATTACTTGCATTCAATATTTTTATATTGAAAAAAAAAGGTGACAAGCGAGAAAGCAAGAAAGAAATCAATTCAATGCCTTAAATTAGTTATTATAGTACTGAATACAAAATAGGTACTCGAGTCAATTCATTCAATATATTAAATCCTTTTTACATCAACAATCCGAAAATATCGTTTTCACCAAATTAAATGAAATAGGAAGAACCGCTTTCGGCTATATTTTCGTCTGTTTCCAAACTTGCCAAAATTTAATTTCAACTTTGCCCTCACTAGTCCGACAAAGGTTCAACCCCTATATTTCATCTGACAATGGAGGTGGAACAAAATTATTAGATACCCTACTATTTTTCCGCAACTAAAGAATAAATCACGGAAGTGCAAACTTTTGATTCGAAAACGATTGTCTGGGTGATTTATGGGTAGATTACGCGAGCAAAAACTGTTGGATCTTTTCTAAAGCTCAGTCTGGCTTTTAAAATAATCTGCCGATAATAAGCTGATCAGCAATTTTGATATGAAAGAAAATTTAGAAGAATCTTTTAATTTGCATTGACTCATTAAAATAGTACGAAAAAGAGGGGTGTGATAAATTTTCCGTGTGTACCTGTGTTTCTGTATATCTGTGTATTTATGTGTTTACCTTTGGCATCGTAGCTCTTGAATGTATGAGCCAATTTTGATCTAGTTTTTTTTTATTTGAAAGTTAATTTTATCCAGAGTGTTCTTAGCTATATTTCATCAAAATCGGTACAGTCGTTTTTTGAGTTTTCTTACTTTAGAAAACTCAAAAAAAAAATTATTTGACTATTATTGTGATTTTTGGGTAATTTTTAAAATATGATTTATTCTGTATAATTCTTCTGGTTACATATTCCAAAAATAACTAGGCTTAGTATTATGGCACGGTCACACCCAAAACGCACAACTCTGAAAATTAAATATAAAATAATGTGTCAATCTCCGCTTTACGTTTGTTTATATTTTTCTATTTAGCTACTTATTTTGAATGTGACCGACACAACACCCGCTTGAAATAATTTGCTGAATTACGATAGCCTTTGAGGGAAACTTGAACAATTTGGCAACAGTCTAACAATCTTCGCAGCTCCATATTTCTGGCAACAACAAATATTTTCACTCACTGAGCTAAAGTGTAAACTGGAGTTGGAAAAGAAAAGTAATAAAGTTTCGTGTGGCGTGTCGCGAAACAAAGGATTTCACTTTACTTGGATTTTTGTGGAAATATTTTGGGGAAAGCTAGACACGTACGTGTCTGACTCGTGAACTGAGGGCTCCGTACAAATTTGTCCATAATTCTTTTATCATCAACTTCATGTACATCAGGTTTTTTTTCCTAAAAAAGAGTTGTGTGATATAAATTAACGAATACAAGAAATATACAATTAAACCAATTTTTTGTTGCTATCCACATAATATGCGGTAGGTATATATATATTTTTATATTTAATTAAAATAGAAGCTTTTTTTCTGATTTATCATAATATGAACCAAAATATTTAATGCCAGTTTCAACTTAATACTTTTATACATTCCTGATAAAAAATCTGAGACAGATAGTCGTTCGCCCGTGCGAAGAAATCCTACACGGTTCCCTCTTTTCTTTATGAGGAAAGGAGCCCTAAAAATCATTGTTTCAGAGAAGGAATTGACTCCCCTTTCTACAAACAAGTCTATTAGGTTGTTTGAAGCGCTAGGCGAGAGGTGACATGGTGGTACACGTGGTAAATGGGATTTTGTACTTTGCATAATGTTTGTCTTTCGCCGAGAGCGGGGTGGCGGCGGGAGGCGCAGCGCTACATTTATATTACAGTATTAACAGGGCTATTATGTCCTATTTACCCAACTGCGTAAGAAGGATTGTGTTTTTCGAGTGTAAGTATGTTTTTTTATGTTGTTTTTTCCGACGGACATAATCTGAGTGTATTTGAATGTGAGAGTGTGTGTTTCTACCTTTAACAATTTGAAAATAAATTATAATCAATGTTTCATTTATCATTAAAATACTTAATCGAGGTACAAAAGTAGATAAAATAATTTAGTGAAACGTGCATTTTCATAATACAAAAATTCATCATAAGTTTAAAGGTAAAGCAAAGCGACCTGCACTTTACTACGTCTTCATGACTATGTCTTGAACTATTTTTTATGCCTTGACTTATTTTCGGGACTAACTGTGATTGACTTATTTACCAACCGGTCCCAGCGGAAGACCAGCGCTGGTTGCTTACAACTAATATCATGCTGAGCTGGGACCGAGTTGTGACAAAAAAACTTATTTTATTTTTAACACGCTTTTATTATGTCGACCTGTATGTAATTAAATTTAAGGTAACTAATTTAACCATCTTCCAAGGATCGTAGCGTCATGAAAATTGGCAGCTGTATGTAGTTCTGATGACAATACAATAATATGGTACTGTCGAACTGATCTGATGATGGAGCCGGAAGATATGAACTAGAACTTCATGATGGAACATCGTATCATAGCTGTGTTTGGATTTGTTAGAAAAGTCTTGTAATGAAATTTGACCACAATAATTTGTAGCGTGTTTTTAGTTTTTTAAACTGTAATTTATTATTCAATGTGTTGTTGTAATATTTATGTTTTTTCTGTTGTATGTTTTTTGTCACAATAAAATACATGTCTATGTCTAAAAAGGTAATATGCAATGGCATACGATTTTGTTCTTTTTACCGTGGTGAATATAGAAATGTTACAGTTCGACCCTTACTGCGCTCCAACCCCTGTAAGAAGGCCGGGCGTTCAGTGCGGCCTCATTGCGTTTATTGCGGCTTTATTCCGTTCATGGGGAAACGGCGGTTACGCTTACAACGAGTTTTATAACAATTTGTTCATGAAATTGCATGCACAGTTTATATAGAGCTTCTTAAGCTTCGTACGGCACACTGAGCTCGCATAAATTATGAAATAAAGTTTAGAACACACAAAATTGACTGAATTAAAATTGTAAGCTTTAAAATGTGAGATAACGATCAAAATTACAGAGAGTTTGATCACGTAACTATAGTTTACTTAATAGTATAGTAGTATCAACCAACCAACCAAGTCATCAACCAACAAGGAAAAAAAACACAAATTAAGTACTAAGTACTAACTCCTTGGCCATTCAGCACGGTAACGCTGCGAGCGTGATGTGGACTCTCAGATCAGGGTCTGCATGCGTGGGACTTACAGCCTTACATTAACATTAGTTAAGAATTAGACTTTATTTTATTATATTATGTTAATATATTTAGTATGTGTAGGTATTTTATATATTGTTTCCATATTGTTTTTGTACTCTTTTATATATGTCTACTTATATATGATAATATGTATTAAAAAGTACTAGATAAATAAATAAGAACGTAATTCAACATTCCAAAAATAATAAATTAATCTAAAATTACTTATTAGGCACAAGCTTAGAATAAAATTTTCTTTGGTGGAGACGAACGTGCAGAAGATATTGACGCAAGAGCGATTTTTACTAAATGTTTTTCTTAAATAAGTGTCAGAGAGAGTGGCCCGTATGATATTGCGGTTTTATTATTGTGTATCGGTAAGTATTTATATAGGTTAAATAATTATCGAAAATGAAGAAAAAAACGACAAATAATTTCTACTTTTCTTGATCTTATGTTCTAATGACAGTGATGAACAATATTTTGACAAATTTTTAGTGTTCCTTTATATTTACTGCAAAGAACCCTTATAAATTCGTCATGTCCATCTATCTGTTTTGAGGTTAGCTTGTTCGTCCATCCGTATTTCATAGTCATTTTATTCAGAGACTACATATTATCAGTATATAAACGAAATTTGGTTGTACGTGTGTTATCTACCGTCAACCGCTACCAAACCTTATTATGAAGTAGATATTAGGGATGACACTCCATATATATATGCAAAGAGGATATAAAATACATTTTATGAGCAACCCCTCATTTAGGGTATCGTTGAATAGTAGTAATACAAAAGTAATGTTTCCTACATCATTTTTAACCCCCGACACAAAACGAAGGTTATTATCTGTATGTCTGTCTGTAGCATTTTAGTTCTTGAACAAAGGAACCAAGTTTGATATTATTTTTCTTGTTTGATAGAGAGCTTGATGAACAAAATACACCGTATTAGATCTAAGTGAAGGAAGACGACTAAATCAGTACAAATTCCGCCAGAATATCGACACTACATTTCAGTTCTATCCGAGAGAAGAGAATAAAATAAGCGTGATCATTATTCAACATCCCTCGCAATTACTGTCAGGATCCTGAACATTAGGCTCCCAGGCCTTATTTAGTGCGTCTAGCCGGCAAGCCTGCTTATTACAAATTTCATGTACCTCGCTGGACTGCTCACGTTTGTAACACCAGCCGAGTTATTCGTGTATTACTTAATTGTTACGTGTATGTAGGTAATCTAAGTGTAACTAAAGTGAGTTTGAAATATTTTTGTAATGTTACATCCGTTGTCCTAGATGAGCCACAAACGTGGCAAAGCGACGTAATGAGATGCGACATGACGCGAAGCGATATTTTCACTTCGCTTTATCATTGCTCACTAACCTGACACTAAAAAAGATTCAGCAAAATAATCCTTCCATATTCAGGTTAAATCGTAGTTAAAGACTGCCACATGCTTACTAACAAGATTTCTTACGTACTTTCCCTTCTGATTTTTCGTACGTAGGTACATTCAATAAATTTGTATCTTCAAATATGTGGTAAATGATTTCCATTTAAATAATAATAATACATTTCATAATATTATAATTATTTCATAATATTATAAACTATTTATGTTTTAAATAGCCCCTTAAATAACTATAATAGGTATATCAAATGAAATACTATCCATTTAAAAAGGCTAAAATCAAATTCGCACAAATGCCTGCGTAGGTGGGCTATCGCTTACCCGAGTACTGAATTAAATAGTACCTGCCTAATCCTAATACGTATAAGAGTCCAAACAAAATTCTAAATCACGTAATGTTTCAATCGGGCAGCCGACGATAATGTTTTCATTAACATTGGAACAATATCGGAAAAACCTTTTCACTACTTGAATCAGCTAATCGTCTATGCACAATTAACCTTCCAAGAAACTTGTATTTGTGGCCGCTTCGTGGAATACTACAATGCTACATCATTTTATTGAACGGTTCTTGGTATGGACGCATAAGTTATCTTTGCACTATTTCTAGGCTACGATGTACGTGGTTAATGTTATATAAATTTAAATTAGCACAGTGACGCAGTAATAGTTTTAGACATTGTCACTATTTGTAACGTTTGACTACCCTGTACGGCATGACCAATTCATGAAAACTATCATAGAGGTGGGAAAGAGATAACGAAAAATACCGAGAAAAACAAAGACAGGCCAATGTCAAGTCGTACAAGGAGGTGAAAACGCTGGCAAAAGACCAAAGTGCATGGAATTATGTTGAATGAGGACTGTGATGAATCGCGCACAGCGGAGGGGGAAACGCCACCATATTGAAATTATTTTGACATCGTTACGTTCACGTATACGTGTAAACATAAGGTCCTGTCCACGACACAGCAACACACCGATAATTTTATATTCGTGCATTTTTGAAAACATGTATAGTTACTAATAACCACTGAGCAACGATCATGAAAGTCTAAGTCACTAATACATTTTGCGTCGCTAGTAGTGCCATCATTGATGGCACTAGAGACGTATAGTAGTGTCAGTAGTACCATTTATGGTACTTTTCAATGGTATTATTGACATAAAACCATTTTATTTTTAGTAAAGATGTAATGTATTATACCTCAAAGATGGACACAAAGTGCTTTTCCTTCTGAAAAAATCGGTAAAACTGGGAAAAAGTGGACAATATCAAAGCGTAACAAGATTCAAAACAATAGGGTATCTAAAATATAAGTTTGAGGTTTGTATTACTTTTAATCAAAACTTTGAAACATAAAAAAAATAGATTTCAATATTTGTGTTGATCGAAATAGTTATATTATTTATTTTTTAAATCAATTTTATGCTAGGACCACCGTAACTTTAATATATCGCCAAAACGACTTGATCTTCTTAGCTAATAAGTACCTACTAAGTATAAGTATCGTAAATGTTAAATTATTACAAAAAAAATGGTTGTCTGTAAAGTCGGTTTACGGACGAAAATTTTACGTGATAATGATGCGTCACAAGCCGAAAGCTTAGCTGCTGATCGTGCCTCTCTATCGCTTGTTCCGCGTTCTCGCTTGCACGATCGGCTCAGGCGGAACGTGACAATTAGTAATGCATTTTCGTGTGTGCAACCGGCGTTCATCGTTTTATAAGACGTTATCACGTCAAATGTTACGTGTTATGTAAAAAAAAACAGTTTTGTAAAAAAAAAACTAATTTTTGATTTATTTTTTATTTTAAAGCATTTTACATAGCTACTGCAAAATATATGTCGTAAATGAATACAAATACGATTGCGAATTTGAATACTCTCGTATTACGAATTCTCAGTATTAATTTGGCTTCACTACATCCCAACAATCCAATTAAATAACATGACAAGCCGTTTTAATGTTACAGCTAGCTTGTTAGTCCCTATATCTTTCGGCGGTATATAAATCACCGGCCCGAGACAAACTTGAGTACCGCTGACAGTATTGGGACATGAGGAAATAAAACCTCTTTTCTACGAGAAATACAACGCTACTCTACGTATGGGAGATGAACTAAAATAAATTGTATAGCAGCAATGCACAATATTTTTATCCGACTACGTAAGAAGGAGGATTATGTTTTTCGAGTGTATATATGTATGTATGTGGGTATATTTCTATAAGGCAGCCTACAGCTACGACACCTTGCAAATAAACATCGGTCAAGCCGTTTAGGCTTGACCGATGTTTATTTGCAAGGTGTCGTTAGATTCGTCTTCACTTCCTGAGTGACATAGGGCATATTTTTTGTAATAAAAATAATATATTTCTTGCAAAAAAAATATCGTTTTTTCGCAACCTACAACGAACTTTTTCGTAATAAACAAGTTTTACTAGGGTTATTCTAAAGAATGCTCATTCATCTTTTACAGCGGTTATACGCATAATTTCTCACGTTTTTGTGAAATTAAAAGAAAAACAAAATACCCGACAGAAAAGCAGTTTTTGCAGTCGTAACTTACGATTTCATTACGCTTGAGACGCTGTTGAGTGTAGGTTTTTTGTGAGAAAATATGCGTAAAATCACTATATAAAATTATAAATGCGCATTGCATTTATAATCTAAATTTTTTTTTTAACGGTAGCCTATCAATAACATTATTTCCGGAGTAAGCCATGCAAAGAAAATAAAATACACATACCCCCATGTGTATTTTCTTTTAATTTTAAAAATGGCATTATGGCAACCCAGAAGGATGCCGCTCAAAATAGATCCATAAATTAGCATAATTTATTACATTTAGTTTCAAATTTTATCCTTGACAAGCGTGACACACCAACCGACAAATGGACGTACTCGTAAATTTTTAGGAATCATGTTTCAAAATTGGAATATATTTTTTCACGACGACGGCTTGCGACAAATATAATAAATTAATAATACTAGATTACTTGAATGCCAACTCAATTATAAGTAGAACTAAGTCTGTAAATCAAAATAAAATTAAATGCAATAAAATTTAAAAATACATACATACTCCAATATATCTATATTTGTTAACATTATAACACGGATATGTAAATTTAAGAGAGTTTGCGGTAAATGTAATTACGTGTTTTGAAGTTGTTTGTTACAGACGTATTACGTATTATAAATAATACAATTTTGAACAAAACGTTCCTTTTTTACGCTGAAGTTTATCGATGTCCACATGTCTCGTAGATTTGTGCCGGGATTGAGATTTTATTCTTCCTATTGCCACGCGTTTTGTACCAAATAAGCTTAATTCTTCGGTATTTTTCGTCCGTTTTTCCCGCAAATCCTGTCAATAAAAATAAAACTGTCGACAACTTACCGTGAACCACTACCCAGTCTATTACCTACGCCTACGCCTCCAGATTAAAGTTATTGGTGTCCAGATAGTGACATTGAGTGGAACGGACATATCTGCCATTATCAGACGGAGATAAGAGGTGACGAAGGGAAGAACCAGTTATAAAACACGTCGTGATGATGCACTTTGGGCATTGTTGAGAGAAGGGTTGCTCAAGTTTAATTGACGTGACTCTACTGTTCCCGGAGTGGAGAGGAACTTTGTTTTATTAGTGTAATACCTACGAGTTTCGTAAATTATATGAATGCTCAAATTTTGCACGAAGCGTTTCGGAAACTCCTTCATCATCCGTACTGCCAAGACTTGGAACTTTCTAACTGCAGATTTGTTTTGGAAACGACTCGACGTTTTCCTTTTTAAGTAGATCTGAGAAGTATTTTAAACTATCTTCAACTGATTTAAAAAATCAGAAGATTCTTAATTCGGTTGTTTTTTTAATCAACTTAAAAAAAGGACTTTATCAATTTGATATGATATTTGGTATGCCTTGTGCAATTTTGTTAAAATTGCACAATTTTTGCATATTGGTTTTTAACACAATATAAGTGGTAAAAATATGTCGTCCAAATAAGTAAACGAAATTGCGTATTTTGGATTACGCAAATACTCCAAAATACGCAATTTCGTTTAAAGTTTCTTAAACTGAAATAATTATATACTTAATAAAATACCTTACCTTAAGGCCCAGTATAATCACACAATTATCGATAAGAACCATTTTTAAACCCTCAGTAAGTTGAAACTAAACTAAATATTCTGGTCTAAAAAATAATATAGGTAGATGAAAACTTTAACAACTGAAATAACCGAATAGAAATTAAAAAATAATCTGTTTTTTTCTTTTCAAATTAATTTTATAATGAAATTATCGGCTATTTGTTTATTTTTATTTGTCTAATTTATAAAATAATAAAATAAAATCTCAAAATGTTAAATTTCAAGCGCTAGAATGTAATCGTCATCAAATATGATATGCGAGTTTCAACTTTAAGCAAAGCTGTTTAGGTGAAAAATAGTCTACGGTATCCAGTTTTGTTGTAAATCTAATAATTTCCAAAACTATGCATAGAATCAAAGGAAATGACAAAGTAAATCAAAACCTTTATTGCAGCCTATGAGATGTTTTAATTTGCCGTTTAGTTCGTACAACATCACGAAGCATCACAAATCCCCCAGGCCATAAATAAATGATACTTTGTATCTTCTTAATTAGAGTTCCTTGTGACGAGTCACCGTCCCGACTCGGCTTGTCTCGTGAAATGTCCTTCCATTAATCACGCAGAGGGTACCATCAAACTTATGCCTGTATTATATTTTTTGTATCGGTTAAGGATCATGATTAGATAACGTAATTATAGATCAAAATTGTACAAGATTAACTAAAGAATATCTTCGATACAATATCATCGTTATCATGTCAGCCACAAAAAGTCAACTGCTGGACATAGTGATATCCAAAAAGACGTATGTATCCAGCGTCTTCCTGCCACATGTTTGAGGTAGTCTATCCACTTTGTAGGTCTTCCTACGCTACCCTTGCCGGTGAATGTTCCCCACTCAAGAAATTTCAGTTTCAGTTCTACGTGCCCTGGCCACTGCCACTTCAACTTGCTAATCCGCTCTCACTGCTTCATTTCATTTGCCCACACTCACGCACTTGATCGTACACTTACGGCCTTACCGAAAAACGTTACTTTAAGCAATGCTTAACATATTTTGTCAACTTCTCGCTAAAACGTAATGACATTTGCGGAAAGAAGACAGAGAATTTAAGACGTTGGTTAAAGTTAAGTGACGTTTTTCGGTAAGGCTAAATACATTATCATTTTTATCGCATTAATATTCAAAATAACACAAGTTTAGGAAAATAAAACATAGCAACAACATGGTTCTATGATGTTCCCGCCAAAACTCTTAATAAAACTTTATCCGACCAAAATCTGTAATATTTTTTTTAATTATAATTATTGGCACTACTACGAGGATTAATCCATAAGCCACAACAAAACATACATATGTAATATTTTGTATGTTTTGTTACGTTTATAGGTCAAGTAGCATATTTTTTAACTAGTTTAAAACCTTTCAAAGCTACTCAACATCATTTTGGTGGACTAATCATCTTAAACCATCCATTATATGCTAAAACTTAATCTGACCAAAATATCGATGAACTACGAGTACAATGTTTCAATTCAATACTAATTTTAATAAAACCGTGTAATGAAGCAAGTTAAAACTTTGGGTCTGCTGGCATGAATGCCTTATTATTTAATTCATAGGTCAAAACTAAAACCTGACATTCTTTCGGTGCACTGCATTTTCTGAGCAAAATAATTAAGACACTTTTTATGTTAAATAAATTAAATGAATTCATTTCACAAAAAAAATTGAATAAAACTATGATGAAAACCCTTTATGCTGTTGTGTTGTTCATTCAGAATTAAATCCCTCGTTTGCATAGTCGTGTCAAAGTAACGATATTGTGTTTTCATGATACAACATTGAAAATATAGGGAAATATTCGCTCTTGAGCTGGATTTAATAACATGTTGTTTGATAGCTCAGCCGTGAAGGAATAGTGAAGATAGGCGAAAGAATAACAACACTACGTATTACTTACGGTAGATGCGGGCGATGATTAAAAACTTCTGAGGCTTAGAACACACTATATAGTATACGATGCTCAGAATTAAATGACAAGCAACTTACCATTCCATGCCTTATCATGCCGTGGTGTTATACCATATTATGCAATACCATGCCATTTCATACCGACCATACCATGTTTGATCGGATTTTATGGCCTAATCATTTACGCATGTTATATGGTTGAGAGACTCAGAGAGACTAAGAAATATTTTAACCACAACTCACCTGGGCGTGACGGTGTGATCTATGATGGAAAATACACCTGGCTTGGCAAAAAGACGCCGTTAGACGATTTTTTATTATCCAAAATAGGTCTACGTTTGACCATTAATTTACCTGATGGAAAATGATGAAGATGAAGCACGCAAAATGAAAATTCTAACTTGTGGGTTCGCCAGCCGTTTTTAATGTTTTTGTTTTTTGTTTTGAGCGATTTTTTTATTAATGGATATTTTCAAAGAGATGAAAAGCTTTCTATAGCGCCATTTATTATCTGATTTAAATTAATACTCGTATGTGGGATAAACGATAAGTACTGTAAACCAGATCCTGTCAATATATTCCCATTTATGCTTGCTTTTATCAGAGGTTATAAGATTCTTGACTAGATTTAGTTCTAGACAAACTACCACTGGCTTAGTGTTAGATTTATTTTATTCTTGGTTAGTTTATTCAATACACGTAGTAGTCTAACCTAGACTCAAGTTCACAATACCTAATGAACATCGAACATGACCTGTGGTAAATCTATAGCGCTAGGACGTAGCACAATACCCAATAAATTTAGTGTAATTTCTGCTGCAGTGTTACTTTGAACCTACTATTACCATCTACTGCTAATAACTATACCCATACGTACAGGATGTTCGATAAATCCATGCAGCCTTGCAAGGAAAAAAAGAAATACAGAAAAGACACCACAAGGGTCATAGCTTCGCATCATATTCCACAATCTAGCAGTCCGCGCGATGAAAGTAAATTAAAGCTTATCATCATCATCATCATCATCATCATCTCAGCCATAAGAAGTCCACTGCTGGACATAGGCCTCTCCCATGGATTTCCAAACAGACCGATTGGAAGCGGCTTGCATCCAGCGTCTTCCCGCCACTTGTTAAAGCTTATATATCGGAGCACAAAACAACCTGTATGTCACTGAATATTGACTTGGTAATGAAAATTAAATTCACTCTTTATCACAAGCCGCAAAACGGAATACCTACAACATTATTTGCCAAGATTCCTTTTAAATATATAACCAGGATTTCTTTTAGATGAACTTTAAGTAATTTTACGTAATTTATTTCAGCAAAACTTGAGACTGAGATTAATTGCACAAAGTTAAAAAGAACTTTCATTTTTAGGGTTCCGTACCCAAAGGGTAAAAACGGGACCCTATTACTAAGACTTCGCTGTCTGTCTGTCTGTCTGTCTGTCTGTCTGTCTGTCTGTCTGTCTGTCTGTCTGTCTGTCTCCAGGCTGTATCTCATAAACCATGATAGCTAGAAAGCTGAAATTTTCACAAATGATGTATTTCCATTGCCGCTATAACAACAAATACTAAAAATTAAAAAAAAAATATATTAACGGGGGTCCCCATACAATAAACGTGTTTTTTTCGTATTTTTTTGCTCAATATTAAAAACGGTAACAGGTAGACGCTTCAAATTTTCACAGAATACTTACTTGTATATTACCTTTCAAAATAAATAATTAAATAACTATAAAGTAAATATTAAAGGGGGGCTCCCATACAACAAACGTAATTTTTAAGCAATTTTTACTCGATCTTAATTAACAGGTAGAAACTTGAATATTTGTAAGTAAATATTTAGAAATATATTAACTATAAAAATAAATACCTAATCTAATATATAAAAACTCACAAAATGAAAATAATCCGTGCATCTAAACGCGATGCGAGCGCCGCGCCGCGGTGTGGTGGTGGCGCGAACGCGCGGGTAGCGGGGGAGGTAACATCACGGAGCGAGCCATAACCGCGCGTATTCGCGCGAGCGTCGTCATGCTGCCCGGATGTGTATCGAAAACCTACCTATAAGTTTGCAATTTACTACTTGGAATTTCGTTGATTTCTCGTTATTTTATAAACAGAACTAAACTTTGTAGTATTATAGATGATAGTACGGAACCCTTCGTGCGCGAGTCCGACTCGCACTTGGCCGATTATTTCTATTAGGTAAGTATACTGGTAGAATGCTGGTAGAAGCGGTAAACGGCTGACGCCTACTAGAGTGGGTATTTGGAGCCGCGAGTGGGTGGACTATGAACTAAATGAGAAAGATATAAATGGGTCGGCCTACTATTCTTCCTTCATTCGAAATTAGGTTTTTTAACACAATTTTATCTTAAGGACTGTTGTAATGAGAATCCAAACAAAAAGTAAGTGTTGAAATGGGACGAAGTGTGCGAAAAATAATTAAGGTTAAATTAAATATAATATAATATTAAATATAATATCAACTATATTTTATACTTATTAAAATATTAAGTACTACTTGGTATAGTAGTAACTACCATAAGGTTTTTCGCTTACATGTAAAATAAAACTAGAAAATGTGTACTTATGAAGTAACAAATCTTATATTTTATCTAGCTTGTTATACAAATGTAACAAAACCTTGCACTTAAAAATCGGTCAAGCCACTTAAGCTACATGAGATAATATAGAGTCATACGTGAAAACGAAAAAGTGCCACAGAAACCGAAACCATCCATTACTTTCCTTCTAAGATATTCGAGTAAATAAAATGTAACAGAAGAAATGTAATTCAACGTGGCAATGCGGGCAGCATGCTGGGTACGCTGCCAACTGGTAGTGGGTTTGAGCATTTGGATTATCTTTAGACCTTTATCGGTCTGGGGTGATCGATGTGCTTTTTGTGTAGTAGTTTAGTTAGTTGAGTTTGTATATTGTTGTGTTGTAGTTAATGAAGAAAGTAAATATCTATTCATTTGGATATAAAAATGTAACAAACAGCGTATATCTGCCTGCTCAGCCGTAGGTCGTAGATTCGATCCCCACTCAGGGTAACATTTGTGTGATGAGCATGGGTGTTCGTTCTGTGTCTGTGTGTTTCAATGTATCATAATTATGTGTTTACAAAAGAAGTATATAATTATTCTATCAGCCATCTTGTTCCCATAGTACAAGATTTGCTTAGTTTGGGCTAGATGGTGTTGTGTGAAATTGAAATTTCTAACAATATTTAATTATTTATTTATTTATAAAAATATAATATTTCCTTCAGGAATTGACCTATTTAGTTTATTTATAAACAGTGAGTGAACAAAACGACTCGCATTCCCATGAAATACCTCCATCTATGTGGCGTGACGCCTGTCCGTGATTGATCGACAGTCAGCGTGACTCTCCACATTGCGCCTCGGATATATTCGGCGGTTCGCTTTGTTCATATCAAATTGTTTTGTAAAAAGTTTCATTATTTTTTTTATAAAAAAGCGACAAATGGAGATTTCTCTTGATGGTAGGCAATAACTGCAATATTAATGATATCGCTGAGATTTTGTGATTCCATCGAAGTAATGATAATAGATTTTGAAAATTGAAATTACGGTATTCAATTGGACCTTTTTTGCTGTAATTGAAATAATTTGTAGGTGGAAACTCATACAAGTTGACAGTTAGTTGCATCAACTGAAGGTACCATCTGCTAAATGCATTAGATTATATACAAGTTGACAGTTAGTTGCATCAACTGAAGGTACCATGTGCTAAATGCATTAGATTATACCGTATATATATTTCTATAATATTAAGGTATTTAAAATATCCAAATATGTAAGTGTTACAATGATTTAAAACCACCTTTCACGTCTAAGTTTTCTACTAATTTGTCAAAATTATGCTGGGAATACTACGGACTGACAAACTTAAAGACAAAACAAATATTAATTTGTTGATCAGTACCGATAATTATTAAATATTAAAAAATCAACAAGCCGGGAAATGAACTCGAACCACATGATCTCGTGACGGTTATCCAAAATTACTGCGATATTTCTATAAGAAAACTTTAAAGTAAAAACGTTTTGCGACAAAAATTATGAAACTCGACCGTTTCAGCCAAATGGAAAACTTAGTGCAGGTAGGTAAGTACTTACTTAAACTACTTACGATGGCTTCACTTTACGCGAGAGAAGACTTCTATTTGCAAGTTAAAGTTTTATTAGCAAGTTACTTGTTGCTAGCTTATGCTCCGTAGTCAGTTTCTAAATACCTATAAATATTTTTATACTGACTATATTGTTTGGTGTAGCTCTAATATCCAGATATTTTATTCAATATCCGGTAGGATGTCGATGAAGTTGTCGATCCTTTAGTGCACAATTATATAAAAAGAAACAAATACCCGACTGCATAAGAGCTATTTTTAACCGACTTCCAAAAAGGAGGAAGTTCTTAATTTTACTGTATGTATTTTTCTGTCTTTTTTAGCGATTACTTCGCCAAATATCAATTGAATTTGTTAATCAATGTATGTTTGATAAGTCACTCTTCAGAGGTGGTGCTACATACATTTTATTAAAACGGTACTTCTTAAATCCAGTGCTTTGGTTCTTATAACAAAATAACTGAAAAAATATGTCATCCAAGTAAACGAATATGTCGTAAAAAACGCACCTTTCGACACTCATAGAGGAATCAAAACCTGTGGGGTACTTCCCGTTGACCTAGAACTCTGAAATTTGGCAAAAAGCATTGTGTTAGAGTACACATATAGGAAAAAATCCGAAAACTGGTCATTTTTAATTTAATCACAAAAAAAATAGTGTCTATATGCAAGGAATGAGGGCCCAAATTTTAAAGTGAATTAACCGTATCATGTGGGGTATCATATGAAAGAGCCGCATTAGCATAAGCTAAAACATGTTTTTAAAACATTCTTCGCCCCCTGCAGACCCTTCACTTCAGCTGGGAACCAAAACTTTTTAGGCGAATTTTGATTAAGTACAAAGTGGCCGCGTAAAGCAACGTTGACTGTCTCAAGCGCCGGCGGTTTACTGACTACTACAAAATGAATGGGACGCTTGCTCGGATCCGAGTGGTGAGCAAGGAATGTGTGAAATATTTTTACGATGTATATTTTTCGGTTAATGAAAGAAAATATAAAAAAAAAATGATTTCCCCCTTTTATTTAGTTTGCACGGAACCCTCGGTGGGCGAGTCTGACTCGCACTTGTCCGGTCTTATTTTTAGTTTACTGTTTCTTTTTCTTATTTGTCTACGTTTGTTTTTACTGACTTCAAAAATGAACGTCAATTCGGTTGTATTTTCGTATGTTTGTTACCGCAAAACTCCGTCATTTACAAATTGAATAAGATTTTTTCTAACCCCCACCCCAAAAAGGAAGATGTTTTAAGTTTGATGTGTGTATCTGTGTATCTTTGCGTTTGTCTATGGCAGGCATCGTAGCTTTTAAACGGATGAATCGATTTTGTACATTGCCTATGTCTATAAATATCTATAATAAGCTATAAACAGTTAGTTGAAGAAGAAAATGACGCAATATTTTGTAAAAAACTTAAAAAGCTTCTAATTGAATAAGCGTACTACAATATCGATGAATACATGAAGGAAAAGAATTTAAATAATGACATATATTGAATACATATATAGAATTTTGACATATAATGAATTTGATATTAGTTAGTAAAATGTATTTATTTGACATTGTTATAAATTTTTTTGACATGGAACTTATTTGTATTGTTACATTTGAATTTGACATAATTGATTAGATACATTTTTTTTTATATTTCTAAGCTATTGCATAGTTTCTATCGCGGGCCTTGAGCGTGGAGACCGAATCCAGAAATTCCGTAACGAAAATAACCTAACACACCGCGCGTAAAGCTATTATGCAATAATAGCTTTACCGCGGCAGTCTCCGAGTGCCACACGTCTTTTTTTCTTTCCGAAGTGTATTAACACTGATTCATTATACCTACATAATAGCGGTCCTCCTCTCGGCTATGTTGCTGCGCCCGACACCGACAGGCTCCATATGATACTAGTGCTTATTTGTTTATACCAACTTTGTAATACTATGGATTGGCAATAAAATATCTGAATCTGAATCTGAATCGAGAATATTCTTAGCTATGTTTCATCAAAATCGGTTCAACAGATTTTATTTTGTTTTTCAGGGGTTTTCTAAACTTATACTTGTTATTTCAATGGATTTACTCTCAGATTGGTCCCATAGAAATTTTATCAAATTCGGTGTAGTGATCTGGTTTTTAAAATAAAATTACTGGAAAAAATATTTCATCCAAGTAAACGAAATTACGTATTTTGAAGAAGTTTGTTTCAGCTTTTTAAACTATAATAATTATGTTGTTGACCGCGAGAGGGAAAGAAATGTTTTAAAACTCAGTCGACACTGACGGCAAAGGAAAACTACTTGCTTGGCTACTGCCAGCAGTGTCAGTACATGCCGAACAAATTTCTTCTTAAAAGAAAATAATAACGAGCGTTTGACCTTTGCTGATCAAAAAGATCTCAATTTGACTGTATTTTTTATTAGAATAAAATATTTTAATTCCCTAAGTACCCCTGAGACAGATCCATATAAATATCAGAAACTTGTTAGTATTCTCCAGTTGTCATTATTTTTTTAAGGATTTAAAAATCCGTTATTCAATTTTCGCAAGTTTTTTTAATATGATAATTTTACCCTAAGAGTACCGAAGACAGGTAAGTATTCAGGTGTAATTGTTTTGAGCTATGTCATTGCCAGGGAAGCGAGGGGTCGTCATCAGGTGGCCTTCGATATAAATAGCAGTGAACATCCGAGATCAAACGAATTGTGTGCCCTGGGCCGTGAGCAGCCCGTCCACATGACAGCGTTCGCCCCCCTCCGCCCTTGGTCCGCCCCTTAGTCTTCATCACCTTACTGTGATTACCATCATACGAGATGTAAATAGTTTATTGATAACATTACAAAATATTATTTATTTTTAATTTTAAGATAAAGGTTATACAAACATATACATGTTTTTATTAGCGTCTAAAATAACCACAACGTATAAACACATAAAAATAAATAAAAACTAGTCATTTTTGTCACAACCCGGTTCCAACTCGGCATTAGCTGGTTAAATTAACCAGCGCTGGTCTTCCGATGGGACCGGCAGGTGGCCGTGACGCAGGTGACGCCGTTATAGTGCCAGTCGGTATATTGCTTTGTTTGATTATTACGAATAATGCCATTTAAGAAACAAAGCAGGGATGGTCCAGGGACCGTCCCTGCCCTTTTATCCCCGGTTCTTATTTTTAACACGCTATTATTAGGTCGACCTGTATTTAATGAAATCTAAGGTAACTAATTTAACCATCTTCCAAGGATCGTAGTGTCATGAAAATTGGCAGCTGTATGTAGTTCTGATGACAATACAATAATATGGTACTGTCGAACTGATCTGATGATGGTGCCGGAAGATATGAACTAGAACTTCATGATGGAACATCGTATCATAGCTGTGTTTGGATTTGTTAGAAAAGTCTTGTAATGAACTTTGACCACAATAATTTGTAACGTGTTTTTTAGCTTTTTAAACTAAATTTGTGAATTTTTATTTGTTTTCAATCTCAACTTTTTTATATTATTATTCCATAGTACAAGCTTTGGTTAGTTTGGGCTTGATGGTGTTGTGTCAAATGTCCACAAATATTTATTTATTTATTATTTACGTATAACTATATAAAATCTCTTAAAACTAAAAGAGAATGAAAATATTATTTACAAATAAAACCATAACAAAAATAATATATATATATGAAAACTTGTAATAATGTTATAAAACAAATACACCGTCCAATATTACCAATATATTATACTTATGCTTTGTAAGCCTGTTCTGATTTAATACTAAGTCATACCTTGAACTTTCAATTTCAAGAGCGCAAGTAATAACCATGAAAAATGAAATATTAAACCATCCTCTCTTTATTTCAGATACTAAACACCCGCTGGCCGCAAAAGTATGCCAGCGAAACATGTGCCGGCAATCGGAATACTGGAACACAATGCCAGCCAAGAACGTTATTTCAAAATGGCTGCGGGCGAAACAAGGGAAACATAAACACTCACCATGGCGCTAGTGTGCGAATAACCATCGGAAAAATATGAATGCGACCGAAACGGAGCTACTGGTGGCACGGAGCCAGCTCGACATCACATACAGAGGCCCCGAGTACTTGTTAGAAACTACCGGTACTACCTTCAACTCTTCCATCGAGTTCAATAGCAGCTTCGACAACGCATCTCACTACAACTCAACAGACATCACGGAGCCGTGGAATGTTTACATCAAACTTCTCCAGGATAGAGTTTTGCTGGTTTCTTTTCTCCTTCTGTTCTCATTGACGACCGTATTTGGCAATATGCTGGTGATACTCGCTGTGGTCCGGGAGCGCTACCTCCACACGTCAACAAATTACTTTGTGACGTCACTTGCCGTGGCTGACTGCCTCGTCGGACTTGTAGTGATGCCTTTTTCAGCGCTTTACGAAGTTCTAGAGCACACGTGGTTCTTCGGAGTGGATTGGTGTGATGTGTGGCGGTCGTTGGACGTCCTCTTTAGTACGGCCTCGATACTCAACCTATGCGTGATTTCCTTGGACCGCTACTGGGCTATTACGGACCCCATAACGTATCCGATGCGGATGAGCGGTCGTAAAGCCGCTTTCCTCATCGCGGCAGTGTGGGTGTGTTCCGGTGCGATATCCTTCCCAGCGATCGCGTGGTGGCGGGCCGTCCGCACCGAAGAAGTGCCCGATTATAAGTGTCCATTCACGGAAAACTTAGAGTATATCATATTTTCATCGACAATATCTTTTTATTTGCCACTTTTTGTGATGGTGTTCACATATTATCGCATATATCGTGCGGCGACGATACAGACGCGTTCGTTAAAGATAGGGACGAAACAAGTAATGAGGCCGAGTGGGGAATTAGAGTTGACTCTGAGGATACACAGAGGGGGGACAATGAGACAGAGGAGCGAAGTATGCCAGGGGGTGTGTACGCCTGAGGAGGCGGATCAGGAGCCGCTGACGGCTCTGCAGAACAATGGGTTATCGCGGTCGTCAACACGGTTGACGAATGTTGCTCACGCCAAGAACTTACCGAAGAATTTTTCATTATCGCGTAAACTGGCGAAGTTCGCGAAAGAGAAGAAGGCAGCGAAGACGTTGGGGATAGTGATGGGTGTGTTCATAGTGTGTTGGCTGCCGTTCTTCGTGGTGAACCTGCTGTCGGGGATTTGCTCCGCATGCATCGCGCACGAGGAGATAGTGAACGTGGTGGTCACGTGGCTCGGCTGGGTCAACTCTTCTATGAACCCAGTCATCTACGCATGCTGGAGCAGAGATTTTAGAAGGTGAGTGTTAGAATTGTCTAATTCATACAAATCAAACTTCAAACCAAAATCAGCTCTGTTTGTACAAGCTGTCCCACTGCTGGGTGCGGGACATCTTCTCATCACGCTGGCCAAGTGCGGATTGGAAGACTTCACACATCTTCAAGAACATTGAGAACTCTCAGACATATAGGTTTCCTCACGATGTTTTCCTTCACCGTTTGAAGTTGGTGGCAATCATCAATACGCACATAACTTCGAAAATACAGAGGTGCGTACGATTTGAACCCAGGACCTGCGATACAGAGCTGCGTGCCGTGGGATTTGAACCCAGGACCTGTGGATCGTAAGACATACGGTCTCCCGACTAGGTTGCCGGAGACATATGTCACCCTAAAATTAATGCGTAAAGTAAATCACACCAAAAGAACACGTTCACCTAATATCACGTGTCGAACAGAAATACTGTTATTTTGCTTTAAAAAAATTAATCAGATCATGTAACATTCTATGGAAGACTAATCCAGTATTGGATAAACATGAAATATGTTGATGATACAAGTGATTTTAGAGTGAAAAATGTTCGTAAAATAATTTCCAGTCTAGGCCAGGTATTATACCTTCATCGATCATACTTGTTTAATCTCGTCACTTCAATCCAAAAATAAATAGGTTTCCATTTTCTATTATTATTATATATCCATGAAAAATGCTTTAAAACGATTATTGAATGTCCGATACATATAAAAAAAATATTTAGAGACATTATAAAGATTTAGAGATATTATATTAATTATAGTTTAAAAAACTGAAAAAAAGACTTCAAAATACGCAATACAATACATAAGCGACTTGCTGTTCACTTTTCTACAGGCACTTGGATGATATTAGCAGTCATTTTGTTATAATAACCAAAATACTGCATTGATTTTGATAAACATTTTATGGGACTACCTCTGAAAAATTACCTACCAAATACAAAAATAATCATCAAAATCATTGCACAATTTGCTGATTAATCGGTGAACAAACATACAAAAAAATACAGACCGAATTGATAACCTCCTTCTTTTTGGAAGTCAGTTAAAAAGAACCGGAATATAAAAAATCTAATTTATAGGAATCAAAAGTAAATTATATCCTAAGTAAATTGTACGTATCTCACCCGGAACCCTATATTATATTTACATCATGCTTTTAAACTGAAAGCGAGGTTGGTTGGTTGTTAACCAATGTATGCGTATTTAATCATATTTATTTGCGAGCTCGAGCGTTCTTAATATCGATACCTACTCTCGATAAAATCCGGAAAATTTCAAATATGTAGCAACCTTGATTCTTTTCATGGCAAAATTGGAAATTCTCGTCACTCGATGACATGAATGAGGATCGAGGAAGTTATTTCGAATATTGAATGAGAGCGTCATCTTAATATTATTCATATTCATTTAAGAGTAAGTATGCAATTACTGTCGAAGAAAACTGTTTGTGATCCCAAATTTCAATGATTTTCGATGTTATGTAAATAAGTAACAGGCGAATAACTTTTTACTACCCAAATTGGCTGAAACTAATATTCTTGGTTCCACTACATAAATGGGTTCATGAGTTCTCTTGAAAATCCTGTTAGTCCCATCGATGGAACCTAGCAGTGGAATCAACAGCCCGGAATGTATTACACGTGAATAGCTTGATTATTTTTTTATTTTCATTTCAAATATTAGATCACAGTTTTACACTTTTCCGTTAATAAAAAAATTCCGTACAATAAAAAGCTAATAATACAACTTATCCATTTTTCAATCGTTAATGGAAGGAGGGAGGTAATAGTTTTGTAATAGTCATACCTGCTATTATACTCTTTTTTAAGTTTAATTAACACTTTTGAAAAATCCTTCGTGGATTTACATTATTCAGTAATAATTAAAAGATGAGCCATGATTGAGACTTTTTTATCTTACAATTTTCAAGGCTAGAGTGAATGTATATAATCTAGATCTACGTGGTCTATTCTCAGCCACTATCGATTAACATCAGGCGAGTTATTTGTCTAATGTAATGTCTTTTTAGTATAAGAAATAATGTCATTGCAATTGCAATACAAACACATTTCAGGAAATAGATTTTTTGTTTTCACTAGAAACGAAGCTTTTTTCTCCCTCGGTCGCTTGAAATTTAAAATACAGTGGAATTAAACACCTTCATTTGACAATGGCACAAAACATAATCAATAAAATTATGATTTTATAAACTTTCGCCGGTAATTTGCTGAAATATTATTTAAAATATAACAATTACAGTGTATATTTAGGCTGTATTAAGCACACAATTTTCGCAACACGACGCGTGACGAAAATGCGGTATATATTTACTCCGGAACAGCTTCTTACACTTTATCAAGCACAGGTTCGTTCGTGTATGGAGTATTGCTCCCATCTTTGGCATGGTTCTGCTCAATATCAGTTAGAAGCTCTGAATTTAATAGAAAGACGCGCCAAGAGACTTATCAATGATGACTCGTTGGTTGATTTGAAGCTGCAGAGCTTGTCTCACCGACGAGAAGTGGCCAGCCTGTCGGTATTCTACAGAATACATTATGGCGAGTGTGCACAGGAGCTGCATGACCTGATCAAACCATCGCCGATCTATAATGTAACCACCAGACGCTCATACAAGAGGCACCCTCTCACTGTAGAGATTACGTTCAGTCGCACCAAGCGTTTCCGATCCAATTTCTTGGTGAGAACGGCAGAGGTGTGGAATGCTCTTGCAGAGTCGGTGTTCCCTATGAAATACAACCCGGGGTTGTTTAAGAAAAAAGGGAATAGGTATCTCCTAGGCAGGCGTGCTACATCTTCGACCTCATCATCGCTTCCCATCAGGTGAGATTGTGGTCAAACGCTGGCCAAGTTTGTCATATAAAAAAAATAATATATATATCAAAATTTTAGGCTAACAACTAATACTAAATAAATGTGTGTTGTGTTATGTAGTTGCCCAATAGTTACCAAATACTTGCCCTGATATATTTGCTTTGCTTCTATTCCTCTGTGTGCGTGAAGCTGTCAACCGGCTAACACAGCTAAGTCCCGCCACAGCTGCCTGATTAAGCCTTTTCTGATCCGCCTCCGACGGCAATGTTAAATTGTTGGTCACAGGCTGTCAATTAAGGAGGTCCCGGCGATCCCGCTCACGTCCCGGTCCGTGCCCGGCCCGGGCCGTGTGTTGGAGCGTGACCGGAATGGTAACGTCACCATAAATCAGATAAAAAGAGATTTTTCTGTTGATAATACGGCGGTAAATCACTGAGCGACGGTTTTGCAAAATGGCCGATTGATTGTAGTCGCTTTTTTGCGAGAAAAGCGTTGATGAAAAATTTCACTTCTTTTGGAGTGTTTTTAAGCCGAGGCTGCTCAAAATTGGGGGAATGTTTTTCATGTTTTAGTGTGTAAGTAAGTAGTTGCATATATTAGTACCTATGTGATTATAATTATTCTGTAACTAACTGGCATATACAAATATACACAAAACCTCATAAACATTCCCTAACAAGTTAAAGCTTGCCAAGTAAAACAGCCTGTCTTATCAGAGATGTTTTTTTTTTTAAACTAATTAAACTTCTTAACTTTGCACAGTAACCTAGAACAATTTATAACATTTTGAAGTAGTTTCTATAGTACTACTTCGTAGATTGAAATGCTTGTAGTAAGCTACGTTAGCGTCGTAGCCAACAAAGCCGTAGCACGTAAGTTTCAACAGCACTACTTCGTAGATTGCAGTAGATAAAACGCACGAATATAATCTGTTTTTAGGGTTCCGTACCTCAAAAGGAAAAAAACGGAACCCTTATAGGATCACTTTGTTGTCCGTCTGTCCGCCTGTCCGTCTGTCTGTCTGTCCAGGTGTCAAGACCTTTATCTCGGGAACACGTAAAGGTATCGAGTTGAAATTAAAACCATATACGCAGATCCATAGTATGTTCTCAGTTTTCGTAAAAAAAAGTTACAGCTGAATATGTCATAAAAAATGCACATTTCGACACTCACAGAGGAATCAAAACCTATGGGGTACTTCCCGTTGACCTAGAACTCTGAAATTTGGCAAGAAGCATTGTGTTAGAGTACACATATAGGAAAAAATCGTAAAACTGGTCATTTTTAATTTAATCCCAAAAAAATTGTGTCGTTATGCAAGGAATGAGGGTCTAAATTTTAAAGTGAATTAACCGTATCAATTGGGGTATCATATGAAAGAGCTTAATTAGCATTAATTAAAACAGGTTTTTTAAATATTTTTACGATGTATATTTTTTCGGTATAAAAAGGAAAATAAAAAAAAATATGATTTCCCCCTTTTATTTACTAGTTTGTACGGAACCCTCGGTGGGCGAGTCTGACTCGCACTAGTCCGTTTTTTTTAACTAATTGGCTACGAAGCATTTTTCAGATATAATATATATAATATGTAATTGCATGTAAGTTATTATATGTATACTTGTAAGCTAAATGGGATGAGCGATTTTGATATGTAAGTTAATGTTTTCATTTGTTTTCACCTCCTAAGTCAATCGTCAAGCCAGGTCAGAGGCCTTTCGGCGGCTTAATAACTCTGACACTAGAGTTGGCCACTCGGTTTACACGAACTTACTTACTTACCTCCTAAGTTGCATTTTATGATAGTATTAATCAATCATTATTGTCATAAACAATACTTATAAAAATGCATATACCAGATTAAGTTGAATCTTAAGCAATAAAATAATCGGCCAAGTGCGAGTCGGACTCGCGCACGAAGGGTTCCGTACTATCATCTATAATACTACAAAGTTTAGTTCTGTTTATAAAATAACGAGAAATCAACGAAATTCCAAGTAGTAAATTGCAAACTTATAGATAGGTTTTCGATACACATCCGGGCAGCATGACGACGCTCGCGCGAATACGCGCGGTTATGGCTCGCTCCGTGATGTTACCTCCCCCGCTACCCGCGCGGCGCGGCTCTCGCACCGTGTTTAGATGCACGGATTATTTTCATTTTGTGAGTTTTTATGTATTAGATTAGGTATTTATTTTTATAGTTAATATATTTCTAAATATTTACTTACAAATATTCAAGTTTCTACCTGTTAATTAAGATCGAGTAAAAATTGCTTAAAAATTACGTTTGTTGTATGGGAGCCCCCCTTTAATATTTACATTATTGTTATTTAATTATTTATTTTGAAAGGTAACATACAAGTAAATATTCTGTGAAAATTTGAAGGGTCTACCTGTTACCGTTTTTAATATTGAGCAAAAAAATACGAAAAAAACACGTTTATTGTATGGGGACCCCCCTTAATATTTAATTTTTTGAAATTTTTAGTATTTGTTGTTATAGCGGCAACGGAAATACATCATTTGTGAAAATTTCAGCTTTCTAGCTATCACGGTTTATGAGATACAGCCTGGAGACAGACAGACAGACAGACAGACAGACAGACAGACAGACAGACAGACAGACAGCGAAGTCTTAGTAATAGGGTCCCGTTTTTACCCTTTGGGTACGGAACCCTAAAAATTGGTTGTCTTTAAAGTCGGCTTACGGGCGATAGTTTAACGTGACAACGTCAACAAAACATTGTTGAAATGATTGCATACTTTTATGAATAAAATTGAATCATTTCGTAACGCGCGTAACGGGACAATGAGTCATCCTTTTTCGTGCGTGCAGCCGGCGTTCATCGATTTATTAGACGTTGTCACGTCAAAAAACATAAGTAAGTTACAAGCATTTTCTTTCACAATCTTAACTTAACATTCTGAATGTTACTTTGTCAATTTAGATTGTAATCTTTAAACTTAAGTATTGCGCTTGCGTGATTGTTGCAAATAATTAGTAGACGCACCTTCTTACGTATCTCTAATGGCGGGAATTCCGGTGATCATCACTCGGTCAGTTCGGGAGTTTTGCCGATAAAATCGAATGAGTTCTGCACCATTTGTCCCACTGAACCTTTTGGAACTTGTCATTTTGGCCCACTGAACCTTTTAGGTCACTGGACTTTTTGACCCTGAACGTTCTCTTCGAGATCATCGTGATTCACTCAGGTCTATATCCGTATGATAAGATTTAACTAACTAACGTAATGATGAAAAACGGTTAATTCGTTAGCAATTAATATTAAATATCGTTGAAAAAACTGTTAGTTAAATAAAAACGCCGACCTCTAATTGGCGTCTTATTTTGATTTTAGAACATTCTAAAATTAATACTTTAATACTTTCCATTCCATCAACAAAACATTTTAGTGTTCGCTAAATTAAGTTTTTATAACTAACATCTTAAATAAGTATTCTATAATAAAAAAACAAGCATCAAAATCTCGTTAACGCGGTTTTAGCCTTTTTTTAGCCTAAATAAATTAATAAAGGTTCAACTTCTCTATCAGCCCTTAAGGATCTGAACCTACAAAGCTTTCCCGTTAAGAGTAGACCTATAAACGCGAAATATTTATAAAAAAAAAGTAGGTGTTCTCGCGCTATATAGACCGGGCGGTTGATTCATCAATGTAGCTAATTTTCCTAATAATATAGTGTGAAATTTTCAATTTAAGGCTGCCAAATTGACAGAGAGCTCGCGCTGAACTCAAAATTCCGAACGCGAACTCCCTGTGGGTACGTCCCCTAATTGTTTAACTGAAGCTTATTATGTTTGCAAAATCATAATTATGAATAAATTTCAGTGAGATTAAATGGAGATTATACGGCGAAGGGTTGCCGAGGCATTATAATGCTGACCCAGTTCTTGATAATAGGAAATAAAATAACGCTTGTACGAAAACGGACAGAAGTAGCACTTGAACTAGTGCGGAAGGGTTATTCTGACATATGATGTCACAGGTGCTATTTTTTTGTTATAGCTATGATTGAACACGCTTATAAATAACATACAATTTAAAAGTAAGTTAATATTAATAGTATTATGGAGGATGAGAAAAATATAAATTGTAGGTACAGGTACAATTGCACGGCCTTAGGACTTTGGTTGCTTTGCAGTTGGCTACATTTTTAAATCCCCTTTGGCGACGCCCTTGAGCGATGGGATGTACACCTGTCACTGCAACCCAACGTCTTACTCTCCAATACCCTCCAATACCCTGTCTCTTTCATTTAACTCTACAAATATGATCAAATGTGTCGTGAAACGACCTTATGGTTTTTAATGCTTCGCCTAAGGCGTAATTTTATGTATGTATGTATGATTTGACAGCTACGTTCCATGGATAGATGTCAATAGACGAAGATATACATTACTTACTAAGAGGTTATACCTAAAACAACTATTCCATACAAAGGTAATCAAACAGACGCTACAAAATGTATGGGACAACAGATATTTTCTTCTTTCCAGTAGCGGACCACTACTACAAGTACTACTAGGTATGATTTTTCCGTCATTCAATAAAACACGCAATATAATAAACTTTAATTGTTTTAAAAGAAAAGAAAGCTCTTACTAAATAAAACACCTAATGGTTAAACATAATAAAAAATAGCTTAAGTCCGTCTTACGATCTGATGTGAGTTAAATTTTTTTTACCCATCCCAAAAATGCACAACGGCGCTAAAGAAGTTTTCAAAAAAAAAAAACTCTAAAATGATAAAATAGTACATCAGCTACCACTTATGTTGTTTGCAAGCAATGCTTAAACGAATTAATCACAAATTCTCCGCACACCGCCTTTAACCCAGTTTCTGTGAATTTAAATGTTGAATTTGCAGTAGAAATAATCATGAAGTCAGCAGTCCGACGAAATACAATAACAGCCAGCTATGATTGCATTGCTTCTTATTCGTAGCATTAACAAAGTTTGCTGAGTTACCCTCTTACATCTGTAAACAAACTGGACAGTACTCTACGTTTTAAACCGACTACGACGAGGTCACAAGGAGAGTTATGAATTCAGTTTTTGTTGAGATTGTTGTATGTTGTGTTAAATTCTTAACTAGTGGTTCTACGAACACTAGATCTCATCATCATCATCATCTCAGCCATAAGAAGTCCACTGTTGGACATAGGCCTCCCCCATGGATTTCCAAAAAGACCGATTGGAAGCGGCTTGCATCCAGCGTCTTCCCGCCACTTGTATGAGGTCGTCTGTCCATCTCGTGGCTGGTCTTCCTACGCTGCGCTTGCCGGTACGTGGTCTCCACTCGAGAACCTTTCGGCCCCATCGGCCATCAGTACTACACTAGATCAACACTAGATCTCACGAGCACAATAAATCACCTAAAATCATTGAGATATAATCATCTAGTGCACTTTCAACTTTTGGTGACAGATCTACCATTCTGAGCACGAAGCTATTATTTATTTAAGGAACAAAAACCATTATTTTAAGAACGAAGTTTATATTCAGCTAATGAACTACGATTTTATTGGTAATCGTTCTCTTGTTTTAAATACATATTGACATTAATTTGATTTCGTGGCGATAGATCTATTGATTAGATGATACAAGTTGATGACATAAATAAACTTTGGTGACAAGAAATATAGTCCTCTTAGAAAAATGTGTCTTAGACACAAGTGAGCGACATCAAGTATAAGCTTTGACAGTTTTTCGACATTTAAATAATATAACTCAATATTTATTTTAAAGTTATAGCTAAAATGAAAATCTCTAAGTTCCGGGTTATACAGTATTAGTAAAGTGATAAAAACCTCGCTAAAGAGATGTGCGTGAAAATTAGACACGCGATGGCCATTTTTCACATGTCCAACAATAATTTACTACACCCGTGAAGCTCGTAAAAACCGTAAGTTTTCAAATTAGAACAAAAAATTACATGTGTTATGGTAACAAAGAGATGACATTTATGTATATCTATTTATAGACCTTTTACCTGACTGTGCAAAAAGGGGCAATGTTTTTCGGGTGTATGTAATCATTCTAACAAATAAGTATAGATAATTAAAAAAACTCTAAAACAAAGAGACGGCTGAACCAATTATGATGAGACATCAAAAATCTAAGAACATGACAAATACCTAAGAACACTCTGAAGTACATCCTCTTTAAAAAAAACATATTAAAATCGGTTTATCCGTTAGAGAGCTACGATGCTACAGACAAACACACAGATACATATTTCAAACTCATAACATTTTATTATTTTTTTTGGGTCGGGGGCTATAAAAAGAATGAAAAAATTAAGAGTCGGTAGTTCGACCATCGTCCATCTCGCTCTCGCATACCAACATTTTCGAAGATATAAAATGATCGAACGAACTTAAAAAAAATCATCGTTTAGAAAACTATAAAACGACATCACAAATTGACCAAAAAAAAACAATTTGATCCAAGTTAATTTTCATACGTAAAAATCACTTTCCGTTAAAAATTTCTAAAAACTATTTCTATGTACGAAAATTAACGTGGATCAATTTGAAATTTTTGTCGAAAATTTGTGATGTATTTTCTTGTTTCCTAAACGACGATTTATATAAGTTCATTCAGTTATTTTATATCTTCATAAATGTTGGTATGCGCGAGCGAGACGGACGATGGTCGAACTAAAGACTTTAAATATAAGTTTTACAATGGCTCTCAGCAATTTTTTCATGAAAACGTACACTCAACATCATATCAAACGTAACAGTTACATTACGAACATCGCTTGTACGCAATCTTGATATTTTGTTTTTCTTTTAATATACCTAAATACTTGTTCATATTCAGGACTCGCGCTATCATGTAGAAATTGATAGCAAATACATAATTATGTACATCAACGCTCCATTGGAGATGTAAGAAACTCAATCCTCTAAATCAATGTCATAAAGGCTTCCAAACGGCGGCCGCTTTGATATTTTCAAATAAATCAAAGTGTATACAGCACTTAATTAATTGTTAACACGTAATTAAAAAAAAAAAACAAACAGCTGAACAGAAATAAAAGAAAACATCCGACAAAATTGTTAAATTTATCGCAATTACGAATATGGTGAATTATCAAGTAATCATTATCATCATCATCTCAGCCATAAGAAGTCCACTGTTAGAGATAGGTCTCTCCCACGGAATTCCAAAAAACCGATTGGAATTGCATCAAATAACACATACCTATAATTAATGTCCAGCCACAAGAATCCACTTTCTTGTAGCTGAGATGATTATGACGATGATGATTCGTATGATTAATGATCAAACGAATTTCTAGATTTATAATAATAATAAAATAATAATATTAATAAATATAATAATAATAATAAAATAATAATCGTATTATTATAAATAATAATAATAATTTATAATAATACGACTGTTCTAGATTTTTCATTTGCATCACAACTTTTTAAACATATAAAATCATTGGTTAGGGATATTATAAAAGTGAGAAACAAATTTGTTTATTTAGATAGGAGAAATAATTAAAATAAAGTTTCGTTCCTAAATCACTTACTGGCGACGGAGTAGTGAAAAATAAAACATAAATATATTTTCCTACTCCTCATCTAATTTAAAAGATATCGAAGAAAACCTTTGTTTTAAATATTTCTCCTATTTACAAATTCATTTCTCACTTCTCTAATAGCCCCACTCAATGATTTTAAATGTTTAAAATGTTGTTATACGCGAGCGAGATAGCTGCTACAGTTTCCATGTCCTTCCGTCCGTCCACAGCTTAGCTAAAACACTCTTGGTTCTAGAAAGCTGTAATTTGGTATGGATACACCGACAAAGCGGTAAAGGAAAATCTTGAAATATTGTTTTAGGATATCTCCACTACACATAAATTGGGGATGATTTTTCTTTCCCTCCCTCATGCCAGCTGAATGTTTGGCAGTGGGCACGTGAAAAAATAAAGCCCTGTTTCAAATCCACCCATTGTATGTGCAACATTACACTGCGCGTTACCCAACACGCAATTGGCCGTTTTTTTTTTTAATTAGAAACAAGTAGGTCTTTGATATCAAAGAAATGAAAAAATATTGAAATGAATGATATTGAGAAATGTCACATTTTGTATTAATATTAATACAAAATGTGACATTTCTCAATATGTGCAAAGTTTGGGTACTGTCTCACGGTAGTGATTGGGTTTATTCCGTCGTTCGCCCAACTTTGTTCTCGTTTGACGAAATTTCTGAAAAGTTTGTTTTATTGGGTACTAATGCGACTTTGAGGATTACGCTGATTTTTAAAGGGTCAGTAGGGACCTCAAAGAGGTTTTGATGGGTATGTTTGTAAAGAACTTGATAAAAGGTTTTTAAAAAGGTCGTAATGCGATGGGCTGTGTTTGAATAAAGGCACAGATTGTAATGATAATAAAGAGATAAAGATAAAGAGTTTTTAAAGCACTTTTTAATCATCATCGGGAGAGTGTTTTGTTATAAAAAGGATTAATTTAAATATCTAATGGAAGGTATAGTAGATTACTAAGTAAACTTGCTAACTTTGTTGGCGCAGCGATCCAAAATGTGTCTTGGCCTCCAAGGGCGTCGCCAAGGGGGGGGGGGGGGGGGGGGGGGGGCAGCTGCCCCTTGGATTAAAAAAAAATGAAGAGAGAGAGATTAAAAAATGTAGCCAACTGCAAAGCAATTAAAGTCCTATTGTACCTGTACCTACAATTCATATTTTTCTCATCCTTCATAATATTAACTTGCCCCTCCCCTGGGCCATGGGCTGACGACGCCTTTGTTGGCCTCTGATACTAGAAGACGCCACTCTTCTCTGTTTTGTGCTCGATCGTGCCAGGCATGAACGTCCAGCTTTCTCAGTATTGACAATCATTATGATTCGCAATCGAAATTGACTTTGGCCTACTGTACCTATTCTAATTAATCATTTATTAAGAGAGTCTTCCCCTTCTTTCTAATAACAGCCATATTAAAACCCATACATAAAACACATTCAAAGCAAGATCCAAATAACTATCGACCGATAGCACTATTGCCTACAACATCTGCGAAAAATATATCATATTTGATGATTCACAAAACGGTTTCCGAAAAAACAAGTATGTTTATTAAAAGAAAAACAAAATACCCGACTGCAGAAAAGCAGTTTTTGCAGTCTAACTTACGATTTCGTTACCCTTGATACGCTGTTGAGTGTTTTTTGTGTGAAAGTACGCGTAAAATCACTGTAAAATATTATAAATGCGCATTCTTTAGAATAATTATAGTAAAGTCACTTGTTTGTTGCGTAAGTAATAGTTCGTTGAAGGTTACAAAACAAAAACGCATTTTTTTATTTTTGTAAGAGATGTATTATTATTATTACAAAATAATAAAGCCTATCACACTCTGGAAATGAAGACGAATTTAATCACATCTCGCACATCAAACAGAAAAGAAAGTCGTTTAGGATGTAGGCTGTCGTATAGAAACATACATACAAACATACATCTCTGGCTCTGTGATATGTTACATGTTACTCATCTTCACTGGCAGGACTTAGCTTTCCCCCCTCCCCTTCCCTCCCCTTCTCCCCTCTCACCTGAAAACACAATTATAATGGAACAGTTTTCGGCGATTTTTTTGAGGTATGAAATGGGTTTAATTCTGTTTTACCCGTTCCCGCGGGAATACCGGGATAAAAACTCTCTAATGTGTTAATACAGATTATAAACTACCTGTGTATCAAATTTCAGCCAAACCCGTCAAGCCGTTTTACCGTGAAGAAGAAATAAACTAACACAAACTTCGCATTTATATTATTAGTGTGAATTGTGATGTGATTTATTAGCATTTCCTATTCCAAACTCCAATAAAACATATAAGTTATATATATATTCGTAATCACCGTTAAAAATTCTTTATTTAGATATGACACACGATTTATTTTGAAAACATTTTTTTTTTTAGATTACTTTATGCCGCCAAAAATCCTTAATTTTGTTTTTTTTTTAATTTTGAGGTACCCTGTGTCACACTCACGACTAAGACGAATCTATTGACACCCACTTACATAAAAATACGACAAGCCGTTTAGGCTCTAGGGCGTGCCAAAGAAATATACATACATACATACACTCGAAAAACATAACCCTCCTTCTTTCGCAGTCGGGTAATAAATCAAACGAGCGCGTGAGCGGGGCGGACAACTTCGAATTATTACTACAGACTCTTAACTCAATTCATAATATTAAAGAAAATTCTAACTCTATTTTATTTCAATCATTCGACCTTTTGATGCGAAAAATCAACTTTGAGACGCGACGTAACTCTAGAGCGAGATGTAAAATCTTTAAACGAGATAATAAAATTGTTTTGATTGCGTGACCCGACCCTTGACGAAGCAAAGTATTAACAGATTAAATTGTCTATATCAACATAACTTCTGTTAAGCGACAGTTACGGTCTACGATGGAGATACCTCTAATAGAACAAAAACTGAAACACCCGTCATCTATAGATGACAGGTGTCTCAGTTTTTGTTCTGAAATATATACCTCTTTTTATTTTACCTCTTGTTATTTGTACGTAAAACGTATCATGCGTTGCCCATAGTCTCTAGAGCTTCCATTCATCTGCTTTAATGAAGTCGCGTAACCAAAGTCGTTTATTTATTAGGATATAAAAAATGTCTATGTACGTCATGACGTCATAAACCATGCGTCAAATTATATCGTAGGTAAATGTTATTCATACAGCCATACAGTTGCCATAAAAAGCCAGTCATTCATGAAAGTTACATATTATGCAGTTCAGATTAAATTGGGTATTATCCTGGTCACAAATTAAACAGACGATCTCTCGCAAGTAACAGGAAGTCGTTGGGTGCATACCGCTTCTAACCTGTGCTTTTGGAAATTTACGAGGGAGGCCTATGTCCAGCAGTGGACTTCTTACGGCTGAGATGATACTGTTAAAATGTATAAAATGCAAGTTTTCCAATTGGTGTTTTGCAAATTTGTTGCCATTGATAATACAATCGTTTCTGTGAAAAAAATATCAAAATTGGTAAAAAAGAAATACGAAGATCCAGCGATATCAGTGTACCATAAGCAAAGACGATGCCGATGTCTAGAAAATATGCGAAAAAAATATTTTTAACTGGACATTGGTTACTTATTTTTACGAACTCCGACTGCATATATAAGAAGGAAGTTTGATTGTAGATATGTAGGTAAGTATGTATGTATGTAAGTTTCTAAGATCGCCTACAGCGTTTAGGCTGTAGAAACGTACTTACCTGGCCATTACCATGGCTTGACCGAGTTTTAATTTTATGTGTGGTGTCGTTACATTCGTATTCACTCTCTAAGTGTCATAGGCTATTATACTTTTTGCAATAATAATACTACATCTCTAGAAAAAATAAACAATGCGTTTTTCGTAACCTCCGACAAACTTTTTCATAACATACAATGATTTTAACGGCATTATTCTAAAGAATGCGCATCTATAATCTATTACAGCGATTTAACGCATACTTACTTACAAAAAAGTATACTCAACAACGTATCAAGCGTAACGAAATCGTTAGTTAGACTACAAAAACTGCCTTTCTGCAGTCGGGTATTTTGATTATCTTGTCAAATAACTTAACTTATTGCCGATAATATTTCCTTATAACGACTGTTTCTTTTGAACAGTATTAAATTTGACAGCAAGTTATAATTTGTTTGTGAAACGGAGCAGCCCCAAGCGGTTTTTAGCGCCTCGGTAATCCACTTAGAGTTAAACTGTCTCACGACTGTGACCGACGTCCCTGTAATCTTATCGGAATTCCCTAAGAACCGCCCGAACTCTGCGACTCAGTGCTTCTACTTGCAGTAAATGGATCGCGAATACTATTATTTAACTCTGGAGCTGTAAGTAATATATAGTTTTGGGTTGTATTTCCATCAAAGCTAAACACAGACATAGTAGATGGAACATGCGACTTCATTTATATGAAAACCTTGCGTGCCATATTTTTGGCACTGATTGTGACGTCACATAAACGATTTTGTGGTGGAATGATCCATCCGCGCGAAATCTATTCAACTCAATGCATCCGCGCGCTTGTACGCTAGTAACTAGTTGTCAAAATATCGAATCGGAAGCATATATCACCTGAAATTAAATAAATCTTGGTTGTCAACTGTGATTTTTTATCGTACTTAACACGCTCGTTTTGACATGCTAGGTACATTCGGGGTATCTATAGAAGTCTATGGAGCTAAACTACGTACCTAAGAATGTCCTAAGAACAACTTGTCGCGGCTCAAAGATGCTCGCCGCGACAAAATTTTCTCCACTTTTTGCTGTGCGCGAACATGACAAGGTTACATAGTCTATCTCTTTTTCGCTCGAGAAAGAGTGTAAAAAAAATGACTTCAGATGCATGCTTTAGCTTAGCTTTGGTATAATTGGCATGGTGATTTTTTTCGTGGTATAATAGTAATTTGTAGTAGTAGAAGTAGAAGTAGTAGTGCGTCTGAAGAAGCCTAATAATATACTAAATACTTTTGCTGGTTATTGATTCGCCAAGCAGTAGTGTGCACGCGTTTCTGCGTTCCAAATTGAAGGGCTATGTGTCCAGCGAATTTTTTTAACGTAATTAGATTTAACTATAATATTTCGAGTGACGAGCGTAGTGTATTGCCTCAGAGGGTTTTGAACTGTTGACTTTCACAGTTCTGTATTGGCACGGAAATTTTATGGGCAAGCGTAACCCTCAACATTAGTGGAGCATATTGCTCGTCAAAAATTTTAACATCCGACGGGACTTGATTCCTGCCTAATCTGTATTTTGGATGACTCTTACTAATTCACGAATGGTAGCCTAACCGAAAATCTTTAACTGTCGTCTTTATTTAAACCAGCAGAACGTTGGTTTCGTCATCTGTAAGAAACTCTTGAAGCATGTAGTTGCATGTAATTACTCAGCCGGCTAGGTACTTTACAGGTTCTTAGAACAGGCGGAAGGTTGCACAGCTGAGAATGTTTAATTTATTTATTTATTATGTATTTGGAAATAAATATAATTTATTGGATAATTTATTACAGTATAGAGCAACAAGTTAGACTATCTACATAAAAAATAAAAATTAAACTACTAAACTATAAACTAAAACTAATCTAACAAACCACTACTAGCAGTGTGCATTAATAATTAAATTATTTATTTATTTTGATGTGTTAATAGACTTCAATCTTTTAGCAGTACATTTATATTCTATCAGTTCTCAAAATGGGGTATCCCAGTGAGGACTGTTACTTATTATTATCAGCCTGATATGTCCCACTGCTGGGCAAAGGCCTCCCTATCCTCCTTCCACTCTTCACGGTCTTTAGCTTTTTGTGTCCAGTTGTTGCAAAAGGAGTTCAGTTCGTCTCGCCATCTCCGCCTGGGCCTACCGAGTGGTCTGACGACCTGTGGAACCCACTTTGTGGTGAGGACTGTTACTTAAGATCGTTTTTTTAGATATGTATATAAATCAATAAGTAATAAAAAAACTCACTAAGATAGACTAACGCCTGTATAAAATAGACAACATAATAGGTTTCAAATTCAAATCACAATTCATTGTCTAGCTATAAAAAAGTTATGTAATACTATTTCCATGGGAATAAAAGACTTATGGCTAATGTCAATATACTGTCATACCCAAATTAAATCTGTCCTTTCGCTATTCTATAAAATATTATTGACATGTCGAATGACAACACACAAACAATAGTAAACATTTAGAAATAAGCTGAGTTTGAAGGGTATTGACATCCGCTTTTAGTTTTACATATCGTTGAACATTAAGAAGCCAGTTTTATGAAAAAATATTATTATTTACAAATAACTATAATAGGTAAGTTGAATTGGCCTATTCTATGTATTTTACACTCTTATCTGTCTCAAATTATACAAATTACTTTATTAGTGTATAAGTACAAAATATAGTTTAAAAAACTGAAAAAATAGACTTAAAATTACGCAATTCGTTTGATTGGTTGATATTTTGTTCAGGTATTTTGTTATAAAAACCAAAGTACTGAACGGATTTTGATAAAATTTCTATGGGACAAAATCTGAGGTATTACCTACCAAACAATTAAGAACAATTCATAATTTGCGGATTAATCACCGAACAAGCTTTATACAAGATAATAGCTGATTTTGCCCCATTGCCGAAATGTTTCATATACATATAACTGCCTCCTGAATATGTCATGTTGTTGCCAAAGTTGCAATATATTTATATATTTCAAGTTATTTATTTTAAAAAACATACAGTCGAATTAAGAACCTCTTTCTTTTTGAAAGTCGTTTAAAAATACAAGAAATATTTTAGTTGTGTCAAATGTCCACCAATATTTACACCAATTATTTATTTATTATTTATTTATCTACAAATAATTTCCCAAATAGTAACTAAAACGCTTTTCGTATAAGTACTATGTTAGTTTCAGGATAAGTGAATATGATTTAATACGATTAATAAGCTTTATTTAAATTTATCTGGAAATTATTAATAATCATTTGTTAAAATTGACGTCTCCATCTTGTTCACAGACATAATTTTGGAAGCAGAATCACGTTTAAAAATAACAAATAAGTACATCGTAATTGCAAATAAAATGAGACTCCATCCGATGCAGTAACGCAATGAAATTGTATTTAATACATCATCATTGCTCGCCGAATTGGAGAAAGAGGCAACTGCAATAAGTATGTTTATTAAACTTCCTATAATAGTAGTCGTTAGAGGACCATTGTATTGTATACAAATAATCAAACTGCACGATATCATAGTTTCCATCGCAGTTGTCAATAAAAGGTAACTCCAAAAATGTAAGTCGCCCCAATACATCGACCAATCCCAATATTTCCACACATCAAAAACGTATGCTAAAATCATAGCTGGTATAAGATTAATGATTATATTATAAAACACAAGACCGTTCACTCCGAGCTCTGTATAGTCTATTAAGAACTTGCAATAAACTCTAGTTGCAGCAGAAAAACTGTAATTCAAGAGAATTAAATAATAGACACCAATAGAAATATAATTATCTTCTGTTTCACCGATCATTGTACCTACCACAATAGTCGCAACAGTAAATTTGACAAAACTATTCATGCGTATTTGTAGAATTATACGTTCGAAGACTGCGGTAATAGTGATCAGTAAAACGCAGTGACGCGACATGCTTAAAATGTCTTCGCGTGTGATTCCAAAAGTGTTGAGGCTTGTGGCTATACTGCCGCAGTAGAATAATAACAGTGGATACATGCGACGTACAACTCTGCAGTCCAGACGTGGGATCTGTAGTAAGCCCACGATATGTCCGATCCATAGAATGACTAATGATGTAAATTGTGGAGCTAGCTCCAGTACTTGATAATGCGTTACATACCGCAATGTTACTATTTCAGTAAAGACAACCAATTGGACAGAGCAAACTGTGAAAAATATTGCACCGAGTACCTTCTTGGTGTATGTTACTTCCCCTGAATCTATAGTTGTCATTATTTTGCCAGTAAATTTGATATTTTATTTTCAGTAAAAGACACTCTGTCTATAAAAGAGTAAGCAGCATTCATGAAGAAATAGTTGAAATTACATTGTATTAAATAATGTTATAATCTGATGAAATAAATCATTAAAATTAAACACGACTTGTTGTTATAATAGCGCGCTAAATAATTTATAATTTCAGTAGGTTAATAAGAAACCAAGCAAAAAGAAACATGCATTTTAATTGAGATAAAGTTTTATAGCACGAAAGTTAACTACCTAATTTTAGTTAAGCACTTAATTCAAGTCAATTTTTAATTTTTAAAGGCCTATAAAAAGTGTACTTACGTCGATTAAAAACCTTATTACCTAGAATATTAAGTTGGTGTTGCCGTTTTATGGAAATGATAAAAGAAACACACTCAAGAAATTAAAAAATATGTAATATAATATTCGTCTTAAAATTTACTAAAAATAATATTTCTTTAATCCCATAAATCCATTTACGTAATCCATACGACTGTATTGGATTTCATGGTGAACTTTTCATTGACTCCTTGTACCATAATTGCTATGACTTTGCTTCGGCTAAAAGAAAATTATCGTTTTTTGGAAAGTGCTTTGGATTCTCCTTCCAAGTCTTCTGTCTCCATCATATTTGTTTTACGATGTAACAGAGATTTTTTTACTTTATCTTCACTATATGATTCATTTAGTTTATATGTTATTTTAATTTTTCCTTAAAAATAGACAGACAAAATTATTTCTGTGCTTTGAATAATCTGAAAAACAATACCTATTCCGCGAACGTTCCTTTACAAGAAAACTACTAAAACCGTTAATAACTGGTCGTTACTCAAGTTTAATAGCATACTACTTACTTGCAGTAAAAGTACATGGTATTGTTCGTGGAAAAAGTATTTCCTTACAATTTAATACTTGTACCTATTCGAAACGCATTAGGAAATTTTAGTAATTGCCAGAGAATTTTGGTGTCTTATTGTCAGATTCATCATTAATGCATCCATGGTACCATATTTTAGCATTAACATTGACATATACATATACATAATCATCATCAACATTTTAGCTACAAGAAGTCCAGCTGGACATATATATGTCTCCCCCAAAGATTTCAAAAAAATCGTCTGGAAGCGGCCTGCATCCAAGGACTTCCTGCCATTTGTATGAGGTCATCTGTCCACCTTGTGGCTGGTCTTCTCACGCTGCCTTTGCCGGTGCGGTAAAATTATACAATATATTGCAATTATTGAAACAAACTCTTCAAACTCATTGCGATTAAATTAATTAAAAGCGATAAAATCATCCCTTTGTTAGACACATAAATGGAGTACCACCCCTGTTTGTCACTACTTGAAATTTTACTACGGAATTTTGTAGCGGTTCACTCAACACAATATACCTGCCAAATTTAATTTATATAATGCTAATTAGACTCTGTGCAAAATGGCGTATAAGGGCAGACAGGCACAGACAGACGGAAGCATATGGCGAATTTATACGGGTTCTTTGTAGTTACTACGGATCTCTGTAAACCTTTAGGTGATCGGGTAAGAAAAATACCAAATCTAAACTGGATAAGCCGTACATACCGTTTGCCTGTGAGTCCAAGTACCCTCGGCTTTCGAGGGTTAATGGCATCGAAAGGTTCTAGAGTCTTTACCCCTTTGTCGGGATAAATAAGAGCTTGCTCCGAACCTAGTACTTCTGTGAGGTAATCACGACTTACGGACCTGTTCTCTCGAAGTTTATCTAGCACTATTATCGTGAACCCAAATAAATGGAGGAAGTTTTGGTATGTTGACACAAAAACATAGATATATAAGTAAACTTGGAGTATTACTTGATATTCATACAGTCATACCTATTATGTATTAATCATAATTAAAGAAAAAATATTAAACTGAAATTTGGCTTTACACGACTGCAAAAGAAGGAGGGTTATGTTTTTCAGGAGTATTTATGATTGTATGTGGCCTAAACGGTTAAACCGATTTTGATGAGCGACGTTTCGTTTGATTCTTCTGTACTGCCCAAGTGTCATTGTGTTGGAATTTCTGTCTAATATGAACAGTGCCTACCTAAGTGTATTAGCATTAATATTCACCATCATCAGCCTCAAGAAGTCCACTGAAGTTCCCCATATATTACTGAAAACATCGGTCGGAAGCGGCTTGCGTCTTCTTGTCACTTGGATAAGGTCGTCTGTCCATCTTATGACTGATTTTCAGTTGCGTTTACCGGTGCGCACAGGTACACACCGCTCAAGAACTTTTCGACCCCATCGGCCATCACTATTGCATGCCCTGCCACTTCATCTTCCTAAACAACCGTGTTATGGTATAACACGGTTATACCATAATATTATTAATTCATAATACTACATTTTTAATTTAATTTAAAACCTAGGAGGCCAAACGGGCTATAGCAGCCCCAGCACGTCACTGCGACCTTTGCGGATCTATTGTGACAACTCCTTTGGATCACAGCACCTCCCCAAGTCCTACATATGTATAATACTACATACAACATACATTATTACACATATAAAGGTACATTTACAAGTTTCGATTGTGACTGTAATTAATTTATATTGACGATTGTATGTAGCTTATATTACGGAAATAAATGTTATTTGATTATTTGACTTATCTTTCGTTTTTGGAACTCTGATAAGATGTAATATACTTTGATGGCTATTTGCCATTGGCTGTTTGTTTAGAAGTTGGTGAAATCAATTCATATTTATAGTTTGACCTCTAACTTTATTGACATCCAATAGAGAAACTTTAACGGAGATATAACAACAAACATTTATTATTATAGTCTTCTATTCCATAAATTTTAACGCTACGAAGTAATGTATATATTTTTCTGAGCATCGAGACATTTTGACAATAATTTGATCCTCTCAAATTATTTAGAAAGCCCTAAGTTAAAATGCCTCGGCAATTAGTGTAAGTGATCTCTCTGGAATCCAGTTCATCCTTTTAATTTAGTGGCAAAGTTTTAAGCACAGTAATTAACAGCGCTAGTTGCAAACATTCTAGACGCTATAATTCAATATCTGAAGATTGACTGCTCATATAAGTGTACTGCAAAGATCTTAAGTTTTTTTTTATATATATAGAATAGCTCTACGTTTGACCACCAGCACGCCTGATGGAAAGCGATACTGTGGCCGAAGATGAAGCACGTAGACCTAGAAGATACTTATTCACTCTTGACTTGAAGACACCCGGGTTATAGTTTTCAGGAAATAAGGACAGCGGCAAGGCATTCTATTCCCGAGCGGTTCGCATTAGGAAGGTGGAAGCAAAACGCTTTGTTCGAGCTGATGGCAAATCCACCATGAAGAGATGGCATTGAAGCGTTTTCCGACTTGTCCTGTTGTGGAAAGGGGAGGGAGGGATTAGGTCATGTATAAGCCTATAAGCCTCGCAGCTCGTCGTTCTACAGACTCCAAAGCATCCAGCTGGTATTTGGCAGATCCTACAAAAATATGGCTACAGTACTCCACACACGACCGCACCTGAGCTTTATAAAGGCTGAGAAGTTGATCAGGTGTGAAGTACCGCTTGATGTTTTCATGTTTTCATCATTACTTTGTCATCATTCAGCATCTTGATATAATTATCTATAATCTGAACTGTCGAGTCGAATATAATGCAAACATATTTTTTTATTTGTCCACAAATCGCTGAACAATAAAAACATACATACTTACATTCAAACTTCTCTTTTTTTAAGTCAGCTAAAACGAAAGATGTGAGAAATAATTTAAATATAGGGGACAAATAGGTGTTTAATATACTTACACTCAAACTCCTCTGTTTTAAAATCGGTTAAAACTAGATATATATCAAAACACAACTAATATGAAACAATTTAGATATAGCTACTTACACCATTATTTTTAAAAGACAGAAGAACAATTTAGTAAACCAATTATTGTAAACCTAGTTATTGTATTGTAATTGCAAGTTACCGGCAGCCTAGTCGGGAGACCGTCTGACTTGCGATCCGCAGGTCCTGGGTTCGAATCCCGCGGCACGCACCTCTGTCATTTCGAAGTTATGTGCGTATTGTTGATTGCCGCCAACTTCAAACGGTGAAGGAAAACATCGTGAGGAAACCTACATGTCTGAGAGTTCTCAATGATCTTGAAGATGTATGACGTCTGCCAACCCGCACTTGGCCAGCGAGGCAGACTATGGCCTAACCCTTCTCACAATGAGAAGATGGCCCGTTCCCAGCAGTGGGACAGTTTGTACAAACAAGGCTGATAAAAAAAAAACATTATTGTAACGTTTACTGAATATTATGCGCCATATATTTAACATTATAATACAGTATTAAAATATAATACAGAGCAATCTAAAATATAAGAGAAAAATATAAAACTACGTGTGATTACTATTTAATAATAAGAAAATTCTTAGTTTCAGAAGTTATCAAAACCATAAAGAAAATGTAAATTGAATATATTAAATTAAATGCGTAAGGTTAAATATGATTATAAGTACGTACTTATTATTTAAAATAAGTCGAATCAAAACGAACAGAAGTATGACTTAATAGAATACTCTGAATAAATAGAAGCAAAAAGAGATTTAAATTATCAAACAATCAGCAAACGTATTTATTCAAAGCTGGGTCAGATTATAAGTAAATACTTTGAATCAGTATTAAATCTTCCGACAAATTAAATACGAACAGCACAAAATCAGTACCTAATCGAGTTGGGTTTTATTTATTAAGATTTAATTTTATGTTCTAAAAAAATGAAAATATTGTTTTTTTTTGTATTGTAATTGTATTATTCACATCAATAATAACCTAATATAAAAAAAAGTTACATGTAGCTTACATATAGCTACTGTCCCGGACTGTGTGGGACAGCTAAACTTGTGTGTGTGATATGTAATTAAATACTTTGCTGTTAATAAACACACAATTAAAACTAATTACATAGAATAATAATCACAAAACAAGTTCAATAACGAGTGGTTTTATCGCTAAAACGATCTCTTTCGAGAAACCATGGGATGGAAAAATTAAAAAGATATAAATCAGACGCGGCGTGCAATGGACGCAAAAATTTGTAGGATGGAACTAAAAACTTTAGCAAGCACAAAGGAACAAAAGTAGTCTATTAAAAATAAAAGAAAGTAACCTTTTTTTTTATTCGACGATAGTCTTGCGCTTGACCGTCAACTCACCTGGTGTTAAGCGACAGTTACGGTCTACGATGGAGCGTGCTTGCCTAGAAGAAACCTATTCACTCGCGATTTGAAGACACTTATATTATGTATCTACATTTATTTGAAAGCAGCCCCCGTGAGAAAAAGCAGCCTGGAAATCATCATCATGTATCGTTCAACTACAAGAACTACTAAAAAGTAAATTGTAATTAAAATAAACTAAAAAATCTATGTTGCCGTAGTCATCGTGCTAAAATGCTGCCACATTGCCATGTTGAAAATTAAAGCTAATTCTTTGAACAAAATATAGGTCAGCGGGTCACGAGAAAAGCTTCAACTGTCTTTATTAAATTAGACTTTCAGTTATTAGATAGTCATTAATTTTTTATAACTTAATAATAACTGCATCGAAATAAAATAAATTATTTCTTACCAATTGACGCAAATAAGGAATCTCTTTCAAAAATATAGTAATACCTAATTATTAAGCAATAAATTGTGATCGAGATATATTGGCGTACGTGTTTTAGTTTCTCGTTGGTAATGTTTTGAATGTTAACTTCTTCCAAATTATACATATATTCACAAAAAATATATTTGAAAGTTATGGAAAAACTTCTATAACGAATTTCCCACCTAACCTGATTGACGTCAGTGGTTCGTGATCACTATTTAAAAATTACTCTTGACAAGGATAAATGAAAATATTGTATATGAAAAAAAAAACTAGTAAACTTCTCGCTTCGTTCAGGTTTTTACTAAGGAATCAAAACCCTTCGCTACGTTCCGAATTCAGACAAATGTTATCGCTGTAAAATACCATTTTGCTTCCTAGATGTTATGTTTATCTAGGGGGCAATAAATAACAATAAAAAGTACTATTTTACGCCCATAATCAAGGGACTAGAGTCGCCCAATATAGAATACTGCAATGCATTGTAAGGCTTTCAAATATAAATTGTATCAATCCTGGGATTATTCAAATGGACGCGAAATAATGAAATCACACGAGGAACGGAGGTATTTACCTACTTATTTACGTTAGGTATGCGTAGGTTTATTTAGACCTTACTTATTCGTTTTATTTCGAGATGGCGAAGTGATTGAAGGATAAATAATTGAGTTTGAAATGTCATATTTTGATTATCATGAAAAATTAAAGATGTATGTAAATGTAGGTAGGTACTACGAAATTGAAAATACAGGAGAAGTTACAAGGGAATGGAACTACAATGTCGTTAGATTCATTTGGAACTCTTGAGATCATACTTATAAACGAAAAAGTCTGTAAACTGTGTGTTGGTATTTAATGTCCGAATATATCAGAGTCCGCCTTTGGTAGTACCACATCTTTGCCAGTAATTTTACCTCCAAACAATAGTGTAAAAATCATAAAAACAATTTATTGATTAAAGTTTGTTCACCGAAAAAAGACAGAAAACAATGTAAGAAATCTGTTTTGAAATCAACATTATTATATAGTTTTTTTTTCTATCGGATTATTGTATGAACTCAAAATTTCAGTATTTTAACGAGATCAAAGTGTGAAATGGTAATTAACCAAATTAATAAGACAACATCTACTGTGATCAACTAATAAATAAAAATGTAAAATTTAAGGATACACGTGATAAGTCCGCTAATGTTGCTTGATTTCAATAATAAATAGAAAAATAAACTTTTTTATGCATGATGTAGATCTACGATCGACCACCAACTCGCCTGATGTTAAGCAACGGTGTGGCCGAGGATGGAGCTCGTCGATCTAGAAAATATCTATTAACTCTAGCCTTGAAAATTCTAAGATTATAATTGTAAGCCTCAGGAAACAGAGATGGCGGCAAAGAAGTGCTGGGCCTCAAGGCTGCTAAGTGACCATCACTCGCTCGCCGCTCGCTGATACGATTCAAAGTCAATTTTGACGAATTGCTAGTCTATTGTGGCTCAGTTGGTAATGTGTCTACGTCTACCTGCTGAACTGAAATGTCGTGGGTTCGATCCCTACCCAGGGCAAATATTTGTGTGATGAGCATGGATGTTTGTTCTGTGTCTGGGTGTTAAGATAGATAGATAGATAACTTTTTATTAAACGACTACATTGTATAAACATATTAAAAGAAGACAATGTTTCTATGTATCATATGTATATATTTACAAAAAAAAAAAGTATATATGTATTCTATCAGCCATCTAGTTCCATAGTACAAGCTTTGCTTAGTTTGGGCTAGACGGTGTTTTGTGAAATGTCCACAAATATTTATTTATTTATTTTATTTAGTACTATATAAATAGACTAACAATTTGACAAAATTGTCTTTGACGAATTCCTAGTCTATTACTATATAAATAGACTAACAATTTGTCAAAATTGACTGTAAATCGTATCAGCGAGCGGCGAACGAGTGATGTTCACTTAGCAGCCTTGTGGCCCTAGATGCAAACCGCTTCCAATCAGTATTTTTGGAATTCTATAGGGGAAGCCTATGTCCAGCAGTGGAATTATTATCCCTGAGATGATGATGATTAAACGTCAAAACCGCATGAGATAAGAGCTTGAAATCCTAAACGCTTCAACGTTTAATCTTCAATATATACCTACTGACAACTTAAGTTGTCTCTTTATGTCTGTAGTTTTACCTAGGTATTTAAGAGACACTACATGACACTATTGTTTGTCAAGAGTAAGCCAGCCTTTCTTTGTAGTTCAGCCGAGCCGTCGACATAGCTACATAAAGTATCTATGTAAGTACAGAGGCACGAGGCCTAGGTTACAGATTACTTAGTACAGGTGCTTGGAAGACCTCACTACACAAATATATGTAATTAAATAGCTACTCTTTAACAATTTAGCTTACACACGCCCTAAGTTCCAACTCTTATTTTAACCTACAAGCACAGCATGCATCTTGTTCTATCATGTAGCTCTATCTCTTTCGGCGCGTGGCAAAGTACTGAAGAATCCAGTCGAGCCTAGAACTAAACTACAGACTGTGTATACCCATAAAAATATTCTAATATGAAAAAGTGCAACTGCTGTTCTAAAACAAAAAAGAAAAATGGTTCAAGCAAATGTTATGAATGTATGCACTTAGATTAAAGATTTCATTTATACCTATATACCTGGCATCACAAAATAACATAAAAATCAACGAATTTTTATGAACAAATCTTATTTTACGAAGGTATAAAATAGACAGCATTTACTTTAACAAACTTTTTTTCTGTTAACACAATTGAGCAAAACATGAGGCAGGTGGTGAGGAGGGCGTTATTAAATTATCCTATGCATAAATCTTGCCGAAAACATTTGTGTGCCCAGAGGGTCGTTCAAGGGCAAAAAAGGAGTCGCTTTACATTTTTACTCGGGTCGTAAGCCTACTAATAAAAATGGGGGCAATGATGTAACTTGAGGCAGTAGTTTGGTTTTATAGCACATCTAATGCAACACCGAAAGAACTTGGATAGTGGTTAGACTAATACTTGTTTGTTATGCGCTCTCAGGCCTAGATCTAATTAAACCGAGTTACAGACACCAACTGAGTCAGGTCACAGCAAGAGTCTTACAGTTGCGTCGAAAGCACTCTGGTCTGGTTTGACATTTTTTATGTGTATGTAATACCAATAAAGTCTTCTGTACTAAAGGATTGATGTGTCTACGTCTACGGCCATTTTTTTTTACATAACTAAAAAATATTTTTTACATCCTTTGATTAAGTATAGACGGGATGTAGCCTCAGTCCTCAAAAATTTCCGAGCTTAATGAGGTCTAATTAGACCCCTTACATGATTAAAATAATTTCAAATTTCAAAATAATTCGAAGCAGCAAAATAGACATCTCTAGATTTCTCAATCTAAATTAGGCTTTATATCAAAATCTTTAAGTTCATCATTGTTGGTATATGAGTGTCGGTCGACCCAGGACACTATATTCGTTAATTTTGTTTTAGACTTTACGTCCAGGTGACGTCAAAAAAGTCAAAGTCAAAAAGAGTCAAAGTCAAAGGAGGTGAAGTCATTGATTACATCCGAGATAAAACCTATCAAACTTAAAACGATAATATACGAAAGATATTATAAATCGAAATACCATAGACAAAATCCAAAATCGGTCTAATAGTTTGATTTTTATACAAAATTACGCATTCTCAAATCATTCGTTTCAGTTTTTTAAGCTATAATAACTATTAGTATTAGAAAATTATTACTTGATATAAATATCTAAGCAGTTCCAGTTATTATGAATTTTCTTGGATTCGCATTTCTTATTTGAAATTGTATTTTCAGTTTTTTTATTGTTTATTTATTTCTTAGCATTCCACAATGCCAAGTATTATGATTAAGTAATTCCAAAGTATATTAAGAACCTTAGGTGTAATTTTAGATAACAGTTAACATTCACGTTTTCCAACGCCATTCATACGTAAGATACAAATCATATTATTATCTTTATAGTGATCTTAGATACTGTACATGAGTAAGAGGGTCGCCTCTCCGTCGCCGGAAACGTAGGCGTCCCAGAGGCAAACGGTGGCATTTTGTCATCTCGCAAAACCACAAATTGTCGCGTATTCCGGAAAAGCCTTTCTTTAACTTTCACTATATTTTAGCTTTGTTTTACTTTATTTTTACTATTTTAGCTTAGAAAATAAGAAGCGCTTTCGTAGGTAAAATGATCTTCCTCTGACATTTTAGATAATGGCATTTAAATGTCAAATTATTTTTACCCGATTGAACAAGTCGTAATGTAATGTTTTTGAAGTGCATACGAGTTTAAGTAAATATGTATTTTTAGTGAATTGGCATCGCTAGGCACAACCTTTTATTTGTTCTATCACTATCCATGGAATTTTAATCCTAGCTATTGTTTCAATGTAAAAAATGTATCACTCTCTCTCTGTTAATTATATTTCATTTTCAATATTTGTATTCTTCGCATACAGTTTTTTTTTTTTTGTATTGGTAAACTTCATGCTTGAACTCCAAGACACAAGCCTTGTGCTTAGTTTGGGGTTCCTAGACTAATTTGCTACATGCCTTACATTAAAATTTTGTTTATAGTGAGTGTTAATTTGTTAAGCTTAGATCCGTAAAATTCTTTGTAAGATTTTACCTGAAATATATTTATCTTGTCTTAATTTTACTAATGCCCGTTTCTATAATTTTTTTGAAATCCGTATTCAGAAGTCCTGGTGTTGTTATAGGCTTGTGAGCACACATTAGAACGTTGCAGATCTTCAAATCCAGACGAACTCGGCTTCGTCGCCGGTGTACAAAACGAGCACCTATGTATCTCTAGCACACTAGTTCCAGTAGGACAGACAACATTTTGCTATTTTAGGGTTAATCTAATTGAGCTAGGATGGAAGGCCACAGCAATTCTTGCGGATTGATTGTAACCTTTCTAGGGTTAAACAAGGAATCCTTATAGTGTCGCCATGTCCGTCTGTCTCTGTCTATCCGCGGCTTTGCTCAAAGACTATTAATAAGTTAAAGCTGTTATTTGGCATAAACATACTTAAACACGATGAGAAAGTCGTAGAATAAAATATTGAATATCCAATTATATATATTTAAATTGTAAATACAAGAAATACTCGTTTAAAGCATACTTCGCCTATGTTTATAGTAGAGGATAATGAAATATGGACAGCAGCGCCCCTCAATGCTGCAATGACACATTAAAATATTGCAATAGAACCCTTCACAAAAATTGTATATACCTACTTAACTTCCTTCCATAGTTCATTTTTCTTTATGAGGGTTGTTAAACTTTCTGCTTTATTTATTGTCGTTTATTGAGCCGTACTGGCCCCGTTTAAGTTTGTTTTGTTTTTGTTTTCGGTTTCAAACTTTGGAACAATTTAAGATATTTATAAATACGATTAAAACTGAAGAGCTATATAAAGTTTTTTGGTAAGTTTGTAAAGAACTTTGTTTAGTTCTATATTTTGTTTCACACACTTTTTTATGCATAATTATTATAGTTTATAAAACTGAAACAACCGACTTTCAAATACGCAATTTCATTTACTTGTTTAGTTTAGTTGTTTGTCTTGTTTAGTTTTTCTATAATAAAGTGTTTTTGAAATCAAATGTATTTTACATTTCGTTTTCGGGGAAATATATAATTTCCGTCATACGTAATAAAAAAACTCGGATTATAGATATGTAAACAAATTTTATTCATAGATATTAGAATAAACATCGGGAGATTAAGGTTAGAGCATCGACCTTACGTATAATTTTCGTCTAAAGTCATATTATTTTGACCGTTACCTTATCTGATGTTGATTAACATCAGGTGAGGTGACGGTCAAGTGTAAGGTTGTGTAGGAACAAAAAGAATGAAAAATATGTTTTGTTTCACTTTAATACAGTATTAGTTTTTATTTTTATATGGAAACTAACCGGTGTGAAGTTGGCAGCCAAAGTTAGCTGCCATATAATCCGACCAAATTAAGATGACGTTTTTGTGAAGTTAGCAGCCAACACAAATAAATAATACTTATCCCCTTATTTATAAGTCTAAACATATTGCAAATCAAACATACGACATTAAACTACAAATCTAAGTGGTCTCTTACACCAAACAAGATAATCGAAATGCTACTACAACGATTTTTGCCGATATCCAAATAAGGGTTGATTTAAATATCTCATCCCCATTTTTTCGAAACAAAATCTAGTACGTATGTAAGATAAAAGTATATTCTATTAAAAAAGTCCTATTTCAAAGCGGCAGTTGAGCATCTTAGCACTTTGACTGCCTCTCAAAATGTAGTCATTTTAGGTACAGATTTTTTTGCCAAACACAAAAGGCTGCTGGTGAATTTGGACCCTTCATCCCCTGATATTTGAAATAAACCTTATCAAATTTAAAAGATATTGAACTAGGCTACAAAACAAACTAACACACAAAGCGGCAGCTTACCTTTTTAGCCCCCAACAAGACAATCGAAATGCTGCTACAACGATTTTTGCCGATATCCAAATAAGGGTTGATTTAAATATCTCATCTCCATATTTTCGAAACAGAATCTAGTGCGTATGTAAGATAAGAGTCTATTCTATAATAAAAACTCTATTTCAAAGCGGCAGTTCACCTTCTTAACACTTTGACTACCTCTCAAAATGTAGTCATTTTAGGTACAGATTTTTTTGCCAAACACAAAAGGCTGCTGGTGAATTTGGACCCTTCATCCCCTGATATGTGAAATGAACCTTACCAAATTTAAAAGATATTGAAATAGGCTACAAAACAAACTAACACACAAAGCGGCAGCTTACCTTCTTAGCCCCCAACAAGACAATCGAAATGCTGCTACAACGATTTTTGCCGATATCCAAATAAGGGTTGATTTAAATATCTCATCCCCATTTTTTCGAAACAAAATCTAGAACGTATGTAAGATAAAAGTATATTCTATTAAAAAAGTCCTATTTCAAAGCGGCAGTTGAGCATCTTAGCACTTTGACTGCCTCTCAAAATGTAGTAATTTTAGGTACAATTTTTTTTGCCAAACACATAAGGCTGCTGGTGAATTTGGACCCTTCATCCCCTGATATTTAAAATGAACCTTAGCAAATTTAAAAGATATTGAACTAGGCTACAAAACAAACTAACACACAAAGCGGCAGTTTACCTTCTTAACCCCAAACAAGACAATCGAAAGGCTATTACAACGATTTTTGCCGCTATCAAAATAAGGGTTGATTTAAATATCTCATCCCCATATTTTCGAAACAGAATCTAGTGCGTATGTAAGATAAGAGTCTATTCTATAATAAAAACTCTATTTCAAAGCGGCAGTTCACCTTCTTAACACTTTGAATACCTCTCAAAATGTAGTCATTTTAGGTACAGATTTTTTTGCCAAACACAAAAGGCTGCTGGTGAATTTGGACCCTTCATCCCCTGATATGTGAAATGAACTTTATCAAAATTAAAAGATATTGAACTAGGCTACAAAACTAACTAACTCACAAAGCGGCAGTTTACCTTCTTAACGCCAAACAAGACAATCGAAATGCTACACCAACGATTTTTGCCGATATCCAAATAAGGGTTGATTTAAATATCTCATCCCCATATTTTCGAAACAAAATCTAGTACTTATGTAAGATAAAAGTATTTTCTATTAAAAAAGTCCTATTTCAAAGCGGCAGTTGAGCATCTTAGCACTTTGACTGCCTCTCAAAATGTAGTCATTTTAGGTACAGATTTTTTTGCCAAACACAAAAGGCTGCTGGTGAATTTGGACCCTTCATCCCCTGATATTTGAAATGAACCTTAACAAAATTTAAAAGATATTGAACTAGGCTACAAAACAAACTAACACACAAAGCGGCAGCTTACCTTCTTAACCCCCAACAAGACAATCGAAATGCTGCTACAACGATTTTTGCCGATATCCAAATAAGGGTTGATTTAAATATCTCATCCTCATATTTTCGAAACAGAATCTAGTGCGTATGTAAGATAAGATTCTATTCTATAATAAAAACTCTATTTCAAAGCGGCAGTTCACCTTCTTAACACTTTGACTACCTCTCAAAATGTAGTCATTTTAGGTACAGATTTTTTTGCCAAACACAAAAGGCTGCTGGTGAATTTGGACCCTTCATCCCCTGATATGTGAAATGAACCTTACCAAATTTAAAAGACATTGAAATAGGCTACAAAACAAACTAACTCACAAAGCGGCAGTTTACCTTCTTAACGCCAAACAAGACAATCGAAATGCTACAACAACGATTTTTGCCGATATCCAAATAAGGGTTGATTTAAATATCTCATCCCCATATTTTCGAAACAAAATCTAGTACGTATGTAAGATAAAAGTATATTCTATTAAAAAGGTTCTATTTCAAAGCGGCAGTTGAGCATCTTAGCACTTTGACTGCCTCTCAAAATGTAGTCATTTTAGGTACAGATTTTTTTGCCAAACACAAAAGGCTGCTGGTGAATTTGGACCCTTCATCCCCTGATATTTGAAATGAACCATAGACCATGAAAAATGAAAAATAGACTCTTATCTTACATACGCACTAGATTCTGTTTCGAAAATATGGGGATGAGATATTTAAATCAACCCTTATTTGGATATCAGCAAAAATCGTTGTAGTAGCATTTCGATCGTCTTGTTTGGCGTTAAGAAGGTAAACTGCCGCTTTGTGTGTTAGTTTGTTTTGTAGCCTAGTTCAATATCTTTTAAATTTCCTAAGGTTCATTTCAAATATCAGGGGATGAAGGGTCCAAATTCACCAGCAGCCTTATGTGTTTGGCAAAAAAATCTGTACCTAAAATGACTACATTTTGAGAGGCAGTCAAAGTGCTAAGATGCTCAACTGCCGCTTTGAAATAGGACCTTTTTAATAGAATATACTTTTATCTTACATACGTACTAGATTTTGTTTCGAAAATATGGGGATGAGATATTTAAATCAACCCTTATTTGGATATCGGCAAAAATCGTTGTAGTAGCATTTCGATTGCCTTGTTTGGGGTTAAGAAGGTAAACTGCCGCTTTGTGAGTTAGTTTGTTTTGTAGCCTAGTTCAATATCTTTTAATTTTGATAAAGTTCATTTCACATATCAGGGGATGAAGGGTCCAAATTCACCAGCAGCCTTTTGTGTTTGGCAAAAAAATCTGTACCTAAAATGACTACATTTTGAGAGGTAGTCAAAGTGTCAACAAGGTGAACTACCGCTTTGAAATAGAGTTTTTATTATAGAATAGACTCTTATCTTACATACGCACTAGATTTTGTTTCGAAAATATGGGGATGAGATATTTAAATCAACCCTTATTTGGATATCGGCAAAAATCGTTGTAGCAGCATTTCGATTGTCTTGTTGGGGGTTAAGAAGGTAAACTGCCGCTTTGTGAGTTAGTTTGTTTTGTAGCCTAGTTCAATATCTTTTAATTTTGATAAAGTTCATTTCACATATCAGGGGATGAAGGGTCCAAATTCACCAGCAGCCTTTTGTGTTTGGCAAAAAAATCTGTACCTAAAATGACTACATTTTGAGAGGTAGTCAAAGTGTCAAGAAGGTGAACTGCCGCTTTGAAATAGAGTTTTTATTATAGAATAGACTCTTATCTTACATACGCACTAGATTCTGTTTCGAAAATATGGGGATGAGATATTTAAATCAACCCTTATTTGGATATCGGCAAAAATCGTTGTAGCAGCATTTCGATTGTCTTGTTGGGGGTTAAGAAGGTAAACTGCCGCTTTGTGTGTTAGTTTGTTTTGTAGCCTAGTTCAATATCTTTTAAATTTGCTAAGGTTCATTTCAAATATCAGGGGATGAAGGGTCCAAATTCACCAGCAGCCTTATGTGTTTGGCAAAAAAATCTGTACCTAAAATGACTACATTTTGAGAGGCAGTCAAAGTGCTAAGATGCTCAACTGCCGCTTTGAAATAAGACTTTTTTAATAGAATATACTTTTATCTTACATACGTACTAGATTTTGTTTCGAAAATATGGGGATGAGATATTTAAATCAACCCTTATTTGGATATCGGCAAAAATCGTTGTTGTAGCATTTCGATTGTCTTGTTTGGCGTTAAGAAGGTAAACTGCCGCTTTGTGAGTTAGTTTGTTTTGTAGCCTATTTCAATATCTTTTAATTTTGATAAAGTTTATTTCACATATCAGGGGATGAAGGGTCCAAATTCACCAGCAGCCTTATGTGTTTGGCAAAAAAATCTGTACCTAAAATGACTACATTTTGAGAGGTAGTCAAAGTGTCAAGAAGGTGAACTGCCGCTTTGAAATAGAGTTTTTATTATAGAATAGACTCTTATCTTACATACGCACTAGATTCTGTTTCGAAAATATGGGGATGAGATATTTAAATCAACCCTTATTTGGATATCGGCAAAAATCGTTGTAGCAGCATTTCGATTGTCTTGTTGGGGGTTAAGAAGGTAAACTGCCGCTTTGTGTGTTAGTTTGTTTTGTAGCCTAGTTCAATATCTTTTAAATTTGGTAAGGTTCATTTCACATATCAGGGGATGAAGGGTCCAAATTCACCAGCAGCCTTTTGTGTTTGGCAAAAAAATCTGTACCTAAAATGACTACATTTTGAGAGGCAGTCAAAGTGCTAATATGCTCAACTGCCGCTTTGAAATAGAGTTTTTATTATAGAATAGACTCTTATCTTACATACGCACTAGATTCTGTTTCGAAAATATGGGGATGAGATATTTAAATCAACCCTTATTTGGATATCGGCAAAAATCGTTGTAGTAGCATTTAGATTATCTTGTTTGGTGTAAGAGACCACTTAGATTTGTAGTTTATTGTCGTATGTTTCATTTGCAATAGGTTTAGAGTTATAAATAAGGGGATAAGTATTATTTATTTGTGTTGGCTGCTAACTTCACAAAAAAAGTCATCTTAATTTGGTCGGATTATATGGCAGCTAACTTTGGCTGCCAACTTCACACCGGTTGGAAACTATACCCCTTTTTGTAAAAGTCTTCATATTTCCTTAACAAAACTATCACGTATATATTCTCAGGATTCTCGATAAAATAACACGAAAAATGAGCTGCTGGAGCAATATTCTATTAAAATTAGACGTAATACCCAAATAATTATTTCAAAAATGATCGCGCTGAATTTTCCGCGTGAAAGAGGTCAATTCGGTTAGGTATACCTACCGAAAGCGAACATGTTTATACAGAGGTAATAAGGATACGAAGACTTCGCTACCACGCCACTGTACATGTTATCAGATCGGGCTCACACTGAAGCGACTGCAGACATCTCTTCCGGCAGCGGAACTTACCATGACCGAAACGAGTAAGTTTTAACCGATATATGAAGGAAATTGTCATGATAATATGTGAACAAGCTTTAGAAGGTGAAGCACATGGTATGAATTGTCCCATGAATTTTAGCTAGTTTTTCTAAATTATATATTATATTATGGTTGATATGTGAAATGTTCCTAATTTCAGGGGAAGGCACTGACTGTAACAGTCAGTGCCAAATTAGGAACACACAGCTCACGCTAAAGTAGCAGTCAGGGTTTTCAAATTGTTTTTGTTGTATATTTTTGGTCAATAAACTATTTTGTATATTTTGTTTTCAGTTAACAGCCAAATTGTTTCTTACCCCTAAATATTATCCGATTTTGATAAACCTCTTTTTATATGGTTGGTACAAGTTTAAGTTTTCAGAATATCTGCCATAATATTAATAAACGAATTTTACTGGTATCTTTTATCAAACCACTTAAAAAAAGAGAGATTCTCAATTTGGTTCTATTAGGTAATGTGTGTTGCCTCGTAACTCCATCATTTTTACATTTTATCAAAATCAGTTCGCAATTTCGTTTTTAAAACAAAATAACGGGAAAAAATATGTCATCCAAATAAACGAAACTGAATATTTTAAAGCCAAGTGTTTCAGTTTTTATTTTTAGAAATAATGATATCTTTATTAGCTTTGCTTAATTTTACAATATAAATATAATTCGGAAATTTCATATGAGGCGTACAATATGTATATTAGGTACTAAATATATTTGTTCTAGTTTTGTTTTTATCAAGACTAGTCCAAGAAGTAGTTCAGGTATGTCCAACACCTTTACTTTGCCTCATCGACCGAACAAATTGAAAACACCTCGCGGAAGGACGACACGTAGGTATATCTATATTGGAAATACCAACAACAAAGTACTTTTATTAAAATAAACTGGAAAACAATGTTTGTTTGAAGTTGTGCTCTGTTTAATTTTTGTTTGCGTTGTGGTCGGCGGCGACGATTAATCCCTTTGGAGCATTTTACAAAGCTACACCAGGCGCGTTGTAAAATTGCTTTTGTTTTTCTGAGCCTAAAGTCTTCTGTGCCTAAATATAAGGGCTACTTCAGAATATGCTATGCCAAGACTGGTTTTTTTTTTTTACTCATCTAAGTTAATAGCTAATGACCCGTAATACCATTACCCCTTCAACTACACAAACCAAAAGTTCAATAAAGAGTATTGAATGTTTCTGCCAAATATTATTAAAATCGACCGATAGCAAAATTCTCTTTTTAACAGGGATTTCACAAACGTTTATCTTGACAACCTTTTGACCGATTTTACAAGGCAAATATTATCTGGTCAGTCGAATATTTTTAGGGTTCCGTACCCAAAGGGTAAAAACGGGACCCTATTACTAAGACTTCGCTGTCTGTCTGTCTGTCTGTCTGTCTGTCTGTCTGTCTGTCTGTCTGTCTGTCTGTCTGTCTGTCTGTCTGTCTGTCTGTCTGTCTGTCTGTCTCCAGGCTGTATCTCATAAACCGTGATAGCTAGAAAGCTGAAATTTTCACAAATGATGTATTTCCGTTGCCGCTATAACAACAAATACTAAAAATTAAAAAAAATATATATTAAGGGGGGTCCCCATACAATAAACGTGTTTTTCGTATTTTTTTGCTCAATATTAAAAACGGTAACAAGTAGACGCTTCAAATTTTCACATAATATTTACTTGTATATTACCTTTCAAAATAAATAATTAAATAACAATAAAGTAAATATTAAAGGGGGGCTCCCATACAACAAATGTAATTTTTAAGCAATTTTTACTCGATCTTAATTAACAGGTAGAAACTTGAATATTTTTTAAGTAAATATTTAGAAATATATTAACTATAAAAATAAATACCTAATCTAATACATAAAAATGAAAATAATCCGTGCATCTAAACGCGGTGCGAGCGCCGCGCCGCGGTGTGGTGGTGGCGCGAGCGCGAGGCGGTTGCTAAGCAACGGCCGGGCGGGTAGCGGGGGAGGTAACATCACGGAGCGAGCCATAACCGCGCGTATTCGCGCGAGCGTCGTCATGCTGCCCGGATGTGTACCGAAAACCTACCTATAAGTTTGCAATTTACTACTTGGAATTTCGTTGATTTCTCGTTATTTTATACGATTTTCTATTATAGATGATAGTACGGAACCCTTCGTGCGCGAGTCCGACTCGCACTTGGCCGATTTTTATTTTTAACTAAAATAACTGGAAGCAATCCAAGTAAACGAAATTAATTACTTGTTTTTTTTTTTTAATTATCGGTAGTCTAAACTGATAGATGGTAAGCATGCTAGGGGTAGCATGGAATAGGAATTCGCTCTAAAGTTACCGGAGCACACTATTGTGCTTGACAGCTATGACAACATATGTTTAAACCTGCGGCACTCGATCAAGTCACTTTTCAAAGTAAAAACTTAGACGTAATAGTTTCGTCTTTTTGGAGTTATGATGCCAAAGGCAGACGAATGACAGGCATATTACACCCTAATATCTTATAGCACGCCAAGCCCGTCAAGAGCTAGAAAAATCAATATCGATGAGTCTTGAAAATGCCGGTGATATATTATAGTAGTACCATCAATATATCTACTGACACAAATATACACCATATACATAAAAAAACTGCGAATTGAGAACTTCCTCCTTTTTGAAGTAGGTTAAAAATCATAGTGGATGGTATCGCAGCACCACCTACGTATTTCGTATGTGTAATATAGCACTTATTATATACATCATATATTTTTAAGGTTCCATACCTCAAAAGAAAAAACGGAACACTTATAGAATCACTTTGTTGTCCGCCTGTCCGTCTGTCAAGAACTTTTATCTCGGGAACGCGTGAAGGTATTGAGTTGAAATTAAAACCATATAGGTACGTGTATATCTGTAATCTCTTACATCTGAGAAAAAATCAAACTTCTCAATTATCGTAAATATAAGTTACACCTGTATATGTCGTAAAAAAATCGCACATTTCGACACTCACTCAAGGAATCAAAACTTTTAGGGTACTTTCCGTTGACTATGAAATATGGCAAGCAGCACTGTCTTATAGTACACATTAAAGGATAAAAACGAAATCTGTATATTTTTAGGGTTCCGTACCCAAAGGGTAAAAACGGGACCCTATTACTGAGACTCCGCTGTCTGTCCGTCCGTCCGTCCGTCCGTCCGTCCGTCCGTCTGTCACCAGGCTGTATCTCATGAACCATAATAGTTAGAGAGTTGAAATTTTCACAGATGATGTACTTCTGTTGCCGCTATAACAAAAAATACTAAAAAATTAAATAAAATAAATATTTAAGGGGGCTCCCATACAACAAACGTGACTTTTTGCTTGTTTTTGCTCGATATTGATAACGGAAACAGGTAGACGCTTGAAATATTCACTGAATATTGAGTTAAGTATATTATTCACTTTAAAAATAAATAATTAAATTAAAATAAAATTAATATTTAAGGGGGGCTCCCATACAACAAACGTAACTTTCATGCTGTTTTTATAGATAATGTTACGGAACCCTTCTGTTTTATTAATTTACCTAATCACAAAAAATAGGGTCTTTATACAAGAAATTAGAATCCAAATTTTAAAGTGAGATAACCGTATTATATTAAGGGTATCTTAATAAAGAACTTCATTAGCACAGCACTAGTTAAAGCCGATTGTTTGTTATTTTTACTATGTATAATTTTCGAATTATGACTAAAATAAAAATAAACCCTTTTATCAATGATTAGCTTCGCCCGGTGGTTCTTTTATTTAGTTTGTACGGGACCCTCCATGAGCTAGTCTGACTCGTACTTCTCCGGCTATATTTCTGCTTAGCTTCCCTTTTCAGAGCAGTTCAATAAACACACAACGACTAAATGAAATAAACTAGAACAATCCTTTCCGTTGTGGAGCTATTACTAATTATTTTGCACCATCAAAAACATTTTATTGCGTAACATCTGACTTATCGATTTTAACCTAATAATATACTCTAAATACCTTTCTGCAAAAAAGCAAGCTGTTTAGATCGTCGTAGATATATATATCTCATTGGTGAATAGATAAAACGCCTTGCTTGACTGCTCGATTAAAAAGTTGCCGGCGTTCGATTGATATAATCAATAGCATGTCGGCAACTTTTCATTTGGCAACACTCAACTTTTCGATTGGCTGGTTAATGCTACCTGTTTGGGAGCCGTTACAAAATTTCTTCATTTATCATAAAAAAAACTGTAACTGTTTAATACAGTTAAAATGGCAATTATTTATTATAAATCTAAGTATAGCCAATATAATATATTTAAAAAATTTAGAAACGTTTTCGCTAGACCGTCATCTTGTCTGATTTTCAGCAACGCTACAGCTCACAATGGAGCTTACTCAGAATAAACCTAATTAGTTCCAATTTACAGGCACCCACGAAAAAGTCAATATTGAATCGAAATCGCCGATTTATTACGATTTACATTTAACGAGCTATTTCAATTCAACATACTTTTTGTCTATCACTAAAAATTGTCCAATGATCGGCCAAACCATTATCCATACATCTACATAGATACATTTATCCGATCGACATACAATGATACAAGTGGCAGGAAGACGCTGGATGCAAACTAGTTTCATCAGAACTCATTCGGATTCGGAATCCGATTCGGAATCTATATCTCCGTCTTTGTCATTTCCATAGAGAATAACAGAGACGGAGATATAGATTCCGAATCGATTCTTAATCCGCATTAGTTCTGAATATCCCTACAGGTCTTTTTGGAAATCCATGGAGGAGGACATGTTTAGCAGTGGACTTCTTATGACAGAGATGATTATGATTATAAGTAAAGTATGAAAATACTGTCTTCGGTCTTCCTCGCAACACAGTTAGATGTACGTAAGTACATACAGGCTATGCTTAAAACGTGCAGATAGTGACGGCCCTCTTCGGATACTTCCTAAAACAATAGACCGGTTGTGGATGACACGGCATCTTACAATGGGTGGCATTGTGGCCCGACAGTCGACGCTGCAACCATTGTTGCGCCGGACAAATGGGCGGGGAGATTGCGGAAATCTATTTCTGAGATATTGAAAGCTTTTCTTGCAATATTTTAAGCCAAATTTCTGGGTATTGTTTAAATTGAACTGTTATGGGCCAGATGAAGCTTAAGATTACGATTATTTCAATAGTTTTAATCAATATTCTGAGAACAGCAAATTAATGTTGTCCAATAGCAGTTTCAAATTTTATAATAGAAGGTTGAAACTGGCCAACATTTTTACAACTAAAATAGCACCCATGACGCCCGAGACTAAAATCTGAGGTCCCGAGACTAATAATCTATACCTCACTCTTTAGGCGCTAAATAAAATGCCGCTTCGCAATTGAAATAAGCTTACAAAAACGTTCCGTTTCTCAACTTCTACAATACACCTAATGTTGGCACTACTGCGGCAAACTTGCCAGTTCCGGCAACCGTAGTTCACTTGCCAACCGGAAACGGAAGCTCGAGTGTGTGCTGTGTGTGTGTATGTTGCTTTCCTAGCAAAATGGCGTTTGCTCTTCGTTACATCGTAGCGCGTCTGGGACGAATAGTTTTAATTATAATATGTATTACTGAAATGACGTAATTTTTATTTAGGCAAGATGTGATGTTCGCAAATATCTGACTTGATATGTTGTAGAAATGAACAAGTAAATTAATTCTGGTTCCTAGAAATTATCTATCACTCTTACTCATTATTAAGTTACTATTTACAGTACTGTATCATTTATTTTTTGTGCTATTGTACATACATACATTTTGTAATGTGTACCTACAGTCAGACTCAATTTATAATGTTTGTATCGTCCCGGTACGGACGGGATACGGTGTAAACGTGAATCAAACTTTAGCGGCATTTAGAGAAAGATGTCGCAACTTCGAAATTGGCTATGGCTGGAAATTAATGGTGCTGTTAAATGCATTTTCAATAATTCGACTTTAATCCGTCCATCTGCGACTAGTTGCGGCAGTGCGGCTTTTACTCTGTGGTTGTGTTGCGCTTTCATTCGGAACGGGAATCGGAAAATCTCAAATAAGACCATGCACAAAAACGCATTACAGGAAACTTTCTACTTTAAGAAAACTAGCTAGCCGAGCGCAAAAATTACTTCTATCTAGTGATTGTTTTTTTTTACTAATAAAGGAGACGTAGTGCAAGTCTTAAATCGTCGCATGTATTCGTTTTTAACACAAAACTAGGTTACCCAACTATTTTTGTTTGTTATAAAGAAGAAATCACTTAAATTTATTTTATTTATTTATTTTTTAATAAGCCAGAGTTTTAACCAGTAATATAAGTATTTTTTTCAGCTGTTTTTTCACCGGCAGAAGGTCATTGTAAAGATTTGAAGCTACACTAAGTGCTTAGGAATTATAAGGTCCTCGCTACTCGGCTGCAGACGTAATGATTATTAAGGTTGGGTTCAAAGAGCGGAATCAGGAACTCATGTCAAGTAAGACATCTAAAATCAGACTTCTATCAAACGGATTCGGGCAAATAATATTTTAATAAAACTATTTCCGATAGATAGATATATTATCATAAAATATATATCATATAATATGTGATGTTTATTTTATCATATCTGGAGGCACAGCCGTGCCCCGCCATGTGAGCGCGGAGCGGGTACGTACGGCCGGGACTATCTTTACACGAAGAGATTCGTCGGACTCGAAGCGATTTGTCGGATTTTTAGACCTACTTAAACTTTTATATCATAAAAGTATAAGCTATGCCAATAATAATATGACAGGACACAATATGAGTCATAACCATTATGCACATTGTATAATTTAATAGGTTTAACTATACTGAATATGCTGGTCCATTGATATGACTGCAATATGTCATGACCGATGTATGCGGAATTACTTTATGACAACTAATAGTATGCGAATGAACAGAATACCCATTTATATTGGCGACGTAGTGAAAAAAAAATAGTTTCTAATTCCTCAGCCTAGTTAAAAGATATTTAAGAAAAACTTTATTTAAAACAATTGTCCTTAGTAAACAAACAAAGCTGTGACTCAATTTTCTAATATCCCCGCTCAGTCATTCTATATGTTTCAAAATGTGATGCGCGAGAGAGATAGTTGCGCGATATGAGCCCCACCTTAAAGTAGGTATTCTATGACTTATATTAACAGCAACATATTAATAGTTTAAATTATACTTTTTTGACCGCATCGAAAAGGTAACTTTGTAAGAAGACGAAATAACCTCATTATGTATTCCCTAGTAATTAGAACAGACTGAAAGTAGGAACCATAAGAGTTTATGTCCAGTTGTAAAAACAGCTATCACGATATGCATTACTACCACTACAAGAATTGTGTCAAAAAATATAGTAAAGTGCATTCCATATGTAGGTTACGATTTTAATAATATATAATATACACACATATATAATTTTCAACATTATTTAAATGTTGAAAATTATATATGTGTGTATATTATACACGTAAAGCTAGCTATTCCACTTATCGCAACCACCCATCACAACTAGGCTAGTAAAGAAGGTTTACAATTAGACTTCCAAGATGAAGCCTTAAAGTTATTAAATATATTCAATGATTATTATATGGGCTACTTGGTGGTATGCAATAACTCCAAAGTAGAAAAATTAAAAGTTAATATTTTGTACAAAAAGCCGTAAATTTCAATTATCAAAATAATTAACGAAATCGGATAATATTTAGGGGTAGAATAGTTTTCTCCTATTGTAATAAATATATATATATGTAAAAACGCAACAACTAAAATAACTCAAACACAACTTTTGGTATAAATTTAGTCACATGTCCCACTACGCTTTTGCGTTGAAGTAGTGGGACATGTGACTAAATTTATACCAAAAGTTGTGTTTGAGTTATTTTAGTTGTTGCGTTTTTACATATATATATATTTATTACAATAGGAGAAAACTATTCTACCCCTAAATATTATCCGATTTCGTTAATTATTTTGATAATTGAAATTTACGGCTTTTTGTACAAAATATTAACTTTTAATTTTTCTACTTTGGAGTTATTGCATACCACCAAGTAGCCCATATAATAATCATTGAATATATTTAATAACTTTAAGGCTTCATCTTGGAAGTCTAATTGTAAACCTTCTTTACTAGCCTAGTTGTGATGGGTGGTTGCGATAAGTGGAATAGCTAGCTTTACGTGTATAATATACACACATATATAATTTTCAACATTTAAATAATGTTGAAAATTATATATGTGTGTATATTATATATTATTAAAATCGTAACCTACATATGGAATGCACTTTACTATATTTTTTGACACAATTCTTGTAGTGGTAGTAATGCATATCGTGATAGCTGTTTTTACAACTGGACATAAACTCTTATGGTTCCTACTTTCAGTCTGTTCTAATTACTAGGGAATACATAATGAGGTTATTTCGTCTTCTTACAAAGTTACCTTTTCGATGCGGTCAAAAAAGTATAATTTAAACTATTAATATGTTGCTGTTAATATAAGTCATAGAATACCTACTTTAAGGTGGGGCTCATATCGCGCAACTATCTCTCTCGCGCATCACATTTTGAAACATATAGAATGACTGAGCGGGGATATTAGAAAATTGAGTCACAGCTTTGTTTGTTTACTAAGGACAATTGTTTTAAATAAAGTTTTTCTTAAATATCTTTTAACTAGGCTGAGGAATTAGAAACTATTTTTTTTTCACTACGTCGCCAATATAAATGGGTATTCTGTTCATTCGCATACTATTAGTTGTCATAAAGTAATTCCGCATACATCGGTCATGACATATTGCAGTCATATCAATGGACCAGCATATTCAGTATAGTTAAACCTATTAAATTATACAATGTGCATAATGGTTATGACTCATATTGTGTCCTGTCATATTATTATTGGCATAGCTTATACTTTTATGATATAAAAGTTTAAGTAGGTCTAAAAATCCGACAAATCGCTTCGAGTCCGACGAATCTCTTCGTGTAAAGATAGTCCCGGCCGTACGTACCCGCTCCGCGCTCACATGGCGGGGCACGGCTGTGCCTCCAGATATGATAAAATAAACATCACATATTATATGATATATATTTTATGATAATATATCTATCTATCGGAAATAGTTTTATTAAAATATTATTTGCCCGAATCCGTTTGATAGAAGTCTGATTTTAGATGTCTTACTTGACATGAGTTCCTGATTCCGCTCTTTGAACCCAACCTTAATAATCATTACGTCTGCAGCCGAGTAGCGAGGACCTTATAATTCCTAAGCACTTAGTGTAGCTTCAAATCTTTACAATGACCTTCTGCCGGTGAAAAAACAGCTGAAAAAAATACTTATATTACTGGTTAAAACTCTGGCTTATTAAAAAATAAATAAATAAAATAAATTTAAGTGATTTCTTCTTTATAACAAACAAAAATAGTTGGGTAACCTAGTTTTGTGTTAAAAACGAATACATGCGACGATTTAAGACTTGCACTACGTCTCCTTTATTAGTAAAAAAAAACAATCACTAGATAGAAGTAATTTTTGCGCTCGGCTAGCTAGTTTTCTTAAAGTAGAAAGTTTCCTGTAATGCGTTTTTGTGCATGGTCTTATTTGAGATTTTCCGATTCCCGTTCCGAATGAAAGCGCAACACAACCACAGAGTAAAAGCCGCACTGCCGCAACTAGTCGCAGATGGACGGATTAAAGTCGAATTATTGAAAATGCATTTAACAGCACCATTAATTTCCAGCCATAGCCAATTTCGAAGTTGCGACATCTTTCTCTAAATGCCGCTAAAGTTTGATTCACGTTTACACCGTATCCCGTCCGTACCGGGACGATACAAACATTATAAATTGAGTCTGACTGTAGGTACACATTACAAAATGTATGTATGTACAATAGCACAAAAAATAAATGATACAGTACTGTAAATAGTAACTTAATAATGAGTAAGAGTGATAGATAATTTCTAGGAACCAGAATTAATTTACTTGTTCATTTCTACAACATATCAAGTCAGATATTTGCGAACATCACATCTTGCCTAAATAAAAATTACGTCATTTCAGTAATACATATTATAATTAAAACTATTCGTCCCAGACGCGCTACGATGTAACGAAGAGCAAACGCCATTTTGCTAGGAAAGCAACATACACACACACAGCACACACTCGAGCTTCCGTTTCCGGTTGGCAAGTGAACTACGGTTGCCGGAACTGGCAAGTTTGCCGCAGTAGTGCCAACATTAGGTGTATTGTAGAAGTTGAGAAACGGAACGTTTTTGTAAGCTTATTTCAATTGCGAAGCGGCATTTTATTTAGCGCCTAAAGAGTGAGGTATAGATTATTAGTCTCGGGACCTCAGATTTTAGTCTCGGGCGTCATGGGTGCTATTTTAGTTGTAAAAATGTTGGCCAGTTTCAACCTTCTATTATAAAATTTGAAACTGCTATTGGACAACATTAATTTGCTGTTCTCAGAATATTGATTAAAACTATTGAAATAATCGTAATCTTAAGCTTCATCTGGCCCATAACAGTTCAATTTAAACAATACCCAGAAATTTGGCTTAAAATATTGCAAGAAATATGGGACGCAATCATGTTTGTTCACTGTTTGGGGATTAAATCATTTATAAAAGTGTGTACTTCTCCAGACGGACCCTGTCTAAGAGTTCATACCATGAACCGCTAAAATTTATGCAACTATTATGCATTTTAACTGGAGTGCTAGTTTTATACGAAATAATCAATATACAACTATACAATACAAGTGCTAATCTTGAAAGTTACGTTTCGCCCACTTCCCGGTTTCTGATTGAGCTGAAACTTTGCATGCATATGTAAACCGGATGACAATGCAATAATATTATAGCATAGAGCTGACATGATGGAACCAGGATATAGGGACTGGAACTTCCTCATGGAAATTGCTAAGATAATTTATTTTTTATTTTTTTTATAAGATAGATCTACGATTGACCACCAACTCGTTTGATGTTAAGCGATGGTGTGGAGGATGACCGAAGATGGATCAATCGTGTATAGTAACAACTATTAAGGGTTGACGTGTTTCTACAGTATTCGATAAATCAAAATAATTATATAATAGTTTAAAAGACTAAAAAAATTTACTTCGAAATACGCAATTCGTTTACATGGACGAATTTTTTTCAGTTATTTGTTTATAAAAACCAAAATACTGAACTCAATTTAATAAAACACTTTCTTAAACTATCACGGTCATTTATTAAAACACTATTGTTACTAACGGGATATTTACCGTGGTTCGCGTTAATTTTGAGCTAAAAATTATACGGTACGGTAAATATCTCGTTATAATAGCGAATTTAAGTTTTTTTATGGGATCACCTCTGAAGTATTATACCTACCAAACAAAAAAAGAATCTTCAAAAACAATTAACAATTGGCGGACTAATCAGTGAACAGACAAACAAAAAAAACAGTCGGCTGGTCTTTTTTTGGTGGTTCCCAATTCGAATTAAGAACCTCCTTCTGTTTGAAAGTCGGTTAATAAGGATGTGAACGCATTTTCCGGTTTGTTCTATTAATCGAACCCGTAGGACTTCCAGAACGATCGATCGAGTGATTTGTCTGTTTCTGTCATGAGCTGTCAGTTTCCACTTCTAGTCCGTTGAGTACTGCTTGATAATTATGTTAGATAAGAAAGTATTATTTACTTTGAAAATATCTGATATAATTACCTACAACAGAAATATCAAAATGCGTGAAAACCAGATTTTTTTCCATAACAATATCGGTCCATGTTGTACCCCCCCCCAAAATCTCTCTCCTTCCCCTACCCCTACATACCCGTCTGTCACCGGTCTCCGTCGACGGCTCGACCGAAAGTGATGCACTTAAAAGATATTTTGAGAATTTACTATATTAAGAATATAATACCCTACTGCCCTACCTTATATTAATCTTATATTAACTTAAAGTAACTTAAATATATGGCCAGTGATTCGTCTAGTGGAGGACTTTCTACTTGTTGTGACGCAATAACCGCAGAAGGGGAATTTGAGTCGATACCTTTCCTATATCAATATACCTATTTTACTTATCGTTAAAATACAAGGATTAACCTACCTAATATGATAATATTTGTGTATACCTAGTTACTGGTGATTGAGACATTCAATTGCAACAATATAAATAACAGTTATAAAATATAATAATTCACTATAGTGTGCCGTAGGTTTTATAATGTTAAGCGACCGATGAACATGAAGATGACCCTTACTTGGAACCAAGATAGTTTTACCTAACTGAAATAGGAAGGTTATGTTGTGGGAATCCTATTTCTCAATATATGATAGAGTGGACTTATGTTCAGAGAGATTACTTTTACATCTTTTGTCACTAATTAATAATATACTGTCAAGGTATATTTTGGAGCTAAGAGGTAGGGCTCCGCCTTCCGCCCTTGCGTACCACGAGGAAAACCAGCTAGCAATAACTAGTTATACCAACTAGTTGGTAAAAACCAGTCACACCGACCAGTTACCTACTAGGAACGCCCCATGTGCTGCGACCAGAGACTGGTTGGACTTTTAAGCACCCTGGCTCCATCAGAAACCTCCGGACTAACATCCTTTAGGAGGCCCTGTTTAGCAAATGGGAAATGAGTCTTTCTTGTACGTGTGTCAAAATTCCCTACTTCCTTAATAATGTAGCTAGACAAGAGGACGCAAAATATTATCAAGTATGTCTGTGTTGGTATAGTATAACGTCAGGCCGAGATAGAAATAAGTTTATATCGGAAAACTACCCATTCCGCTTAGAGCAGCAATGTAGAATCGGAGGCTTTCCTGTTGGCCCAAAACCTATGGAAAATCCTATCGAAACAAAGTGGTTTACTTTGTTATTGCAAAAGGTGAGATGGTTGATTCTACATCTAGTTGAAGTCTTAAGCAATGCAACAGTGACTTTACTGCCTACGTACGTTCCTGCCTATAGGTTGAACTTCCTGGTTCCAATACCTAGGTCTATAGCATTTATTTATACTTTCAGTAGGTCTTAATCTTGACCTACAGAGATTCTTCAATTCTGCCAACAAGAATCGAATAATCCCTACAATAATTATTTAGTTATTTCCCTACATGCGAAACCCTTTGTTTACCGCGATGGATCCTTAACCTTAAATCATAGATGTATACTTTTGATGAATGTGTTTGTCCAGACGATTTGCTAAACATCAGGCAAGTATCAGTCGCCACATCAGATATAATGTACCTATGTAGATGTTCTTCTTCTTCGACGTTGTTCTTCCGCAGGGAATTTATATCTAACCCTGATAAGTGAGGCAGTCTTTGATATAGCTCGGTAGCATGTATGTAACATATAGGTACAAATACACTTCAACACTGCGTTATACAGCAATGACTACTCAAAATGCTGACACCTCTCTCTCGACAAGGTTAATCAGACAAACGGTTGGTCTTTCCTCACCGTAATAGGAATTACTGTAGAACTGGCACATCCTGGCCAAAGGCTTTTGTGTATCTAAACCTTAATTTAATGTAGTGATTATAAACTCAGACATATCTCAGACTGCCCGACTTTTACAACAAAATCTAGCTTTTCATGCAAATTACACAATTCCTATTTGCATTATGTTGTTTGATACTTCCACTGAACTAAATGAGCATAGATAGATTATGAACGAGATTCTTCCGTCCATTGTCAAATCAGAAACCAAGCATGAAGTAGGTACCTACTTCCGAAACACAAAGGAGTTTGAGTAGTTCATCCAATGAAGTATATGAAACAACAATGCTTACATTTTTATTCGTAATGTGTTAAATATTACGGGTAGGGTTTCGCTTGCCAAATTAATCTAAATTTAACTCTGGTTATTGAATTCAATGATCCTTATTGTATGATGTTGTTCAGATCACTGATGTCAAGATAAAATGGTTATAATATTTAAAGGTATAAAGTGTTCCTTATTGAATTGATTGTTCAGAACACTAATATACTGTTCATAAGAAGAATTTACTCATCCATTTTGGTAGGAGTAACACCAATAAAACATAAACCTTTTAGAGATCCTTGTTGAATAAGTAGAATCTACCTACTTAACTGATAATGTCCTACCTGAAACGTTAATTGTTAAGAACCCATTTTAACTCCTTATTTTATTGTATTGTTCAGAGTCAAGGGTCCCCCCTGCCTATCACAAGACCTACCGACAAAATTAGAGAATTGAATTTTGTGCATGTCTTCTGGAACTCCAAGGGGTTTCCAGAAGTTGTGTAAATGAGATGATGTGTGTGTTCTTCTTTGTGGAGTGTACTTAACCCTTCCTAATACGAATTAAAAGAACTACGTCCCTAGCTAACTACGTATTTGTTAATAATAGCTATCTTCTAGCTATTATAACAAATCTAACCACTACCCCACCGTGAACTCGGGTTCACACGGAACTGCTCCAAAGCTATAGACGCTTCCTCACGCCCGATTCCACGTCTACTAAGCTATACTACCAGTTTAGATGGCGAGTCTGAAATACCTACTGGCCCCTGGCTCCCTACAATCTCTCCAGCAACTTCATCGATAGTTACAAGGAGATTACCCTACAACGCGAAGGGCAGTCAGGAACCAATTCTAACCAAAATTCTGGTGGAAATCCATCCGCGCACTACTTCTTTCTATGCTGCCAGAATTCGAGAAAGAACCAATCCCCGACCAGAGACCTCAAATCCTCTACTCCTGGTCGCGTCTCAAACAACCAGCCGCCTAACAAAACGTAACAAAAGGGGACAGCGTCGTATGGTCTCCAACTTGCGTTTGAAGCTCATGACGACACTAGAAATAACCACTTTGGGGTTATAATTAATAAGACTCCGCAGTTGCTTTCCCTAAACACCCACGCCATGTTTAACCGGAGGTTCATACTCAAGAATCAGACACTAATCCGTGCTTCTACGTTTCGGTATCAGCCGGACCAGCACACAATTCTATTCCGAACTCTCAGGCCAAACAGGACGCGCACACTCACAATAATTTATCCCCGCATCATCTCTAACAATAAGTAAAATAATAATCTAACACAAAACGTTTTCAAGTAGAATGTTTAGCAAATGAAATTAACGTAAAAGAACACTTCAAAATAATTTAAGTTTTAAGAGAAGACTCCCCGCAATCGTTAAACCAAAAATAATTCTATTTCCCAAATGAGCAACCAGCGAGAGTAACGTCTAACGCGAAAGCTACGAAGTCCTAGCGCCCAGCGAGCACCAGAACCCAGAACGAGTGAATCGACAAGAGCCGAAACATTTCCTTTTACGTATCCGTCCCCACCAAGAACTACGCCTACTCGTCCCGACTTAAGGCTTCGCGCGCACTCAAACTAAACACACACCGAAATTGCAAATGACCGCCATTCGAACTTAGTAAATAACAAAATACGCTTTCGTCACCCGTAATCAGTATCTGTATCTGTGGGCATACAATACTTAAATTACCGCTCCCCAATTTAACTTACTTTTAACAATATCATGATAAATTCCAGCAAAGTAGGTTTGGTCGTTCTACAATAACGGTTATAAATAAGGTGACAAAGTGCTGTAGACCAAAACATCGTCGCCATTAACTATTCCTAAATTCAACATACATACAAACGTAATTAGCCATACTACTTAGTAATACGAAAACCCTTTTAACAACCGAAACCTTTCATTTATTTACCACTTCCTTTGACCGTATAGATATTTAGGTAACTATGGTCGATATATCCGAATTACTGCATGAAAATATGAATTTCCGAGAAATAATAATATAATTATCTTAAAAGGGTAGTAGTGGAAATTTGATATGAATAAATCTATTTTAATCTTTACAATAATTTATCGTGACGTCACATATGATGTATTCATAAAAATAAAATATTTAACTTCTGGAGTGTGCGCCGGCGCTTAGCCTTTTTCCAAGAACCGATCGTGCAAGTCTAAATATGGAACTGACAATAACAACTATTTTTTGGATCTACCCTCAACATTTTCTCATTAAATTATTCAACTAATTCAAAGGACTTTAAACTCTATTCTCATGACGTCTGTATACCAAATTGCATACTTGTACACATACTATCAAGAATGCAGCCTTCTTTCCATGAAACGCTTGTGCAAGTCTAAATATAGAACGAAATGCTCCAATACTTAATTAATTACTAAATGAAGGTAGCTTCAGTAAATAGTATTGAGTTAATATACTTCCCATTAAATTTGGTGTTATGCTTCCAAAACAGGCATTCATAATAATATTATAAACCATTGACCTCAAATATAACCTTGACTGACTAAATAGCCTTATTTGGCTTTTGCTAATGTTTTATATACCGCATCTTAAAATAAATTCTATAACTAATTAAAAATAAGGGAAATACTTATAATTACAGATAAATTAATGTAGACGAGATAAGTTTATTTGTTATCTTTATTCCATATTTTAAACATTTAGAGTTATGTTGACTACATGTGAGTAACGGATAGTTCTGGACCGTTACAGTCGCCCGCTAATTCTTTTAACCGGCTAAGACTTTGAAAAGTCCGACGGAGGAAAGAATTACTTAAATTATTATTTAAATCTCACATGTATTCAACCCATTAAATAACCTTTATTATTTTTTATTCCCCACCCATACGTTGTCAAGATTCCAGCCATGGCAATAAATTATGTGTAAGAAATGCACATACGTTCCCTATATACAATATGATCGTGTTTTTAAACTGACTTTTAAACAACAGACTCATTCTTCAGAATCAAAGTTCGTCAACAAATTCACTATAAAAAAATAGACCTTCCCACAAAGCAACCCACCACCAACCAAGATCATCTTTGTTTGTGAGAAAAAGAGCTCCAGAAGAGAGACATGGGTAAGGCACCGAGTAGATACTTTCCTGATCCACTATATTGGCGACTTATACATGTACCTTCCTAGTGAGAGAATACTCATGCGGACAAAGGTATAAAATGTTATAGATCCTTTGCTCCACTATGATTATAAATTCAAAATCATATTGGTTAAACGTCAGCGCTTATAAGTGTGCGTAAATTTCTTTCCTGCGTGTAGAGTATGTAAACCATCAAAATCGACTTATGTCAATGCTTCCAATTACCTAGCCAGCATCTCCATCGATAGCTTACATTGAGTATGTGTTTTGCCAATTCTTGAACCTTGACAATAGTTCAGTTAACCTCAATAGTGCTGAGATCTAGAACCCCTTAAAATTACACACAAGTCTCGATCACAGCCAGTCTTTCGTTGCCATACACGCACGTTCTAGAAATCATCACTAAACAGTTAATGAACCACTTCTATGCGCTTAGTAACTTAATTTAAAATTTGACAAATTTGAATTTTAAGTTACCTCCAGTACCATATTTCCAATACCTTTACCTCCATAATCAAACGTACCACCATACCAGAAACCTTACCAGTTTAGTAATTATAACCCAATAAAACTCAATACCTCCTTTTTTTGTTTATTTATTTATTAATTACCAAACCCAGGAATTACTTCCTTCCGTTACCATTATTTTAGATACCAAAACCAAAACATTACCTCTCCTGTAAAATAAAACAAATAAGAAAACCAAGAAATGTCTCAATATATTTACTTTATAAATAACTAATCATCAGAACCTGTAAAAAAAAGAGCAACACAAATATAATAAAGAAAAACATATTTTTTTTTCATTTAATATTTCTTTTATAGTTACGCAATATAACATGTTAAATAAAACCTTTGTTTACGTATACTTAACAACATCCACATTTAACGCTTCGCCTTAAATAAACTTCCGGTACATAAATCTTAAATCAAGATAATTCTTAATATGCGTTATAATGGTCACACAATATTTCTAGATATAATATAATTACGACTAAATGAATAAAAGCTAAAAATGAAAAAAAAAATATTTTTACATTTTTTTCTTGCATAAAGATATATTTATATCACCGTAACGCATAACCAAATACTTCGCCAATGGACACGACGTTATTGAATTTTGTTACATAATTTTATGCAAATAATTAATTAATTGAAATAAATGATAAATAATTTGACTACCAGGTAGATAGGTAGGTAGGTACTATATAAATAATAAAATAATTTTATTTTCATTTGACACTAAAATTGCTAAAACATTAAACTATATTTAGGTAGGTACTTTAAAAATAATAAAATAATTTAATTTTCATTTGACTTTAAAATTGCTAAAACGTTAAACTATTTATTTGATTACATGGATTAAATGTATAACTAACCCGAACAAAATTTATGTTGTGTATATTGTATAGATATTACCGCGGATCATATCTTGATAGTAATCAGCGTTTACATTATAGAATTAAAATCACTAAACTACTCGCTTAGCATCATAACCGCCATATCCTTGCCCCGCCAACTTGATCGTATGAGATATATTTTAAGCCCCATAAATAATTTCAGTAAATGCCGCTTAGAAATAAGATACACTTTAAAATAACGTTAAAATAACGTGGAGACTTTATTTTACCTAAAATTTATTTAATTTATTTGCCGCAGATTTTATTCAAATATGTAACACTATTTTATCATTATATCAGAACGTCTAGAAAATTCCAAATTTTGCTTGATCTCGTTCAGTAATTTCGCGTCCGACATACAAACAGACATACAACAAAATGCAGTGACGTACACCTACTCCAATAATATAATTTGTCAAAAATATCTAACACTCATACTTCCTATTAGCTACCGTTCTAATTTATGTATAGATGTATTTCGATCTCGCCCGCGCAACTATAAAACTGTATAATTATTTTTAATTTGTATAAAACTAAAGTACACTAGCTATTCTACGCTGCTTCACTCACATAATAATGAATATGTTTGCTAAAATGCATGATGATGGTGATGATGACAAAATACGGTACATGACTATCCCCAGACTGCCATACTATCTCCGTATCCAACTCCATAACAATCAGTTCAGCCATTGAATCGCAATGATAATATATTTATTTGAGCCAAATAAAGTAATTTAACATGATGCAAAATTTTAAGATTTCGTTTCGTCATTAAATATGGTAACAAACAGACAGTATCAACTTTGATCTTACATAATTAGTTTGTTTAAATCTTAGTCTAAGTTTCTTAACCCTAGATTTGGCTTTTCAAATGTAAAGGTGCAAAAGTATTATTAACAAAATTACTTGCGGTCTCCTTTTTTTTTAGTTAAGTTGACTGACTACAACACCATTCCCATACGAACCTTCATCAGAATCGGTTCAGCCATTCAATTATGACGAGCGAGCATAAACTTTCGATTGTAAAATAAGCTAGGTCGATCTACTGCTATCCTTATAAAGTATTTCACTAGAATCGGTTCAGCCGTTAAATCGTGCAAAAGATAACCTTCCTAGCTTCTGTGTTATTAAAGTTAAATAAATGTCAAACAAAAGAAACACCAAACAAAAGGTATATGAGTAAAATACTTATAAACAACTAGCTGCGCCCGCAGTTCTAATTGTACCCCTGCAGTAATGAAAAATGTTGATGATGATGATGATTTTTTTTATAACCGTAACCCCGTCCATCACTAACATGACACAAAATCTATTAATCCGTTCCGAAGTTATGCGCCTACACATTTCCGAAATTTAATAACTTGTCTACATAGGTTGTATTTTATATTTCATCTAAGTATACTGTGCATTTATTCCTAATAAACACTTCATTTGACCAAAACTCACTTCACAGAAAGTTTGACGTTATTATTTTATCACTAAGTTACAAACAAAGTAAATATTTTTAAGTAGCTATTAGAAAATGTTCTAAGTTACAACGGAACTAATTTTTGAAGCACCGTACATACTTATTTACGAGAAAGCCGAAACTAAACTAACCAAATAGTATTTTTGTTACATAGTTTCATTTCCTAATGTGACAAGGTTCTTACATTACATAAAGCTATTAAAAATACTACGTACGACATCTAGTGTCACGTCAAGTGTCACAATTCGATTACCCAACATTGATTCTTAAACCTTATCCTGCTTTCTGTCCCGTCAATCTAGTTCGCAACGTAACCAACAGATGGCGCTATCCATATAAAATATAATTACGTAACACAAATTTTAAGCGAATTCGATTCATTTCTACCAGTAAATTATAGATTAGTAGATTTTAACATAATTTATATGAAATTGCATCAATTATAGTCAAAGAGTAATTGTTATTATTTTTCCGAACGAAGTAAATAGCTAGATGTTCGTTTCGTTCAAAATGTTCCGAAATATTTTTTTATAATAAACGCATTACATAAACTTCATATTATTCTAAAATCTTCAGAATTTTTCCAGCGCTACTTTGTTATAAAACATATTAACTATCCTAGTTTACAAGTTATCTGAATATTAAAATGAATCACTAAAAGGTACCCCAGCACGCGTCGCTGTTATCGCATAATCGTTTAAATACAATAGTTCCGCTATTTTGCCGTAGGACATTTTGTATGAACAACTTTTTATTATGCCTATTATTTAAAATATCATGCTAGCATTTTACAATAGATTATGACATATTCCGAAAAATTATTTATAGTGGGAGATTTAAAAGTTTTTCGAGTTTGTCATTTTATAATGAATAAAAATATGAATTTATATTCTATTTGTAGCGATTAGATTTATCATAATTTATTCTCCAACCTACCTTAATAGTCTAGATTATAACATACTTTGATATCGTCGCCGTGCCCCAAAGCCAGTATTCAGTCATGCTAAAGATTTACGAACGATATCTACAATGTAACAAACTACTACTCGCGGGAATTTTCAAAATATAGAAAGAATGACATTTCATTTTATAGAAAATAGAGCGCTATATTTTCTAGTAATATATAGAGGCCTATAAATTTAATCTGAATGTACAAATACACATTCGGCTTTGAATATAATTTTAAATTATTATTTAAACCAAAACTTTCGTCATACATAATCTGTGAAATCGTTCATTCATTTGCGAAACACCTTTAGTGAAATGTCATTCCAACACACTTATCCGATTAATAATCGAATAGCAACTCAAAATCCAATATTCGAATACTAAAAATATTCCTTCCTCGTTTACAACAAAATTGATTCAACTAATCGTAAAATAACTATTTTTAGATAAAACAATAATACATGATACGCCAATGTAACATACAATAATTAGTGACACACCCCTGAATGTTTTGCTTAATCGAATATTTAATGTTACAGTACAATATTAGCAATAACTAACTAAGTATAGGTTCGCGCTATTTTTATTTTTATTTTATAATAGCTTATCACCTTGTTGTTTCTAAAAACAACTTCAATCAAATCTACTTCCTTAGAAATTAATTAAGATATGCCGTTGTTATAAATTGGTACTCCCAACAATAAAATTACTAGCTCAAAATACATGGATGGTTAGAAATTCTACCGAACTGTAAATAAAACTTGTGTTGGCTCCATAAACCGATAAAATGTTACAAATGCGAATAATGTCATGACTACATTTTTAAGGTAATTTCAAATCCAAAATGTTCGAATAATCGATTCTGCCGCTACTCGTAATGGTTCCGATTTCTAGTGAAACGTCCCTAATTGTTTACATCTTGTCGGAATTCTATTTTCAAACAGACAGAAATTTTACAATAAACAATTTAGTTTTGTAGTTCTGGCGTGTTGTTCTAAATTTAAGTATTACAAACATAATTATGTTATTAGTAAGACAGTCGTCATGTAGTTTGAAGATCCATGCAAAATAAACTTCTCCAACCAAATTCCTGACCAGCCTGAACCTTTTGGTACTTGATTACTGAAAGTTGAATTACCTACGCCCAAAACAACGCCCGCTAATCTTCATATAAATAACAACTCTGAAACATAACATGTTTTAGTATACGGTAAGTTATTGTTCGTTTAAATAAAGCATTGGTTTTACTTTACCTTCTACCATACTGTACATTCATATCTAATTTTTCTTGTTGCAGCTACATTGAAATAACTACTGTTATTTCAATCAACGAGATTCAAAGAGAAATCTACGCCCCCGGAACAACCAAAACTAGAAGTCACCTCAATTACAAACCGATCAACTGAATATTATGGCAGAAAACTACTGTTTACAACTTAGCACGGATGATATAAATATCTTAAGGTTTGTATTAGACAGCTACCAATTAACTTATGCTATACTAAGGCCAATGCTTGGCACTTCCCACATCTAGTGTAATAAAAGTTACTAAGTCTGTTAAACGAATGATCGCCACTCACATTATGATTGTTATTTACAATTTACAACTATATTAGATATACAGTTTAAGAGGATGATTACAAACACAATTATGACAAAAATACCTAACCAAATAGTACGACTGTTTACTTCATTGCAGACTTTTAACTAAGTTTATTTTTTTGTTTTAGGAAACAATTGAATTGCTACATCAAACCCATGAGAGGCCGCCCGCTATGTTTCAAGACAACTGTTTCGATGAACTACAGGCTAATTATATGAATGTTAATGAATCAAATAACTTAATATGAATCTACATGACCATATTTCCTATATATCTAAGTGTAACCAAGTTATATGTGTTAGTGATAACAGTGTATAATAGTGCCTGTGATACAAAATAAAATAAGAGATTTCACTTATTTTACAACTACAACACCGCTTGAGTTATCTAAATGTTTGTTACTGAGTAAGTACCTATTATTTTAATTGTAAATATTGATATGCTTGTTTATAATAAAATATCCAATGAGAACCTAAATCTAATTTTATAGGATATGAAGTCTAGAAATCAATCATTTCATTTTTAAGTACCTTACTTGACCCACCTGTACCAATTTACAAATAATTTACTATCAGAATATGACTTAAATCTACTTAATGTATTTTTTTATTACTACAGCTACCCGACTGAACAAAAATAAGTAACATCTGATTGTCTCTTCACCAGTAAATTAGGGTTAACCTTTATAAAAGAAATTTCTAACAATAATTGATATTTTAAAATACAATATTATAACCGAAGGTGAGTGATAGAAATATATTTTCCCTAAAACCGTTTTTCTAACATTGCCAGACTATTTGGAAGTAGGTAGTTAAATCCTAGAATAGTTATATAGTGACCTAACATAAACATACTTTTCCTAATTGATTAGATCTGACCCTACAAGTCCCGACTCAAATCCCCATTCGTACCATTTCACAAGCAACATTTTGCCTAAAAAGGCGTTTAATTAACTACATAACTAGGAAGGAAGTAAATAGAATATATATAATACTTGACATGTAAATAGAGATATGTTGATATGTAATATAGACAATTATGTGTAATTATGAATAAGAAAATAAACCAGATAATATTTAACTATAAAACTAAAGGTCTCTAAATATAAAATAAATTAATAGTTCAGATCTTGGTCATGGCATCCCATTCTGTACCCCCCCCCCAAAATCTCTCTCCTTCCCCTACCCCTTCTAACTCCTTCTAACTCGGTTACCTCGACGGCTCGACCCACTATGATGAAACTTAAAAGATTTGGATATTTACTATATTAAGAATATAATACCCTACTGCCCTACCTTATATTAATCTTATATTAACTTAAAGTAACTTAAATATATGGCCAGTGATTCGTCTAGTGGAGGACTTTCTACTTGTTGTGACGCAATAACCGCAGAAGGGGAATTTGAGTCGATACCTTTCCTATATCAATATACCTATTTTACTTATCGTTAAAATACAAGGATTAACCTACCTAATATGATAATATTTGTGTATACCTAGTTACTGGTGATTGAGACATTCAATTGCAACAATATAAATAACAGTTATAAAATATAATAATTCACTATAGTGTGCCGTAGGTTTTATAATGTTAAGCGACCGATGAACATGAAGATGACCCTTACTTGGAACCAAGATAGTTTTACCTAACTGAAATAGGAAGGTTATGTTGTGGGAATCCTATTTCTCAATATATGATAGAGTGGACTTATGTTCAGAGAGATTACTTTTACATCTTTTGTCACTAATTAATAATATACTGTCAAGGTATATTTTGGAGCTAAGAGGTAGGGCTCCGCCTTCCGCCCTTGCGTACCACGAGGAAAACCAGCTAGCAATAACTAGTTATACCAACTAGTTGGTAAAAACCAGTCACACCGACCAGTTACCTACTAGGAACGCCCCATGTGCTGCGACCAGAGACTGGTTGGACTTTTAAGCACCCTGGCTCCATCAGAAACCTCCGGACTAACATCCTTTAGGAGGCCCTGTTTAGCAAATGGGAAATGAGTCTTTCTTGTACGTGTGTCAAAATTCCCTACTTCCTTAATAATGTAGCTAGACAAGAGGACGCAAAATATTATCAAGTATGTCTGTGTTGGTATAGTATAACGTCAGGCCGAGATAGAAATAAGTTTATATCGGAAAACTACCCATTCCGCTTAGAGCAGCAATGTAGAATCGGAGGCTTTCCTGTTGGCCCAAAACCTATGGAAAATCCTATCGAAACAAAGTGGTTTACTTTGTTATTGCAAAAGGTGAGATGGTTGATTCTACATCTAGTTGAAGTCTTAAGCAATGCAACAGTGACTTTACTGCCTACGTACGTTCCTGCCTATAGGTTGAACTTCCTGGTTCCAATACCTAGGTCTATAGCATTTATTTATACTTTCAGTAGGTCTTAATCTTGACCTACAGAGATTCTTCAATTCTGCCAACAAGAATCGAATAATCCCTACAATAATTATTTAGTTATTTCCCTACATGCGAAACCCTTTGTTTACCGCGATGGATCCTTAACCTTAAATCATAGATGTATACTTTTGATGAATGTGTTTGTCCAGACGATTTGCTAAACATCAGGCAAGTATCAGTCGCCACATCAGATATAATGTACCTATGTAGATGTTCTTCTTCTTCGACGTTGTTCTTCCGCAGGGAATTTATATCTAACCCTGATAAGTGAGGCAGTCTTTGATATAGCTCGGTAGCATGTATGTAACATATAGGTACAAATACACTTCAACACTGCGTTATACAGCAATGACTACTCAAAATGCTGACACCTCTCTCTCGACAAGGTTAATCAGACAAACGGTTGGTCTTTCCTCACCGTAATAGGAATTACTGTAGAACTGGCACATCCTGGCCAAAGGCTTTTGTGTATCTAAACCTTAATTTAATGTAGTGATTATAAACTCAGACATATCTCAGACTGCCCGACTTTTACAACAAAATCTAGCTTTTCATGCAAATTACACAATTCCTATTTGCATTATGTTGTTTGATACTTCCACTGAACTAAATGAGCATAGATAGATTATGAACGAGATTCTTCCGTCCATTGTCAAATCAGAAACCAAGCATGAAGTAGGTACCTACTTCCGAAACACAAAGGAGTTTGAGTAGTTCATCCAATGAAGTATATGAAACAACAATGCTTACATTTTTATTCGTAATGTGTTAAATATTACGGGTAGGGTTTCGCTTGCCAAATTAATCTAAATTTAACTCTGGTTATTGAATTCAATGATCCTTATTGTATGATGTTGTTCAGATCACTGATGTCAAGATAAAATGGTTATAATATTTAAAGGTATAAAGTGTTCCTTATTGAATTGATTGTTCAGAACACTAATATACTGTTCATAAGAAGAATTTACTCATCCATTTTGGTAGGAGTAACACCAATAAAACATAAACCTTTTAGAGATCCTTGTTGAATAAGTAGAATCTACCTACTTAACTGATAATGTCCTACCTGAAACGTTAATTGTTAAGAACCCATTTTAACTCCTTATTTTATTGTATTGTTCAGAGTCAAGGGTCCCCCCTGCCTATCACAAGACCTACCGACAAAATTAGAGAATTGAATTTTGTGCATGTCTTCTGGAACTCCAAGGGGTTTCCAGAAGTTGTGTAAATGAGATGATGTGTGTGTTCTTCTTTGTGGAGTGTACTTAACCCTTCCTAATACGAATTAAAAGAACTACGTCCCTAGCTAACTACGTATTTGTTAATAATAGCTATCTTCTAGCTATTATAACAAATCTAACCACTACCCCACCGTGAACTCGGGTTCACACGGAACTGCTCCAAAGCTATAGACGCTTCCTCACGCCCGATTCCACGTCTACTAAGCTATACTACCAGTTTAGATGGCGAGTCTGAAATACCTACTGGCCCCTGGCTCCCTACAATCTCTCCAGCAACTTCATCGATAGTTACAAGGAGATTACCCTACAACGCGAAGGGCAGTCAGGAACCAATTCTAACCAAAATTCTGGTGGAAATCCATCCGCGCACTACTTCTTTCTATGCTGCCAGAATTCGAGAAAGAACCAATCCCCGACCAGAGACCTCAAATCCTCTACTCCTGGTCGCGTCTCAAACAACCAGCCGCCTAACAAAACGTAACAAAAGGGGACAGCGTCGTATGGTCTCCAACTTGCGTTTGAAGCTCATGACGACACTAGAAATAACCACTTTGGGGTTATAATTAATAAGACTCCGCAGTTGCTTTCCCTAAACACCCACGCCATGTTTAACCGGAGGTTCATACTCAAGAATCAGACACTAATCCGTGCTTCTACGTTTCGGTATCAGCCGGACCAGCACACAATTCTATTCCGAACTCTCAGGCCAAACAGGACGCGCACACTCACAATAATTTATCCCCGCATCATCTCTAACAATAAGTAAAATAATAATCTAACACAAAACGTTTTCAAGTAGAATGTTTAGCAAATGAAATTAACGTAAAAGAACACTTCAAAATAATTTAAGTTTTAAGAGAAGACTCCCCGCAATCGTTAAACCAAAAATAATTCTATTTCCCAAATGAGCAACCAGCGAGAGTAACGTCTAACGCGAAAGCTACGAAGTCCTAGCGCCCAGCGAGCACCAGAACCCAGAACGAGTGAATCGACAAGAGCCGAAACATTTCCTTTTACGTATCCGTCCCCACCAAGAACTACGCCTACTCGTCCCGACTTAAGGCTTCGCGCGCACTCAAACTAAACACACACCGAAATTGCAAATGACCGCCATTCGAACTTAGTAAATAACAAAATACGCTTTCGTCACCCGTAATCAGTATCTGTATCTGTGGGCATACAATACTTAAATTACCGCTCCCCAATTTAACTTACTTTTAACAATATCATGATAAATTCCAGCAAAGTAGGTTTGGTCGTTCTACAATAACGGTTATAAATAAGGTGACAAAGTGCTGTAGACCAAAACATCGTCGCCATTAACTATTCCTAAATTCAACATACATACAAACGTAATTAGCCATACTACTTAGTAATACGAAAACCCTTTTAACAACCGAAACCTTTCATTTATTTACCACTTCCTTTGACCGTATAGATATTTAGGTAACTATGGTCGATATATCCGAATTACTGCATGAAAATATGAATTTCCGAGAAATAATAATATAATTATCTTAAAAGGGTAGTAGTGGAAATTTGATATGAATAAATCTATTTTAATCTTTACAATAATTTATCGTGACGTCACATATGATGTATTCATAAAAATAAAATATTTAACTTCTGGAGTGTGCGCCGGCGCTTAGCCTTTTTCCAAGAACCGATCGTGCAAGTCTAAATATGGAACTGACAATAACAACTATTTTTTGGATCTACCCTCAACATTTTCTCATTAAATTATTCAACTAATTCAAAGGACTTTAAACTCTATTCTCATGACGTCTGTATACCAAATTGCATACTTGTACACATACTATCAAGAATGCAGCCTTCTTTCCATGAAACGCTTGTGCAAGTCTAAATATAGAACGAAATGCTCCAATACTTAATTAATTACTAAATGAAGGTAGCTTCAGTAAATAGTATTGAGTTAATATACTTCCCATTAAATTTGGTGTTATGCTTCCAAAACAGGCATTCATAATAATATTATAAACCATTGACCTCAAATATAACCTTGACTGACTAAATAGCCTTATTTGGCTTTTGCTAATGTTTTATATACCGCATCTTAAAATAAATTCTATAACTAATTAAAAATAAGGGAAATACTTATAATTACAGATAAATTAATGTAGACGAGATAAGTTTATTTGTTATCTTTATTCCATATTTTAAACATTTAGAGTTATGTTGACTACATGTGAGTAACGGATAGTTCTGGACCGTTACAATGTCCTTGATGCGTACTGCACAGGAAAGGAATTCTGTACCGCCATCTCTGTTTCCTGAGAACTACAATCTTGGAATTTTCAAGGTTAGAGTGAATAGATAACTTCTAGATCGACGAGCTCCCATCCTCAGCCACATTCGTTGCTATTAACACCAGACGAGTTCAACACAAAAACAGAAACAAGGTATTTTTCGTTTTCAAGTTTTTACAAAATCAACAACTGATAAATGAGAATCAATACCCGATTAGATCTTTTAAGGGTTCCGTACCTCAGTAGGAAAAAACGGAACCCTTATAGGATCACTTTGTTGTCCGTCTCTCCGTCTGGACAGACGGGCAGAAGGACGTGTGTCTGTCTGTCCGTCCGTGGGATGTCAAGATCTTTATCTCGCGAACGCGTGAAGGTATCGAGTTGAAATTAAAACCATGTATAGCAGATCTATAGTATCTTGCTGCAGAAAGAAAAATAAAGTTTCTAAGTTTTCGTAAAAAAAAGTTACAGCCGAATATATCGTAAAAAACGCACATTTCGACACTCACAAGGGAATCAAAACCTATGAGGTACTTCCCGTTGACCTAGAACAATTAAATTTGGCAAGAAGCATTGTGTTAGAGTACACATAGGAAAAAATCCGAAAACCGGTCATTTTTAATTTAATCCCAAAAAAATAGTGTCTTTACGCAAGGAATGAGGGTCCAAATTTTAAAGTTCTTTAACCGTATCATGTAAATGAGTAGAGTCATGTAGAGGTATCATATGAAAGAGCTTAATTAGTATAAGTTAAAACAGTTATTTAAATATTTTTACGATGTATACTGTTCGGTATAAGATGGAAAAAAAAAATGATTTGCCCCTTTTATCTTCTAGTGTGTACGGAACCCTCGGTGGGCGAGTCTGACTCTCATTGGTCCGGTTTTTTTAATATAGAAATAGGTTTACGCTTGACCGCCAACGCTCTTTATAACTAGACCAGACTATTTTTGCAAGGTAGTCTAAACAAACAATAAGAATAAGAATATTTATTAACCTTGAATAACATAGGTAGGTACATGTTACAGGTAAGTCAGAATTACACTTATGATAAATTAACTAACCTTTATAATAACAGCATAAATAAACTTATATAATCGATTTAATTTAAATTATGGTTACCTAACTACTATTAACCGTTAAGACAAGAATAATGAACAATATCAATACCTACAATTTAAAATATATCTAGTTAATTAAGTATATATAGTAGTACAACTACAAACAAAACTATTATTATATTTTTACTACTCTTGACTGTGCTTGCTCTATCTTTGTAAAAAAATAGGATTTTAAAAGATCAATTTCCATATATTCACTTAATTTATAAAAGGGTTATTTTCAAAGAAATATTTTAATTTCTGTTAAAATATACTATAATCAAGTTTGCTAATACAATTTGGCAGCTTACTTTAAAGTAATGTTTTTATGTGACGCCCTTGTTTTTCCTTCCTTGCTTTTAATATAATACTCGCCAAGTAGTCCTTTGAGATTTCAACCATATGCGTGTTTCGACACGGTCTTTGCCACTTGTTTTTATTTACGTGGATATGTGTAAAAAAATAATAACAAACGTTTTGCGGAGTGTCGGCTCCCTAATTACAATATGCCACATTCCATGCCACATGCACCACATTCAAAAGGCTTTGTTTCGTTGATTACTTACATGCCACGTCATTTATGTTTTACATCTACATAATAAATGAACTGGGTTACTGTATAAATGGAAAGGCCTTAACGACGCGAAAAATAGCAAAAACAATTGCGTATATTAATTGTTAAGGTACTTAACAAGCGTACTTGAGTGAAATAGGTCAGGTCGATGCTTGGCTTTTCTACGGTAATTTCGTAATTTCTGGATGAATTTCAAGAAAATTTATATTTATAGTCGGCGTCACCACTCAAATCCGGTAAACGTGGCATAGAAATCGCATTCCGGTCATACATACCTATTACAGTACTGCGTTCCGACCACTGATTCCGAAGGAGGCAGGCCTGTCAAATTTAGTCCCAAAATTTCGCCGTCGGACTTCAGTGGTGGCATGGACTCTCTAGCTATGCGTAATGGACTGAACGAATGACTGAGCTCAGTTATCTGCATCAACTGGCAAAATTGATTTTCATCTGTCCATATGTTTGGATGTTTAATATAGGTAGTTTCCGTTTGGAAATCGAGTCTTTGGTTACAAGCTATTCCTTCTTTTAATACTCGTATCGATAACTTTTTTTTATATCCGACTGCATTTCATCTAGTTCTCAGCTTACGCTTAGAGACAAGATGCATGATGATGATGAGGATCTATCTACCAGTACTACCAGACTAGTACTACAATTGATCAATTCGATTACCACGGTCTCTCCTGCTCGAGCAGCTCAGGTCAAATTGGTCGACAAGCAAGCCTGAATAATATCTTCGCCAGGCTTTTGCCACCGCCAATGTTACAGCTGTACTAAGAACCGAGCGCTCTTGCGCATGCCGATGCCAATAAAAAAAACCTGACAAAATTACATTTGTGTTATGGAACGGCCTCCTTGTGGCCATGCCTTGCAACACGTGCGTTGATAGTTTGGCACCATCTCTTCTTCCTGAGACACGGAGTAGGAGTGGCACTGCGGCTAATTCGGAAAAACTACCGAAAATTTATAATTACGATTATATTTAATTATAATCGGCAAGTATTGCCATAGTAGGTAACAAAGTAGTTTTCGCGGTACTCACACATGCTTCCCCCATTTTCGGAGGCACAGAGGAACTTGTGCCGAAATTGTAGAAATTCAAACATTTGTCTATCGAACGCTACATTGCATAATGAACGCGTACATTGCTATCAGCTTATATAACTAGCTACTGTAATAACATTACCAATACTAAGTTTCAATCTATGATTTCATTCAAACAATAAGGCCAATTCAGTTACACTCTCAATTTAAGGTGTTACACGTGTAAATACAAATTTAAAACGGTTTTTAGGGTTCCGTCGTTAACGAGGAATATCTAGAAAAAAAAAAAAAAAAAATAACTTGAAATTCAACACAACACCATTTAGTCCAAACTAAGCAAATCCGGATTGAAACTAGATGGCTGATAGAATGCATTATGTAAATACATACTTATGCTACTTAGAAACACCCAGACACAGAACAAACAGCCATGATCATCACACAAAAATATTAGTCCTGGGTGGCGATCGAACCCATGACCTACAGCTCAGGAGGCATACTACCAACTGAGCTATGAAACCAGTCGAACATTTCAACTAACGAAGGAAACAAGTATCTATATTAAAAAAAACTTTAAAAACAAGCTTTTATTTTTTCAAATTCAAATTTATTGTAATTAATTTTTATTAGCTTTTATTATGTTCTTGTTAATAATAAAGTACTCGCCAAGACGAATCAAACGAGCCGAAGCTCGATGGGGTTCCGTCGTTTCATTACAGAGTTCCTATGACCACCTTCCAGCTCCATCATCAGACCCTGGTTACCATTGAAAGACAAATTACTCGTCAAGACGATTCAAATGAGCCCAAACTCGATGAGGTGGTGTCGTTTCAATGCGAAGTTCCTTTGGCCACCTTCCAGCTCCATCATCAGATCAGCACCATGACATCATTATATTGTATTGTCACGCGATTTACACATGTATACAAAATTTCAGCTCAATCGTTAACCGGGAAGTGGATCAAATTTAATTTGATGACAAACATCGGGACAGGTGAAACTAAATAAAATCTTGTAAAAATTCAACTAACGGGGAAATAATGGTTTATTTCAATTTAAATTGACCTCTACAACACGCACTCAATCATAGGCAGCGCCGTTTTACAAAATGCCACATGTAAGTGGTCTGTTAACCTCGCCGCATACATCTGAGGTACTTAAATAATAAAGTACGAAACAGCGTGTTTACTTATGTAGAGGGCTCTCAACCAACACGGCGAGTCACCTTCATTAGCTGAATAAAGAAACACCGCTGAAGATAATTTCATCTTGCTACCTACAGACAGGTGCTTATTTACTTTGAAATAACTTGGTTAAGTTGTAAAGATGATGTGTATACACAAAAAGTAAACATATTTACATTGAAGAATATTTTCAGTTGGGTGGGATATAGATTATACTTAGTTAAAAATACTCTTGCATACATGGCTATCCTCTTTTCTCATAACATGTCCATATTAGGCCAGCCTTCCACTCCTTATCTTCTCGGTCACCGGTGCTACTTTCATACTTCATCTAACGTAATCATTCCTTTTATTGCATAACTTCCCATCTTACGGTTCAAAAGATATAGATAAGTTTAGCCGGGGGGTTTTGGCGGGAACGTCTTAGTAACATGTTGTTGCTTTGTTTTATTTTCCTAAACTTGTGTTATTTAGAACATGAATGGTATAAAAATGGTGGTGTTTTATTCATTAAGTGTTGGATCAAATGCGTGAGTGTGGGCAAGTGAAATAAAGCAGTGGAACGTGTGATTTTATGTTGACGGCTAAACTCCATAGAAGCTTCTAGTAAGGTTGCCATCACTTTACAGAGGCAAGACTTTTTGAAAATGACTGTTTACGTGACTAGAACATTAAATAACTTGTATTATTCAAAAAACTTGAAAATATTTCAATACTTGACACTGGCAAATCGCTAATCGCGGGTCCAATACAAAAAAGAAGTTAAATAAAAGTTTAGCCGGGTAGGATAGATAGACTAACAAATCTGTCAAGCGAATCTATCATAGAGATAATCTACCATAAAGCGAATGTATCATAAAATGAATAGATACATAAAGCGAATGTATCATAAAACAAGTAAATCGAAATTTCTGTTCCAATTTTAATCTAGTTGAAAATAGATACTCCATTTCCTTCAAAATGTTGGTTAAAGTAACAAAAGAGTTCGTTTTTATCGAATTCATTTGTAATTATCACCGGGATGGAATTCGACATCGGCCGTCCGAAGGGTTCATTAGCATTGTAATTCAGTTTCTCGCTTCAACAGCGTTCGGGTACTCTGTACAGTCCGCGGTGGATTTCTTTAATGAGCGCCAGACACAGCTTTAACTTGTACAGTTTTGTAAATTGTTTTTGTTATGATTGGGGTTCTGGAGTTTGGAATTGGATGTTTTTTTTGTAATCGTTATTCTTAATGTAGGTATATTTTTGTTTATAGGAGGGGCAAGTGCCTTTATTAACTACAACACAACAATATACAGACTCAACTAACTAAACTTCTACACAAAAAGCACATCGATCACCCCAGACCGATAAAGGTCTAAAGATAATCCAAACGATCTAACCCACTACCAGTTGGCAGCGTACCCAGCACGCCGGCCGCATTGCCACATTGAATGGCAATGCTTATGCGTTAGGCCAGATACGCGCCAGCATTTTGGTCACGCGTCGCATCGATCAGGCGCTCAGATAATTTTTGAAAATGAGAGTTATAGGAGAGAGAGTTTATGGGACCCATTTTATTATATTAGTAGGATTAAGTATATATAAAAATGTACGCGTAATTTTAACCGACTTTCAAAAAGGAAGAGATTCTCAGTTCGACTGTATGTTATTTTTTTGTGTTTGTTACGCGATTACTTCGCCAATTATTAATTAATTTTGTTGATTATTTTTTCTTGGGTAAATCGATTTGAGTACTTTGGTTTTTAAAACAAAATAACTGGAAAAATATGTCATCCAAGTAAACGACATTGTATTTTGAAGTCGGTTTTTCCAGTTTTTTTAACTATAATTTTATTTGAGTTGGAAGTCTACAACAATAGGATAGGTATAAAGAGGGGATTGAACCAGTCGCCGCGACTAATTCTCGGGATATCCACTTCGGCCGCGACCTACGGAATATGTTTGCGTCCATTTTGACAACGTCTAATAAATCGATGAACGCCGGCTGCATGCACGAAAAAGTATGACTCATTGTCCCGAAACGTTACGCTCCTTGTCCCGTTACAACCGCGCGCGGTGGCTGAGGAAGCGGGCGGGTGTGCGCCGCGCCCGACCGTCGCTTCAATTATCATTCCTCGGAGCTCGCGCGCGGACGTATGTTGTCACGTTAAACTATCGTCCGTAAACCGACTTTACAGACAACCATTTTTTTTGTTTTCAACCAAAGTAGGGGGCCTTCTTCAGGGTAATAGAACACGTAGTCTCCCCTAAGAGACCGTAAATGTTAAGGCAGGTTAGTTTTCATAATAAAATACACACTACTAAGTTTTATTAGGCACAAAATGTGTGTTTAACGTTGGTTTAAGGGTGTACTTTGCCTACCTTTCGAAACGTTCTTTAGTCAACATGTCTAGTTGATAGATGAGCTTCGCTCAATAGTGTAAAGTAAATAAATATACCTACAGCTTACAATATCAGTATTATTCAGTAATACCTATTTCACAGTAATTACTAACCTAACCTACGTTCATAGAATCAATATCATGGAGTATCACTATATATCTGTGTATATGTATGTATGTGTGTATATTATATATCTGTGTATCTGTGTGTCTTTATGTGTCATCGTAGCTCTCAAACGGATGGATCAAATTTGATCTATTTTTTTTTGTTTGAAAAAGATTTTCGTTGAGAGTATTCTTAGCTATGTTTGATCAAAATCGGTTCAGACATTTTTTTCCGGGGGTTTTTGAGATTTCTAAACTTATACTTACACCTATACAGAATGCTCGACTAAACGAAGCTATTAATCCTAGAATCCTATTAAGGAAGTTTTTTTTTTTAAATATATATCATACGAATACAATTATTGTTTCGCAGCTTTTAATAATTCAGAAAAAAAACAGTGGTTACATTTAAAATCTTTTAATAACTATAAAATATATAAATTGCTTTTGCGAATTTTATTAAAATCCTGTTATAAAACTTATATTATTTAATGATGTCTAGAAGATAAATGAATGCGGATGCTAATGACTCAGTAATCTCAGTATGTTCAGTAATTATAATTAGCATTTACCATTTTAAGTGTAAATAAATCCAACCCGCACTTGGCCATCGTGGCAGACTATGGCCTAACTCTTCTCACAATGAGAAGATGGCCCATTCCCAGCAGTAGGACAGTTTGTACAAACAAGGCTGATAAAAAAAACATCATCAAGCTACTACTTATTAACTAAGGGCTTGCTACTTATTCTGAACACTCCAACATTTTTTTACAATTTTAATAACATCTTGTTTTTATTGCAAATAACTCCACATTTTACCACCAACTCGTCTGTTGGAAAAAGAAAATAAAGCACGCAGACCTAGAAAATACCCATATTGTACCTTTCAGGGAACAAAGCCGGCAATCTGTTCCATTCCTTGGCTATAGTGTTGTGTAAATGCATTCGTACATATATTACAACTTACGTTATGTATACATTTTTATTTAATTTACATGTTTGTCCGTCATCTACCCAAACACCCTGTACAAAAATCCCACAAGAAATTCTTAGTAATATTGTGGTTTGAGGCTTATTTATTGGAGTAATTTCTGATTAATTCTTTTGCCTAGAGATTTGGCTGCGGCAGTAACTTTCTCACCAAATTATTGTAGGAATAGGCAAAGTATAAGAATCTTTCATAATACGGAGGCATTCACAATCAGTTCAATTTCAGGATTCAAAAGGAAGTCTTTACAATAAAATTACTAAATGAAATTTCGATTGTTAAGGTTTCCCTCTTTTGTTAAGTTTTAATGATATTAAAATTTACACAAAATTCTTCAACGGTTGAATGAAATATCTTCTTACAATATTAATTAAGTACAAATATTAAGAGTGCCTCAAAAATCACAGATTTAAAATTTAGAACGAGGATAGGATCAAAAAGTAACGTTTTTAATATTTTTTGTAATTATTTTTCTACCGTAATCCAGTAAGTTGAGCCGGAAGTTGGAAGAACGAAAATACAGGCTTAAATTTTTCCGACACGAAAACGAGGGAAAAGGAACTTTTTAAGCTTTTTAAAACTTGACAATTTTATGGGAACAACTTTTGTTTTTATTTGACTTTATTATCTTAAAAATAAACAAGGTTTAGAGATAAGCAATGTGGATACAAAACTTATTTTAAAAATATCTCCTACATATTATATGGGTAAAGTAACAAAGACGGGTTAAAACGCCTACCAAAAATGATAAGCTATTACTAGGCACTTAAAAATTCGAAAACTCTGTCAAAGAAAGATAAACGCTCACCATTGATGAAGCACCAAGTGATTAAAGCAGATTTTATGTCACGGGTGACATATTGCGTAGCCTGTGTAAGGTAGGCTATGGAGGGGTGTAAGGGAGGTACTCACGAGCGTAGAGAGGTGAAGAGTTGAATTCCGCCAAGCGAAGCAAGGGTTTTAAGATTAGAATCCGAAGTGTAACGAATCGAACGATCTTAATCACCAACATCATCATCTACTGCTCAGCTAGACATAGGCCTCCCCCATAGATTTCCAAAAATAACGGTTGGAAGCGGTTTGCATCCAGGATCTTTCTGCTACTCGTCATCTATCTATATCGCTGGTCTTCCTACGCTGTGCCATCAGTCATTAGTTCTATGTGCAATGTACCCTGTCTACTGCCACTTCGACTTGCTGATCCACTGTGCTACGTCGGTGACTTTTGTACGACTACGCACCTCTTAATTTCTGAAACGATCATACAGAGAAACTTCGAGCATAGGCCTCTCCATTGCTCAATTACTGGATTCAAGCTTGCCCAATACAAAAACATTTCTATTCTTAGAACCTTGAGATTGTGGAATACGACATCTCAAAGAGTTTTCTTTGATAAACGTACCTACTGATATGTTGATTTATAAATCACTTTTTTTTCTAGGTTAAGCACGCTCCATCGCAGACTACAACTTTGTCAATCTAAACCAAGCGGGTTGGTGGTCGAACTCAAGGCTTTTAGATGCAATTAAATCGATTTTATGTTCAGAATATTGCCATAGGAATTTTATCAAAATCGAATCAGTAGTATGGTTTTAAAACAAAATAACCGGGAAAATACTCGTATATCATCAAAGTACACGAAATTGCGTATTATGGAATCGTTTTTTTTTTCTATTTTTTTTAAATAATTTTATTTGTTTAACATATTTTGTAATACTATTATAATTAATATCATTAGGAATTACATTCAGTCAATTTTTGTCTTCAAAAATGTAGTAAAGCGTGAATGAAACATCAAACTATATTAGCATAGGCCCTTAATCCAAATTTCCCCTTCTGGATCCGGATTGGCATTATTTATTGTTATTTATGTAAACTGTCCCACAGCTGGGCGCTGGCCTTTTCTCGTGGGAAGTGGGGGTCAGAGGTTGGTTAAGACTATATGTATGTTTGTTACTTATTCACGCTAAAACGACTGAAAGACGAAATGAGTTAGATAAAGAGATATTTACTTAATTTAACTGTATTAAATATGCAGCTACGAAAACATTGAAGGTTCCTGTAGGTGAATCAAAGTCATTAAATTCTAATAATAATTCTAAAGTCATTTTTTCTCGCTAACTATAGATCTAAACAGAAAAAAATCAGGTAGTCCCATAAAAACGTCATCAAGAACGCTTCAAAATGATTCAAAATCTTAAGCATTCATGGATTTCTAAAAAGACCGGTTGAAAGCGTCAGGACTGGAGCGGTTTAATAAAATAATAGTGTGTAAACAATGTAATACAAATACAGTGAACGTATACGCTTCTTTATTTCGTTTCAAATTCACAAAACAGCCTTTACAATACGTTTAAACACCAGTTATCTCCTCTTTATTTCCAATAAAACCTAATATCTACCGAACAAGCACTAGATAGATATGTACAATAATGTACATCCTCACACAAAGCCCGTTATCTCCGAGGTAACGGTTATGACATGTCGTCAAGTACGATTTAAATTAATCGAGGGGAAGGCTTTCGGGATGTTTCACTTTAATTATCTAAATACGAGCTCATCGCGTCGCCCTTTCAACCGCAAACAGCTTAACAACGATCGGGGTAGTAATAAGGATAGTATGGACCTATTTAAGGACCACTGAGTTCAGATATTGTACTTTATGTCACAAAAATCATTTTTTTTTATCAGCCCTATTTATACAAATTGTCTCACTGCTGAGCGTGGGTCACCTTCTCATTGTGAGAAGGGTAAGGCCATAGTCTACCACGCTAGCCAAATGCGGGTTGGCAGACTTCACACATCTTTCAAGATCCTTGAGAACTCTCAGACATGTGGGTTTCCTCACGATGTTTTCCTTCGCCGTTTGCAGTTGGTGGCAATCAACAATACGCATATAATTTCGAAAATACAGAGGTGCGTGCCGCGGAATTCGAACCCAGGACCTGCGGATCGCAAGTCAGACGGCCTCCCGACTAGGCTGCCGGAAACTTACACAAAATACAAAATAACGCGTAGGTTATTAATATACTCACGATTTTCAGTACTAAATTTTTAACCGACTTCTAAAAAGAAGGAGGTTATCAATTCAGTCTGTATGTTTTTTTTTGTATGTTTGTTCACCAATTATTCAGCTAATTGTGCATTGATTTTGATGTTTTTTTTTTGTTTTTGTAGATCATACTTTAAATATGGTCTCATATAAATTTTATCAAAATCGATGCAGTACTTTGGTTTTTATAACAAAATAACTGGTAAAACATCATCCTAGTGCCTGTAGAAACGTGTACGAACGTCGGTTTTTTCAGTTTTTTAACTATAATTATTCAGAAACATCTCAGTTGCTATACTGACATTGTGTGACTATGCAATGATTTCTGTATAATGTAGTGGTGTGTATAATTCAGTCTCCGAAGTAGTTTGAGTTACTTCGCCGCAAGTCGACGATGACAAAATGTTTTGAAAGGGACAACCACAGCTGACCACTATTACCTTTACCTATACTTAGGCAGGAGTGAATTGTCTAAAACTTAAAAGCAAACTATTAACTTACTAGCTGTTACTTGCGACTTCTATTTTTACTAATTTCCCTACACCTACAAAACAAAACCAATAATACTTAAGTAACTCAATTTATATTAATTAATTTACTGTAAAGGTATCTAAGCTCTAAGGCGGAAATTAAGTTCCCAAGTGTTAAAAGGCATAATGCTGCTAGTAGTGTTTAGTGAAAACAAAGCATACCTCTCGAAAACATTAGGGTGCTTGTCCACCAGAGAAGTGCTATGCAGCTAAGCTTCGAGGATGCGAAAGCTAAGCTCGGGAACTATGAGACCGTTTCCACTAATGCACAGATGCACCGCCGCGAAGTAAGATGCGTAGCTTGATCGAGCTATACGATGCAGCAATGTATCGACAGTCGAGAAGGCACGGGGAGTGGCTGAGGCGCGGCGCATCCATAGCTACCATCATAGCACACAGACATAGCTTCCATCCACAGCACGTATCCTTCCATATAAAAAAATAGCTTAGTTGAACTAGTTTCCACCAGCGCTATGCTATGTGGACCAATGAATATGATTGGTGGATATCAAACGCATCCATAGCAACGTAGCATAGCACATCTCTGGTGGAAAAGCACCCTAATCCACCCATGCCAATGTTGTTTAAAAATATTGTGATGCGCGAGAGAGATAGCTGCGCGCTTTGCGCACAGCCATAATCTCGTAACCACACCGAAACAGGGTTCTTATTCCGTATGACCATCGGCCGCGTTACGTAAACGTGACGTGGTTGCGATAACAATAAAAATTTGCCTTTAAATTTAACAATCCAAATTCTAATTTTAATTATAAATGCACCCAAGTCAAATTCACGTAACGTAGCCGACGATCATACGGAATAGGGCCCAGTCGCTTACCATCGAAACGAATTGACAAATACAGTTTCCAAGATTTCAAAACCCACCGTATGACCGTACAAACGCCGTGCAAAGCTAAATAAAAGCTTGTAAAAGCTATACAATTTTGGGTGAAAATATTTCCAGTCATCGCCATTTCCAGCTAATGATCCCGCATTTTTAGTTCATAAGCGAAATACCTACCTCCACAAGAACGTATTCAAGGGATTGAAAAGATTGCGTCATTCGCCAGAAATTTCTATGGATTTGCTCATCCGAATATGAACGTGAAAATCTCGTCAAATCCAGATCTGTTCATAAAATGGATATGAGAGTTCTCTCTATAAATCTATTTATAGCGAAGGGGAATTAAAATGCGAGACTTATTTGATAAATCTCATAATTTTCTATTTTATTACAGTATACAGTATCTATAGTTATTAAATTTCATGTTGTTCGCCAAAGAATCAACAATGTCGTATTCGGATGTTTCTAACAACAGCTTTATCTAGATTAGGCTATAAAATTTTATGATCTGTTCCAGTCGCGTCAACGTTGTTGTAATCGCAAACACTTACCAAGGCGATAATTCTCTATGACCATTGACTACGTAAATAAGACTTCACAAATTTAATCTTAAATTCTATTTTTAACCCCCGACACAAAAACGACGGGGTGTTATAAGTTTGACGTGTCTGTGTGTGTGTGTCTGTGGCATCGTAGATCAACGGATGAACAGATTTTGATGAAACAATAGCTAAGAACATGATGAAATCCTCTTTAAAAAAAGAACTATATCATAAACGGTTCTTCCATTTGAGAGCTACGATGCCACAGGCAGACACACAGATACACAACTCAAACTTATAAAACCTCTTTTTGGGTCGGAGGTTAAAAGTTTTTCTTCGCTATCTTTTAAATCAATGGCTGAGGCGTAGGACAAAATATGTTTTTTACTACTCCATCGAATATTGGCGATGATATCTGAACAAAACTTTTTTCAAATATTTCTCCTATCTAAATAAACAAAATCTTAACTCACTTTTCATAACATGCAGCCCCGGATCTAGGGGGGGGGGGGGGGGGGCAAACCGGGGCACTCGCCCCGGGCGGCATGTTCAGGGGGCGCAAAAATCATAATTAATATGATTAAAAATAAAATAACTTGCTCCACAAAGCGCCTAAAATGGATAGCTTGGTTGAATCACCGTTAACTATTAAGAAAAAGGCGCCACATAGATAATTATAAAATTAAGTTTTTTTAAGTAAGTTATTTTAAGCGCTGGAGAGAGGGGCGCTACCGTCAAGTTTCTGCCCCGGTTCGAAAAAATCGTAGATCCGGGACTGATAACATGCCTACTCAATGTAACAAAATTTTAAATATGTTTAGTGTTGTTAATAGTGTTAATATTAAAAAGTTATTAGTGTTGTTAATAGTGTTGTGATGCGTGATAGAAACAACACTAGTCTCAAATTAGCTCCTAACATCCTCGCAAGTATGTTGACCTTACTCTCCTTTATAACATTGTGAACTCCTCTATTGACTCCCCAATCCTTATTTCGTTGTTAAACTTCAACACTCGGTACAGATCCCGTAACCGTAATTACAATATCTTCGCTTTACAGGTTTTCACAAATAATACATACTTTTATAATCCAATCGTGAGAATGAGCTTCTTTGAATATAATGAAATTCTTTTATCTAATAGGGACATAGACATATTTCATCAAACAATACATGGGTATCAAAGGCAATTAAAAAAGATTTTACAATTTAATTAAGTAACATAATTTGTAGCTCTCACTTTAATGAATGCGTAACAGGATTTGTTATTATATTTTGTTTGTCAACAATGTTAGATTTACATGTTAGTATTAGTTTAATATTCAAGTACTTATATAATGGTTTAAAATTTCCCTTATAATTAACTTTATTTCCCACAATGTACTAACCTTCTATACCTTATCTAACTAGGCATACATATTTTTAGGATGCGATACAGTTTATTAATATGTATTTGAATTGTGTACTTTCTCCTATTGCATTATGTCGTGTATGTTATTGAATAAAGAATAAAGAACAAAGAAATAGCTGCGCATTTTATACCCATCCTTAGCATGCAGACAGGATTTCAACAATTTCCAGAATTCCAGGACATGTAAAACGCTACCTTCTTAGAACAGTATCTCCTCTGACGCGTTCAAATGGTCATACATTTAGACATGATTATTGTTCCAGGGCTTTCCTGAGAATCCTGTGCGTGTGTTGCCCAAGAAAATTACGGAGGAAGTATAAGCCACAGCTCAGATTCAACAAACAGTCTCAGGTGAGTACTGTTCAACCATGTTATATTATAATTATGTTTGGCCGTAGTTTGAATTACTAATTTGAATTAATGTTGAACTTAACTAGTTTGTTTGCTTTGCGCTGCAGGTAATGTTTAATAAGTATATTATATTATTAAGTGTCGCTACACTTAAGTATATTATTGTAGACAATGGAGTGTGAAGTACAAATATTAGTAGGGTGTTTGATTTTATTTGAAAATAGGAAATCTTGTTTTATTAAGAAGTATTTTAATTATTTACCAAAGTTCTTTCTGAGAGATTGTATCAGAGTCGAAGAGATTCGTAGACGTACAAAATCACCGACGTAGCACAGGGAATCAGAAAGTTAAAGTGGGCAAAAGGACTAGTCAAATTTTTGACGTTACACCACTCCCTACTATAATAATTTTAAGTAATTAAAAATGTTATAATTCTGTAGTAAATGAATTAATTCATGAATAGTTTTTTTTAAACGAAAGCATAAAATCTCTACGAGATTTCTAAGAAAGAATAAAACTTACGACGATACGTGGTCTCCACTCGAGAACCTTTCGGCCCCATCGGCCATCAGTTCTACGTGCTATGTGCTCTACCCACTGCCACTCCAACTTGCTAATCCGCTGTGCTATATCGGTGACTTTTGTACGTCTACGTATCTCTTCATTTCTGATTCGATCTCGTAGAGAGACTCCGAGCATAGCCCTCTCCATAGCTCGTTGCGTGACCTTGAGCTTCCTTATAAGGCCCATAGTTAGGGACCACGTTTCAGTGCCGTATGTCATCACTGGTAACACACACTGGTTGTAAACTTTCGACTTGAGGGACTGGGGAATATTGGACGAGAAGACGCTTTTAAGTTTCCCGAACGCTGCCCAGCCGAGTTGGATACGACGATTGACCTCCCTCGTAAAGTTGGACCTGCCTAATCGGACCGTCTGTCCTAGGTAGACGTATTCGTCAACAACTTCAAGAGTGAAGTTCCCCACATATATTGGGGTGGGCACTACATGGGCGTTCGACATAACCTTCGTTTTGTCCATGTTAATTTTGAGGCCCACCCGTTGGGAAACTCTATTGAGGTCTTCGAGCATCGTACTGAGCTCTTCCATCGACTTTGCCATGACTACTATATCGTCGGCAAACCGAAGGTGAGTGATGTACTCGCCGTTAATATTAATGCCGAGCCCTTTCCATTCCAGAAGCTTATAGGCATCTTCCAAACCGGCGGTAAACAGTTTCGGAGAGACAACGTCTCCCTGCCTCACGCCTCTTTTCAATGAAATTGCCTCTGACTACCGTACAATAATATATATTATAGCAGGCTACCACACACGGAGATGATGCTATAATATACATATATTTTGCCTTCATTTCATTGATGGTCGGCACACCATTTTATTTTGATTTCAAAACACAGTAATTATGAATTCAACAAGTGCATTGTTATTGGATTTAATTAACAGTTCCTCAGACGACGATTCCGATGCTGCTTTAGACATGTTAGTTGCCATGTCAGCCACAAAAACAAGAACCAAATGGATTAAATCGCACATAAAGAACAAACAGACTGGTGGCGAATTTAATTTGTATCGCGAGTTATCCTCAAAAAAAAACCAATATTTTAGGATTTCAAGATCGACATTTAAAGAGCTTCATGAATTGATAAAAAATCGGTCGGGCGGCGCAGCGGTTGGTAACGTCATAGAAATATATATTATAGCTGCGTGTGCGGTCACTCGAAAATTTGTATAGAAAATATATGATATGTCTAGCTGTAAAATATATTAATATATATTATAGCTACGTGTGTGATGGGCTATTGTGGAAATGACATCTCGGAGTTTATTATATTTGAGACTAGCTGTGCCCCTTTTCTTTCATACAAACCTAGTCGCGACGTAAAGAAAAAAAAATCAAATGGTTTTAAGTTTTAACAAGACTGACGACTGGCTGACTAATTTTTACCGACTTCAAAAGAAGCAGGTTAACAATTCGGCTGTATGTTTTTATGTTTGTCACCGCATACTCGTAACTCCGTCATTTATAAACCGATTTGTTTTTTTTTTTTTTTTGAAAGCATGTTCTTTTATATTAGACCATAGAAATTTCATCGAAATCGGTTCAGTTTAGATTTGTTTTGAAAGTTTGATTTTTAAAACAAAATTGCGCATTTTGAAGTCGGTCTTTCAGTTTTTAACTATAATTATTATCATATATTTAAGAATAAGATAGATTTAGTTGTATGATTTATTTTTGTGCGTACGTAATGAGATATATTCGTTTATAAAACAATGTTGATAATTCTTTTCTTGGAAAAAAATAATTAAAAGGGAATTTCTATTTCTAACAAAATATATTAAAGTGAAAGTAACTGCTTGTTTGTTTGGTACTTTTTCATGCACAAACGGCTGAACAAATCGTTACAAAATTTAATATAAAAATAGCTGAGAATCTGACTGACGTACGTAGACTCGCATAGGCAAAATTTTTCGTTACCATTTTTCATCACTTCTTGGGTGAAACTGCAGGGAACAACTAGTAAAGAATTTATGTGATTCCGTATTTTATCAACTTAGATTTAGTAGTTTTATAGATAAAATTAGCCGTATTTTTTTTATCGAACTAATAAAAATCATTTTTTAAACCATAATAACATTTATATTCATAAAAAAAAGATTTGTACCTTGCCATCTAGAAGAAAAACATGACATGCAAACTTTTTAATTTAAACAAAAGCCCATCGGGGTAAAATTATTATTTTCGTTGCGTTTAAACTGAAACAGCTTTTTAGTTAGATTTTGTATTTTTAAATTTCAGTTGCGTACAACTCGGCGATATTACTCTGCGAGTGAGCTCCAACTTCAAGGCATTCAACAGATCAGGCACAATTCCTGCGAACAAACTTACATATAGCAAATACGTCTCTTAATCATCTCCCATATCCTATCCAAGTGCCTTCTCAAAATCTCGGTGTCCTCCTAGATTTGAAAACCTCTATAACCGAATTCGAAGCACCTATTATACTCAAATGTATTACTCTAGTAACCACCGTAATGTCTTCAGGCAGAGTTAGAATATGTAAATAGAGGTGAGAATTTCCTGAGGCACATACTGCACTGTTCTGTGTGCTACTTTCTGGTGCGCTATTGCAATCGATCACTTGAAAGTTTCCTTTGTACAGCTTAGCCCTTGTTTAAAAAAATCAGCATGGTTTGTGAAAATTCCCCGTGTCTCTCGTAAATCGTAAATCCCTCGATGACGTTTCGTACTATTTAACCGACTTCAAAAAAAGAGGAGGTTCTCAATTCATTGCAACTTTTATACGTGTGTTCAGGGATAATTCTTAATCACGTTGCATGATTTCGATACTTTTAAAGGGGGGAATCTTCAGGGGTGATCCCATAACATTTTCAGTAAAGTTATAATCGATAGCTTTAGTAATGAACATTTTGCCAGGCGCCTACTGATTGAAGTCGGTTTCTTAAACTATAAAACCTTGTGTCTTCTTCTAATGTGTGTTGTTGACAGGATCAAAATCATAGCCAACAAAAAAATCGTCATTTTGCATGACAATACAACCACATCCTTTGTTAAAAAAAAAGTGTACGTCTGTATGTGCATCTTCATAATGTGTAGGATGTGACACTGATGCTTCACCACGCAAGCAACGCACGCAACCTATGCTTCTTACTTTTACACTCTAAAATATTTTAAAGTTCCAACAAATGATTCGTTCCCGAACGTAAATTTCCATTCCATTTGTGGTAATCTTCATTTTCCAATAGATTCTCCATTGCCAAGTGTCATTCTCAAAGCGATCCAGATTGGACCGTCTATCTCGTTTTCATTCCCGCTGTATTGATTTAGGTTGCCGTTTTTGGAACTTTCATTATAATTCCGAGATTAGACTGGTCCATTTCGATTGCTTTGTGAAGTTTGAGCTAACATTGCCTTTTATGAACTTGAATATTGTTCTGTTTCAGTACCCGGTGTCGACGATGATGTACTCGTCGGTATCCCAGCACGAGATGTGCAGGTTGTGACAGCAGGCCCGGGCGGGCACCTTGCGTACTCCGCGTGGCCGCTGCTCTTGATGCAAAGAGCGCCGCTCGCTTCGCTCAAGGAGGCCTGGAACGAGCGGCGCTGGCGCTCCCGATAGAGATGCCTTCCGCATGCGAAACATTGAGCATACCTCCTTTGAAGAACCCCTCCCTTGCGTCGACAGACACCTCTGCTGTCAAGACTCCGAGTCAATCAGTGAGATTAGCCTTGACAGCGATAGTAGAAACCCTTCTATTAGACAGAAACCAAAACACAAGAAAAAAGTGACTTACCAAACCAAAGCAGAAGTGATCTCAAATTAGGTTAAAGTGAAAAAAAATCTAGTCATGTTCATGATGACATTCCAATCAGGAGCTGTGATTTAAAAGTAGCTTGTATATATTAGTGTATGTTGTATATAATACCATTATTACGTAGTTACGTGCATTAGATGCTTTCATTGATCTCATTGTTAGTAATGTACATATATAAAAGGGAAGAAATGCGCTTCAAATATTAATACTGTTGTAAATCTAATTCAAGTTTCTGTAATATCATAATAAGCTCCATACTATCAACAGTATAAACTAGTATTTAAAAGCGAAAATAGCTAACTCTATGTCTGCACGTTTGTTACTTATTCACAGGGTTGGATTTTGTACGATAACTATCGTTTTATCGCATTTAATACAGCATTATTTGCGTGAATTCTTATAGGTTTGCATAAATGGATTCTATTAAGAAAAATATTTATACGTACTTTTTTTTGGAAATACAAAATTTTTATTTCTTTGTTCACTATATTTTTCGCTGTACCAACCAAACTATTCAAAATTCAACCTTGAAACCCTGACTATTAACGGCCGACCACCATTATGAAATTTGGTGCAAAACCTATAGCTGAATCCCTAGAGAAGGATATAATTGTTTCGTCATCATTTTCATCACCTATTTTCTTCATCACTGCGGGGCGCAAATAGTTATAAATATGTATCATATGATTTTGTATCAGTTATCGGTGTTGATGTGATTCATGTACCTATTTAAAATACATATGTCGTGTTTCCTTATTTTATTTATTGTCGATATATTATTTGTATGTTATTATACAAATCAAAGAAATAAGTATAAAGTTGTACATACGTAATATTTTAAAGTGTCTTTTTGTAACATTTACATATTATAAAGTATTGTATATACTATAAATGTAGGTAACAAATTATTTTTATAAAGACATCCCAAAAAAAGACAGTAGAAACCATTCAGTTACAAATGTATTAATTGACGAAAACAGATTATACTCAAGCTGATTTGCAAAATAACTATATTTCAATAAACGATTATGGAGCATTAATTTAAGTGAAATCAAGATCGTAATTAAGTGTAGATCTCGTGTTTACGTAATTATCTAAACTAACTACCTACAATACTGTAAATAAAAAACTATCTTGACTGATATCTTATTCTAAAAAATAAGAATATTATGTACAAAACATAACCATAATGTATCTAATTAAATAATGATAAATTGTTGGGAAAAAACTTTACTTTTTACTAAATGTTGTGTTTAACGTCATTGTTGATAATTGTAAATGTTATTTCAAATAGACATATTAATTCAGGTTCCAATATGTTTCTCGTAGACTACCGGTATCATTTTAGTTTTTTCATCAAACTAAAATCAGCAGTTCGCCTGTCGCTCGGCTATGTATATGTCTACCAATAATAAATCATTTATTCGTAGACTTATGTCAAAATTTTTGCAACATTAGGTAATTATTCAAACCGACAAAATATAAACGTTATGTATTACGTCTTGAATGAAAAGGCTCGGTTAAAGGAATGTTTATAGTGAAAGTAAAGAGAAAGAGATTAAAAGATGATTCGTGTTAAGCCAGGGTCAAAACTGACTAAGGTCATGCCGTTACACTATTTAAACTTGAAGGAAAAGAAACGTTTATCTTGGCATAGTAAGCACCATAGTATTAAAATAAACTCCCTTTACACCTTATGTCATCCTTGGCGCAAGAAATTTTTTTTTTTTTATTTACAGATCTACAGTTAACCACCAACTATCCTAATGTTAAGTGGCGGTGTGGTTGAAGATGACTCTCGTTCATAGACTTCTATAAGTACCCCAAGTGTATGTACCTAGCGTGTCAACAAGTACGATAAAAATTCGCAGTTGACGACCAAGATTTATTTAATTTCATGTGATATATTATACTTCCGATTTGATATTTTGTCAACTAATTACTAGCGTACAAGCGCACGGATGCATTGGGTTGAATAGATTTCGCGCAAATGGAACATTCCTACACAAAATCGTTTGTGTGACGTCACAGTCGGTACCAAAAATGTGGCACGCAAGGTTTTCATATAAATGAAGTCGCATGCTCCATTTACTATGTCTGTGCTCACCTATTCACTCCAGCCTTGAATATAGCCAAGATTATAGCTCTCCGGAAACAGAGAAGGCCAAGGACCTGGATCGAAATCGTTGAATACGGAATTTTGGCATTTCAATGAGAAATGGGTGGTAACGTGCTAACTTTCTGCAACTCCTGTAGTGGAAACTTACAATGTCACAATAGATTAAGCCCCATCCGCTGGGGCCCGTTTTGTACCCAGCTCTGAATAACGTAAATCATCCCTTAACTTCTAATTTAACAGCTTACGCGACATATCAACCGCAATTTTTTATTTTTTATTTTTGCATTAAAAGAAAATAATGTAAATATACAAAATGTTTATCATAAGTCTATTTGAGCCAGAAGGCTTTGACCATGGATAAATGTTTCACAAATAATAACTGTTTATCTATAATTTTGATAGATAAAGGAATTATTTGAGAGATTTAAAACATAACCTTGGCCCATCCATATCAAACTGCTAATAAATTTTATAAAATTCTTTCAGTCAAATCATGATTATTTCGGAAAATGTAACCACTTTTCACCGAGCCGTGACCAAGCCGGGAACCATGTAGTCTACTATTACATGATTCATGTTGTTTTTTTAATTGTACTGAACCCGCTTAAAGCATTTACCAGTGTCAAGTATTAAGATTTTTTCAAGTTTCTTGAATTAAACAAGTTATAAATGGTCTAGTGACAATCTAAGTCATTTAAACAGTCATTTTCAAACTCGAGTCGTGCTTCAGTATAGTCGTGGCAACTTTACTGGAAGCTTCTATAGAGTTTTGCCGATAACGTGAAAAGACACGTTTCGTCGCTTTATTTCACTTGTCCACACTCACGCACTTGATCATACACTTAATGAAAAAAACACCACCATTTTTATAGCATTAAAGTTCAAAGTAACACAAGTTTAGGAAAATAAAATAAAACAACAATACGTTTCCATGACTTTCCCTCCAAAACTCCATGGTTACATTATACCATATGTTTATGCATAATACGTAGTAGAGAGAACAATGCTTGCAACGGTGTCTATGAACCGTACTCGTTACTTCACACGGCCCGGCCCGGTCCCGGTATGGCCCGGCCGGCCCAGTCCCGGTACGGTAAAATTTCATGTTCACAAATTACTTTCCTTAGAGCGAGCCACTAGAACTTTGGTACCTCTTTTTTATGTATTTATAGTTATAATATATACTAATTCAATTTCGCTATTAGAAGTATGTCTGTGAATAAATAATAATATAATGTACTTACGTAAATAGTAAAAAATATAACTTAAAATGGGTTGTCGTATCAATTTATATTAAAAAATATTTTTTCTACAAAATTGTTTCATTCAGTACCTAATTGTATCAAGCTATCAACAAAAGGACCTACCAAATTGTATCATCTCTAGAATGTACTCGTATATGTATGGAAGAATATTTATATATACATATATCTCCTATCTAAATAAACAAATTCATTTCTCAAATTTCTAATATCCTTTACCAATTATTAAATATTATGATGCGCGAGATAGATAGCAGCGCACATTGAGCCCATTTTTAGGGTTCCGTACCTCAAAAAGAAAAAAGAGAACCCTTATAGGATCACTTTGTTGTCCGTCTGTCCGGGTGTCTAGACCTTTATCTTGGGAACGCGTGAAGGTATCGAGTTGAAATTAAAACCATATAAGTACGCAGATCTATAGTCTCTTGCTGCAGAAAGAAAAATAAAATTTCTCAGTTTCCGTTAAAAAAAAGTTACAGCCGAATATTTCGAAAAAAACGCACATTTCGACACTCACAAGAGAATCAAACCTATGCGGTACTTCCCGTTGACCTAGAACTATGAAATTTGGCAAGAAGCATTATGTCATAGTACACATATAGGAAAAAATGCGAAAACTGGTCATTTTTAATTTAATCACAAAAAATAGTCGTCTTTATGCAAGGAATGAAGGCCAAAATTTTAAAGTGAATTAACCATATCATGTGTGGTATCATATGAAAGAGCTTCATTAGCATAAGCTAAAACAGGTTTTTAAATATTTTTACGATGTAATATTTTTCGGTTTATGAAGGAAAATATAAAAAAAACATTAATGATTTCCCATTTTTATTTCGTTTGTACGGAACCCTCGGAGGGTGACTCGCACTTGTCCGTTTTTATTAGTACCTAAATCTAGAAAACAACACGTCCTCAAAATAGATAGAACCGAAATAATAAAGGTTTATTAGGCTCCAACAGAGAGCCGTCCAAAAAACAGGGTCTCCGTTCAATCAGATAAGCGAATACGTCCTACATTACGATTTCTTTGGCAGGCATGAGATGTGAGAGCCTGATAAGATGTACACTCAGCTGCGAAAGTTTGGTGCTAATGATATTTTTGGCCAACTGTCTAGAAAAAGGTTAACGGGAGGTGTATCTAAAATTCGTCTTTATTTTCGTTTAAACAACTTACAAAATAAAAATACAAAACCTTAATCTATTTTCATGATAAAAGTGTTATACAAGTATTGAGGTCTCTCAGAGTTCTACTGGACCCTGCATTTTAGTCATAGCCTGTATCGCAGGGGCCTGTATTTGTGCGCATACTTATAACATGTTAGCATACATGGCACGGTTTGATTCCTATAAAAACACAAGAAGAAGAAGAAGTATTTACTTGACATAAAAACAAACGTAGTTTTCACACATTTTTAGGGTTCCGTAGTCAACTACGAACCGTAGATTTTTTTTCGCTTTTTGTAGTTTCGCCATGTCCGTCCGCGGCTTATCTCAAAGACTATAAGTACTAGAAAGTTTTAATTTCCTATGAGTATACATATATGTGTATCACGCCAAGAAAAAGATAGATAGATAGATAGATATATAAACTCTTTATTGTACACACCTTAAAAGTAATAACAAAGAGCAACAATGAAAAAGAATAAGAAAAAATATCAAAGAATAAGATAGACACAACAACATCTTGAAAAAACATTCTTTTGAGGTACCTAATTATTTATATTTTATGTAATTTATTTGTATTTTTTGTGGTACCTTTTTGTGGGGATGAATATTTTTTCTCGTCTACCCCATCGTGTAGAGTATCGTTGAATAGATGATCAAAAAATATTGAAGTTGTGCGAAAACCTTTTTTTCAATTTAGGAATCCGTTTGTGAAATATTAAGCTAATTCCATTTAAATCGCAAAATCAATTAATAAAAAAAAACTTTTTGTCAATTATTATTTAGGGATCCGTTTGTGAAATATTAAGCTAATTCCATTTAAATCGCAAAATCAATTAATAAAAACTTTTTAACAATTATTATTTAGGGATCCGTTTGTGAAATATTAAGCTAATTCCATTTAAATCACAAAATCAATTAATATGTTCAATTGTTCATAGTATCAAATAAGTAGCTTTATTCTAAATCTGTACATAGTGAAGTGCAACTACGGAACCCTACCGTGACCCGACATGCACTTGGCCAATTTTTAAATAAAGACTATGGTTTACTTACGTCGGTTTTGATTCTAAATATCCAACAACTAAATGTAGTTATAACCGCTGCACAGCAGGCAGTCTTTCATTTTTGTCTCTGAGACCCGTAGATTTTATTTAAGGTAATCAACGCACGCAGCTATCTCTCTCGCCCATCACAACCTTTTTAAACATATCAAATCATTGGATAGGTTAGGTTATTTCAAGTTATGTTCCAAGATTGTACAGTACGCAACAAGAACGTGGACCGAAATCGTAATCGTTGCGTATGGATTTTTGATATTAAAAGATAAACCCGACTGCCGAAAAGAGGTTTTTGCAGTCTAATTTACAATTGATACGCACATACACATACATATATACCTCGAAAAACATAACCCTCCTTCTTACGCAGTCGGGTAATACTTACCAAACGAATTCTCCAATACAATAAAGGCAGACATGGTGCTATAATGATACTAGAGACTAAGTAGCCTCTGGGCAAGATTAATCGTAGCTGATTAACCTTGCCCAGAAGCTACTTTTAGCTACTTTTTTTAGTTAGCAAGCTATGAGTTAATCGTAAACGATTAACCTACTAGCTCGCCGGTTAACCGATTTTAGTTTCCTGCCGATACTTTACTATCAGAACTGGGCCTGATACAAATAAAACAGCAGTTTCGGTGACCTCGCCAGTGACTTAAGAAACGTACAAAGGAAAATGTAAGTACAGTTCTAGAGTATTGGCTCAGGCAAAGGATTAGGTAAGTCCTGTTAAATTATTCCTATCAAGATGGAGAGACCAGCTTCCAAGGGGGAATCATTGGCCGTAATCCCGAATAGCCCAGTTGCTCTTCAATGCAGCTCCGTATCTTTGTCTGTTACAGACAATTTAAGATTTCTTGTGAATAATGGTTGCGTAGCGAAAAAAAATGTCCGTGGTTGTTGCCTATATTCTGTCAAACTTAAATTATATCTGTATCTTTTTACTGACTAATGCTTACACGTATTGCGATGTCATATGGTTTTGTATATTTAGAGAGGAGTTTGACGTTTTAACTCTATAGCCAATTTAAAATATACCTATCGAAGAGAAACCTTTTTTTAAGACTTTTCTCCTACCTAAATAAACAAAATCATCTCTCACTATTACAACAGTACTCTGTGAATTTAGATGCGTGAGTGAGATAGTTGCGCTCAAGCCTTTGTCAAATAGATCTCAAAAACTTCCTTTTTTTTTCATTAACATAAATAGCCTTCCACAGACTCCATGTTCCGTGCTTTTTATAAATTACTAAATATAACATACATTTTTCTACTGCAATTTTACAAGAGAAACACATTATACAAAAAGAAGACAAATATATACTAACTGCACATGTCAAACATTACCGAAGCTGACTGTATTTTAATCCCTACAGAAAAGTAAGTAAATCAGACCTCTGAATAATTCACGAAACCTGAATCAGACAACACACCCCATTCGAAGGCATCCTCGGAAAACTCTATTTCTAACATTGATGTCTCGTGATACGGCCTTTAGTGTACTGCAGATACGATCACTTCATGAATACACGATGGATACGTTTTTTTTTTTTTTTTTTTTTTTTATTTGAAAAAATTCGAGCACCACAGACTCCAGGGTCCATGCCTTTTATAAACTAATACATTTTTTTTTTTTTAGCTAACTACGATACGATACGAGTACGATTGGATACGAGTTAGTTTTTAGATAACTGGGTAGAGACGCCATATTTTTTTTATTTTTTTTATCAGTCTTGTTTGTACAAACTGTCATTCCATTGTGAACCAACATGCCATTGTGAGTAACCACTGTTGGGAACGGGCCATCTTCTCATTATGAGAAGGGTTAGGCCATAGTCTGCCACGCTGGTTGGCAGCAATCAACAATACGCACATAACTTCGAAAAGACAGAGGTGCGTGCCGTGGGATTCTATCCCAGGACCTGCGGATCGCAAGTCAGACGGTCTCACCACTATGCTGCCGGAAACTCCGGAATTTCTCTTATTTTGTTCATAAAAGCCACTTCGTTTTTGAAGTGAAAACTTCTTTAGCAGCGTTGTGTATTTTTGGGATGGGTAAAAAATGTTAAACTCGCGTCAGCTCGTCAGATCGTAAGACGGACAGTCAGAAACACTCTACTATTCTAACATTCTACATTTAAAGTTCCTTATTGTATGTACAAGGTTGTCCTTCTAGCAAGACGTCATTATTTTAGTCAGAAACCTATTCTAACGTTCTGCATTTCAAGTTCTTTATTGTATGTACCAGTTTGTCCTTCTAGCATTTATTTATTTACAATGAACGGTTGACACCAATTACACATTGCATATACTTAGTCATAATTTATAAAATTAAAATATTAAAAAGTAAAATATAACATGTCAATAATATGTACAATAATTAATAAAAAGCGGTTTGTACAGTTTGTAAAATAACGCAGTTATGCGGTAAAAAATACAACCAAATTATTGTTAACCTCTTTCATTTTGAAGTCGGTAAATATAGTTCAATGTGTTCAACCTAAAAAATTACATTGCATTCGATTGATATCTTCGTCGGTCAGTTCGGTCGTCGATACCAGACCCACAGTAAATAACTTCCTAACCATAGGTAGAATTCAACCTTCTAAAGGGACTGGAAACTTTTTACGAGCTAAAGGTCTTATCTTCAAGCTCTATTAGTTCAGAATTCTGAATGCGGCTGGAAATAGCCTAATGAGGATATGAATGGAAGAGTACCTAATCCTTATTCACATTTTGTATACCTTAGCCTACTTTTCTCGTTAATTAGCTATTATTATTATTTATTATTATTATTATAATAATAACGGCTTACGGCCAATTACAATTATTATCAAATTACTTAAAATACAATTATAATTATTAATTATTGATAGCTTAGTCAATATCAAGTCCTTAACTTAAATGTTAATATTATTAAATATATCGTCAAACAAAATGTTTCTCACAGAAACTCATTAGAGGCCTTAGAACAACGGCCCATTTATCATAAAAAATGTCACATTCAGGGTATTTTTCTAAGAATGAGTTGAGAGCACGAGTGATGCGGCACATTGGGCTGTGATCGTGCGACTTCGTGCGGTTAACGCCGGTGTAAAATAGCTTATGCCTATGACTAGGCCTATGTCTAAGATAGTTTTCCGGTATATAGAATGTACATAACCGGTTGTGTAAGCTAGGCGAATCTATGGCACCTCTCAGCGTCTTCAATCCCATCTTAAGTTGGTCAAATGATCGCCTAACTTTCAGAGAGTTAAATCCTAACTGACCAAGCAGGAAATCGGTGGGGTAAAGATAAGGATAGTACCCGTAGATTTTTTTAAAAAGATTTCTTAGAAAAGCTTTTTGGACCTTCTCAAGGGATAAGATGCGATTGGCACAATGCGGGTTCCATACGCAGGCACCCGACTCCAATTTACTCCTAACCAAGGTAGTAAACAAAAGACGGAGGACTTGAGGATCTCGAAAGTCTTTTACGTTTCTCAGTACAAAGCCCAGACGCCTATAGGATTCCTTAGTTGTAATGTCAACGTGGTCATTGAATGTTAGAGCGCGATCAAACGTTACACCTAGATCTTTAATTGTCGATACTTTCCTCATGGGCTCATTACCAATTAAGTAGGTATGACCAATAGGGTTACGTTTCCGACCAAATGACATTACGTAGCATTTATCTGTGTTGAACGACATTTTGTTACGAACACTCCATTGTAGAACAGCATCAATGTCGTTTTGCAGACTGCTGCAGTCACTTTGTGACTTAATTTCCAGTGCAAGCTTTAGGTCATCGGCGTATAATAAACATTTGGCGCTCCTTACTTCCTTAATCAAATCATTTATCATGATGAGGAAGAGTAACGGCCCGAGAACAGATCCCTGACTTACACCAGAGAGGGTCAAGTAGGGTTTAGAAACGTAAACACCGTATTTTACAAATTGGCGACGGTCACGCAAAAAATCTGCAAAAAATTTTAGTAGACGAGGAGAAAAACCGATATCGCTAAGCTTCTGCAGGAGGATGTCATTGTCAATCTTGTCGAACGCTTTACGAAAATCGAAATATAGAACGTCCACTTGTGACCCCCGATCCATGCTACCCGAGACATAGTCTACGAGACTGACAAGGTTGGTGTTCACAGATCTTCCTGGCCGAAATCCATGCTGCTCATCACACAGGTACTGTGAAACTTGCCTGTAAATTTCGTGATGAAGGATATACTCAAAAGCTTTGGCCGGAGAACACAAAATAGCAATGGGGCGGTGTTCATCCACGGCAGTTTTGTTGCTGGATTTAGGTATTGGAGTGACCCTTGATAACTTCCATTGCTTCGGATAAACACCACTTTCCAAGGACAAATTAAAAATGTGACAAAGAGGAAAAGTAAGATATTTCCGAGAAGACTTCAAGATAAAAGCTGGCAGATGGTCAGGTCCCGGAGAACCACTCCCTTTGAGCCTACTCAGAGCTTGCTCGACATCCTCAGGAGATATGTGCAGGATATTCACCATGCCTCCCTCGATAGGGCCATTCGCGCATTCATTATCATCTAAAGACGGAGTATTTTCGAGAAAAACGCTAGAAAAATAATTCGCAAACGCCTCCGCTGCCGAAACTCCTTCGTGGGTGGCACCTTCATATACAACGGAGGGCTCGAAGCCGCCTTTAGACTTCAAACTGGATATATGTCGCCAGAACTGTTGAGGACACTTCTTCAAATTCCGTTCAATCGAAGCTGTGTGGTGCTCATAAGCTTTTGACATACGGATTTTAAGATTTGCCCGGAGATCAGAGAAATTTTTGTAATCATCTGCACAACGAGTCCGTTTCCATATCCTATGCAATGACTTTTTCCTGCGAATATCCTTAATGATATCCGGGGTAAACCAGATTGGGTACCTACAAGAAGAAGAGCCGACTCGTTTCTTCTTAGGCACGCACCGATCGAAAACAGAATAAATTATGTCATAAAATCTATCAGCTGCCAGCTGTGCATCAGTACATTCATAGACACTATCCCATGAGGACTCACTAAGCAAGCAGTCTAAGCTCGAAACGTCAACCTTTTTAAAGTTCCAGTCACAGGACAAGTCAATGTTGCTCGGCGGCAATCTTATATTAGGATCACTACGCGATTTATAGCAAATAGTAAGTTCAAGTGGGGGGTGGTATAAATCAATATTTACTAGCCCGCCTGTAGCCGTTCTGGCCACACTCACTCGTGACTCGTCACATTCACGTGTCAAAATAACATCTAACTTGCTTCCGCGTACATTAAAAATATCATTACAATCAGTTAAGTTACAAAATTCTAGAAAATATTCAAAATAATTATTAATATTTACAGATGCACTATTCAAATTCAAATCACCTGTAATTAATATTTTACCATGCAATGATGCAACAAAAGTTTCGATCTTACAAAACCAACTCATGTATTGGTCATCGGTTGCACTCGGACTTATGTAAACGACGCATATATAAGTGGTAACACCACGGTGAGTGAAGGAGGCCCATAGGTCTTCCCCACACTCTGTCTCCAGCTCTTGTCTACGTTTTAGTGCAATCCCTGGTCTCGCGGCGAGCATGACCCCTCCGCAGGGGGTATTCCTATCCCGGCGTAAAAGTGACCAGCCGTCCGGAACTACCTCTGCGTCCTCCACTGACCCATCGAGGAAGGTCTCCGATGCTGCGACTAACATACTTTCGCACAACAGCAAGCTTTTGTTTAAATCACGCAGTTTAGTTTTTAGTCCACGTACATTTTGGTACAATACACTGACTTCAGTACTGGCCTTATCACACGGCATGCTATTCGCCGACCCTGGACTGAAACGGTTGTTGGTATGTGGTACGCTTTTCGTAGTTCACCCATTTTTTGATGTTCTTATATTAATACTAATAGCTACTAATAATCTAGTTAGTCATGAGTACAAATAATGAATTGTGATGGTTAAAAAGAATTTTGCCAATGATCTGTGAATGAATTTTTAGCTGCTTAATTTCTAGCTGCGCCCCGCGGTTTCACCCGCGTGGTGATCGATTATGTTGTTATTGTTTAGTGTATCCTACAGGGACATTTAAAATTTTCGGGATAAAAAGGATGCCAGTTTCTGCCAGATTTTTTGTGCCAGGTTTCGTTAGTCTTTACGATTGTCATAATAAAATATAACAGAATAAATCTTAGAATAAGTCTTGTAAAATCACTTATTATAATAAAAAAAATATTATCCATCAAAATGTTTTTTGTCATAATTATGAAGTTACGGTAATAGTGCATTTTTATTGGTTCCGAGAGATGCATTACTCTCGGAAAAACCAATTGTTGTTTTTTCCGAAAGAATGCGATAATGATGATTGAGAATAAGTCTTGTAAAATCACTTATTATAATAAAAAAAATATTATCCATCAAAATGTTTTTTGTCATAATTATGAAGTTACGGTAATAGTGCATTTTTATTGGTTCCGAGAGATGCATTACTCTCGGAAAAACCAATTGTTGTTTTTTCCGAAAGAACGTACGTTTTCTCAAAAACGTACACTCAACATTCAAGTTCTATTACATTTTCTATGACATTATATCTATTAGCCTATAACCCTGATTGACATACGATTTGCTCAAATTGGGTCAGTAGTTTAGGAGATTACAGGAAATTCATGAATTATTAAAGCACATGAACACGTAAACCAAGATCTATATATACATAATATATAAAGAATTTAGCACTAATTTTGGTAAGGTAAAAATTACATGCAAAAATGATTAAAAATCATACACTTCCAAACTACTTGATTATAATCCGAGTAACCTCTATGGCCTTCTACTGAATCAACACTGAAAAAAAAAACAAGAAAGTAATCAAGAAAATTAAATTAGTAGATGAAAGTCATTAAAGTAAGAATCTTTCGTCTCGAGACGAATAAAGTCGTGTTGAGTTGGGGTTACCATCATTCAGGATTGCGTAGCTGATTAAGAAGTTTTTTTTTTCTTTTTATTCAAAAATAGGGTTGCGCTTAACACTTTACTCGCCTGATGTTAAGGTGGAGATTAACGCTCGTAGCTATCTTTCTCGCGTATCACAACCTCTTTAAACATAGGTATAAAATCAGCGGTTAGGGATATTAGAAAAGTAAAAGATAAATTTTGTTTATTTAGATAGGAGAAAATTTAAAAAAAAAGTTTTATTCAGATATCACTTATACTGGCGATGGAGTAATGAAAAAACATATTTTCCTACTCCTCAGCCAATTTAAAAGATATCAAATAAATACTTTTTTTAAATATTTTTTTATCAAAATAAACAAATTTATTTCGAATTTTTCTATTATCCCTACTTAATGATTTTATATGATTAAAAATGCTGTGATGTGCGAGAGAGATAGCTGCGCGTGTTGAGCGAATCTTTAAGCGACCATTACAGTCTACGATGGAGTGCGCAATACGATGGATTGGAATATTAACCATAAAACGAAACCGCTTGAACGTACACCAATGATGTTTATTATGCGTAGATAGGTTTTCCCTGGTTCTGCGTGGCAATCCTCAAGTAAGGTAATCGTCCGACTTGTCTTCAGTTGCGACACGTCGGGCATTGTCTGTTAGATGCAAGTTGTGATTTGTGAACAGTGACAATACCATCCTTTGTGTTTAGAAATTACAACACCAAGATATATAATGCCAAGATACTAAAACATATGGTCTTCTCGAAAGTGCTGAGAACTGAGATTTGCCATGCTTTTACTTCATATTCCGAGATCCTTATTATATATTATATATACAAAAGTTATGTTCATAGTAAACAAGATAAATTTTAATGTGTAACTACGGAATCTTACATTGCGCGTGGCACGACTTGGTCATTTATTTAAACTATAATAATTATTGTTGTTATAATAAATGTATCAGTATCTGACTGACTGTCCGAGAAAAAGCAACAAACTGGCGATTCCGTTCTCGGTTGACTTTCGAAGCGCTCGATTATGAAGAACGAGACGGTAAATAAAAATAAAGATAAGAGCCAACTTCGCCCCTCAAAGTGGTGAGGGCTTTTAACGCAGGGCGAAGAGAAAAAGTTATTTGTTGAGCAGCCACTGAAATGAATACAAATAAAATTGAGAACACGCTCAAAATTAAGACGATAGGTATCTGAATATTCAACTTTTCAGTCATTGCGAATGTTTCGGTATTTATTTTTTATTTCACTCGACTGACATGAGATGGTTAAAGTTTTTTTTATAAAGGTATTCTCATTTTCTTTTAGCCCCCAACGCTAATGAATCATATCTTCAAAATGGGATTATTTTTATTTTTTATGTATTTTAAAACATTCTTAAATCCGATCCATTCAGGCTCTTTTTTCTGTTTTATGTGAAATTATTATTATAATGTGGCGAGTCTTAAAACTACGTAAGAGTAATATGACATATAAAGTAGCCCACGAAAGAAGGAACAAATGTATGTAGTTTGTTTAATAGGTTTAACGACAATTGAATACTAGTCTTTTATGTAAAATGGTAAATGCAATCTTCTACAAATCATTACAATAAGATAAAAAAAGAATAATCTAAATTGGGTAATATTTAGTAGTGTTCTCCTGTATGAAAGAGCCCACGAGCACTTTTCAGTAACACGAAAGCAAGTATATATGTAAGTAACAAATATATTTAAGCCCGGCTTAAGAGATTGTAGTTTCGACCAACGTCCGTCTTGCTCGCGCATACTTACCAATGTTTTTGAAGATATAAAATGACTGAATGAATTTTTCAAAAAACCGTCACAATAAACACTAAGCAACAGCACAAATTTTCGGCATAAATTTTATTTTGATTAAAGTTTGTTTTCATAAATAAACTTTTTTTTATTAACCTATACTGTCCCACTCCTGGGCAATGGTCTCCCATTTCCTTTCATAATCGTGGTCCATCGCTGCCTCCTGCCAATCTTCCCCGAAATGCATCAAGATCGTCACGCCAGCGTTTTTAGGCCTTCCAGCGCATAAAAGGCGCTGAAAGGCCTTTTATTTTAATAATTTATAAAAAAAACATTTTTATGTATGAAAATTAACTTTGATTAAATTGAAATTTTTGTCAACAATTTGTAATGTCGTTTTTTTTATAAGTTCATGCAGTCAAATTATATCTTCAAAAATGTATGCGCGAGTAAGACGGACAAAGGTCGAACTACATACTCTTAAGAAATTAACGGGTGAGTAAATATTAGAACATTAACCGGAGATTAATAAAAATGAAGTGGTATTCGGCGACTCTAAAGTTATCTGTAAGAAGCCTATTTAGCTGATTTACATATCCTTAAAATTCAAGCCTTAAACCGACTAATTGTCAGTTGACTTAAGATTCCGGCTGAATATTTGGTTGGATGAGAAGGGATAATCTCTTGGGATCTCTTGGGACTGGATGTAGTACGCAAAAGCGTTTCCGTAATCTACAGCATTTACCCGACTGTCTGGGAAGAAGATTGATTATTTTCGAGGGTATGCAAGTATTTAAATAAATAGGTGATGCTAATCTTTATTTCACCAAACTACTAATAATTATTTATTGAAATAAATTATTTTGCTGTTGGTCTAAGACAACAACAGCAAAACTATTTACAATATTTATAATTACGTAACTTAATAAATTAGCCAATAATAGGTCTATGTTAAATTATTTATTTACAATAACAATTGAGTTAAAAAAGTGGAAAAAGAGTTAAAAGGGGGTGTCTATCTAAAGAGAGAGAATATAGACATAGAATATCGGCATATTCGTAGTTTGCTAAAATAAGGATTGAAGATGCTCAGAGACCTGCTAGAGTCTAGCATGCTTAAGATACGCACAACGACCAAATTTTCTTTTCTCTTTGTGGTGACAAAATTCAAAAATGTCTGTCTCTTTTACGCTTGCCATACAACAGGAAATTTTTATCGCGGTGCGCCTGCTCAGGAGTTCAGGATAGTATTTGAATGGCGCCGTTTAGTAAAAAGGCTCGATTGTTAATAGAACGCCTAATTAAGCTAATTGGTTGCAACAGATACATTTCACAAAGAAGGCACTCTCTAAATATCGTATCTCAGCAGAGATGTAGAATGTTCTCCTGGCGTACATCTTCTCTATTACGTACAATCTTAGCGGGTGAGTAACCCGAAATAGGCGGGAGGCGGAGAGTGTGTTCCGTATGTAATACCTACTATTAAGATTCCGTAGTCCGACCAATGTCCGTCTAGCTCGTTCATATCCACATTTTTGAAGATATAAAATGACTTATTGAACTTATAAAAACAACCGTCGTTTGTAAAACCAGAAAACAACATCACAAATATTCGATAAAAATTTCAATTTGTTCCAAGTCAATTTTAATAGATAAAAATCATTTTTGCGTTAATAATTTCTGAAAATGATTGTTATGTATAAAAATTATCTTGACTCAAATTTATTTTTTTCTCTCATATGTATGATGTTGTTTTCTAGTTTTACAAACGACGGTTGTTTTTATAAGTTCATTAGGTCATTTTATATCTTCAAAATTGTGGGTATGCGCGAGCGAGATGGATCGCTTGTAAATGAACAAGAAGGTACAGCCGTAACCAATGTCAAGATATACTTAAGTGTTCACCACTAGTTGTCTCGTATGTTTCCCAGTATTTGCAGCCAGACTCTAGTGCATAAATCCGAGCTAAGCCTGAACAGTGCGGCTTACATACCGCCGGGGGGAAATCAAGGGTGTGGAATGTCTTCAAAGTAAGACTAGTGGGGAAACTTTAAGAAAACAAGTGCAGTTTGAGTACAGGGTGGTGACTTTTATACTCTGCAAACGTGAGCTTGTATATTTGTGTTATTTTAAAATAAGAGATATTGAAGTGTTCTTGTGTTGTTATATTGTTAACCCCCGACCCAAAAAGTTAGTTTAAGTTATAGGTTTGACATTTGTGTATCTGTATGTATTTGTCTGTCTGTGGCCATCATAGCTCTCAAACAAATGAACCGATTTTGATCGAGTTTAGTTTTTGTTTGAAAGAAGACTTGATCCATTGTTCTTAGATATGTTTCATCAAAGTCTGTTCAGCCGCTTTTATATAGGCTTTTTTTTCTCTTGTTACTTACCTAGATTATTTGGTTTCACCCAATATGGGGTCGTCCCCATACGTAGGTAGGAAGCACACTCGTGGAATGCACTATTTCCATACCGAAAAACCAGTGATGTGATTTAACTAGCCGTTGTCAGTTTCTGTTGTCACGACGAAGAATTTTTATAATACTTTGTATCAAAAAATACGCACATTCTTGAGAGTCTAAGCCACGTATCACACTAAAGAATATCATATAATTAATCGACGACCCTTTTTATTGTATTTTTATTATTCCTGTAAGAACAGTAATAATAAAAATACAATAAAAAAACTATTATTTTATTTACAGAAAGCTAAATGCGTCATACAAAACATGCATATTGCGACGCTGATTTATAACCAGTAAATCTCGTACAGTTTCTTATGAGATCTTTGATTTATTTGATCACCCTTGAAGTACCCGCAGTACCGATTTTACGCATAATTTTTCACAAAAACGTACACTCAACAGCGTACGAAATCGTAAGTTAGACTACAAAAACTGCTTTTCTACAGTCGGGTATTTTGTTTTTCTTTTAATATACATACTTGTTCGTGGAATCAATAAGGTCTCGCAGTTCATGTACGTTTACGCAAGCTTGTCTCGCTCTAGACCAGTCTTCTATTTAATAATAGATATTATTATTAATAATATATTATGTTATTGTCTTTATTATACACCAAAGATAAATACACTTCAAGAAAACACGTTTAAGCAAGTTTTAACTTATAAATACAGCTAGGAGTAAAATAAATACCTAAGTATTTGTTGATTTACATCAAAATAAATCCTACAATATTGCCAATTTTGAGATGGATTATGCCTAAAAAAGTATTTATGCGTAGGTTTCGTTGTAAACTATAAACAACAAGAGCTACTTAAGTATATTTCATCTGTTAAAAATATTAGATAAGTGTAAATGATCCAAAAATTCTAAAAACGTTAAAGCTGTAAACACACATAAACAAAAACAAACCTTTTTTTTAAATTCTGTTTTATTACGGGTTTTGGGAGTGGCATAGTCCATATTCGACTATGTCACATTAAAAATATAAACCTTATCTTTACGTAACACTATATATTATTATAAACCCAATGTCAACAAACTATTACAACTCCCCACATTGCTATCATTTGATATAAGTGAACTCCGGCGTATAAAACAAACCTTTAAACAGCAGCTTTCCGGGCTAGCAAAGCAACAGTAATTTCACTGATGTTGCAGTTGTCCATAGACAACGGTTATCGCTTACCATCAGACGAGCCATCTGCCTTTTAGCTGCGCCTTTTTATAAAAAAAAACCTTAACAAAAATAGCAGAGATGGATCACTCTCACTACAACTAATTACTAGCGCCGAACAAATATTCAACCCGACCAAATAGTATACTTATTCGGTTCACGGAGCGTAATATTAGGGTTCCGTACCGCCGACCGGGCCAAGTTTACCCGCAACCATTAATTGTTCTGCTAGCTTACACCAGGGTTGAGTATAGATTAATTCGGGGTAAGATAACTTGCGACAGAGGCTGATATTTACCTTCGACGATTTCTAGACTGAAGTGTATTATGCACGGCGTTAATAAATGGTTAAATTAGTACGATTTTGACGTGAAAACGTTTTCACAAAAGCTACGCAATAGTTGGTGGTAATGCTACGCAATAGTTGGTGGTTGGTAATATTGCGTAGCTTTTGTGTATTAGTGATGAAACGCTAAAGATGCCGCCATATTTCTCAACCGACTTCCAAAAAGAAAGTTGTATTTGTTTGTGTGTTACTCCTCTAATTGTGCATTGAATTTTATGCTTTTTTTTGGAAGGTCGTCTTCAGACGTGGTCCTTTATAAATTTTATGAAAATTGGTTTAGTATATCGTATAAGTATTGGTTTTATATCAAAATAAATGGTAAAATGTCATCCAAGCAAATAAGTAAATCGTGTATTTGTAGTCGGTTTTTTGAGTTTTGTAAAATGTAATTATTATTCAATCGGCTTGCGCTTGACTACCAACGTGTCTGCTTTTAAGTGACTGTTGCGGTCTAGGATGGAGCACGCTTAACTAAAAGTAACATATTTACTTGCGATTTGAAGATACCCAGGTTATATCTATTTAGAAAGACCCATTATTATCAGGAAGCATATTCCACATTTTGTAGGTACGCACAATATGCACATGTGGAGCTAAACCGTATCATTCGAGTTTTGAGACATCATGAAACAATGTCTTTTTGTTATTTTTGCTGTCCGAAAAACAAGGCAGGGGGAATAAGATCATTTTCCAGATACAACCTGCGGTTTTACCCGCGTAGTTTTGAAAAAATATGACAATGATGATGATATAGATTGGTATCCAAGTTTTTAACCAAATCTGTACAGATTTTTATAACAATCGATTTGTTTGGTCAATCAACAATCAAAATTGACACTACATAAAGTAATAATACAATACATAAACATATAGGAAAATGGCACAAAAGGCAGTCTTATTGCTAAGAGCGATCTCTTCCAGACATCCTCTGACCGTATCGATATTAGACATCTTTATTTCTTTAATAATTTGAATGACTTGGTCATCGCATGGCACAATCACATAAGCCAATGTTTATATCTGTTTGAAATAGTCCTAATTATACATAGCACTTGCGAGCCAAATTTGTGCATATAATCTTAGGTAAATTTTGTTACCTAGACTATGGCCTAACCCTTCTCACAATGAGAAGATGGCCCATTCCCAGCAGTGGGACAGTTTGTACAAACAGGGCTGATAAAAAAAAAAAAAAAAAATGTTGTATAGGTATATAATAAATATATAATCATGTGCGATTGCCAAGTCATTCAAATTATATATAAATAAATTTTAAAGCTTAGAAGGCGACTTATTTTATGATCTTATGATAGGTATACTTAACTGATCTGTCAAGCCAGTCAATTATTATATTGCATTGTATAAGTACATAGCCAACCCCTTTTAACTTCCTTATTATACGAAAACTTATCACTCACCCCCGCATTTTACTCATATCGTAAAAGAAATAAAATTCACATTTCCCAAAATAGGGTTGAGGTCCGCTCAAAATAAACCCGTACCTCTGTCCTACAAAATGTTCTACTAAAAATACAATAGTGATGCTATAAAAGACCCTTTCACCGAGTTTTTTCTTCCATTCTTCCGGCAAATATATCGCCAGCGACGGAAACCTACGGGAACATAATTGTAATAAAAAGGTAGTAAGTCCGAGGTTTGATATGAAGTATTCGGAGCCCGTCGACCCTTCACAAACGTTTATATATTACAGGGCTCGGCCCGTGTAATGTATACCTATTTGCATAATATCACGACAAAAGGACTTGTCACATATTGTGTGGATACGAAACATTAACTTTTTGAAGTGGGTTACATGTTTATTGATGCTAAACTAACCTGTGAACTTAAGGAGGCGTTCCGATAACTGCGCCTGATGAGACTCTTATGGGCGGATATAATTAGGAAAATAAACTACATTCAGTCTGCTATATTCCAGGCTAGGTGATCGTACCAACCTTGATTATTACGGCACGAATGATGCATTTCAAAAAGATTACGTCATACATAGCGTCGACATTTTAGATAATAAATAAGTAATAAATCTGTTTAAATCTGGTAATTAGCAGAAATTGTAGGGAAACTTAAATGTTTTCCTAAGTAAGTTAGGTTCACTTACGTTAGGTTAGGATAATATTGTAAATATTATATAACTTTGTAGCATAAGGCTATTTGTAAATTTTCAATAAAAAATTAAATAAATAATAAATATCGAATTCAAATTCTGTTTAGGTGACCTCAATTTTTTTTTATGATTTAACTGTTTTTGGACCAAGTGGCGGGAAGACGCTGGATGCAAGCCGCTTCCAATCGCTCTTTTTGGAAATCCATGGAGGAGGCCTATGTCCAGCAGTGGACTTATTATGGTTGAGATGATGATGATGAACTGTTTTTAAATACAATAGAGTTTCTAAATAGCCAAAGATTGCCGGATTAACACATAGTACATTTCTTATCCCGAAAAAAAATGATTGATGATTCCTGAAGGACGGCGTATACCAGCGTGTTACTACCAGCTGTGTGAAACCTCACGACACCGCTGGTAGTATTGGGCTACTTTCCCAGAAATAAATAGCAATATACATACAGTCTGTAAGTACTATTTTAAATGGCGCCACTCACCAATCACCATCTAGATACTTACTGAGAGATATATGTATATTAACTTTATTACGTCTTGTATTCAACGCACATGTACTCGTTACATTGTCGCAGTAAGCCCTCACCACTGACCCTTACCTACAAAGTGCCTGTCATGCCCTAATGACAACTTAAGGCAGACGTACTAACAAATAACCTAGCAGCTAGGTAGCTACAAAGAATTTGACTCGTTTCATAGCAGCTGTGAAACGAGTCAAATTGTTTGTGAAAAGCCTGTCCAGTGACAAGCCTTAAAAAAATTTAAGGTCAGAGGCTCTCCATACGAGACAGCATGTCGACAATTAGATTAATAGATAATTATATAGAGATAAATAGATTTCTACGTAAATCCCAGGCAGGTAATAAACTTGGCTTCGGTGTAGTCCATTCTTGTCTCCACGTGCATCAGCCCACGCTTGCAACTTTAATAATGAGCAAAGGCTAAGCTTGACACGATCTTGCCATAAATGCTGTAATCGTAACACATAAAATCCTTTAATCTGAAAATATGTAGGTGAAACCACGGAGCGCAGCTAGTAAGTAAATATGTTCGTTCATCATCCCAGCCACAAGAAGTCCACAGCTGGACATAGGCCTTCCCCATGGATTTCCAAAAATACCGATTTGAAGCGGCTTGCATCCAGCATTTTCCCGCCACTTGTATGACTTGTATTGATTCATACATAAAAAAAAACTAAGTAGGTACTTCTACAATTACATCTTATGATTTTTTTTTTTTTTTTTATTAACCTATGCTGTCCCACTGCTGGGCAAAGGTCTCCCCCATTTCTTATGACTAAACAAAAATAAATAATAACTGTTATTTTGTATATATATTTCTAGCATCAAACTACTTATGTATATAACCCTCAATGAAAGAGTAAGTATACAAGTCTGGCTGGCTAAGTGTATTGTTCTATTTATTTTCCCGATCTTTTACCATAAAACCTGATAAGAGAAGCTATTAAAGTAAACTAAATTCCTTAGGAAAGATTAGGAAGGATTGAAAGTCGTTAAGTTTTAAATTGCTAATGAACTAAAATAAATTAAGTCTAAGAACATAACCACTCAGCAGCATTAACTGGTCCTATTTACATATTGTTTCGATTAAAACGACAAAGGCCTATCGATCGGATTAAGATGTAGGATGAAAACCCACAAAAAGATTACACTATATTTCAGGAATAAATAAAGTACGAGTTTCTCTCGCACACTGAGGCTTCTGTACTCCTATGCAAGATTCAAGTAAGTAAGTGTTAATAACATATTTTATTTACACAAAAAGATTTTAGTACTATCGATTACCACAGCGTGGGTAACTTTGCATACACTTTTTCATATTTTTGACAATTTCAGAGTAATAATGTATGGATCTAATAGTATTTTATTGGTTTAAGTGTGTTCTTTCGTGGTCAATTTTAAAGTAATTAAATAATAAGTCAAATAGTACAGAAAATATTTAAGAAAATCGAGTTTAAATGGCCTGTCAAAGTTAAACAAGAATGTGGGTAAAATTTGATAAACGCTGATTTATGTAACTTAATTAGAACACTTTTTGAACTATCACACTATTATTACTAACGGGATATTTACCGTGATTTGCGTTAATATCGGAAACTCAAAATTAACGCGAACCACGGTAAATTTCCGTTAATAATAATAGTGTTGTAACTTAATTACCTTTAATACATTCAACTTTGTCGCACGCGCGCGATAAGAGATAAGAGCTACACGATATAACGAGAACACTGCGTAGGCTAATATAATGCTAATTTAATAAATTTGCATTATATAAGTTCCTAAAATGTAAGCTGTTGCTCGTAAATAAATAAATAAAAAGTAGGCACTCAGTGCAAGCGTTAGGTAACTTGTACTTTATTGTCACAATTTAAGTAATTATAATTTCTAAGTCGTAGCAAAGCAAGTGTCCCTATTTTTTTTTTTGTAGTTCCGTTTTTACTCCCTCCGGCACATGTCGGAGACATTGTTAGACCAAACATATTGCGTCAACAATATACTCTGTTTTAATAAATCGGTAAATTAATCACGTTTTTTACTGTTGTAAAATAAATTAATTTGATTTAATTCCATAAAATAATATATAATAAATGTAAATATAATTATGTACCTACGTTTATATAATTAATAATTACTCTGTGGTTAGAATATACACTATATGTTTTTTTTTTTATCAGCCATGTTTATACAAACTGTCCCACTGCTGGGAACGGGCCATTTTCTCATTGTGAGACTATATGTATATAGCATGTAAAAAATGGGAAAAGGAAAGAAAGAATCAACGCCTTTTATTTTATTTTTTTCTTATTTTTTCTGTTTTTTTTACTATTTAAGTAATTATAACCACTGGCTCTAGCTACGACACAATAAAGTACAAGTCAGCTAACGCTAACACTAAATACCACAGTGTTATTATTTAAGTAATTATAATTTATTTAAATAGCGACTCTTGCTATGACACAACCCAATAATACAACAAATAGGTATGTTTGCAGTATTCTTTGCTATTGTATAAATCGACATTGACCTTAAAAATGTCGAATCTCTTCACATTCGGACCAACGGAAGTTTTAAAATCGCTTTCGCAATAGGAACGTCTCGAAGTACAATAAAAACTGTATAGTGAGTTACCATCCTAATCCTGGGCCGCGGATCAACCCATGAATACTTCCTGTTTACCACAAAGTGGCTACTGCGTATTTAATCTCTAGATTCCCTCCGAGATTAACTTTTACAAATGGAGGAAAATACGCAGTTCGTTTATTTTATGGGCGAGTAGATCAACGAATTTTTATTGGGGTCGTCTTTATACGAAATAACACACACCGATCACACGAAACACCCACACTTACTTCCGGCTAATCACACTCATATTTCAAATGCATTGGTTAGGATGTTCGTTAAACAAACACTCAAAAAATACTGATTAGATTTTATGAAATTTTGTTACAGTCAGCTCAAATGCAACCAACAGTTTACAAGTACAAAATTCTGCGATTAGGTATTATAAATATAATCCAGATATACCGACTTGGGAAGTGTATTCCACATATTAGTACCACGATGCGTACATACCCCTCACCTTATCGTAATCGTGACGATTGATTCGCAAATTATTTTGTAAATTATGACGTTGTTTATAGCGTAATAAGACTAACTGAGTCCTTTTGTTTTATACAAAATAAAATGTGGAAAGAATGCGAAGGCCTGTTTTCACTTTGATTAGTGATTAGTGCAGGTGTTAAGTGATTAGTAGCAAACACGTGTGGACAGCGATTGATTAGTGCGAGTGTTAGTAACCTGCGTAGAGAAGTGATTAGAAGAGTGTTCTATGTTTTTGCGAGAAGACTGCTATGCGAGTAGTCACGTCCCGCGCGCTCTCCCTTCCCGCACTCGCAGCGTGCCTGCCACAGTGCCACTAAACATGTGGACAGCAGTGTTTAGTGTTTAGCGTGTAGTTTAGTTTAGTGTTTTAAATTTTTCTTTCACAATTTCTTGCAATTGCAAGAGCGCTTCTTGAGGTTCGTCCATACTTTTTTTTTTGTTTTATTCTTATTTATTTTTGGGACTTTTATTAAATAAACATGACAGTCCCATTGTATATTCTTAAACTATTGATCACTTGAGATGACTTATACAGACAAACAACTGTTTAGCTGCGTCAGAGTTAGGATCCGCATTCGTCCATACTTGCGGGCCGATGGCTGACAACTGAATTTACTAAACACAGCTACTTAACAGAATTGGACACTACTCGCATTACACACCTGCACTAATAAGTCGCGATTACTAATCACCTGCACTCGCACTAATCAAAGTGAAAACGGGCCAGCTCTAACATTCCGGCACACACAAGACAAGTTTAATAATAGTAGCGAATCTTTTTATGTCTGTATTGATAACAATAATATGTTAAGAAATGTAACGTACCTATATATCGAAAGTTGAAATAGCTTAGTGCGGAAATCGCTATTAATTTTTGTATATTAAATTTATTTTTGCAGATGAAATATATTCACTTACATATAATAGTGTTAATGAACTAAAATAAAAATGAAATGAATAAAATAAAATGAATGAATAAATGTACTTGTACAATAATTGCCGCGGAATACAACCATGCGAGAAATAACGCCTCTTGTTTACGTCTTCAGTACGAGCATATAAACTAGGATAAGTACGTCACCGCATTATAATGCGGGGTGTACTCAAAGAGAAACAACGTGGGGTAAAACTTTTTGAATCGAAATATACTTGCAATTGATATTGTGTATGTATGATGTTAAATTACTAGGTTGCAGGTTTACGATGGAGTACGCTTACCTATGGACACCTCCTTTTAAATCCACGATCAAAAAAGATGGGAGCTATAAAATTAACGTTTGTATAAGTTATATGGGTACGCCACCGTTTTGAGATCGTTTCGACTTAAGTTATGTACACATATTTATACCTATAAAACACCATGTCTGCAAAACAGAAAAAAACGTATATTTAAATCAATACACTCAATTTGAAAAATCTATAAATTCAATCAATTAAATCCACTTTCGGTATGATGAATCAAAAGTGGATTTCAAATTGAAAAATGCAATATAATGCAAACTCTCAAATCAAACTCAACGATCCTAAGCCCCTTTAAAACTAACCTTGAGTACGCACCAAACATTCTTGTACATTTGCGTAGGTCGTAAATATCAGTGAATGAACGCGTGGGCGAGAACGAGAAAAAGTTTTGTTCTTATTATTTTCACTGTGAAAATAACCATAAGACCAACTCAGAAACTTGATTGACATAATTCGACGGTGTAATTAGTTGACGTCGCTGGAGAAAGTCCGTAATTCCGATAGCTAATGACGTGGGTCAGTGTCGTGAGTGTCATACCTAATGATGTTATTACTCCTATTTGTATACGATAAGTTAGAGTTGTTATACCGTAATAGTTTCTTAGACAGGAAAATGCCACAGTTTTTATTTATTTCATAGGTTTTCGATTGATAACTCCTTAGGTTGGCATTAATGCTATCTATGCTGTAAAACATACGTGACCTCTTTTACCGGACTGCAGACGAAAGAGAAAAATATCAGACTATTTTGTTTTTCTTTAAATATAGACTTGCTTAAAAAAAAATATAGTCTGAATAATACTTTAAATAACTGAAAAAAAACGACTTTTAAATACGCTATTTATTTACTAAGATGATATTTTACCAGTTTTTTGGTTATAAAAACCAAAGTACTGAACCGATTTTGACAAAATTTATGTGAGTAACTCTGAAGTATGAGCTATCAAACAAAAAAAAAAACATCAATATTCATGTACAATTGACGGAATAATCGGTAATCAAACAAAAAAAAAACACACAGTCGAATTGATAACCTCCTTCTTTTTGGAAGTCGATTAATAAATAGTACTTATCGGTTAAAACATTGCCCGAAAAATTAAAACTAATTGAAAACCCTTTAACTTATCATTATTTATATGTATTTTTATTTGAACTAATAAAAGATAGATATTTTATCGATGCTAGAATTGAACGGTTGAGTAGCCAACTGACAGGACGTCTAACTGGGGCTGTACCTAAATAATAAAGAAAATATAATTCAACCCATTCTTATTACGTTTACGAAGATTATATTTATGAATGGCTAAATGACACCCACGAGATTCAGCAGGTCCGTTTAATTCATAGCACACCCACGTATAGAGAGGAAATTAATAAATGACGATCTAATATTAAAATATGAGTATAAAATCACATTAAAGGTGCGTCATAATAGATGCGACTGTCACGAGCGACCAAGAAGTTTATTGATGTGGAAGCGGCTTGCATCCAGCGTCTTGCCGCCACTTTTTCATAGTAGTAACTTTAATTTTTTTAACTTACTAGTTATGACGAAATTTGAAAAATTACAAACCATAGAAGCGTAGTCTTTTACGATTCCAGTCAGATAAAACAGATCCAATAGAATGAAAGGGAATCGTATATTGTTCAGGGGTAGAAAAAAAAATCTCCTTTTTATGTGAAGAAGCGCGCGACGACGGAATAAATAGTTAAGACAGTACTCTCTAAGTGGTTGTGCGAGACCACAGACAATTTATACCGTTAAATATGTGAAAATACATAAATGTTAACGCGAACTTTACTCGTATAAGCCCTTAAGAGCCGCTTATATAGCTATACATTTCCAGTTTATAAAACAAGTCACGCAATATTGCAACAATATTTATCAATATATGTATTTGTGGGAAATTTTATTTCTAGTCCATATGCGGCTTAATATTACGGTAATGAGTTGCGACTTTAGTGGATAGAACATGACAAGGGAACAGCCGCGACTAATGCTTGCGTCTGTCATGTCGGTCGTCTGTCAGCGGAACGCTACCTTTAGTGTGGGCAGTAAACACGAACATGATAAGCTTTTGTCTGAAACTGTAGAGCTATTATTAAGAAAATAAATGGTGCTATTACTAAGTACTATGACGCAAGTAAACAGGCGAACTTTATATCCACCGCAAACAACCATACAATATAAATTTGTGTTTAGATTCATTCTACCAATTTTATAGATACACCTAAATTCATTTTGATTTTAGGGGTTTTTACTTTAAAGGAAAAAAACTAAGGCTTAGTTACGGTTTCCCAAATATGTAAAAAATATCAGTCAATGCTAACGAAAATAATATCTACGTCCACTCATGACTTATATAAATTTGCAATATATCAAAACCTAACTGTAACCCGTCGACCGACAAATATGAAATTTTGTTAAAAATAACATTTGCTCTATTATACATTGTATCTAGGGTGCGGGGCGTTTGCAAAAATATAATATTGGTGGACTTTTCACACACACCATCTAGCCCAAATTAAGTAAAGCTTGTACTATGGAAACTAGATGATTGATAGAATACATATATACTTTTTTGTAAATATATACTTATGGTACATAGAAAAACACCCAGACACAGAACAAACATCCATGCTCATCACATTTTTTTTTACACTGGGTGGGGATCGAACCCACGACCTACTACAGCTCAGGAGGCAGTCGTACTACCACTGAGCCATGAAGCCTGTCAAATACATAGATATACTGGATGAAACCAAAGTACCTGCTTGTTTCAAATTCCTAAGGGATTATCGCCTATAGATTACACATTTTCCCATACTTTTATAGGTTGATATGGCTTATTATCTTTAACTTTATATCTTTAAATTAACATTTATGGGTAGAAAACAGCTTTGTTCTTTGACGACCGCATAAGCAATATTAGCGGCATATTTTTTTTATTACTAAAAAAATACCTAATTTATACTATGAAGATTTTAATAAAACCTAAGACTGGCCTTTTTTAATTTAGTCTCGCAGAGTTTGCTGAAACGTAACTGCATTGATATTCCGCCAAATGATACATATAATTTCGGTATGAACCCAAACTTTGCCAAAAAAACTGGACAAAATGAGCTTTCGACCGCGAGAGATATGAATTGATGCTGCCAAATTTAACTCACATTTTAAAATTATTGTTCATAGACTTACAGAAATATGGATGTTGAACCAAGTACAAAGTCATAAGACTCAACTGGGCGGGACTCCCATATAACCACGCAGCCTCCCCCGAAGCGCGGTGGAATCAAAAAACCTGGTGGTATCCTCGGTAACAAAAAAAAGTACAAAGTCCAAGTCCGGCTTACCAAGTATAACTAATTTATTTGCGTGCATATGAACCAAAATGTTGTGAGCTCTCTACAACAATAGGACTACAAACTACTCGTACAACTTAAATTTCTACTTATTAGGATATTGATTACCATCCTTATGAGTTGGTCCTTATATTAGTTGAACTCTAGATTGTCATGTCTATTAGAACACAGCCGTAAAAAAGTAAGGAATTGCTTTTTGTGAGCAAAGTATCAGCCTGTGACATTGGTAAGGTTGGTAAGGTTACACATCTAGACTTAACAATTGTTACAAGCCCTCAAGGCCCTCAAGGTCAAAAAGTTGTAAACTAATTTAAGCTAAAACACTTTTTTAAACTATCACGGTCATTCATTTTTTTTTTTTTTATCAGACCTGTTTGTACAAACTGTCCCACTGCTGGGAACGGGCCATCTTCTCATTGTGAGAAGGGTTAGGCCATAGTCTGCCACGCTGGCCAAGTGCGGGTTGGCAGACTTCACACATCTTCAAGATCATTGAGAACTCTCAGACATGTAGGTTTCCTCACGATGTTTTCCTTCACCGTCTGCAGTTGGCGGCAATCAACAATACGCACATAACTTCGAAAAGACAGAGGTGCGTGCCGTGGGATTCGAACCCAGGACCAGCGGAACGCAAGTCAGACGGTCTCACCACTAGGCTGCCGGGAACTTAATAAACGGGAATAATGCTTTAATTTAAGCTAACCATTCAACTTGTTCAACAATAGAACGAATAGCTAACATGAATGGAAATGTTTTTTTATAGTAAGGAAGGACGTGGGTTAAAACATGATTTGCTGGAAATTGGCATATATGTATTTTTAAATAGGCTTGGGCTTGATCTCTAACTTGCCTGATATTAAGGGACTGTTGCAGTCTACGATGGAGCGCGCTTGCCTAGTAAGAATATAATATTTGCTCGCGATTTGAAGACACACAGATTCTTCTTCTTCTTTTTTGTATTGGACCCACATTAAAGCATTTGCCAGTGACAAGTATTAGGATTTTTTCAAGTTTCTTGAATAAAACAAGTTGTAAATGTTCTAGTCACAATTTAAGTCACGTATACAGTCAATTTATAAGTCGAGTCCTGCTTCAGTGAAGTGGTGGCGACTTTACTAGAAGCTTCTATGGAGTTTTGCCGACAACGAAAAATCACACTTTTTACTGCTTTATTTAACTTGCCCACACTCACGCACTTTATCGAACACTTAATGAATAAAACACCACCATTTTTATAGCATTAATGTTCAAAATAACACAAGCTTAGGAAAATAAAACAAAGCAACAACACGATACTAAGACGTTCCCGCCAAAACTCAAACACACAGATTATATCTATTTGGAAATACTCATTCAGGAAGCGTATTCCACATTTTGGTGGTACGAACAATTTAAGTGGAGCCAAGCGTTTCGTTGTTTGTTTGTTGTTTTGGAATATGCACCACTAAACGATATCACTTTTCATACTTCTTGCCATCCGATAGAAAAATGCCAAGGTAAAATCAGGTAACGTGTGATCAGAAGACAAGCCTGTTCGCGATTAAAAATAACCATAACAATTGATAGCTTGTATCAAGATATTTTATCGGATACTCACCTCGTTATCGCCTTAATATCCGATGTTATCAAAATAAAGAACCTCTTAATTTCCTCCTACTTTAAAGGAGAGCTTTTACTTAGGCTCATCGCCAAATTTTACATTCTCCTTAAAAATATAACTACGAAAAGCCACCGCCTAATATCACAATAATGACCTTAACTTTTAAGAGGCTAATAAAATACAAGATGGCCGCATCTCAAAATGAAAATTCTTTATAACAGCTTTAAAGTTGTTTCCCCATCTGTCCTCGCCATGAATAAGTTACAGACTACAGTATACCGAAGAATGCTTCTTTATGAACAAATTTGTGGTGGATCGGTGAAAAACAAGTGAGTACTTAATACTCTTAGAAAGCTATATGTTTACAAATTTATGTGTGTAAATCGCAGGGATTTGATGAAACCAGCATTTTAATGAAAAACCATAATGTGACAAAATGAACACATTTTAATGTCCGGTTTCTGTAACTTATAAGTATTCAATGTATCAGAGCTATGAGCTCTTTAGACGTCATTTTTGCTTATAGAAGATTAGGGTTTCGTTGCGTACTGGTATTTTGTCTACCGAGCCATCTTGTATTACAGATCGTAAGCAAAACAAAACATTCGTAAAAAACTGGTCATGAACCAAACCAAGTTATTAATCAAATGATGGTATATTAATTATATTTTAAGAGATATATTTTGAATAATATTTTGTTTTCTATTCCTAAATACTACATATTAATCCTATTGATATATGAAAGTAACTTTGTCTATCGTCTGTCTTTCTGTCTGTTTGTTACCTCTTCACGACTAAACGGCTAAACCAAAATCCATAACCAAACGTTATGAAATTTGGCACGGAGTTTTTTTTTTAAACCTGGACAAGGCTATATTTTATCATCATAATTTTTCATCACTACGCGGGTGACACCGCGGGGCGCAGGTATATAGATGTCGTATAAATTTAAGTAGTTTAGCTCCTTTGACCGAATAATTTCGTGTTTTATTTTTACAATATTTACTCAACATCCCCGATCTGCTCAGAGTAATGATGCATCATTACTCTGAGCACCCATGCTCATCACACAAATGTTTGCCCTGGGTGGGGATCGAACCCACGACCTACAGCTTAGCAGGTAGGACATAATACCAACTGAGCCACAAGGCCAGTCTAATTGTTATGATAGTTAACATAACTTAGCGAACCTAGCTCGTACTAGATTTATATAGGTTACCCTTGAAACGTTTGGCGCTGCGCCCAATTCTCTTAATCTATGAGAGACAAACGCTATAAATTGACGTTAATTGACCGAGCGAGCGAAGCGTCGGCGTTTCAGAAGCCGATTTCCCTTTCGATTGTATTTTTGTATGTATCTTTGTTCTCTACAGGTCATATTTTCCATACAATCTTGATGTCATTGGGTTCTATTTATTTGAATTGTAGTGTCGTGGGCGATTTTTTATAGAATAAATAATTCCCCTGAAATGGAGATAAGTCCGCTATGTCACCATTTACCATCCGACTAAGATCTTGCCAAGAAAGTTCCGAAAGTTTTAAGGGGGTAAAAATTGGAGACTTGGAATTTGTTGGGGTAAAATGGGAGATTTGTGAAGTTTTTTGCGTCTTTTTTGTTTCCTGAAAGCAATCTTGGAATTTTCAAGGTTAGTGTAAAGTAAATAGAAATCTTTCAGATCGACGAGCTTTATCTTCGGCCACACCGTTGCTTAACATCAGTCGAGTTGGAAGTCAATCGTAGATCTAAGTATGTAAAGTAAAATAAAACTGCGTAACTGCGGGAACATTTAATAAATAGAATAAATAAATAAATAATAAATATTTGTGGACACCATCTAGCCCAAACTAAGCAAAGCTTGTACTATGGAACTAGATGGCTGATAGAATACATATATACTTTTTTTTTTGTAAATATAAAAAAAATATGTGGACATTTCACACACACCATCTAGCCCAAACTAAGCAAAGCTTGTACTATGGAATTAGATGGCTGATAGAATACATATAAACATTTTTTTGTAAATATATACACAAAATACATAGATACACCCAGACAGAACAAATATCCATGCTCATCACACAAATGTTTGCCCTGGGAGGGGATCGAACCCACGACCACGACGAATTTAACATTCTATTTGGATTATAATTTTGCAGAATAAATTTCCAATGGTCAAGTGACATATGTTGACTTCCTTGCCAATCCATTTCATTTAATTATAACTTAATTTTCTACACTTCATTATTACTTTTACATTCTACTGTATATTGTTCCGCGCCGCTCCCCTCGTATTAGTAATCGTTTTGTATGTAGCTCCTGCAATACAGGTTTTCCTAGTGCAGGGACCACAAGCACATACTATCAATGTAAATACTTGCTTGGTCAATAAATTATTTGTATTTTTAAATAAATATTCTATTTATTTATGAACTTGGAAGACAAAAATAACATAGTGCCTTATATTTAGGAGAAATAACTAGTACTCAACCATTTAATATCTGTAAATATTATTAAACCAAAGACAGACAAAGTTTTTAAAAAAACAGTACATAATATAATAATATATTAGGAAAACTACTGGAATATCATTCGAGTTTCCTGTACTTCGACTATCATTCCCTTCGCCATTTGACTTTGAGCCCTCAAATCCCTTATGATTATCCCCTTTAAGGCTCCTGAATAAAATACTTATCCTAGTAGGCCCTAGGATTAACATTTGGTTAAGTAGATGAAGTACCTAAGAAGCAAATAATAAGATAGTTTTGTTACAGACGTGGATATCAATTTTCTTTGGGTTGGGGAACTAATCTCGGCCAGGAAGTATGTATGCCGTGTTTCAAATCATATTTATGGTTGAGTCATTCGGACATTTAGGTTTTTTATTTAGTGAGAGCAATTCTGCTATACGCTCACTAAAACTTAAACTAAATTGAAGTAAAACATGCCGAATTTTTCTAGCCGCAGTAGGAAGAGAAATTAGACGCGACTTTTAGATCTGTCAAGTTATTAAATTTAAGCTTGGGGTTTCACTATACCCCAATATCTATATTGGTGCCTATTATGAAGATACCACTAAACTAATTAAAAAAAGGCAATAAATACGCCAGCGTATTTCCCGCCATTGTGCGCTGGCTGGCATGCCATACGCTAGCGTATCGTTATTCCTCTCCTTGTTGTACTCCCCGCCAGTTAACTATGACATAATATTTTTTTCTGCTCTAACTCGTTCATAGACAGGCAAAATGACAAACTACCAATCAGATACGTTAGAATTGATACTTCCGAAATAAATTTCTGTGTAAATTGCATCAGAATGACGCGCGCGGTCAAGGTTATAAACACGTAATGGCGGCCGCTCTTGCCATCTATTTATAAATACCGATTTTATGTATTTATTTCGATTAAATACATATTTTGTTATGTTTTACACGTGGCAAAACCAGTAATAAAGTTAGTGACAGTGTCAAATACATGTCTGTGTGATCAAAAAAATCGAAATATTTGTTTCGAACCGAACGCCGACGGACCTTTTTTGTGCCGAAATTTGAGTGTTTTTTTGTGACTTTTATGTTGTGATTTTTTTTTCAAAATAAGGTTTCATTATATACTTCAAAATTAATAGTAATATGTGACCGATATATATCCAGTGATACGATACAAGTGTTAAATTAAGTATGTGATGTGTATATTAATCACAAATATGAATCTAAACGCATACATGTCGAACGAACAATAGTATCCGAAAAGCCGTGCCAGATGTCCGCCGTCGGTATTTATAGCCGATTTTGAAACATAGTTTCAATTACAACAGGTATGTATGTTGCATGTTTTTTATTTGTTATGTTATTAATAATAAGACTGCATATACAGATTTTTAAATAAAGCAACCCATTTTGCTCAATAACGTCCTAATTGACTTCGCGTATTTTTTTCAATTATCTATCATCATTATCATCAGCCCGAAACGAGGTTTTGTATGGTCTCTAATAGATAAATAAAACACATTTTTATCGACTAAACCATTACAAAACCAGAAGCTCATAAATTATACTATTCATAAACAAAAGTTACAAGCCATTCCAACTTAAAGAATATCAAGTTCACATTTTGTAAGCATGACCCTTTTTTACGACCGTCCTAATTGGCCACTTGAACCGCACGTGCTTTATGACGATCTTGTTAATCTAAACAATGTATGGGATGATGTTATTTTTTCTCGGATATCTGTATATTGTTGTTTTTTAAAGCCAAAAAAACAATAATATGTATGAAATGTTTTTAATATTTTTTAATATGATTTTTTTCGTAAAAAATGGTGAAAAAAAATCGCATGCTCAACTTTAAGCCTAGATAGGGGATACTTTTTTTAATTAAAATACATATGCGTTGGATATCAGTTAGCTTTATTCAGTAGGATTACAGTGATATTAATTTTATATATAGTTTTCATACAAATTTTATTTTTTATTAATTTTTTAATAGCGCGCGGCAAAAAAATCAAAAAAATCGCGGGGGGGCGTGCCATACGCGGGGGGCAAATAAATACGTGACCTTTCACCTGTGCCCGCGGAGGGGATATTTATGGTTGAGTCATTCGGACATTTAGGTTTTTTATTTAGTGAGAGCAATTCTGCTATACGCTCACTAAAACTTAAACTAAATTGAAGTAAAACATGCCGAATTTTTCTAGCCGCAGTAGGAAGAGAAATTAGACGCGACTTTTAGATCTGTCAAGTTATTAAATTTAAGCTTGGGGTTTCACTATACCCCAATATCTATATTGGTGCCTATTCTGAAGATACCACTAAACTAATTAAAATCACTAAATTGAAAAATCGAATGAAATTCTGTGTACAATTTATTATAAATATAATGATTTTAACATTTTAATTAGTTTACCGGTGCCTTCAAAATTGCCCCCGATATATATCTATGTATAATAATCAAATCTACCCAGATTACAAGATTTTGTAGTAACACAAATAAAGTAACAGTAAAAAAAATAAACTGAACGATAATATGTAGGTACCTACTTACATAAGGTTAGGTTTTATAATAAATTTATCATATATAATTTTTATAATAATCTCTTCCGGGTAACCATCTATTTTATTATTTTTGTCAGCCCTGTTTATACAAACTGTCCCACTGCTGGGCACGGGCCATCTTCTCATCATGAGAAGGGTTAGACCATAGTCTGCCACGCTGGCCAAGTGCGGGCTAGCAGACTTCACACATCTACAAGATCATTGAGAACTCTCAGACATGTAAGTTTCCTCACGATGTTTTAAATTCACGTCTATTTTCCCTTACATTTCAGCCGCTTCTGTTAAAATTAACTTGAGCCAATCTAGTTCCCTAAAATAACGTAGTGTATATATTTATATATGTACATTATGTTTAATGTATGTATGTTTCTATAATACCTCATACTGCCTAACTGGCTTGACCGATTTTGAAGTGAAAGGTTTCGTTTGATTTGTCTTTACTTCCCGAGTATTATACCTAGGCTTTTTTCTATAAAAATACAACTCTCTCAATAATTAAAAAAATTGCAGTTGTTCGTAAACTTCAACGAACTTTTTCATCAAATAACTTATTTTACATATAATGTCCTAAAGAATGCTCAAATAAATAAAATTTACATTAGTTTTGAGCATACATTCTCGAGAAAATATACACAAGTGTACCTACTAAGAAAATCCCTTTTATGCAGTCGGGTATTTTATTTCTCTTTTAATGTAGATACTTCTAACAGATTTCTTCCTAAGTCTGTGATATTTGTATAAAGACGATATCGCACACTATGCCGGATGTGATGCCGGGACTCAAAGGATACAATAATTGAAATTTTCGGCCCACTTTAATATTAAATTTTATTTCAAGTCGTTGCGCAATCAGAATCTAGTATAAAGCGATAAAAGCCTACAATCAGCTATAGTGGCTATTACGTGCCTCTTGAATAGATTGTTTGAACGTGAAATAGCCTTCGAAATTTCATTACATCTCGGATGTTGTAGGGGAAAAGGTTTAGATTTATTTGACACAAACGACGGACCTAATCGGCTTCCCTTTTCCTAATAGTGGCGTTATAATTTACAATAACTCACGACTGTAGCAAAAATTGTTTTGGAGTCTTTGTAATCCTTTATTCGCTGTTGTTACGATTTTAGGCTTCCGCGCCGAATGAAAGCCAAAGGGCTATTACTAAGCCACCGCTGGCTAACCGAGAAACGTTAACCACACACTTGTCCGTGCACTGATAACCAGCATTTTGTACATCTTGCCCTCTAACCTTCTAATAAGCTGTGCCTTCATCTAACCTTCTTAACTACGGTCAAATGTGACATCAAAACGGCCTCATAGTCTGATGTCCCGTAAGGGAAAGTAGGCGTGATTTTTAACCAACTTCAAGAAATAAGGAACTTATCAATTCGTATGTATTTAAAAAAAAATGTTGCCTCAAAACTCCGTCATACAAAAATTTATTTAGGAAATTGTTTATTTGAAAGGATTGGTTCCATAGAAATTTCGTCAAAATCAGTTCAGTAGTACGGGCGTACTATCAGTTATCCGATCGGCAAGTAGTAGTGTGCAATTATTACTGAGCTACAGAGAGCAAGACCTATTTACAGTATAAATAAATAAATATAATTATTTACTTATTACAGTTTAAAATACTGAAACAACCGACATCAAAGTACGCAATTTCATTTACTTGGAAGACTTATTTTTTCCAATTATTCGTAGGTGTGGTACAGCACAGGCAGATCAGAAAAGAGTTCTTCCACTTCACTACAAAACAATTTATCGCCTACTTTGGCGTGACCTTTATTAGCTAACATTTACTCGTTACAATAATTTGTATCAAAGAGAAAATAGGCAAGTATTCTACAAATTCCATAGAATTCACAATTCGTAAAAATCTATAATAAGTTTTCGACTTCACCGAAATCCATATAAAGTTTCCATGGAGTGGATTTCGTGAGAGTATTCATACTGTTAACACGACGCTATGAAATAAAATTATCATACATTTATGTTTGTTGTGTTGGACATTTCTAACGCGGAGTTTGTCGTAGTTTGTCAATGCATCATTCAGCTGGGACCGACTATGCGGTTAAAAACTTCCACCTCATAAAAATGTATGTGTGCGTTTATCACATCAGGAGTTTAGGGAGTAGTAGTTCCGAACGAGTTTTTTGATGGGAAAGCTTGCAATGACATTGATTGGCATACATATATTTTTAAAATTTTTAAGCAAATCTAAAAACAAAGCTAAGCAAAGTTGTCGGCTGATTTAGATAATATTTTGTAGAACCATTCAATACAGAATTTTGAACAGTAAGTTCAAAAATGGGCAGCAGATCTCACAAGCACAGACTTCCTTGTTCAACAAGTAATTCCGCAAAAGTTTGTGCTCGCGAAGTCTAGTGTTCGTAAAACTACTAGCAATCAGAGGCGGACTAGCAGTCCTAGGCACCCTAGGCGGAGTAAAATCAAGTGCCACTTTTCAGCACTGATGCTCTTATTATCAACATCAACGGGGGGGGGGGGTCCGTGATGTCCGAAATGCTACAATACCATATAATGTGGCTTAGGTCTTAGGGGTAATCCGCCTCTGCAAACATGTGCGCACCACAAGCCAGCGAGAGAGTATTTTTGTTTATAGCACGCTTTTATTAGGTCGACCTGTATGTAACTAGCTATGTAATGAAATCTAAGATAACTAATTTAACCATCTTCCAAGGATCGTAGCGTCATGAAAATTCGCAGCTGTATGTAGTTCTGATGACAATACAATAATATGGTACTGTCGAACTGATCTGATGATGGAGCCGGAAGATATGAACTAGAACTTCATGATGGAACATCGTATCATAGCTGTGTTTGGATTTGTTAGAAAAGTCTTGTAATGAACTTTGACCCCAATAATTTGTAGCGTGTTTTTTAGTTTTTTAAACTGTAATTTATTTATTATACTGTTCGTCGGACAATCAGTGTATTTTTTCGAGCGTTTGATCGCCAGGTGCCCCTAATATCTGGCACCCTAGGCCCGGCCCTTTTCGGGCTTTAGGGTAATCCGCCTCTGCTATATAGTAATACATATCAAAAGTGGTTTCACTTTAAATATATCTGATGAATACAGTGTGTATTACATAGGTTCTTGAACTCAGCAAAGTTCTGGGTATCATTAAATAATAATGTCCAAACGTGACACCATGGGATGTTTTTTTATTTATTTATAAAATATAAAGTAGGTATTATTCAAAAACAAATTACGAATCTTACGTGACTTATTTACGTACGTATTTTATCCAACTTCAAAGATCAAGAGTTCGGCGTTAGCTTGTCACATCACCTGTTACTTTTCCCCAAATTAGAAGTTTTCTGCCAAGACACCTTGATAACTTTTGCAGTAGGTATGACGTTAATTTGACATGTACATATTAGGAGTCCGTCTACGTATATCTAACAAGTTATAATATATTTATGAAAGTGAAGTTTCGTCCAAATGACAAGAGTTTTGAAGAATAGCATTGTGTGAGTCAGTAGCATAAATATACATATAATAATAAAACATACGGGATCGACGCATGTCCAAGAACGCAAAAGACCATTTGGCCTTTTGCTTATTTAAAAAAAATATATACCTCTAGCTACATGTATCAAATACAACGCTCGCGCGTTGTATTTGTCCCAACGACCACTGGAAGGCAAAATCGCGGATTTTCTACAAAAATTTAATTTTTATCATACTGTGTCATAGATTATAATTTTTTGTAATAATAATACGAGTCTCGCAAATGTGAGGTAAGATGTTTGTGGTGAAATGCGAACGACCCAAATAAAAATGCACTTTTTCGCAACCTCCAACGAACTATATTGTAATAAATAAGTGTTTTTTCTAGAATTATTCTAAAGAATGGGCATTTATAAACTTTTACATCGATTATAAGCATACTTTCTCATAAAAAATGTGGACTCATCGGCGTATCAAACTTAAAGAAATCGTAAAAAACGCTTTTCTCCAAACGGGTGTTTTGTTTTTCTTTTAATATAGATACTTCTTTCCATATCATTTTTATGTATAAGAGTTTGTTTGGATCAAAATGAAATTGTCACACTCGGACGGGATTAACGACTGCGAACTACAGACTCATAAGCAGAGAAGATACGTGTTTTTTCAACGTAGAAAAAAAAACATATATCAGCAGTAGACCTGTACTGGCAAATACTTTTACAACTTAGACGGAAAGTCTAGACTCGGATTCGATATTGTGCGTATTGTTGATTGCCGCCAACTTCAAACGGTGAAGGAAAACATCGCGATGAAACCTACATGTCTGAGAGTTCTCAATGATCTTGAAAGATGTGTGAAGTCTGCCAACCCGCATTTGACCAGCGTGGTAGACTATGGTCTTACCCTTCACACAATGAGAAGATGGCCCGAGCTCAGCAGTGGGACAGTTAGTATAAACAGGGCTGTTTTTTTTTTTTTTTAATAGCCCTACTGATGGCTGATGGTCTCGAGCGGAGACCACGCACCAGCAAACGCAGGGTTGTATATTTCTATAACATTATCAAAATCATACATAAAAGAACGAATTCGCCGAAAACTTATCCGCCCGTAATAAGTATTTTTACCGCACGACTTTTCAGATCGGTCGTGATTAGCGGAATAAATGGAATATATTTCCGCCCACGGGCGTGAAGCAGAAAAATCCTCCGCCTATCACCCCCAAGGGTGAAATTTTAAGATTCCGGCCTATTACTTTCGAGTATATCAAATTTCTGTGTAATTTAACGTATTTTTAGTATCGTTTAAGTACCTTAGCGGCTTGTTATTTTTATGCAAATAGCTGATAGTAAGTCTTTCGTCGTTTCGTTAGTCAGAATCGGTTTAATTAAGTGTGAAACCTTCTTTAGGCGCTCTTAGTACTTTATTCTGTGGATATTGATATATATTTTTTTTATTCTGTCAACCCTGGTGTTAAGCGACAGTTAAGGTCTACAATGGAGTGCGCTTACCTAGAAGAAACCTATTCACTCGCGATTTGAAGACACCTAGATTATGAGATTGACCCGTGACGCTCGTCTATGTAACGCTCGTTTGGGTAAAGTCAGCTAGAGTCGACTATTAAGGGAGCAAGAGAGATAGTTCATGCGTCCAGCTATACTGCTATTCTTTTGCATTTTAACGACTCAATCCTTACGTGGCATTGCATTGCGCTCGTCACCATGAAAATCGCACTAAGCTCAGTAATTTCACCGACAATATTAGAAACTCTGGTACACAAAACTCAGCGTTTGCAAAAATATCCTTATATTATAAAAGCGAAAGTAACTCGTGTGTGTTTCTTGCCTTTTTACGATCAAATAGCTATCAAGATCAGATATAACAGATTGTTACGAAATTAACTATAAAGATGGATGATTGAAATTTCTTCACCATCACTATTTTTCATACCAAATGCGGATGAAACTGAGGGGCACAGCTATTATGTGTTCAACCAGTTGCGCTAGCCATTGGCCTTCGACAAGATCCTTGATGCTTTTTTGATCCTTTCAAGTGATGTGACGAGGCAGTCGCTGGCATAATAGTTCCATCACGTTGCTTGCCTAGAAGAGCTCACTTTTAGCGATAAAACCGCTCGTTGTTGCTCTAGTTACATTTTATATAATTATGTACTTAATTTTGTTAATTTTATGGTGTGTACAATAAAGAGTTTATCTATATATTTCTTCTAATTTATTCTATCTCATCTCACTAATGATTTCAACTTATCTTACGAAAGTCCTTCCTCACACCCGTTGTAACTCACACATAGAAACTCTCACGTAAGGAGCAAAACTCACTATGGAAGAGAGCAAGTACTGTGTATTGGAGTAGGCACCTACCAAGGTTTGATTTGATTCCGATGAACGTCTTACGTTTGATTCGGGGAATATTCTAGAAAATTCTACATAAAACATCTGCTTTTACTGACACAATAAAAACGCCTACTTTTAAACATATCTGACATATTTTTGAAGTCAAAACATTCCACCGAAGGTAGAATAACCAATAAGTCGTGGACGCACTCACGCTTCTACAACAGTTTCTGCAACAGTTCTAAGAGTTTACATCTTATAGCCGCGCAAAGTTGGCTCACGCTCATTTTTATCTCACTTTTTCTGAATCTTAGATCTTAGACTGAGACAATAGTTAAAACGAGCCAACTTTGAATTGTGATTTTTTTAAATCACTTCTTCTTTTGTAACTCTTTTTCAGGAAGCAAGATAAAAACGAGTGTGTACTCTTTGCACGGTTATAAGTGCGTGCTTACGAAATCGAGCGATTGCGGGGCGGGAGTGACAGCGCGTAGCAGTGCGGCAAGCGGAGCGGCGCGGCGGCGTAGACCCGTTCTCGAAACAGCGGATAATTGCGCGGCGTTACTACGGCGTAGGCTATTCCAAATAGCTGTAGTTAGGTGCCCGTTCGAAAATAACTGTAATAACAAGTAAAAAAAAACTGAAAAAACCGTCTTCAAATACGCAATATGTAATGCCTGCAGAAAAGTGAATGCATACGGACAATACGCGACTTTGTTATTCACTTTTCTTCAGTTGTTTGGATGATACTTTACCAGTTATTTTATTATAAAAATCAAAGTACCGAACCGATTTTAATAAAATTAATATGAGACCACCTCTGAAGTATGATCTATCAAATACAAAAATATACTTTTCTTCAGTTGTTTGGATGATACTTTACCAGTTATTTTGTTATAAAAATCAAAGCACCGAACCGATTTTGATAAAATTAATATGAGACCACCTCTGAAGTATGATCTATCAAATACAAAAAGAATCATCAGAATCAATGCACAGTTTGCTGAGTAATTGGTGAACAAACATACAAAAAAAACATACAGACCGAATTGATAACCTCCTTCTTTTTGGAATTCGGTTAATAATGCTTTCTACCACGCATTACTTTCTTGAATTTTGCAATCATACACTGCCCTACGTAGTTCACGACTGTTGTCCACCACGATGTGTTCGAGAACGGTCCAGTCAGAGACCCGTCTAAATGTATGCATTTGATAGCACCGTGCCGCCGCCGCTCCGCAATCGCAGAGTTCGTGAGCAATCAATTTTTAACTGTAACATATCTGAGTTACCTCCTCAGTAGCGTAGTGGGTTTCCACGTAAATCGTAAGTCAAACAAAGCGGCCGGACGCGGCCAACAAAATGCGGTCCCGACAGATAACTCAGTAAGTCCTACGAGCCACTTCATTAGACGAGCCAGACATTACGGTAATGCTGGCTTCGAATAACACTTTGTTGCATGTGGATTTTGCAGCACTCGAACTTTTCAACTTTTTAATTATTATTATTTAGAAATTATAAAGTTAAAATTATTTTTATGTACGTAAATTAAATTAGAGCAAATAGAAATTTTTGTAGAAGTGATGTTGTTTTCGAGTTGCCTATACGACGATTTTTTTATAAGTTCATTCAGTCATTTTATATCTTCAAAAATGTTGGCATGCGCGAGCGAGACGGACGATGGTCGAACTACGAACTTGTAGGGCTGTTTATTGTATATTAACTGTTAAAATAGGTTTTACTTAGTTTCATTATAGAGAAGGTTAGTTTACCTAAACGCTATCCTCCTCCCATGGATTTCCAGAAAGACCGGTTGGAAGCGGCTTGCATCCAGAGTCTTCCTGCCACTTGTATGATATCTTCTATCCATCTTGTGGCTGGTCTTCCTACGCTACGCTTGCCGGTTCGTGGTCTCCATTTGAGAACTTTTCGGCTCAATCGGCCGTCAGTTCTACGTGCTATGTGCCCTGCCCACTGCCACTTCAACTTGCTTATCCGCTGTGCTTTGTCAGTGACTTTTCAAACACCAAACTACTGAACAGATTTTGATGAAATTTCTATGGAACCAATCTGAAATTATATTCTTCAAAAAAAAAACTTTCCAAATCGTTTTTTTTTTATCTGTTAAATCGCTATGCGATTATGTCAGCCCCGCAAATCGATTTATAAATGACGGAGATATCCAGTAACAAACGAAAACAACCGAATCGATAACTCCTTTTTAAAGTCGGTTAAAAAAAGTGTCGAGTGAGAGTGAGATGAGAGAGAAACAGCCACCCAATAACACCTATTTAAAACGCTCTTTGTTTAAAACGCCGTAGTCTCATTTTGACAAGTGTAATGAATGTAAAGTCCGATAATTCTAAATAATCAAGAGGATTTTTTTATAATGAACCGTTCGATGGGTTGAGTTAATAAATTAAAACGAATTAACCCTGAGCCGGGTCTCGCATTGCGAAGTAATTTGTTACCGGAGCATTGTGGGCTGACGTATGAATATGGATTACTATAGAACTCTGGCGAGAATTAGGAACAGTTACGCATAGTAGGTAGGTAGATAAACTATTTACTCATCACCATCATCAGCCAACTCTATTCTACTGCTGGACAGCGACTTCTCTCATTTCCCATTCGCAAAACTTTTTATTATTTCGCATTATTTTAACAAAATATTGAGGGTTAAATATAGAACAGTACACTTTTTGCTATTTAGTAGGAAAAGTTATTCGTAAAAATTTGTCCATTGGCCACAATAATCGACCAAGTGTGTACAAGACCACGCGCTAAGTAGGGTTCCGTAGTTGCACATCGCAATTTATGTAAATTTAAAACAATCTCTTGAAAAAATGGTTTTCGTATACTCCCACTATTTTTATGTTGCCTATTCAAGGATACCCCTCGCTATGAGTAGATGAGAAAAAATAATTCATCCCCACTTTATGTGCAGAGCGATAGCTTTGAGCAAAGCCGCGGATAGACAGATGGACATGGCATAATTGTAAGGGTTCATTATTTACTACGAAACTCTAAAAATGGTGCCTCTAATTTTAGAGTTTCGTAGAGAATTATTTTTTCGTTTTACGGCTATGTTGAATCAAAATCTCCGACTACAATTAACCGTTAGTCGGTTGGTCTATGTAATACCAAGTCTAAAAGGTACATACATACATATAATCCACTATTCGCTCTAGATAAGCGGGAATGTTGTGGACGTCGATAGAGCACTGTCCAAGATAAATCTATTATCTATTGCCAAAGACAAGAATATATTTCTCAGAAAACATAGTCGTGAAGATGGCAGAGAAAATGATACAGAAATACACAATTATGTGTATGAGAAAGTTAATGAACAAATAACTGAAATAATATACGGAGCAAATTTGTGCGCCTTGCTTAAAAAAATGGAGAACTTAGGCCAATTGCTGTCGGCACAGTTTATCGTCGTCTAACAGCTAAGATTTGTGTCAACCACATAAAAGAACCGCTTCGTGAGGAGTTTCAACCATCCCAGTTAGGTTTTGGTTCAGGCGGTAGTTGTGAGGCGGTACACGCTTTACGTACCTATTTAGAACAAAAAGGTGGTGAAGTGGTGTTTATGAGATCAGTATTTACAGCTTTGAAGTTATCAAGTTCAAAAGGACAGCGAAAATTCTAAAAAGTATGTAAGCTAAACACTTAGCTTACATCATCATCATCATAAAAAAAAACATGTACAAAAATACTAAGCATAAAACCCTTATTTTGAATTCAAATAATTCAACTAGTATCATGCTGAACTGGCTGACTGCGTAAGAAGGACGGTACCATTATTCGAATGTATGTATTTTTGTGTATATGTATTTATGTATGTGAGTATGTATATATGTTTATATATGATCGACTACAGCCTAAACGGCTTCGCCGATTTTGATGTGTGAAATGTCGTTAGATTGGTCTTTACTCCCTGAGTGTCTTGAGCTATAGGACCGGCTTGTAGCGGACACATCATACTTATATTGTAGCGTTTTCTTTTGTTTTGTTTGATATTATGTGTCTTCCGTGAATAAATATATGTCTATGTTTATGTATATTTTTAATAATAATAGTAACACATCTTTAAAAAAACTGCTTTTCTGCAGTCGTTTTTTTTTTTTATGTAGATACTTCTTTATTTAATGTGTTGTTGCGCTAATTATGTATTTTTTTCGTTGTTGTATATTTTTAACCGACTTCCAAAAAGGAAGAGGTTTTCAATTCGTCTGTATGTTATTTTTTTTCGAAAGGTATATATACTTCCCAAGTGGTTCCATAGACATTTTATCAAAATAAGTTTAGTATTTGGGTTTTTATAACAAAATAACTGGAAAATATTGTCCTAAGAGTAAACGAATTGCGTATTTCGAAATCGTTTATTTTTTTGTTTTTTAAACGATTATTTGTTGTCACAATAAAATCCATGTCTATGTCTATCTAATAAAGATTTTACTCGTATGCTTAGTCTTACTCTTCTTAGATTTTTATTTATATAGTACAAGTACAAGTAAGTATAGTAATAACCTGCCAATAAATGTGACTGAAAAAACGTTGAAGTAAGCACAATAGAGAAAAAATAGAAATGTGTGCTTAATACGTCCATGTACTTTTTATATCTGAAATATAGAGGCAGTTCTCCTATCGTTGATTCAGATCCAATCTTATCCACGACTCTCGATATGACCTCAGCTGCTGCCTGCAATATGCTCGGAAGGTGAGCCTGAATGAAGGAGCGTAGAATTGCTGATCTGTGTGGAATACAATAGATTTAATAGCAGAGCTTTATGCTCGCCCATTTTGTATTGTGTGGATGTAAATAATCGTTGTGAATTGTTCCTGGAGCTGTCTATTATGTTGGTATGGATTGTGACGTCACTATAGGTAGGTAGAACGTATTTCAGAAACAGTTATTCCTAGTCACACATGTCGTATCGAATTTTGATTTAAATAGCGGACTCATTAAGAAACAGGGTAATTTTAGAACTGTGTAATTGGAATTTAAAATTTTGGGCTATATTCCTCGCTTCGCTACAAACGAATCAGTGGCCAAGAGTAAGAAGTATTGGTAATAAATATTAGACTTGTGAATTATTTATACACATAGTCGTTACATTTATACGGGCACCCTACACGCTCGAATAAAATGTTTATATCATTGGATCTAGTTACATTTTTTTTTTGGGAAATTTTATAGAGCCGTTTTTGAGGCAAGTATTTATACTAATAATAAACAATCAAAGGGAATTGGATACCAACTGGCCAATATAACGCAGAACATAAACACACACAAACAAATATTATTAACAGGAAAACAAAATGTAGACTCTCTTAAATTATCTCTCTATTTTTAACTGACTGCGTAAGAAGGAGAGTTATGTTTTTTGAGTGTGTGTATTTATGTATTGGGTATGTAGGTATGACTGTATGTATGTTATTATATGATAGCCTACAGCCTAAACGGCTTGACCGATTTTGATGAGCAAGTTGTCGTTAGATTTGTTTTCGCTTCCAGAGTGTCATAGGCTATATTTTTTTGTAATAATAATACATCTCTTGCAAAAATGAAATAAACGCGTTTTTTCGTAACCCCCAACGAACTAGTAGAAAGTCGGCGAATTACCACCCATTTGTCCTTGAAATGCCGAAAATCCGTACTCAGCGATATCGATCCACATTCTTGTTGCGTAGTGCACAAGAATGGAATTCTTTGCCGCCATCTCTGTTTCCTGAGACCTACAATCTTGGAATTTTCAAGGATAGAATGAATAGATAACTTCTAGATCGACGAGCTCCATCCTCGGCCACACCGTCGCTTAACATCAGGCGAGTTGATGGTCAATCGTAGATCTATCTTCTATAAAAAAAAAAAAAAAAACTTAATAAACAAGTGATTTTACTAGAATTATTCTAAAGAATGCGCATTTATAATCTTTTACAGCAATTTTACGCATACTTTCTCACATAAACTTACACTCAACATCGTATCAAGCATAACGAAATCGTAAGTTAGACTGCGAAAAATGCTTTTCTGCAGTCGGGTATTTTGTTTTTAAAAGTTCAAAGTAATTTTATTCGCTGTAAATTGTGGATTACAAGATCTTATGATTTTTTACAGCTCACAATTTTAACCTTATTGGCATGCGAACTTAAAAACTAGCTAGTAGACTAAAACAGAGTAATTAAATGCTACATAACATTAACAATTTTTCTTTTAAATTATATAGTTGTTTGTCGACGACCTTCCAAATTACAGGAACACGCTGATTGTTGTATGCTTCCGACCGGTCTTCTTGGAAATCCATGGCCTAAGTAAAGGCCTAATAAACAAAGTTAGAGAAGAAAAGAAAGAAGTGAAGTGAAGTAGAAGTGAGAGTTTCCGGCAGCCTAGTAGTGAGACCGTCTGACTTGCGATCCGCAGGTCCTGGGTTCGAATCCCACGGCGCGCCGTGGGATTCGTGGGTGCGCGCCGCGGCGCGCACCTCTGTCTTTTCGAAGCTATGTGCGTATTGTTGATTGCCGCCAACTTCAAACGGTGAAGGAAAACATCGTGAGGAAACCTACATGTCTGAGAGTTCTCAATGATCTTGAAGATGTGTGAAGTCTGCCAACCCGCACTTGGCCAGCGTGGCAGACTATGGCCTAACCCTTCTCACAATGAGAAGATGGCCCGTTCCCAACAGTGGGACAGTTTGTATAAACAGGGCTGTTAAAAAATAAAGTTAATTTTGGCGCCCTTTTATTAACAAAAAATATCGTACTCAGTTCTAGAATGTCAAATTGCGTCAATTCCGTCTTATATTTTATACACACCACAAAAATTTGCATTTAAGCATATCCGTGTAACGTTCAATTCCAGGTAAATGTGCCGTGTGGGAAATGTATGACCCAATATGTCTTATCTCGCTACTTCGCCTTATATCGGCAACTTTATCACTTCCAAACCGTACGCAGCTATGGGCTCACGCTTCTCATTATTTAGTAACGGAAAATTTATCTATGGTTTCGTTTTTGAGAAAACTTTTTTGAGTATTTATATCATCATCATTTCAGCCATAAAAAAATTAAAAACCGGACAAGTGCGAGTGAAACTCGCTCACCGAGGGTTCCGTACAAACTAGTAGATAAAAGGGAGAAATTATATTTTTTTATATTTTCCTTCTTAAACCGCAAATTATACATCGTAAAAATAATTAAAAACCTGTTTTAGCTTGTGCTAATGAAGCTCTTTCATAATATATGATACCCCATCATACATGATACGGTTAATTTACTTTAAAATTTGGACCCTCATTCCTTGCATAAAGACACTATTTTTTTTGATTAAATTAAAAAGTCCAGTTTTCGGATTATTTCCTATATGTGCACTCTTACGCAATGCTTCTTGCCAAATTTCATAGTTCTGGGTCAACGGGAATTACCCCATTAGTTTTGATTCCCTTGTACCACCGCGTGAACCAAAACCCAACTGGGATGATTGGAAGCGGCTTGCATACAGCGTCTTCCCGCCACTTCTATGAAGTCATCAATCCATCTCGTAGTTGGAGTATTTATATTTAAAGCTAAAAAGTACAACATAGAACGACCAGCCACAAGCTGGCCGGCTAGTGACAGAAAGAAGCTGGATGCAAGGTTCTAATCGATATTTTTGGAAATCCATGGGGAGGTATATGTGCAGCAGAGGACTTCTGTGCAGCAGAGGACTTCTGTGCCTGATATGATGATGATGATAAAAACTAAAAAGCAGTCTTTAACGCAAACCTGGAAAATATACACGACATATATATGCTTAAAAATGTTGTGATGCGCGATAGAGATAGCTGCGCGCGTTGAGCCCATTCTTAAGGCTGCGATAAAAGTGAAAGGGATAGAACGCCCTCGCATCACAACATACAACATTTTTAAACACAAAATAAAAGAGTGGAAATGTTATAAGTTTCCTTCTATTTTATTTATTTGAATAAGTGAAAATTAAGAAAAAAAATACACGTTACCATTTTATTTAACTTTAAATATTCCTGTACGGAAATAAAATTTTATTTTTTAAATATTTGAAAAATAAAATAAAAACACAGGTTTATTCAAATATCACTTATTTTGGCGACGCGAGAGAGGTTTGAAAAAAAAACATATATCTTCGCACTCCTCAGCCAATTTGATACTTTTCTACATCTACATAAACAAAATCACCTCTCACTTTTATAACATAATTTTTAAACATACAAAATCACTGAGTGGAGTCAGTAATTTTGTATGTTTAAACGTGCTTAGAGCTTAGTCTTAAGATATGGAGCAGGTATACATAACTAAACATCATACAGTAATCTGTGACAAAAAAGGCATGTGATTACAGGTGTAAAAACCAAGTAATCCACCTCAGATTCATCAATATCGCACGGTACGTCTTCATACTTAGCTTAAGGGATTTCCGTTCCCGGCATCGGAAGATTAACGTCTAAGTGGATAGCACAGACACGTTCCACCCACTTTTATGGTAAACCCGGGAATTTGTATTAATCGAAGTCCTTAACGTGCCTCAACTTTCAATTTTCCCGTCCCTCAGGTGCTTATTGGTTGAGGAAGATTTTTTGTGAGGTGACGGGCGATATTGCTTTGATATTTTTTTACACAAGCATAAATACGTACTTATGGCTTAGGATACGATATCCTTATTGATGGCGCTCAATATAGTCATAATCTTCCCTTTTTAGTTTGATACTTGAGAACCTATAACATGAATTATAAATAATTAGGTATTTCTTATGATCTTAAGCTGATGATGGCCCATCAGCTTACGAGATATTGATAAATTGTGGTATGAAAAAACTAAATTCCATTATCTGAGAAGTTCGACATTTCTAACCGTCTTTCAAAAAGAAGGAGGTCATAATCTTTTTTTGCATGTTCCCTGGTTAAATTCGGAGACGCCTCGACCGAATTCATTATATAGTTTGATATTTAAAACAATATTGCGCATTTTGAAGTGGGGTTTTCAGTTTTTTAAACTTAATTACTTGTAATAATTCATTTTTATTTCCAACAAACGGGTTACTCACGTCTATTTTTGAGTCGAATTCTCCGACTATAAGTTCAACCGCATACGGCGGTCTTTTTCAAAAGGAGCAGATATAATATTTCAATTATTTTTATTTTTAATATTTTTGGAGCAATATTTCAGATTAAATTTTTCATCATAGATCGAATCATAGATATGTAGGTAGGCTCTTAAAATAGTGATTTCAAAATGGTGATATTATCCTACCGATTACTTAAAAATATTCAAAATTCAACACTACTGTTAATATAGATATGAGAAGTATCGTACTACTAAATCTTTAAATACGAGTAAAGAACTGCCAAGCTAGCAAGAGTAAAATAGTCGGAGAAGTCTGAGGTAAGTGCAGTGCAGTGTCGCTCTTGAATACTGCATATTTAGCGGACAGATCCAAGATTGAAATAAATTCTCTCGGGCTCCATGAATTGTGCGCAATTTGGCCGGTTACACAATCTCTAGTGTTATGTAGATATAGATATAGTTACTGCTAGTATATATATATAGATAACACCGGTTATAGCTTATTGGTAAAAGAAAACCCGAACAAGTGCGAGTCGGACTAACGCACGAAGGGTTCCGTACCATTATCTATAAAAACGGCAAAAATCACGTTTGTTGTATGGGAGCCCCTTTAAATATTTATTTTATTCTGTGTTTTAGTATTTGTTGTTATAGCGGCAACATAAATACATCATCTGTGAAAATTTCAACTGTCTAACTATCACGGTTCATGAGATACAGCCTGGTGACAGACGGACAGTCAGTCAGCAGAGTCTTAGTAATAGGGTCCCGTTTTACACTTTGGGTATGGAACCCAAAAAATCCCTAAAAAAATCACGAATACCTTAGAAAACATTAAGTTTTATACACTTCATCTTTTCACAACACCATCTAGCCCCAAACTAAGAAAAGCTTGTACTATGGAAAGCTGATAGAATACATACCAACTTTTTTTGTAAATACATACATATATGACACCCAGACACAAAACAAACATCCATGCTTGGCAGAAATGTTTGCCCTGGGTGGGTATCAAACCCACAACCTACAGCTCAGAGAGTAAAGGACAGACGTACTACCACTAAGCCATGAGGCCTATCAATCGGTCATTCTATAAAAAATTGGTAGAAAGCAATTCTTCACAAAGCCGAAAAATATACGATAAGCAAAATTTAAAAAACTATCACATTCACATACCCGATATCGATTTAAATATATATTAAAAGTTATCTAACGAGTTGATTGTTGATACCTCATTTATAAATACAGTTAAAAAATAAAAAAGCACGCTTCAAATTATTGTATTGTCATCGGTCAGATTTCATTCAAACTTTGTAGACTTATCGCCGGAAGTCTACAAAGTTTGAATGAAATCTGACCGTTTGAAGTGGGTCAAAATAAAGTCCAAAGGAGTCGATTATAAACAAACATGCATACAGGTGTAGCTAATAAAAGCGTGTTAAAAATAGTAATGGACGGAAGCAATTAACTATAATGTAAATATAAACATACCTACATATCAACAGAGACTGCAAAAATATAACCATTGAATAATAGGATAAGTTACACTTTAAAAACTAAACAACTGACTTCGATTCACACTCTCGAACAAATTAATCTATTTTTGCTAGTTTTTGACGCCAATATATAAAAAAATTTGAATAAACTGACATGGACATGGTCCGACGATAAGACATGGTCAACCCCCCTAAATCGTCTTACGTAATAAATGAATGGCCCCTTACTTCATGGGACCACCTCGAAAGTATATATTTAACTTACAATTTTTTTAAATCGTTACATAATTGGTAGATAAATCGGTGAACATTAAAAAACACATACAATCGAATATAGAACCTCTTTTTTGAAGTTAGAAATAGAGTAGATGTAGTTATAGTTATATTGCAAAACGTTTTCAAATGCACCAAACACCAAATTGTGACAATAATGTAGATCATGTTTCATTAGAGGGCCAAACGTAGTTTATCTTGGTCAATGAAATAAATGAGAAAGTTTAAGTGACAGAAACACAGTAAGTTTACACCATTGTTGTATGGTAGGTATTCCAAAAACTTGAACGAAACGCTCCCCTTTTTTGGTCCATACCGCCAAAACTTGGATATGCTTCCTGAATAAAATTCTGAATAAAATACTGAATAGAATCTGGGTGTCTTCAAATTGCGGGCTTTTCTAGGAAGCACTATCCATCGAAAATTGCATCAAACGAGTTAACAGTCAAACTTATTATCTCATAAATAATAACCTTTATGGTTATTTTCATGATATTTATGAAATATTCCCAACCGTATTCAAAAGATTGGCTTTGAAAGGCCTAGGCGTTTAACCGAACGCCGGCTAGCCCAGACTTTCGATATTTAGACGGACCGTTCAACAGCTGGACAAACCATTAATATTAAAATTGTAAAACACATATAATAACTAATATAAAATCTCTTCGTAATCGTGAAACTAAAATTAATTAAAAACTATATTCCACTAAACATAAAACAGAATTGCTGGCAGTCGGATCAAAGTTGTTTTATAGCCACAATAAAGCCTTTTAGCCCCAAAACATTAAAAGTTTCTGGTGCAAAACGCTAAAATAAGAAAGTTTGTTTTCAGAAAACGTGCAAGTTTTCCCTACACAAGGTCGTTCAAGTCCAAGGTCCCGGGAATGGTGTTTTCTCATGGTGTTTTTCACACTGGCAAAGTTATAATCTGCGATATATCAAACCGGCTAAGGGATCGGTTACGTAAGCTATTTAGTAGAAAGATTCAGTACGATCAGGAGGCGAATTCAATTAATCAAAACCGTTCCTTAACTGAACCTTGTGCGAAACATTTCCTGTCAGCTGATCTTTTTTGATTTAGTAACGAGCGAAGGACGTGTCACATTTCATCAAATGTATCAATTATTTAACATAAAAGTGACTGAATCAAAAAAATGGCGTCGACGGGAAACGGTTTCCGTATGGTTCAGTTACGGAGCGGTCTTCTTCTTCTTCTTTTTTTGTATTGGACCCCGCGATTAGTGATTTGCCAGTGTCAAGTATTGAAATATTTTCAAGTTTCTTGAATAATACAAGTTATATAGTATTCTAGTCACAGTCTAAGTCACGTAAACAGTCATTTTCAAATTTAAGTCTTGCTTCAGTAAAGTGATGGCGGCTTTACTAGAAGCTTCTATGGAGTTTTGCCGACAACGTAAATTCACACGTTTCACTGCTTTATTTCACTTGCCCACACTCACGCACTTGATCGAACACTTAATGAATAAAACACCACCATTTGTATAGCATTAATGTTCAAAATAACACAAATTTAGGAAAATAAAACAAAGCAACAACATGTTACTAAGATGTTCCCGCTAAAACTCGGAGTGGTCTTCATTAACTAAATTGCCCCCTAGGTTGACATTGACAACTTGAACTAGTGACGACGTCCAGCGTCTTAAAACCCCTAGTATGCTGATAATAAAATTGGCCTTCTATTCTATCACATTACATGTCTAGCATTTCAATCATTTGCTTTCCTCATGGGAAATGTTGTCCCGCGATCTTTTGTCAGTAAATTAAGCGTTTATCATGCAATAGGAAATAAAACTTCCCCTAAATATTACCCGATTTTGATAATCATTTTTTTATATGGGTGCAACCTCAATAGCCATGCCTTTTTTTTAATTTTAACGTTTAATTTTTTTATCTTTGGAATTATAACGAAATTTAAAAAGAGCAAACCGTAGAACCATAGACGTTTATGATTTCAATCAGTTAAAAAATAATCATCAAAATCGGTTAATGTTTAGAGTTAGAAAAGAGTTTTCTCCTATTTGTATCAGAGATCACGTGACAACGCTTTCTTAAGGGGCGAGGGAAATCTAAATTTCAAACAGTTTTTTGTGCTAGCTCGGGTAACTTTCATAAATGATCCTAATGCTTACGTAATCTAAGATTATAATTTTATCACGTCAATTTAACTATCAATAAAGCACCTAGTTGCTTATATATCCTAAGAGCTGCTTGAATTTGTAAAGTTGTAAAATTTCTAGGTTAATTTAAGTAAGGCGATAATTAATTATTGACATGTGAATATTAGGAATATTAATAATCTCGAGATTCTATAAGATTCTGAAATCTCATTTAAAAAGAGATAAAGTTTGTTACGAGAAAATTAATTTGATTTTGATAATAAATTAGGCAACAACATTTGATTTCGAGTATGGATAGTAGGCCTCAGAAGCACAGAAAAAGTTTACGCTCGCGAGGTCTAATATTCGCAAAACTAGTAGCAAATATATAACCGTGAATTTCGATGTAAAAAAGTATCAGATACCTACATTAACAAATAACTTTTCCCTGTTACGATTCTGGATTGTTTCATTGACCGGCCCTTCAAACTCGGAAGTAGCAATGAGCCCTTAGGTGAAGTTCTGTTATTCTGCAGCTACGTAACTAAGCTCGTTGAAATATTAACTACGTCAGATTACAAACTGGGCTTTGTACGAAGTATAAAAATACCCGACGCATAAGAGTGAATTATGTTGTGTAAATTGCGTTGCGTTTCATAAAAATGTTGAGTGTACGTTTTCATGTAGGTACACAATACTTATATTTTACAGACACTTAAAGTATTCACTTTATGCATCTGTAAAATGTAAGTATTTAAATACGTGTGTTGTTGGCTTACCATAATAAATAAGTACATTTTACAGTGCCTTTGTGCAAAAGTTCGTTAAAGAGCATTTTTTTCAAATTTTTGCGAGAGTCGTATTATTAGTAATACAACAAATGTAGCTTATGACACTCAGAATGTGATTACAAATCTAACAACACCTCGCATATCAAAATTGGTCCAGCCTTCTAGGCTATACGAGATTATAGAAACATAAATACATTTGAAAATAAGACTCCTTTTTTGCAGTCGGATAAAACATAATAAAATTGAATCATATAGGTAAGTTACTTTCAAAATCGCTGTAATTTCAAAATTTTACAGCTTATAATGTAACTCAACTTGTATGTGTTGCCGCCAACTTCAAAACGGTGAAGGAAAACATCGTGAGGAAACATACATGTCAGAGTTCTTAATGATCTTGAAGATGTGTGAAGTCTGCCAACCCGCACTTGGCCAGCGTGGTAGACTATGGCCTTACCCTTCTCACAATGAGAAGATGCCCCGCGCCCAGCAGTGGGACAGTTTGTACAAACAGGGCTGATAACAAAAGTAAATATTATAAATGAAATCCAGCTATTCATTTCTATACCCTTTACTTCAAAGTAAGTGAATGGGTACGACACGAATCGCATTGTCCTTTGAGACTTGTGAGATTAAAAAACTTTCCCGATTAGTACTCTTGCGTTCCGCTATCCGCCGCCTCCTCCATTTTGCTATCATTATGTTTTTCTTTTTAAATAGCTTTCTTTGAGGTCAAGGTTTTAATATCAGTTTGCTCTGCGACTTTTTTCGGTTTTCCCTCTTTTTTCCGTGATGAAAAATGTGGCAATGATTAGACGTAAAACAAGATAATCTAAAAAAAACCTTTTGGCTTTTGTTTAATTGATTCCCGAATATAGTAAAAATAACGCCCATTTTTTTTTAAATTATAAATTAGTAAATGAACACCAAAATTCAATATATATATCAATATATTCCTTTTAAGGGTTCCGTACCCAAAGGGTAAAACGGGAACCTATTACTGAGACCTCGCTATCTGTCCGTCCGTCCGTCCGTCCGTCCGTCCGTCTGTCACCAAGCTGTATCTCATGAACCGTGATAGCTAGAGAGTTGAAATTTTCACAGATGATGTATTTCTGTTGCCGCTATAACAACAAATACTAAAATACAGAATAAAATAAATATGGGGGCTCCCATACAGCAAACGTGATTTTTTTGTATATTGATATTGATAACGGCAACAGGTAGACGCTTGAAATATTCACTAAATATTTTGTTATATTATTCACTTTAAAATTTAATAATTAAATTAAAATAAAATAAATATTTAAGGGGGGCTCCCATACAACAAACATGTTTTTTTGCTCGTTTTTGCTCGATATTGATAACGGCAACAGGTAGACGCTTTAAACATTCACAGAATATTGAGTTATATTATTAACTTTAAAAATAAATAATTAAATTAAAATTTAAGTGGGGCTCCCATACAACAAACGTGATTTTTTTGCCGTTTTTATAGATAATGGTACCGAACTCTTCGTGCACGACTCCGACTCTCACTTGGCCGGTTTTTTATTCAAAGTTATTGACTGTATTGTCACAGTGATGATAATTTACTAAATTTGTTGTTTGTAATTTACAGTTGATGATAATTTACTAAATTTGGGTTTCCGATACAGTTTTAGGTGAGAGTTTATATAATATCACAAAATTTATTTTAGCGTCCAAAGTTATTTGTTCCCTTTTATCAATGCAATAAAAAGTGCTTACTTGTAGTGCTTCATGATCGCAAACTTGACTGACAAACTTTCTCTGCACCTGGTTCCATTATCAGATCAGCCGCGTGTAATAATGATATTACATATCATCCGATTTATAATATATAAGAAAAAAAAAGAATGTATAATTATGTGTGGCAATGCACTACGCTCATCAACCTTAGATACCCTTATATATAATTAGACTATAATGTATAATGAGACTATTTGATTTATGAAAAGAGAAATAAGCAGTCTATTCAGTTTAAGAAATCATGTGGTATAGAGGTAGCTGCTGTCCTTATTTCATTATTTTATTCAGTCCAGACCACAGAATACCATAGTAGTATATACTTCAAGACGTTAGTTCCGTTTCTTGCCACGATATAACTAAAGTAAAGAGACTCTACAAGTATTACTCTCTCTGCCTTATCTTTGGGAACACCATAACAATTCGCTGCCTTTTAAAAAATAACTCCCATCGGGAAAAAACAGTATTCTTATAAAAGATTGAGCTGTGCCTATAGAAAAAATAGGTGCAATCCAGTAAAGTGAGGTTTTCAATCACACCGAGGTGCGTGCCCCGCGAGCAAACCCTGGGATTATTCCAGCTCTCCGGAATAAATCGGTTTATAGGCGATCAAATGAAGTCGCCTATTTTTTCGGAAATCTGACAAATCGCCTTACACCCACTGCCAGATATTTGTTGAAGAGATTACCTGAAACGTGCCTTTCGAAAAAAAAAACTGACATTGGTTTATTATTAAAGTTTAAGAATATATTTAAGAATAAATTTAATATTAGGATATAAATCAATTCAAATAGATTCAAAAACTTTGTCGATAGGACGATATTAAGCTTTTTATTATTTAAGTATATTAGCATTGCCATGTATTATAAATTTGTTTGAATTAGTTACTAATTTTGTAATAATAATGGCATTTTATCTTGTATAAAACTGACTAGTTATTTAAAGACACCCAGTTATATCTAACGAGAAACCCAACTCAGTAAATAAGCGTCTACATTTTAGCATTATGCACGACAAAGTGGATTTAACGCATTTTTTCCTGGTTTTTGGTATATCGACCATGAAATGATATCGTTTTTTATGCTTCTGGGTGCCCGATAGAAAAAGAGCAAGAGGAAAAAGAAAATCTAATGCACACTTACGAAAGTTTATCTGATAGAAAACCGACTCACTGGGCTTGCGGCGATGTTTCAACTTTGACTATCGTACTTACCTACATTTAAGGAAGTACCGACATTGGTAAAGTATAGACTTTAAGTCTAATAGTATAATTTCGTACAGGATAAGAGCGCTTTAAAATAAACGGGAACTATATTCCTGTTACGACAGTTCATCTAATATTGCTATTTGATTGAACAATTTTAGTTATTACTACATGCAAATATCACCAATATCCTTTCCAAAATAGTTAGAACCGGTTTTGAATACTTTTTTTTAAAAAGTGAAAACTTCTTTAGCGGCGTTGGGCATTTTTGGGGTGGGTAAATTTTTTTAACTCGCATCAGATCGTCAGACGGACAGTCAGAAACCTATTCTATCGTTCTGCATTTAAAGTTCATTATTGTATATTGTGCAAGCACCGTATACGAAGCGTTAGCGTGTTTTAAGAGTATACAGCACCATTTAGTACGCTGTTATAGAATTAATTTTATTATATGATATAAAGAGTTCATACAATAAAGTTAGTTCCAAACCAACGTACTAGATGGCGCTCTATAGTCTTAAAACACGCTAACGTACAGCGATGAGTAGGGGTTGTTTGTAAAACATAATATCTTTGGTCAAATCCTTAACGAGTCAGTCTTGTTGCTATTTTATTTTTTAGTTTTCACTTCTGCCGGCACTCCCGGAGTGCAACCCGTTTTTTGTATGCCTGTTACCCTTAAAGGACAATCCGGCTAGAGGGATTTTTCAATACTTTATCCCAAACCATGACCGACTCACGGACAGACTTGACACACTTAACGAAAAATATGAAACAGCTAATATTTTCGAAAAGCTCTAAGTCATGCAACGAGCTATGGAGAAGACTATGTTCATCTAACGAATCTAACCTAATTTCGGGCAAATTAAACTTTTGGCTGACAAAGTTATGCAAACTCGTGTAACGTAAAATAATCTTGTTCGTGAAATTGTCTTGTGCTCTCAGCCTGTCAAGTTTGATAGCCGTATTTGAGTTTTGGTCAATTGCGTATTTCAGTTTATGGTCAATTGCGTACACAAATTTTGGTCAATTGCATATCTGGCCATGTACGTATCTGGTCATTTGCATATCTGGTTAAATGCGTCTATTGGCCTCTTGCGTTCGTGGTCATATGTGTCGATCCCTTCATAATCTCTGCGAGATACAAGTTGACAAACGAAAGTCACTGACAGCGCATGACGGAGACCTAATACGAAGAACTTATGGCGGATGAGTATATATATATATATATATATATATATATACATATATATATATATATATATATATATATATATATATAATATTGGTGGACATTTAACACAACACTATCTAGCCCCAAACTAAGCAAAGCTATGTGCACTAGTTAGCTGATATAATACTTACCTCTATACTTTTTTTGTTTTAGCGCTCGTGGCTTGGCTCGACTAGTGTTTTCAAACGATCACCGATGTTTCCGACGGACGGACCGGTCTTCGAAAGGGTAGGATACCGTGGGTCGGATGACACGTGGTGACACGTCAAATTGTAGGTCCCGTTGTTTTTTCTCAAAATAGCAATCGTCAAGCCAGCTCAGAGGCCTTCTGGCTTAGTAATTCTGACACCAGGGCAGGCCACTCAGTCTATATGATCTTACTTATTTTCCTACTGTTGTAAATACATACTTATAATATATAGAAGTACACAGACACAGAACAAACATCCATGTTCATCACACATCGGATGGAGGGTCGAACCCACTACCTATAGCATAGAACGCAGGCATACTACCAACTGAGCTGTGAGGCTGAGAAGGGAAAGATTTTAATCGGAGGCCACGCACAGATGGTGTATAAGACAATCAACCACAAGACTTCGACGTCTATCGACGTTTTAAACAGCTTCCAACCGATCTTGTTGGAATTCATTGCGGCTTATTTCCAGTAGTGGACTTCTTGGAGTCTATTAAAGTGTACTGTACTGTATTGTATATTATGCTGTATTACGTAGGTACAGTTTTGTGCTGTACTTCTCAATGTACTGATTAGTAGTTGTCTTGATTTGAAAACCTAAATTAGACTGCGAAAGACACGAAAATATTCTAATAAAAAGTACTCGCTGAAGTAGATTACCCAATGTGTTTCAAGGATCCAGTTAAGGGACAAAGTTTTTATTTGATTAGTCAAGTTTGAATCCCTAACAAAAATTTGAATTTTCTTTTTCTACTTAGCGAAACTTAGTTTGCCCAGGCATAATATAATCACATCGGTTCCATGTTGTCACTGACTAAGTTAGGCAGGACTAAAACAACATCTACGTCTTTTTAACCTATTTCAGAAAAGGAGGATCTCAAATCGACTTTAGGTATAATATTGCGTGCTTGATTTTGAGATATAGAAAGAGATTTGAGGTGCGGTGGCTTATAATCAGCTCCAATTATCGTTAATGTTCTTTGAGAGCCTCTAAGCTGGAAGTCTGGACACCGACGACATGGCCAGATAAACGAGAAGTAGATTCAAATCAAATAAGAACTGTAGCGGCCACTGGGCACTGGCGTAGCGATTATGCCGATTTGGCGGTTTGAGTTCAGCGCTCGCCAGACGCCAGTTGCCCCACGCCCGCCACTCAGTTAGGTAGGATTTGAAATATTGTGGAAATTGGAAATAATAATTAATTACCGAGATCATTATCTTTTATTCGAAACTTCCCTGATAGGTGAACACAGCGCTATTTGAATAGGTGCCCCTCAGGCACAATAGAACATTTCCGACACGGGTGCCACACCCGTACAAGAACATTAAATTTGTCATAATAACAGTATGTACATTGAGTGTATGCTAATTACAATATGGCCCCACACTTGTATTGTGTAGTCTGTATTGTGATAACCTCGTATTGAGAAGTCTAATTTTATGTTTAACTCTGTTTAGAGTTGTCTATTAGATGAACTAGATAAGGTACAACATAATCAATCAATCATAATCATAATCAATCAATAACACTTTATTGACACCACATAAAGTAATAAGACAATAAACACAAGAAAATGGCACAAAAGGCGGTCTTATCGCTAAAAGGAGATCGCTTTTAGCGATAAGACCGCCTTTCCAGACAACCTTGGGATGTGTTGGAAAAGTATATGTAAAGGGTGGTGGTGTTGATTCATGAGATACTCATAGACAAATTAAGTTTAACATAATGAGTTTCATGAGACAAAAAAAACGGAAAATTGCGAGTCAGACTCGCCCACCGAGGGTTCCGTACAAATTACTAGATAAAAGGGGGAAGATTTTTCTAACAAATCCAAACATAGCTATGATACGATGTTCCATCATGAAGTTCTAGTTCATATCTTCCGGCTCCATCATCAGATCAGTTCGACAGTACCATATTATTGTATTGTCATCAGAACTACATACAGCTGCCAATTTTCATGACGCTATGATCCTTGGAAGATGGTTAAATTAGTTACCTTAGATTTCATTACATAGTTAGTTACATACAGGTCGACCTAATAAAAGCGTGTTAATATAGAATAACAATAGAAAAGACAGAAAAAAATTTACTGAAAATACGTACTAAATAGTCCGTATCCTCAGAATACAGACAATATTTTTCTGTATTCTGAGTCCGTATCATAGAATCGCTTAATACGAGTTATCGAGTTAGTTATCGAGAAAACTGTATCAGTGTATATATCGAAGAAGAATAAATCTATCGATAAGATTGTATCTGTCGAGACGATTGTATCTATCGAGACGATTCTATCTATCGAGAAGATTGTATCTAGGTATCGAAAAAAAAAACTATCGAGAAAATTATATCAATCGAGAATAATATATCTATCGAGGAGAATTCATCTATCGAGAAGATTGTATACATTATCTAATAACGAAGTGTATGGAAAGCCTGTATTATTTTCGTGATTTCGGGCTGGGCCCCATAGTAAAAGTAGTTCATATTGACAAGTACAATTACCTCTCAAAGTATGTCCATCGTCTACGGATACAGCCTGTCCTGTAACAGAATTCACTAAGTTATTATAACTTAGTGCATTACCTAAAGTACTATTAGCGTAATATGTGGCGTTACTTACTCGTAAGTAAGCAGAAACTTGTGAAAGGTTGTTAATAAGCCCTCCCACATCGATCACACTTTACTAGACTAAGTTTACCTAACTCCTGACAGCTTACCAAAATTGTAGACACATCTGCGGTACCACAAATTGTGCATCGTGGGAGTAAACTTACGCTAGCTTAATATAATTGATTAACCATTTTTCCATGTTTTTCATCATCCGATTTTGATTTTGGTTTCTTTGTGATTGTGTATTATAATTTTTGACTTATAACATTGAAGTTTTAGGGAAAAATAAAACAAATAAGAAATTCTGGACTCCAATTTAAAGCTTTAAAAAAATATCAAAATCGGATAGGGGTTAGGGGTAGAAATGCGCACTTTTTTGTGAACTGATGCTTTGGAAAACTCTCCAATGCATATTTTTTTTTCTGAATTTGTAGACGAATTGAAAAAACTGTAGTTGTTTAACTAGTAAGTAGTGTTAAAAAAATAACGAATTTTTATTTTACTTGAATGCCAAAACCTATATCCACTCGAAAAGCTTTAAGGTCCTTCTTGGGCGATTAGGTAACTACAAAAAGTTTAATAAAATAATGAATAATATACTAAAAACCCTTCTCACAATGAGAAGATAGCCCGCGCTTAGCAGTGGGGACAGTTTATACGAACAGTGCTAATAAAAAAAATAGTAAAAAATCTAACATATACCATTACATATCAGCGATTAAGTATATAGCAAAATCATTTCGAGAGTTACCTACATATTTCGCGAAAAATCTTTGGCAGGAAAACTTAGCACTGTAGCACTGTACTATTTACTTCTAATGAGACAAACAACGGAATCACTTCATCTCCGTATTTTTCCATTCGAAAACAAAACTTTTAATTAAACAATTATACAGGAGAGTCGGATTGTTCGACCACTATCTCTTAATGGAAAGTTTTATCACAGAGCCTTTATTAAAACAATAATAGAAATAGAAGAGGAGTTAAGCCCGTGGACGAAGTCTCGGACACGCCACGACGCCCAATCTAAAATGCAGATGCAATCTGCGACCGAAATTGCAAATAAGAGAGATGAATGACGAGAAATAAGTATTTTTGTATGAAATTACAAAATTATTAATAATAGAAACAGGCAGAAGTTGTCCTGTATGTATGGTAACACACAAGATGGCTTCGCTAAGAAAGAGAGACGTCATATTGACAGAACAGGTGGAACAGAATATTTTCCACTTGACATATATGAGAAAACTTATGAGATGAGAATGAGAAAGCTCAAGATCACGCAACAAGATATGGAGATTGCTATGCTCAGAGTCTCTCTGCGAGATCGAATCAGAAATGAAGTGATCCGTAGACGTACGAAGGTCGCCGACATAGCACAGCGGATTAGCAAGTTGAAGTGACAGTGAGCAGGGCACATAGCACGTAGAGCTGATGGCCAATGGGGCCGAAAATATTCGTATGTATTTAGTAAAAAACTACGACTTAAATTTTATTTATTTGTTTATAGATATGGGGCCATTCATTTATTACGTAAGGCGATTTAGGGGGGGGTCGACCATGTCTTATTTTTTCTTACAAGAGGGTGGGAGGGAGTCTTGATAGTTCTTACGTAAGATCTTAAAAATTAAAATAAAAGTTAAAATTATACTTTGAAAAGGCGCGGGTAACCGCGCGAGTGCCGAAGTGCGCTCGGATGTGTATAAAAGTACAAATAAACATTCCTAAAAAAAATTACTTTAAATATAAACATTACAATAAACCAAACGTGTATTAATTTTTTCCTTTAGATTCTTACGTAATAAATATTACACAGGGGGTCGGCCTATTCTTATTTTTTTTACATAGGGGGGAGAGGGGGTCAAAAACTGGCAAAAATAGTCTTACGTAATAAATGAATGGCCCCTATATAGATTTATTTTTAATAGATACCCCTATAAAGCTCAATTAGCCCTACTGTAGTTTCCACCACTGGCGCCAGTTTTAGTGACGGCCGCTGAGATATATTTTTTATTTCAAGATCCAACCACCACTAACCGCCACTGGGGGCCATTAGATCTAAATTTCACAGAATTCGTTGCCCTATTTACACATTAAATGCTAATGGCCACCAGTGGGGGCTGATTTGGTGATGGCCGTTGGAAATAAACCCTAGTCTACTACTGAACAAAGGCCTAAAATTGGGATGAATGTTCATGACGTGCGATCGCAAGACGTTTGTTAATACGCGGTCTCCAGTAGGTATCACATATGTAGCTAGGTAACACATATACCCAATAGTACATACCAGCAAGTTATATTTCATACAGTGATATTAAAATTATCACCGTAGCGCATACGTGTTAGATACCTATATTTATAGGTGCCTACCGCAAAGCCTAGTTACCGAAAGACATTCCAAAAACCCTCAAACACCCGTGAAGCCCACAAATTCCAGTACAAACTTTCCCAAAGATATTTAATTAAATTGGATCGCATAAAAACTTATGTGACAGTTGAATAAGGGACGATTTGAAGCTTAGGTCTCGGTGAACCGATTACTCCGCGGCGAAATTCATTTGGAGGGCACTATTTAGACCTCACCGTGTGGCTTGTGGAGGCAATTCATAAGGGCAGATAAAGCCTTTTAAATGTACCGCTCGTGACATTTAGCATGATTAAAACTTTACTTCAGTAACACGACTTTAATGTATTAGTATTTGGTATATAGTTTTCGATTCTCGATTAATTTTCTTTAAAGCCAACTACGAAGAGTAATGATTCTGGTTCTATTTTAGGTATAACACTAACATTACATTGCGATAACAATTTTTAACTATTTACAAGTATATATACTTATTAAAGAAAAACAAAATACACGACTGCATGAGAGGTCAAATCCCCTACTTGACCTCTCATCCAGTCGAGTATGTACAACGAGAATGATCGGTATTTTAGTAGTGTATCTGTAATTGTAATGTTCGATATGATGTTATGTTTTTTTTAGGAAAATAAGTATATCAACAATTTATTTCACAATAATTGTACCTGCAATAAATAATAAAATCACATTTGGGACCACAAGTGTGAAATCTGCAAAATAGCCTTATATAAGTTACTATTAATACTGTAATCATCTGTTTTTTTCTACTAAATCTTACTAATTTACAGACACCACCATGCCTTTTATCCGACTGACCCAGAAGGAGGGTTATGCTTTTCGAGTATACATAATGTATGTTTGTGTGTATGTGGTTACGTATATTTCTGTGTGACCACCTACTGCAACAGCATATCAAGCGTAGCGAAATAGTAAGTTAAATTTCGAAAATCGGTCTTATGCAGCCGGATATTTAGTGTTTTTTTCTGGTATCAAATTCTTGTTCATATGCCTCAATACTTTCAAAAGACAAAAAAATGCCTCGTGTTTCTCTGCACCCACAACTCAACGACATGTATCAAGCAAGCTGTGGCAAGCTCCGTAATTCATACAAAGCGGTCAACTCAAGCTAAATAAATGGATATTACCTACTTTACATTCGCCCTTCTGTATATGCCTGATGACCACCGAAACAGCATTCTAGAGAGTAACAGCCTGCATTGAAAACGAATAACCATAAAACAGAGTAAAATGCTTGCTCGAATCGGAATAATACGGATCCAAAAGACGCTGAATACTTGCAGTGATAGTTTTATGCAGTGGCGGATTTACACTTTTGTCGCCAGTAGGCTATTAAATTTTTGCCGCCTCTATTGATCTTGAAAATCGATACCCTAGTTCAAACTCATTAATTACGTATAGCACGAGAGCGCACTGCAAAAAGTACACCTCATCGACTACCATGATGAGACCTATATCAAACGATTCCGTGCTTGATGGGATTCCTAAATATATAAGATTGACTTCGCAAGTCCTGGAGCGTTTCTTGTAGGAGCTAGTTTTCATGTTGATTTTTCGTTCTATGATAACTACCTTTAAATGATCACCTACAAAAATAAAAACTACACCTAAATATAGTTTAAACAATATATTTCTTTAAAAAATATATGATTTCCTGACCTCGACAATGAATAAAATTTTTGAGACTCGTTTTCTTTTTGTAAACTTTTTTTTTTATTTATGCAAGAAAAAAAATTGACTAAATTTGCCGCCCCCTTAAGTCTGCCGCCCTAGGCTCCAGCCTACTCAGCCTTGTTGGTAAATCCGCCACTGGTTTCATGGTCAAGTAATGTTCCATCCTCCGAGTCTTCGTGTTTCTCCATTAAATTCATTTCCCTACCCTCACCCAACTCACCCGTCATAAGTGAAGAGTTTCCTGCAAGTCATGCATAGCCCAATTATATCGTTCATTAAGCTATGTGCTTGAATAATTTCTACCAATGATCGAGATCGGGATTGCATACGCATCATGTATCCCGCAAAATGGTACAATACTACGTCACATTCTTCCCTCGCACCAGTTTCCGGATGATTTAAAGTAGGCTATATTTTGTTATAATATACAAGGTTACTTTTAATTAGCACTAATTACTTTTAATCTCGTAAAGGCCTAGAAGGACAAGCTCAGTAAGTACCTTGACTTGGCTCACGAGATAACCACCGTGTGGGATGTTGACTAGATCATTTCCGAATAGTAGTCTCGGTAAACGGTCTCATCTCCTCAAAACATCTCAAGAGGCTCTCGGATCGTACACAAGACTGTCATCCTGGACACGGCACGTTTTGTTAGGAAGTTCTTCAGTCTGCAACCTGTAAAATGATGTTTTTAAATTTATTAAAAGTTAGTTCCTAAAAAAGTTTTCATGAACCAAAAATAAGATAAATATCCGCATTTACTGGCTACCTTTTGTAAACTCAAACAGCACTGACTGGTGGTTGTATTGAAATATGTAGAATATCTAGAGTAAGACTATAGATTTTGCAGACAAAGAAGTGGTACAAAGGGATCATGTATTCAGTTGGTATCATGAAATATGTGTCTGTCGGCACAAAAACACGGCAGTTACCTTAGAAATGGTAGACGTTTTTGTGCCAGTTATCTTTGTTTATGATGAGGAGAATCGGTTTTGTGCGAACTCCCCGAGTGGGTAACTTTTTATATACATAAAATACAGACTGATTACTATCTATTGAAAATGACTGCTCTGTAATAGCGATAATATGTATGATGCTACATTTTAAACGAAAAAAATATATATTATAAATAAACTACAGTTATTAAATGTTACGTTTATTTATATTATATAATATTTAAACTAATAGGTACAAAAATAATTAAAAAATCAGTCAAATAACCCACTCATAACTGTTTTTTTATAAATGTGTACCAACATTTTTAAAAAACTACAGTTTGACTAAATAGGTGTAATATCTAGGTATAGGGTACTAGATATTATATGTAATTAAAAAATTAATTAAGTTTAAAGATATTTCTATGTCAAATGTCTTAAGTATAAACTTTGAATAAAAAAAATGTACCTATATTTATCAACTTTGAATTATTCAAGAAACAATTTTCAATATTTTTGTGATTGAAGTTTTTATATTTTTTAGATATTCATTTTATAACGTTGTTTTTTGTCGAAGCCTTATGTACGTCCGATACAAAAATAATTCTAATATTATACAAACAAAAGCAACTGCATCTCTACCTCTTTGCTATATTTTCAAATCTAAATGTCTGAACCGATTGTTATGAATTTTGACTCAAGATAGCTGAGAACGTTACCATTTGTAGATCCTTTTTAATTTATCAGAGTTGTAGATACTTAATTATTTATTTATTTGATAATAGGCAAGCAGCAGAAGCTGACGAGCCTATATCCTGAAGTGCAGACATTTACTGGTTGTCTTTTAGTATAATTTGTTCCTTTTTAATCCATCGATCCAGTTTATTTTTAAGTAAAAGAGTTGATAGTTTTTGCCGTGACGACATCTTAAGGCAACCGGAAAAAACAAAATAAGTATAATTAAGTATGGAAAAACAAATATATCGAATATTATTACCATTTTTCAATACCACGCTTGGTGAAAACTGAAAACATTGCACAGCTAGTTTGACTAAAATTTCCATTTGTCCAAACCAAAGCTAAAATAAGTAACAACTGATCCCAACAAGACACACCCATTGATTCGTATTGGATCAAAGAAAGTATAATACTATATGCCCCTAAGTATCTTATCGCTTAGTTGAAACGCTTGGCATTTGTCCAGTAGGGAGATTTCAGTGTCAATGCCCCGTATATTGCTCTGTTTGTTATTTTCTTTGTAATATATTTTTAGGAACTCCCGACCACCCAAAAAGAGAGAGGTTATACTCGTAAGTTTGGCTTGTGTATCTGTATATTTGTGTATCAGTTTGTCTGTCTGTAGCATCGTAGCTCTCAAACGGATGGACAGATTTTGATCTAGTTTTATTTTTTGATTGAATGAGAATTTTATCGAGAGTGTTCTTAGGTATGTTTCATCAAAATCGGTTCGTCCGTATTTTTTGGTGGTTTTTGAGTTTTCTAAACCCTTACTTGTTTGGATCTACCCGAGACTACTTGATCTTAGAAATAAATTTACGGGACTAAAGGTTCATAATTGTTTCCTATTCCTTTTTTAACTGACTGCAATACAAAGAAGTCGTGACTATATATTTTATGTTTATTTTCCGCTATGGAATCAACTGATCAGGTTCATAACTTGGTGAAGAGTAGTGATTATTTTTATTTCGAGAATATCTGGAAATAATTCTCTATATTTAAACAAGTATATAAATAAATAAATAAATAAATAAATATTGGAGGACATTTCACACAACGCCATCTAGCCCAAAATAAGCAAAGCTTGTACTATGGAAACTAGATGCTTGATAGAATACATATATACTTATTTTTCGTAAATACATACTTAAGATACATAGAAACACCCAGACACAGAACAAACATCCATGCTCATCACACAAATGTTTGCCCTGGGTGGGGATAGAACCCACGACCTACAGCTCATATACCTATATATACCTACCCTTATTTACCGATATATATTGAGTGTACGTTTTTGAGAAACTATGCGTAAAATCGCTGTACATTTTTCGAGTGTATGTATGTATGTATGTTTCTATATTATCGCCTACAGCATAAATGGTTTGGCCGATTTTGATGAGCAAGGTGTCGTTAGAAATTAATTGTCGTCGTAAATTTATCCCTCCTTCTTACGCAGTCGGGTAAAAAGTACTAGATACCCCACTAGATTAACAATATATGTAAGATCGATGAGATGAGCATTCTTTAGAATAATTCTTGTAAACGCAAAAACAAAAAAGTCACTTATTGTCAAAAGAATTACATAGATGTACATTATTTACAAGAATTGTATTATTACTATTACAAAAAAGAACATATGACACTCGGAAAACAAAAACGAATCTAATGACATCTTGCATACAAAAATCGGTCGAACCGTTCAGGCTGTAGAAGGTAATATAGAAACATAGATGTCAAATGACAAAAATCTGTTTTACTTCACTAAATGTGCAAAAACAGTCGTGAAAGCGATGAAACAGGAAATACGTCTACTTAATAACTTTGTACTGTACATACATAAGGCATGAGTTACGGCCGAGTAGAACGAGAAGAGCATATCCTTCGCCTGATGGTAAACAAATGCTGTACATGATGTTTTAATACCTATTCTTGCAGTGCAACGTACGGGGTAAACCGCTTACACTGCAGCTCGTGCTCTAGTGCATTGACCGGGTCACTATTTGCGTCATTTCATCTTTTAACCAGTAATCATTGGAATTCAAACAATACTTAGTCTGGCCATAAATACTGTTACAGTTAAAAATAAGAAAGATATTACATTTGAATTTGGAATCTGTCATTTTTATACGATTGTTCATTGCCTTTTCTAATTTTGGCGCCAATACATTGTACAATATTTTGCGATATTAAAATGGAGTGGGGTAATAAAGAGAACCGAATCACTGTGATTGCATTACACAAAGTTGGTATGGAGCCAAATGCAATTTTTAAAACTCTCCATACGCTTGGTATTAGTCAAATGTGTGTGTACCGGGCTATTAATAGGTACAATGAGACCTCCTCTGTTTGTGACAGAAAAAGATCTGGCCGTCCACGTAGTGTTCGTACGAAAAAGGTGGTCAAAGCAGTAAGGGAAAGAATTCGAAGAAATCCTGTCCGAAAGCAAAAGATTTTATCTCGGGAGATGAAGATAGCATCCAGAACCATATCGCGTATTTTAAAAGATGACTTAGGACTTGCAGTCTATAAGAGACGCACTGGTCATTTTTTAACTGATAATTTAAAAAAGAATAGGGTGGTAAAATCGAAACAACTACTGAAGCGGTACGCAAAGGGAGGTCACAGAAATTTTTTGTTTACGGATGAGAAAATCTTTACAATTGAGCAACATTTTAACAAACAAAATGACCGTATTTATGCTCAAAGCTCTAAGGAAGCTTCCCAATTAGTCGACAGAGTGCAACGTGGGCATTATCCGACTTCAGTGATGGTTTGGTGGGGTGTTAGCTATGAAGGAGTGACTGAGCCATATTTTTGTGAAAAAGGTATCAAAACATCGGCACAAGTGTATCAAAATACCATTCTTGAGAAGGTAGTTAAGCCCCTTAACATTACCATGTTCAATAACCAAGTATGGTCCTTCCAACAAGACTCGGCGCCAGGTCATAAAGCTCGGTCCACGCAGTCTTGGTTGGAAGTGAACGTTTCGGACTTCATCAGAGCTGAAGACTGGCCGTCGTCTAGTCCTGATCTTAATCCGCTGGATTATGATTTATGGTCAGTTTTAGAGAGTATGGCTTGCTCTAAACGCCATGATAATTTGGAGTCCCTAAAACAATCCATACGATTGGCAGTGAAGAATTTTCCCATGGAAAGAGTGCATGCTTCTATTGATAACTGGCCTCAACGTTTAAAGGACTGTATTGCAGCCAATGGAGACCACTTCGAATAAGCTTTTATATTTTAAATTGTTTTATATTTATGTATTAAACTAACACACTGTAAAAGTAATAAATATTATTTGCAATAAAAAAATAATTTTTTTCTTCGTGACAATATTTATGGCAAGACTAGGTAATTAGACTTCATTGTGGGCACTAGGATCATAACTTGTAAATCTAATCTACTATTTCAAATAAAGGGATTTCTACAGAAAATTGATTTTTAAAAAGCCCTTCTGAACTCATCCCGTAACAGTGCTTTTAACTAGGTCAGTAGGTAGTTTAACCTGTGAAGGTTTGTTACTGTCTCTATAAATCAAAAAAGTCATCAAGTCAAGCCAAAGTCTGTTATTGTTGAACTCAAAATAAGTTAATCAAGTTACGTCTTGTTCGTTTACCAATCTTCGCGCACAATAAATTTTGAAGCTAACTCTGTTTCCATGAATTAGCATGTTTTCGGATTTATGTTGAGGAAAACTCATCACACTGTACTCGTTATACAAGCTGAGTTAAATGTGATGAGTCTTCATCACACTCGACTCATATATGTTGAGTCTGATGAATATTATTCAATATTAATCCCAATCATAATGTTTACCTATAGCCCGATGGTTTTAAAAGCCCGAGCTAGGCTAAGCCCTTATAATAAAAGGATGTCATTTTATTGAACTCCTCATTTAACATTCAACATCCAATAACTTGAAAGATAACCTGTTTTTTCATCGTTGGCAAGCCACATTCCGCAGTTTTACTTGTGATTCAGAAATCCTTTCTTATTGAATAACAACAACTCACAATGAATGCCTACAAATACATTCAATTCAATTGCTTCGCTTTCCCCAAATTTCATGCAGGTTTAGCTTTAACGTTATTTGTCAGTCAGTACTTTTATGTGTATAAACATATTAATTTAGGCTTACGCTAGACCATCAGTAATTTACTAGAACTATGAGTAACTCTTCCTTCATACGGGCTTTCTTCCAAAGCATATTTGCACTTAGCACTACATGCTAATCATGCACTGTCCATGCGTGCTAACGACGGATTACTCGCTACTAAATTACTTGCATAATGCGAAAAAGTCGGAAATAGCAGAGACAGAAAGACGATTGGAATCTGTTTTTCCACTATCCGATTTTCATATATGAAAATTGATCTGAATCTAAATAGAATTCTGTACGATATGAACAGGATAGCCAACAACTAACTCTATTCACATAGCTCCTGATTCTGCGAATCAACTAGAAGATGGAGCACCATCTTCTAATTCATTCCTCATTGTAGCTTAACTCCAGGCGAGATAGACAAACGCATGCTTATTTGCGATAAAATGTCCTAATTCTTCAAGTGCCATGGTGACTCGATAGTGAAGGGGAAAGCAAGACAATCAGGGCTAAAAGCGCCATTGTGGCCGTTAATGAAACCCGAGCTTTGTTAGATATCAACTTTGTTTTAGCCTATTGTTGTCGACGGGTGACATCGCCATGTTTTTTAGGTCCAAAGTTCAAAACAACTAAGGAAGAAAGATATTGATTTAGCGTGTTTACTTAATTACAATAATTAAGTAAACTAAATTTATTTAAATTTAATTACAATTTCGCATGACTGATTGTGACTTACTTTTTGTAGCTTACAACGGTGCTACACAGCCTCTACGGATTGTGTAGCAGTCTACATGCGTAGACGTTGCCGTAGCAAGTATACTGTATTACACACTGAATTTAATTTTATCAAGTGAAACAAGATCAATTAATTAAGGCATTAATTTAATTAATTAATATTTAATGAATTAATCATTATTTTCTTTGAAAGTTATTAGTAATGTTATTAATTGAGTAAAATACTATACATCAATTTTCTGATTGAAATAATAATAGCTTTGTATTACGGAAATAATGGTGGATTCAGACAGAAATTAAGGGCCAACGGCAGACATTTGGCGGGAAACATAACCTTTAATATAAACGTTTAAAATTTTTGGCGGGGGATGCTCTGTTCCTTTTCCGCAATATGACCGTTTAAATTGAATTTGTACAGCGCACACGTATAATGACTTCATCTTCCTGGACGGAGTGGACTCTATTTAACATGAAAGTGAAATGCTTGTAACATTCTTATATTTTAAGATTTTTGGTTTCTTGTCTACTAACGAAACCCTAAAAAATGTTAAAACTAAGAAAAAAACAACTAGCAAGTTTTGAGCATTTTTTTCTCAGTGACTTCAGTGACCTCAATGCCTCGTGTATGGAATCGGATTTTTTCGCGATTTCAGGATTGATTCCACAGTAAGTTACTAGTTACTTGTACTTAAGTTTTATTTTGTATATTTTGTTCGTCAAAATATTGAGAAGCATAAATTCGAGTTATACAACATTTTAATTTCTAACTTTGTAATTTCGTACATTTGTATAAGATTACAAAGTTAATTTTGCGGTTCATTCGAGCTTTCGTTGCTAAAACCGCAAAATTTCGGTTTAAGCCGGTAGATAGGTAGGTATTTAGGTAAATATAGAGTATTAAGGAAATATAGGAAAGCTTTGGTTAGTTGCTTCGTACATTCATCTATTTATATCAGGCACAACAAGTCCAGTCATGTGTAATAAGAGTATTGTTGCCACTTTTTCTACGATGCAAGCAAGTACCAGCTGGAAGATTTGAAATGGAGTCCGTTTATCGGAGACGTAAGATGTTATACAGGTATAAACTAGTTGCCAAAAAGCTACTTAGTCTTGAGCATCGACGTAAAGTAACATGTCTGCGACTATTTTCTATCCATTTGGATTTGTCCGTTTCGTCGAGTGTACGCAAGAGCTTCACGACCTTATTCCACCCATTCCACTACAGGACAAGCAGAAAGTCAGCGCACTACAATGAAGTATTAAACGAATCTCATTGGCTCACTACCGTCCATTTCGCATTGAAATCACCAAAATCTATACACAACGATTTCGTTTCACATTATTTATGTACAGAAGTAGAACTCTTTGTCCCCCTACTCTGTTTCGCACTATGTACAATCTTGGAATTTTCAAGGTTAGAGAATATATATATCTTATAGATACACACGTGCTCCACCTTTAGCCACACCATTGTTTACAATCAGGCGATTTGGTTGTCAAACGTAGATCTATCTCGAATAAGAAGGCACAGTCAGTTATAGACGATGTCTCTTAAAGTATACTTATACCTATAGTATACTTAAACATGTACTTATGTATAAGTTGGTGCAGCGTGTCCATTATCGGAGGTAAGCTTTTGTCACTAACAAACCCACCCTTTATCAAAATTCTAAGTTACCTTTTTCAAATTCACATTTTAAGTTTGAAACACAATTAGTGATCAGTCTATAAAGTAACAAAAACTAAAACATACCGTAATTTCATACTGAGATCATACACACATTACATAGTTACTCTTGCAGTTTATACATTTTCCCATCACTTACGCTACCTACAATTATGTAAATAAGTAAGTAAATAGTTCATATGTGCAAGATATGATAGTACCTACATCAAAACCTCTGCAAAAAGTCCACAGAGACAGGGAGTGGGCTTTGAAAAACTCCGTAGCTGACGCACAAAATAATATGATACGTGAAAAGAAAAAAGACCAACAAAAAGAAAAAAGACCAACAAAAAGAAATGAGATCCCATCAAAAACATAACATGTACAAAAGGCCAAGTCTCGCTACGCAGCTCTCCTACTACAAAAAGTTGGGAGATCTAATGTGAAACCAAGTCAATTAATAATTTTAGTACTATCTATGAGAGTATTTATCCAACTATTTTGTAAGAAATTGTGATTTAATTAATTAACTAACAACTTTTGTAGTAACCGTAACGATTTTAACATTATTATTTCTTTAACAATTAAAATGACTTGGCCATCGCACGACAACACAATCACATAAGCATTGATCAGTTGTTCGAAATAGTCCTAATTTTAAATAGGATTTGCGAGCCTAATGTATGTATATAATATTAGGTAGATTTTGTTGTATCTAAATCATTTTAACTATTAAAGAAATAGAGGTGTTAAATATCGTTACGGTTACTACAAAAGTTGTTAGTTAATTAATTAAATCACAATTTCTTACAAAATAGTTGGATAAATACTCTCATCAAAATAGTTGGATAAGTACTATCTCGTACTAAAATTATTAATTGACTTGGTTTTACATTAGATCTCACAACTTTTTGTAGTAGGAGAGCTGCGTAGCGAGACTTGGCCTTTTGTACATGTTATGTTTTTGATGGGATCATATAATTCTCCTCTGCCAAGACTATGTCATACATACAATGAAATGAATGTTTTGCTAAACGATCTCGATATATTTCACGACAAATTTAACGCATTCAAGTTTAAGTTATTACTTTTTTTTACTGAACGCAATAGATTATAATATCACTGTTATATTATCTTAAAGGTTTTCGTTTTAAATTAATATAGTTTTAGTTAAAGAATGATGTAGACGCCTGGATAGGATGGATGTAGATAATATTAGAGATTACCTACTAAGTCTCATGTAATATATATACTGTTGGTGTTTCTAAAATAAATAAATAAATATCCTACATTTATTATTACATCCTGTATTTTATTATAGCGTCAAAGTTCAAAGTACATGGCAAGGCATGTCATACTCAAGTTCGAAGCAATCAAGCGGCGGTACCTAAGCGGCGTTTAACCTCAGATTGGCTGATAGCTCGAATAAGAGGTTCCGTTATCGAATTAACCTCGGAAGAGCGGATGGAATGAAGGTAAAGTCGTGGCCACGTTGGATAAACTAGTTGGTACCTATTTGTAAACGTTCATGAAACCAGTTCGCTTGCCAATTCAAATGCTTGTCTAAGATTTAGTTATTATTACACGGTCATCATCATCTCAGTCATAAGAAGGCTAGTCCACTGCTGGACATTACGTAAACCTTCGCCGTGGATTTCCAAAAAGTCCGATTGGAAGCGGCTTGCATCCAGCATCTTCTTGCCACTTGTATGAGGTCATCTGTCCATCTCGCGGCTATTGTGGTAGTGATGGATACACGATCACTTAATCTTAAACAAAACTGATAAGACTAAAAGTAGTACTTACCTAAAAGAGTTCCGAAGTAACTAAGAGGAAACTTTATAAATTTGTTATGTCCGGCTGTATGTCTATTCGTATCTCACAGCCATTTTAATCAGAGATTATTATTACGAATATGACATATAAGTCTTTGTTAAACCGCTAAAAAATGCTATATTAAAATTACCAAAACAAAAAGTTGGCCGTCACTGGAGTGAAATAAAAGGTAATATTTTCAAAACTATATCGTTACTTAACATCTAACAGGTTGGTGGTCAATCAAGCCAAGATCAGGCGGCCAAGAGTGACCGTAGTCCGACCATAGTCCGCCTTACTCGCGCATACCCACATTTTTGAAGATATGAAATAAGTGCATGAACTTATAAAAAAATCATCGTTTGCGAAACTAGAAAACAACATCATCATCATCATCATCATCTCAGCCATAAGAAGTCCACTGCTGGACATAGGCCTCCTCCATGGATTTCCAAAAAGACCGATTGGAAGCGGCTTGCATCCAGCATCTTCCCGCCACTTGTATGAGATCATCTGTCCATCTCGTGGCTGGTCTTCCTACGCTGCGCTTGCCGGTACGTGGTCTCCACTCGAGAACCTTTCGGCCCCATCGGCCATCAGTTCTACGTGCTATGTGTCCTGCCCACTGCCACTTCAACTTGCTAATCCGCTGTGCTATATCGGTGACTTTTGTACGTCTACGTATCTCTATTTCTGATTCGATCTCGTAGAGAGACTCCGAGCATAGCCCTCTCCATAGCTCGTTGCGTGACCTTGAGTTTCCTTATAAGGCCCATAGTTAGGGACCACGTTTCAGTGCCGTATGTCATCACTGGTAACACACACTGGTTGTAAACTTTCGACTTGAGGGACTGGGGAATATTGGACGAGAAGACGCTTTTAAGTTTCCCGAACGCTGCCCAGCCGAGTTGGATACGACGATTGACCTCCCTCGTAAAGTTGGACCTGCCTAATCGGACCGTTTGTCCTAGGTAGACGTATTCGTCAACAACTTCAAGAGTGAAGTTCCCCACAGATATTGGGGTGGGCACTACATGGGCGTTCGACATAACCTTCGTTTTGTCCATGTTCATTTTGAGGCCCACCCGTTGGGAAACTCTATTGAGGTCTTCGAGCATCGTACTGAGCTCTTCCATCGACTTTGCCATGACTACTATATCGTCGGCAAACCGAAGGTGAGTGATGTACTCGCCGTTAATATTGATTCCGAGCCCTTTCCATTCCAGAAGCTTATAGGCATCTTCCAAACCAGCGGTAAACAGTTTCGGAAACCGGCTTGTTCGGGAGGCTGGAAGTCATCGAACCTGCGTTCAAGACGATTCGTGATGACCCTTGAAAACAGCTTATAGACATGGCTCAGAAGCGAGATGGGTCTGTAGTTCTTCAGCAAAGTGTTGTCTCCTTTTTTGAAGAACAGCGCCACCACGCTTCTGTTCCATGCTTCTGGCGTTGTACCTTCAAGCACGACGGAATTGAAGAGCCTCTGAAGGACTTTTAGTATCGGTGTTCCACCCGCTTTCAGTAGCTCTGATGTAATTCCGTCGTCGCCCGGTGCCTTGTTGTTCTTGAGCTGTTTCAAGGCCATCCTAATCTCATACAGGCTGATGTCCGGGATATCTTCGGTATAATGTCGAGTCAGTTTGGCTCTTGGATCTTTGCCCAAACTGCTAACAGGTTTTGCGACCGATGTGTATAACTGTCCATAGAACCTCTCTATTACCCTCAACACTTCTGCTTTGGTCGACGCTAGACTGCCATCTTCCATCTTCAGATTCGTCAACTGGCTCTGCCCAATAGACATGTCTTTTGCGAACACTTTGGAGCCTTTATTCCGCTCTATCGTCTCTTTAATACGATTAGTATTAAAGGTACGGATGTCGTGTCGCATAGACTTTGATATGAGTCTATTGAGCCGCCTATATGACTCTGCGTCACCGGAAGACTGCAGTTGCAATGAGCGTCGTTCAGCCATGAGGTCGAGGGTATGGCTCGAGAGCTTTTGCGGTCTATTTGTACGGTGGGGTTTATAAAACTTCGCGCCCACCGTACGGACAGTTTCCACAAACCTGTTATTGATCTCATCCACTGATGCGCAGCTCTCCAGGCACTCGAAGCGATTTGATAGTTCGAGCTGAAAGCTCTCGGGGTTTTGGATATGGGCGCGAGTGGGTCGGATTGTAGACTTCATCATACGGGACCTCTCAAGTTTAACATTAATATTCAAAGTGCCTCGTACCATTCGGTGATCACTTCCGGTTTTAACCATGTTGATCACAGAGACATCATTGAATATTTGTTTCTTGGTGGTCAGGATGAAGTCTATCTCATTTCTCGTAGAACCATCGGGACTCAACCAGGTCCATTTCCTATGAGGTGGCTTCTGGAAGAAAGAGTTCATCATGAAGAGTCCCTCTTTCTCCAGAAAGTCGCCCAACCTCTGTCCCCTGGGGTTCCGTTGTCCATATCCAAATTGCCCCACTCTCAACTCACTTTCGCATTTCCTGCCCAACTTCGCATTGAAGTCCCCCATAACAACATTAAAATAGGTCTCAGAAGTGTGTATGGACCTACTAATGTCCTCATACATCACCTCCACCTCATCATCCGAGTGTGCCGAGGTCGGTGCGTATACCTGGATGACCTTCAACGAATATCTCTTGGATACTCTGAGTATCAGGTACGCAACCCTGCTCGATACACTGTCGATGGCAAGAATGCTGTTAACAAGGGACTTGTGGACAAGAAACCCGACACCACCTTGGGACGGTTGGTCGCCCTCCCGGTAGTAGAGTAGGTTACCGGATTTCAGGGTTATCGTGTCCTCACCCTCTCGTCGGACTTCTGATAACCCCAGGATATCCCAATGTAACCTACTCATTTCTTCTTCCAGCTCAGCTAGCTTCTCGTCTGTCCTCATCGTGCGAATATTGTGTGTTACCAGGGCCAGTCGTCGTTTATGCAGGGGGTGGCAGCCGGATCTCTTCCGGAGATTCTTAGCACTCCTTGCTCCGCCGTGACCGGGACCGCTACCGTAGCCCAGAATAGCGGAGCTGCCGGGGACTGGGGGCCTGGTTATTTTGTTAATCTTCATTAAGGGGGTTTTGCCATTACTCGCCACGCTTGGCATGCGAGTTGGCGAGCGCAGTAGATGGCGTTTTCCGCAGAGGATGCTGCTGCCCATCTCTGGTAGTATTTCCCTTAGCCGGTTCTTACGGCACCCACGGGAAGAGAGGGGGAGGTACTATTCTAAGCCGGTACCCCACGGCACAACAACATCACAAATATTCAACAAACATTTCTTTGATCCAAATAAATTTTCAACCATAAAAATAATTAAAAGTATTTTTTTTTAAATGTAACCGACTTCAAAACAATCTAATGAACCGAAAAGGGAGAAATAATATGAAATTTTAAATCAAAACTGGGCGTTTACCTAGTAAGTACGTACACCAACTATAGGTATTCTGAGGAATAGAATTTAAGAATGACTGTATACGTGAATAGAACATTTATAACTTGTTTTATTCAAGAAACTTGAAGAAATCTTAACACTTAACACTGGCAAATGCTTTAAGCGAATGCAAATCTATTTTTTTTTTTTTTTTTTTTATTAAACAAGCTAAATAATATGTTTGTATAATGAATAAGTACATACATAAACATACATTAATTCTATAAATGACCTAAATAACTAAAGATATAAATAAAATAAAAATAAATGTAAATATTTAGCGAAGTGAATTTTGGCGGGAACGTCATAGAAACATGTTGTTGCTCTGTATTATTTTCCTAAGTTGTGTTATTTTGAATATTAATGCGATAAAAATGGTGATACGTGTTTTATTCATTAAGTGTTCGATCAAGTGTGTGAGTGTGGGCAATTGAAATAAACCAGTAAAACGTGTCATTTTACGTTGTCGGTAAAATTATATTACTACTTTATAACTGAGATAGCATACATAAGACAGTATAGCCAAACAGCCTTAGCCTGCCCCTAGGGCAAATAAAAACAAATAACATTGACCTATTAATCAGAGGCCGGCGTAACTCCAAAACTAAGAAATTTGAGCAAAATTTGACATTTACACTGTTTGACACATACTTCAACATTTTTTTTATCTTTAGTGGCTGCTGTCTATAAAGTACATTCTTCCAAAAACAGACGGAAGGTATCTTTTCTTTCCCATATTTTTTTTCTATATCGACTCTTCTCGATAGATACAATCTTCTCGATTGATTCTTCTCGATAAATCCTTCTTGATAGATTTCTCTCAGTAGATTCTTCTCAATAGATTCTTCTCGATAGATTCTTCTCAATAGATTTTCTCGATAAATACAATCTTCTCGATGGACTCTTCTCGATAGTTTCTTCTCGATAGATTCTTCTCGATAGATTCTTCTCGATATATTGTATCGATAGATTCTTCTCGATAGATTCTTCTCGATAGCTTCTTCTCAATAGATTCTTCTCGATATATAAAATCTTCTCGATAGACTCTTCTCGTTAGTTTCTTATCGATAAATTTTTCTCGATGGATTATTCTTAATAGATTCTTCTCGATAGTTTCTTCTCCTGTCCGTAGAGCGAATGAAATCAGTCAAATTTACAATGTTATGTGAAGTTATATTGAATTGAGAATTTTGCTCAAACTTCATACATTTCGACTCAAATTAAATTTGAAATAATTTCATACATTGTTTTTATATGGAAGATCCCACTCTTACGTACATTAAATTCTCGTTGATATTAATAACGACGTCAGTCATTTTCAATTTGATTTGGGATATAGTTTTGGCGGGAACGTAATGAAAACATGTTATGTTTTATTTTATTTTCCTAAACTTGTGTTACTTTGAAGTTTAATGCTATAAAAATGGTGGTGTTTTATTCATTAATTGTTTGATCACGTGCGTGAGTGTGGGTAAGTGAAAAAAAGCCGTGAAACGTGTAATTTCACGTTATCGGCTAAACTCCATAGAAGCTTCCAGTAAATTCGCCACCGCTTTACGAAAACACAACTTGAATTTGAAAATTACTGTTGTGACTTATAACTTGTTTTATTCAAGAAACTTGAAGATATCCTAATACTTGACACTGGCAAATGCTTTATGCGGGTCCAAAACTAATTTTAAAAAAAACTCGGGCTGGCTGGCTTGACTGGAATCAGCTGTTGTTAGTTTTCAAAGAGTAGGTACTTTGTTATTGGTTTGTTTTGTTAATTTATGTTTTATAAGAAATCTAGCACGTCTAATTTAAAACTATTTGGCTGAGTGGTATTAACTTATCTTTATATGTAAGTTTTTCCGTGTGGCTATCATGTCGACGATATCGCTTCCTGAAGAATATATCGAAGAAATACTGAATCAAGTTGCCTCCAATTTGAAGCTAACAAAGTGGAACCACAACGTGCAAGAGTTCGAAAGTATTGGTCAAAACTATTTCGGTCTTATCATCCCGATAACCTTAACTGGCTCTGAAGGCGATGTCAATTCACGTTGTTATCAAGTTGTATTAAAATTAGCTCCAACTGATGAAAGGTACAGAGTAAGTGGCGCGGTTACTCTAATGTTCCATAGAGAGATATTTGTTTACTCAGAGTTGTTGAAAAAGTACCAAGAATTACAAACAAAAATTACCGCGCCTCAGTATTACATCCCTATGATGTATTTTGCAAGAGATGAATACTGTAAAGAGGTAATTGTGATGCAAGATATGAGACAAGCTGGTTTCAGGCCATTCACCCACAAAGCATACTTAGACCTGAATCACATAACTATTGCTTTAGAATCTCTTGCCCGATTTCATGCTTTATCATTCATTTTGAGAGACCATGACAGAAAACTGTATGATAAAGTATTAGAAGTCTGTATACCATTAACTGAAACCTCAAATAAAAGATATATGGAAATCATGATTGATAGATTAACAAAGGCATTGATTAAGTTTGATGGGACAAAATATCAGCCGTTATTCCAGTATTTAAAATTAAACTGTAGCAAGATCTTTGAAAAAGCTGTGATGAAGGCAAAAGACTCTTGTATATGCCACGGTGACATTTGGAAGGAAAATGTACTATTTATGTATAAGGTATGTTGAGAACATCCAATTTCTTAAGAGTAAAACCTAACTCATAAAGCAACTTATTGCTTCATTCTTTCTTCCACATAAATTAGATAGTTTTTGTTTATAAAAAAACATATTATTTAAACGTATTATTTGTTTATTTTCCTCACCATACCAAACTGTGTTTTGTACAATGTTTGTTTTAGGCATGATTATACTTTAAAATGATTTAAAGATGAACAGGTGACCTTATACAAGTGGCAGAAAGACGCTGAAGATTTTGCTCAAGGTTGTCTGGAAGAGATCGCTTTTAGCGATAAGACCGCCTTTTGTGCCATTTTCTTATGTGTTTATTGTCTTACTACTTTATGTGGTGTCAATAAATTGTTATTGATTGATTGATTGATTGAATGCTAGTCATTTCCATCAGGTTTTTTTGAAAATCCATTATAAATCATGGCCATGACTATTGTTATTGGAAATGTACAACATTCATTAGTGCAAAGTAAATGTTGCATGTTTAGTTATCATTCGTGTAATTCATAGAATAATGTGGTACTAATTTGATTATTAAATAAATAAAAAATAAATGCAGGAAGAATTCCACTGCTGGACATAGGCCAGCCATGGACTTCTCGTAGCTGACATGATGGTATATTAAAATAATTGTTATTATTTAATTAGTTATTCACTAAAGTGCATGAACGCAATATCAGTATAATTGGGGCTTATTAAAAAAGTACTGTATGAAAGTTGTGATTTTTTTATGGCATCACCTCTGAAAATAATTACTTTCATAAAAAAAATCATAGAAATTAGATCACACCCAACAAAGAAATCGAGGTTACCTTTCAGGCCGTTTGTTTTTAAACCATTCTATCTTTTTGATTTCAGGACAACCAACCATCCCAAGCCTGCATTATAGACTATCAAACAACTAGAATCTCCAGCCCTGCCTTCGACACTCTATATCTCATCATAAGCAGCACTGATTCACAACTAAGAAGCCAAAGCTACTCTAACTTACTGGATATATATTACAAATCATTCAAGCAAATCCTAGAAGCGTTTGGCTTAGATTCTGAAACTGTATACCCAAGGCAGCTGTTAGATCATGATCTGAAACTTGTTGCTCCTGCTTGCCTTATAACTGCTAACACAGCACTGTGGCTGTCAAATGGCTTGCAAGAAGAAGGTCATGTGAGAAGCAAGCAGGTTTTCACGACTCCAGAACAAAAAGCTGCAGCAGCAGAATTGTACAAGTCGGCAGTAAAAGGTATTATAGATGACTTTTACAGTTATGAATATTTACCTGGAGAAATAAAAATAAAAAATTGATTTCTTATGAGGTAGTTTTTCAGTCAACCCTGCATGTTAATTGCTTTTCACCTGGCTGTGCAAGGAACAGGGTTATTTTTAAGAATGTATATAGGTATGTACAAATGTATATGTGTTTCTATATAACGTCCTACAGCCTAAAAGGGTTGACCAATTTTGATGTGCGAATTATGGTTAGATTCGCTATATATATTGATAGGCTATATATATTTTCTATTAACAATAATAAAACTCGCAAAAATAAAATGCGCTTTTTCGTAACCTCTGACAAACTTTTTCTTAACAAATAAGTGATGTCACAAAAACTTATAAAGAATGTTATTCAAATAAATTATACAGTAGCTTTGGGCATACTTTCTTACAAAAACGTACACTCAACAGCATAACAAGCGTAAGTACAGTAGGAAAATCGCTCTTATGCAGTTAGGTATTTTGTTTTTCTTTTAATATAATAATATTATTTGCCACCGCCTGAGACCTACAATCTTGGAATTTTCAAGGTTAGAGTGACTCCATCCTCGGCCACACAGTCGCTTAACATCAGGCGAGTTGGTGGTCAATCGTAGATCTATCTTGCATAAAAAAGAAATATGAATATAATATATATTTTACATTACTCTAAGGGCAGGTCAGAATGCACCTCTACAATTTAGGTACCTATATTACGCCGCATAGTACTTTGCTGCGACCCAGAATAAACTACATGCTAGAACGAAATGTACCTACTGTCTGTCTAACTTATAAACGAATGTTAAAATCTTATTCACTGAATAATGACTTGTCACTTTCTCTCAGACAGGAACTGTCACTCGCGAAAACGGAATAACACTGTTTAACTAAAATAAGCTTTTTCAGCATTGTTAAGTAAGACGACACCGTCTTACTTTCTGTAGGTTGAATAAGTGAGTGAAGCGTACAAAGGTATCTGTATCAGCTAGCGAAATTTTCTTTCTTCTGTCCGGATGTTTGTTGATACTCGTGTACAGGTAGTATTTTTGAAGTGAAAACTTCTTTAGTGGCGTTGTGCATGTTTGGGATGTGTAAAAAATGTTAAACTCAAGTCAGATCGTAAGAGGGACATTCAGAAACCTATTCTAACTTTCTGCATTCAAAGTTCATTATTATATGTACAAGTTTGTCCTTCTAGCATGACGTCATTTCGTTGCGCCGAATGCTTATTTTCGTCACATGCACGTAAGACTCGTTAGCTCAATAGGTCAGAGCACCAATATAAATTTCAATTTGTCAATCGGAGGGCGGAGGTTCAAATCCTTCACGAGTCAGTCTTTTGCTATTTTATTTTTTATTTTTCACTTCTGCCGGCACTCCCGGAGTGCAACCCGTTGTTTTTTTTTTTTTAATCAATATTTATGTTTAATGTATTCTAAGGTTTTCGCGATTTTTACTCATTGAAATTAAACAATTTTTAACGGATTTATCGCGTATATTTTACATAATTTACAATTTAAATAATAATTATATTAATATTATTGTGTATTAATATTGTTACAATTTATAACTTATATAATATGTGATAATTCCGTTAAAATTGTTTAATTTCAATTTACTAAATCTGTTATTCAGATTTACAAATTTATATATGTATTAGATTTTTTTGTCGTCGGAGATTTTGCTTAAGGGGGTATTTGGCAGAAATATTCGATACTCGATCCTGAATAATAATTTAGAATATGATCAGTAGACCTCGCGAGCACAGACATAGTTGCTGTAAGTATTGTTGCAAAAAGTTTGTGCTCACGAAGTCTACCGTTCAAAGAACAACTAGTATAAAAGGAGGCACTTGGTGCTTGTGCTAGTTGACTTGTGCTTTATTGCGTCATAGCAAAAATTTAATTTTAGTAAATTTGTATGTGGAGTGTGTCTTCTGTATATGTACTATTAAATATTTTGTGGTAGGTGTTGAAGTATGACAGCTAAATGTTTCATTCACCCCACGGTTGATTCCGCGGAATATACTCGTACCTACGATGCGATCTTAGACATAGACATATTTTTGCGTCAAAAATAACTACATATAAAAATAAACAAAAACTACAGTCGTTTTTATCACAAACCGGTTCCAGCATTAGCTAAGTAAATACGCGGTTTTATTAGGGATATACGCCATGCCATAGTGCGGCGTGTGGCTGCTCTCTATGGATTGAGAACAGTATTGACTGTGGAAGCGCAAGTCTAGCGATATACCGGAACCACCATGAATCCGAAGTTACGTTCACTTTCGCACAGACACAGCTAACTAGATGTAATAATACTCATGAATACTAGACATTACCGAGTCTGTCCGGTTTGTGAACACAGAACAGCACCAATATTAAGCTGGCGTTCTGAGAGTCGCGGCTGATGCGGCTGACTCGTCGGCACGCGGCCTTATTAAACATGTTATTAAGATTTTTTTTTTTGTTATTCTTACGATCGCGACTACGTAAAACGAGTAAGTACGTAAGTAAGTAAGCGTACGGCTTTTGGAACGACCGACATGCACTTCAGCTGCTTCGGTATTTAAATCAAAATTTAATAAACTTCACACAACACCATCTAGCTCCAAACTAAGCAAAGCTTGTGTGCTTTGTGTGCTATAACTGACAGAGTTATTATATGCGTTTTTTGTTAATTTTACTTATTATTGTGATAGAAACACGCAGACACAAAATGAACATAACACAAATGTCTGTCGTTGTTGGGTGAGGATCGAACCTACAACCTACAGCTTAAAATGCAGACATGGTACCTACTGAATAGTGAGGCCAGTCAGTCGTCACAGAACCCACGGCCATTTTCGCTATAATATATTTAATAAAAGCAAGAGTCACTCACTGTCTCCGAGTTGAAATCTCGACTATACTTTCAACTGCATTCAGTGGACTTTTTCAAAGGAAACGCACGCGAAATTGCAGACTGGCGACGCGGCACCACAATATATCCACTAATGTCGCGTTCCCCTGTGACCCTCGGAATGCTACCTTTAGAAGTTAGAAAATACGTTTGATCGAGTCACGTAAACAGAATTTACTAAGTGTAGTTATTTCCCGCGTATCGGCGCCAAACGGAAATAGTCTGGAGCGCGGGTCACCCGTCGGCGCTGTGCGGGCGCGCGCCGAATGTTAACCAAATTAACTAGGGTACAGGACTTAGCTGGGCCACACCTAGCTTATCCACTTCTACAATTATAAATCTTGTCTAAGGGTCCTAAAATTCTGGACGCACTTCAAGGCATTGGGCTCTTTTGTACTTATCCCATGGCTTACTCACCCGCCTTTATGAAGAAGGATTAAGTACTTGAGCTGATTATCACATGGTGCGAAGTGCCTGTAATCCTCCCGTTTTGGATACGCAGATTCAAAGAGGTTCAATCGCTTGCTTGAATCACAGCTATATATGTTTCATTGACTCCTCAGCTTCTCCACAGGCCCTACTACAACTATAAAACTAGGGTTATGATGTTATCCGAGATTACTCGCTATTATTCGCTATTAGTCATTGTTGAGGTTGTCTAAAAATAATTACCCAAAATGAGTAAGTAAAATGTCGAATCTCGAAAGGGAAAACACGAATCTTTTATAGAAACACTTTGTTGTCCGTATACATATATGGACAACAGTGTTGTTACATATGTAAGCCTGCGGTTTGTTGGATCTTTGACTGTTCCAAGTGTCTAAGTCAACGGAATAAACAAGTATCTATACCTATTAAAAGGAAAAATACCCGACTGGAGAAAAGCAGTTTTTGCAGTCAAATTTACGATTTCGTTACGCTGGACTGTACGTTTTTTGTGAGAAAGTATGCGTAAAATCGCTGTAAAAGATTATAAATGAACATTCTTTAAACTAATTCTAGTTAAATACTTGTTATAAGTTCATTGTAGGTTACGCAAAAACGCATTTTGTTATTTTTGAGAGATGTATTATTATTATTACAAAATAATATAGGTAATAAATATAGCTTACGAATTTTATTGAGTGTGACTGGACTACTTTTTACGATAAGGTATAAAGAATAAGTATTTAATCCACTGCCCTAGAAAGCTATATTTCCAGATGTAACAGTGATGAGATAAAAATAAAGGGCATTATAATCTTCACTAGTAATGACTATTGCTATGGGACCATCCCTGAAATAGCGAAAATCAGTTGTTCCATTTATGAGAAATAAATGTATAGAGTCATATGTCTTCTATGCCCATGTCTTATAGCTACGTACACCATCAGGAGCAAGGTGTGAACCACGTTGATAATCAGATAAATGACAATTCACTGATCACAAGAAAGGTTACCTACCTTTAAAGCTAAATTCTTTGGAAGCTTTTAAAAAACGACTCAACTAAAATAATGTTTTTAACTTCTTATATTCTTTTTTAGGTTTTTGCTATTGATTGCTATTCATTGAAATTTTACTAAAAAAAAAGTGTACTCGAACCGAAATTCCTTAAGTCGGTGAACTTCAGGTCAAACAAAATCATTGGATACTGCTTAAAAACTACCGGACCAAAATTACTGTTTTTTTTTTTTGGAAACTGTGTTTGAGATAGGTACATATAATTATAAATTATTTAAATCGGTTCACAATCTTGATGCGTACTGCACTGGAATGGAATTCTTTGCCGCTCTCTTCTATCTCGCTTTGCCGCTCGCATCTCGTTTTTTTTTTAGATTGGTGTCTGCCTAGGACTATTGGCCTGGCACCGTCCTCAAAAAAAAATAGTTCGGATACGTACCTACTTTGATAGACGCCCAGTTTACATATAAAATTATTCGTTATTATGTATATAGCAGATGTTATTTTTCCCTTTTCAGTTAATTGAATTGTTTTGAAATCAAGTTTTAACTAAGCTTTATTTTTAATTTGACTGATAATAATAAATTATTGAATCCTTTTGTTGGTTCGATATTATACCAGCCGTACCTTCGTACTTACGTCATGCGTCGACTCTTGATCTAGGTGTCAGAAACGCGGATAAATCCTTAGGACACGGCTAATTACATTAATCTCGCCGTAATCCACAGCTGCAGATGTCAAAAGGAGCTAGATGAGAGCTGAAGTAATGCCAATTAGGGTATTATGGGTGTTAGCTGGCTGAGTGCGCCGCGGAGCATGGCGTAACGAACTGATTGCTACTACCGTTCTGCGATCAGGGCGCGGTAATTATACACATCTGAGGTGAGAACGTGGCATCTACGTTACGAGGTACACAGGGGCAGTCATGTGCGCTTCAAACACCCTATTTATATGAATATAGGGTGTTACAGAAAGATGTAACCATACTTATGGGTTTGTGAAGACACTAATGTGTAGAGTTCAAAAAATGACAACATCCGAAGGGTTCGAATCCACGGAATTACTCGGTCAACAATTAGTGCTATTTTTTTATATCGGGCAAGTGCCTTTATTTATCTTTATTAAATACAAAAAAAACATATACAAACTACACATAGTTAACTAAACTAATAGATTAAAATGATTAAATGATCTATTTGCTGTTTTGTGTAGTAGATAATTTACCGACCGATGAAGGAAAAAATAAAAATATAATAATACTTAAGGGTGCCAATATATCCATTTTTAACAAATATTTTTACTAAAAGATAATTCCTGAAATCAGTTGGTTCATACATGTTATGAATGGTTAGATATCTACAAAACTAGAAAATTGTCAGAATTGTGTTTAATGCAATGAATGTTGTATTAGTTTCTTATTCGTCGGTATGTTTTTGACACAGTAAAATAAGTCTCACACCAGGTGAGTTGACGGTCAAGCGCAAGCCTATTTAAAAAAATATTAAAAATATAATAATTGACTAAAGTGTCTGATAATTTTAATAGACACAATAAGCATATAAATAGTAGGCTTAGAATGCAAGTCGCCTCCTAGCTTAGTGAAGCAACTCTTAGCAAGCAATTTAAAACTAGTTCCTAGTGGATGTATGTAGGCCTACGTCACTTTTTCCGTCGCGACACGACAGGTAAGCAAAGTTCGGGACAATTTCACATTTTACAATAATGTCTACCCTCCTCAAACATCATTAGTACGCTGCACAATATTTGTCCAAAAAGTAGATAGATAGATAGATAAACTCTTTATTGTACACACCTTAGAAACTTACAATCAAAATAAGATATTTAAAATCTAGTGTAACAACTGGCGGCCTTATCGCTAATAGCGATCTCTTCCAGGCAACCTTAGGATGGAGAGGAGTGAAACGAAAGTAATATGACGGGGCGTGCAGTAATAGAGAGGGGAGAAAATTATCTAAATATGTTAATCTGAATAATATGTATGTATACATATATATAATTAATTCCCTACATATACATATGGAGTATACATTCTATTCTTCTACACTCTAATACTTACGATACAAATACTTTAAATATACTAATAAATACCATGAATATAAAATAAATAAATAAATACTAATACTGATATACTAGAGAAAGTGATAGAATAACATATAATCACATATAACTAAGAAAGGAAACAGATGAATAGTAATGGGATGCACACAAATGCATCTCCAATCAATTTCTGGACTTTTGTAAACTTTGTATTTTTGGCTTCAACTGTGAACGGAATTTCGAATCAAATTATCAGTATTATGTTCCATTATATTTTTCTGTGTATAAAATAGTATGTTAACTGACATAAGTGACCTCTCCTTCGTCAGTGAAAGCATTTACAACTGTCAGTATTGATCAGTTTTGAATTAGTTCTGGAACCCTAGACGGGCCGGGAGTGCGGACAAGAGGGAGTACGGATATTGCAAGTTCCGTTTCCGTTTAACCCGGAGACACTTCGACGTGTCTTCAGAACGCGGCCAACGAGGTAATTTTCTGGTTTCAAACAAGCTTGCCACCAATCTGCGAGACTGACGAAGTACCTACGATTAAGTTCTAGCTCGCTCTAAACTAGTAATTTACTCGAGTAGTGAGTACCTAAACTCTCGTTCGCACGGAAGCTTTTCCAACGCAGGTTAAACAAGCGTTGTAATAGCAGACTATTTTCTAAGGAAAAACATACATAGTTTAAATAATATAATTGTAGTTTGAAAAAATGAAACAACAAAATTTATTTTTTATTAATTTTAGAAATAAAGATTTCCGAAAAACCCGAACGAAACGCTTTAGTTCCACTTTCATCGTGCGAACTGCTAGAATATGGAATACGCTTCCTGAGTGGATCTTTCCCGATAGATATAATCTGGGTGTCTTTAAATCGCGAGTGATTGGGTTTTAGGTAAGCGCGCTCCATCGTAGACCGCAACGTCGCTTAACATCAGGCGAGTTGGCGGTCAAGTGCAAACCTATTTCTACATAAAAAAAATAAAAATAATTTGAAATGAGAACCTCCTCCTTTTTACAGACTTCAAAAAGAAGGATGTTAACATTGTTATAACCATTGGAATGGATATATTTTATGTTTTTCTTTTATGGTTGTTACCGCATAACTTCGTCACTTTTAAACCGATTTTAATTATTTTTATTTGAAAGATTTATTAGTTCCTTTCAGATTGGTCACATACTTTCACCAAAATATGTGCAATAATTAGTTTTTTAAAACAAAATTGCGCATTTTGAAGTCGAGTTGTCATTTTTTTTTTTTTACTGTATTTTTCCATCTGCATCGTAGTCATTCACAGCCTTTTCTATCCCACTGCTGAGTATAGGCTTCTCTCTTATCATGCCATATTCTGCCTTGATCCTGTGTCAATCAAGTCCAGGTTCGATCCGCGATAACATATCGTTCAAATGGTCCCCTTAGATTGGAGTAAGTGGCAACATACACATTAGTTTTAAAAAACCTGAAAAATATACGTTTAAAGCAATGAACCGTGTCAGTCACCTAACTTGATCACCAACACACTAACTCACCTGATGCTAAGCGACATCTGGCCGAGGATGGAGCACGTCGATCTATAAATCTATATTTAGCCTTGAGAATTCTAATTCGTTCTCAGGGAACAAGAGACTAAAATCTAGCACAGAAGCCGACTTTCAGAGAAGGAAAGTCGGCTTCTGTGCTAGATTTTAGTACGGGACCCAACTCTAAGCGTACTTCGTCTGGACACGGTTCTTACCCAATTATTTTTCTTATACAAAAAGGTCGTAGTGTTTGTTGAAACGGATCGAAGGTCCAAAACTTTTTTATTTACATGTTTTTAGTTTAATGAATTTTAGGCGTAAGTAGTAACTATAACACAAATGCCTATATACTCGTATATATATCATTAAACTGTGAACATGATATAGGGTTTGAGTATGCATGTTTACGGAACACTAGCGCTGGTTATTTCTCCCAGCATTATGCTAAGTTAGAACCAGCATCTGACTAAAACCATACTTATTTTTAACCCCAGCCCAAAAAAAACGTTTATTCCCAGTAGTAGAATTGGAATCACACGTCAAACTTATAACACCCCTCATGTTTGTATTTTAATATAGTAAGTAAGCCATTTTTGTAATGACTCAAGATTTTTTGCTTAATCAGCAGGCCGAGCTGGTGAGTCGCCAAACTGGCAGAAAGTATACCGGTTTATTATTAATCAATAAACAATATACGTACGATAAGAGGTAATAAATGACTGAAGCAATATCAGTGCGAGGGCGGGAGCCGAGTGTGAGCCGAGTGGGGCGGGTGACATTCCACTTCAAGCCTCCCAGGATGAGATCTCAATATGCCGCCAGATTGACGTACAATTTTCGTAGAAGTAGATACAACAATGCCTACAGCAAACTATGTGGTGTTATGAAATATGGACCGTATTGCATTATTAATGAAAATTTAATTTGTTTCGATACAAAAAAAAAATTGAAACAATTTAACTCCCAACAGGAAATATCTACTGCGATATGCTTAGACGTAATTAGATACTCAGGCAGGCATCGTAGGAAGGCCAGTCACAAGGTGGATATCATCACCATCATCATCAGCTATAAGTCCACTGCTGGACATAGGCCTCCCCATGGATTTCCAAAAGGACCGGTAGGAAGCGGCCTGCATCCAGCTTCCTCCTGCCATTTGTATGAGGTCATCCGTACAAAATAATTAAGCATTACATTACTAATAACAGATTTCAAGCATTAATAAATGAATTAAAGCATTTTACCCGAGTCTGCGTTGCAATGTGCTCACACCCAGAAAAACTAAGTCACTCTGCTTAACACTTATCTAAATACCTATTTCTCTCTAAGGTACCCTAGAAGCGACCAACTTCCCTCTTTACATCCCAAAGTGGCACTGTAGCTACATTATCCTTCCACAAGTTAATTCCCATCTAAACTGCGTCATTTGACGCCAGGTCGTCATTAAGCTACGGTCACACTGTCCAACAATAACAATGTAAGCAGAAATCACATAGAAGTGCTTACTCGAGACGTATAACCCGCAGGGGGCAATCGAGAAGAAAGGCTACCCTCGGGGGTTTCTTAAGCTTCGCACAATCAAATTTAGCTGCATCGCGGCCGGGTTAATCGAGGATTAGGTAAATTGGACCAGTAACCATGAGGAAAGTTACAGTACAGAAGCACCACTCGCTTTTCTCATGTGACGGGTTAAGTTTAATCTCATCGGAATCCTTGTGGAGTCATGGCCAAACTTGACGAGTTGGAGTAAGATTTAGGATGTTGTAGTGTGCGGTATTTTCATACAATTTTTATCAACGGAATGTCATTTCGTGGCGTCAAGGCTGATGTTTCATTGTTAATCTGGTTGCCTTCTATTTTTAAATTTAAGGCTACTGTTAAACAACATTTTCCATTCTCGCACGATTGATTAACAATCTAAGCAGAAGGATTTACGCCCTAGACTAGCCCATCGATCTACTTAAATTTGTATATATTATAATAATATCATTGCCCTAGTTAGTAACATATCACCTAAGCATGTAAAATAAAACCGTCGTCACATTATCTTCGGTCATTTACAACATCTCGAACGCTGCGACAGATATTTGTTGCCTTACTCTCAATATTCGAGATTCACTCAACTAAGTATGCAAAGTTGGTTCACGCTCGTTTTCGTAGGGTTCCGTACCTCATTTTATCTGGCTTTCTCTGCAATTAGAGAGTGAGACAGAAGTTTAAACGAGCATTTAATTGTATTTTTAACCGACTTCCATATAAAAAGAGGTTCTCTATTCGTGTGCACACCTGTCCTAACATAATATGTATTGTCTTGTAGCTAGTATTTTTTTTATTAAATATAACACAATTTAAAAAAAAATAAGTAAGTAATTTAGCTGTTGGGGGAAAAAAATGCAAAAAATGGGTATTAGCAACCCTCCCGCCAAGTTCATATTCCAGGCTAAGTCTTATGCTGTTGTCTGTTAACCGCAAATATTTGGCCCAAAATATTTCCCTTCTTTCTATTAATCTGGTAACTGGTTATACCTTCCACTGGATCCCTAACACCGATGAGGTGACCTCGCCGACTCGATTCACTTATAAACTCATTAGCCCTCGGTAAATAATTCGAAGGTGAGATTTTCTGACGGTTAATCGTTTTTTTTCAAGTGTGAAGCTTTAAGAAAACATTAGAGGAAAACGTGTCGGGAACCTTTCTTTACTTAAACACATAATTATCATGTACGGCACTTGGTATCAAACACTTTGTGAAATTCAAAAATGGTAAATTGTATGTGTCTTATAGGTACGCAAGTAATTATATTTATAAACAAGTATAATAATAATTATAGTTTAAAAAACTTAAGCAAAATACGCAAATCCATTTACTTAGATGTCATTTTTCCAGTTATTTTGTTATAAAAATCAAGCAACTGAACCGATTTTCGCCGACTTTCTGCTAGTCCTGAATGGGGAGTGTGGAATTAGGTAGTGAAGCTCTTGCTTTTGTGTCTTTTATTTGAAAGAGGATTTCATAGAGTAGGTATTCTTAGCAATGTGTTCATTCTTCAAATTGGTTCAGCCGTTTTTTTTATGTCGGGGGTTTTGAATATTCTAAGCTTGTACTGTATTTATACATTATCTTGTTTCCTTTCAATAATGCTTCTCCACATACGTGTAGGTATATCTACTAACACACTGAAAGGAAAAACGGTAAAAGTGAAAAGGAAGACGGAAACAACTAATCATTTTAATAGCGGCTCACTTTTCTTGCATGTCACGTAGACTTTGACAATAAACGAATTTCCGACTAAAGGGAAAAGTTAACGCTTGTTTCGGAAGCTTATTTGTTCGACCCCGTGATAGTAACTTACATCATCGTTTCACACAAACTTTATATATTGGGATTTTTATGTTTGATAGGCAATTTTTAGTAATAGCCAAGTCGATAACAAATATTAGTTTTTCTTGGCAAAATTCTTATCTATATGACGAATCTGGCTTCGTTAAGATATGAATGATATTTTATTATTGAATTTTTGTTTTCTTGGAATTTGTATGTTGTCTTCTCATTATAGTTTTAACCGTATTCAGAAAAAGGAAAAGGTACTATATACAACGTATGATTTTTAAAATGTAGGTAGGTTTTTATATGTTCATACGTTAATTGTGTGTGAACCAATTTAAATACTTTTTGCGTTGGATTGAAACGAAAAAAGTGAAAAACGAATTGTTAAATCGGTCATGATGTTTTCATTATCTTAATAAATATACATTCAAAGGATATATTTTACGCTTTAACATTTAAATATTTCGGTCAAAATAACAGCAATAAAAATAAAAATTATATTTAAGAGAAGTGTTGTCGCGCGATCTCCCATACAATTAGGAAAAACTGTTTTCCCTGTAAAAAATATCCGATTTCGATGTTTCTTTTTTAACCGACTTCCAAAAGGAAGAGTTTCTCAATTAGTCGGAATATTTTTGAAGTGAAAACTTCTTTAGCGGCGTTGGGCATTTTTGGATGGGTTAAAAATATTAAACTCGCGTCAGATCGTCGGATCGTCAGACGGACAGTCAGAAACCTATTCTAACGTTCTGCATCATGCGTTCATACAAGCGCCGTACACGAAGCGTTAGCGTGTTTTAAGAGTATATAGCGCCATCTATTACGTTGTTATAGAACTAATTATAATATAAAGTGTTCATACAATAAAGTTAGTTCCAGACTAACATACTAGATGGCGCTGTATACTCTTAATACACGCTAACGCTTCGCGTACAGCCATGGGCGTACCCAGCTTCTGGTCTAGGGGGGAAGGGGGGGGGGGGGGGCAAGTCAGATTTTTTAGGTCAGATCGTCCGCGGCTGTTTTGTCATACACACTACACACAACACCTACATGAAACATAGCGGGGAGGGGGTAGGGAGGGGGAGTGTAACAATTTTGTTTGTTAGTAATAAAACATAGGTAATAAATAGCGCGAGCGAAGCGAGTGCGAAATTTTTTGTAATGTTTTATAGTAATATGCTTTATTTCTCGTATTAGTCAGCCCACAGTACTTCTATAATAAATTATAAAAATGTTAAACGCGAAAATTGAAAAGGTTATTTAAATGAAATGTTAGAAGTAATTTGATTCATTGATCTTGTTAGCGTGTCCTAGGTTTTTGTGGCCCAGATAAACCATACAAGTATCTGTGTTAAAAGAAAAATGAAATAACCGACTGGATAAGAACGACTTTTACGCTATAAAAAAATATAAATATAACGATTTGAATTTATTGATCGCAAATTATTATTCCTGATTAAATTTAAATTTATGACTTTATAGAAAATTACAAACAAACCTACAAGATACACGCTACTTTCTTGACAGTTGGGAAACATTTTTTGCTAAGTGGTTGTTTTTTGTGAATTATTTGATTGTATTAGCAAGTTCATAGCACTTTAATATTATAATTAATACAAATAAACAAGTATGTATATTAAAAGAAATCCTAAATACCCGACGTGTAACTTACGATTTTGTTACGCTTAATATGTTGTAGAGTCGCAGAACCGCTGTAAAAACTATAAATGCGCATTATTTAGAATAATTCTAGTTTAGGCTTTCCGTTTAGGCTTGTAGACGATCTTATAGAAACATATTACCCACATACATACATACATACATTTACTCAAATAAACTGAACTCTCTTTCTTATGCGGTTGGGTTAAAATAATAGGAAACAATCAGGCGCGAGCGAAGCGAGCGCGAAAATTTTCAATTTTTTATTGTGTTTTTAAAGTAATATGCTTTATTTCTCATATAAGTGAGCCCACAGTATTTCTATGTTCAAGTAGTAAAAACGCGAGCGAAGTGAGCGCGAAAATTTAGAAGGTTTTTAAAATTAAATCTTGGAAATAATTTGATTCATTGATCTTGTTAACGTGTCCTAGGTTTTGTGGCCCAGATGACCCAAACAAGTATTTATGTTAAGAGAAAAATTAAATATCCGACAGGGATAAGAACGACTTTTACGTTATCAAAAATTATAAATACAGCCATTTGAATGCATTGATTGCAAATTTATTATTCCTAATTAAAAAACATGACTTTATAGAAAATTACAAACATACGTTTTTATGTCAAAGTACCGCTGTAAAAGACTATAAAGGCGCATTATTTAGAATAATTCTAGTGAAATCACTTATTTATTACGAAAAAGCTCGTTGGAGTTTTACGACACCTCGCACATCAGAATCGGTCAAGCCTAAACGGCTTGTAGGCGATCATATAGAAACATACACATATACATACTTACATACACTTGTAAATCATAACCCTCCTTCTTACTCAGTCGGCTAAAAATAATATTTAAAAAAATTATTAATAATAATATTAAATTTTAGGTATTCATAAATGCTGATTTGCTGTTAATCTTGTCACAATACTGACATGACTGACATGGCTCAAAATACAAAGGATTTTAAATAACTTTGAACGATCGGCGAAAATATTCGCTTAACGAACCAGCTGGTTGATTTGCCCTATATTGTTGGCGGCTTGCTGTCCTTGGAATACGCAGCTCTCAAGATTCAAAGCCTTAGCATAACATGTCAAATAAAATAAATGCTAGTCGCTCGCAACTCCCTACCGCCAAGAATACGAACGCCCAGCTAGATTCGGTAATCTTCGTCTGCCATCGTCGCCGCGGCGGCGGCGGCGTTGCGCGGTGGTTGGCGACTGTAGCGCTTGAGCACTGCGCGGTTTTTGTATGGCAATAATAATTGCACCGTGCATTTTGCCAGCGACTACTGCGCAGTTTATTAAAAAGAGCACATAAGGCGCCGTTTAAACTTTGATTAGTAGGTAATTAGGCGGGTTCATACATTATCTGCGAGTTCCCCCCCCCCCCCCCCCTGTGTACGCCCATGTGTACAGCGATTAGTAGGGGTTGTTTGTAAAACACAAACCCTTCACGAGTCAGTCTTGTTGCTATTTTATGTTTTAGTTTTCACTTCTGCCGGCAGCACTCCGGGCGTTGCTTTTTTTTTAATGTATGTTCCCTGATTACTCGAAGGCCCCTGGACTGATTAAAAAATTTATTTTTTTGTTTTTGGTTTTGATTTGATTTTGGTTTTTATAACAAAATAACTGGAAAAAAAATCATCAAGTAAAGGAATTGCGTATAAAACATACAACATAAAACCTATCTAGTGGTTTTTCTTTTACTTCCATTTCACACTCAATTCAACAGTAGACACGTATTTTCCAGAAGTGACTTTACTGCTGTACTTCTGGTCACTACAGGGAAACACTTTTCACTTTTATTTATTACCTACCTAAAGCTTTATGATCCATAAAATGGAATTTCCCAACGTTCATTTGTACAAGTATTTAATGCTATGGCTTGTTCGCAAACTCTACCGACGTTAATAAGAGCGCTGTAACTACTTCGTTGGGAAATACGTATGTGTTATAACGGGATCTTTGTAATTCCCCATTTTACCGTGTCTGTTTTATCTCGGACAGGCTGTATCATAGTTTATGTATGGTCCACCAGGTGCTGTAAACGTCATAACTTTATTTCCACGTTTTCTCGGCCATAAAGCTTTAATAAGCTTCTTTGGACTGTCCACCATCCCTTTATTGTATAGTTTTACTATTTAATCATTAGCATTATAAACGCGTGAAAGACCAATTATTTTTCCACTAAATAATAATTTAATTTAATATAAAAACAATACTTTTGTTTGTAATCTACTACGCATGTACCTAGTAGTCAAAGAATAAAGACACTTAGAGTGGGTATAGGTCAAAATACCGTTTACAGCGATACCCAAAAATCTGTAAAAATGTGTGCATTATCGTCACGTAAGTGCTTAATTAGGTCTTTGACATGTACATGAGTGTTCGAATGATGTTTCAAATGGGTCACCCGTTTTAGTCACAGAGTTAGGAATTTAAATTGTGCTAAATTTTGCTTACATGTCGTGTGTAGCGAGACGGGCAGAGTGACCCACCCAGCCTTAAACGCTTGCTTCTTAAAGTTGTTTCACTGAGCTAGAGGCGACTCACATTCTAAGCCTATTATTTCTATGGTTATATTGGTAGTAGACATGAAGACCGTGGAGAAACGTTTTCGATTATGAATGAAAGCGAGTTATTCCATACTTGTACAACAGTACCAAATGGTTTAATACACCTAAACATTATCCGATTTCAATTTCAATAAATTGGTTTCTGTTTATTTTATAATTTATAATGCACAACATTTTATCTCCAAAACTCCGAGAAACTTGAAATGAAAAAATAGCAGTTCGTCAAAGGTCTAGTCATACTAAAATTAACTACCTATTTATCCCTCATTTATTACGCTCAAAAAATCTCTTGACTTTCTACAAAAATGGGATCGTATCTATTTACCTAGAAACAGTCGTCAAATTAGTCAAAATAAAATCTACATTAATAAATGGCCAAGTGCGTGTCGTCCCACGCGCAATGTAGTAGTAGTTACAAATTATAATTTTGTGACCTTAAAACAGTCTCTTGTTTGATACTACGAACATATAAGTTAAGTAACTTATGTTAATTTAAATGAAATATACATATTTAACTTGTATTTTAAATTGATCGACTTTAACTCGATTACTTGTAAAGCCTACTTAACCGTGATAGTTTTCCTTTTAATTTCATCATAATACTCATTCAACTGTTTAGCCAGTAGAGCGAGGGGTAATTTTTATAAGAGTCATGTGTCGACTCATGACTCTAATAAAAATTATCACTTCAAAGTTTAATATTTCGCGAACAGATTGAAAACTGGTTATCGCACACCCCCAACGTTTTTTGATTGCCTATCCAACGATATTCCACACGATGCGGTAGATTAGACAAAATAATTTATCCCCACTTTACGTGTAGGAAAAACTAAAAACCAAACCGTGTAGGTAACACAATTTTTTTTTTTTTAAATTTTATTCTACCACTTTCTCGGCATTATTTATATACGCATTTGTTTTTTTATCAGCCCAAATTTATACAAACTGTCCCACTGCTGGGCGCGGGCCATCTTCTCATTGTGAGAAGGGTAAGTCCATAGTCTGGCCAAATGCGGGTTGACATATCCGCATATACGCATATCCATACCAAATTACAGCTTTCTAGTACATTTTTTTTAGCAAAGCCGCGGACGGACAGACAGACGGATATGGCGAAACTATAAGGGTTCCTTGTTTATTACGGAACCCTAATAAACGACGTAATCAAGTACTTATCTGAGAACAAATGTAAAATGTAAAAATTGACAGGTCGATTCTATATCTAGCTGGTAGACCCTAATAGGGCAAAATCTGTGGAATATTTAGTTTACATTGACAGTCAACAATGCCAACATCAACATAAATGTCAAGTTAAAAGTTTCTTAGATGTCATTTCAAATACCTAAGTTCACAACTCACATATCAGCTGATCAAACACAACGAAATATGAATGAGGCCCCCTACGGATTTCAAGGTGAAGTGCGTCATGAAAATTTGAACACAAGGACGCCAGAACGCTTACGTGGCTGCAATCAACCCGTCACCCCTGAAATATTATTATGTACCCGCCCTCTCAGTCATTAAGCTTCCTCTTCTCAAAAGCTTCAGTAGACTTTCTGCTCCAAAACTGTTCAGACTATTTTATGAAGGCACAAAGATGTCGTATTACACGAGCCACAGTTTTTTTCCAAACACCCTACCTATTTCAAATGGTTTCGCCGCTCAAATGGAAGATAAGCCGAAGAACAAAACTATATTTCTGGATGTAACACCAGCACGGACGCCTGTCATGAAGATCCCGGCGCCAAATGCTGTGGAACCTATGAGAAATAATCTCATTGATCCTATTATCTACAAAGACATAGTATATGAAAACATCAAACCAGTATTTATCATATTGAGATTGATGGGGGTACTTCCAATTACGAGACCATCGCCTGGTGTGAATAAATTCTCGATTGCATCTGCTTCCATGGCATACTCTCTCATAGTATTCCTTTCTCTTATTGGCTATGTGCTGTATCTGTCTCTGAACAAAGTGCAGATCTTGAAAACATCTGAGGGGAAGTTTGAGGAAGCTGTTATTGAGTATCTTTTCACTGTATATTTGTTTCCGCTGTTGGTTATTCCAATAATGTGGTATGAGACGCCGAAAATTGCTGGTGTTCTTAATGGATGGGTGGACTTTGAGGTTAGTTTCATTTCTATATCAATGTATCTATTTACGCGCACATTACAGAAGTTTTTTAACTTCGTCCTTCCACGAACCTGCAACTGATGAAATATGCAATCCATCGAAGGTCTTCCTGCAGAAAGTCAACAAAAAAATGTTTTAAAAAGGAATTCTCAAGCTCACCAAACATCAGCGATACCAATAGTGTCGCAGTTGCGATTAGGTGAAGGTCATCTCATTACGCTTAACTTATGCTTGTTTGCTGTTTAAAAAAAAAAACAATTTTCAGGTCGCATATAGGCAATTATCCGGACGTCCAATTCCAATAAAGTTGTATAAAAAATCTCTCATTATTGCCATCTTGATTCCATTCCTATCGATGGCTTCAGTGATTATAACCCACGCTACAATGGTACATTTCAAGGCAATACAGCTGGTCCCATACGTTTTCTTGGAAGTATTGACGTACATTCTTGGCGGTTATTGGTACCTGCTCTGCGAGATGCTTGGCATTTGCGCTAGTTTTTTGGCTGAAGACTTTCAACAGGTAAATTTGCAAACGATAGCTCTTATCTTAACATAACCCTTTTTTCTTTTCTTAGTTATGATAAATGCTATTTTCTATTTCAATTTTGGCTATTTAATCCATGCTGTAACTCTTCATATATTTCCACAGGCTCTGCGTAACATTGGACCAGCTGGTAAAGTCGCCGAGTACCGCGCCTTGTGGCTTCGTCTCAGCAAGCTTGCTCGCGATACTGGCATTGCCAACTGTTATACCTTCACCTTCGTCAACCTCTACCTGTTCCTCATCATCACGCTCTCGATTTACGGGCTCCTCAGCCAGATATCTGAAGGATTCGGGATTAAGGACATTGGATTGGCATTAACTGCTACCTGCAGCATTTTCCTTCTGTTCTTCATTTGTGATGAAGCTCATTACGCCTCTCATAATGTAAGTATTTATAGCTGTTACGTGATCTAATTGACAAAGCTAGCGAAGCGAGCCAATGTGGTGTGAATGTAAGTCATGAAAATGACATGAAATAATCATGAAAGTGTTTATTATATACATGATGACGAGTGTTTTTTTTTATACAATATAGATCTACGATTGAATACCAACTCGCCTTATGTGACGCCTAAGTGACTGTGTGGCCGAGGATGGAGCTCGTCGATCTAGAAGATATCTTTTCACTCTAGCCTTCAAAATTCCAAGATTGTACGTCTCAGGAAACAAAGATGAGAGAGATTATCTTACTTTATTAGAGGTCCGATATTCGGAAGCACTTCGGGCCATACTTACTGTACTTATCCCAATCTTTCGATTCTCTTTCTTTAAAATAAATAATCTGGGCAATATATGAGGGAAATCCGTGACCTCTCTTTTATATACAAAGTTGTCACAGTCACAGCTTTATTGACTGTCCCTCAATTTTGAAGCAGTTTTCCCTATCAGTACCATGTCACTACCCGCGTCACAGAATCTCAAAGATTCTCCATGTTAAATACTCTAAAACTAACTTATCTTATAGATAATTCTCATCTGCCAAGACTATATCGTACATAGTACATACAACGAAATGAATGTTTTGCTAAACGATCTCGATATATTTCACGACCCATTTAACGCATTCAAGTTTAAGTTAATAGAATTGTTTACTGAAAGCAATTAAATCACTGAATTATATCACTGTTCTGTCATCTTATAAGTTTTCGTTTTAAATTAATATAGTTTTAGTCTTTATTATTTTGTATCCTAGAATAAATAACACAGAATAAATAATGATGTTGACACCTGGTAAAAGTATTCTCAGAATCTATAATAACTAATATTAGAGATTACCTACTTAGTCTTAATGTAATATGAATACTGTTGGTGTTTCTAAAAATAAAAATAAAAAACTAAATTAATAAACCTTTACCTACACATCTACATCCGGTTTTCCAAAGAAGGACTGCATTACCTTCAGAATATTACCAGGTGTGTGCGTACCTATACTCCTCCAGTTCATGATACGCTGATCCGAAGACGAGAGTTAATTAGTAATATCTAAGTTTTGTTTGCTATCAATTGTTTACTTATTGCGCAAAACTCGAACGATTAAGTAATTCAATGTTTAGTCATTCAACTTTGTTAGTAGGCTCATGGGTGGTCAGACTTGGGGGTCTGACAATCTGTTTATACAATCCTAGAGAAGACAACGATATAGTATGGCCTTTATCGTTGTAGAAGAATGGAAACAAACGGATTATAAGGATAGGATAGGATTAAAGGATAAGATTCCGGGGGTGTTGCCGCAAGCAGAAGTCAGGGAGGCATCGATGTGGTCCAATGGTAGGTACGGGGGTTTTAGTGGGTAAGTACTTTACCCCACATAATGACAAGTGTACTCCTCGCAGAGTCGGGGGAAACAAAAAGCGTATAAAGCGTAGAATAGAGAAGAAAATACATATAAAAAATATTTAGCAGTTGAAGTGACTAATTGTCAAGCTCTTGTTAATACAAATTTTGTGCTACTTAGACTCTTTACACTTAATAGTAACTACGCTCTTCATCGACGATATTATGCAGGTGCGAACGAATTTCCAAAAGAAGCTACTCATGGTGGAATTATCCTGGATGAACACGGACGCTCAGACCGAAGTGAACATGTTCTTGCGAGCTACTGAAATGAACCCCTCGCAAATCAGTCTTGGTGGCTTCTTTGACGTCAACCGCACTCTTTTCAAATCGGTACATAATTAAGTTTTTTTTAATGTGTTATTTTAAAAGGGCTTTCACGAAAAAATCCCAACAGATGGGCGACGAAATAACGATGAAACCAATGAAACTTTATTTTTGTTATTGTTTTTTTTTTATTATTCATGTTTTTTAGGGTTCCGTACCTCAAAAGGAAAAATCGGAACCCTTATAGAAACACTTTGTTGTCCATCCGTCCGTCTGTCAAAACCTGTATCTCGGGAACGCGTGAAGGTATCGAGTTGAAATTAAAATTATATATTATGTCTCTTGCTGCAGAGAGAAAAATCAAACTTCTCAGTTTTCATAAAAAAAGTTACAGCCGAATATATCGCTAAAAACACATATTTCGACACTCGCAAAGGAATCAATTTGCTTCATTAGCATAAGCTAAATCGGGTTTTCAAATATTTTACGATGTAGATTTTTGTGGTTTATGAAGGAAAATATAAAAAAATATAGAATTTCCCTTTTATCTACTAGTTTGTACGGAACCCTCGGTGGGCAAGTCTGACTCGTACTTTTCCGGTTTATTTTCTTTAGCTCACCTTAAGTGCGATGCTAGGCGTTAAGCACTATGCACGCTTCCCTAAAACTAATACTAACTTTCAAACGTGGTATGATTTATTTCATGTTTGTTAAGTGGATAATCTTCTTTGAGATTATAACGTCAACTACGGAATCTTACCATATTATGATACGTATCTTAACACGATCTTGGCCGCTTATGTAATGTATAATAATATAGGTGCATACTGTGCTTATATATTTTTGGTTTGAATATTTAGTCTTTTACTTCTATACATATTTTCTGTTTATTTTAATTTTTTAAAGGCGTACTTTGCTAACTTCTTTTTAGGGTTCCGTACCCAAAGGGTAAAAACGGGACCCTATTACTAAGACTTCGCTGTCTGTCTGTCTGTCTGTCTGTCTGTCTGTCTGTCTGTCTGTCTGTCTGTCTGTCTGTCTGTCTGTCTGTCTGTCTCCAGGCTGTATCTCATAAACCGTGATAGCTGGAAAGCTGAAATTTTCACAAATGATGTATTTCCGTTGCCGCTATAACAACAAATACTAAAAATTAAAAAAAAATTAATATTAAGGGGGGTCCCCATACAATAAACGTGTTTTTTTCGTATTTTTTTGCTCAATATTAAAAACGATAACAGGTAGACGCTTCAAATTTTCACAGAATACTTACTTGTATATTACCTTTCAAAATAAATAATTAAATAACTATAAAGTAAATATTAAAGGGGGGCTCCCATACAACAAACGTAATTTTTAAGCAATTTTTACTCGATCTTAATTAACAGGTAGAAACTTGAATATTTGTAAGTAAATATTTAGAAATATATTAACTATTAAAATAAATACCTAATCTAATACATAAAAACTCACAAAATGAAAATAATCCGTGCATCTAAACGCGGTGCGAGCGCCGCGCCGCGGTGTGGTGGTGGGGCGAACGCGCGGGTAGCGGGGGAGGTAACATCACGGAGCGAGCCATAGCCGCGCGTATTCGCGCGAGCGTCGTCATGCTGCCCGGATGTGTATCGAAAACCTACCTATAAGTTTGCAATTTACTACTTGGAATTTCGTTGATTTCTCGTTATTTTATAAACAGAACTAAACTTTGTAGTATTATAGATGATAGTACGGAACCCTTTGTGCGCGAGTCCGACTCGCACTTGGCCGATTATTTCTTTTATTTCTTTGTTTTCTGATATCTTAACTTTCTTACAGCTGCTAGCCACAATGGTGACCTACCTCGTAGTGCTTTTACAATTCCAAATCAGCATCCCCGACGACAGCCAAAACAATATGAACGATGAAGAGTTCCTGAACGCAACAGCTGCGTCAACGGAAGCGCTGACCACTCCTACCACAGTCTTAACCACCATCCTCACTACCCTGGCCAAAAAGAAGAAGAAGAATTAGGATTTCCGCTAAGAGTTTTTCCTCCTTCTCTCTCCTCTTAGGGACATTGGAATCGCACGATTAGTGCATTTACCATTGTACTCACTAAACTTATAACCTTGAGGGTTACAAGTAACGTATTATTTCGTTAAAATTAGGATTTCTGTAAACTTTACACATTGAGATTAAAATAAGAAAATAACTGATATCGCGGTATATTGTGACATGTAGGTATGTACCTACTTACCTAAATTAGTACTATTAAAGTACTAATTAAATTAACTTCATACCGGACTGAAATTGTTATTTGCTACATTCTACCGTATCTAAAGAAAGATAATACGTATTACTAAGTACATATAGGTAAGTCAAGCTATTATTTTTATCGCATTGTATTGTATAAGATGGTTTTGATAAAGAAACACTAAATAAAACACGCTATTTTTTTATTTAATAATTGGAAGTTGAAAATAACCTGTGGTTTTTATTTCCCATATTAATACTGATTGTACTAGTGCTTAGAGTAGGTACCTACTCACATGTGTACTTAAATTCCACTGCTAATACAAAATACTGCTAATCACAAACTCAATCAACATGGCATAGTATTCAAACACGTAGCCCCTGTTAATAGTTCGCGTAAAGTGAAGTGCAATTACGGAACCCTACCCTGCTTGACCCGACACGCACTTGCTGGTTCTAGTAGTTTAACATTTTAATATAACTACCGCCACCTAGTTTTTAAATAGCGAACCTGACGAGTTGATAGTACTAAAATAAATAGCAAGCCTGGCGCTATATTCGCTTAATCTATAGGTAAAATCTTTTTAGCCTGTGGCTGTTTTTTTCACTCATTTCATTCATTCAAATTAAGTGAAATTTGACGTGAATGAATGTCAAACTTGTGAACGAACAAAATATTTTTTCCGGGTTTCTGTGAGTTTCTGGAAAATAATTATTTACTCATTGTATATTTGAGAAGCACGTATTTTATTTGCAAGATCTTGCGTTAGTTATAAAAATGGTCGACTATAGCAAATGGAAAGACATAGAGGTTAGTACTTTGGCTGTATAATCCGTATCTATGTGGTAACGTTTTCCCATTGTAAGTCTGGCTTGTTTTCATATTTTAGATATCTGACGATGAAGATGAGACGCACCCTAACATCGATACTCCTTCGTTGTTCCGATGGCGGCACCAGGCACGTGTGGATCGTATGGAAGAAAGGCGCCGCGAGCGGGAAGAACACAACCAAAAAAAGAACGAAAACATCAGACAACTAGCAGCAACAAGAAGAAAAATAGCCGAGGCCTCACCGGACAGCTCCGAACTCGATTCCCTAAAGAAAGCATTAGCTGAATTAGAAGTAGAAGAGAAAAAGATTCTTAAGAAAGATGATGAAATAAAAAAGAAGGAAAAACAAACACCATGGAATGTGGACACTATCAGCGAACCTGGGTTCACTAAAACAGTTATCAATACGAAACCCATACGTCCTAAAGACGAAAACATGACTGAAGAAGAAAAGGAGGCCAAAATGAAGAAGTTTATCAAAGAAAATGAGAAGTTATTGAAACAGTTTGGAATGCTGCGGAAGTATGATGACTCCAAACAGTTTCTGCTTCAACACAATCAACTGGTGTGTGAGGAAACAGCAAACTACCTCGTCATTTGGTGCATTAACTTGGAAATGGAAGAGGTATCGCAAATTCTATGTCACATTTTAATAACACCTTTAGAAATACCAGGTTATTTCCATGCTGTTAAGCTCACTTTCTGCTTTTACTATCAAGACAATGAGATACCTGTTATTCAGTATGTAAATTAAAAAGAAAAAATTATTTCATGATGACCATTATTACATCAGGTCTTTGTTGCATTTGAGTTGATTGATGCTGAAATGATACATGGGCTGATGATGAATTCATTGTAGACCTTTCCTTAGCATATATAATCATTAGAGATTGCAACCCGGTATGTTTCTCAACCCGGCCGGGCCCGGTATCATTCAATGTCAACCCGGCCGGGTTGGCAGGTTGATGTGTTAGCGATGAAACCATTAAAGTATATTATGAAAATTTGCTATATAAGAATGGAAAAGGACAATGATTCAAGGTTACGAATTAATATTTATTTTAAACTAGCAAATCAACAATAATCAGTCTCACTCAAACTCTCAAAATCTCTGATTTAATACAGAATTGATTACTTTTACTTATGGATGGAATAGTAACATTAGTATTAGTAATTATTATTTTTTATAAGTTTAAGCAAGCAGGTCTTTCTCTTTACTCGTTATAGTGTCCATTTGAAACTTAGTAGAATAAGAAACTAATAAAGCTTAAAGCACTAAACTTGTCATAACAACTTAGATTAGATAGATAGATAAACTTTGGTAGCTTTGGTATTTGGTATAAACAAAACAAATTCTAATTGGCGCGTCAGAATGGCAACGTGGCATTTCGCAGCGGTTGTCATGCGAATTTTCTATGATTTCGCGCTCCCTCCCGCGCCGCGGTTTTCATACCTACTGGGCTGGGCTCAACCCGGTCGGGCCCGGTTTGCAATCTCTAATAAGCATGTGCTGTATAATGGCTTGAAAGGGCAATTACTGGCAACATGAAAATACTAAGCCTGTCATTGGATGTCTGGTCATCAAAAAGATTACACACTATGGCCTCCCCCATGGATTTCCACAAAGATCTGATGGAAATGGCTTCCATCCAGCGTCTTCCTGCCACTTGTATAAGGTCATCTCTCCATGTTGTGGCTGGTCTTTCTATACTGCCCTTGCCAGTACATCGTCTCCATTGGAAAACTTAACTGCCCCATTGGTTCAGTCGGCCATCAGTTCCCTGTGTTCACAGGCCAGGGCAGGCCACTGTCACTTCAACTTGCTAATAAATACTTACATAATGTTAAATACATCGCATTGTTTTCCAGAAACATGACCTAATGGCGCATGTAGCACATCAAACAATCTGCATGCAGTACATCCTGGAGCTATCGAGACAGCTGGATGTGGACCCACGAGCCTGCGTGGGATCATTCTTTGCCAAGTAATTTGTCTATTTATTTTGCTCATTTGAATCAGAAAAAAAAACCGTCATCACATCAGCATCATCAGTGGAGGACCCATCGCCCCCACCTCGAATAAGAATCACATCTTCATCTGGTTTATATCATGTTTTCCTATTATGTATTTAATTAATTGCAATATTAAAATTTTCCAATGCTTTTTGCTCTACTGTAAACTGTAATTTTACAGATACTACAAAATTGCTTTCCATCATTTTGAAAGTTTGGTAAGACTCTTGTATAGCTTTTATTGAAAAAGTGGAAAAGAACCTTTGGCGGTCAAAGATCTCCTAATCTAAATTTCTAAGTAGCATTACTCTGTTATGAGTAAGCTTGACACTTAACATCCAGCACGTGACATGCTCTATAATAAATAGAGCATTACTAAATAAATAAAAAATGCATAAAAAAATATTTGAAGTTAACTTATATTATTATTATATACTATTTTTATTATTATATACTATTATTAGCCTATATACTATAAAAGAGAACTTAAGGGAAAGCAGACGACATAACATCTTACTGTGGCGTGAACCATCTCAAACCAATACTGCACATCATATTTTAAGCAACAGAGTTGTACACAACTGGAACCGGTTGCCTGAAGATGTCGTCACGGCAAAAACGATTAACTCTTTTAAAAATAAACTGGATCAATGGATTAAAAAGGAACAAATTATACTAAAAGACAACCAGTAAATTTCTGCACTGCAGGATATAGGCTCATCAGCTTCTGCTGCTTGCCTATCATCAAATAAATAAATAAATAAATATATATTATATTATAATTAGCAATAATATGTACTTTGACAGAATTCAAATTGCTGAGAAGACCTACAAAGACTCGTTTGATGATGAGCTGGAACAGTTCAAAGCGAGGATCAGGAAACGTGCAGCTGAGAAGATTCAGGAAGCAATTAAAGAACAGGAAGATGAGGAAAGGGAGGCGAGGCTCGGGCCTGGTGGGCTGGATCCTATTGAAGTTTATGAAGAATTACCTGATGTGAGTGCCTATCTCAATAATTTCTTGGTTTTAGATAATAGGGGGGCTAGCTATGGGACTCCCCTAATGACCTATTCAATGATTGACCTTGTGCAATCCACATCTAGTGGAATCCCACTACTTTCACCAGATCATTGCTCCAGCATGTTGGCAGCTTAATCTGTTTTCTTATGTTATAACAGAAAACTAATAACACTGTTTTTTTTTTTTTTTTTGTTCGGGTAAAGTTGACTAAGTGAACCAGATATAATCACAGCTATTTCATATTATTAATGTCGCTTTGTTATCTTTTCACAATCAAATGGCTAAACTGATAGTTAAGAAATTAGGTACAGTGGTAGTTGAGGATCTGGAAATAAATATAGGCTACAGTTTCGTCATCACAGTTTTTCATCGGATGACACGGAGCACAGCTACTATTTTCGTATGCACTGGTCAAGTGTGTCAGTTGCATCTTATCCGACCCTCGGAACACTAGCTTTAGGTAATAAGGTTTACGGGACAACTCATAAAATCGGATTATTCCTTGCCATGATAGACATTGACATAATTTTTATTTTTATTGACTCACAATTCCTTGAAATAATATAATATGTGGCATTGTATAGTGGTTAGAGTGAGCTATGATGATGATCAATGATCTTAGAAAATAAAATCACTTATAATTTAAATTCAATCCAATAAATTGAACTGAACTATTTAACCATTTTAGGTAGCTAAAATGGAACTCAAACTGTTAAAGAAAAATAACAACATGCTATAGTCAATCTAAATATCAAACTAGTTTCAACCGCATACAGCAGTCTTTGTCAAAGAATTAGCGCAGACGTCCACCACGGCTCCAGGTTGACGACGCGCGTTGTCAACTGGCTGCGTGGATTCTACATAAGACATTCCACCTAAACAGCCGGCTACTGTTATCCCCAAACAAAAATGAACCCCGTTCGGTTTATGTAAAATAGAGAATGAAACCGCCAGTTACTGCTTTATCAAAATGCTTGTTTTTGGTCCTCAGGAACTGAAAAAGTGTTTCGACGCTCAAGATGTGCCGATGCTTCAAGCAACTATCGCCAAGATGCCAGAACAGGACGCCGTCTACTACATGAACCGATGTGTTGCCTCCGGCCTCTGGGTACCCGGCAAGAATGACGACGAGCCTACTATGAGGGAAAACACTGGCGTGAGTGGGGAACCCCCCGCAACGACCTCCGAAGAAGTAGACTGAAGCTACGCCACTTTCTCATAGGCATAGGTACTCAAATGAAGCCATCATGTCAAATAATATTTCAGTCTAGATTAAGGAATATTTTAAAATTAGTCGCCGATATTTTATTGCATAATAGCGCATTTTGTTTATCAGTTCATTAGCATTTAACTTGTATTCATTTCTTCCAATTGCAAAGTGAATGAATACATTCATCTGAGATTTGTAATATACTGTAAGTTCCCATAAAACATGGTTTTATTTATTCATAAATTAAAAATACCTAAAACATGGTTTTATTTATTCATAAATTAAAAATACCCTAAAGCTTTTCCTAAGACAATTATGTAAGTTGATAAAGTACCTATCACCATCATCGTTTCAACCAATTTCCAAAGACAGATTGGAGGCGGTTTGCATCCAGCGTCTTTCTGCCACTTGTATGAGTTAATCTGTCCATCGTGGCTAGTCTTCCTATGCTGCGCTTGTCTGTACGTGGTCTCCACTCGAGAACTTCAGCCCCATCAGTTCTACGTGTTGTCCTGCCCACTACCACTTCAACTTGCTAATCCGCTGTGTTATGTCAGTGACTGTCCTACATCTAAGGATCTTTTCATTTCCAATTCGATCTCGCGGAGGCTCCAAGTATAGCCCTCTGCATAGCTCGTTGCGTGATCTTAAGGCCCATAGTGAGTGACCATGTTTCAGTGCCACATACCAGCACTGGTAACACAAAGTGATAGTAAACTATCGACTAGAGGCACTGAAGCATCATTGGCTAAGAAGTTCTACCTTATATTTTATTATTACTGTTCATCGTCATAATTTTTCATCAACATTCGGCTAAGACCACGAGCCACTGCTAGTAAGGATAAATAAAAGAGTTTATAAACTTGTACTTTTTATATAACAAAACTACAATAGAGTGAGAGAGGGCGCTGCGGGGCTACGTGAGCACGTGCGGCGGCAGCTGCGGTCGCCCCTCGAGCTTGCTGTAGTCTAGATGGAATTCTTTCGCCACCTGCGGAAAATATAAATAATAATAATAAATATTCCATCCATTCCATGGTTCAATTCAATTCATTTATTCTTACAATAAAAACGGTACAATATGATCGAATTGCTAACCGTCAAACTGGGTGAATTTAATCACCCGTATCTTGACTGATTAGACATTTCATTTTTAAGGTTGCCCGGAAGAGATCGCTTTTAGCGATAAGGCCGCCCGTTGATACACTAGTGTTAATTTATTTCCTTTTGTAATTTTTTTTGCTAATTTTAAGGTGTGTCACTATAGAGTTTATATATTGGAAGAAATTTTCACACAACATCACTAGTCCCAAACTAAGCAAAGCTTGTACTATGGGATCCAGATGGCTGATAGAATACATGTAAACTTTTATATGTAGAGAGGTATTTGTAGGACTTTTTTTAGCTAGAAGTTAGAAATATTTATAGATATTATTTTAGTGTGAGGTTTAGTTTGCAGACACTTTTGGCCTAGGGGTTAGAGGTTTTTGTAGACAGCCTTCTAACCTGAGAATTCGAGGTATTTGTAGATACGCTTTTGGCTTGCGGGCTACAAGTATTTCCAGACACCTTTTTGGCCTGTGGGTAGAAGTATTTGGTTGACGTTTTTGATAGTGTTTAGTACGTATTTAGTGTAGTGTACCTTGCGCCAGTTGTGCGCATCAAAGAAGTAGTAGGTGCCGCGCTCGTAGGTAGAGGTTTTCTCCACCATAGGCATACCGGGCGCTTGAGAGATCCACACCTTCTCCTCCATGTGATACCGCCACTCGCGGTTATATCTGTAATATTAAAAACATTACATCTAAATAATGTAAAGTAATATTATTTTGAATCGATCACTGTCATCTGTATTTATGTGTCGGCAACGATCATAAATCCAGTCATCGACACTGCAATTATTTGATTAATCCAAGCGTAAGCGCCACCTCCAGCGGTCTACGGCAACCGGGTGCCAGGTAGATCTGCGGTGACAGTTGAGTCGGCAGATAGTTACAGAAATTATCGCGCATATCGTTTCGTCAATACATAATCAACATTGCTCGCGTTGTACATACTGAAATATGATAAAATTAATAACGAAAGGAACTGCCCAACTCCACATATGTATATATACAAATTGATACCAGCACCCTTATTACAAGTTTTTACGAAGAAACGCGGTAAAAGTTTTCGTACGCCTCCATACATTTTTTACGTTTCTCTTCGTAATCCATTGAGGGCTCTTTAAAAAATGTATGGAGGCGTACTAAAACGTTCATCGTCGCGTTTCTTCATAAAACTTGTACTAAGGGTGCTGATTTATCAGGGATACATCTCACTAAGTGTAATATATATTATATACTAGATAAGATGTTTCCTAAACATTGAAGTACATCGCGATGCCAACTAAAAGAAGATAAATCATTGTAAGTTAAATCATTTATCATTTAAATCGTAAGTTGGTTGGAAGCCAAACTCAATACGGCTATACTCACAGCTCGGCGGCCGCCGCAATTTGAAGCACGTCCCCGACGAAACAGTAAAACAAATAAAATAATAGGTCTTCCTTATATCGACTCAGTCGTAGTGGCGCCAGTTTTTCTCTGATCGAACCGTTAATCAGGTACTCCGGAGGCACGTGATAGTCCATGTCTTGTGGTCTGGAATACACAAATTATGTCTAAGTACCTGGGCGACCGAGCTCCACTCGGATTTTTTATGACTGAAAATACGAGCAAAACAATTTTTAGTGAACCCGTTCACTAAAAATGAAACCTAGCAAGATCGATTTATCGTCCCCTAATCTACCTACAAACCAAATTTCATTAAAATCGTTGGAGCCGTTTCCGAGGTTTAGATTACATATATACAAGATTTGCTCGTTTATAATATATATTTGCATTTTTTTTTACCTTAACCTTATAGATTAGTAACACTGTGTGTCCCTGTCTGTTATTTTTTAACAGACTTCAAAAAATAAGAGGTTCTCAGTTGAACTTTGTTTGTTACTGTATTTTGATTAGATTTTTTATTTTATTTGATAGGATACTTTCAGATTGGTCCTATTCAAATTTAATCAAAACGATGCAGCAGTCGATATAAATATTTCAACATTTGGGTGGGGGTGCTCTGTCCCTTTCCCGCGATACGACAGTAGCATTAAATTCGTACAGCTCACGTGATAGATGATGTTATCTTCTGCAATGGTGTGCTCTTTGTATAACATGAAATTGAAACGCATATTACCTAATTTTTTGAAGATATTTGAATTTTGTTGTTGTGGAAAGGATCTATTATCTATTAGTTTTTACCAAAGTTTATGACCAAATAAATAAAGATCATGCATTTTCCCTATTATCACAAACAAGACATGGCCGATCTTGGCGAAGTTTGATAGAGATAATCGAAACATTGGAAAAAGACGTAAACCTTTCTATTCTGAGCCCGAGAAGTCCTATCCTAGCGTATTGTCACAGAAGACATTAATAGTATTACATACAGATCGAACACTCTCTACCTCCCGCCAATCTCGGGTTCCTCACCCTCCCCACGCGTTCGCCCTGTTGTTTGACGGAATTTGGCGATACGACGCCATCCGATACGGCAACCCTTAGACCACTTACACGATTAAAATAATTTCGATTTTCAAATTCGAAGCTGCAAAATAGATGTATAGAGATAATAGAGTTTCCGGCAGCCTAGTGGTGAGACCGTCTGACTTGCGATCCGCAGGTCCTGGGTTCGAATCCCACGGCATGCACTCTGTCTTTTCGAAGTTATGTGCGTATTGTTGATTGCCGCCAACTTCAAACGGTGAAGGAAAACATTGTGAGGAATCCTACATGTCTGAGAGTTCTCAATGATCTTGAAGATGTGTGAAGTCTGCCAACCCGCACTTGGTCAGCGTGGCAGACTATGGCCTAACCCTTCTCACAATGAGAAGATAGTCCGTTCCCAGCAGTGGGACAGTTTGTACAAACAGGGCTGATAAAAAAAAAATAAAAAAATAGATGTCTCTAAACTTAGGCTTTATTGCGGCGACATACGAGTTTAAATCAAAATCTTTAAGTTCGTCAATGTTGCATTACGAGTATCTGCCGGCTTGGGACACTCTGTTCGTGAAAGTCGTTTTAGAGAATGCGTCCATGTGATTGTGTGGTAGTGTGTTGTCTCACCTACAAGGCGTGTCCGCCCAGGGTCCCGCGAACGTGAGATACAGGTTGTCTGGCGAGTTGAGGTTGAGTCCGAGCGCGGTGAGGTCCTGCCCGAGAGCCAGCGACACCAGGCTGGGGTCGGACTCCGCCGCGCGAATGAACGTCAGCAGCCCCACGATTCCGAACTGGTTCGGAATCATCGTCTCCGGGATATTCGTCACTTTGCCTAAAGACGTACACTGGCATTACTATCGATCGGTGTTGCGGACGAATTACGAATATTTATGTTATAAAAAAATTATTAAATCAGGCGTTATACGAGAGACGACGAGCTCGTTGACGAGCTCCATCCTCGGCCACACCGTCGCTAACATCAGGCGAGTTGGTGGTCAATCATAGATCTATCTAGGATTTAAAAAAAAACAGCGGAAATTCATAGTAAAAACTTAAATCGAACTAATATAATCTAGTGTTTCCGCTTCGAGGTCTTCAAGTTGGTACTCTTGCCTAGCTAGAATACACCGAAGCAACAGAATACCAGCTTGAACACTTCGAAGTAGGCAAGAGTACCAGCTCCAAAATCTAAAAGCGGAAACACACTATATACATATATATATGTTAGATTTAAGTTTCTGATTTATGTTATACGGAGCGGTAAACAACTTGAGCCATTCCGGTCTCAGCGAAAGACCAGCGCTGGTTGTTTACAACTAGCACTACGCAGAGCTGGGACCGGATTTTAACAAAAATATTATTATGTGATAACTAGTGCTATACCCAAGAGTGTATGTATTACGAAATGTGTATGGGTGAGTGTATTGTGTGAAATAGTGTGCGGATTAATGGCATTTTACTTATCTAGGATCTCTTATCTTGTACATACATACATATTTTATACGGATTTTGAATTTGATATGCAAATTAACGTATGGTAACTATTCCGAATTGAATAATATACAAAATAATATTAATAACGTAAGTATTCGTAATTCACCCATAGTTTATATTGTAAAACATTAAAGTAGCTTTGCTCAGATTTTTATTTAACACTATGTAGTAAAGTTTAATGCGACAAAAATAATTATCATGGAAGAGCCACTTTAATAATTATGTTTCAATATTTTTATACCCACCATAGTATTCCTTCGGAGGGGCAGTGACTTAGGGACAGAAAGCACAATGTGAGTAAATCTGCTACATTAGTAATTTAAAAGTACATCGGAATCATGTTTTTAGTGAATTTGATTATAAAACAATACCAATTCCATCAGATTAATCGAACTCAACTTTCATTGGAATCAAAGGAAAAGAAATTAAAGGAATAAGCGAAGCTGGTGATGACACAGCACTTTACACCATAAAATTTATCAAAACGATTAAAGATATAAAAAAAGTCGTAAAAAGTATTCCAAAAAAAAAAAAAAAAAAAAAAAAAAAAAAAAAAAAAAAAAAACTCATTGTATGCATATTTTACAGGGAGTCATCCAATTACCTCTTTTTCAATCAACTTTATAATAATACATTATGTACTCGTATTAGAACCCAATAATATTTGTGTTACAGATACCTCAATCTTTGTTTTAGTTACCTCTCTGTGGTTCAAAACACGTTACATTCTATTCTAATCGATCGTATAAGGATCCGAAATAATTTCGATTTAGATACTTTTAGAAATGAATGTAAAAGTTAAATACATACACTGCTGGCCAAAAGTTTGAGACCACCTACATCAATATGGAAAATTAAATAAAACTCAAAATATAAAGCAACATTTGAATTATTAATTAAAATACTTATTTACTATTACACGTACAACTAAAAGATCACAAACAAATTAAAAAATATCTATTTAAAAAATTAAAAATATCAAAGCCATTTTTATTATATTTTTCGTCAAATTGCATTTTATGACTATTTTTACTATTCTCGGCATATGAGCAATCAATTTGTCGATTGTATCTTGTGAAATATTGTTACAATTTTCTTCAATTTTCAAAACTCTGGTTATCTGGTTAAAACAAAATAAATGTTGTAGGAAACTAAAACATTCCTGAATTTCGGTTAACACGAAACAAAACAATAATACTTATTAATGTGCGGCTCAAAAAATATTACAATGACTCTACTATCTGGTCCTCACGCGGCACTGTGACGATGTTTTGAAACAATAGACATTTAGAGGATGACAACTTAAAAATATACAAAAAGAATGATTCTTAGAAATTCTTTAAAAACAATAAAATACGCAGGTGTTCAAATTAGCTCTTTTTCTTAAGTGTTTTTTAAATATTTTGATAGTGAAAAGGATTTTTACAAGTGGTATCATACTTTTGGCTAGCAGTGTATACTAGAAAAACATTATAATGATATTTTCGGATATATATTTTTAATTTGCAGTGACAAAACTGCTTTAGAGTCCGTAGTTCGACCATCGTCCGTCTAGCGTTTGCAAAACTAGAAAACATCACAAATATTCGACAAAAAATTCTATTTGATCCAAGTTAAATTTCATACATACAGATCATTTTTAGAAATTTTTAACGTAGAAATTATTTTTATGTATGAAAATTAACTTGGATCAAATTGCAATTTTTGTCGAATATTTGTAATGTTGTTTTCTAGTTTTACAAACAACGATTTTTTATAAGTTTATTCAATCATTTTATTATACATATACGCATACCCACATTTTTGAAGATATTCAAAAATTAACCAAAAAAATAATGACGAAAATGAAAAATGACGATAGTCGAACTACGGACACTTAAAACTGGAATAACTCCCTGTTAATACTTATGTTACATAATATAATTCGATATCTAGTAAAGAATGTAAGTGAATGCACAGATATAAAGTAAGAGTAAAGAGTGATTACCGTCAGGCGTTAAGGAGGTCTGTATGCCCTTGCGCGGCTTGTCCCCGACCGCATGCGGGTAGTCGGCCGGCTGCGGCACGGGCTGCGGCGGCGCCCCGCCCGCCGACGTGCCGGGGAGCGCGGGGAAGTCCTCTGACGACATTGTGAACTCGCACTGCTCTGATGTAGGCTGCTTCACCATACCCACTGCGCGCACACACATCATTATCAGTAAAATTAAAGGAGAGGCCTAAAAATGTATGGATACCTAGTACCAATATAATTGAAAAATATACGCAAAATATTTTTTGACATTAAAAAACAACATATTATTATAAACATACGGGCATATTTTTTTTATTTTTAATTATTATTATTAATTATTTATTTTTTGTACTTGCTTTTGTTAATTTTAATGGTGTGTCAATAAAGAGTTTATCTATCTATCTATCTATCATATAGAAAAGCACTGAACATGCCTCCATTTAATTTTTTTTACTGAATAATACATATTATGACAAATATACCTATGCCGACGTAGAAACCAGCATTCCAAAAAAAACTTATTCAGATTCGGGTTCAAATACAGTTTAAAGACAAAAAGGCCCTAATTTAAATAGTTTCGTTTTTGGAAACGGGAAAAAAAGAATTGATATTTGTAATTTGTCATTTGCCAAATACCAAGTCATTTTCTGTTTCGTTGCTAAAATTGGCAACACCGAACTGGTGTCTATTACTTAGCCAGGTTTCTTGAGTCATGGTCGCGTGTAGTGTGTCCTCACCGTAAGGTTTAGAGCCAGGCGGGGGCGGTGCGGCGGCGGGTGCCTGGTCGCCCGCACCGCGCGCTGTCAGCGAGGGGAACTCACTCAGGTCGAGGAGCGGAGGCGTCGACGTGTCGCCGCCTTCTCCGAACACCGAATGGTAGTTGCTTCCCGCGTTAAATCGAGATAGGTTGCCCATACTCGACTGCACAAAATAAAACACAATATTAAAAATAATAAAAAACGATGAAATCAAACATTTGCCTTGTGTTTGTTCAAAATGTATATAAATAATAGTACATAGAGATATATTTGTCAAAAACTGGTTGGATCAAAACTGTCTGCAGTTGATTTGAGAACATTAGGTTTAAAACCAACTTTATGCTATCTCAAAAATATGTCTTCTAAATGTAACTTACCACCTAATTGGTACCTAAACTATAAAATCACTCAAGGTAACTGGGGAAAACATAGACACAAATACATAACAGTATTTACATAACACATAAACAATACCTTTTACCTGGTCAGTTGTGTAAAAACTAGAGAAAATTAACCAATATGAATACATATTGTATGTGCAACTGAGTGTTGAGATGAGCAAGTCACTCGCCAGATGTAAAGGGTCAGGCTTGCAACGACGTTCCAACGTTCAAAAATGTTAGACTAATCATACACCCTACACTTTCGCTCGCACGCGATACCTTTTTTCCGTACTTCAAAAGAAAAAACGGAACCCATATGGGTTCCGTTTTTCCTATAAGGGTTCCGTTTTTCCTATAAAGCATAACTTTGTTGTCCGTCTGTCTGTCTGTCCGGGTGTCAAGACCTTTATCTCGGGAACGCGTTAAGGTATTGAGTTGAAATTAAAACCATATACGCAGATCTATAGTATCTTGCTGCAGAAAGAAAAATCTAATTTCTCAGTTTTCGTAAAAAAAAGTTACAGCCGAATATGTCGTAAAAAATGCACATTTCGACACTCAAGGGAATCAAACCTATGGGGGAACCTAACGGGAAGTACCCGTTGACCTAGAACTATGAAATTTGGCAAGAAGCATTGTGTACACATATAGGAAAAAATCCGAAAACCGGACATTTTTCATTTAATCACAAAAATTTAGGTATGCAAGGAAGGAGGGTCCAAATTTTAAATGGCTTTAACCGTATCATGTGGGGTATCAAATGAAAGAGAGAGAATGAAAGCTAAAATACAAATATTTATCAAAAGTAAAAAGAAGCTTAATCTAGTCTTACCTTATACATCTTGTACATATCCTATCCACAAAACCATGTAATAAGTAGAAAAAAATCATACAAAGAAACTGATAAAAATGTTTGCGTTTCCATTCGAATGTTGACCTGAATATCACAATGTTTATTTGCAAACCAAAACAGATAGGTATGTCGGTTTCTCCTTGTACTAATTCTATTTCGGTGGAAAATTCACTACGGAAGGTACATTAAATAAGATTTTAATAAATAATATATATGCAGGACTTTTTTTGTCACTTCTTTTTTGGAGGCATGCTAATTCTTGAAAGTTGTAAGTCAAGATAGACAGGATAGATTAGATTTTGTATTTGGATAATTATTTTGACCTATTAAAATTTTTTTTTTTGTAAAGGTTAAATTGATTTTTTTCATTTTTTTTTTTCAAATTCTTAAATTTTTTCAGTTTTTATGCCAATTTTTCGAAATTCCCTTTCCCACGTGCCCCCACAAAAAAAAGCTCTGATTATATGTATTTCTGAGGTTTTGAAAAGTATTGTCTGTGAGATTTTAACCCCTGAAGAACCAACTCGCATACCTAGCTTACAAATCGCATCTTTCAACTGAATCAAACGTGACTTATTGCAGATCATAACCATAAATAGTAGATTTTTAAATAAAAACTATGGGTCACTCACGTCTGCTTTAAGCCGAAATATCCGACTATAGTATCCCGTAGTTTTTATTTTAAAATGTGTGAAAACCACGTTAGTTTCCATAGTAATAAATAGTAGGTTTCGAAAAAAAAAAGCTTTGTTGTTTTTTAAAGTGGCCAAAGTTTGTTATAAAAACTACTAAGAGTTTGTTTGGATACAGAACTAAGGATGAAATAAAGACAGCAGCACCCACAATTCTTCATTAGTTGTATCCTATAGTAGTATCCTAACAGATAGGATAGATAACAAATGTAAAATTGATGGTGCTGTTGTCCATTTCTTCATATTATGAGAAAAGAGCTCTCTTTCCCACATTTTAACGATATATTGCCTGATTATCTTACAACAAAACTATACATAAATAATCTTTCCCACAATATTCCAAATGTTCCACGAAAATTTCATGTAAGTTCAGTTCTAAACTTAATAATTATAGTTTAAAAAACTGAAAAAACCGACTTCAAAATACACAATACAATACATACGCGACTTGCTGCTCACTTTTCTACAGGCACTTGGATGATATTTTACCAGCTATTTTGTTATAAAAAAGTACAGCATCGATTTTGATGAAATTTATATGGAACCACCTATGAAATATGTCCTACTAAATACAAAAAAAATAATCAAATTCAATGCACAATTGAACAAACAAAAAACATACACAGCGAAATGATAACCTCCTTCTTTTTGGAAGACGGTTAAAAATCTAATCAGAAACAAATAGATTCTGTTTTACTGTATGATCTCTTATTTGAATCAAAATGGAATTTTTGTGAGAAATTTGTAAAATTACATATTGTCGAGATTCTTTATTTATTGTAAGTAAACTCATGCAATTAATATCCTTCTGTGTACATGCGTAAGCGAGATAGCAACTCTATTCGTATATCAGGCCATAGGCCGTCGAGCGAGAGCAGAGTCGATTCCGCGCACGCATTCACCCTAATGAAAACCATCACACACTGGTCAAAACTCTTTCGGTGTTGCAATATACCTACATTAAAACATGAGAAACACTCGAATCCAAAAAAATAGTAGCCAGCGTTTCTTAAAAAAGACTTAAGTTCTCAGAGGTTAGCGTATAATTATAATAGGTGTATCCTCATACATGTATAATATTCGTGTCACGAATTTAAGCGAGAAGAAGCAGCCGCCCGGTCCCCAGGTTGCGCGCGTCACCATATCGCAATGCGATATATGGTATACTAGATTTGCGACAACTGTACAAGACGAAAACCATAATTTAAACAGCATCTTAATTGTATCATGGAAAATGAGTGTAAATTCTCACCATAGAATTAGAATTGGGTTGCGACAAGGTGGTCGGCATGGGTACTCTTCTGTCGGCGAATGCTCGCTGTCCAAAGAGTGTGGCGCGCGAGGCCATAGACGGCGGGGCGCTGGGCATGGCCGCGCTGCTCCGGCTGGGGGACAGCGCGCCGCCAAACGTGGGCGTCACATGGCCAGACACGCCGCCCACCAGCCCCGAGCTGACGCGACCTCCCACGCCGCCGCTTCCTAGGCTTCTCGGCGCTTGCTGGAAGTTCAAGTTTGCCATAACCTGCAATGTTACAACGCTTTTCTTACTTGCATGTCATACTAACTATCGCAGGCTATATTCTACGGGATTCATATCGGCGAATGTGCGCAAGAGTTTCACAATCACATTTTCACATTCACATCATCCCTATTCCACTATCCACATTCAGTTGCATACTGCAGAAGAGAAACTCCCTGCCAACTTCAATGTTATCTGATCCTGGAATCCTGGTATAATTAATAGATATCTTCTGGATCGACGTGTTTCATCCTCGGTCACACCACTGCTTACCATCAGGAGAGTTGATGGTCAAACGTTGATCTATTTAGTGTAAAAAATACTTTTTTTAAATTCAATTATAGACTTGCATTTGGCCACTAACTAGCGTCATTCAGTGACAGCCGCAAAGGAACACACTTTCTTAAGGCAAAGAGTAGGGTGGCGCCACTGTCTCAATTGCACGTGGCTCCTTCTCTATACTAGTAGATATATAATTATTGAAATTACTTTTGATAAATATTCTCTCATTAGCATCATAAGAACCCTATTACAATGTATTAACAATAGTTGTCATTTTCATATCTACTATTTTAACTTAATTTTTATGGTGTTCTTATGAAGCTAAAGAGAAAATATTTATCAAAAGTAATTTCAATAATTTTATATCTCAAAAAAAAGGTCTCCTGTGCGAGTGGGGCCCTACTCTTGACCCTACTCACTTGCATTCTGAAGACAGCAGATTATTTCCACAATTTGGCAGTAACCAATAAAAGTAGAGTTAAAGCATGTTGTTTTGTGTTTGATACTCCTTTTACACTAAAAGGATTCAATGCACTTGAACTCAATTTAGAATGAAGATAGAGAATGTACAAAAACAAAAATGGAGACGGACAAATACCATGGAAAATAGGTGAATTGTTTAGCAGATAGCACCTTCAAGCACTCTCCTACAGTAAATAAGTAAATTCAAATTTTCTGTAGCTCAGAAATGTAATCTCTGCATTGTATAAAACTAAAAACAACTTCTTTATATTATCAGATACAAATAAATGATAATGGCAAAAATATTATTACTCACTTATTATTATTCATACCATGCTTTATCTAGATTTAGAGATAAACAAAAAGGAAAGAGAGCAATGCAATCATTATTGTGGGTTTGCATTACCTTTTTATTAAGAAATGCTTGATAATGAAGGTAGTTATAGTAAAAAATATTTCGTTAAAAATCTTATTAACTAACATTTTGCCCAAATTTACAACTTCCAATTATAGTGATATTAAAATAAAAATAAAAAACAATATATAGAAGCCTATTCATTAGATAATATATTCCAATTAGACAAAAAAATCAACTAATAAAATATTAAAGTGATATTGCTTAGAGGGCAGTTTTATCTTTCTATATTGTGTCGTACATGTGCATTGTTAACATATTTCATAAGACTTAGTTTTTGCCAAACAATTTTGAACAGAAGCTCAAATATGCTGCAAAAAACCCACCATCTAATAAATCAAAAGATAAAAAGCTTTTAATGTTTCTTTTTCTCTCTCATACAAGCCTGTTGCTACAATATGAATATCTGTTAGTACTTTTAACAAGGCTAAAAGTTAGCACTGTATAACTTCCATTAAATGGCAAGACTGTAATGATCATTGACATAGAATAACTACAAAATATCACAACCAACTATATTGTGATATTTCAATTCTACATTAATTGTGTAATAAATGACAATGAAAGTATGACCTACATTAATACACATTCATACAGGAACATGACTAGAGATGGCTCTTTTTGATAAATTTGATACAGTACTAAGCATATTGAACTCTCTCTATACTGTATAACTATTGTATTGTAACAATAACTGTTATTTTCTACATATGACTCATAGAAATTAGAAATTAATGAGTATACTAACATTTCACACAGGAAATTAACCAAATGCTTCTGTAATGGAGACTCACTTTCAATGGTTGATACAGTTCTGATAACTTGACTGGACATTAGTACAATGCATCTAATACTGCAATGCATTTGCACTCTGTGATCAAATACAAAATAACAAAGAGTTAATATCCTTTAACAATATGTGTTCAAACGTTGCCCAAGGCAAAACATTTCCACTGATAAGGTTCGTTTCTCATGTACTTCTGTGGAACAATTGTTTCAAAATGCGACTCTGAATGCTTCTAGCATTACGGTAAAATTCGCAACATCTTGACTGCTGCAGATTTGACTTCCAACTCATGAGAGAAAACTACAAAAATTTCTGGTGGCATAAACACATACGCATCGAATTGTTCAAAGTCTTGCAAACATATTGAGATAACGTTTGTTATTAACAACAGATAGAGTACCTATAGTTACTTTATCAGTGTTTTACGATGGTTTAGTAGTCCTGTCAAACAATGGCGACCCTGGATGAATGATTATTTTGAAAATCAGAAACAAATATTTACCTAATGTGTCGACGTCAGTCCTTGTGCCACAATTTCAGTTTAGATATAGATGGTTCATAATCGTGTATTCTCTGCAGAAATAAATAAATCCACTCCAATGAAATAAACAAAAGTTTGTTGACTGTCCAATTTTGACGACGATTTATGTTCATTCAAAATTTTATACACCAGTTCAAAATGTGTCTGAAAGTGTCTAAGCATGAAACACTGCTATAAAACGCTGAAAACTTGATACATCTTTACGTCACTAATAAATGTTTTTACAATTTCACTCAGTTTCGTCGAACGCCACATTACCCTAAACAACTGGCGGCCATATTGTTGAAAGCTAGCGGAAATTGAAAGCAATTTTTAATTTCACTTCTAATATTTATTGGCGAATAAATTTTAGACTTGGGATCGAAATATTCTGCGTATTTTATAAAAATACACTTTAATGTTAGAAATAAATATTTAGTTAACTAAAACAAGATACAAAAAAACATTACAATACAAAAAAGTTAGCATTATGACAAGATTGAGTATTAATGTTTCTTGCCATTACAAAAATATTAAATATAAAAAAAGTCATCTACTATGCCACAGTTTTTTTTTTAATACATGTCCTATATTTTCCGTAGATTATAATCACAACTTGTCGGATTGCAATCAAATCGGTATTGTTGGGAACTATATCTCCATTTCTATCATTCTGTATGGAAATGACAAAGATGGACAAAGACCCGATTCCGAACCGGCAAATTGTATAGACTATAGACCAGTGTTTTTCAATCTTTTTGAGTACGCGACCTAGAGGATGAAAAATTCTGGCGACCCGCTTAGGCCAAAGATAGACAAAAGTTATTAATTAAAAAACGTAGGTAACGTTTACAAGGCCGTAGCCAGGAATTCATTTCGGGGGGTTCAACTATGGACTATGGGTATATCATTTTTTTGACTTTTTTTCAAGGGGGGGGGGTGCTATGCGCGAGAGAAGCGAGCGTGGATTATTTTTTTATAGTAATAGGCTTTATTTATGCTCACAGTACTTCTATGTTAAATTAGTAAAAATGTGCGAGCGAAGTGGTCGCGAAAATATAAAAGGTTTTTAAAATTAAATCTTGGAAGTGATTGGATTCATTGATCTTGTTAACATGTTCTAGGTTTTTGTGGCCCAGGTGAACCAAACTCTTTTATCTGTGATAAGAGAAAAATGAAATATCCGACAGCATAAGAACGACTTTTACGTTATGAAATTTGTAAATACAACCATTTGAATGCATTGATTGCAAATTTATTATTTCTAGTTAAATTTAAACATATGACTTTATAGAAAATTACAGACATACGTTTTTATGAGAAAGTATGTGCAAAACCACTGTAAAAGACTATAGATGCGTATTATTTAGAATAATTCTAGTAAAATCGCTTATTTATTACGAAAATGCTCGTTGGAGTTCTAACAAATCTAACAACACCTCGCTCATGAAAATTGGTCAAGCCGTCCAGGCTTGTAGGCAATCATATAGAAACATACTCACATACATACATATACTTGAAAAAAATAACCCTCCTTCTTACGCATTCGGGTAAAAATAATAGTAAATGATTAGGCGCGAGCGAAGCGAGTGCGTTTTTTTTTAAACTTTATAAAATTTTAGGTATTTATATGCTAATTTGCTGTTAATGTTGTCACAGTACTGACAAGGCTCAGAAATACAAAAGATATTAAATAACTTAAAGGAGAGGAAGGATTTTTGATAATGGGCAGGATATTTGGGGGGGGGGAGGAGTTGAACCCCAAAACCCCCCTGCCTACGGCCTTGAACGTTATGATTTTCTCTATCTTGGTACCTATATTCATTATTAAGACCTACAGTCTGCAAGAAGCCGCAAGAGTTTTAAAAGTTACTACGAGGTAAGTTGGTAAAGCTGTATTCGGCTTTGACTTGACATTAAAACTAAAAAGAGAAATAGACTTCAATCACAAAATGATTTGATTATTAACGTTTCAAAAGTAGAACCACCATTTTTCATTTTTTTTTAAATAATCAAGGCCATCCTTCTCAAGGAAATTGTTTTTTTTAATTGTAGTATGGAACCTTGCCTATTTTTGGCGGCGGCTCTCCGATTAAGGCATCGCAACCCCCGAGTAAGGTAATCACGACCCACAGATTGAAAAACACTGGTTTAGACCACTGTGATCCACTGTGCTCCACTGTACTCCACTGCTGAAGTGAGATTTGAGACGTGTGATCTATGACACACTATAGCTATAGCAACCTGACACAACCATATAGTTTAGATATTTCAAAATCTCCCAGCAAAAAAAAAGAAGACTGAACCGATTTTGACGAAACATAGCTAAGAACACTCTTGATGAAATCTTCTTTCAAACTTTCCTCCTTTCAAATCTTCTGTTTGAGAGCTACGATGCCGCAGATATATAGATACACAAAGACACAGACGTCAAACTTGTTGCACATCTCTTTTTGGGTCGGGGCTTCAGAAAAATATATTCTTTTCTTATCAAACAACAAGTTAAACAAAGGTAGCGTCAGACGTACGTTGCACTACTTTAAGAATACCGTCTAAGTGTTCACGCTCACGTTATATTATTAACAGTCTTGTGTTTGTCTAAGGCAGAGGTTCCCAAACTTATTTTGTCTACTGCCCACTTTGAAAATAAATTAGTTTTTAGCACCCCTATTTTTTTACCTACTTAAAAACCACAACTTCAAATGAAATAAATTATTGTGAGCTATATCAGCAGAGATTAAATTTATTATTTAGCAAAAACTTGACAAAACATGATTGCTCGCGATCTACTATGAAAATTACCTATCTAGGAATACTAATACCTCTTAAAATGCGAAAGTGTGTTTGTTGCCTTTTTATTTGTTTTTTTGTCGACTTTCATTTCGAAACGGAGCAACTATTTGACATGATTTTTGGAATGGGAATAGAATAGGAAGGACCGAAGAGTGACAGACCACTTTTTATCCAGAAACACATCTCATTCCTAAGGGATGAGATGTGTTTCTGCCTCTACAACGCCCCCTTTTTTCTGGGTCTCTTAGCACCCTTTAGGCATACAGCGCCTACAAGGGGGCGTTATCGCCCACTTTGGGAAAGACTGGTCTAAGGTATAAATGCTTAAGATTCTTCAAACATAAGCATATTACTCACCCAAGAAAGGATAGAAATTCTTCAAATGTTCACGTTACTGTGCTCGCGCATTGTTATTACTTATTGTTTTATCTGGGCCATGATAGTTCCAAAGACTCTGTAACATAAGCAAAAATCATGCAAATGTATCACCCAAAAATGAATACAAATATTCAACATTGTTACGCTCGCTTCACTGAGGAAATAATAATAAAAATCTTATATTATTATCTGTATCTGTATAATTTATTCTATATTATTTTTGGAATTTTCAAGGATAGAGTAAACAGATATCTTTTATATCCAATTTTGATGTGCGAGGTGTCGTTAGATTAATCTTCACTGCCTGAGTGTCATATGCTATATTTTATGTAATAATAAAATGTCTGTCGGTCTTTTTAAAACTCTATGAGGGAAGCCTATGTCCAGCAGTGTACTTCTTATGGCTGAGATGATGATGATGAATAACGTAACTCTCGCAAAATTTAAAAATACGCTTTTTCGTAACCTCCGACGAACTTTTGACGTGATAACGTCTTATATAACGATGAACGCCGGCAGACGCACGAAAAAGTGTCACGTTCCACCTGAGCCAAGCGTGCAAGCGAGAGCGCGGAACAAGCGGTAGAGACTCTCTACCGCTTGTTCCGCGCTCTCGCTCTACTAGAGAGGCACGATCGGCCTAAGCGTTCAGCTTGTGACGTATCGTTATCACGTAAATAATTATCGTCCGTAAACCGACTTTATTGACAACCATTTTTTTACTTAACAAACAAAAAAAGTTACAAAAACTATTCTAAATAATCTTCATTTAAATAAATAATATACTAGCCTTGTGCATATTTTCTCCCAAAAATGCACACACACGTAACGCAAGCCTAAGTTTAAATACGAAAATATTGAAAATCTCGCTTAGGCAGTATTTTGTTTTTCTTTTCGTCTTAAATACTTGCTCTGTTGTCTCTGCTTCATGACGTGACTTTTTAAATCCTCTGGCAACACTGAGATCATATGATTGTTCAATGAAGGAGCACGTCTGATAGGCGTCGTCTTACTTCTTCGGGCCAGTTTTTAATTTTCTGGCTCTATATCGGTTGTTTTTCGTGTTAGTGGTGCTAAATAATAACTAATAGCCATGGCGCTCAGCGATGCAGATGTTCAGAAGCAGGTATATTTGTTGAATTTGCCGTTCGAAACGTTTTCAACTATGCCCGTCTACGCAGTCTTGTCAGGATAATTGATCGGAGATTAACCGCATATAGCAGCGACCTAGTTGCTTTTACTAAGATGTTATCCCAATAAATACGTTATATCTGCTTTAAAGTTATGTTTTCTGACAATATAATTATGTTTCATGGTAACAGATCAAGCACATGATGGCCTTCATCGAACAAGAGGCCAATGAAAAGGCTGAAGAAATCGATGCAAAGGCCGAAGAGGAGTTCAACATTGAAAAGGGTCGTCTGGTACAGCAGCAGCGACTCAAGATTATGGAATACTATGAGAAGAAAGAAAAACAGGTTGAACTACAGAAAAAGATGTAGGTCACATGAGTATCCATTGGCACTCCATTCTAGGTTTTATTCTCTGTAACATTCCTAGATCGAAATATGAAAAAGACAAAATTAACTTTGAATTTGTCAATACTAATTTTAAATTTACATTTGAACACCACTTTTGGCCTTACTGGAAAATGTTACTTAACTTTTAAGCAATGCTTAACATATTTTGTCAACTTCTCGCTTACACGTAATTACACTTGCGGAAAGAAGACAAAATTTAAGATGATGGTTAAAGTTAAGTAACGTTTTTCAGTTAGACTTAGGCTAGGAGAAATGAAATACCAATCTCGCGATAGACATACCCTAACATAACCTAATGTTTAATTGGTTGGTTTCTCTTGAGTGTGTCTGCTTTAGTCATTGGATTGAATTACATACACATATTCAATCACATTTTGCCTTAGACATATGGAAAATATTTATCCATGTTTAAAGATCCTGATTTGTCTTGCTTCTACTTTGAAAAGTGCTTTTAAAAATCAGTTCTTGTAATAAGCTATTATCATACTAAACACAGGGAGTCAGCTTAAATAGTTTCTATGTTGTACAGTCCACTTAAATCAAATGTTTCAGTAATGGCTAAACATTACTTATCTTTTTTAATATTTGGTCTAATGAAAAAGATAAAGTTGTTAAAGTTATGTTAGATGCATAAGCCACACAGCAAGTTGGAGGACTTACAGCATATGGCTGTATACCATTTTCAGAGACTATAATGGCTCATTGTATGAATTTTTACACTGTGGCATCCCAGAAATAGTGAAAAAAATACACACATAAATTTTAATGACCTTTCCAAAATATATGGGCTAGTATCCAGTTATATAATAAACCATGTACAGTAATAATAATTGTTGCTTAAATGGCATAAATACACACACTCACAACTATAGGGTTTTTATTACAATTAATTGAATAAATGGCCAAGTGCTTGTCGTGCCACGTGCAATGTGGGGTTCCATAGTTACATATCATAATGTATCTGACCTTAAATCAGGGTCTCTTGTTCGATACTACGAACATATGAGTTAATTTAATTTAAATTGAATATTCATTTTTAACTTCTCTAAGTAATGTATGTTAATTTAAATTGAATATTCATTTTTAACTTCTCTAAGTAATTATTTTTATTTGATTGACTATAACTCGATAACTTGTAAAGCCTACTTAGCCATGACAGTTATCCTTTTAATTTCATCATATATTCTACTAGCATGAATTTTTTCATATCTCCAAATTCAACCGCCGGTAGCCGATAGAGAGAGAACACGTGACTCTAACAAAAATTATCACTTCAAAGCTTCATATTTCGCAAATGAATCTCTAAATTGAAAAAGGATGTTCGCACACCCCCAATATTTTTTGGTTACTTATCCAATGATACCCCACTCGATGGGGTAGACGAAAAAGAAATAATTCATCCTTACTTTAAATGTAGGGGAGGTATGCAAAAAAAAAAAAAATATCTATGACTCTCAGCATAAGCATATCTGTACCAAATTCCAGCTTTCTAGTACTAATAGTGTTTGAGCAAAGCTGTGGATGGACAAACAGACAGGCAGACAGACAGACATGGAGCCCTAAAAATTGAAAAAAAGCTAGAAGTGGTGTTTATCAAGACTTGTGCCACATTCGAGCATTTCATCATTATTACCACATATTAATATTCAAGATGGTGTGTGTACACCTCTAAGTGTGAATATGAAAACTGATGATGAAGCTGCTTTTTTTAAATTGAATTGATTGTTCTGAACAATTAATTCAATTTCAAATGTTTACTAGCAACAATCAGACAAACAAATTAATTAACTAACAATTTTCACTTTTATAATATTTATGAACCTTCACTGTTATTAGTGCAACAAATTTTGTAATAATAGTTGAGCCAGCTAGTAAAAAGGTAGCAAACATACATAGGTATAGGGGGCCATTCATTTATTACGTAAGACTATTTTTGCCAGTTTTTGACCCTATATAAGAAAAAATAAGAATAGGCGACCCCCCCCCCCCCCCCCCTCTATATAAGAAAAAATAAGATTAGGTCGACCCCCTTCCCCCCTGTGTAATATTTATTATGTAAGAATTTAAAGGAAAAAATTAATACACATTTACACATACATAAACATACATACAGGTTTATTGTAATGTTTATTTTTCAAAGTAACAATTTTTAGGAATGTTTACTTGTACTTTTATTTTATACACATCCGAGCGCACTTCGGTGCGCAATTCACGCGGTTGCCCGCGCTTTTTCGAAGTATAATTTTAACTTTTATTTTATTTTTTGTGAACTTACGTAAGAACTATCAAGACTATTTGTAAGAAAAAATAAGACATGGTCGACCCCCTCCCCTCCTAAATCGTCTTACGTAATAAATGAATGGCCCCTAGGTACTTTGCTTCTATAATATTAGTTCTCATCTACATAATATCAAAGACTAACCCTTCTCCACATGAAATGAGAATAGTCAAATTAATTCAAAATCAAGTTTTGTCAGTTCTAGTGCTTGCTGCTAGGCCTGAATGATGTGATAAAAATGATTGCACAAGAGATATCACGAGAGATAAGACATGAAATCAGTAATCTGTTCCTGCTATACTACATTTTACTCACTCCATGCTTGTAAAATGTAAATATTTTCACTAGTACTCATACACTAGTTGGTAGATACTCTCCTTCTAAATTTTTTTCATACATTAATTAACTTTTAGTCCATCTATCAGCATAACCTGTAATATGCTTATTTTTCTCACTTTATTTTTTGTATGCTGTAATAGGTTTGCACTTGACCATCAACTAACCTGATTTACAAATATTGATGTACTATTGTGATATATTACTAAAAACTATATCACAACAAAACTTTCAGTCTAGTTCTGATTATACTAGTAATTTAGTGAAGTATCGGGAAACCCAGAGTTAGTATGGCATCTCAGAAACATATAACTACTGTATATATGTATTCTATCAGCCGTCTGGTTTCCATAGTACAAGCTTTGCTTAGTTTGGGGCTAGATGGTGTTGTGTGAAAATGTCCTCCAATATTTATAATCATTATTTTTATTTTCTATTTCAATCTTAAGTTAGCACATTTCCAAAAAAAAACAAAAAAGCTCTCTTGAAGTCAGCTGTGAATATTATTCACTATTCTACTTTTTTATTATTTGTTTTATTCGAAAATAGGCTTGCGCTTTACCACTTACTGGCCTGATGTTAACTGACTGTGGCGTTCCGCGATGGTGTGCGCTTGCCGAATAAGAATCTATTTACTCGCGTTTTAAAGATACCCATATTAATTTGGTTAGACAAAATTATACCAATATAATGTTAACTAGACTTTCGAGCAAATAACCCCAAAGACTAACAATTTCTATGATTAGTATGAACAACATTAGTGGTAGATGTTGACAAGACAACATGTTCTCAATGGCTAAACCAAGCACAGATGACAATAAATTCAAGTATTTGTGAGTTGCATACACAACACATCACTAATAATTTGTAGAACAGCAATTCCTCTCTGTAAGTTATATCCTCTGTGATAAAACTACTGTATCATCTTTCTTCCTATTAGAGAAATAATTTCTGAAAAAGGTGTAAAGTGCCTTTATAGAAAAGCTCCTATCTGACGCATTTACACATTTTTAGGGTTCCGTACCTCAATAGGAAAAAACGGAACCCTTATAGGATCACTTTGTTGTCAGTCTGTCCGTCTTTCGGGTGTCAAGACCTTTATCTCGGGAACGCGTGAAGGTATCGAGTTGAAATTAAAACCATATACGCAGATCCATAGTATCTTGCTGCAAAAAGTAAAATAAAGTTTCTAAGTTTTTGGTAAAAAAAAGTTACAGCCGAATATATCGTAAAAAACGCACATTTCGACACTCACAAGGGAATCAAAACCTATGGGGTACTTCCCGTTGACCTAGAACAATGAAATTTGGCAAGAAGCATTGTGATAGAGTACACATATAGGAAAAAATCCGAAAACTGGACATTTTTAATTTAATGACAAAAAAATAGTGTCTTTAAGCAAGGAATGAAGGTTTGGACCTTTAAAGTTGAATTAACCGTATCATATGAAAGAGCTTCAGTAGCATAAGCTAAAACAGGGTTTTAAATATTTTTACGATGTATATTTTTCGGTTTATGAAGGAAAATATAAAAAAATATATGATTTCCCTCCCCCTTTTTATCTACTAGTTTGTACGGAACCCTCGGTGGGCGAGTCTGACTCGCACTTGTCCGGTTTTATTGAAGATTGAAACTGCCTGAATGTACTTAGTACAAATCTTTACACCTGTAAATGAATTTCTACAATATCACAAATGTTTTATATTAATTCCACTTTTGACAAAAACAGCTTTTTTAGTACTTATAGATTTTTACGTACGAAAATGTATGTAAATTCAAACGTTTTTTTTTTTGTTAAATATGTTTAATATTATGGTCAAGATTTTATTTGTTACTTGCAAATTAGTTGTAAGACTTTTTTAAATAGTGAAATGTCAAAGCGAGATAACGAACTCTAATAGACTCTATAACAGCATAAATCTACTACGAATAGAACAAAGTTTTCTATATCTATATCGAAATAAAGGCGCCGTACTGACTACACAATCCTCTCAATAGAAAATATATTTAATTAAAAATTTGTGTTATAATGTAATTGACGTAATTCTGCAGCCAATCTTCGAACATGCTGAACCAAGCCCGTCTGAAAGTGCTCAAAGTACGTGAGGACCACGTACGCAATGTACTAGACGCGGCGTGCCTTCGTTTGGCCGAGGTATCCAAGGACCAGAAGCTGTACTCAGACCTCCTTGTCACACTCATCGTGCAGGCTCTCTTCCAGGTATTTGTGTATTCTTGTTTTAACAGACTTCAAAATCATTTTCATGGTTCCGCAACTCTCGTATAAAACGGAACCCCTATAGGACCACTTCATTGTCTATCTGTCAAGCATTTCTTTCTCAGGAACACAACAGTGAAGGTATTAGGCTTAAATTCATATCAAAAAACGTCAAATGTAGATCTCTCGTGTCTGTAATAAAATAAAAATTATCAAGCTTCTAAGTCGGTACAATAACAAGTATAAGTTTAGAAAACATGAAAACCCCAACAAAAAAAATATCTGCTGAACCAATTTTGATGAAGCATAGCTAAGAATACTGTGAAATCCTCTTTCAAACAAAAAAAAGCCAGACATGTGCGTGTCAGACTCGCCCACCGAGGGTTCCGTACAAACTAGTTGATATTTTTTTTTTTTTTTTTATATTTTCCTTCATAAACCGAAAAATATACGTCGTAAAAATATTTAAAAACCTGTTTTAGCTTGTGCTAATGAAGCTCTTTCATATAATACCCCCACATGATATGGAGCATTTTTAAATCCTTCCTTACATAAAGACCCTATTTTTGGGATTAAATTAAAATGTACAGTTTTCGGTATTCGGCCGTGACTTTTTTTAAATGAAAACTGAGAAGTTTGATTTTTCTCTCTGCAGCAAGACTATGGATCTGCATATATGTTTTTAATTTCAATTCGATACCTTCACGCGTTCCCGAGATACAGGTCTTGACAGACGGACGGACGGACAGACGTACAACAAAGTGATCATATAAGGGTTCCGTTTTTAGGGTTCTGTACCCAAAGGGTAAAAACGGGACCCTATTACTAAGACTTCGATGTCTGTCCGTCCGTCCGTCTGTCACCAGGCTGTATCTTATGAACCGTGATAGTTGAAATTTTCTATGATGTATTTCTGTTGCCGCTATAACAACAAATACTAAAAAACAGAGTAAAATAAATATTTAAGGGGGCTCCCATACAACAAACGTAATTTTTTGCCGTTTTTATAGATAATGGTACGGAACCCTTCGTGCGCGAGTCCGACTCGAACTTGGCCGGTTTTATTTCCTTTTGAGGTACGAACCCTAAAATATAATAAAAATCAGTCCATCCATTGGAGATCTAGGATGCCTCAGACAGACGCACAAATACACATTTCAAACTTATATAACATCCTTCTTTGAATCAGGGGTTTAAATCACCTATTAAAATAAGACCTAATAACAATACATACACTAATATCAACAGCTGATGGAACCCCAAGTGACAATCCGCATACGTCAAGCAGACAAGAAGCTGGTAGAGTCCGTGCTCGGTCATGCGGCCGCAGACTACAAGGACAAGATCAAGAAGGACGTTCAGCTGAAGATTGACTCCGAGCACCACCTGCCAGCAGACACGTGCGGAGGAATCGAGCTCGTCGCAGCGCGTGGACGCATCAAGGTATACTATATAATTGACCAAATGGTGAACCAAACGAGAATCTGCATCAACTAGCAAGATTTTTGTTCTTCTGTCTGGATCTTTGTTGGTCATTGGCATACAGGTCGTATTTATCAGCCAATCTTGACGAAACTTGGTATACAGGTTCCTAAATTTTATGTTTTTTTTTGGGAATTTTTGATAAGTTTTGTTATTTCCCCCAAAAAGGGGAAAGTTTGCTGCGACGCTTATTAATTCCTTAGCTTTACACTCATAATATAGTTACTGCAAGTTACGTTTGTGTGCAACCTTTGGTTGTGTTTTTGTATCTGTGATTGGCACACACATTTAACGCTATACGAATATAACTATGAAACTAACGTGGTTTTCACACTATATAGTCTAGTAAAAATAAGATTTGTGACAACATAAAAGACAACTAAGTATATTGTTATTTAAATGAATGTACTGGTGTTTTGAAATACATTTAACACAATTTCATAATAATATTATAAAAGCTAATTTGGTTACCTTTACACGCTTAAACAGCTGAACCAATCATTATGAAAATTAGTATAGAGATAGCTTTGGACCTGGAGACGGACATAAGCTACTTATCATCATCATAATCATCACCGTTTTTCATAACTACGCGAGTGAAACCGCGAAACGCAGCTAGTCTATAAATCGGGGATTATTGTTGATCTATGATTTTTAGCTATTTTCCTATCATAATTTCAAAGAATCCCCTCAGTTGCAAATACTGTGATCAGCTCCATACAAACCGATTCATTTTTACTAGACTAATAGTCGGACATTTCGACTCGAAATAGACGTCAGTCACACGTGGCTTTTATTTGAAAATGCTTTGAGGGTTGTTTAAAATATCGAAAAACTAGCTTCCATTCGAAAAACTCTAAAAAGCCACTCTTTTCCACTAAACATTGTTTTTTGTTATGTAAACTGCCCCTCCCACTTCCTCGCCTCAAACGATTAATTTATCATCCCAACCTTGTATATTATGTTACATGTCTATCTGTATATAGAATAGAATGTATGTCTACTCCATATGTATATTTATGGAATTAATTATATATATATGTATACATACATAATATATATATTCTGATTAATATATTTCGATAATTTTCTCCCCTCTCTATTACTGCACGCCCCGTCATCTTCATCATCATCTCAGCCATATGAAGTCCACTGTTGGACATAGGCCTCCCCCATGGATTTCCAAAAAGACCGATTGGAAGCGGCTTGCATCCAGCGTCTTCCCGCCACTTGTATGAGGTCATCTGTCCATCTCGTGGCTGATCTTCCTACGCTGCGCTTGCCGGTACGTGGTCTCCACTCGAGAACCTATCGGCCCCATCGGCCATCAGTTCTACGTGCTATGTGCCCTGCCCACTGCCACTTCAACTCGCTAATCCGCTGTGCTGTATCGGTGACTTTTGTACGTCTACGTATCTCTTAAATTCTGATTCGATCTCGTAGAGAGACTCCGAGCATAGCCCTCTCCATAGCTCGTTGCGTGACCTTGAGCTTCCTTATAAGGCCCATAGTTAGGGACCACGTTTCAGTGCCGTATGTCATCACTGGTAACACACACTGGTTGTAAACTTTCGACTTGAGGGACTGGGGAATATTGGACGAGAAAACGCTTTTAAGTTTCCCGAACGCTGCCCAGCCGAGTTGGATACGACGATTGACCCTCGTAAAGTTGGACCTGCCTAATCGGACCGTCTGTCCTAGGTAGACGTATTCGTCAACAACTTCAAGAGTGAAGTTCCCCACAGATATTGGGGTGGGCACGCATCGTCATATTACTTTCGTTTCACTCCTCTCCATCCTAAGGTTGCCTGGAAGAGATCGCTATTAGCGATAAGGCCGCCAGTTGTTACACTACATTTTAAATATCTTATCTTAATTGTAAGCTTCTAAGGTACAATAAAGTTTATCTATCTATCTATATATTTTATATTGTTTAGTATTTATATATATTATGTTTTGCGTAAGTATGTATGAGAGAAAATATTATTTAATATGTACCGTACCTCCTTTTCAAATTGCAAGATTTCCTATACACCCAATGGTTTCCTGGAAGAAATCTCTTTTTGCGATAAGGCCGATGGTTGTCACACTAGTTTTGTAAGATCTCTGTAAAATTGTTTTTTTTGTTTAATAGTGTACAATGAAGAGTTCATCTATATATTCTATATGTATTCAACAAAAATGTATAATTAATTTCAGATCAACAACACTCTGGAGTCTCGGCTAGAGCTGATCGCTCAGCAACTCCTTCCGGAGATCCGTACGGCTCTGTTCGGCCGCAACCCTAACCGTAAATTCACCGATTAGACACCCCGTGCGGCACGCACTCGTTAATCTAACAATATAATCTTAACTCTCCCTATAAACGTAGAACATATATTAAATAAGTGTTTCCTTTGCCTAATTAATTATAATTGTATCGCTGTATAGTGTCTATGAGATCCGTTAAAGTCGCCAGAAATGTAAAGCTCCGACCGCGTATCTGATTCCTGTTCTTCTCCGGACTGTACCTTAGTTTCGCCGCTAAGATAATTGTGCTGATATTTGATTATTACAATTCATTCGTAGCACTCGTATTTTTAAATGTAGTTTATAGGCTTTGGGAAATATTTAAGATGTTACCAGTTATAATATAGCGACATAGTCGCGGTAGGACACCTTCCATGCGCAGTATTAAGCACAAAATCACAGCTTTCTGCCTCGATTCAATGTTTATATGTGTATACCTTGATGTTGTATGAACTATTTTCTTGTAAGGCGGGGTCAGTGTAGTTGCAAGCTCTGCGAATGACGGCAGCATCCCATGCTATGCCCACTCAAATCGATGTAAAGATTTGACTGGTTGCAGTGTGGTGTCACTGATAGATCTTGCAACTGTTCTCGAGTCCTGCCATGTTATGTATTATCTATTTATCCTGGCTACATATGGCTTGCTTTCGGCAGTGTGATTCGGAGAGCACTGTAGCTCTTATGTAAGGTACAATGTATAATTCCCATATGGCACTGTTAAATTTCATGTGTAAATATATAGATGTGTTAAATTAGCGTTTTATTTTCGGTGATGTTGTGTGTAAGTATCCTTTTTTTTTTTCTTCATCTGTGCTTTTTAATTTAATGACCTTAGGGAGCGGTCGTGAGAGTAATCTATTAAAGCAATAAAAAAAACTAATCTAAATCAACAACTGGTAAAAATATTCGAATATGTTGTCTTCAAATTGAAATCGATTACTATGCTATGTATTTGTAAAATTAATTAATTAATAGATATTGCAATAAAATCGAAATTATTATCATACATAAACAACTACTCAACTACTTTTTTGCTTTACGATGCTACATTTGTGAGGATCGTAAAAAAATCAATGTTCCATGAACTCTGTCATTCCCAGGTCATTGAACTTTTCATACGCAACAGCTGATTTCATGAATTTTCAAAGGTTGTTGAAACAATGTTTTTGTTATACCGTTATTATTTCACGACCGCCTCCTAATCCTTTAAAATGCGCAGTATATCATTTAATCTAAGTTCTAGGTTTATTTGTGTCCGCAATAAATAGTCCAAGTAATAGACCATGTAAATAAATCATATTTTATTGCGTCTGTAACTCACAACTAATTAAATATCACAAAATTAACAATTGTATATAGTTTGACACACGAAATATATGTATATATATTGCTAACTCATGAGAATGCACTGTAGAGTGATCGACTAAATAACTCCTGTTAAATATTTGAAACGAAATAACAATATAAATTCGAAATGTTAATTCTTCGTGCTATTCAATTCATATACTACACCTTATACACCTTGACTTAGGACACGTTCTAGAACGTTAATATTGAGCCAATAACATCAAAAAATATTCATAGTCATAAGTTAGGGGCCGTACATAAATCATGTGAGATTCTTAGGCCACTTTTTATCCCTCCTTCCCCATAACCCTAATTTTGTGTAGTCATGAAGAAATACACGTGATTGTATAGCATGAATTTTATCTTCTTTCCATTATCTATCGTGAAGATAACGTTCCATAGTGATAGATATTTAACCCCTCGCCCTGCCTCTTAACCTCACGTAATTAATGCACGGCTCCTTTAGTGCCTGCGTTATCTTTCCTATACTAGTCACAGCTAAAATGGTGTTTGAACTATAAATAGGTAGGTTTTCACGGCCTTACCCTGTCTTCCTGACAACTACCGCATACGTAATGTCACGCTTTACTTCAGAACTACACGAATATTCATGTTAAACGATTTGACACATAATAATTTTAATTCATAATACACAAGGACGAATTAAATGTAGCTAAGGTGGAAACTGATCGGATTTCGTTGCGAGTATGCAACAAATATCGGTCAGTCGCCCTCTTAAAATTTAAAAACGCATGGATTTCGATTTTATTAGATTCAAATCCATATGCTGGTAATTTGATATTCTTAAACAACTAAATGCGAAACGTCTGGAGTGTACGCTGGCAAATAACGCGGCACTCTAGGTTCGTCACGCCGACGTGCACCCCTCTCGACCGCCAAGCTGATACTACCAGCTTCCTTGACTCCGTTCGACTTGGCCCTTCTCTGCGACGGCAGCAACGAAGCACGCAGTGTCTTACGCTTCTGAAACACCATTCCCAACACAAATAAGAGCCAAAACGTCACAAAAAGCAAACGAAACATATAAGTCTACTTACGACATCGATATTACTACCCGTTTCCAGCAAGGTTTGTGGTGATTCACGAAACAAAAGCAGCGGGGACAACTTAGTGATTGAAATCAATCTAAATGAACGTGAAAACTGTTTATTTTGATTAAATATTGGTCTTTAACAATAGTTTAAAGCCTACATCGGGGATGGCGAACCTATCGTGCACCAGTTTTAGGAACACTACTAATGCGAAAAGACGCTCCGGTCCTAGAAAATCTTAATTTAAATCGTTCATAAAATATGAGAAAAGTCTCTAATTTTGATTAAACGGTTCGCTATCCCTGACCTACATTAAAGCGTGTGCGTCGTCATTTGAAGGGCAATCTCAATATCACAAGTCGTTTATATTTTGCTCTCAATGTGGTGTTTGATGTTGTTGTAGAGTTTCATATCCGTGGCTTCGGTCTTTGCCCTGTTTACCTCGACAGCCCCGCGCCACCTGTCGGCCGCGTGTCGTGCTATCTCCATCCTCTTCTGTTTTTTTATCTGATGCCGTTTGTAGACCACCTCGATGACGATCAGGACAATTCCTCCTATTATACCCGCTAACACGAGTATAAACACCCCAGCCATGTTCTTTAATCCCAAAGTGTTGGGCGTCTTTTCATTCTCTTCGCAATTCAGCATATTGTTCCTCAAAATCCATTGGTTATCAAGAGATTCCATTATACCACCTGGAAAAATGTTAGCCATCATTCATCCACATCAAATTCTATTCCAACAAATACGTCGTCAAATATTTTTGATCGTTCTTACTTTCATGAAAGTCCAATATGGCTAAAGTGACCAAGTCTGCCCATGGGGATCCCTTTTGCAAACCGACTCCATAACCAGATCTTCCGAATAGTTCTCCTGCTGTCACAAGCTCACAATCCTGAGCCGCTTCAAACTCCAGTCGCGAGGAGTCCCAGATGAACGCCATCAGTTTCCTGAAAACGGTTTCCAGAATAGTTAGTTGTCAGTTCCATGATGTTTTAGTTGGGATATTGAACCTTAGGAACTCACCCTTGCTTGACGTCTTGAATAGCAAGTTCCGCGTTATCGTAATTGTTTGCTTCCATGGTTCGATACATGTTGGACAATTCTACTTGTCTGCGAAAGTACATGTCTACAGCAGACCCCTTTACCGTAGCGCAAGTCAAGTTTTCCATTGTATTTCTTAACTGAAAATGTTAAGGAACGTGAGGAAGCTGTTCTAAATTGTATTTCGAGCTCAAGAAAATTGTTTGTACGTACTCTTGCATCATTAATTCCAGTGAGTTTAGTTTTAGGACGCTCCAAGACGAGGAAAGCAGCGAGGTTGGCAGTGTAAGATGCTACAATTATCATCGCAAATCCCGCCCATACCATGCCGAGGACCCTCGCGGAAAAACTTCTTGGAGTTCCTGAAAATAAACACTACTATTACATTCCAGTTATTAAAATAATGTATAATTTTTGAAAAGAATCTTACCTTCACCAATGCCGCTATTCAGCAGAACACCCCATGCAAACCAGATGGCGCTTGAAAGGTTCAGAGCGTCTTCTTCTGTCCCATCGATATTGGCCAGTTTGAACCTTCCGAATGGAGAGAATCGGTCGAGTAGATAGAGGACCAACGCCACTACATGTACTGACACCATCACCAGAATCCAGAGAGTATTGGAGAAAGGTTGCAAGAAAGACACCAGCGTCGAAGAACGGGATGGCTGGAATAAAATGGAACAGGTGAGCTCATTAGATATTTTATGTTTTTTTGTCCAGAAAATTACGGATGCTACCTTTTTCTCCAGTATTGTAATGCCCTGATATTTGAAAGGCTTGCTAAATTCTATGAACTCCGCTCTTTCTGGGTTGATAGTTAAGGGTGCCACGATCATATCAGCGCGTTCGTATACTAGTTCACCTGCAAATAATAATTATATAATTTTATAGTTTAAAAAACTGAAGCAACCGACTTCTCATTGATGCCATTGTCAGAACTTGACCAAATTGAAATGGGACCACACGGGAAGCACTAGCTTTCAAATAAATAAAGAATCATCAAAACCACTTCACCCAGTCGAAAGATCTGAGGTAACAAATATTTAAAAAAATACAGTCGAATTGAAACCTCCTCTTTTTTTGAAGTCGGTTGAAAATTCAGAACGGTGTGTGTAGATATTAGGTACTATTATTTATTTTGTGATACAAGTACTAAGCCTATTGCAATCTGGGCTTAAGTGTCTAAATTATTGTACCATATATTTTTTTTATCCAAATACGAACAAAAAGTCCAAAGTTTTAAAAAGTGCTCGTGCTATTGTTTTGTAGTATTAAATACGCACTTCTAAGAAGGTATAACTTACCAATAAGACCAGTCCATTCTTTTTTGGCACCAGGCATAGAATAGTTTTTTATGATGTAGTGCCCAAACTGACCATCGGGTGATAAAGCCAGAGAGTAAGTGAAGTTGATAGATTTTGAAAGATATTTCAACAAATCCATACAGAATCCTTTACAGCAATACATTTGATCTGAAAATCATAGACAAGCTATTGGTGGTCAAACGTAGATCAATCTCAATCATTATCGAGTACTTTAGAAACTTAAAACACCCCAACAAAAAAAAAAAATACGAATAAGCAGATTTTGATGAAACTTAAAGGTAGCTAATAACACTCGATCGAATCCTCTTTAAAACAAAAAAACTAATTCTGTATCCTCTCGAGATCAAAATTTTCTTTTTTCATATCGGTCCATCGTTTGATAACTACAATGCCACAGATATACACGTAAAAAATATAACACCCCTCATTTTGCGTCGGTCAAAAATACTTTTTTATAAGCAACACACAACACAGCCAACACAGGATAGAGGTTTGAAATTCGGCTATTATATTTTAGGTAAACACAAAAATCTTTTCGTCTTAAATAAATATAATAGTTTTGAATGTAACGGTTGTCTTTTCATTACCAGTAGAATCACTGGCATTGTAATGAGGACACGGTATTTCTTCGTCTGAACATTCACTGTCGTCTTCCACGCGACGAGCGTATACGAATGGTTTCTCTTCAATCGTCAACACCTGTATAATGAGATAAAACTTACTTTATAGAGAAAACCCACAGTATAGGTACCTACGTAGGGAGTGTATTTTTAGCGGAATAGGGGAATTGACGAATATTAAAAATACTTAAAGGGGTAATCGTATAAATTATACGTCATTAATTCCTGAAAGTCATAATTTCAATGACGTATAATTATTAAAGTTGTTGAAAAAAAATAAAAGCAAAAAGCAATGGAAACAAAAGGTTATTTTGAGCTTAGTCGAAATATATAAAGGACTACTAATTATTTATTCACCATTTTAGAATTCGGTCCATAGTCCATACATTTAAAGAAAACACAAATGCAGTCTAACACAGAACCTCTTCCTTTTTTGAAGTCGTATTGTAAGTCTAACATACAGTGTACCTACATGTGATGTGATTCTATTTTATAAAATGAGAAATTGCTTACCTTCAGATGCGTCGGTATCATAAAGCCTTCCGGCTTAGAAGGACTACGGCCCATCCATATAATTTCGTGTTCTTTCAACTCCAATCTCATTTTCTGCACGTCCTGTCAATAACCACAGCTTATTATTTCTGATTAATAAATAGAAAAGCGGAAAAAATCATAAAATATCCTCATACCTTTGAGTAGAAGTATTTACCAACTGCCACATGTTCTCCTTGAGCCCTGACGTTGACCATGTCATACTCCGCATGTACTCTGTCTCCATGGTCATCAAACGCCACGTATCCAGTCTCGCCATTCTCTAGTTTCTGCTTACGGATGTAGTCGAAAAGCAAGCGACCAGTGGTCCATATTGACCCTGAGTTGTCGCAGTCAGAAGGAGGAGCGTGGATCTCTTCAGAAGTGTTCATGTCTCGGATAGCTGATGCTAGAACATATCTGAAAGAAAAATCAATTTGAAAATCTTTATCGAGCACCGTCACTCGTCGTGAAGTTGCATATGTCTATGCATTTTCGGTCAGTAAGCAAAATTTTGAATATACAAAAGAAGACGACGCAATACCACCCTTTCCACGTATATACAGAAAATCCATAGCATTTTTTCTACATATTTTTGATATTTTTTTAGCCATCTTAAGTATATGTGTCATGTATTGTGTAGTGTGTACTATAGTTTTGTTTGCCGTCTTATACGTATCGTGTGTACTATAGATATATATCTTCTGGATCTATCTACCATCTTTATACTCGATTACATACGGCACTTATTCCATAAATTGCATATGGATATATGGAGTGTAGATAAGTACCTGCCTATATTTAAAATCGATACTCTCATCAGACTGGCGAGTTGGCGGTCAAGCGCAAACCTATTTCTACATTTAAAAAAACTAGCTAGGTAATTGATACGTATTTGATAAAATGAAGAAACTGCTATACCAGACCCAATACTTGAAACTTACATGGAGTCTTGGATATGGGCTCTCTCATTGGTAGCGTTGACAAGTCGCAGTCCAAGTAGACCTTCTGGGGCATTTGCTGCATCTAAAGCCTGTTCCGTTACCATCCACACATAGCCAGCTGTCGTCATATTCAAGAATGTTGCATCTCGGAAAATTATTTCGGCGTCTTGTTTGCTAGAAGTTTAAAAATCAATTAGGATGAGAGTACAACTACACTTAAAAATAAAATACGCTATTCGTTTACTTGCATGACATATTTTCCTAGTTATTTATATATACAGAACAAAGTACTGAACCGATTTTGATAAAATGTATATGGGACCACCTCTATGTATGACCCGCCAAACAAAAAAAGATAATTAGCGAAGAACAAAAAAAACAAAGTCGAATTGAGACCTTCTTGAAAGGCGGCTAAAAAGCAAAATATGATAGAAGATACTCACTTGGCATACATAAGAAAAACTCTTGCTTGAGCACTCTTCACATCAATTAGTCTATCATTAAATGAATCTAAGCCTGGTTCAAATTCTATCACTTGTTCCACTACGACCTTGCGATCTACATCTTCGTCGATGCTCTGAGATGTTGTTTGGAAGCTGTAAAACAGAAATATTTTTAACGGAACCTAGACTTTTATCACGTCAAATTTATATTGGTGGACATTTATTTTCAACGTGCTTTATCCTCGTCCATACCATGATCAATGTTAGACCTACTAATAGGCAATAAAACCGGACAAATGCGAGTCAGACTCGCCCACCGAGGGTTCCGAACAAACTAGTAGATAAAAGGGAAAGGGGAATCATATATTTTTTTATATTTTCCTTCTTATGCCGAAAAATATACATCGAAAAAATATTTAAAAACCTGTTTTAATCTAATGCTAATTAACCTATTTCATATGATATCCACATGATACGGTATCCACATGATACGGTTAATTCACTTTAAAATTTAATTCATTACTTGCTTAAAAATAGTGCCTATATCACTATTTTTTGGGATTAAATTAAAAATGACCGGTTTTCGGATTTTTTCCTATATGTGTAAGTACTACTATAACACAATGCTTTTTGCCAAATCTCATAGTTCTAGGTCAACGGTACCCCATAAGTTTTGAGTCCCTTGTGAGTGTCGAAATGTGCATTTTTTACGACATATTCGGCTGTTTTTATTTACGAAAACAGAAATTTTATTTTTCTTTTTGCAGCAAGAGACTATGGATCTGCGTACTTATATGGTTTTAATTTCAACCCAGTACATTCACAAGTTCCCGAGATACAGGTCTTGGTACCCGGACGGACGGACAGACGGACAACAAAGTGATCCTATAAGGGTACCGTTTTTTTCTTTTGAGGTACGGAACCCTAAAAACAATGCCATCTAGCCTCAAACTAAGCAAAGCTTGTAATAGGAGCTAGATAACTGATAGAAAACTTTTTTGTTGAAAATACATACTTATAATACATACATAGGAACACACAGGCATAGAACAAACAGACCAGCCACGCTCATTATAAAAACCGGCCAAGTGCGAGTCGAACTCGCGCACGAAGGGTACCGTACCATTATCTATAAAAACGGCAAAAAATCACGTTTGTTGTATTGGAGCCCCCCTTAAATATTAATTTTATTTTAATTTAATTATTTATTTTTAAAGTGAATACTTATTATAACTCAATTTTCTGTGAATATTTCAAGCGTCTACCTGTTCCCATTATCTCAATATCGTGCAATAAAATCACGTTTCTTGTATGGGTATGTATATATTCCCATAAATATTTATTTTATTTTGTTTTTTAGTATTTGTTGTTATAGCGGCAACAGAAATACATCATCTGTGAAAATTTCAACTGTATAACTATCACGGTTCATGAGATACAGCCTGGTGACAGACGGACAGACAGCGGAGTTTTAGTAATAGGGTCCCGTTTTACCCTTTAGGTACGGAACCCTAAAAATGTTTGTCATGACTGGGAATCGAATACACGACATATAGCTTAGAAGGCAGGCAACTGAGCTACGATGCCAGTCATTCATATTGAAAAATTAACGCGCAAAAATTAACATTGAAAATTAGGTTTACAAGTGAAAGCAGAAATTTTCAATATCTACCCTAGCCCGATTTTATTGACAGTCATAAGGAGTAAGGAATTTGACTATCAAGATTTGTTACCTCATCATTATCATCATTTTAGCCACAAGAAGTCCACTGCTGGACATATGCCTCCCCCTTGGGATTTCCAACAAGACCGGTTGGATGTGGCTTGCATGCACCGTCTTATTTATTTATTTTAGAAACACCAACAGTATACATATTACGTGAGACTTAGTAGGTAATCTCTTATAAGTTCTGATATGCATACCTTTAACAGGCGTCTACATTATTCTTTAACTAAAACTATATTAATTTAAAACGAAAAACCTATAAGATAATATAACAGATATAGTATATACCTAGTCTTGCCATAAATATTGTCACGAAGAAAAAAAAATTTTTTTTATTGCAAATAATATATATAGTTAGTTTAATACATAAATATTAAACAATTTAAAATATAAAAGCTTATTCGAAGTGGTCTCCATTGGCTGAAATACAGTCCTTTAAACGTTGAGGCCAGTTATCAATAGAAGCACGCACTCTTTCCATGGGAAAATTCTTCACTGCCAATCGTATGGATTGTTTTAGGGACTCCAAATTATCATGGCGTTTAGAGCAAGCCATACTCTCTAAAACTGACCATAAATCATAATCCAGCGGATTAAGATCAGGACTAGACGACGGCCAGTCTTCAGCTCTGATGAAGTCCGAAACGTTCACTTCCAACCAAGACTGCGTGGACCGAGCTTTATGACCTGGCGCCGAGTCTTGTTGGAAGGACCATACTTGGTTATTGAACATGGTGTTGTTAAGGGGCTTAACTACCTTCTCAAGAATGGTATTTTGATACACTTGTGCCGATGTTTTGATACCTTTTTCACAAAAATATGGCTCAGTCACTCCTTCATAGCTAACACCCCACCAAACCATCACTGAAGCCGGATAATGCCCACGTTGCACTCTGTCGACTAATTGGGAAGCTTCCTTAGAGCTTTGAGCATAAATACGGTCATTTTGTTTGTTAAAATGTTGCTCAATTGTAAAGATTTTCTCATCCGTAAACAAAATTTTTCTGTGACCTCCCTTTGCGTACCGCTTCAGTAGTTGTTTCGATTTTACCACCCTATTCTTTTTTTAATTATCAGTTAAAAAATTACCAGTGCGTCTCTTATAGGCTGCAAGTCCTAAGTCATCTTTTAAAATACGCGACATGGTTCTGGGTGCTATCTTCATCTCCCGAGATAAAATCTTTTGCTTTCGGACAGGATTTCTTCGAATTCTTTCCCTTACTGCTTTGACCACCTTTTTCGTACGAACACTACGTGGACGGCCAGATCTTTTTCTGTCACAAACAGAGGAGGTCTCATTGTACCTATTAATAGCCCGGTACACAAACATTTGACTAATACCAAGCGTATGGAGAGTTTTAAAAATTGCATTTGGCTCCATACCAACTTTGTGTAATGCAATCACAGCGATTCGGTTCTCTTTATCACCCCACTCCATTTTAATATCGCAAACTTAGATTATATACCTCAATCTAAGATCGCAAAATATTGTACAATGTATTGGCGCCAAAATTAGAAAACTCAATGAACAATCGTATAAAAATGACAGATTCCAAATTCAAATGTAATATCTTTCTTATTTTTAACTGTAGTATTTATGGCCAGACTAAGTATATATATATTAGTCTTCCTGCTACTTATGAGGTCTTCTGTCCACCTTGGCTAGTCTTCTTACGCTGTATAGTACTTGCCAGTGCGTGGTCTCCACTCATACACTACTAAGTGTATACATACATGTACATATACTTAGTTTGATACAAGTGAAGCTAATAAAATCGTGTTTAAAATATAAACTTACCGTCCAAGAATGGCTCGACCATCGGTATCAGAGCTGTGAATCACAATAACCTTCATGTAATTGAAGTGTTTGAGTACATCCACCCAGACGTCGGCTTGGTGGGAATACGGTGGAACAGTCCGCAAGAACGATACGTGGATGTTCTTGTCGGAGAAAGCCGAGTCCCTGGAGGATATTCCGATAACTGGGATATGGTAGAAGCCACATGTATATGAAACGGCGGCTGGAGACAAGTCTCCTGTAAGTGGATGAGACACCACCACTGCATACACCTAGAACGTAAAGAAGATACAATTCCTTGTCTTTTGAAATAAAATCAGGGTGGAAAGAAGTTCATCGGTGCACCATTTTTTTTAAAAATATATTTATTATAGATCTACGACTGACCACCAACTCGCCTGATGTTAAGCGACGGTGTGGCCGAGGATAGAGCTCGTCGATCTAGAAGATATCTATTCGCTCTAGCCTTAAAAATTCCAAAATTGTAGGTATCAGGAAACAAAGAAGGCGGCAAAGAATTATAAGGAGAAGTGTTGTCGCGAGCTCTGTCACACAAATAGGAGAAAACTGTTTTTTACCCCTGAACATAAACAGATTTCAACGATTCTTTTTATCTGATTTCAATTGTAATTATCTATGCCCCCTTTTTTTCAAATTTCGTTATAATTTTGACGTAAAAAAATTAAAAGTTTTAATTTTGAAAAAAGTAAGTAATAGTAATAAGGTAGTAAATAAAATAAAACTTACCCTATGAGCAATGAGATCCTTACAGACATTGAGCGCTGTCTTTATCGGATTTGGGTCCATCAGTATGGAATAATCATGGTACGTCACTCCACGAGGCACGTAGTTAGAATTAAAGTTGAGGCTCTGAAAGAGTACAAAAAGTATAAATAAAACAGGCTAAGTGCATGTCGTGACACGAGCAGTGTAGGGTTCCGTACTTGCAAATCACAATGTGTACTTAAAACAGGGTTTTGATATAAATTTACGCATTAAATGATTGCACGAAATTTTCATTTTTACTTCTCTAAGTACGTTTTTTAATTTAATCGACTATTGTTTGTTAACTTACGAAATCTACCTCGTCGTGATAGTTGTTCTTTTAATTTCTTTATACGTGCCACTAAGTAAAATTGACTCTAAAATGCAACTAACATATTTCGCAACCGGATCCCTAAATAAAAAAAATAATTTTTACACATCCCTAAAAACTATTTATTTACGTCGTATCCAGCTATACCCCACATGATGGGGTAGATGAAAACTCCACTTCACGTATCATCATCATCTCAGCCATAAGAATTCCACTGCTGGGCATAGGCCTCCCCCATGAATTTCCAAAAAGACCGATTCACTCCACTCGAGAACCTTTCGGCCCCATCGGCCATCAGTTCTATGTGCTATGTGCCCTGCCCACTGCCACTTCAACTTGCTAATCCTCCGTGCTATATCGATGACTTTCGTAGGTCTATTTATCTCTTTATTTCTGGTTATACCTCGTAGAGTGACTCCGAGCATAGCCCTCTCCATAGCTCGTTGCGTGACCTTGAGCTTTCTTATAAGGCCCATAGTTAGGAACCACGTTTCAGTGCCGTAAGTCATTACTGGTAACACACACTGGTCGTAAACTTTCGACTTGAGGGACTGGGGTATATTGGACGAGAAGACGCTTTTAAGACACTTTACGTTAATACACGAGAAAAAAAATTACATGATTTGATTTAGTCCAATTTCAGCTTTCTAGCATTAAGAGTCAGTAAGAGTTGTTCTAAGTCGAGGACAGACAGACGTAGGTACTATGGCGAAACTATAAGTGTTGCGTAGTAGACTACGGAACCCTAAATAGGAACTCTGTTAGAATTTGGTAACAGTTTTAATCAAATCGCATTTCAGTTTCTAACAGTCATTACTTGCGGGGCTTCAGTTCTAGAATTTGGTAACAGTTTTAATCAAATCGCATTTCAGTTTCTAACAGTCATTACTTGCGGGGCTTCAGTTCTAAAGAATCGTTTGTAACGTGGTAAACCGAGGGTACTTAACAGCGGTAATTGTATTTCAAAAAATAATTATGGGACCAACTTGGGAGCTTTCTCTATACACCAATTCAGGAAACACAAAAATTGGTTCTCGAATGACGGAGTAATTCGTGTAGGTACATACATAAAAAAAATATATACGCTACGCTACGAATTGATAACCTCCTCCTTTTTCGAAGTCGGTTAATAAACAATGGATTTGCCTTGTTATCTTTACCTACTTATTTCGTCGTCGTAATATACAAATACAATATACAAATAGGTATGCGTACTAAGTAATAAATGCAAATCTTTATACTGTCATCATCATCAGTAGTCTTATCCTATTCCTAGGTAAAGGTGTTCTCTGTCATCAATTATTATACTTGCGTAGCCTAGGTATAGGTACCTCCTCGGCTCCTCCACAGTATCAGTAGACTAATTGTATGCCAGTCAAGTTTAGGTTCTGTATTACGAACGGTACCTTGCTGCTGTATTTTACTGTAATTGGTCGGTGAGCTGTTGATTTCGCCAGCTTTGCATACCAAGGGAGTATTATTATACCTATATTCTGTGCCAAGGGTACAACAGGCATACGTCAAGAAGCAAGATGACTACGAAACCCTAAAAACAGCAAATATTTTTATCGGTTTCATATGGCATCTATCATCATATAGATCTAGCTCGCTCAGTAGGTAAATTATGGGCCAGTAATCATTTACAGTTTTTGACTCCTGTTGTTTAGGTAGACTTCCTCCATTCTGTATCAAACAAGTCTACGTACCCACAATATTGATTATATTGTCGATAGGTACATTTCACTGCTGGATGAACAATTATAATACAAGGTCATTGTATGGACTACACTTACCGAGATAGTGTCCTTAAAGAAAGCGATGGATTCATTGCTCGAGAGCACACCCCCGACATTGTAGTACGTTGGATTAGAGAAGTTCCTCCTCCGTTTGTCTCCGTTCTTATCGTCATCAGCCCGCGCCAGGGCGCTACCGCACAATATTGTAATCAGCAAGAGGTGAAGAAACCACCGCTGCACCTAACAACAATATGTTAGCAGAATTTTGAACTATAAATCAACCACGCTAAATAAATATTCAAATCAAGTTAAGGTTTAACGAGACAGGATCAGAGTCTGTTCAGCTAGAGAACTAAGGTGACATTGAGGGCGCTGCTCTCATTATTTCACTATTTTTAACCGACTTAAAATACGAGGTTTTCAATTCGTACCGTATTTTTTTGTTCTATAAGTAAAGAGGCTCTAATAACCAATAAAAGCGTACGTAAACTTTTATTGTGCGTACCGCCCTCGCCAAGATATGGAACACGCCTGAATGGGTCTTTCCGGGTGGATATAATCTATAATCTTCAAATCGCGAGTGAATAGGTTCCTTCTAGACAAGCGCGCTCTACCGTAGACCGCAACAGACGGCCGAGTAACGGTCAAGTGCAAGCCTATTTTCGAATAAAAATTTAAATAGCGCCAGCGGAATCGGGAATGTAGTGGTACTTGAAAATTAATGACAAACAGGTAACGGGAGCCTATGAATTTTATTATCGATCAAAGTTATCTCGCACTCGTGAAATTGACACGAAGTTGAACCGATTATAAATAATCGGCCAAGTGCGAGTCGGACTCGCGCACGAAGGGTTCCGTACTATCATCTATAATAGAAAATCGTATAAATTCCAAGTAGTAAATTGCAAACTTATAGGTAGGTTTTCGATACACATCCGGGCAGCATGACGACGCTCGCGCGAATACGCACGGCTATTGCTCGTGCTCGCTCCGTAATGTTACCTCCCCCGCTACTCGTGCGGCCGTTGCTTAGCAACCGCCTCGCGCTCGCGCCACCACCACACCGCGGCGCGGCGCTTTCACCGCGTTTAGATGCACGGATTATTTTCATTTTGTGAGTTTTTATGTATTTGATTAGGTATTTATTTTTATAGTTAATATATTTCTAAATATTTACTTACAAATATTCAAGTTTCTACCTGTTAATTAAGATCGAGTAAAAATTGCTTAAAAATTACGTTTGTTGTATGGGAGCCCCCCTTTAATATTTACTTTATTGTTATTTAATTATTTATTTTGAAAGGTAATATACAAGTAAATATTCTGTGAAAATTTGAAGCGTCTACCTGTTACCGTTTTTAATATTGAGCAAAAAAATACGAAAAAAACACGTTTATTGTATGGGGACCCCCCTTAATATTTAACTTTTTTTTATTTTTAGTATTTGTTGTTATAGCGGCAACGAAAATACATCATTTGTGAAAATTTCAGCTTTCTAGCTATCACCCTTTATGAGATACAGCCTGGAGACAGACAGACAGACAGACAGCGAAGTCTTAGTAATAGGGTCCCGTTTTTACCCTTTGGGTACGGAACCCTAAAAAACAATTTTAGTATAGTATTTTTTGATAATCGCTTCGACTTCTGTCTTTCTGAAAAGATAAAATAAAAAAACCGGCCAAGTGCAAGTCCGACTCGCGCACGAAGAGTTCCGTATTACACTATCTATAAAAACGGCAATAAATCACGTTTGTTGTATCTTCTTGTCCTTAAATATTAATTTTATTTTAATTTAATTAGTGAATATTTCAAGCGTTTACCTGTTGGCGTTATCAATATCGAGCAAAAAAATCACGTTTGTTGTATGGGAACCCCCTTAAATATTTATTTTATTCTGTTTTTTAGTATTTTGTTGTTAAATCGGCAACAGAAATACATCATATGTGAAAATCAACTATCTAACTATCACGGTTCATGAGATACAGCGAGTTGTCAGACGAACGGACGGACGGACAGAGAGACAGACAGCGGAGTCTTAGTAATGGACCCTATTACTATTATTAGTTTCACCTTTTGGGTACGGAACCCTAAAAAAGCGAGTGCGAACCGACTTTCAATGGTAAAAAGATATTATGATTGATACTCATAAGAAACCCAGTTCGACAAAAATGTTCGAGGAAGCTGGATATCTAAGCAATGAAAATGTAAAAAGGCGATATAAGGAAATAAAGAAGAAAGGCTTGATCTTTTGCTATACTGATTCTTAATTTCCCCGAAATCTATTGGAAATCTAGCTGTTAAGCCAGAAAACGTGAACGCTTGGAATTATGTAGTGTGTATACATTTTACTTTTTTTTTTTAAATGGCAAGCGCCTTTATTAACTACAACACAACAATATACAGACTCAAATAGCTAAACTACTACCTACACAAAAAGCACATCGATCACCGAAGACCGATAAAGGTCTAAAGATAATCCAAATGCTCAAACCACTACTTTTTACTTAGGTATGTAGCTTATAGGTAATTAGTACACTATTGTTAACTTTCTAAGGGCAACCATGAGATCATAATTCAAAAGTTACGAAGCATGATGACCCTTGAAGCACCGCGGTACCATAAACGCCTAACTTTAGATTAAACCTGAATTATTTAGGCACACCCTTCTGTAATAGAATACTTAATACTCAGTACAGCACACAACACCCAAAATATGCACATCTTACCTTAGACATGTTGCTTGTGTTAATTCATCTCGTATTTGTAACCAAACAATAAGATAACATTTTACGTAATAAAAACAGATGAAAGATGCTGGGTTCAGAGAGACGGGCGCATCTTGGGTTGCCCTGACAACCGCGCAGGCGTTAACTTTTGCCATCAATCGATGGGTAAGCCAAAAGTATTGGATGTTGACTGCATAAGGGAGATATAAGCCCCGAAATATTATGCGATTTCAATCATTTTTAGGGTTCCGTAGTAACTACGAGTAATACTTATAAATTCGCCATAATTATCCGTCTGTCTGTCTCTCCGTGTGTCACAGATATTTTACTCAGAGACTATCAGCCGCATAAACGAAAGTTAGCTGGTAGATGCCGAAGTAAAATTTTCAAAATGTTTATTAAATGAAAACATAAGAAAGGATGATTTTTTTTCAACTTCACCCTGTCGTATAGGGTAAATATTTTGAACATACTGATTATAACTTTTCGAGATACAGCTATAAATATGTAAAACACAATACAATATAAGTCGTTATAGTATATACAGAGGTTACATACCACAGATCTTAGAAATGTGGTTAAACTATAAATGGTTCATTTCTGTCCCCTACAAATACCAACTAAGTAATTGGTCCGTTGGGAATTATATAAATGTGGACTTGTGGAAATTTGTGATTCATTTTACTTTTAACTATTACACTTCTAACATGTGGCTAAATAAACCTACCTATAAATTGCTCGCTCCTGTCCTCCAGATAGCTGGCCAACTAATTAGTCCGTTTGGGAATTTTTTAACTTAAGACTCTTTTGTTGTTCTTTTTTAACCGACTTCCAAAAAGAAGGAGGATAATCAATTCGGGCTGTCTGTTTTTTTTTTGTATGTTTGTTAACCGATTACTCAGCAATTGTGCATTGATTTTGATAATTTTGCATTTGGTAGATCATACTTCAGAGGTGGTCCCATATAAATTTTATCAAAATCGATGCTGTACTTTGGTTTTTATAACAAAATAACTGGTGAAATATCATCCAATTGCTTGTAGAAAAGTGAACAGCAAGTCGTGTATGTGCGTATGTTGCGTATAATGAAGTCGGTTTTTAAGTTTTTTAAACTATAAATTATAATTTTAAATGTTAACTTCCAACTTATCACGAAATTGAATAAATAAAGGAAAACCTCCAGATTATATTATGACTATTATGCCTTTTTATTTATTTATCGCTTCTAACTGGTCGTTTTGGAAATTGATAGGGGAGGCCTATAGTTTAGCAATAGACTTTTTGCGGTCTTGCGGATGATGATGATGATGCGTAATTATGATTGATAGAAAAGAATCATCGAAGTCGGTCATGTTTTTAGGGTTAAAAAAATAAACTACATCCTTTTGTATAGAAATAGGTATCTATATTATTAATAAAACACAATTTTATATATCTATACATATACATATTATCCAATAGATATCCTATTTTGAAGAGGATTACAAAGTTTGCTACTTCATACAATGTAACAAAACTATAATCTAATTTACTTAGGTATATGTAGGATTAACGATCTCCACATTATTTTAAAGGTATCACAATATAGATATCAGAACAGAACCATAAGTTCGGATGTTCCATTCATCAAAATGGGACATTCCAGTTTTGATAAACAACATTGTACTTATTGTAAAAACTTTTATGTAAATTGACGACGTATTATTATTATAAGTTCTGTGTTGATGATCAACTACCTATATAAGGGCAGAACTGTTATGTATGTGGGTGCAACAAAGGGCGGAATATTTAAAAAGATCGTTTTGAGATCGCAAACAATCATGTTCCAGTTTATAGTTCGTTGGTTCAGAGAAAATAAACGGAGTTATTGATATTTATAATTTTAGTGGTAGTCCCATAGTGAAACTTGTTTAAATAATTATGAGTACAATGACCACCATACTACGGGCAATTGCTTACTCTAACACCCTGTACTTATTAATCATAATATTTAGCCTGTAATCGCATGCTAAATTCTTAGCACGTTATCGTATCGACCCTATATAGTATACATAGGAACGCAATCCCTTTTGAGAATAACGTAAAGGGCTCGACATCAATTAGCTTTTAAGCCCAGACCCAGGGTCCAGGAGCGGGAGCCCAAGGCGCAAGCTTGGGCAGGTCGTAGGACGAAGGGCGAAGGGCTGCAGCTGCCGCGGTGGCTGCGTGGTGCGCCGCCCCCGCAGCCCCTGCAGCTCCGGTGCTCTGGATCACTGACAGTTTTAAGGCTTCAATGTCTGGAGAAAAGAAAGAGAAAATTGATGCAACATCAAACATAGGAATAAAACAAAATACCCAACAGAAAAATTTAACCTATGACACTAGGAGGTTAGAATTAATGAATCTAAGGAATCAAAATTTATCGAGACAGAGATTGCTCCCACTAATTATTACTCATTGTCACCAAGTATATAGGCAACTGCCTACTTGGTGACAATGGGTATTTTAGTATTATCGTACCGGCATTCTGCAGCCTAGTGGCCTGATTATGCGCGGCTCGTTCTATGGCCTTGGCTGCGGCTGCCTCTCTGGCAGCAGCCACTTTCTGCGCGACGGCCGCTCGGCCGCGAGCTGCGGCCAGTTGCGCCTGCGCATGCACCGCGGCTTGAGCTGCCTCTAAGGCATGGGCTCGGGCCAGGCGGGCAGCTTCTTCGCTGTAAAAGTTAGATCATCAATACAATATGACTTCAGCTGAGTCTAAAAAACTAAGAAGATCGCATTGCACCTATATAGGAAGTTAACGACCTCCGACCGGTGTATACGTGTCTGTACTTCACATATTTCGATAATAGGTATATGTCGTTAAGTCAATATACCTCCTGCGTGCCGCCTTTGCAGCTTCAACTCCCTTAGCACTAGCAGCGTTTTGCTGTACAAGCGCCGTATGCTTGACTGCTGCCACGTCGTTCTGTGCAGACATCACTGCCACCGCAGCTGCTTTTGCCGCTGCAACAGCACCTGCCACATCTGCGCTTGGATCTGAGGGAACATTTTTGGTTAAGCTGGAACTTCATAAAGTTTTTTTTAACAATTAGAGGGAAATCTTTGAAAGATGAGGAGTAGAAGAGATAGTGGAATTGTATATACTAACCATAAACGGGGACGCCAGGCTTTCTAGGGAAACATCTACTGGAGCCCTGAACCCTACTCAAAAACAGTTTTTATGATCATGCCACTCTCACCTTGACCTTCTTTGTCTACGACGACGAATACATGCTCGTCTCCCTACTATCATACTACGTCATTATTTATTTATGGTAGGTATGGACTTTTATAACAGCTTTTGAGTATGATCTGAGAGCGGGAACATCGAGATAAATAATATATCATGAGTTAATCACCAATATATTACCGAATATACAACTTAGTGGAAACAACGTGGTGGAAAAGCTAAACTGGCATCGATCTACACTTAGGTCAGTAAGTACCTAGTTGGTCGAATAATCACAGAAGTAAAGAATTTACAAAAATGTGTGCTTTACTATCACGTATTTGCATAATATAGGTACAGGAGCGATCGAATGAGCTTTGAAGCGGGTGGACGCTTTTGTCAGAGTTAGAATGAGAAATTGTGCTAAATTATGCATAACAGTATGGAGCGACGGGAAGAGTGACGTACCCAACCTTAAATAGCTTGCTAAAAATGCTTCACTGAGTTACAGGTGAATCACATTCTAAGCCTATTACTTCTATTCTATCAAGTATGTTTGGCCTTTCGGGAAGAACCTACCATTTCCGCTAGCCGGCTGAGCCCATGCTGGCGCGGGCCAAGTGATCGGTTCCCACCCTCCTGGCAAGCTTCTTTTGTCAAGCTGGTCGCCAGACACAGCAGCCACGATGAATGCGGATACCAACTAAAAATAAAAAAATACTAATTAATTTTATAAGTAAGTTTACAGGTGCTCACGCGGTATCAGGCACAACTTCGATCGTGCTTAGAGTATTGCTTGGGATGGTTCTGCAAAGTACCAGCCTGAAGCGCTTGAGTCTATAGAAAAACGTGCTGACGACTTTGTTTATTTTTATTTTTACTATAACTGTTGTAAAGAATGCGCATTTAAAGTCTTTTACAGTGATTTTACGCATATTTTCTCAAAAAACGTGCACTCAACAGCATATCATGGCTAACGAAATCGTAAGTTAGACTGCAAAAACTGCTTTTCTGCAGTTGGGTATATTGTTATTATTTTATCCTACATTATATACTTGTTATAATTATTATAACACAATGGTGACAATGGTCACCCATTGTACGCAGTTTATTACAATAAAATATTTTCGGAATCGAATTCCTTCTCTAGGTACTTACCAAAATCTTGTAGGTCATATTGCAAGATGTTACTCTTTCAAAGGTACAGAAATTTGTAATACTGGACAGATGGACATCTGACATTTTATATGAATCGATACGGAAGACCAATAGCTTCGAAAGGGATAGTCCTGCAGGTGATAGTTAATTGTAGTAGTGGTTACATGAGCACAGATTGATAACTTTAATAGGGGTAATCATTCCACGCAAAAACTGGGCGAGTATGTATGTATGTATGTATGTAATAATAGGTACCTACCTAATAATAAGAACCTAGGTTCTAATTTGGATGTACCTAACTGTTTTAATTTAGTAGTTTGTTTTAGTTTTGTAGGAAGACCAGCTATGGTGGACAGATGATATGATATCATACAAGTGGCAGGAAGACGCTGATGGAGGCCGCTTCCAACCGGTCGTTTTGGAAATCCATGGGGGAGGCCTATGTCCAGTAGTGGACTTCTTGTGGCTGAGATGATGTTGATGATTTGACTATGAATTACTATTTATTTTAATATAATGAATATTTTAAAAATTGAAATAATATATTCGAGATTGACGATTAAATTATGTATATGTACATATGTGTTTTTATATTACCTCATATAGTCTAAACGGCTTGACGGATTTTGATGTGCAAGATGTCGCTAAATTATTATTTGCTCCCCTGACTGTCATAGGCAACTTTTTTGTAATGATAATAATAAAACTGGCAAAAAATTAAATTGCGCTTTTGCATAACCTCCAACTCCGGAATGGAATAAATAAGTGATTTTACTAGTTTTCTACAATTATTCTAAAGAATGTGCATTTATAACCTTTATCGGCGATTTTGCACAAACTTTTTCACAATAAGCGGCCAAGTGCGTGTCATGTCACGCGCAGCACTTTGCGCGTGGCACGACACGCACTATAGTTATTATCAAGTAGAGTTTTGACGGGAAAGTGGGTATTCTGTTCAATTTAAATTCCAAAACATAATTTTATATACTTACTTAGGTAAGTATATTTGTTTGTAATATATTTTTCTTTCAATCGATTATAATGCCAAATACATGAATAAAACTATCACCTTGTATCGACTTATTGATGTATTAAAAATTATTATAACATTATCGCTTAGACAATCTAAAAATGGACGCGCCTTCTCAGAGATTACCCCTCTGCCAAGTTGTATAAAATATGACAAAATCTATCGCGTTTATAAAAACTATTTTCAATCGACATTCATCAGTCCCGATACCACAGAGACAGAGTACCATATACCTATACGGGTACCCGATACCGATGCAGAGGTTTGAGGAACTCCCTAAAAATGCTAAACTGTGCAGTTTTCAACTGTGTTAAGAGATCAAACACATCAACAATCCTAAAAGATGGTGTATCATTTCATAAATAAGTATTTTTTACAGGAATTTTGGTTTACTTTTAATAAAATTGTTTTAAATCATTCATGAGTTCGTGATTCTAGACGCCGATGATATCTCGAGTACAAAAAGTAACAGAATATGCCTTCGTAGTATCTTTACTCAATTATGTATCTTATGTCTGAAACTCAAAGTCTATATTTCTAGTGAAAAATAAATGGATTGAAACCACAGGATTTACGTCATCTAACGGTTTTTTGAGTAACGAGACAACTCATTTTGATAATTTGTGACCTTACTTCGTTTGTAATTAGTTCCATATTCGATAGCAAAGTAGTTGCTTTGTTTCTTTCTCTCTCTCTCTCTCTAGTCTCGGTGGGGAATTCCAACTATTGATGATGTAGAATCACATAGTTTACAGTGTTGATATCGATAAAAGGTCTGAGTGAATTCCTTCCTCTGACACTTTTTTAATCTATTGCGATTATTCATTATAATGTACGGTATATATACCGCGGGTTTAATTGATTTGAGTTTCCGATATTTCAGCGCAGTTGCATTTAACATGTTCATGGGGAGACTAGAAAGTGTATGTTGATAGAAAAAACACTTAAAAGTAGATGTAGCGATCTACGTTTTTAAGTGTTTTGCAGCGGAACTCGTTATCATCGGTGTTTTTAAAGCGATTGCGCTTTAAAGCCCGACAAAACGCAATCATGGTAGAAGTATCAGTATTTCGAACATTTTTATGTATATATAACTTAAAATAGTTACATCTGTATTATTATAAAGCACTGAATGAAATTAAAATATCGACAGTAGAAAGTCAACCTTTTCATTCGTCAAAATATCGATAACATCATTATCGACATTTATGAAACACTATCGTCAGCTGCAGTTTTTATATTGGTGTTGCCGCAGCTTGTTTTTCCTTCGATTATGGGTAAAATCCGCGCCTCCACTAGTCTGACTAATACAAAAACAAAGTGACAACTAACCTGTAAAATCAATTTCCAAGTTTTGTCATCGGACTTTAAAGATGGGTCACCACCTTTAAAGGCTTTAAACTCTATAAATGTATTGTTCTTTTACAAAAACAAATCAAAATCAAAATATATTTATTGTACCAGTTTAGGTACAAATGGATAAAGTAGTAGTTCCCAAGAATTACCTATAGTTTCCGAGTTTTGCCGTCAGACTTTAATGGTGGCACGGACTCTAGACAAGCAAATATTGAAACTGTGGCTTGCCAGATTACCTAACACTCAGGATATTGTATAGGATTGAAACAAGGGTGATATGAGGCCCTCTTATCGCTCGAACTCGCAAACGCCACCCCTATGTTAATTACATCCCATGTATATTAAGTGACATATACTTTTATAATAGTACTGCTATTTTCTGAGAAAAATGGCTGTATTTTATGGATAAACGAACATGGTGAATATATAAGGGTTCTTCATTTACTCTGAAACTCTAAAAATAAACCAAACTGATTTGATTATAAAGTGTTAATGATAAATTTTTCTAATTATATGGTTTCTAATAGTTCTTGTTATAACTACTTTTTATCAACTGCATACTTGTTGTACATTATTTTGACAATCATAAGGAAAAAATGGCATTTACATGGTAACACTGTTATGCAGAATATAGTGTTTATTTTGCATGTTGTATACGTCACTTGTTTGTGTATGTAAATTTACCCTACCCACGCCCTATTTTGTAAAAGGGTTGATCATTTGTATTTGTTGCGAATACAAATACAAGAAGAGGTAATTTGTGTGACGATAATTTTTATGTGTGTGTTTGTCCTCGCCCCCCGCAAAAAATGGCAGAAATACCCAGAGGTCTATGCAGAAATATTTGTTCGTAGCATTTAAACTAAGGCGCGTCCATTTTTAGATGGTATAAGCATTATCGCCTTGTGCTGATATAAATATTTGGCACTGGCAAATATATTCACCGCGCAGATGTAATACAATGGAAATGATTAATGCTATAAAAATGGTGGTGTTTTATTCATTAAGTGTTTGTTAAAGTGCGTGAGTGTGGGCAAGTGAAATAAATCAGTAAAACGTGTGATTTTACGTTGTCGGCAAAACTCCATAGAAGCTTCTAGTAAAGTCGCCACCACTTTACTGAAGCAGGACTCGACTTATAAATTGACTGTATACGTGACTTAGATTGTGACTAGAACATTTACAACTTATTTTATTCAAGAAACTTGAATCAAGAGAAATCCTAATACTTGACACTAGCAAATGCTTTAATGCGGGTCCAATACAAAAAAGAAGAAGAAGAAAGGAAATGATAATGTTGTCACTCAGTGTCAGTTTGTTCTGACTGTCAATGAGTTGTCAGATAGATACATGCAATTTTTACAGGACAGTGATACTCTGAGAAATGGAACTGGACACAATGACGTCAACAGATTGCTTGTGAGATAACTTTAACCACAAATTTAAAGTAATATGTCCAAGGACAGATAAGACAGTTTCTGAACGAATCCAAATCTTTAGTGAGTTGAAGGGTGCACGACACACGCTCAGCAGATGTCGCTTTTTACATTGTAGTGCTGCACTTACTGTAATGTAAACGTATCGATATCGATAAAATAGTGATGTACTTTAATATCGATAATGTTTCTGATTTTATTTCTGTTAATAATTAATATAATTAATATTTTTCATAAAAAGAAAACAATTTTTTTTTTGTTTAATTTTTTTATTTTTATAAATCTATTAGGCTCGTAGTGATTTCAATAGCTGTTTTTCAGAGAACTTCAGGATTTATGGTTAGTCAGGAGCAATGCGTTTCACCCACTCACTGCACCATGTTTCTTTATGAACAAATACGAATAATTTTGGATTGTATTTATCTGTCCCACAGGCGAAAACGGCAGGATCACAGTTTGGTATTTGTTTTAAAATTTTCTCTATTTCTGTTGCTTAACTACCGTCTTAACTATCTCATGACAATGACAGCTCTATTCGTGATTATATGACAGAAATATCAAGATGGCGGTTGACCAAGGGTTATGCACCCTCACTTTTTTTTTTTGCTAATCGAGGCCTAAATTCTATGAGCTGTCAGAGCCGTGACTTTAACTCCGTAGGTAAAATTGAACATAGCTTGATTAGAAGATCCTTGATTTTTGTCTTCAAAATACTTGCAATCAAATTAATTGATAAAATTAGTTGAAATGATCAAACACATTACTATAAGACCCATACGTTACTCTGATTGTCTGATTTGGTAAATAATATGAAAAAAAATGTGTTAAATGTGTGCAAATACGTCACAGCGTTCTGCTTGAACAACTGCCTCTATCATGGTGGCACTTATATTTATATGACACGACATTTGACAGTTGGTTGACTGACTGACAGGACAGCCAGCTGGTTTTATTAGTTTGAAACCGTGCTCGTCAATGGAGTTGTCTAAATTTCTTTGATTGAAAAAATATCCCCGTTACTCGCTTCCTCTGTTTGTTTATCTACGAAATTAAAGGTGCGTAGAATTAAAATTATCTTCGATGCTTACTTAATATATATAACATCGTGTTTGCGTAAAAGTTAAACTGGAAAAACAGCATGCTCCTGCTCTTGGCAACTCTTAACTGCTTTATTGATCCAGTCTAGTAGTCGCAAATTCTTCTATTTTTAATCTAGCACATGTCTATTATAATAATCTCGTCACACAAGTAGCTGATAAACAAAACAGCTCGTAATTATCTAACGAAGGTAGAACGTTTCACTAACGCTTGTTATTTTGATTCAGATCCAAAAACGCAACAACATGAGCCAAGACAAAAACAAGCCGCTGCCTCCACCACAGCAATTTGCGTAAGTGAATATATGTAGTTTACATTAGAATAATATAAAGCGGAACTTAATTATAATTCAGCTTTATCATTAATTTTCTATTCGATTTTACTCTAAAAATTCTGCTGATTTTGATTATAAAAGGATTAAAATCCTTTTATATTAACCTTTTAAATTATTTTTTTATTAATTCCTTTTATATTTTATATAATGATTATAAAAGGATTAAAATCCTTTTTTATGTCAACCTAATTTTAAAAAATATTCTCAATTATTGTTTTTTTTTATCTTCTAACCCGTTTTTATTATTACAAGCATTATATTAAATTCATTTGTATGTTTAGTACAACACTTGCAAGCCAGATTTGAATAATTATAGTGTAATTGAAAGTATGTATACACTTGTATAATTTAGGTTCTTATTAATATGCGGTGGTTTGTTACAAGTATTACAAAGGGTAGTTAATAGTTTAGTAATACACCATGTTTGATCTTTAAGTACCCAGGGCTATATTTTCACATAAACATCGAGCGTAATTATAATCCATGATAGGCCTATCTTCTCTTTTCAACTGGTACTCCGTGCTGTGTGCTTTGATGTGTATCGACACCGGCAGCCTAGGGCTTCATCTTCAGTTAGATTACTTGTTAATTTGTGAAGACTTGCTTGTCCTCTCATGAAACACACTATGACAGCCCGCTTTATTCTCTGTCAAAAGCCTGTCGCGCCGTATGTCACTTTTTTCCGTCCCTGGCCCCACCAAGTCGCCTTATTTGCCGTTCATCACGTCACTGTCGCTAACACAAGCCTTTATATAATATTGCATAAGTATATTAATGACCTTTGTGTCATTAATATGCTTATGCAACATTGTGATAATGTTATAAATGTGTAACATTTAAGGATTTTTTTTAATCCTCCAGAGCCCAACTTGTTTTTATACAATAAACTCAAATGTTTATAGTTATTCAGGCACATTATTATTTTACATGGTCTAATTTATTTTCAAGTTTATCTTTCTTAATAGTCTTCAATAAATTGCCAAGTATGTGTTGTGTTATATGCAAAGGGTTCCATAGTTGCACACATCATAATTTATTTAAACTTAAAATTTATTTTTTCTTTTAAATACATCATACATCCTACTAGCATGAGGTTTTTCATATCTGCACAGTCAACCATTTAGCAGGTAAATTGGGGAATGACACTTGACTCTAACAAAAATTTTATCACTTCAAAGCTTAATATTTCGCAAACAATTACCTGAATTGAAAAATTTTGTTAGAAAAATCTCACATGTTAGGGTAGATGAGAAAAAAATTACTCATTAGATGTAGAGGAGGTACGGCAAAAAATTTTTTTTTCAATATTTTATTTTACAACTTTTTCAGCATGATAATATGTATGTTTACATCAAATTACAGCTTTCTGGTACTAATAGTCTCTGAGTAAAGCCACAGAAAGACAAACAGACAGACATGGCTAAACTATAAGGGTTCCCAGTTTACTATGGAACCCTAAAAAGGACCTCAATCTAACCTCTTTTCAGTTATACCTTTTTGTGTGTTCTTTGTTATCTTTGCCAGTTTCATGGTATTTTTTATTACAAAAGTAGGTTCAGAAGTTTTAACCAGCTTTAATTATAAAAATATCTTGATTGGGCTGCAGTTTAAAATTTTTTTTAATAGTGGGCTATTTTTCACTGATATTAATTCAAGGATTGAAGGGCTAAGCATATTTCTATTACTTATCAGTCTATCTAAATATTTTTTAAACAAATTTTTACTTTGGTAGTTTTTATATTATTATAATCATTATTGATATTACAAGATGATTGAATAAAAACTACGGGTCACTCACGTCTGTTTTGAGCAGAAATAGTCGACTTCCAAGTCGACTATAGTCGGATATTTCGGCTCAAAACAGACATGAGTGACCCGTAGTTTTTAGAGTTCCGTACCCAAAGGGTAAAAACGGGACCCTATTACTAAGACTTCGCTGTCTGTCTGTCTGTCTGTCTGTCTCCAGGCTGTATCTCATAAACCGTGATAGCTAGAAAGCTGAAATTTTCACAAATGATGTATTTCCGTTGCCGCTATAACAACAAATACTAAAAATTAAAAAAAAAAATATTAAGGGGGTCCCCATACAATAAACGTGTTTTTTTCGTATTTTTTTGCTCAATATTAAAAACGGTAACAGGTAGACGCTTCAAATTTTCACAGAATATTTACTTGTATATTACCTTTCAAAATAAATAATTAAATAACAATAAAGTAAATATCAAAGGGGAGCTCCCATACAACAAACGTAATTTTTAAGCAATTTTTACTCGATCTTAATTAACAGGTAGAAACTTGAATATTTGTAAGCAAATATTTAGAAATATATTAACTATAAAAATAAATACCTAATCTAATACATAAAAACTCACAAAATGAAAATAATCCGTGCATCTAAACGCGGTGTTGTGGTGGCGCGAGCGCGAGGCGGTTGCTAAGCAACGGCCGCGCGGGTAGCGGGGGAGGTAACATCACGGAGCGAGCCATAACCGCGCGAATTCGCGCGAGCGTCGTCGTGCTGCCCGGATGTGTATCGAAAAGCTACCTATAAGTTTGCAATTTACTACTTGGAATTTCGTTGATTTCTCGTTATTTTATACGATTTTCTATTATAGGTGATAGTACGGAACCCTACGTGCGCGAGTCCGACTCGCACTTGGCCGATTTTTTATTAAATATGTGTGAAAACCACGTTAGTTTTCATAGCAAAAAAGATGATTCAAGTAGTTTTTATTTTTCTCTGCATTGTTCTCTTGATAAAATAAATATAATATATATAATATATAATAAATATAATTACAACAAAATGTCCTCTAAACGACTCCCCTCCACAGCCAATTTATTATTGTTGCGCTCAATTTAACAATAGGGAGCTATGTGACCTAAATACTTAGTATCTTTAATATACTGCGTTTGAGACTATTCAAATACCAGAGCTGATATAAAAAACTGCTACAGAAGATTATTTAGCAACATTTATTTTATGTATGTCCGTATGTGCATGCATACATGCACATACGGACATACATAAAATAAGTACATATTTAAGAGAAATGTTGAAGTGTGATCTCTCATACATCAACATCATACTCATACTCTCAGTATAGATGGAGAGACGAAGTGGAGAAAGATCTGAGGGAGCTGGATGTTCATGCTTGGCACGAATGTGCACAAAATAGAGAAGAGTGGCGTCGTCTAGTATCGGAGGCCAAGACACATTTTGGGTCGCTGCGCCAATAAATAGATAGATAGTGATCTCTCATACAAATAGGAGAAAATTGTTTTCTTCCCCTAAAACAATAACTGATTATGATGTTTCTTTTTATCTGATTGAAATCATAAATGTATATGTCACTATTGTTGATTTTTAGGGTTCCGTACCTCAATAGGAAAAAAACGGAACCCTTATAGGATCACTTTGTTGCCCGTCTGTCTGTCTGTCTGTCCGTCCGTCCGGGTGTCAAGACCTTTATGTCGGGAACGCGTGAAGGTATCGAGTTGAAATTAAAACCATATACGCAGATCCATAGTATCTTGCTGCAGAAAGAAAAATAAAATATCTCAGTTTTCGTTAAAAAAGTACAGCCGAATATGTTGTAAAAAACGCACATTTCGACACTCACAGAGGAATCAAAACCTATGGGGTACTTCCCGTTGACCTAGAACTCTGAAATTTGGCAAGAAGCATTGTGTTAAAGTACACATATAGGAAAAAAACCGAAAACTGGACATTTTTAATATAATCACAAAAAAATAATGTCTCTATGCAAGGAATGAGGGCCCAAATATTAAAGTGAATTAACCGTATCATGTGGGGTATCATATGAAAGAGCCTCATTAGGATAAGCTAAAACAGGTTTTTAACACACTGTTCGCCCCCTGCAGACCCTTCACTTCAGCTGGGAACCAAAATTTAGGCGAATTTTGATTAAATACAGAGTGGCCGCGCAAAGCAACGTTGACTGCCTCAAACGCCGGCAATTTACTGACTACTACAAAATGAACGGGACGCTTGCTCGGATCCGAGTGGAAGGCGCCGCTACTACAGCTCCGATCTACTCAGATCCGAGTGGTGAGCAAGGAATGTGTAAAATATTTTTACGATGTATATTTTTCGGTTTATGAAGGAAAATATAAAAAAAAAAATATGATTTCCTCCTTTTATTTAGTTTGTACGGAACCCTCGGTTCCTGACTCGCACTTGTCCGGTTTTTTAATTTAATAATTTTTTTGTTAAATCCAAGAAATTAAAATATTACGTTAAAATTTGAAAAATGCGGACCGTTGCGGTGTAGAGTCATAACTATTTATGGTTCCAATCATATAAAAAGAGAATGATCGAAATTGGATAATATTTAAGAGTAGAACAGTTTTCTCCTATTGTGTGAAAAACGTGTAATTTACTGGCCAAAGATCGCGCCATCGCTCCATTTCTCTTAGAAAAAAATAATTTCCTGACTCCTTTGCCTGTCAGGCATACATACTTACGCTTGTATAAAATTGAATAGCTGTTCTAACAACAGTTCATGTGAAGAACTGTAATAAAAAGTGACCTTGACTAAAATTCATTAGTTCTCGCACATATTGGATATTTTCAACAAGGTAGGTATTCACTTACAGCGTGAATGGACAGTGTATGTAGTATCGTGCAAAGCACATACTCACCATATTTTACTAAACACAATAGAAATGACCATGACATGCCGCTACATATTCATCTAGTTTATTACATTTGGAGCTGGTTTAATTTTTGCTATTATTTAGCAGTTGCCAAGTTTCAGAATTCATGTTTACACAAAAATTACTCGTAAGTATACTGCTAATTTATTCTTAACAGATTTTACAAATATAATGGTTATTGGTCAATAAAGAATCTGCTAGTGGTTTGGAATATTTCACTTTGTTGCTTAGCGGGTCGGCCGATTGGAGCCGTTTTTCATTAAAGTCGGAAGCCACCAGCAGATTCTCTACATCCTAAAAGCCTGGCTTTTGAAAATTTTATGAAAATTTGTTATGACGTTACCTAAAATATGTTATTAATTAGCCACAATTAATTCCTTACGTTACATAATTAGTTGTATCTTAATTCTGTAGTTATGGTTATGGTTAATTATGACCCTACTGCAATATGTAGCCCCAAGACTGCAAAATATATACTCAAGAGACTATATAAACTTTTTCATATTTTTGTACTAAATAGATCTAGTCTGGGGGGCTACGCTCAACTTTTATAGCGATGCAAAGTTGGCTCGCTCGTTTTTATCTTGCTTTTTCTCTAACTAAGACTGTGAGATAGCTCTGTCTCCAAGTCCTGCAAGAGATCGCTCTAAGCAATAAGTCCGTCAATGAAAAGCCCAGACATAGTTATATATATTTTCTCTTTACTGTCTCTGTGTATTGTAGACATTTGAGGCTTTATAAAGAGTTGTCTATCTATCTCCTATGTACAGTTATTATGTATGAAATGTTCTTGCTTAGCGATTATCTTACGTAAAACTCTCCTATGATCAACATTTAATTTTATCTGACAGACACTTTCAAGGAAAACTGATTACGGAAATAGCGACACTGATAAGCGTTATCTTTTAAGTGCAAAATCTTATTTATTCTACCACATGCATAGAGATATGCATATGAAGAATTTTTACCCGACTGCGTAAGAAGGAGGGTTATGTTTTTGGAATGTATGTATGTTTCTATATGATCGCCTACAGCCTAAACGGCTTGACCGATTTTGATGTACCAGGTGTCGTTACATTCGTCTTCACTTCCTGAGTGTCATAGGCTCATAAAACTTTTCTCTTCTCACATTTTCGTGGTTCAGATAAGCAAAGAATAGCATAGTTAGCAATAATACGAGAACGAAAATGTGGAACGTTTTTAACGAAGACTTGTTTACTAACAAGCTTTTTGCTCATATTAGCGAGTGCGAAAATTCGAAAGGTTTTTTTTACGATTTTTGAAAGTAATGGGTTTTTAGTGTATAATAGTAATATATACAGAGTTTTTCATGCAAGCGCGAAAATTTGGATGTTTTTACGAATTTTTGGTAGAAATAAGCTGTCTAGGTCGTATTTTAAAGAATTCCTAGAATGTTTGTGGTCTAGCTAAAAAAAATATAACGCTCGAGCAAAGCGAGCGCAAAAATGATGTTTTTTTTTTTAATAGTACATATTACACTTTTTTGTTCGTATTAGCAAGCCTCCGGCATTTTGATACGTGGTCTCAGAAATGTCTAGGGTTTCGTTTTTCTTTCTAAAAAAAAAACTTGCTAAATTAGTAATTGGAGTAAACACAAACCTTATGGGTTTTACCGTCACCATGCTGTGACTCAAAATTTCTACTACTTCTAAATTATTGTAAATTGACTGTTCTTGACCGCGTGAGCGAAGCGAATGAAGGTCTTAAACTGACCAACTTTTCTTTCGCCTGTCGGGAAGTTTGTTGATACTCGTGTAAAGTTCGTATTTTTCAAGCAATCATTATGAAACTTGGTATACAGATTTCACAATTATATAGGATCTCGGGGACTTTTCACTAAAATTCTATTTCTTCAAAAAAGAGAGGAAATTTGCTGTGGATCCATTTGCTGGCCGATTTTGAGAATGGTTATTAGAAATGTTTGGTACTTAATTCTAAACAAGAATTACGAATTTGATTAGTAGACCATACGAACAGACTTTTTGCAACGATTATTGTTGAAAAAGGTTTGCGCTTGCGAGGTTTTACTGTTCGTAGAACTACTAGTTAAGTGATATTAATATAAAACATCTGCTTTTATATATTTTTATTTTAAACCCATTTATTTGTCTTACAGCCTTCTTCCGAAGATCATAAACGGTGGTATAGCGGGTATCGTGGGAGTGTCAGTAGTGTTCCCGTTGGATTTGGTGAAGACTCGCTTGCAGAACCAGACTGTGGGCCCCAATGGCGAGAGACAGTACAAAAACATGTAAGAAAGCGATTACAATTCAATCTTCCGAGACAGGCCGCTAGTTAACAGTTAGTGTACAAATGCATTCTTACTTATAAGTACATGACATGATACAAAAGCAATACTTACTATTAAAAAGAAAGCAATATATGTGTACTTCCAAAATATAGCCCTACTTTGGATATAATGATTTTATGAATGGCAACATTGAAAATTAAGGTCGCAGAGCTTCCCCCTGCTGCAACTCGACTGTAATAAATTGTTTTAAGTGTCAAGAACTTACTATCTTTCTGTAGTCTGTTATAGAGTCTAAATCTTATCTTTTTGTGACGCTTCCTAAGTGTCAACTAACTCTGTTTCCTTGACCTTTCAGACGAAACAGTTACAGTAATCTTATCGCTATTATTATATTTTTAGACACGTGTGAAAATCATGTATCATTATTTATTAATTAAAATGATTAATTTATGTCATTACCGGACACCGTGCTTATCTTTGATATCTGCATGGAATATAAATATAAACTGTCTCAAACATAGACGTCACAAGGTCGCAACGCAAAAATACGCATCATAAGGCATGCCTGAACGCTGGTCACCCAATGTGTCAAATGCCCTTATACTCAGAAATTTAACTGGAAACTTACGGTTTTAAAACGTCACTTAACTTTGGTCAACGTCTTAATTTATATGTCCCATTTCCGCAAATTTATATCTTTTCGTGCCAGCGAAAGTTGACAAAATATTTTGAGCATTGATCAAATTTGAATAACGTTTGTCTATAAGAATGAGGTGGGTAAACATACGGCCCGCTCTTAGTCTATAAGCCACACATTTTTGTTTTGTCGGGAAAGGTAAGTTTTCTAAATGTACTCGTATATTACCCAGATTGGATTAAAACTATTATTAACATTATAAAAAAAAAAATTATTAACGGGATATTTACCATTGTTCGCGTTAATTTTGAGCTCCCGATATGCAGTTATTCCCGTTATTCCAGGTTGGATTGTTTCAAGCAGACGTACAGAGCGGAGGGCTACTTCGGCATGTACCGAGGGTCTGCCGTCAACATTCTCCTCATCACGCCGGAGAAAGCCATTAAACTCGCCGCCAACGACACGTTCCGCCATTACCTCACACTCAAAGATGGGTGAGTATCGACTGTTCTACACTTTTAAACATTCCATAGTACTCAAAGGAATCCTTAAAATTCGCTATATCTGTTTGTCAGAATGTCACAGTTATTTTACACGGAGATTTGTGCTAAGTAAATAAAGTTTGGTAGGTAGATGTATGTTCTATAAACCGCTACAAACTGCTGTGGGAAAATTATCTAAAATTATTATTATATTAGCCCACATCTTCCCGTTGCTGCGCAAAGGCCTCCCTTCCCTCTTTCCATATATGTCTATCGGATGCTATTGTAGACCAATTCTTATTGAAAGTATCGAGCTCATCTAAAAAGTAATGATAAAAAATTGAAGAAGAAAAAAACTGCAAAATACGCAATAACTTGGGTGACATATTATTATTCCATGTATTGTTTTAAAAACCAAAGATCAGAATGTTGCTAATAGTTCTAATAATCCGATGTTGCTAATAATTCTGAGAATATTTTCTTTTACATTATTATAGATCTACGATTGACCACCAACTCACCTGATGTTAAGCGAAGGTGTGGCCGAGGATGGAGCTCGTCTATACCCAATTTACTCTAGGCTTGAAAATTTCAAGACCGTAAAGAGAAGTCGGCAAAGAATTCCATGCCTGTGTTAGTACAAATCAAAAACATGGACCAAATTGTTAATTTATGGCATTTCAATGAGAAATTGGTAATCAACAGACTTTGTGTTGGCCGTGTAGTAGAATTGGGAGGGTGGAATAAGGCTAATCTCTATATCTCTATCTATATAATATATATATATATAAATCAACTGCTGTTCGTTTGTCTCGCTAAAACTCGAGAACGGCTGGGCCGATTTAGCTGATTTCGGTTTTAAAATGTTTGTCGTAGTCCAGGGAAGGTTTAAACGTTGAGAAAATATCGGGTCCACTCATTGATAAGTGATACGAAGTACGCCGGGTCATCTAGTAAATAATAATAATAAGTTTGGCTGAACTAACACATTCGTTGTCACTTGTCAGTTGATGAAGGCGTTGGGTACTTGAATTAGTGTTCAAATCCCAATTAACGTCATTAGCGAACCAGCGCCGAGCGGCAGCCATACGACGACCCTAACTTCATGCATATGTGTGCCTTATATAGAGACGAGTTGCGTATGTGTTACTGAATATATGCAGTAACCACACTCCATAGTGTCCGATGAGTGGTAAATAGACCCTAGTTCACTCTACTCGTTTGGTTAATTAGATCCTGCATGTAGATCCGTTGTATCATAGTACGATAAGTGGTCACAAATTTCCAGAACCCTGCCGATTGTCCGTCAAATGTTGGCCGGTGGCATGGCGGGTGCCTGCCAGATCGTCATCACCACTCCAATGGAACTGCTCAAGATTCAGATGCAGGACGCGGGCAGAGTAGCAGCGCAGGCGAAAGCAGGTACAGTCATAGAAATAATGCGCTTAGAAGGACAGTCAAGCACAGCTAAGTGAAGCAAATTTTAACAGGCCTTAAAAGGCCCGTTAAAATTTGCATATCAAACACTAAATACGTGATGGTCTTTCACAAGTATTGATAGATTTTTGGCTTAACTTTGGAAATGGAATTTGGAATTTTCAGTGAAAATATCAGTCTCAGTGTTATTACTATAAGAATACAGTATGACCACTCAGAAGATGTACCTAATCAATTGATGAATATATATCGATAATTTGCGAGCTACACTTTTGATATATCACCTGTATTTTTTTTGTTGTACTTTCTATTTCCAAATCGAAAAGCGGCACTTGAACGTTTTTTGAACCAAAAAGCAATGATTTCCCAGCTACCTGCGATGAATATTTTTTACGAAAAATGAAAAATATTTTGTACAAAGAATATACACGTAATCATTGGGTTGTCTAAAACCTCACCATGTATCATCAAGAGGAAGGGATTTAAAACTACCAAAATAAAAAACAAGTCATAAAACTGCATATAAATAATTAAAATTAACAAATCATTACACTCGTAGCGTCCCACTAGAATTCCCGTTATTGGGGATTCCATTGAACACATGCAATGATAAGATTTTTTTTATTCAACTCCAAACAAATACTCCAAACAAATACTTAAATTCATCCTTTCAACATCTGCTCGACCGGGAATCGAACTCGGGGCATTCCGTAACTAAGACGGACGCGCCGCGACTGAATCACTCGGGTTGTCAACAGACGTTCGGTGACACGGTCTTGGTGTAAATACCGAGATTAATTATAGAGGTAGTGATAGAGATTATTTTGAGACATCAAATTGTGCCAAGTATGTACTTGCGTTCGTAACAAAATATTCTATACACGTGAATGGCTTAACATCCGGGTAACTGAGTGACAAATTGTTTTGATTTTATTTATTTCAATACGAAAAGTTGGCATAATGCCCATTTAAAACTAACGTGAACAGTGATTACCGTTAAAAATATTGTTCGCAATACTGTCTGGACATTGAACTTTTAAGATAAGGTTAAGGTTAAGATTACATACATACATAAAATCATATTTTCTTTTATTCGTCTACTTTCCCGTACAGGGCGTCAAGGCTTCTATTTGAACATTACTCGTTCGTCACTCGCTGACACGATTTAACGACTATTTTGACGAATTGTTAGTCTACTACTATATAAATAGGCTAACAATTTGTCAAAATCGTCGTTGAATTGTATCAGCTAGCTGCGAACTAGTGATGTTCAATTAGCAGCCTTGAGGCCCAGGTTAGGCAGCGCATGAAAGACAATGAGGCAGTTTGACGCCACATTTGACCATCGTTAGTGGGTTAGATGGAAGGGAAAGGGTATTAGAGAGTTAGAAGGGATTCGATGGTAAGATGTAATATTAGCTTGCAGTAACAGAGGGTCAGCCCATCGCCTACATAAACGCCAATTTCCCTAAAGTCCATTAATAGACTTTTACAGTATGCCTGGGAAGAGAATCAGCGTGTACATTCTGTGTTTTTCTTTTTCTCCCAGCATGAAAGCAAAGGTTAAGATTAATATAAGTCTTTAAATTTACTTCCATGTTGGGAAAATGTATAATAAAATCGGTGGGTACGCTTTGATGTGGAAAGTACAAATATCACCATCAACAGGATCAAATAAATTGGTTACATTGAGTGAAGACTGACGCATTGCACGCGGAGGAAGGGGCCCTGCTATTCTAAGGTCCCAGCCACACCCCGATTTATTTTTACAGCGATACTGGTATGTTTCCATCTTTTACCAGACTAAGAAGTCTGGTAACCTTAACCTTCTTCTTAACCTTTATAATATTATTCTAAACGAATCACCCGATTTTGTCGTATGAGGTGTCGTTGGATACGTCTTTAGTTGATTAGTGTATGCTGTGAGGCCAGACGTAAACGTAATAGAACATAACAAATGTGTAATATCGCTTCAGAGGGCAAAACGATCGTCCGAACGACAGCCATGGAGCTGACGAAGAAGCTGCTGAGGGAGCGCGGAATATTCGGTCTTTACAAGGGCATCGGGGCGACGGGACTCAGGGACGTATCCTTCAGCGTCGTGTACTTCCCTCTGTTCGCGACACTCAACGACCTCGGACCTAAGGACCCCAACAATCCCACCGGACCGACCGTATTCTGGTTAGTGCTGACACAAGATACGGCTTCCTTAGGAGAAGTCTTGTCACGTGATCTCCCATACAAATAATAGGAGAAAATATTTTTTTACCAGTAAACATCGTCCCATTTCGATAAATATTTCCTTATCCGATTTATATTAATGTTTATGACTTCATGGTTTGTTTTTTTTTCTTTCAAACTTCGTTATTATTCCGAACTTAAAAAATTTAAACTTATTTTTTTTAACATAATAGGATAATATATAGGTGTGAAAACAGTTTTCTCATGTTGTTTGAAAAACGCGTAGTTTGCTGGCAAAAAATCGCGTTACAACTCTTCTCTTAACGCACCTCCTCTCTCGCACATATCATTTTTAAAGATGTCAGTGAGTAGGAATATTATAAAAGTGAGTTTTTTTGGGTTCTGTACCTCAAAAAGGAACCCTATAGGATCATTTTTAAATAAAAACTACAGGTCACTCACGTCTAACCAACCGATGTCGTTTTGCAACCCATGACGTTACGTGCGGCACGAGCGGCACGTCGCAGTGCAAGGCGCGACACCGACCGAGAGTGACGTGTGCGCTGCTCCTTTGAAAAAGACCACCGAATGCGGTTGAAACTATAGTCGGATATTTCGGCTCAAAATAGGCGTGAGTGACCCGTAGTATTTATTTAAAAATGTGTGAAAACCACGTTAGTTCCTATAGGATCTCTGCTAGAGGAATATCTGCGGCCCGAGTACAGGCCCTTGAATGAATAAGATGCCGATTATTGTCATATGCAAAGCTCATCCCCACATAGCTAGCCCTACGTAGCTGGAACCCACGGTTCTTCCGCCCTTTCGAACGTTGTGACGTTTAAACCTCGCCTAGGATACTTCTCGAGCTTGGGTGTATTTGGAATCGCGGCTTGAGTTAACAGTCTATATTGTTTTTTATTGTCAGGTGGTCATTTCTGTCGGGGTGCGCGGCGGGCTCGACGGCTGCGCTCGCTGTCAACCCGATGGACGTAGTGAAGACTCGTTTGCAGACGCTCAATAAGGGTACCGGCGAGCGGCAGTACAGCTCTGTTATGGACTGTTTCACGTAAGTACTTCTGCACCACGCAGTGCCCTCATAACTTTTTTTTGTTATTTACAAATAAGTAACTGAAATCGGCAAGTTTCCGGCAGCCTAGTCGGGAGACCGTCTGACTTGCGATCCGCAGGTCCTGGGTTCGAATCCCGCGGCACGCACCTCTGTCTTTTCGAAGCTATGTGCGTATTGATAATTGCCGCCAACTTCAAACGGTGAAGGAAAACATCGTGAGGAAACCTACATGTCTGAGAGTTCTCAATGGTCTTCAAGATGTGTGAAGTCTGCCAACCCGCACTTGGCCAGCGTGGCAGACTATGGCCTAACCCTTCTCACAATGAGAAGATGGCCCGTTCCCAGCAGTGGGACAGTTTGTAGAAACAGGGCTGATAAAAAAAAAAAACTGCAATCGGCAGAGCTATTAGCAGAAATGGATAGTGGGCATATGCAGGAAATGAGGTCATTGGCCTGCATTATCTTTGCATGTTTTCCAGTTCTGAAACCTTAGGCCTCTTCAGCCTTGTGCCTTGGTTTGGAGTTTCTATCAGCTATGAGGCTAGCGTATTTTTGTTGTGTTTTTAATCTTTTATTATACCTATTTTTTGCATGTCTAGGTATTCGTGTATCACTGTTGTTTTAGCATACCAAGGTGCAGCAGTGATATTTCGGAACACATTGTTTTGGAACCTTTGTAGTATTTCCACATTGGAATTGCTAGCTGTTCCCCACAGCTGGATCCCATAAGTCCAAATAGGTTTAAGTACACTCTTATATACAAGCAGTTTGTTGTTGGGTGATAGCCTGGAAAATAACATCACAAATATTCGACAAAAATTTCAATTTGATCCAAGTAAATTTTCATACATAAAAATCAATTTTAGAAATTATTAACGCTTAAATGATTTTTATGTATGATAATAATTAACATGGATCAAATTGATTTTTTTGTCAAACATTTGCGATGTTGTTTTCTAGTTTTACAAACGACTATTTTTTAGGGTTCCGTACCCAAAGGGTAAAAACGGGACCCTATTACTAAGACTTCGCTGTCTGTCTGTCCGTCCGTCCGTCCGTCTGTCACCAGGTAGTATCTCATGAACCGTGATAGTTAGACAGTTGAAATTTTCACAAATGATGTATTTCTGTTGCCGCTATAACAACAAATACCTACAAGAAAACAGAATAAAATAAATATTTAAGGGGGCTCCCATAAACAAACGTGATTTTTTTGCTCGTTTTTGCTCTATATTGATAACGGCAACAGGTAGACGCTTGAAATATTCACAGAATATTGAGTTATGTTATTCACTTTAAAAATAAATAATTAAATTAAAATTATATTAATTAAATTGAATTGAATTGAATCTTATCTTGATTGTAAGTTTCTAAGGTGTGTACAATAAAGAGTTTATCTATCTATCTACAGACTCTTAAAGCAAAAATGTAATAATTTATTTATTTTGCTACAGGACCACATTGAAATATGAAGGACCAACGGCATTCTTCAAAGGCGGCGCTTGCCGTATGATTGTGATAGCACCGCTCTTCGGTATCGCGCAAACGGTTTATTACCTCGGGATCGCTGAATACTTGATGGGGCTCAAGTAAAAGTTTTAGCTAGAAACTAGCCACACCTGCTTTTTACTGTGGTATGTAAATTAAACAGAGGTCAGTTTAAATTGGACCGATAGTTGACAACATTGTTGTGAGTTGACTGTTTTTCAGTTTGGTATGTGAACTAAACAGCGGTCAATTTACAATGGATTGGATCGGTAGTTTATACAATGGAGTTCGCCAGTAAAACGTCAGTGGTACAGTGTACATACACCGGACCACTGACTTTTTTAAAGTTTTATGTTTAAACTATTCTAGGGTCGACTTACATTGGACTGATAGTTGTCACAGTGGTGTATTATAAGTTGACTTTTTTCAGTAATGTGTTTTCTAGATAAAGGTCAACTTGTAACAGATCAATAACTAGTGTACGTTGACAGTTTGTTGTTTAAACTACATAGAGGTCAAATTACATCGTACCGAGTGTCAACAGAATTGCTTATATGACATAAATAGAGAAGAGCCAATTTTAGTTAGATAACATGACAATGATTTCATAAACGCAATATTTTTAATTTATAGTTCCGATTGTAAGCGAGTGTCGCGTTATGCTAGTGCAGCTCGGGAAATGTATTAGCAGGTTTGGAATATGCATGATTTTTTCTTTAAAAAAAAGTAAAGTTTAGATTAGAAATGTTTAAATTTTGTTTTTCCATTTGGAAAAACAAAATTTAAACATTTCAATTTCATGTTAGACAGAGACCGTCTCATCATACCCGCGACGTCATTGGTCACGTAGGCCATACAAATTATATGCTAACTAGTTTTGCGGGAAAGGGATAGAACATTCTCCCACGAAAAACTGAATTATTATTATGTTTTAGGGTTATTAAAATTACTTCTATTACATATGTTTTATTGATTATTAGAAATGTTATACTAGCCATTAAATCTGTTATTTCCATGAAACGAAAATCATGTGTACTCCATAATTTTTGTCCGAGTTTAATTGAGTTTGTTAGTTTTTTGTTGTAGCCACGAACGAAGTATATTTATACAAATGAATAATTAAATTACAAAAATAAGACATGAATTACGTGTAAGAAAAAGACTTCAAGCTTTTGAGGAATTTGGTCGTTATCTTTTTTTATTCTGTATTTTGGTGTTCGTTTTTGACATGAATTTGCTTTATAAAATCTTTATTTTTATATTGGGATTCAAAGTCGATTTTGGTTTGCATTATGTCTCGTTCTGTCAATAGGGTATGTAATTTTCTAGTTGTTTATTTTATGTTTGTTATTCGTAACTTTAAAAACGTATTTCAAGTTTGCAATTAATGCGGTTTTTTATTTCTTAAGCATTTTTCTAACGTTTGTGGTTGGGTACGCTGTGACGTCACAAGCTACGCTTAGCCCTTTCTATAGCTATATACTTTAAATACCCCGTTGTGGAAAAACAAGACAAAACCTTAAGCGAGCTAACTTTGAATCGTAGTTCCAGCTTATCATAGTCTGCCCATGGAACTGGACTGGCTACTAGAGACAAACATAATTATGTCGATATCGTGCCTTTTCGTTCACGTGCATGGTATGAGCTAGCTCGTGTAAGCGGGATGGCATGTTATTACTATATTGTTTTTTTTTTTATAAATAATCTTGTGTCTGATGATAAGGTCCAGAAAATGTGATAATTTCCGTCACCGTATCTTCTATATCCGTATCTTCTAGATCGACGAGGTCCATCTTCGGCCACACCGTCGCTTAACATCAGGCGAGTTGGTGGTCAATCGTAGATCTTTTTATGTTGTACGAAACATTTTTTTTCTATTTCTTTTATGAAAGAGGAAACTTCAAGTGCGGTGCAAGACGCACCGCAAGTCTCAATAACTTTATGGAAGACGTTATGATATTGAAATTGTGGTAGTTTTTTTTTTCCTTCGGTCGTTTTAGAAGTGTAGAAAAAATCATGTTAATTGTATAATATGTTGAAAGTTGCTATGTTTATAAAAAATGTATTGATAGCTTTGAAAGCGAATTAGCTCAATTTAATTTTAGTTAAGTTGTTGCAATTTGAGTATTTTCAAGTGATATTATGTAGATGTTAATTTATTTTTATTGTTGTTGTTGCCATAATATTGCAATCATGTATTAGGAATGCGCTATAACTTTTGGTGGGTTTTCTAGTTTTCTACCTTTATATTAAAACTAACTTAATTACCGGCAAGCGCAGCGTAGGAAGACCAGCCACGAGATGGACAGATGATCTCATACAAGTGGCGGGAAGACGCTGGATGCAAGCCGCTTCCAATCGATCTTTTTGGAAATCCATGGGGGAGGCCTATGTCCAACAGTGGACTTCTTATGGCTGAGATGATGATGATGATGATATTAAAACTAATAATAATTTATTGTCTTTCTTTTTATATTTGTATATTTTTTCTTGCTTTACTCATCGGATTATGAGAAATGTGGAAAATGTGAATGCACGTGTTGTATTGATCGTGTATATCGTGGACCGGATATGCAAATATATAATGTATTGACAATAAATTACATAATCGCTTTATCTAGATAGATCAAGTAAAATTTCAATCATTGTTGTCAATGAAGATGTCAATTTTATCATATGTATTCGATGTGATGTCTTTTTTAAAGAATTTATTTGTTATAATTTTGATTCAGTGTAGACCTACTGTACCAGGAGTCTACCATTAGAAGAAAGACAGTTTCTTAAGCAGCTGGCAGTAAGTTATCAGATATTTATTTTCAATCTTTATTTTAGATAAAAAATTAAAAAAAAAGACAAAAGTTGGAAATTACAAAAATGTATTAAAAATGTTATTTAAATAAAACTACGTTTAAATGTGTTAAAACCATTTTAATTACCGTAGTAAGTTATCTGGTGGTAAATAATGCATATCAGGCTTTAGAAAGAGACGTTGACTTCGTATTGCTTAGTCTCTATCACTCATACCATCGTGCGATAGGGATGGCGCTCTATGTCATTATATCAACTGATCATGTCTTTCTAAATCTGTGCAATATATGCTGCCGAATTCACTAACGCTAATCATGTATCAATTTTAGCAGAGCTAGTCAAAAGATCAAATTATTGCTGTTAGTTGTAAATAATGTATCCTACAAGGATCGTCTGTGTTTTTAAACCTTTACGCTTATTAATACATTCTATATATCGATTGTTTTATTTTCACTAAATATTAACTTTCAACTTAAGCTAACGGGAGTGTACTCGTGTGTTGAAATTTGTTGTGTGTAATAAATGTTTGTTTTATGTAAGGCAATATTCTAAGTACTAAGCACACTTGCAGTTTTGTTTCTTACCAAGTTCTTTCTAGCTAATGGTAAAAAGAAAAGAAAAATATAGATATCTCGTTTCCTCTGGTTGATCTCATTTTGTTACAACTGGACAGAGTTTTCCCCACAAAGTATTTTTTTCCCAGAAAAATGGCAGTTTATAGACAAGCATTTTGAAATACTTTTCAAATGGCTGTCGCAGATGTCACATATTTTAAAACATGAAATGCCACTAACGTCACTTGTATGGACACTCCTGCCTATAACGTCAAAATTGTAATAGCAATGTTCATGCATAAACATAATTTCACAGCAACCAATTTGGGAAATGTGTCTATGAAATCCAAAATTGAGATACCATTCGAATAATATATATGTGAAGTATTTGTCTGTTATAAATATACCATGTCTTAAAATATCTAATATAAATGTCTTATAGTCATAGTCACCTTACGAAGTTGTTATTTTAATACATCTAATTCTTAAGTATTGTTATTGAGTTCTTGTCGAATAAATAAGTCTCTCGAATAACACTTTTGTATTGTAAAATTCATGACTATGGACAAGACTATCGACTATTGCTTGTACCAAATGTTTTATGACAATAATTATCTTTGTAAATGTTAAAATAAATATGTGTGTTATTTAGGTGTATTTAAAGTTCAATAATGTCAATTATAATATTGGTTGGGAGAAGCTATGGACAAAACATGAAGAAAAAACTTAAGTGCAGTAGTAAAGTATGTACGTCAGAGTTAAAAAAACCATTAGCAGTATCTAAAAACAATTTTATAAAAAAAAAAAATCTATGAGTTGATTCATACGTACTACACACTGTCATAGACGTTTTATGCTGTATCGCGACGCACACACATTTGAATAATATTAAGCCCTAAGCGCTGCTATGCGATTATTAAGCTTAAGGTGATAGTGAAATTTTGAATCCTGACTGTACAATATATTATTGAAATACTATTCTTCAGTACGTATTATTGTTGAAACCAACCTAATAATTTCGAATGTTCATATTAAATGCGTCCACCATAAAAGTAGATATAATTATAAATTATTAATGAGTAATAATGGTATAAAATCGAAAACCCGCATAGCTTTGATATAGGGTAAAGTGTAGAATTAAATGGTTATTACACATTTTGCTGTTTTATTATTCTTCTCTTAGATTAGAAATCCAGAGATATCTTAATGGGTAAAAATTAATAGGGGGAATCAAGGAAATAATAGTTTAAAAAAAACCTTAAACCACCGACATCGAATCATTTACTTGGATTTATATTTTTCTTGTTATTTATTTTATTGTATATTTAATTATTTAGCTCCACGGACATCAGGGTCCGTGACCTTTGTCATAATTAAAACTATTGTTTACTACTTATCGTTACGGGAAAATTATTTTGTTTCAATTTAAGTACTTAATGTTGCGTGCATACCACGAGCAAACCAGCGACCCGCAAGCAGCACCCGATCACGAGTATGACATATGTGCCAGCCATCGCCCTCCTTGATGATTACTGCCGTAACTTTTGTGATGTACTTATTTGTAGATGAAATAAATGATTTGAATTCCATTCTTGTGCAGTACGCAACAGGAATGTTTCCTACAGAATAATTGAATAACTAAAACCCAATCTAACACCTTTCTTTTTACTATTAAGTGTAACTCACGACACATACGATGATTCTTTCTTATGTTTAGATTTATAAATAAAAATACCCAGAAAGTATATAAAAAAATAATATGAAAAATCAATTTTTCGATCTCAGACCGTGCTTGAGCCAAAAATATAAATCACAGAAAAGGTTAGTGGAAATAGGGAATTATATACCATGGATAGGTAGACGCAAGCATCTCTACTGTTGCTGCTGTTTAATGAGGAGCAAGTCTTTTCATACCGTGTTCCGACCTTTTTGAACTATGTGACTGAAATATCCCATCACTATGATTTGAGAGCTGGTATCATTATTCCAGAAAGTGTAATTTCGGTCTGTCAGTTTACTTTACTCCGTTTAATTAAAAATCTGAGTTTGAAACCGTGCTCGTCAATGGAGCTGTCTGCTTTGATTGAAAAAATATCCCCGTTACTCGCTTCCTCTGTTGAACTACGAAATTAAAGGTGCGTACAGTTAAAATAATCATCGATGCTTACTTATTATATACCTATATTATCGTGTTTGCGTAAAAAGCACGCCTCTCTCTCTCTCTCTTGGCAACTCTTAACTGCTTTATTAACCCTAGAATACTAATCATCGCCTGGGAGGCCACGCAAAAGTAGTTTTTTCTTGGTAATTCGAAATTTTGGGAATGTATAGTGTTGTGCATTTGTACTCAGGGTAGCCTATGACGGGGCAGGGGACTAGCACGCGTATCCCACGCGCACCATTAATGAGTTTTAAACAATCGAGTCGCCTGGGAGGAGATCATTAGTATTAAAGGTAAGTTTTTTACTATTCTTATTTTTTTAGTTTGTTGTATTTTTCTATGATTTTTACTTAAAATATCATCATCATCTCAGCCATAAGAAGTCCACTGCTGGACATAGGCCTCCCCCATGGATTTCCAAAATGACCGATTGGAAGCGGCTTGCATCCAGCGTCTTCCCGCCACTTGTATGAGGTCATCTGTCCATCTCGTGGCTGGTCTTCCTACGCTGCGCTTGCCGGTACGTGGTCTCCACTCGAGAACCTTTCGGCCCCATCGGCCATCAGTTCTACGTGCTATGTGCCCTGCCCACTGCCACTTCAACTTACTAATCCGCTGTGCTATATCGGTGACGTTTGCACGTCTACGTATCTCTTCATTTCTGATTCGATCTCGTAGAGAGACTCCGAGCATAGCTCTCTCCATAGCTCGTTGCGTGACCTTGAGCTTCTTTATAAGGCCCATAGTTAGGGACCACGTTTCAGTGCCGTATGTCATCACTGGTAACACACACTGGTTGTAAACTTTCGACTTGAGGGACTGGGGAATATTGGACGAGAAGACGCTTTTAAGTTTCCCGAACGCTGCCCAGCCGAGTTGGATACGACGATTGACCTCCCTCGTAAAGTTGGACCTGCCTAATCGGACCGTTTGTCCTAGGTAGACGTATTCGTCAACAACTTCAAGAGTGGAGTTCCCCACAGATATTGGGGTGGGCACTACATGGACGTTCGACATAACCTTCGTTTTGTCCATGTTCATTTTGAGGCCCACCCTTTGGGAAACTCTATTGAGGTCTTCGAGCATCGTACTGAGCTCTTCCATCGACTTTTCTATCGACTTAAAATATGTGTAAAATAAATAAATTTTGTATATATGAATGAAATACAGAATGTTAGTGCAGACCAGATGTTATAAATAATATTAGAAGACTCGAGCATGAAAATTGAAGATAATTTTATTTAGAAGTTGAACTTTATGACTCTGATTACATGCCTTACGCACTTATAATATGACCTGGATATAAGGCGTATAAGTGTATATTACTACGCAAAATGTTAAAAAAATAATATTGTCTGTAACATTGGTATTAATTGCTAAGCCTATGACAAAAAATAAAGGGCTAATTTGTATTTATCCTCAAGCAAAAAATAATGTAGATTGGAACTGTTATTATTTATGTTTTGTAAGTTAATATATTATATTTTAGTTTCAATGAGCACACTGATCTAATAATGCCATAATTTTTTAAATGAAAACTTCTATAGCGGCGTTAGTCATTTTTGGGATGGGTAAAAATGTTAAACTCGCGTCGGGAGTCACGTGACCTGATCGAAAATTCGTAAGACGGACGGATTATAATCAGAAACCTATTTAACGTTCTGATTTAAAATATTATTGTATGTACAAGCGCCGTACATGAAGCGTTAGCGTGTTTTAAGAGTGTACAGCGCCATCTAGTACGTTGTTATAGAACTAACTTTATTATATGAAGTGTTCATACAATAAAGTTAGTTCTATAACAACGTAATAGATGGCGTTGTATACTCTTAAAACACGCTAACGCTTCGCATACAGCGATGACAGGGTTGTTTGTAAAACACAATATCTTTGGTCAAATCCTTCACGAGTGAGTCTTGCTGCATTTTTTTTTTAAACTTCTGCCGGCACTCCCAGATTGCAACCTATTGTTTTTTTAAAGGTTTTTTTTTCAAAGTTCTGTGTTACCAAATTTAGTTAAACTAGTATATGATATAAAACATAAGTTCAGAAAGTTTTGCTTTTATTTTAAAGGGTTGAAGGTTCCCGTTAATTTGGCTGTTTTATTTCAAATTTTTATCAAGGGTTACTTATAAGAATATTTCGTGTTTCTTAAAATGTAGCCTCCCAAGGGATCATTAGCAGCTTAATAGCAGTTATAATTTTACATTAGTATTCTAGGGTTAATCCAGTCTAGTAGTCGCAAATTCTTCTATTTTTAATCTAGCACATGTCTAATATAATAATCTCATCACACAAGTAGCTGATAAACAAAACAGCTCGTAATGATCTAACGAAGGTAGAACGTTTCACTAACGCTTGGTATTGATGTTGTTGATTCAGATCCAAAAACGCAACAACATGAGCCAAGACAAAAACAAGCCGCCGCCTCCACCACAGCAATTTGCGTAAGTAAATATATGTAGTTTACGTTAGAATAATATAAAGCGGAACTTATAATTGAGTTCCGCTTTATATTATTTCAGCTTTACCATTAATTTTCTAGTCGATTTCACTCTAAAAATTCCGCTGAATAAGTCCTATGATCCATTCTGTTACCTTGTCTTAATTTTATCAATATTGGTTTATCGGTTGATCTTAAAAGTTAGTTAAATCAAATTTTAATCCATTATATAAGTCAACCTAATTTAAAAAAATATTCTCAATTATTGATTTTTTTCGCGTTTTTATTATTACGAGTATTATATTAAATTCTGTTGTATGTTTAGTACAATTCTTGTAAGCGAGATTTGAATAAATATATATACTTATGTAATTGCAAGTGTCATATACACGTGTATAATTCCAATGTTATAATCAATTCAATACAATAGTGTTAGGAATAACCTGATGCAGCAGCAAGGATTGTCTCCTTATACCTAACTAACTCTTTGATAGAAAATAAATAGAATAGTTGTTTAGACATGAAATTTGGTATATAGGTCCAATTTTAAGCACTGCTTAATTTTTTTGTTAAGAACTTATATGTTAGCCAGGAATTGTCTCCCTGCAAAGAAACTCTTCATGGCTTAGTATATTTTTATTTTTATGCAAGATAGATCTACGATTGACCACCAACTCGCCTGATGTCAAGTGACTGTGTAGCCGAGGATGGAGCTCGTCGATCTAGAAGATACCTATTCACTCTAGCTTTGAAAATTCCAAGATTGTAGGTATTAGGAATCAGAGATGGTGGCAAAGAATTCCATTCCTGTGCAGTACGCATCAAGAATGTAGATCGATATCGCTGAGTACGGATCTTTGGCATTTCAACGAGAAATGGGTGGTAATTCGCTGACTTTCTGCTAGTCCTGTAGTGAAATGGGGACGGTGGTAATAGGTCGTGAAGCTCTTGCTCACATTCCCCGAAATGAATCCTGTAGAAAATAGACAGACATGCTACTTTACAGCGGTGCTCGAGACTAAGTAGCTTCTTGGCAGCTAGTTTTTCGTCATCGATTAACCTCACAGCTCGCCGGTCCACTAACTCTAAAGCTTCCAGTTGATACTTGGCGGATCCATCAAAAAGTTGGCAGCAGTAGGTACTCCATACACGATCGGACCTGTGCCTGATACAAATGAAGCAGTTGTCCCGGTGAGAAGTATCGCCTAACCTTATTAATGATGCCAAGCTTTTTACTAGCCAGCTTAGCCTTAGATTCAAGGTAGTCCTTAAAGTTCATTTTTGGGCGTGAGTCCCAGCAGTTCAAGAAAGTAGGAGATAGTATAAACTCACTTTTTGTGGCGGAGAAAAGGCAGGCTTCAGTCTTGTTAGCAAGGGCGTCGCCAGCCCATGGCCCAGGGGGGGGGGGGCAAGCTAATATTATGGAGGATGAGAAAAATATGAATTGTAGGTACCTACAATTGCACGGCCTTTGGTTGCTTTGCAGTTGACTAAATTTTTTAAATCTATGGGGGGGGGGGGGGCAGCTGACCCCTCTGCCCCCCCCCCCCTTGGCAACGCCCTTGCTTTTTAGCGTTGAATTTGACGAGATTTTCGTCACCCCAGTCAGACACAGCTTTCAGAGCTTTATTCGTACGCACTACCATATCTTTTCTCAACGTTTATTTGTCAACGTCTCAAACCATTTATTTGTCTTACAGCCTTCTGCCGAAGATCATAAACGGTGGTATAGCGGGTATCGTGGGAGTGTCAGTAGTGTTTCCGTTGGATTTGGTAAAGACTCGCTTGCAGAACCAGACTGTGGGCCCCAATGGCGAGAAACAGTACAAAAACATGTAAGAAAGCGATTACAATAAAAACCTTCCGAGACAGGTCGCTAGTTAACAGGCCAGTTAAGTGTACAAATAAGTACATTCTTACTTATAAGTACATGATATGATACAAAAGCAATACTAATAAAAAGAAAACAATACATGTGTATTTCAAAAATATAGCCTCACTTTGAAAACAAAACGAATCAAAGGACGTCTAAAATAATATGTATAATTTTATTAGAACTTATGTAATTGGCAAATACCGTTTTAGTTAATTATAGGTACCTAGTTAATTATAGCTACCTTTCTGTAGTCTGTATTGGTGTTTTATTCTTATCTTTTTGTATCTAACGTTTCCTAAGTGTCAACCTTTCAGGCGAAACAGTTACAGTAATCTTATCGCTATTATTATATTTATAGACATTACATACATACACTTGGAAAACATTACCCTCCTTCTTACGCAGTCGGGTACATTATATAGTTTCGATTTGTTATGCGCGGGCGAAGGACGGATTAAGGTCATACTGCGTCTCTAGTAAAACTGTCGTTATGACAACCGCAGGTGTTTATGTATATTTTGTAACATCCGTGCTGTTTAGTACACAATACTCTTTGATCCGTGCCATCCGCGATATTCCGGCATTCTGACAGCACTTTTTTTCCGGCCAATGCCATGGGGGCGGGGGAACCCCTGGACCCCCCTATATATACGCCCATGGTTCGTCTTATTTCCTTTTTATAGGAATACGTGCGCTAAAAACCAACTTTAGATTATTCTTGTACACGTATCCAGACTATTATTCAATAACTTAAATTCTTAACCTATAACCTGATTAGTACCCTTCTCTAACAAGATCCCCGTCCCGAATCCAAGCTTCTAAACAAGCTCTCGGTTGAGAGTATTATATTTTTCTGTGTAAATAAGTCCCTAAGTACTACCTAAAACAAACCAAATCATCAACGAAAGTTGAATATGTATAATACAAGCCCATATTAACTAAACATAAAACGAACGAAAACGACACTATCCATCCATAACAGGACAGTACGCAGGATGTATAAGCAAAGCGCGCAAAACGATAGCGTGTGGCAGCTAAAGTCGATCGGCGCACGCCATCTAGTGTCGCCGTTAGAAACTAACTTCGCATTAGTATGTGAGTGGCATAGTTGACGTATTTTAAATGTGAATTAAATCTAATGTATTAAAGCTACATAAATTAAACTTTTCACGTTTTATAAATGAACTAACTACTTATTATCCTGAAAATTTGGGCTCTCTAGTATTATCCATATCAAAGTTATGTTGTGTTAAAGAAATATAGTTCACCCTTTAAAAGGGTTGGAAGGTGAAAAATACAAATATCTTAATTTGTCTATTGTTTATGTACCAATCGTAGTTCGCATACCAAATTTCAGCTCTCTGAGACTTCAAGAAGTACCCTATCTTTTTGAATACACTCAGGAGGTGTGTACCCACATTATAGGGCTTGGAGGGTGAAAAGTAAAAATGTCTTAATTTTTTCGTGGTTCATGTGTAAATATTAGCTTACACACCAAATTTCAGCTTTCTAGGTCTTCAGAAAGTACCTTATATTAATTATTGATGACAATAACGGAATAACCTCCAAATAGGGGTGGAGGGTGAAAAATACAAATATCTTATTTTTTTTGTTGTTTACGTACCAATCGTAGTTTGTATACCAAGTTTTAGCTTTCTAGAACTTGAGGAAGTACCCTAGCTAGATTATTGATGACGTGAACGAGATATCCCAAAATAACCCCAAATAGGGGTTGGAGCGTGAAAGTTACAAATGTCTTAATTTTTCTGTTGTTTGTGTGCAAATTGTAGCTTACATACCAAATTTCAGCTTTCTAAGACTTCAGCAAGTACTTTATCTTTTTGATGATCATCAGTTAATTTGTGGCAAATCGGCGTAGGTATTTTAGGTATCAATAAAATCTAAAGTATAAAAGCTAGATACATGAAACTTTTAACATTTTATTAGACCGTGGACCACACTTGATCCAAAAAATTTGAACTCTCTAGTGTTATCGAAGCCGAAGCTATGAGGGTCTAAAAATCCGACGTATCTCAGAAAAGATAGTCCCGGCCGTACCCGCTGGCTACAGCCGCTGGCTCACATGGCGGGTGCACGGCCGTGCCCAAGGAACATTAATACAAGGCCGTCACGTGCCCCCAGAAATTATAAATTATAAGAAATATATTTGTCACCGGCCGGCGTCACCGCTAGATGGCAGAAGAAAATGGCAGAGATATTCTAAGTCTGTGGAAAATAACAAATGAGATTATGAGCTTTGAATGTCGTAATTTGATAATTTATCAATGTCATTGATGTCAATCTATGTCAACAAGCAAGTGAAGCGACGCCGTGATTGTCGTCTTTGCCTATTAGATTATTAAAATAATTCGTTTTGTGCGTTATTTCTGTGTTATTAAAGCTATAATCTTGATTCGAATATAGTAAGCCATGGCTACTATAGGTCCTAAGAAGGACGGAGGACCAAATGTTGAGTACTTTCAATCGCCGGAATGCCTAGCTCAATTTGATCAAATTCGTGTTTGGTTGCAGAAAAATTGCAAAAAGGTATGTAAAAACTCACATTTCTATTAATTTCCTAACAAATACGTCACTATAGAGACTAAAATAGTTGTAACCACACAAAATGGACCGATTCAAAGTAACCCGAGATACATAAATTTCTTATTTATATTATCTTTCAGCATGTTCAAACTGATCCACCAACCAAAGAAGGCTTGGCGCAGCTGGTCATTCAGCTTATCCAATATCAAGAGAACAAGTTGGGAAAGAATGCATCGGACCCTCCATTTCTGAGGCTTCCGGTAAGTACCTAGCTGTAATATTGCAAATGTGCTGTGCTTGTATCAACTATCAGTCAGTAAATACTACTTAAAGTCAGTCAGTAAATGCAGGGACATGTTCTTAGTTTTTTTCTAGAGCTAACTAACTAAAAAAAAGATAAAAACTGCTATAAAGACTGCTGTGACACCATAAATGTTATAAGATAACCTATTTCAAAACTTAACTGATTTGTGTAACCACTTGGTTTGATACCACTCTTTCTATACATCTATGTTGTACTATGATATGATGGCAGACTTTTTAAATTAGTAAGATTTCCTACGTATGCTTATTTAAGGTCAGAATAGTACAATCTGTACTTGTATCATCATGTATGTTGTTATCATAAAAGCTCTCGAGTTGCTTATTATAGAAGGAGTTAGTTCTAAACGTAGCTAAATAATGGCATTGATGCAATGACACTGCTATTTTTACAAGAACTAATTTTTGACAGATTTTTCGCTGTATGCAGTAAAGGGTAATAGTAAGGGTATCTGACGCTGGGTTAACTATTTTAAATATTAGCATTTTATTACAAGAAAAGATTTTATGCTAACATAAATTTTATTAAACCCTTAATAAGCTGCATTAGGGAAATCAAACTGATTCTCAGGCAATCCTTTAGAGCCTGTTCCTTCTATTGCAAACAAGGATCCCGCTTCAGGCTGCAGAGCCAGCTCTGCCAAGGTCAGTCCGACTCTACTTGTAGTCACAAACAGTGTAGACAGATCATGCCCTCCGAACATCACTGATGTTACTTTGGTAGCGGGTAACTTGTGTTGCTCGAGCAGTTTGCCTGCTCTGGAATCTATTTTGATGACCTGAAATAATAATTCATAATATTATTACATTAAAGAACAGTAATTACTTTTTTTAGGGTTCCATACCTCAAAAGGAAAAAAACACAACCCTTATAGGATCACTTTGTTGTCCGTCTGTCCGGGTGTCAAGACCTTTATCTCGGGAATGCATGGATGTATCGAGTTGAAATTAAAACCATATATGCAAATCTATAGTATAGTTCCCATTACGTAAAAAGAACGCTGATTTGTTTATAAGCGCGAACAAACCAGCGTTCTTTTTACGTGAACTCTATCTTGCTGCAGAAAGAAAAATAAAATTTATCAGTTTTCGTAAAAAAAAGTTATAGCCGAATATTTCGTAAAAAATTGTGTCTCTATGCAAGGAATGAGGGCCCAAATTTTAAAGTGAATTAACCGTATCATGTGGGGTATCAACGCAACGTTGACTGCCTCAAACGCCGGCGGTTTACTGACTACTACAAAATGAACGGGACGCTCTCCTCCCTCTCGGATCCGAGTGGGAGGCGCCGCTACTATAGCCCCGCCCCACTCGGATCCGAGTGGTGAGCAAGGAGTGTGTTAAATATTTTTATGATGTATATTTTTTGGTTTATGAAGGAAAATATAAAAAAAATATATGATTTCCCCCTTTTATTTAGTTTGTACGGAACCCTCGGTGGGCGAGTCTGACTTGGACTTGTCCGGTTTTATTTTATTAACTGCTCAATAAGGATGGTTAAGTTGTGAAGTGTACAATACAAAAATGTATTATTCACACAACACCATCTAGCCCCAAACTAAACAAAGTTTGTATTATTGGAACCAGATAGCTGGTAGAACACTTATATACTTTTTATTTTATTTATGATCTGGCATTTTTCCATTTATAAATAATGTTCATTCATTTTCATTCATTCATTCATGTTTGTTCTGTGCCTGGGTGTTTCTATGTATCTTAAGCATGTATTTACGAAAAAAAAGTATATAAGGATTCTATCAACCATCTAGTTTCTATAGTAGAAGCTTTGCTTAGTTTGGGCTAGGTGGCGTTGTGTGAAATGTCCTCCAATATTTATTTATTTATTATTCAACATTGACACTGCAACTTACACCAGTTAATTGTGCATCTGATTTATTTATTGTGATGTTTTGATATAGTTGGAACCATAAGTAGCTAATCTGTGTTTTATATCTTTCAAATTTTTTATATCTGTCTGTGGAGTAATTTGCCAGTCATCTGCCTAAGGAAGGCTTCCACCTCTTTGTATGACATAACATTTGCCTTCTTTATATTATTTATTACGATATTCTTTTTTTTTTTTCAATACTGTACTGTACTACCTATTACTAATTATAAAAATTAAATAGAAGCTGGTTTACCTTTCCTCCATTGAAACAAGCGACCCATAGATTACCATCAGAGTCGATGGTCATGCCGTCTGGTAATCCTGTCACATTATTTGCTTGGAAACTGAATAGTGTTCTCCTATTCCCTAGAAAAAACATTAATTTTGTAGCTATGTAAAAGACAAACAAAAGTAGAATATAAATTAAATATTCCCGCTTGTAGAGTATTCCTATGGATCAATCTTGATCCAGCAAGAAAGAGACTCAAAAAGCAAAATATATGTGAAGTAAGACTGTGATAATGATAATCCATAAAATCATTTCCAATTGTATGATTACTAGCTGTTTTAAGTGGTGATGAAAAATGATGGTGATGGTAAGTGGTGATAATATGTAGTCTATGTTCATCTCCAAGTTCTCAGATACTATATTGGTATTAAATTTCATAATCATCGGTTTAGCCATTTGGTTGTGAATAGACAAACAGACAGAGAGATAAGAGTTACTTTCTCTTTTATAAATATTTGGATATTAGGTTATTTTTTGAAAACTATTTTTTCAAGTTCAAATTTTCTGAGTCTTGATTCTATGAAATGTTTAAAAAAATTGTTCCTAAGACTCACGCACTCTTTCACCTTCGGTTGAAGCCGATTCCTGGTGGACATGCGTGTCTTGAAGAAGAGTTTCTTATAGCTTTGAAAGTGGTGAAAACTTATTCTATAAGGTTTCTTTTATGAAGAGACTTGCTTTTGTGTGTTCGCCTTGTGTTTTTTATTAAAACACGTCATATTTAAATCGCTACCTAATGCTGAGAAAGTATTGTTATTTGAAAGTGTATTACAAATTACGGCAAAATCTAAAAATAATTAAGTCAACAATGTACTTCTCTGTTCTTAGCGCAAAGCCCAACACTCAGTTTGAATATTTAAAATATGATGTATGAGAGATAACTGTGCGCTTTGAGCCGAACCTTAGTTGATTATTGTTTACTTACGGATATCGCCCATTTCTAGATCAAAGTCGAACACGTCGATGTTCCTAGTCGGCGTGTCTATATAAAACATGAACTTGCTGTCTGAAGTCCATGCGATACCGTTGGAAACAGAGACGGGCCGCACTTTATCCGTCGGATTCTCATGGTTATCCTTGTCCATCACATACAGGCTGCCTTGGTCTTTGTCCACTTCGTTTCCCACTTCTTTGCCCATTGTCCCTGGAAAATATTTGGCAAGCTTTGATCATTACTTTTACCGACTTTATAAAGAAGGAGATTAACAATACGGTTGCATTTTTTTCTTTTATGTTTGTTACCACATATCTCAGTCTTTTATAAACCGATTTGAAAAAATACTCGCGCTAGCTTAGAAGAAACCTATTCACACACGATCTGAAAACACCTAGATTATATCTATCCGGAAAGATCCATAGGTATAAGAAATCTAGACACTGGTTATTTTCCGACGTATTTAACAAAGCAATCAAAATTGTGTCCATTAGTCCCTAATCGATTCTGCCTACCGAACCACAAGCGGCCCTTTCCGTCGACCTTCCCATCGTTGCAGCGATTATCAGGGCGCCCTAGATCGACCACGCTGAGGAGTCTCAGGGCTGCGTCACCCTCCAGTCCGTCCCAGTTCAACAAGTACACCTCTGATCGTACAGTCACCACCAGCAACTTAGGATTGTTCTTAACTCGGACTACTAGTGACACGGGACCGTATCCTGCAAATTTACAATTGATAATTATATTTAAAAAAACGGACACTGAACACCAGACTTTAAAATACGCAATTTCGTTTACTTGGACAACATTTTTTTTTATTTCATGTTATTTGTTATAAAAACTCTCATTCACTCACCGATGTACCTGGAAGTGACATCTCCACTGTCTACATCAAGTCGCAGGACTTTCTGTCCCGATATGTCGACCCAGTATAGCGTGTTCTCGTCGCCCGCCCAGTGTGGGCCCTCGAAATGGGTACCGCCTCTGACCACCTGGAAACAAGAATTACAAAGAATCGATAATCTACGATCCACTATAATTAATCATCTACGATTCTAAACTATCGGTCGCGATTTACTGGTATGGTCCTAGAGCCTAGGGCCGCCAGACCTTACTTATTTAGTGACGAACGAAATTACATGTATCGTATTGTAATTGGCCATTGACACAAGTTATAGCTAGTACGTTTACATTCAGTCTATACAAGTACTAGTGTGAAACATTTCGTTAGTCACTACATAAGTAACGTCCGGCGGCCCTGGGCTCTCGGAATGGTAGAGATATAGGTATATGTCGCTTACAATATTTGGAGTGAGCTGGAAAATACTGTTTTTTTTTAAACAGGCAGACATCAGTGGTAAACTTTGCTAAGATTGGACATGACGCGAATCAGGGTCTTTTTAATCAGACCAATATTGGATTTCAAATATAAGTATAAAATCAATACCTAAATTACTATATAGTAACGTTGTTAGAAATTAATACGTAGAGTTGCACATCTAGATTGGCCTTTGCGTCTAGTTATACCACAGCTTCTATAATATTATAATGAATTTTAAACGGGTTTTTTTATATTTTTTGTAGATTCAACAATGCATTACTACAATTTTAATACATTTACTAACGGAAATAAGATACATTAGTTAGTCCATTAAAGATAAGATTTTAAATAAATTTATTGATATTTTGAAATACATTTGTCACAATTTCACCCTAGTTATAACTATAATATTATAATAGTGAAGTTTTTTTTTCACGATCAAACGGCTGACCTGATCGTATGAAATTTAATACTGAGATAGCAGTGGACCTGGAGACGGGCATAGGCTACTTCTAATCATCGTTTTTATAAATACGAGGGCGAAACCGCGGGCTACAACTAGTTAATAAATAGACGATTATTGCAAATCTTATGTTTATTAGGTATATGCATTTCATACTCTTCCATGCTGGACTGGGAGAAAGATAAAAACATAAAATGTACCAGCTGCTTCTGTTCCCGGGCATACTGTAAAAATCAGTTAAGGGGCTTGAGGAAAATTGGCATTTCTGTAGTACTGGCCCCCTGTCACTCCAAGCCAATATTACATCTTACCCTCGTATCCCCTCTCCCTTCCATCTAACCCTTCTAACCAAGGTCAAATGTGGCGTTAAGCGGCCTTATGGTCTTTGAGTCTCTGCCTACCTCGCAAGGAAAAACAGTAGTGATTATATTTATATGTATGTATTCGTTTCATAATTCCTGAGAATCCACCAAATTGCATTTAATGCGATTTACTCCGTATAAACGTCTCAAGTCAAATTTTACTAGACTATCTATCTGTCCAAACTCTAAAATTAAAGCAGGTAAATCAAACCAGTTTGAAACTACAACCTTAAACAACATATTGAAAACAAGTTTCCCAAACAGAGTAAAATTATTACATACTTACGTTTTTTATAAGCGGCGTCGCTGGTCTGTAAGCACTGACATTGACCACTGTCAGAACTATTAACACCAATATATTTTGTAGAGCGTACATTTTATTGAACCAATGGTGAACTTGTGAACTTTGTTTTTAAGAAATGATTGCTGTGGTTGTTACGGTTGGAGTCACAGGTTGGAGTGGTACACAGCACAGCCAACATGAGACTGTGCGAGTGATCAATGTTTTGCCTTTGTCTCACGGATCAGTGATTGCGCTTAGTTCGAGCGTCGCAAATGTTGCTGTGTGTACATAAAATGTTGTCATACGTAAAATTTGAAAGCTTCCTTACCGACTACGCGTAGCGTTATTATTTTGACAGTATGTGTATGTGTCATTGTTAACTAAATTCACAACTTATATTACGTAGTTCTGAGATGAAAACGTTATTTTTCTTTCTACTGCTTACTTGATATTTTTTTAACGGTATGTGTTTTTTGACGTATATGTTTGTTTTTAAGGTCATTTAACTTTCGATTCAACGTATTTTTTCATAAAAAAAATTATCAGCCCTGTACAAACTGTCCCACTGCTGGGCGCGGGCTATCTTCTCATTGTGAGAAGGGTAAGGCCATAGTCTGTCACGCTGGCCAAGTGCGGCTTGGCAGACTTCACACATCTTCAAGATCAATAAGAACTCTCAGACATGTAGGTTTCCTCACGATGTTTTCCTTCACCGTTTTTGAAGTTGGCGGCAATCAACAATACGCACATAACTCCGAAAAGACAGAGGTGCGTGCCGCGGGATTAACCCAGAAATTTAATCCAATTGGATTGAATATCGACCCAGCAGATGTTCAGCAAAATAAAACACCACGGGAAATATCGCGTAAATAGTCACATAATAATTGTCATGTATTATGAAATATCGCGTAAATAGTCACATAATAATTGTGATGTATTATTTTCACATGTCATCACACTTATATAAAAATACGATCCCTACCATGGATAAATAAATAATTGAGAGTAATTTTATAAATAAATATTGGTGGACACTTCACAAATAAACACACCAAAATTTATATGGAACCAATCTGAAAATATATCCTTTCAAACAAAACAATCATTTTTGAATTCAGTTTATAAATGACGAAGTTATTAGGTAACAAACATAAAAGAAAATAAATACAGCCAAATTGTTAACCCCCTTCTTCAAGTCGGTAACAAGTATGTATATTAAAAGAAAAACAATATACCTGACTGCAGAAAAGCAGTTTTTGCAGTCTAACTTACGATTTCGTTACGCTTGATACGCTATTGAGTGTTCGTTTTTAGTGAGAAAGTATGCGTAAAATCTCTGTTAAATATTATAAATGCGCATTCTTTATTCTCTATGTGCCCTGCCCACTGCCACTTCAACTTGCTAATCCGCTGTGCTATATCGGTGACTTTTGTACGTCTACGTATCTCTTCATTTCTGATTCGATCTCGTAGAGAGACTCCGAGCATAGCCCTCTCCATAGCTCGTTGCGTGACCTATATAGGTGAGGTATAGGGTTACTGCTAAGCTATCTTGTCAATTAATCTGTATTGTTTGAATTATAAAAGTGGGAAATGTATATTTTACATAATAATGTAATAAAAATGTTATTTAAAATAAATTATATTTAAGCAATTAATCTATTTATATAATAAATCTCTATATCTCTCAAATATATAAAAATCAATTGCTGTTCGTTTGTCTCGCTAAAACTCGAGAACTGCTGGGCCGATTTAGCTGATTTTGGTTTTGAAATGTTTGTCGTAGTCCAGGGAAGACTTACTTACTTAACTGCTATGATCAAGATTAAGTAGGTTCTTGCCAACTGGTTTATCATATTTTATTCCCTTCTTAGCTCACTGGGTTTAGCTACTGCCATCTGCCTTATATATATCGCCACTCCTTTATTCAGAATTTAGATAGCCATTCATTAATTTTTTTTATCTAATTCAATGAACAATGTAAACACATTTTGCAGTACTAGTTCTGTTCGCGTCTTGTTCTATACTTCTTTACTGAAGGTCACTTAAGCCGGTCACCAGCGTCGTGGTTGCGATACGGTAGGATGGCTCACGGATCTGCGGAAGCCGGACAACCAAGGTCTCTCATTATTTCATCTCTAAGGAAATGTGCAATGTTACTTTTATGTTCTCGTGGACGGAAAAGCATGTCTCTAACCGAATAGTATACTCATTATCTATACATATTTGTGTCTACAAGCACCTCTACCAAAGCAACATCGAGTGGCTGATGTTGCTATTATCCGTAGGCAACGGCTATAGAGCCATATGCATGAAATTAATTTCATAGGAATAATACTTTTAATTGATAACATAATCATCATCATTTTACTTCTGTTATCACTGCTGAACGTAGGCCTCTTTTCGAATCCACTCATCTCGGTCCTGTGCCAATCTTGTCCAGGTTCGACTCGCGATCTTTACAATAACGTCGACCCAACGGACTGGTGGGCTCCGGACGTTTCCTTACCAGAATATGGCCACCAATCCGTCAACGTTTTAGTCCATATCCCATCACTCAGCCTGGTAACAAGTCTTGCCCAACTCCATTTGAGTCTCGTGATTGCTGTCGCAATATCACGGACTTAAGTTAGTGCGACCCTTGATCTCTACATTTCTCGCTCGGTCTTCTAATTTGATGCCGAGCATGGTTCGAAATCTTCGTGCAAATTCCATATAAACTAACATACTTATAAGTTAACTCGTCTCTTCATAGTATCAAACAAGAGACTATGTTTTAAGTTCACATAAATTGTGATGTGCGCCTACGGAACCCTACTTTGTGCGTGGCCCGACACCCACTTGACCGGTTGTTCAGTTTGTTAATTACCCTTTTCTGGTAAGCTGGTATGTTATTGAACCTTTATCGGTGAAAAGACCTTACTCGTATGCTATAAAGGTACAGTGTCTCGTCTGCATATTACTGTAATTAAATATAATATTGCTATCTCTTAGTTGTCAAGCTGTAATTTAAGACAATTAACATGCGAAACGAAGGTGCGATAAGTACTTCCTGATTATAAGGTTTTTATACACTTACTAATAAACGTATAGCTATTACTGGTGTACGGCCGTTACGCTTCTTTATACAGGTTGACAAATCAAAATCAGCCCTGTTTGTATAAACTGTCTCACTGGTGGGCGCGGCCATCTTCTCATTGTGAGAATGGTAAGGCCATAGTCTACCATGCTGACCAAGTGCGGGTTGGCAGACTTCACACATCTTCATCAAAGTAACTGGGAAAATATGTCATCCAAGTAAACGAAATTCGTATTTTGAATACGGTTTTTTAGTTTTTTAAACGATCACTTGTTCAGTCCAAACCACAGATTACCGTATTACAGATTACAGTACCGTACTCGTATATACTGAGAGCTGACGTTAGTCCCTCTTTTTTGCCACGCGAACTATATCTCTTATCTTATAAATGGGGTCCGATTCTCGGATGCACTTCGAGCCATTAGGTCCTTTTGTGCTTGCCCCTTTCTTTATTCATTCGCACCAGGTTTTCCGAAGAAGGACTGCATTACCTTCAGAATATCACCTGATGCGAAATACCTATATTCCTCCAGTTCCGGGTATGCAGTTCCTAAGAGGTCCAGTCGCTTACTTGCCATTGAGTCGCAGTTACACATGATGTGCTTCATGGACTCCTCCTCTTCCTTGCAGGTCCTACATATGGGGCTTTCAACAAGTTTTAGTTTGTAGAGATGACCCCTATTCTCATAGTGTCCGGTCAGAGCTCCCACCAAAATTCTTGCCTGCATTCTACTGTATTTACAGATCCTCTTGTTCCATTTGGCGCCGTCAGCACCAATGGTCGCCTTGGAATGCGTGAGCCCACTCAACTGGTTCCATTCGGCCTTGTGTCGATTGTGAACGTAATCATTTATCGCCGTGCTTACCATCCCCTGAGATAGTCCTACAAAGGGCTCTGGTCCTATTAGCGGTTTACTAGAACCTTCTCTTGCCAGCTCATCAGCAATCTCGTTTCCATCGACTCCAACATGGCCCGGCACCCAGACTAGCTTCAGGTCATTTTGTTTGCCCAACTCATTCAGAGCGTTGATGCAATCCAAAACCAGTCCAGAGCCAATCCTGCAGGCACCGGCAGCTGCGAGGGCTGATTGGCTGTCTGTTAGAATATAAATAGTTTGATTCTTACAACCTTTCTCAATATTCAATTTGGCACAAACAGTTATAGCATATGTTTCTGCTTGAAAGACTGTACTCAGTTGTCCCATACTCTGCCACTGCTTCCAGTCCTTAGTAAAGATGCCTGCTCCTGTTCCATGCTTGGTTTTCGAACCATCTGTGTAACAGGCCAGGTAGTCCTTTTGCGAGGGTTTGAACTCCCCCTTCCATTCCTCTCTAGTTGGGACATAAATCTCATAGTTCCTTTTGTAGCTGTACACCGGGAGTATTTTGTCACTCCCCATATTCAGCATCCTGTCAAGCTCCTTTGTTGTCTCCATTTGCGTGTGCCTTGTCCTTGGTGCTAGCCAACTCCAAAGACCAGCTGTTGACAGCCTGTACAGTGCTTTACAGGCCTCACCTTCTATGTACAAATGCAGCGGCGGCAATCCTAGGATCGTTTCCATAGCTGCTGTTGGTGTTGTAGTGAATGCTCCAGTAATCGCACAGCACGCCATTCTCTGCAGCTTCTTCAGAGCATCTCTACATGTCACCTGTCTAACTTTGGGCCACCATACTAGTGCTCCATAGCTCAGCATGGGCCTAACCATCATCTCATAGAGCCAACGCACTATCTGCGGTTTCAAGCCCCATGTCTTTCCATAAGCATTTCGACACATGCCGAATACTCTTACTGCCTTTGTTAATATATTATTAACATGTGTATTCCAAGTCAGCTCCTTATCTAGTGTTACGCCCAGATATTTCACTTCTTTGGACAGTTTGAGCTCCGTTCCACACATCTTGAGATTTTCTAGTCCCTTCAGAATTCGGAGCCTAGTGAAAGCGATAACTGTTGTCTTGCTAGGATTTATGGTCAGGTGATTTAGCATACACCATTCTTGTACTTTTTTAAGAACCCTATTCATTATCCCTCTCACCGTGTCAGGAACCTTCCCATTAATCAAAATGACAATATCATCCGCATAGCCTACTGCTGTGACCGGGCCTTTGTTTAGCGTTACTAATAAGGAGTTAACAACCAGACTCCAAAGTGTTGGTGAGAGAACTCCTCCTTGTGGACATCCCTTTGTCGTCAGAGCTTTTATTTTCTCCCCCATATGTTCAGATGTAATTATCCTACTCTTAAGCATACTCTCTATCCATCTGCATAGCGTGCTCGGAATACCGTGTTCTGCAGCCGCTTTGCTGATGGACTCAAACGTGGTCCGATCAAAGGCCCCCTCAATATCGAGGAAGGCACCCAGACACACTTCCTTGTGTTCCAGTGCCTTCTCAGCCTGCGTCACCACATAATGCAGCGCTGTCTCTGTTGATCTGCCAGGCTGATACGCACATTGCATCTTGTGTAACGGATGCTTCTTTAACGGACCGTCTTTTATGTACCTGTCCACCATCTTCTCCAGGGTTTTCAGTAGAAAAGACTGAAGACTTATTGGTCTAAACGCCTTTGCTTCGTCATACGTAGCTCTTCCCGGTTTAGGAATGAACGTTACCTTTACTAGCCTCCATGATATGGGTATATATCCAAATGCAATGCAGGCTCTAAACAGCCGGCACAAGTGCGGGATAAGTATAGTAATCCCCTGCTGTAAGAGTACGGGGTAGATACCATCAGGCCCCGGTGTCTTGTACGGTTTCAAGGACGCCACAGCCCATCTCAGTTTCTCCTCGTCTACTCCTTTCTTTGCCACTTCCCAGTCTCTTTTGAAGGTCCTCACCTCCCATGATTCTGGAACGTTAGAATCCTGTGTGCCATCTGTAATTTCAACACTGCCTGGAAAGTGAGCTTTATACATCACTCTCAAAGTATCCTCACCGGATTCCGTTTGTACTTCGTTTGCATCCCTTACAGTCGATAGTGGATTCGCCTTGGTGACGGCTACAGCCTTTGCCAGTCTCATTCCCTCAGGCATCGAACTGATAGAGTCACACTGTCGTCTCCAAGCCACCCGCTTCGCCCTTTTCACCGCTTTGCTGTATTCCGTAAGGGCCTTGTGATAGTTGCTAAAGTCATGTGTGGCTTTAGCTACATTAAAGAGTCTCCTCGCCTCCCTCCGCATGCTTGCCACTTCTGGTGTCCACCAAGGTTCTTTTTGACTCCCTATTTTACTCTCCGGACAACTATTTATCCAGGCAGCCTTGATGCCATCCGTGATTCTTTGAGCTTCCGCATCCAGATCAACTGCTGAGTTAAGTTTGGATCCCGGAGCTCCCAGTACTGTCTTTAGCGTTTCCCTATATGAGGTCCAGTCAGTATGTCTTGGATTTCTCCTACGCACAGTCCGCAAATTTGTAATTTCACTTATGTACCTATAACATATGTAGTTGTGGTCAGATAAAGTAACCTCATCTGACACATGCCAGTCAACAATCTTACCGAATGCCCTATTACAAGCTAACGTAATGTCTATTACCTCTCTTCTTACCGCATTGAAGAAGGTTGGCTTATTGCCCTTGTTAAGTATTAGCAAAGAAGAGCTTACCAAATAGTTCGCTAGCTTCTCTCCCCTCTCATTAGTGTCCGAGCTGCCCCACATGAGATGGTGGGCGTTCGCATCGCAACCAACCACAAGATCCAGCCCTCTCTCCTCTGCATGTCTCACCAGTTCGTCGAGCCTCGGAGAGACTGGATCCTTTTCTTCATACGGCAGGTAGGCTGCGGCCATAACCACTCCTCTTCCTGCCCCCTCCCGGACCATGACTGCTGTCAGGTCCCTGTAACATAAGGAATTCAAGAGCACAGCCTTTACGCCATTTCTGACGTAAACACATGTTCTTGAATCATTAGTAGCACAGTGAGAAAGAATTTGACCGTTTAAGCTACCGAAGCCTTTTATGTGGCCTTTATAAAGATAAGGTTCCTGAATGAGGGCTATATCATATTTTCCTAGCCGCAGTTCCCTAGCTAAAATAGCTACGGCTGCCTTGCAGTGATGCAAATTAATTTGTACGCACCTTAAACCCGCCATTTCCATTAATGACGGTATGTTGATAAGTCGCTCTCGTTGCCCGAGAGTGACTCCAGCTCCACCTCGTCTAGAGCTTCCGACGTAGCCGGCGACAACACCAGCTGCTCCGCCGCATCCACCAGGGGCGAGAGCGAAACAGGCGGCCTCGCCGGCGGTTTCATCAACACGAGGCTTGGTCGTGGTGACAGTGCACGTGGTCGCGCCAGTGAGCCCTTGGATCCTCTACGTAAGTCCAGTGGCCTTGGAGGAGCAACCAGTCCACTTCCTCCAGGCAACGCTACCGGTTGCGGCAAAGGAGGCGGCGGCGGTCTTCCTGCATCTCGCTCCCTCTCCAGGTCTTCCACCGGCGGCTGCGGCCGCACCAGTGGTTGTGAGGGCTCACCCTGCTCACCCCCCATCCGCCGACTTCCATCCTGTCCCGCCGGGGTATCCACCTCCTCAATAGCCGTTGCACCCACATCTCCAACAAGCTTGAAGATGTCGATGCAAAAGCCCAGCCTTAGCCTATACCCCCGAGACTTTATGTAGTCGGCAGACGCCTGGTCCATGAGCACAATGCGCCTCACATGCCCCTGCTCGACTAGTGTGTCCACAACCTTCCACTCTGCCACCTTTAGCTCCGGGTGGTACTTCTGCACGAGTCGCAAAGCCTTACCATTGTCTGCCATGATAATGTTGAGCGTCTTCCATGCCATCTTAACGGGCTTCGGGAGGTCCTTCGCGTAGATGACCTTCACCTTCATGCCCCCCACAACTTCGCCTGTGAAGGCCTCGCGTAGCCACTTCACGTCCTCCTCTCCAGCGCAGGCTACTTGCATAGCACCAGAGGTCACACCCTTCAGTATAGCCTCCGGTGTTCCTGGGGACTCCAACACCTTGTCATAAATGACAGGGGAGAAGGCTGCCCATCCATCTCCCTCGAACTGCTTGGCAGGGTAGTCCTCCGGGACGATGGCCATTTTGATAGCTGCAGCAGCTTTGTAATCGAGCTTCACCTTCTTGGCTCCCGCAGCCACTTCTGCAGCTTCATCGCTAACCTCGCGGGTCCTTTTAGCTACCGTCTGCGTGTCAATAGCTCCAATTTTCCTCAACTTTGCTCTACGCCTCTTGGCGGAGCCATTGTTGTTTACCTTCCTGTATGGCCCAGCAGCAGCATCAGCCACCACTCCCTCACGAGGACCGTTACCTTCACCCTGCACTGATTGGCGGATACGCTCAGACGTGCCCGTACCAGGGTGCATCGGATCGGGATTGGCCTTTCGCTCGTTTGCGGCAACTTTCTGCTCCACCGGGATCCCTACATGCGCCGCAGCTGGTGGACCCGACAGAGTATTGCATCCGCCGGTAGTCCCTCCTGCATTGGCAAGAGATGATTGCGCGCGCCTGAAGGCCGCTGCACTCACATCCATTCTCTCATCTTCTCTTCTCGCGCCGTGTTTATTTGCATTTAATTCTGCCATATCGCGCCTATTTAAGATTTCACCTTCCTAACTCCCCACCCGCCACGGAGTCCTCAAATGGGGATGTTACGTTTACACCAGGGTTATTAGGAAGGTATAGCACTCTGCCGGAGCAACCCACGAGACCAACCCAGATAGCTTCGGCTGCACGAACAGCGCGATCACGCTAACCTCAACTATCCTCGACTGCAGGTCGCGATCCTTTGGAGTACTCGCCAGACGTTGTCTGATGGACGGACGTCAGTAGCCGATTGATCACAACTGGCTAGACTGTGACCTCCCGTGTAAGACGAAATCCAGACCAAAGTGGCGTGTTGCCGCAGTCCCTTTGGCTCAACCACCAGGATTCCTTCATCCGCCCGTACGGGTCCCCGCGCACGGCAAAAACACGCGGGTGGACGCCCCCCCTCCCGCCCAACATCATCATCTCGTCGTGATGAAGGGCCAGCAGTAGCTCGTCCACATAAGCTCTGCCGCGGAAGTTGGATTGGGAAGGAAAGATAGGATGGGTGGGAGGTGAAGATGGGAGTAGAATGGGTGAGGGAGGGGGAGGGATGTGATGGGAGGGGGTAAGGGGGGGGAGGGTTGGGGTGCTCAGCATACCAAGGGATAGCTATGAAATGCCGTTCACCCCTACCTCTCCCTCCATGGCCTTCCCTCTTTACCCGGGCTTAGGACCGGCACCAAGCTGAAGCTATTGTGCTGAAGCGGATATGATCCATGCAGCAGTGAAAAAGCAATAACAACTGAATGGAGGCGAGGTTGGACGCGAACTATAAGTAAACAGACTCTATTTATTGTTGAGAATCCGTTCACTCCGACGCGTAGGATTGGTCCTTGTGGATACGTACCTTTATACGCATGCTGGTATAAATGTATATTTGTGCGCATTAAATTTCGCCACTATACCACCATAGTAAGGTGATCAAAAAATTTGCAGTACGAACACAATGAGCAATAAGGGCGGAGCCGTCTTTGTATGGGGCACATAATAGAGCTATTATGATCTAAATTAAGCCTTAAGCCTTGAACTTGATTATAAATATGTACTCATATTTATATGTTCATAGGTGCATTATTAAAACAAAGAAGTTAACACAGTTCTTAAATTACGATTTTGATGCATGAAAATTGTACTTTTTAAAGTTATCAATATTATAATTTATTATTTAAAATAATATGTATATCCTAATTGCATATCTGACCATGTACGTATCTGGTTAAATGCGTCTATTGGCCTCTTGCGTTCTTGGCCATTTGCGTCGATCGCAACTTACTAAATCCTTCACGATTGTAAACTTTTTAAAGATACCTCTCTTCAATCGCTCTTTTTTAGGGTTCCGTACCCAAAGAGTAAACACGGGACCCTATTACTAAGACTTCGCTGTCTGTCTGTCTGTCTCCAGGCTGTATCTCATAAACCGTGATAGCTAGAAAGCTGAAATTTTCACAAATGATGTATTTTCGTTGCCGCTATAACAACAAACTCTAAAAATAAAAATAAAATAAAAAAAATAAGGGGGGTTCCCATACATTAAACGTGTTTTTTTCGTATTTTTTTGCTCAATATTAAAAACGGTAACAGGTAGATGCTTCAAATTTTCACAGAATATTTACTTGTATATTACCTTTCAAAATAAATAATTAAATAACAATAAAGTAAAAATATTAAAGGGGGGCTCCCATACAACAAACGTAATTTTTAAGCAATTTTTACTCGATCTTAATTAACAGGTAGAAACTTGAATATTTGTAAGTAAATATTTAGAAATATATTAACTATAAAAATAAATACCTAATCTAATACATAAAAACTCACAAAATTAAAATTAAAATGCATCTAAACGCGGTTCGAACGCCGCGCCGCGGTGTGGTGGTGGCGCGAGCGCGAGGCGGTTGCTAAGCAACGACCGCGCGGGTAGCGGGGGAGGTAACATCACGGATCGAGCCATAGCCGCGCGTATTCGCGCGAGCGTCGTCATGCTGTCCGGATGTGTATCGAAAACCTACCTATAAGTTTGCAATTTACTACTTGGAATTTCGTTGATTTCTCGTTATTTTATAAACAGAACTAAACAACGGTTTATACTCAAATAGATAACGTGTTTAGCAATATTGACTTAAATGCTGGCACGTACTGTGCACTATTTAGTTACCATAGCCTTTATGGATACAATTTCGAATTGAGCAATAGATTTTATCAAAACTACCCGAAAAGCAAGAATAAACTCTCATGGATTTATATAACAACTAAAACAGACTAAAAATTTGTATACCTACAACAAACGTGATTTTCTATTATAGATGATAGTACGGAACCCTTCGTGCGCGAGTCCGACTCGCACTTGGCCGATTTTTCTTTTGTCAAGAATGTGAATTGTCATTGAATGTCAAATGCTCGAAACAACGGTTTATACTCAAATAGATAACGTGTTTAGCAATATTGACTTAAATGCTGGCACGTACTGTGCACTATTTAGTTACCATAGCCTTTATGGATACAATTTCGAATTGAGCAATAGATTTTATCAAAACTACCCGAAAAGCAAGAATAAACTCTCATGGATTTATATAACAACTAAAACAGACAAAAAATTTGTATACCTACAACAAACGTGATTTTCTATTATAGATGATAGTACGGAACCCTTCGTGCGCTAGTCCGACTCGCACTTGGCCGATTTTTCTTTTGTCAAGAATGTGAATTGTCATTGAATGTCAAATGCTCGTTTTCGAAGTTTAGAAAATGTGCAGATGTTTATACGATAATCCTTAATATTTGATACTCTTGCAAAGAAAAACGTGTAGGTGGAACTCTGCGATTCTATAATCTGAAGCACTTACTCAGGAATACAATGAAAATATTTTCATTTTTAGAGATTATTCAAAAACTAATAAAGCGATGTTTATAAAATAATTATGGGACCAACTTGGGAGCTTTCTCTATACACCAATTCAGAAAACACAAAAATTGGTTCTCCAATGACGGAGTAATTCGTGTACATACATTTTAAAAAAAAAAACGGTACGAATTGATAACCTTTTTCGAAGTCGGTTAAAAATACGACTAGACAGATTTTATTTGTAGAATAGCTATAAACAATGTCTGCTCTCCTTCAAACAAAAAAAAAACTACGTAATTAAGAAATTTTTGTTGGATCTAAATTTCATGAAAATTATTATAATAATAGTCTAAATTTACCACAATTATAGGTCTTAATAATTAGGAGCGTCGGGGAACTCGAACTGATTTTCTGGAACACTTTTGGTTTCTAAATCTGTGATTTGCAACAAAGAGCTGGACAGCAGGTTTGGGTTTCTGATATTCAAAGTAGCTGTCGTCACGTACAGCCTGTCCAGGCAAAGTCCTCTTCACATGACGGAGCTGACACGGTCCACGGGCAATTCGTTTTTTTAGAAGTTGACGCCGTCTGGTGTTTATGTGAACTGTAATATAAATCAGTAGCTCATTACATCATTACAGATTTGATATCCTTCTCTAATCATGTTCCAACCTGTCCAAATAATTCTCGGGAAGGCCTAGGTCGAAATGCGGGGTGAATGAGGAAAAGTGTCCGGAGACTATTGCTTGGGGTAAAAAAAAACGGAGGAAACACTTATTGTCCGGCTTGCCGTTGTCTACAGTCGTGACCCGCCTAAGGGCGGAGTCTCCACCTGGGGCACACATATTATTATTTTACATTATTGTACTCCTGCTCCACACTCACCCCCTTCCACCGTAATCCCACCCCTCTCACTGTAATCCCTCCACTCTCACCTCGCTTACGCCTCACTTCCGCCTCACACTCTCGTCCACCTCGCTTATTTTATCCCATTCTCACCCCGCTCCCGTGACGCTCCCATCCATCGCTCTAATGCCTCACTCTCGCCAGCTCTGCTCCCTCTTGCCCCGCTCTCACCCTAACATTCAACCCTGGAACATCTGTGTAATCTTTTAACTGCCCTCCCCCCGTGTATAACTCTTAATTTGTCCCTGTCGTTACGAAACTATAATAACAGTATTCGTTTGCACCTGTTAGTTAATATCAATACTGGAATTCATATCGCCAAAATTAGAACCTTGTAACTTTTACACAATCAATTACCCCCGTTTCCTACCCCTTAATTCATCCCTGTCGCAAAACTATAATAACAGTATTCGTTTATATTTGATAGTTAATCTAAATACTACATTTCGTGTCCCTAACATTAAAAGCACGGAACATTCATACAATCTTTTACTTCCACCTTTTAACCCTAAGTAGCAAAAAAATAGCAGCCGTTTTCATCTGATATCTGTTAGTTAATCTAAATGAAAAACTTTATTTCCCTAACATTAAAACTTTGGACCTTTCATTCCTTTAATTTATCCCTGTCGCAAAACTATACCAAAAGTATACGTTTATATGTAATTTTAATATAATTAACCTAAATACTAAATATTGATACCTACGTTCTTTTTTTACACAAAATTATGAATACTTTTCGCAGTGCACGCGATGTAAGATGTAAAAAACCGGACAAGTGCGAGTCAGACTCGCCCACCGAGGGTTCCGTACAAACTAAATAAAAGGGGAAATCATATTTTTTTTTATATTTTCCTTCATAAACCGAAAAATATACATCGTAAAAATATTTACCACATTCCTTGCTTACCACTCGGATCCGAGTGGGGCGGGGCTTATAGTAACGGCGCCTGCCACTCGGATCCGAGCGAGCATCCCGTTCATTTTGTATTAGTCAGTAAACCGCCGGCGTTTGAGGCAGTCAACGTTGCTTTGCGCGGCCACTCTGTACTTAATCAAAATTCGCCTAAAAAGTTTAGGTTCCCAGCTGAAGTGAAGGGTCTGGAGGGGGCGAAGATTGTGTTAAAAACCTGTTTTACCTTATGCTAATGAGGCTCTTTCATGATACCCCACATGATACGGTTAATTCACTTTAAAATTTGGGCCCTCATTCCTTGCATAGAGACACTATTTTTTTCTGATTAAATTAAAAATGTCCAGTTTTCGGACTTTTTCCTATATGTGTACTCTAACACAATGCTTCTTGCCAAATTTCAGAGTTCTAGGTCAACGGGAAGTACCCCATAGGTTTTGATTCCTCTGTGAGTGTCGAAATGTGTGTTTTTGCGACATATTCGGCTGTAACTTTTTTTTTACGTAAACTGTGAAATTTGATTTTTCTTTCTGCATCAAGATATTATGGATTTGCTTATAAGGTTTTAATTTCAACTCGATACCTTTACGCGTTCCCGAGATAAAGGTCTTGACACCCGGACGGACGGACAGACGGACAAACAGACGGACAGACGGACAACAAAGTGATCCTATAAGGGTTCCGTTTTTTCCTTTTGAGGTACGGAACCCTAAAAATGTTACTTAACTTTGATCAACGTCTCAAATTCTCTGTCTTCTTTCCGCAAGTGTCATTACGTGTCAGCGAGAAGTTGACAATATATTATGTTTACTCAAATATGAGTAACGTATTTCGCTGCGTGGCCCAGCCACGGCGCAGAGGCGCGCGGCGTGACGGCGTTTATTTTTCTATTAGTATTTTTTAAATTCGCAATATCTTTTGAATGGAATGTCGGATTTGAATAGTTCAAAAAGTAATCAACAAGTATTGAAACAGTCTTGAAAATGAAATAATTTATTTGGATAAGGATTAATACAAAGGTATGGGTAACATGGTCTGATTTTGGTAGGTATTTCTTTCAACTTTTAAAATGTAAAAAGTAGTTATAGTGACGTAATAACAATAGTTAGACATATGCTATCGCGATGTTTTTTGTAGATTTTGGTATGTTCTTTAATATTGTATAATTTTTTTGTTCTATTATCAATAATTTGAACAGCGTATGCGATGAAAGACATTTTATGCTTAATTTTTTTACACCTTGGGTTATATTATTGATGTTTTAGTAAGGATCCCTAATTTTTTCTGGTATTAAATTTAACCCATGTTCATCAGGGATAATGTAATATTCTAGTGGTGAAAGAATTTTTAAAATCGGTCCAGTAGTTTTTGAGTGATAGTTTGTCAAACATACAAAAATACAAATCTTTCCTCTTTATAATATTAGTATAGACAAGAATTTCCCGTTTAAACTATACAATAAAATGGATGATCACTCCCTGATGAAAAGTGCTATGATATAAGTTAAGGAATGACTAGACAAATTATAACAGGTATAACAATTTCCAAAACTTTTATTAAACAGTTAAGTACATACAGCATATTATTTGAATTATAATATAACAAATTTGAATGTACCTACTTAATTTTAAATACATACTAATATTTAGCAAGACTTTCATATGGACATTGATAATCTGGGAGACCCTTGGCAGACATTGTTGCCACAAACACTGATCCAGAATTACGCTTTGGATTTGAGCCACAAGCCGCGGACGAGATTATCAGGTTCTTTCCTCGACACGTAACAGAATTCAACATGTCCACATCAGGGACCTCGAACTGGTCTACTATTTTGCGAGTTTCAGGATCCATACGGATAACCTGAAAAGTAAGTTAACGGGGGTTTATTTATCCCAATCCTAAGCAGCGTTTATCACCTCCATTGGTCATGAGTAGAGACCGGATTATATGCAACATAAAAAGCTTGATATATGCATGCAAATAAGCATCAAAAATTGGTAAAATATGCATGAAAATTGTTAAAATATGCAACATAAATGATAAATTTTAGAAAAGTAAAAAAGGGAAATTGCTCCATAATTATATTTTTTTTACTTCTCGTATTTAACAACCTGGTAGACTATAAATGATTATCTATACTAATATTAATACTCAATACAATTAAACGAACAATAAAAAATAAAAAAAAACATTTCTTTGTGTAGGTATAAAGAAAAAAATTTTGTAAGACAAATTTTACACTTATAAGGTAACCTACCGAAAAAATTAGGAAATACAGCAAAAATATGCATGATCACAAAATTTTAGACAAAATATGCATTGATTGCTGAAAATGTGGTAAAGTCAAAGTCAAAGGATTTATTGCCAGGCTGTGTTACAGTGTTGATATTACAATAGCAGGTATGTATCAACAGCTACCCTTTTGGGCATGCAATACATTACAATATAATTATTGGTTCACATAATTAAAATTATCAAAAACGTAAAATAAGTAATTAATTATTGTTAAATTGGATGCCAATATTTCTGTCCTTTAAGAAGCTGTCAATTTTATAGTAACATTTATTTTGTAAAAACTTAGTCAGATTATATTTAAATTTGCCAAATGTCATTTCTTTAATGTTGTCAGGTAAATGATTGAACAATTTGGTACACATTACATAAAAACTTTTTTCGTAAAATTTTGTTTTTGCTCCTTGTGCCGGTATTACATTGTATCTGTTTTATGTGTTTTGTTGTATTAGCGAGTAAATTTTACATCAAAACTGTTAATATTTTGTTTAACAAATAGACATGCCTCTAAAATATACATAGAAGCGAGAGGCAGAAGTTTCAGTTTTTTGAATAATGGCACACAGCTTTGCTTTTTTTTTAGCTCCAGTTAGCGCTCTAATACATTTTTTTTGCAATATAAATACTTTTTTAACATTTGCTGAGTTTCCCCATAGTAATAATCCATATCGTTTGAAGTTTGTCCAAAGTTTGAAGACACGTTTGCATGATAAGCGCTTAGAGCTGCTTTTTGTGAAGCTACTTTGGGTAATCTTCTCATTGCATACACAAATCGACTTAATTTCTTACAAACGTGGTCAGTGTGGCTTTACAAAATATACAAATGCATATAATCCGGTCTCTAGAGGCTTAAATTGTATCTGATACGGCTACATTTACGAAGCAAAAATAGGGCTGTTATGGATGCGGATTAACGGAGGTTTATTTATCCTAAGTTTTAAGCAGCGTTTATCACCGCAATTAATTAATTATGAGGCTTATACTGTACCATATAGGGTCCCATTTAACGTGCAAATATATGGCGGTTATGATCAGGGCGAGACGGCGCGAGTAGTTTTAGTGGTTCAGATTCTTTATTAGACTAGATTTTATTTAGTACTAGCTGCGCCCTGCGGACACACCCACGTGGTGGTCGATTATGTTGTTATCGTGTGGTGTATCCCACAGGAACGGTCAAGTTTTTCGGGATAAAAAGTATGCCAGATCCTTTTACATAGTATAAGTAGTAATCCTGCCAAATTTCGTCCAAATCCGTCCAGTAGTGCGTCCATCGGACACACCATACAGACAGACAGACAAAAAAAATAAAAAAAAAATGCTGTTTTGGCTTCTGTGTGATAGGAATGTATCCTCCGATCAAAATTTTTCAAAAATATTTAATTTACAGATTTTGACCCGTTACAGTCTTATTATATGTATAGATAGATTTCTTAACACTGATTACTATCAAAATAATACAATTGTGTCCGACACCGCATACCGCAGCGGTTATTCATTATGATCAAGAGATCAAAGCCTGACTCAGCAATCAGGATGACGAGTAAATAGTAATTGGATAATTCTTAGTAATTGGATTATTTATATATTTTATTTACTTATTGGCTTTTTATCTGTTAGGTTTTATTATTAATTAATTAATTATATTATCTCCATTTTGTAATATGGGCTCCAGTGGCTTGAAATAAATTGATTATTATTCACATATTTATTTACTAAAGTTTTTACAATATTTATATAAAAAACAATAAAAACATTATAAAAACTTAATCCTAGGGTGCCGCCGGCAGCGGGGCGGGGCTCAAGCTGCCGGTGGTAGGGGCTACAGAGAAAGGAACCTCCTGACAATACGTGCCGGCTCTTCGCTTGATTATTATTATTATAATCAATGAAACCTACCTTGCGTCCATAGCCCGTTGTGAACAAGAGACATCCCTCACTGTCTCTAGTCAGTCCGGATGGCATTCCAGCTATGTTTTGTTTGGTAAAATCGCACACTATTTTCTTGCAACCATTATCTAAAAACACAAACAAAAATTTTTGGTTTTAACGTCATGAAAAAGAGGCTGTCGGAGAGAGAGAGATTTACAAATCATTATTTTTCAACCAATCGGTAAAAAGGACTTTTACACAAATATTTACTTTTTATTTGTCCAAGTTCTGGGTCATAGTCGATTCCCCAAATTGTCCTGGTATAACTGTCAATATAGTACATCTTCCTGTTGTCCCGTGACCATGTGACGGAACAAGTTGGGCCAAGAGTCACTTGTGTTATCTCAACTTTTGCACCGCAACAGCAAGTTCCACCATAACCGCAACCATTAACATCCACAGAGTAAAACCTGTCCTGCTCTGGAACCGCACTGATTTGCAAGTTCTTATTTAACTTGCCAGAAGTTCCTGTTGGTAATTAAACAAATATTTTATCATATCAGTAAACTCGTCTTTTTACCTGACTGTGCAAAGAGGATTGTTTTTCGTGTGTATATGTATATGTATGTGAGTATGTATGTATGTATGTTTCTATATGAGCGCCTACAACCTAAACGGCTTGACAGATTTTAATATGCGAGGTGCCGTCAGATTCGACTTTACTTCCTGAGTGATATGTATTAGATTTTTTGCAAAATGGAGGGCGATTTGTATTCAAATAATAAAACAATATTCAAATAAATAATACAACTACCAAAAAAAAAAATCACAAGCTCTGTATAACCTCTGTTTAATTAGAACATAAGATGAGAAAAAAACTTATAAGTACACTGTTATCGTGCTTTGAACCGCGAAAATAATTAACACAAAAATATATACGTAACGTATATATATATATATATATTAGATGTTTTAATTATTTTATTTTGACTGTATGAAATTGATTGATAAAGAGGCTATTCTGGAATCATCTCATCATCTCAGCCATAAGAAGTCCACTGCTGGACATAGGCCTCCCCCATGTATTTCCAAAAATACCGATTGGAAGCGGCTTGGCATCCAGCGTCTTCCCGCCACTTGTATGAGGTCATCTGTCCATCTCGTGGCTGGTCTTCCTACGCTGCGCTTGCCGGTACGTGGTCTCCACTCGAGAACCTTTCGGCCCCATCGGCCATCAGTTCTACGTGCTATGTGCCCTGCCCACTGCCACTTCAACTTACTAATCCGCTGTGCTATATCGGTGACGTTTGTACGTCTACGTATCTCTTCATTTCTGATTCGATCTCGTAGAGAGACTCCGAGCATAGCTCTCTCCATAGCTCGTTGCGTGACCTTGAGCTTCTTTATAAGGCCTATAGTTAGGGACCACGTTTCAGTGCCGTATGTCATCACTGGTAACACACACTGGTTGTAAACTTTCGACTTGAGGGACTGGGGAATATTGGACGAGAAGACGCTTTTAAGTTTCCCGAACGCTGCTCAGCCGAGTTGGATACGACGATTGACCTCCCCCGTAAAGTTGGACCTGCCTAATCGGACCGTTTGTCCTAGGTAGACGTATTCGTCAACAACTTCAAGAGTGGAGTTCCCCACAGATATTGGGGTGGGCACTACATGGACGTTCGACATAACCTTCGTTTTGTCCATGTTCATTTTGAGGCCCACCCTTTGGGAAACTCTATTGAGGTCTTCGAGCATCGTACTGAGCTCTTCCATCGACTTTGCCATGACTACTATATCGTCGGCAAACCGAAGGTGAGTGATGTACTCGCCGTTAATATTGATGCCGAGCCCTTTCCATTCCAGAAGCTTTTATAGGCATCTTCCAAACCGGCGGTAAACAGTTTTGGAGAGACAACGTCTCCCTGCCTCACGCCTCTCTTCAATGGAATTGCCTTTGAATTCTGATCTTGTACTCGGACTTACATGGAGGCGTTGTTGTACAAACACTTCAACACTTCGACATACCGATAGTCAATACGGCATCGCTGGAGAGCCTCAAGCACCGCCCAGGTCTCGATCGAATCAAAGGCTTTCTCATAGTCCACAAACGCTAAGCAAAGGGGCAAGTTATACTCTTCGGTCTTCTGTATCACTTGCCGCAGCGTGTGGATGTGGTCTATGGTACTATAGCCTTTTCGGAAACCGGCTTGTTCGGGAGGCTGGAAGTCATCAAACCTGCGTTCAAGACGATTCGTGATGACCCTTGAAAATAGCTTATAGACATGGCTCAGAAGCGAGATGGGTCTGTAGTTCTTCAGCAAAGTGTTGTCTCCTCTTTTGAAGAACAGCGACACCACGCTTCTGTTCCATGTTTCTGGCGTTGTACCTTCAAGCACGACGGAATTTAAAAGCTTCTGAAGGACTTTTAGTACCGGTGTTTCACCCGCTTTCAGTAGCTCTGATGAAATTCCGTCGTCGCCCGGTGCCTTGTTGTTCTTGAGCTGTTTCAAGGCCATCCTAATCTCGTATAGGCTGATGTCCGGGATATCTTCGGTATAATGTCGAGTCAGTTTGGCTCTTGGATCTTTGCCCAAACTGCTAACAGGTTTTGCGACCGATGTGTATAACTGTCCATAGAACCTCTCGATTTCCCTCAAGACTTCTGCCTTGGTCGATGCTAAACTGCCATCTTCCATCTTCAGCTTCGTCAACTGGCTCTGCCCAATAGACATGTCTTTTGCGAACACTTTGGAGCCTTTATTCCGCTCTATCGTATCTTTAATACGATTAGCATTAAAGGTACGGATGTCGTGTCACATAGACTTTGATATGAGTCTATTGAGCCGCCTATATGACTCGGCGTCACCGGAAGTCTGCAGTTTCAATCAGCGTCGTTCAGGTCAAGGGTATGGCTCGAGAGCTTTTGCGGTCTATTTGTACGATGGGGTTTATAAAACTTCGCGCCCACCGTACGGACAGTTTCCACAAACCTGTTATTGATCTCATCCACCGATGCGCAGCTCTCCAGGCACTCGAAGCGATTTGATATTTCGAGCTGAAAGCTCTCGGGGTTTTGGATATGGGATATTTTGGATATTGAACCCTTTGTCGCGGGACAAAAAACCGACTTCGATCGGGGAACAGGCGTGAACAGCCGTTAACGCCGTGAAAACCCTCCACACTTATGTTCACGCCTGTTCGCGGACGTTCACGGCACAAGTGTAGAGCGGGGGTTACATCTAGGTGGTGGGTTCGATCCTCACTCTAGACATATATTTGTGTGATTAACATAGATGTCTGTTATGTATCTGGGTGTTTCTATGTATCATAAATATGTGTTTACAAAATAAGTATTATTATGTCAGCTATAATGTATGTAGTTCTCATAGTACAAGCTTTGCTTAGTTTGGGGCTAGATAGTGCTGTGTGAAAATGTCCACCAATTTTTTTTTGTTACCAAGCAAAATTTTTCCATTCACGTCAACATTGCCTCCACAGATATTGTTGTCTGGTTTCCAGCATTCTATAGTCGTCACTCGTCATATGTCTATAGGTTTCATTCTTCTAATTCATCAAGTAAAGATGTGTTGCTACACTCACTATGAAATGGTTTGGATAATTCTTCACGGGTAGTATCATACCCGTTAAACCGCCATCCACTGAAAATATCAAATTTCATTTTTTTTAAACGGACAAGTGCCAGTCAGACTCGCCCACCAAGGGTTCCGTACAAACTAGTAGATAAAAGGGGGAAATCATATAATTTTTTTATATTTTCCTTCATAAATCGAAAAATATACATCGTAAAAATAATTAAAAACCTGTTTTAACTCTTTGAAGCTCTTTCTTAAGATACAGTAAATACACTTTAAAATTTGGACCCTCATTCCTTGCATAAAGACACATTTTTTTTGTGATTAAATTAAAAATGTCCAGTTTTCGGATTTTTTCCAATATTTGTACTATAACACAATGCTTCTTGCCAAATTTCATAGTTCTAGGTCAACGGGAAGTACCCCATAGGTTTTGATTCCCTTGTGAGTGTCGCTGCTATCATTTTTTGATGTAGTAACGAGCGAAGGACGTGTCACGTTTCATCATATGAGTCAATTGTATTTCTCATTGAAATGCCGAAAATCCGTACTCAGCGATATCGATCCACATACCTGTTGCGTACTGCGCAAGAATGGAATTCTTTGCCGCCATCTCCGTTTCCTGAGACCTACAATCTTAGATTTTTCCAGGCGAGAGTGAATAGATATCTTCTAGATCGACGAACTCCATCCTCGGCCACCGTCGCTTAACATCAGGCGAGTTGTTGGTCAATCGTAGATCTATCTTGTATATAAAAAAAACTGTTACCTGTTAACAACCAAACGGCCGAACCGATTGATATGAAATTTGGTCATCATCATCAGTATTTACCATCATCATCGTTTCTCATCACTACGCCGGTGAAACCGCGGACCATAGACTTACCCGTAATTACGTGTTTCGATTCGACTTTCCCAGTATTCCAGTCTAGGCGATAAAATGTGTTGTTGGATATGTCTATGAAACATGTAGTGTTATCCTTCTCATTATGTATCAGGTTCGTCTTGTAACCTCCTGGTGATGTCACCTACATTGAAAACCACAGAACAGAGATTTAAAACAATTATTCCTTTTTTTTATACAAGAAGTTCCACTCAGGGAGCGTATCACGCAAACTAATCTTATCAAGTTACCAGCAGCTCTAAGATGCACGCCGCGACAAAATTTTCTCTACTCTTACAACTTGCTCGTTGTGCAAGAATGTGACACTGTCATGATGATCTATATGTCGGTCTCTTCATCTTGTTTTTATAACAACAAGCACATATCATTATCATCATCTCAGCCACAAGAAGTCCACTGCTGGACATAGGCCTCCCCCATGGACGACGGGACGGGGACGGGACGGGGGGATGATAAAAATTATCAATTCAAAGTTTAATCGTCGCAAACGGATTTTGAAAAATTCTTTTCCCACACTCTCAATATTTTTTGATTACCTATCCAACGTAAAAAATACTTATTTCATCCCCACTTTACATGTAGGGGAAGGAGATGTACCCTAATAAAAACAAAATTCAAGATTTTATTCTACGTCTTTTTCGGCGAAATGAATATGCTACACCAAAAACCGACGACAAAATATGCTATTCGTTTACTTGGATGACATATTTTCCCAGTTATTTTGTTATAAAAACTAAAGTACTGAATCGATTTCGATAAAATTTGTGTGGAACACTTCTGAAGTATGATCTAACAAAAAAAAAAAAGAATCATCAAAATCAATTCATAATTAATAATAAAACAATTTAAAAAAATCTTAATTCCACTGTATGTTTTTTTGTACCTCCTCTATTTTGGAAGTCACTTAAAAATCGAGTTTATTTACTTACCATTCTTATCGTAGGCATATGGCTCGTTCCCGAGACATTGTTTGACATCATTGACATTACATATGTAAAGCATATTAAATAGAATAGAGAGAACATGTTGCTCGATTAAGGCTAACACATATAAATTTCTTCTTTTTTGTATTGGACCCGCATTAAAGCATTTGCCAGTGTCAAGTATTCGGATTTTTTCAAGTTTCTTGAATAAAACAAGTTATAAATATTCTAGTCAAAATCGAAGTCACGTATACAGTCAATTTATAAGTCGAGTCCTGCTTCAGTAAAGTGGTGGCGACTTTACTAGAAGCTTCTAAGGAGTTTTGCTGACAACGTAAAATCACACGTTTCACTGCTTTATTTCACTTGCCCACATTCACGCACTTGATCGAACACTTAATGAATAAAACGCCACCATTTTTATCGCATTAATATTCATAATAACACAAGTTAAGGAAAATAAAACAAAACAACAACATGTTTTGATGACGTTCCCGCCAAAAACTCCACATATAAATTTACGAATAACTCATAGTCTTTATATAGTCGTTGGTTTCGGGTTCTCTAATGCCGGAAAGAAACCTTTTAAAGTGCTTATTGGGATATATCAATCTTCGGAATGTCACAAATACATCATCATAATTTCGATATCATTACATATTAATCAAAGTTCGCGTAATCACAGTAAACAAGTATAATTATATAACGGCTGCGCCCCGCGGCTTTACCCGCGTAGTGATGAAAATCACTGATGATGAAATGTAGCCTATGTTCGTCTCCAGGTTCGCAGCTATCTTTGCACCAAATTTCATAACGATCGGTTCAGCCGTTTGATCGTGAAAAGGTTACAAAGAGACATACAGTTACTCTGCTCTGATTGTAGGGCCTCTCGCTCGCGCCTTTCCGGTCCGTGCGAGCTTCGTTCATCCATTGCTATTCCAGTCTACTGTTTTTTTTTTAGAAAAAATACACAAAAATAGCCTATTATAATGACACGCCAAATAGGGGTTTGAATTCTTTGTCACAGGATGTTATCGATATAATCTTAATCATATTTAATAATTTTATGGATTAATTGTGTATGGAACCCCATATTCGATTAAAAATGCGCTCTTGAAAACCTAGTGTTGATCTTTTATGGTCCGTTTTAATTAATAGACAAGTGTTTAAATTTATATTTTCACGGATCATTTAATAATTTTATAAGAAGAATAAATAAAATCACCTTGAAAGCTGTCTCCATAGATCAGAACATCAATATAATATATAGGGGAGTCCGTGTCTACACAGTCAGACGGTGATTGGGGGTCAGTACCGTTCTAATTCTACCCCTTCTAATGAAAGCATTTCATTCAATTTGTCTCAAGTTAAGTCTAAAATACTGCCAAATAGACAAAATCACAAACCAATCCTATCGCGCTTGCCCATAACGCCATGAGCACAAAATCTATTCTCAGCGCAGCAAGCTTGCAGCGATAGAAATATGTTGCTGTCATAATATTATCTACTTCTATCTCTCTTGCAGGCACCATGCCACCCCAAGCGATTCCCTTCTCTATCGTTTTTCGCCATTGAAACTCAAAACTTTGATCTTTGCTCCCAGAAATATAATATTCCATTTTATAAAACACCTCGTGTTTTTCTTAAATTAAGAGCTTAAATACATTCATTCATAAGTACAAACCATTCTTCCGTTAAAGGTGGCTAGCCAGAGATTTCTTGCGATAGTTTTCATTATTTTACCTATAGCTTGTTATATACTTTAATTGAAATTAATTTTGAAGTAAAATGATAGTAAAGCCCGGAATACTGACTGACTTTCAAGTATCCGAATGACTGATGTTTGCCTACAGCTCACATGTTTAACAGTGTAGTCAAGCACTGTAAATTGAATGTACCACACACTACCATAATATGGAGACAGTAAGGATTATGTGACACAACTAGTGTCCCGATGTTTTCCTTCACCAGTTCATGATTGTAATTCGGCTCACTGAGCGTTGCTGATACCTGTTGCGTGAGTCACATAGGTACAGAATTAGTTATTACTTAAGCCAACTTCAGGAACAAAATTTCTTCTACGGATTTAGAAAATTCAAGAAAAACTCAGCTGTTCATTACAATTTCTCGCAGGTTAATTACTATTTTGAAAAGAACTGCTGATTTTCTTTTACTGCATTTTCATAAGTTGTAGAACAAAAGTAGTTGTAGGACAGGTTGTTAGCTTATCATCTAGACTATCTAGCAACTTCCTTAGTTAATCGTGTATAGAGTCTTTAGATAGAGAATTATCGTGTCAGAAAATGGCGATTTTTCAAAATAATGAAATAATGACAGCAGCGCCCTCAATGCGCCACATTATAGTTCTCTATCTGGGCCCTTATTCCGTATGACCATCGGTCGTGTTACGTGAACGTGACATGAAATGAAAATTAGCCTTTAAGTTTAAGAAACCAAAGTCTAATTTTCAATGTAGACGCACCCACGTCAAATTAACGTTACGCGGCCGATGGTCATACGGAATAAGGGATCAGACTAAATAAAACTAAACCACCACGTAGTTGTGAGTACCACTAAAGTGCCACATTTTGGTGGTATACTCAGTTAAAGTGAAATTAAAGTATTTAATTTGTGTTCCTTCCAGATGAAAGTGTTCATGGACATGAAGCCGGGTGGTGCGCTGTGCACGGTCCTCGCCACCATGTTCCGCTTCAAGTCGGAGCAGCGGTGGCGCAAGTTCGACTTCCAGGTCGGTAAGGTATGCACCGGCGCGCACGCTGCCTCGCTCACCCCTCCGCCCCCGCCCCCGCCACCGCACCGCGCGGCATAACACATCACGACTGCAACACGCATCTCCGGACTCCGTTTGACCACTCTACACAATAACTACACCCTGTCAATTGGTATCTCGCTCTCTGTTTCCTTCGCTACTCGTCTCACTCCTCCACATATACATCGAAATAAAACATGTTATATCTATACATAGTGGCATCTAAAATCAGACATTTATGTGTGATTTTTACAGTAATTTTGACAGTTTCTTTGGTTCCCGAAATTGTTGCTCAAATTACGTTTAAATTATTTATTTAATAATATTCGGAAAACAAACAGCTGGTGATAGAACAGATACACAAAGTAGGAACATAAATGGATCTAGGACACAAAAAAGACATAACTTGTTTTCTTATACTTATACCAATCAAATACATTTTTATCGTCTAATTTCCAAAGTTTTTTTTTGTTTCAAACATGTCTTAAAACTTGGTGTAATCGTGGGGTTAGCCTGCGTATCCACCAGATATGTGCGGGGTAGCTGAGTTGAGCTGAACCAATCGAAGCTTTGGAAGGATGTGCTTAACTGCCTCGGATATATCTGGAAGATACCCAGCCCTAGTACGAAATCCATTCCCGATTGTGATAATGAGTTCTCGATTGCTCGCACAACTTATAGTTCATTTTAGCATTTCGAGTATTGCAAGCGAACCGAGACATGCTTATCCATAGTGCTTAACTAGACAATTTTCCAGTGATATTGCGACTGTAGTGGGCATATCGAAAGAAAGTCGCCGCGTCGTTCCTGCTTCGACCCACAGAATGCTTCCCTTACACATTCTTAAATTCATTCCGGCCGCGCGTGTCAGCCGTATCGGCTGCAACGCTCGGAATGCTAGTTATTACGCACGCAGTGATCACTATCACGATTCCGATCTTCTTTTGTTTCGCTCTTGACTTATTTGCTCATACTTTTAGATTTTTTATGACTTTTCTTCAGAGTTAAAAGTTACAGTGGGCTAGGCGCGTTCCACAGTTCCGATTGCTAATCATGAACAACTAGGCTGATTCAATTAATAATCAAATTTTAGACAAGCAAAACAACTCTGAATGGTAAAACGTAAGTTGAGCCTACCTATTCATAATAATATTAAAATATTTACGGTTTTTGTAATTAATTCTGGTTCGTTCCTATAACTTGTGAGATGCGTGTTGTAGTTAAATGCACGAAAAAGGGTATGATATACTTACTAATTATAACATCCGTAGATACAATATTAGCGAATTAAGATAAGTTAGATGTATGTAGTAAATACAAACTTTGCTTTTCTCTCCATAAAAAGTCAATGAGTAGCAATTACTCGAATGTAATAAATCTATATCTTCTTTGAATTATGTCTGTTAAATATTATATCTATAGATTTCTTACGTACATACATGCGAAGACCATTAGATGTTTTTTTATGATAAATAAGTTTAATATATTGCACAATTTTCGATTCAGTAACTTGATTTTACTTTTGATTAAGTATTAGCTGTATTTTTATGACAATTTTGGTTTATTTTCGGTATATAGTTTTCTTATAATAATAATCACTTTATATAGAGTAAGAAAATTAATGCATCTATACTCGATATACTAGATAGGATATACTAAAATCGCAAGTGGCGAATTCGACACATGGTAGAAATATACCTAAATGTTTTACCATGAATTGCAAAATTGATGCGAATGACGTCATAACTTTAAATTGTCATTTTGTCACACTCGTCTTTGGAATAATTTGGAAATATGTAGGATTTGGAAAATCTTGACTTGGCGATACCATCGATGATACATCTGTCTACCATCATTTGATTTAATACTAATAAAAAAATTGCTCCAGTACAATAGCTACCAATGAAAATCGATAGAGACCACATAGCAACGTGTCGAAGATTGTCTCTAAGGGGAGTAAATTATAGAGCAATGTTTGGATCATACGACAGATATATGTACTTTAAAAAACCCAATAATTTTGTATATAAAATTCGGCTTAAAAAAAGGTCATTGGTTTCCATCAAATTACCCTCCATTTCATGCAAGGGTCATATTGTAAAAAATCGTATAAAGTGTGTTTTTTTAAATTGTATATGTAAATAATGATTATTGTGGGAATTCCTTTATAACAATCGACTGTGTGTGAAATAACCTTCATGTTTGTCACTAATAACATTGGGTGTCTTTATTGTTTACCTACCTCTAATGTGCATGCATAATTTGTACTTCAAAATTATTTGTTTATTATTGATGTCGGTGACCTTACACTATATGTTTTCCGTTATTATTGATAATTTTATTCCCAAACTTAAATTTTGCGTGTATTTTAGTAAAATATTTGGATACATATTCTATCACGAATGAAAAGCGCTGGGGTGTGATTTTTGATTCATTCATATATATTTCTCAGTTCTCATGTAAAAACAAATAATATCTGAAACTGATTACGAGTCATACTGATTGTGAATGTCATAAACATGACATTCACAATCAGTATGACATATATGACATCATATTTTTTTTAATATGACATCACTATCTTTTTTTTAACACGAATAAGTCCGCGTTTGACCACCAACTTGCCTGTTGGAAAGCGAAGATGTGGTCGGAGATGAAGCACGCAGACTTAGAAGATACCTATTCACTCTGACCTTGAAAATACCAATGTTGTAATTGTCAGGGAACAAAGAAGCCGGCAATTTGTTCCACTCTTTCGCTGTACCGATAAGAAACGTAGAATTAAACCGTTTAGTACGAATATTGGGTAAATCCACAATATATGGGTGGTAATGTGCTGATTTTCTACTTGTTCTGTGGTAGAAAGGAGATGGTAAAATAAGGACATGCAACTCAGAAGCACATTCTCCGAAATGTATCCTGTAAAAAATTGACAGACTTGCTATACGGCGGTGTTCCAGACTGAGTAGCTTTTTAGTAACTAGCTTATCTTAGCTTACCAAGAGTGACATCTATCGGCAATTTTCAAAATTATTTTTTTAAGCCCTCATTCAAAAATCGTACCATAGAATATCTTGATAGCGCAGAAGTATATTTTTGTTGTGTTATTTCTGGGAATGGCGTGTTATCTCGACGGTGAAATCGCGCAAAGATCTCTACTACATAAGTATTATATTTCCGCTGAACACTTTCTATTCGTGATGCGACCTGTAACACTACATATTTTGTGCTTAAACTGTAGTAAACAAAATATCCGCGTAATTAATGTATGAGTTGATTTTATGTGCTGTTTTCTGGTGTAATATAACAGCATTTTAATTTACTTGTAAATAATATAAAGGAAATATGATTCATTTCGTATATTGGTTTCAGAACAAACGAGCTCTGAAGCTATGTCAGGTAGCCTGCACCTGCAGTATGCATGTTGCTTGCTACATGCTCATTGCTTGGTTAGGAATGTTTGAATTTACCAGGAGTTTTGATATTCTCGGGCTTCATAGCTTTCTTGTGCCGTCCACGTTGATTTCAAGAAGCTATCGGCTCTTTTCGGTACAAATTATATCCTACGTTAGCATCGTCTTTCAGGGAGGTTACCACAATCTAAATAGTAATCTTATTTCAATATTACTTTGACCTTTGTCTTGCTCTCTCGACTGTAGTAAGAGCGAGACAAAAGTCAAAGTAATACTGAAATAAGACTGCTTGAACGCTTGTAGTACGGGTGCAGGTTCCCAATGTCTAGTATCACAAATTGTTCATGTATCATAACGTCAGGTGCCCTACGTTTGGTCACTGTCATTCGTTTGGTATTCTGGATTAATAAGTATATATATTGTCACATGTTTAGCATCAGAAAACAACGCACAGAAACGGCGCTGGCATAACTAGTGTCCTTTAAGATCTCGCTAACACGGGTTTCGTCTCTTCCCCTCCCCCGCTCGACCTTTCCAGAACCCGTCGCGCAAAGACCTAAACGTGCAGATGATGCTGGATATAGAGTCCGCTCTAATTGGAGCTGAGCTGATCCGCACGCCCTGCGTCTACATTCGCCCGGAAGTGGACAAGGCTACTGCTAATAAGGTTAAGGATATCGTCAGCAGCCATCAGGGAGAGATCTGCGGTGAGATACGACCTCTTACTTATAGTTTTCCATTACATAGCTATAATATTACACTATCTGCCTTACCGAAAAACGTTGCTAAACTTTAAGCAATGATTAACGTATTTTGTCAACTTCTCGCTGACGCGTAATGACACTTGCGGAAAGAAGACAGAGAATTTAAGACGATGGTTAAAGTTAAGTAACGTTTTTCGGTAAGGCCGTAAATGTTTAATTAAAAATAATAATCGCCGCGCCTAACGCTCTCTTGAAGGCTAACCCTGAATGCGATGTGTTTGAAGACGGATGGTCGAATTTGATGTCGTCATGTTTGACATATTACGAAAGTATTGTATAATTATTACATAATTTTTATTTTTATATTTACTTCTGTATTCAGCTTTTCTTTTTTATTTATTATGGAACTGGTTTTAATATCTGACATTATTATTAATGTTACTTGTAATAATTAATGTAATTGGCTGTGGCCGTATTAATTATAAAATTAAAAAATATATAAATTATAATATTACACTATATGCCTCAGCGGCAGTATCGATGCGCGTGACCTGATTTTCGTGCACCCAACTTCTCTGCTCACTTCCTTGTTAAAAAGAGCTGAGTGTAAACGAAGGGTAATAATAATATAGGCTCTGTATTCGCGTGTTCCGTACAAGTAATCGTTTTAGTACAGGGGAGAATTTGGTTGATGAAATTGCAACTGTTCCTGATTTGCTTTTTGTGGTTGACAGGCTATATACGCTATAATTTAGTTAGATCATAGGATACTAGACATAATTACAGATTACCTATGACCATGTAGTCGAATATGATAGAATAAACTTAACCTAGTTTGGGAAGTAGTTGTGTTGTGAGGTTGCCGGAACACTCTTGTTTGCCATATTGTATGGCAAATTAGATATTCAGCCGAGTAATAACATGCATGGTTAGATTTCGTCACGATATTTTTTCACTGACAGTTAATATAATTTTTGGAATTCCATCATTTTAACGGTAAATTCTAATACGCCAGTCGCTCAGCCATTATCGCTAAATTTATATTATCAGTTATCCGTTTTAATCGATCCGAGACGGTCCTCCATTGCAGACCTATTTTAGATTGTCACCCATTATGATATCAATATTGAAGTGAAAACTTCTTTAGCGGCGTTGGGAATTTTGGAATGGATAAAAAAAACTCGCATCAGGTGTCACCTGATCGGAAATTCGTAGTCCCAAAGAGTATTGTACTATACAGTAGTCCTAAGATGGCGCAGGGCGCTTGCTAGTTCCAACGTACTAGATGGCGCTTTTGCTATTTTATTTTTTAGTTTTCACTTCTGCTGGTACACCCGGAATGCAACCCGTTTTTGTTTTTATTACAGAGGACGAAGAAGATGCCACGCATATCATCTACCCAACAGTGGATCCGCTGGAAGAGGAGTACGCGCGGCCCGTTTTCCGGCGCGGACAGCACTCACTAGTGCACTGGTACTACCTGCCGGACAGTCACGACACCTGGGCGCAAGCGGATCTGCCGGTCAGTACGTCTTCAAGCAAACCTTTACACCTTTACACCAATGTGAAAAGGACGTCTCCTGTATTCTCTCCGATTATCGTTATAATTAGTAAAAGCAGAAAAACAAGGTCGTCACAAAAATATTTATGTATTAGCAAACTTGATTATAGTATCTAATACCACGATGAGCAATAGTTTTTCCGCGTCACGAAAAGCACAGAAGAAACAAGACAATTTCGTGATATTTATACATAATCGATTTATTGTTATACCGCTCCGCTAGGAAAGAATACGCAGTACAATCTAGGTTTTTTTTTGTTGAGGAGGGGAATAGGGAAACAGAGGGGCTAATGGTATACTCACGCTCTGTTTCCCTGGGATAAGGATGGGATGTTGGGGAGGAAACAAGGGAGTAGGATGAGAGGGGAAGTTTGGGGCGGGGAGGGGAGATACTTATGCTTTTTAGGTAAAAAATTTCGATCTTGGCCTTCTTGAAAAATTTAGACTGTACCTCATAAAAACTGATTGGGCTTAGGAAAAAAGGTTTTTTTTTTAAACTGTTTCTAAATAAATCTCTGAAAGCACTGCTTTAGAATGCTTCATACCGTGTTTAATTTAATATTTGTTAGTTAAAAAAGTTAAAACGTTAAAACGTTACATTAAAAGTTTAATTATTCCTTATTACGTCCAGGTGGATGGTCCGGAGACAGTGAACTGGGATTGCAACCGGCCGGAGCCGTGGCGAGTGACGGCGACGTGGGCGCTTGACCTGCCACAGTACAACGAGTGGATGAACGAAGAGGATTATGAGGTTGACCACCACGGCAAGAAGAAGGTTCGTACTTCATTTCATTCATTCATTCATTCATGAATGCTATGCGTTTTGAGCGTAACCAATCGGAAACTGTAAAGCGTGATGAGATAAGCAGAGCATCAAAGACAATGAGCCCGTTTGACGCCACATTTGACGAACAATGTTTTATGAGATAACTTAAAATGTAGGGCGAAATTAATGAGAGGTAAGTGATAGCGCGCCGACTATTTTTAACAGACTTCCAAAAAGGAGGAAATTATCAATTTGACTGTATGTTTTTTTTGTATGTTCAGGGTTTACTCCGCCAATTATGAATTGTTTTTGATAACTATTTTTTTATTTGGTAGGTCATTACCTCAGAGGTGGTCCCATATAAATTCAAAATCGGTTCAGTATTTTGATTTTTATAGCAAAATAACTGAAAACATATCATCCAAATAAACTGATTGCGTATTTTGAAGCCCTTTTTTCATTTTTTTATAGTATAATTATAGATAAAATAGATTTAATAATCTGGTCTTAATTCTACTCATTAGGTTCACAAACTCCGCCTGTCGGTGGACGATTTGATTCCGGGCGGGGAGACTTCTAGCAAGAGCAAGAAGGGCGGTAAGAGGAAGCGGTCTCCTTCGCCGCCGCCTCAGAAAAACAAGAGGAAGAGGTATAGTATATTTGCCGGAGGCTGGAGGGTTGGTGTTAATGAGACACATGCTGGTATCGGTCTCATTTATTGCAACAAATAACTAAGCTTATATACTAAGTACTACGTGCTAGAGGCCTCCTATCTATATCAGTCATACTCTTATTATTTATGCTAACGTATCCTAAAGATGACTTATCATTCTACTCTACATATAATCACGCATCACGAACACTAAACTATGTGGCTACAGTATACTTTAAAAAAATACATTCTATGAAAGGGAGATTTCTTCATTGTACTTATATGTATTTGTTTTTAACTCCCTACCCAAAAAGAGGGGTATCATACGTTTGACGTGTGTATCTGTGTGTCTGTCTGTGGCATCGTAGACCTGATTCAGGTGGACCGTTTTTTTTTTGTTCGAATATTTGATCGAGAGTGTTCTTAGCTTAGTTAATAAGTTTCATAATAAAAAAAAATAGTTTTCTAAATTTACTTATTATACATAAACATTACTTTATTGAAAGTAGAATAGAGTTACCCTAGGAGTGTCATAATAAAAAAAAATAGGTATATGTAATATATCAGGGTGGATATTATGTTTTCGTATTCAGCCGTGTAGCCAAGAGACGGGACAACGACGCGGAAGATGAAGAAGACAACGCGTCCAGGGACAACACTGATGTAGCTCCGACTCCCGAGGCCGTTGAGAAACCAGCCGAAAGTATGTTATTGTGCTATCATCATCTCAGTCACAAGAAATCCACGGCTGAACCTCCCCCCATGGTTGCCTGGAAGAGATTGGTTGCTTTTAGCGATAAGGCCGCCTGTTGTCGCACTAGTCTATTTAAGTCCTTTGTTATTACTTTTAAGGTGTGTACAATAAAGAGTTCATCCATCCATCCATTCATGGATTTCCAAAAAGACCGTTTGGAAGCGGTTATCATCAAGCGTCTTCCTGCCACTTGTATAAGGTCATCTGTCCATCTCGTGGCATTGTACAAAGAAATAACGAAACGATCACCGATAATGAAATCAACACAAATCCGTAGAGACTCCGCAGCTGATTCAAAGTTAGACTTAAGGAAGAGTGCAGACAATAATGAGCAACTAATAAACGCAATAAAAGAGAAGGAGAATACCCTTAGTGTTATGCAAGTAAAAATGAAAGCAATGGAAACAACTATCTTGGACTTGCAAGAGAAAATTAACGAGAAAGACCAGATAATAGAAGCTAAGAATAAGGCAACCACTTTAATGTCTGATAGCCTTAGTAAAAAAGTTCCTGGTATAAGCGAGAGTTTAGCCAACACACTGAAACAAAAGGAGATATTGATGGAGAGGATTAAACAGTGGCTGGTCTTCCTACGCTGCACTTGCCAGTGCGTGGTCTCCACTCGATCTTATTGTGCTATGCGCATATACATAAATATATTTTAAATTCTATTTCATATATATTAAATCTGTCCAACCTCTTCCCATGTTATTTCCAAGCTTTACCGATTCGGAATATTTTGTATTGCGAATTAAGAAATATCTAATATAATTTGCCGAAAACGAAATATAATTTTTCAACGCTCATATAACAACTCGTCTGATAAACGACTCTTTGTAATACAAAAAATTCTGTGTATAAACAGAAACCTAACGAACCTAACCTAAGAAGTGATGTATTTGGTAGTTAAATCTTTTTAAATAATTAAGGTTTCTTTATTTATGTTACATCTACGATTGATCACCAACTCGCCTGATATTAAGTGACGGTGTGACCGAGGATGGAGCTCGATTTAGAAGATATCTAGTTACTCTAGTCTTGAAAATTCCTAGATTGAAGTTCAGTTTCTGAATATAATAAAACAGAAACCTCAAGAACCTAACCTAATAATTGTTAGGGAAATAACAAATTTATTGAAAAATAAATTACAGTTTAAAAATCACGCTACAAATTATTGAGGTCAAAGTTCATTACAAGACTTTTCTAACAAATCCAAACACAGCTATGATACGATGTTCCATCATGAAGTTCTAGTTCATATCTTCCGGCTCCATCATCAGATCAGTTCGACAGTACCATATTATTGTATTGTCATCAGAACTACATACAGCTGCCAATTTTCATGACGCTACGATCCTTGGAAATGGTTAAATTAGTTACCTTAGATTTCATTACATACAGGTCGACCTAATAAAAGCGTGTTAAAAAACTCTTGTCAAGTAAAACATCTGGAATCAGACAGTTCTATGAAACGAATTCGGGCAAGTAAAATTTAAACAAACGTATTTTAGACAATAGATAGGTGGTCCATTGCCTTACGTCACATCTGCGTGAGTCCCATTATATTGCGCCTGTATAATGTGTATATGTGTTCGGCAGCCCCCGCGCCGCCGGTGACGGAGCCCTCGACTCCGGCGCCTCCGCCTGCGACTGAGGCGCCGTCCACTCCTGCGCCGCCCATCGACACGCACGACGACTCGCAGGGCAAGCACAGCGACTCCAACACTCAGGTCAGTGTAACATCCGTGTTCTCTGTCTCTAGGTACATGGAATCATTCACAGAGCTGACACTGCCTCCCGCCAATCTGGGGTTCATCACTCGCTCCCCTAGCTCGCCATGTCGTTTCTTAATAGTATTACATACAGAGTGGACACTCCCCTCCCGCCTCTCGCGGGTTCCTGACTCGCTCCCCATGTCGTTTCTTAGTAGTATTACATACAGAACGGACACTCTCCCCTCCCGCCTCTCTCGGGTTCCTCGCTCGCTCCCCGCGCTCGCCATGTCGTTTCTTAATAGTATTACATACAGAGTGGACACTCCCCTCCCGCGGGTTCCTGACTCGCTCCCCATGTCGTTTCTTAATAGTATTACATACAGAACAGACACTCTCCCCTCCCGCTTCACTCGGGTTCCTCGCTCACTCCCCGCGCTCGCCATGTCGTTTCTTAATAGTATTACATACAGAGCGGAAACTTTCCCCTCCCGCCTCTCTCGGGTCCCTCAGCGGCTCCCCGCGCTTGCTCTGTCGTTTGCAGGACTTTTGCGCCACGGCGCTTTTATTTGTTAGTCGAGACAAGAGTTGCAGGCTTCAAGCGTTCGAATTCCAATTGACTTCACAAAGAAGCGGCAATCAGGCGACCACAATAACTTCATACATGTGTGTGTGTGTGTTTATTATACATATATTTATTATATAGACGTCAACTTGCGTATGTGTTACTGATTAGCGCGTCGTTGTTTTTTTTTTTTTGATGTCATAATTCTAAAGGACTAGGCGGGCTTTTGATACCACAGCGTTCGGTTTTCCCACTTTTGAAACATGATTAATATTGTAATACTGAATTAAATGCAAAAATAACGAGATTATTAACTGTAGTTATTTATAAGTGCAACAAGATAAGTTTTTTTTTATAAACGAGTAGACGAATGCAATCGATAAAATCTTTATAGATTACTAATCTAATTTGATTCAGGATTCGCATTGATACAGTACAAGGGTTGCGAAAATTCGGCATTTATCCTATTGTTTTATTGATTGTCTGAAACTCAAGCGATTATTATAATATCCTCAGGAAATGATACCAAAAGACGAGCTGGAAGACAACGTGACCGACCAGACTCACCACATCGTGGTGCCTTCCTACTCCGCCTGGTTCGACTACAACGCCATACACACCATAGAGAAACGCGCCATGCCGGAGTTCTTCAACGGGAAGAACAAGTCCAAGACGCCGGAGATATATCTCGCGTACAGGTATGAACTAAAGTCGAGCTAAAAAATATCGCGACAGACCACACTCATCTCTTCTTGATGCCGTCTTCGCCACTTGCGTCGACTGCGATTCACCAGCGTACAGAGACGGACTTCTTACGGAAGTTTTAGAGGGATAAACTGGTATTTTTCTTCTGGTTTTCGTGTTAACAGTTCGTTTTTTTTACATATATAAAATCACGTCTATTTTCCCTTACCGGGTAAACAGAGTATCACAGACCATGAGGTCATTTGACGCCACAATTAATCGATTAGATGAGAAGGAGAGGATTACATGGGAAGCAGAAGGTTTAGGGGTTTAGTGGTTAGAAAGTATTAGAGGGTAAAAAGTAATATTGCCCTGCAATGACAGGAGTTCCGCTCATCGCCATCGCATTTTTACCCAACATCCAAAAAGAAGGAGGCTATCAATTCGGTCTGTTCTTTTTTTTTGCCAATTGTGCATTAATTTCATAAGGTCATATTTCAGAGTGGATCCATATAAATTTTATCAAAATAAATGCAGTACTTTGTTTTTTATAATTAATAATTGGTAAAATATCATCCAAGTGTCTGTAGAAAAATGAACAGCAAGTCGCGTATGAATTTTATAGTCGTATTTTGAAGGCGGTTTTTTTTCAGTTTTCTAAACTATAATTATTTATACAGGAGGACACAGAGATGTCTCCCACAGGTATTGTGTCTACACAATACCCCCACTGTTTGCAAGTATTGGGGCATTGAGGGCACACGAGCAGGTGTGCCATTGTCTGACTGTTGGCGCCAACAAATTAGTTGATAAAGTACGCTATTACGTCGAATATACATATTATATATAAATATAATATTGGTGGACATTTTCACACGATACTATCTCTATCTACCCAAACTAAGCAGAGCTTGTACTATGGAAACCAGATATCTCGCATCACATAATCTATAATATACATGTTGTTTAAAAGACTTGGAAATTAAAAAATTTGAGCCTTTTGCCTTTTTGCTGCCTTTTTGTTCTTGTAAAAAAAAAGATTAAAAGAATGCATTACTTCGCAGCCACTTGCGTTAATTTCAGAGACCTTACGACCATGCCACTTGCTGTAAACTTTTTATCGCTGGACAATTGAAAAAAAGAATACTAACCGTATAATGACAGGGATATAATTGTAATGTTCCAGAAACTTCATGATCGACACATATAGACTGAACCCGACGGAGTACCTGACGAGCACGGCGTCCAGGCGGAACCTGGCGGGTGACGTGTGCGCGATCATGCGCGTGCACGGCTTCCTCGAGCAGTGGGGTCTGATCAACTATCAGGTACTGATCAACTATCAGGTACTGATGAACTATCAGCTACTGATCAACTATTAGCTACTGATCAACTATCAGGTACTGATCAACTATCAGGTACTGACCAACTATCAGGTACTGATGAACTAACAGCTACTGATCAACTAATAGCTACTGATCAACTATCAGGTACTGATCAACTATCAAGTACTGATCAACTATCAGGTACTGATCAACTATCAGATACTGATCAACAATCAGGTACTGACCAACTATCAGCCACTGATCAACTATAAAGTACTGGTCGTACACGTACCGACTGAACCCGACGGAATTCGGAGTATATAATATATAGTATCTACATACTATATATTAACATCATCATCATCATGTCAACTACAAGAAGTCCACTGCTTGGCATAGGCCTCCCAAATTTCCAAAAAAATCGGCTGGAAGCGGCTTGCATCTACCTTCCTGCCACTTGTATGAGGTCTTCTGTCCATCTCGTGGAAATCCAAATTTTCGACCCCATCGGCCATCAGTTCTACGTGCTTTGTACAGTGCCCATTGCCACTTCAACTTGCTATTTATGATTCGATCTCGCTGAGACCCCGAGCATAGGCACTCTATTTTATTAAACCCCGGCCCAAAAATAGGAGTGTTATAAGTTTGACGTGTGTTCTATGTGTCTGTCTGTGGCATCGTAGTTCTTGAAACGCATGGATTTCGAACTAGTTTTTTTTTGTTTGAAAGATATTTCATCGAGCGTGTTCTTAGCTGTGTTTCAACAAAATCGGAGCCGTTTTTTTAAAAACTTATAACTTGTTCTCCATGTGATGTGTCTGTTTTCCAGTTGGAAGCGGAGTCCCGTCCCACGGCGATGGGTCCGCCGCCCACCTCGCACTTCCATGTCCTGTCCGACACGCCATCCGGTCTGCAGCCGCTGCTGACGCGACCGCAGCAACCCAGACCAGGTACTACACATAGTAGGGGGTTTTTGCGAGAACGTTATAGAAACATGTCGTTGCTCTGTTTTATTTTCCTAAACTTTTTTAAAAAAAAAACTCGTGTTTTAGTTTTCTAAACTTTTTAAAAAAAAATTTTCGAAAATAGGCCTACACTTGACCGTCAACTCGCCTGGTGTTAAGCGAAAATTACGGTCTACGATGGAGCGCGCTTGCCTAGAAGAAACCTATTCACTGACGATTTGAAGACACCTAGATTATATCCATTCGGAAAGACCCATTCAGCGCATTCTACATTTTGGCGGTACGCACAATGAAAGTGGAGCCAGAGCGTTTCGTTTCGCTCTTTCGTGCTTCTTGCTTCTTGCTGTCAGATAGAAAAATTGGGGGAATGAGATCATGCAAATCACTCACATCACAGATGTTCACTCAACTTGTGCTATTTTGAATATTAATGCGATAAAAATGGTGGTGTTTTATTCATTAAGTGTTCGATCAAGTGCGTGAGTATGGGCGAGGGAAATGAAGCAATGAAACGTGTCATTTTACGTTGTCGGCAAAACATCATAGAAGCTTCTAGTAAAGTCACTATCACTTTACTGAAGCAAGACTCAAAGTTAAAAATTACTGTTTACGTGACTTAGACTGTGACTAGAACACTATATAACTTGTATTATTCAAGAAACTCGAAGATATCTCAATACTTGACACTGGCGAATCGCTAATCGCGTGGTCCAATACAAATGTCGATTTACGTATGTTGTATATTGGTTATGTTCATGTTATCTTCGTGCAGTCAATTACGGTACAAAACGTTTCGGTTTTCTTTCGAGTGGCATCGCAAAAGCACGTCCTTTCGTTGGGATAATGTTAAGTTGTGAGGACGATGTGATAATATACAATATTAAACAACTTTATTAGAAGATGACTAACAAGGCGAAGAATGTATTGGCTTCGTCCATACATCGAAAGACATATAAAATGTTGTTTTTTTTTTGTTGCTTCCGTAGAGTTATCAGAAAGTGATTATGGTTTTCAATCATATTAACGTATATATGTATTCTATCAGCCATCTAGTTCCCATAGTACAAGCTTTACTTAGTTTGGGCTAGATGGTGTTGTTCGAAATGCCCACCAATATTTATTTATTTATTATTGTACACACCTTTTTACGAGGCTATTTTCTTTTATTTATTATTTTATTTCTTTTAATGTTACATAATCGTGTATGACTAATGATTGCACAGTGGTTGAAATGTGACTTAATTATTTTCTTTTATAAAAGATTTGTGGTCATTGTGTTTAATTTAATGTATATGGAACACATCAAATTTTAGCTTTCTGCACATCTTTATATAAACAACGACTAAGTCAAATCGCATACTCTAATATGCTTGAAAAGGCATCGGAAGTGTTTGCTTCACGTATTTAATGTAATAGACATTCCAGCGGAGAACGTGCCAAAGGTAGAGCCGGGTCTGCCGAACGGCGCGGAGGCGGGCGGAGCGCCCGCGGCCGGTGCGCCGCCCCCGGGCGCAGCCCCCGCGCTAGTCAAGCAAGAGGCTAACATTGAACTCGGAATAAATCCGGGACTCAAACTCGATCAGGTACTTTTCTTACTGAGTTTAACTGGTGCATGACCCGTTACGAATAAAAGTAATTAGATATTTAAGCAGTGGGGCGAGGGGAGGGAGACTGATTTAAACATGCAACGCTGCTGCGAGCGCCATACCTTCCACCTTGCTCCCACCAAATAGCGCAGCGCCTTTCATTCGTGACGAGTCCAATAATAATATATTTACCTGTAACAAAAACCAATACCAATTTGTAGTAACAAAAAACATAGAAATATGCAATAATAGCATTAAAACATTTTTTATGCTGGTTTAAAGAAGTAGCTATCAGAGTTTAATAATGTCCTCAGGAAAATATTAAGAAGGTTAGGCGTTTAGGGTTCGTTCAAGGATACAAGAGGCGACACGCGCTTGATATTTGCGACAGTAGCTGCAACCACCGCTGTGATTTGCGAATCATTTTCATATGTTTATGTATGTTTTGAAGCCCCAAGCCACGTTCTCGTTCAACGACTTGGCATGCTCAGCCTACTCATCTTCCTCTCTCATTCTGAACGCAAACGACAGAGGGGATATAGATTCTGAATCAAATCCAGTGTTCTGTTCTGCAGGGATCTATATCTTTCTCTCTGTCATCCTGGACGCATACGATAGAGAGGAATATAGGTTCTGAATCGAATCCGAAACAGATGGCTCGGGAATACCGGCACGGGAGGCACGGTCCCGATCTCGCTCACCATGGCTGATTTGTGACCAGTGTATTGATGTAAGTGCATGTGTGTTTCAGTACCGGGGCGGGTGCCGCGGTCGCGAGTGGTCGGAGCAGGAGACGCTGCTGCTGCTTGAAGCGCTGGAGCTGCACCGCGACGACTGGAACCGAGTGGCGGCGCACGTCGGCACGCGCACGCACGACGAGTGCATCCTGCACTTCCTGCGGCTGCCCATAGAGGAGCCCTACCTCACCGACCCGGCGGCAGGTATACGAACGTTACGAAACGAGGATACACACCCTACCCGCACGTTAAGGGGTGGAAAAGGGGGGAATTGTATTTTCTATTTATTGATTTGGGGGAATAGTTACGAAGCGACATTTGCCCCGTCGTCGTTTTGCCCTCTTCCATGCTGGACTGGGAGAAAAAGAAAAACATAGAATGTACCACCTACTTCTCTTCCCGGGCATACTGTAAAAGTCAATTTAGGGACTTGAGGGAAATTGGCATTTACGTAGGCGATGGGTTGACCCGTATCACTGCCAGCCAACATCACAATCTACCCTCTTATTCCCTCTAACCCTTTAATACCCTCTCCCCGCCTAATGCCTTTATTGGCATCTGATGCTCTACCTACCCCGTAAGGGAAGATAGGCGTGATTTAATCTATGTATGTCTTTTTGCCCTAGTAAGAAAAAGACCTCATTTTGTACCCGATCACCAAAAAAGATTTAGTTGTCTTATTTATGTTACTTATAGTCTGCAACAGATAAGTGACTCTAAAGTGGGACATAATGAACGTCCCACTTTATAGAAGTACAGAGCTGCAATCACTGAGAGGTTGGATTTATCGAAATTACGAGGTGTCATTTGCCGTCCTTGTTTATTTATTGTCACGTTATATGGCACTAATTTTATGTGTGTATGTTTCTAGATAGACTCAAACCTAAACATATTAGGATTCTATGAGTGTAAAGTATTATGAATCTGTAGTTCGACCATCGTCAGTCTCGCTCGCGCATACCCACATTTTTGAAGATATAAAATGACTGCGTGAGCTTTTTAAAAGAAACTTCGTTTGTAAAATTAGAAAATATCATAAATATTCGACAAAAAATCAATTTGATCCGAGTTAATTTTCATACATAAAACATATTTTTAGTTGTAAAAATGTTTTTTTCTGTATAAAAATTTTCATACATATTTTTTTGCGTTAACTTGACTCAAATTTAAATTGCTGTTTGATATTTGATGTTATTTTCTTGTTTTACAAACGACATTCAGTAATTTTATATATTTAAAAATGTGGGTATGCGTGAGTAAGACGGTCGATGGTCGAACTATGGACTCTTAACTTGGGTGTCCATTAAGGTGGCGTGCTAGGTCCGCTGGCGTACCAGCCCATCCCGTTCAGCAAGACCGGTAACCCAGTGATGAGCACGGTCGCGTTCCTCGCCTCTGTCGTCGACCCGCGCATCGCCTCTAAGGCTACCAAAGCGGCTATGGACGAGTTTGCTGCTATCAAGGTAAGATATATAGATGTAAGTTTTTACCTACTTCAAAAAGAAGGAGGTTAGTAAATCGGCTGTATTTTAAATTTTTTTGTTACCGCATAAGTCTGTAATTTTAAACCAATTTGAATAATTATTTCATTTGAAAGGATATACTCTCAGATTGAAAGGATATAGATTCAAATACGCAGTTAGGGATGGGTTGACTTGTGTTGATAAAGGTTAGTTGCGTTGCAGGACGAAGTGCCGGCGGCGATGATGGAGGCGCACGTGAAGGCTGCGGGCGCGCACGGGCCTGCCGCTGCGCTCGCCGCCACCGGCATAGCGGGCACCGCGCCTGAACCCGCCGGTACGTGTGCTCTCTTTACTTACGCTTCTATCCTGACAAAAAAGAGGAACTGACGACTCGAATTATATGCTACTATGGTATTCTGTGGTCTTGACTGAACAAAATTCGAATTTTATTTAATTAACCGGAAAAAACTCACGATATTATGTCGTAGATTAAAATAAAGAAATGGGTACAGCAGCGCCCTCATTTCCGCATTAGTTCTCTTTACTGTACAGACACGTATCCCACACCTGGATACGTGTCCCACGTATCCAGGTTTGGGATTCCGTCCAGTCAAAATTTGTTTAAAATCAATTTCAAAAACAAAAATAAATTGGTCAAAATTGATTTAACCCAAGAGGTAAATCAAATATACACGGAGATATTTATCAATCAGTTCCGTCGTTAATTATTTTCAAATCGATTTCAATTAATGAAATGGTCCAGGCGAGAAGAAAGAAGGCGGCGCGGACACTAAACCTGAAGCGATGGAGGTGGAAGAGAGTGAACCGTCGGTGAAGGTGAAAGACGAGCCCGGTACCGAAGCCCCGGCGAGCGCGCCCGCCGCCGCCGCCGACGTGAGCGCCGAGCCCAAGACGGAGCCAAAGGAAGACTCCGACACACCACCCGGTAACTAACCTAGCTCAACAATTGTTATAGCTTTCCATATTTTTAACCCCCGACCCAAAAAGAGGTAAGTTTGACGCGTGAGAGCTACGATGCTACAGCTGTCTGTGGCATCGTAGCTCTCAAACGGATGAACCGATTTAGATATAGTTTTATTGTTTGAAAGAGGATTTCATCGAGAGTGTTCTTAGCTATGTTTCATCAAAATCGGATCAGCTGTTTCTTTTTGTCGGGGGTTTTTGAGTTTTCTAAACTTATACTTGTTGTACGAAAATGGTTAGTTAGGTTACATATATAAAAGGTATGTTTTCATATTTTTTTCCTTAAAAAAAAAAAAAAAAAAAGTTGCTTAAAATGGTAGATTCGTTATTACTGGCCATGCTTTTGATTGCATACGGTACAGAATATTTAATAGTTTGGAATTCTCATTCCAAAAATCTTTAACAACAGACCCAAAAGAAAGGGTGTTGTAAGTTTGACATGTGTATCTGTGTCTGTCTGTAGCATCGTAGCTCTCAAGCGGATGGACCGATCTTGATCTAGTTTTTTTATTTGCTTGAAAGAGGATTTTGTCGAGAGTGTTCTTAGCTATGTTTCATCAAAATCGGTTCAACCTTTTGTGAAATTCAAATTTGTTCAAATGTTTTTGTCGTGGGTTTTGAGTTTTCTAAACTTATACTTTTGTTAAAAATGTCGTGGTGCGCGAAAGAAACAGTCGCATGCCTCAAAAATAATCTCAATATGATTTAAACTTTACTCAATCATTAACCGACTTTCAAAAAGGAGGACATTCTCAATTCGACTGTATATTTTTTTATGTTTGTTCAGCAATTACTTCGCCAATAATGCATTGATTATGATGATTCTTTTTTTTGTTTGGTAGGTCATACTACAGTGTTGTTGGTGGTATTAGTACTTTGGTTTTTATAACAAAATAACTGGAAAAATATGTCGTTCAAGTAAATGAATTGCGTAGTTTGAAGTCGGTTGTTTCAGTTTTTTAAAGTATAAATAATTAATACCTGGGCGACCGAGCTCCACTCGGTTTTTTTATGACTGAAAATACGAGCAAACCCGGGTTCACTAAAAATTACCCCTAGCAAGATCTATTTATCATTCCTTAATATAGGTAGAGATTGTCTAATCTAAAAATGAACGCCCCTCCACTGTGTTTACGCTCACATTCAAAGTAGGTGTATTGACGCAATACACACAAATTGGTCTGCCTCATTGGTCGTTCAGTCGCCAGCTAGACACAAACAAGAGAATACGCGTCGATTACACCTCAAAAGTACGGTCAGCATGTCAACGAAAAAACATCTTCGTAGTCAAGTGAGTATTATTTGTTTTTATTGTCACTTTCTCATTTATTGATATGACTTGACCCACAGGAAAACAAAGTTTAACCAATTAATAAGGTGATTATTAATTATGTAATGTAAAAATGACATCACATGTCATTTATTTTTCCTGTGTCACTTTATTATATAAATAAGCAACGACTATGCCACGGTGACCTAAACTATACAGTACTTAAAACGTATACGTTTGTAAATCATAATTTACCTATGTATCATTTTACAGGGGAAAGAAATTATTTCAAAGGTCTATCACCGAATGAAATATGAAGCAGAAAATGGAGTTGAAAATTTAACTGATGCCAGATGGCGAACTGCTCAAGCTGTTGGTTACAGTGAACATACTATATCAAATATCTTAAAAGAAGAAAAACAAGCCGGTGCTAGCACATCCACAGACATGGCACATAAAATATTTAAGTCACCCTCAAAAAGAAAACGTGTGTGTCCGAAATCGACGTTGGACGATTTTGACACATCTGTGCTACGAAGAACAATTATGTCATTTCATGTAGAATTTAATGAAATGCCTACTTTAAAAAAACTCAAACAAGTTTTATCAGAAAAAATTGGTTTCGACGGCTGTATAGAAACATTGCGTACAATTTTGCAAAAATCTGGATTTGAATGGTCCACAACTGACGACAACCGTAAAATACTTATAGAAAAACATGATATACATGTTGCGTTTTAAATATTTAAACCAACTGAAAAAATACCGTGATGAAGGTCGATACATCGTGTATACTGATGAGAGCTATGTTCACACCACACACGTACAAAATAAATGCAGGAAAAGTGTGAAAGGGGTATCACCACTTCAGAAAAAGTTATCGAAAGGAATGCGGGTCATAATCGTTCATGCCGGTGGATGCCAAGGATTTGTTCCAAATGCTTGCTTAATATATAAAGCAAATTCAACAACTGGTGATTATCATGACAATATGAATTTCGAAAACTATAAAACATGGCTTACGAAACAATTATTACCTAATCTTCCAAAAAATTCTGTCATAGTTATGGATAATGCTTCCTACCATAACGTTGTATCTGAAAAATGTCCTAATTCGAATTCAAACAAGAGCATTATGCAAGAATGGCTAACTGAAAAGAATATTCCGTTTGAAGAATCAATGAAGAAAATAGAACTCTATGATATAATATTAAAGAATAAAGACAGGTTTCAAAGATTTGCAATTGATGAGCTAGTCAGGTCAAAAGGTCATGAAATTTTACGCTTACCACCTTATCATCCAGAGCTTAATCCTATTGAAAAGATATGGGGAATTTTAAAAAACTATGTAGTTAAAAAAAACGTTGGACAAAACATGACATCTATAATGGCTCTAATAAAGGAACGTATGGAAATGATTGATAGTTCCATGTGGGAAAATACATGTCGTCATGTTAACGATGTAGAAAAAGAATACATGAAAAACTTTGACATGGATTTCGAATTTATTATTAATGTTGAGTCTGATTCCGATGAAAGCGATTATTTTGACGAGTGAATTATTAATTACTGTATTATATTAGGTATATAAAACGTATTTTGAGAATAATTCGTTACTTTTAACAAATAAATAAATCTGAAAACAACTTAGAACTGTTTTATTTAATAGGTACCTATTATATACCAACAAAAAGCATATTTGTTTAATTTAATTTTTATATGCAAACGGTACTTTTTAAATTCTACATGCCCGAACGACAGGACCAGTTGGCCAACTAGTGCATAAATGACGCGATGCACGACAGTACGGACGTGTCATTCCGTACATAGCGCGCTCTCCCCGCCATACAATGTTAGGCACCTGAACTGATCGCCCGATTAGTTGACAAATCAGTGCGCGAGAGAGTCAAAGTTTGCAGTAGAATCGCCGCGCGCACACATATAAAGTGGTTCAATAATTATTTGTCCTCACACATTGAAACAATTAAGTTTAGTGGAGGGGCGTTCATTTTTAGATTAGACAATCTCTATATAGGTAGCTATAAACCAAATTTCATTAAAATCGTTGCAGCCGTTTCCGAAATTCAGATTATATACTCGTATATACAAGAATTGCTCGTTTAAAGGTATTAGAAATAATTTGTAATATTAAAATAATCTTTAATCTGAAAGTAGACAGTGGAACAGTGGACGCGAAGCTTCAATCCGCCGCAGCCGCTGCCCTCGCCTCCGCCGCCGTTAAGGCGAAGCATCTAGCCGGAGTCGAGGAGAGGAAGATCAAGTCACTGGTGGCGCTTCTCGTGGAGACGCAGATGAAGAAACTAGAGATCAAGCTGCGACACTTCGAGGAACTGGAGGCCACCATGGAGAGGGAGCGGGAAGGTGAGTACACTTGTGGGACGAGAGAGAGAGAGAGAGAGGCGAAATTTGTGGATCGAGAGGGCATTCAGTGCAAAGGGGGAAATGTGGGTGAGGTTTTCATGCAACTGCGTCGAAATTTCAGATACGAAACAAAACTTCAAACCACGGTAATATGGGTATATGCATGATTTTTATTTGTTCTTTTTTTATTTATTTGCTCATGAAAAAGTTAATCACAAATAGATCCGTTTCCCAAAAACCAAATTAATATATCTTCTAAAATATGAACGGCATACATTGCGTACGCTGCACAAATTCAATATAAACTCTTGTTTCACACGAAAAGGACAGGACATCCCCTAACAAAAACATAAAATGTTTATATGGTAGTTTATTGACTGATTGAAATATTTTTTTTGGTATGTGTATTAAATTTTTGTATAATATCCGCTAAAACTATTATTTCTATGAAATAAAATTCATGCATATTCCCTATTGTCCCGTAAATTGTAATAATGTTCTTCCACAATTATAGTAAAAAAAATGAGTCTGGGTGTTTCTATGTATCATTCTAGTTCCATAGTACAAGCTTTGCTTAGTTTGGGCTAGATGGTGTTTGTGAGAAATGTCCACAAATATTTATTTATTTATTTCAATATTTGATGCAAGGAAGCATTGTAATCCGTATTAAATACAGTCATTTGAATATTCTTCTAGGCCTGCGCGCTTCATCGTAGACTGCAATATCATTTAACATCAATCGAGAGGTTATTAATATCGAATTGTTAAATGAATATGAATATGAATTATTGATATAGATTCGTGCTCATAGAAAAACATTTCATACATAATGCGATTACAGCGCACTGTCTAGAGAGACCATAATCTGTGAGTAGACTCTATATTTGAATTTATTATTTAGGTTTGGAATATCAGCGCCAGCAGCTGATCCAAGAGAGGCAGCAGTTCCACCTCGAACAGTTGAAGGCGGCTGAGTTCCGCGCGAGACATCAAGCGCATCAAAGGTATCTTGGATCATGTAATCATTAATTAAAATATATTATGTATTTGATATTAAAAAGTACTTGAATCCATTTCCTATGTATTCGCAAACGTTCCACATCAAATGAATCAAAATATTTTTTTAGTAAGTGACTGTAATACTTTTATATAGATTTAAGTTATTTTAGTAACTTTATATTATCAAAAATGTGTGTACTAACATTTGCGAGTGAGACAAAGGAGTCATTACCAACCGATCCTTAACTATTTGTTCCTTTGTTATAGAATGCAAACAGAGAGCGGAGGCGCGGTCGCTCCGCCCGAGCAGACCGCGCCGGTGCCCGAGGCGGCCGCGCCCGCAGCGCCGCCCGCGCACGTGTAGACCTCACTTACCTCATATTACTAGATCTTTAATGCAATACATACTAAAATGTACACTAGAAGATTGTTAATATACAAACAAACGTCATTTGTGCGTGATGAGTCACTGGAAATGTATTTAGTATATCATTATATAGAATTCCTACGATACGTAAACAATGTCTAAAATCAATAAGAAATATATACTTAAAATAAATTTTACTAGACACATTTCTAAACATCAATCGGAAATGTAGAAATCCTGTCCAAGCACCCGAGGCGGATCAATTAGTAAGTTATGTTGTTAGATTTTTTATGACAACGCGGAAATGATTTCCGTTCATTCTATTTCTACTGCTATTTAGGAATTATATTTATTTCCTGGAAAATATATACATTTCCTAAGACTTGTGTGAATAAAAAAAAATATTAATACATTTCCTAAATTTTACCGGGATTATTTATAAAATTCCTAGGAATTGAATAGATATCCTAAATTTCACATGGTGACATATTATATGGCGCTGGCAAATTTTCGAAAAAGATTCCAATATAGATTTGTCTCTTTGACCCTTTTGAGAAATATTCCTTATTTTTGCGTTTGAATATTAATATTAATGTTTTTAATATGTACTAATTACGTTAGCGTTATTACTTATTAATTTAAAGAAGTATAACTTTCTATACTAGTAATAGGAAAAATAATCAATTTGATTAATAACTTAAAATTTGATAAATAATAATTGATGATTGAAACCTTGATCACTTCAAGAATAAAAACTAGTTTGTACAAGGTTTACTAACAAATTGGATACCATTTAATTGGTGAGCAACTTTGTACGCCCTTTCGTGTAATATAAATTTGTATAATTTTCTTCACATCTAAATGATCGCCATATTACGACGAATATACAGATTTGAGCTTATCTGCGCGAATTTTAGCATTTCAGAGGCCGTATAAAGATAAACACAGATTCAAAATTATCTGCGTTGTCTGCTTTATGAAGGCACAACTAATCTCAGTATATTTTTAAGTAGATACCTATTAAATTTCCTATGAAATTTATTTAATTAGTAATATTCAAGTTGTAATGTAGAATGCTTCTGTCTGTGGCTTTACTCGTATAAGCTTCAATTAAATAACTAATCATCATCATCCCACAGGAAGTCCACTGCTGAACTGGTCTTTTTGAGAATCCATGGGGTAGGCCTATACCCCATGGATTTTCAAAAAGACCAGTTGGAAGCGGCTTGCATCTACCGTCTTCCTGCCACTTGTATGAGATCGTCCACCTTGTGACTGGTCTTCCTACGCAGAGCTCGCCGGTGCGTAGTCACCACTCGAGAACATGTTACATCCTATTTTTTTCGTAAACATCTAGAAAATTTTCCAAACTGTAACATAGTGATTGTTCTCGCAGAATCACTAGTATTTTTTATAATATTCCTTAAAATGCTTCGAAAAGTTCTAGTAAAGTCTATTTTTAACCTACTTCAAAAGAGGAAGAGGTTCTCAATTCGCCTGTTTTTTTTTTTATGTTTGTTACCTCAGAACTTTCGACTGGGTAAACCGATTTTGATGATTCTTTTTTTATTTGAAAGCTGGTGTTTCCCGTGTGGTCCCATTTCAATTTGGTCCAGTTCTGACAATGGCATCCATGAGAAGTCGGGTGCTTCAGTTTTTTAAACTATAATTATTGTTGATTATTTATTGGAGTTAGCAATGCAACTAATTGCACTAATGGTCTTGCATATTAACAAAATCTCACATCATTACTCGTGACGGATAGCTTGTGTTCTCTATATTGAATTTATATTGTGTTGTGCAGTATTTGAATCACTTTCAGTTATTATGTATTATTAATAGTTATATACGAACTTTTTAAGTAATAACAATATTAAACACAGTGGAGACACGATAGTTGACTCGCCTCGTGGCTCAGTTGGTAGTATGTCTGCCTGCTGTGCAAACATTTGTGTGATGAGGATGGATGTTTATTATGTGTCTGGGTGATTCTATGTATCATATGTAAGTATATATTTACAAAAAAAAGTATTTAAGTATTCTATCAGCCATCTAGTTCCATAGTAGAAGCTTTGCTTAGTTTGGTCTAGATAGTGTTGTGTGAAATGTCCACAAATATTTATTTATTTATTTATTTCTTTATAGTCCGACTAGTTTTCGACTATTCGAATGACTTACGACATCATTTAGTTCGGTTAATCGAGTTTCCGTTGTATTATCCAAATACAAGATAACTTGCGAAATATAATTATACTTGCCCCATTTAACTGATAAACATTAACTTTGTTATTTTATTCGCTGTATGTAGAATTGTAGATATGATATATATATATATATATATATATATATATATATATTTTAATAATATATAATGTAATGATGTGGCCTAATTCTGATACCAGAAGCGGTTCTCAACTCTTCCTCTATTTGTTACTTGTGGTGATATTTGAACTGGAAAAAAACATCCTAATAAACGTCTACGTATTTAACGCAGAATATTACGACCAAGGAGTTATATCTTAAGGCACCGGGGTAGATTCCGCTTTGGCAGTGCTTCACACATGTAAATCACCGCACTTGGCCAGCGTGGCAGACTATGGCTTAACCCTTCTCACAATGAAAAGATGCCCCGCACCCAGCAGTGGGACAGTTTGTACAAACAGGGCTGCTAATTTTTTTTTTTAAATATCTGCAAAATATAAGCTGGAGATCCACTGAGACTAACATAACCCAAGCAGCGTTTATTAATTTTATTTTTCTAATTGAAGCCATATTTAAATTTGGCGAGTAAAGCCACGGGTGGAAAGCAGGGCACGTTAATTATATCAAAATTCGTTGAGTTTTTTTTTTCGTAGAACTTATTTGCAACTAATGCATGGAAATTTTGAAAAATAAAAATTGTACGTTCCATGTTTTGAAACTACATAGAATTAATCATTTTTATATGTATTTGTGTTATGTAAGATGTGTAGGTTAAACCTTTGTGGCGTGCGGCTGTCTCTTTCTTACTCGCATAACGTTTTCAATGATGTAAAATAGCTAGGTAGTTATTATAAAAGAAATATTTAGAAAAAAATGGTTTATTGAGTACCATCTTAGATTGCTAAACGAGTTCCAAAATATACTTATATTGTTTTTAGAAGTCGAGAATTTGTTCGAAATATTTCTATATTTCATTTTTGTATTATTTAAAATATTTAATCATAATTATTTTTGTACTTTACAATAATGTTATATGTTAAAATCGTCGATATGCGAAAAATAAATAGCCTCTCGCACTGAGCAGCCTCTTAAGATACCGAGATGAATGCTGCAAATATCTCGTTAGCGCAGGACACTTTTATACTGTACATATACAATTATTAAATGCATATGTGAAACTCAGCCTTAAGAGAACGCTAATACAATATATCCAGAATATTTTTTGTTTTAACATCTATTACTTTGACTGAAATAATCGTCAAAACGTATAAACTTTTACATTTAGACCTTTATTTCTATATCTGTTATATTTGTCAAAATAAAAATGGTTCTTTTTTTTTCAAGGGGTAAAGTTTGTGTATTTATGAAAAATACATCCAATAATTTTAAATGTAAGAAATGTATCGCACACGAACGAAATATTTTTTTCGGCGGCTTTCGTTTCGTGGTCTTAAATAGTAAGTGATAAGTTAGTATAAGAATATTTCGAGTATAAGAAAATCGCACCCGGCATTATCAGTAACATCTAGTTCAATAAAAAGGCGTGAGTATGACATTGTTTTACTTATTGGTCATTTTTTTCAGCGCGTTATGGTTCACTGTATGTTTACGAATTACGTTCTTTCTTTGGTATCCATTGAAAGCGTAGTGCCGTGTGCATGGTTGTTTTTCGCAATTGTGTTCATATTCGGTCGTCGTGGCGAGTTTAGTGCTGCATTTTTATAAGCATATCGGAAACAATGTATATTTTGATAGTTAGTTTATTGTTAGTTTTTTATGAAAGTGCAACGAAAGATGTTGAGCCTACTTATAGAATATCAATGGTAAGTAAATAATTATTAATTTTTATTTCATAAAAATAGTTAAAACCAAAATTTTTAAACCAGTTTCCAAAAACAGATTTTCTTTCAAATTGAGCATGTATGAGTTTCGTTATGGTACTATAAATCTCAGATGCCTGTACCGATTTTGATATTAGTAACATTAGAAGAACAATATAATTTTAAATTGTTATTAAGTTCAAATGAGAGATATGAATAAATCTAGCTTTAAAAATGCTATCATGAAAAATGGTACTTATAGGTACATTTTTTTTCAATAAAAAAAAAATTGAGGTTGAAAATAGAGCTGTGATAGAGGTTGGTCACAAAGTCTCATTTTTGTGTTTTTCACGTTAGAAAATTGGACACATAATTTGATTTAGGTTTATTACCAATCATTATTTAGGTACCTAATTAAAAAACAAGAAAAATCTGTGTAGTTCTTACGTAATACGTATGTACCTAGTTATTTGGGTTAGGTATAATGTCACAGTCTGATATTGATAATTGTGAGATAAACCGACAAATTCGATGTGGTTGTAAACTTGTATCAGGGACCGGCTCGAATCTAAACACGTTTTGTTCCTCTGGGTTCCTGAGGTGCTACCACAATCTTAATAGCGATCATATTTCAATATTCTTATCTTAATAGGGGTCCGATACTCGGAAGCACTTCGAGCCATTGGGCCCTTTTGTACTTACCCCAAACTTACTTACACATCCACAACCGCTATTCCAAAGAAGGACTGCATTAACCTCTGAATACTACCTGGTTCGAAGTGCCTATACTCCTCCAGTTCAGGGTAAGCCGATCCAAAGAGGTCTTGTCGCTTGCTTGCCATTGAGTCGCAACTACACAATATGTGTTTTATTGACTCCTCAGTTTCTCCGCAAGCCCTGCATTGTGGGCTTTCCGCAAGTCTCATTTTGAATAGATGCCCTTAATTCTCGTAGTGTCCGGTCATTGCTCCCATTAGAGTTCTTGTCTGTGTTCTAGTATAGTTGCAGATTCTTTTGTGCCATTTGGCGCCCGCTCCTATAACCGCCTTGGAGTGCGTAAGTCCACTTATTGCGTTCCAGTGGAGCTTGTGTCGCTTTGCAACATGTTCGTTAATCGCCGTATTCACCGTTCCATGGGCTATCCCCACAAATGGTTCTGGTCCTAAAAGAGGCTTGCTGGATCCCTCTCTTGCTAGCTTATCTGCATTCTCATTCCCCACAACCCCAACATGGCCCGGCACCCAGACCAGTATTAGATTGTTGTATTTACCTAGTTCATTTAACGCGTTCATACAATCCAAGACTAGCCCCGAACCGATCCTGTAGGAGTTGAAGGCAGCGAGCGCTGCCTGGTTATCCGTTAAAATGTAGATTGCACGGTCTTTCAGGCCTCTCTCTATATTCAGTTTTGCACATGCATTTATCGCATATGTTTCTGCTTGAAAGACAGTACATAACTGCCCCATACTCTGGTACATACCTTTGCCTTCACTATAGATACCCGCACCTGTTCCTTGTCTGGTTTTCGATCCATCCGTAAACCAGGCCAGGTATTTTTCTTCTGAAGGTTTGAATTCTTCCTTCCATTCTTCCCTAATAGAGACATATATTTTATAGTTCTTTTTGAATTTGAATTCAGGAAGTATTTTGTCACTTCCCATTTCCATCAACCGACCGAGTTCATCATTAGTCTCCATTAGCGTATGCCTTGTCCTTGGTGCGTGCCGACTCCACAGCCCAGCTGTTGATAGTCTGTAGAGTGCTTTACAGGCCTCGCTTTCTATGTATATGTGTAGCGGTGGCAGTCCTAGAACTAGTTCCATGGCTGCTGTTGGTGTTGTGGTAAATGCTCCAGACATCGCAAGGCAGGTCTTGCGCTGTACTTTCCTTAAAGCATTCACACATGTAACCTACTTAACTTTGGGCCACCATTCAAGTGCTCCGTAGTTCATAATGGGCCTTACCATTATCTCATATATCCACCGTACTATATGTGGTTTCAGGCCCCACGCATTGCAGGCCCCCATATGCATTCCGACACATGCTAAAAACTTATAGCTTTCGTTGTTATATTACCAATATGGTTGTTCCAATTTAGTTCTTTATCAAGTGTAATACCCAAATATTTTACCTCTTTGGACAACTTTAGCTCCATTCCATTCATTTTGAGATTATTTAATCCATTCCGGTTCCGGAGCTTCATATTTCAATATTACTTTAACTTTTGTCTTGCTTCATCAACTGTAGAAAGAGCGAGACGAAAGTCAGAGTAATATTGAAATAAGACTGCTTGAACAGGAAGACGCTGGATCCAGGCAGCTTATAACCTTTTAGAAATCCATGGAGGAGGCCTATTTCCTGATGATGATGATGATGATGATGACTGCTTGAACACTTGTGGTACGGCTCCTGATAATGGACATCATAACAAGAAGAAGCAAACTGGTATATGCTGTTTGCCTTGACATTGTAGTTGTCAGAGAACATGTCTATCCAATTTGTTATTGTTTACGCCTTGATACTAATACTATAAAGCGAAAGTAACTATATGTCTCTATGTTTACCTTTTTACGACTAAACCGCTGAACTAATCGTTATGGTTTTTTTCAAGATTCTTTAGGACCTGGAGAAGGACAGAAACTATATTTTATCATCATCATCACCGTATTTCATCTCTACGCGGGTGTCGCCACAGGGCGCAGCTGGTTATTGTATAAATCCGATAGTTGTACAAAATATAATAATTACAGTTTAAAAAACACGCTTCAAATTATTGTATTGTCATCGGTCCTCGATAAGTCTACAAAGTTTGAATGAAATCTGACCGTTTGAAGTGCGTCAAAATCAAGTCCAAAGGAGTCGGTTACAAACAAACATGCATACAGGTGAAGCTAATAAAAGCGTGTTAGAAATTCAACCCTGAAGGATTGTATACTTGTGGAATGTTTTCATTTATATTAGGTATCGTCTCCCGACAACCCGGGCCACCCCGCGTTATACAGTCACGCAGAGAGTCCCATGTGGGATCCCGACACACAGAACCTGTACTTCGTGGACGTGATCGAGCAGAACGTGCACCAACTGGACTACAATACCGGGAGGATTTATACTAAACATATTGGTAAGTTATATACTCCCTTTATTATCATCGTTCTGTCTTATGTCCTACTATTGAGGGTCCTGTCCTGGGTATGTCCTACTGTCTGATGAAACTGCGTACGTAACTGTAGTTTCGAAGTAAACATTCTTGGCACGATACTTGTGTCGATCAGAGAAGTATTTTTCCATATTTGTAACCACGGTTTCGCAACAAAAAAAATCTAGATCTGATTTTTATTATTTAAAATAATATACATATTTTCAAATTAGTCCCATACACATTGTTTAGTTTGCTTTCTAAAACATAAATAACTGGATGTTTCCCCTTATACAGGTTATGGTCAAGTGAACGTGATATCCTTAGTGGCAGACAGTCACCGGCTGCTGGTGGCGGTGCGAGCTGGTCTCTACCTCATGGACTGGGACGTCCCGGGAGACGCGGCGCTTCGTCTCGTCACCACGGTTGACCACTGCTTACCGGACAACGTCATAAACGAAGGAAAAGCAGATGCAATGGGAAGATATTGGGCAGGTGAGATAGGATTCTAAATCTGTTTAGTCATAGACCAAATAAAATTATGTAATGATATTAAGAGAATCAGTGACACAGCATTTTGGATTACATTGCGCATTTTTTCCCCATACAACAAGAAACCTGTTATCCACAAAATTATCCTAATGGGGGAAGGTTTTTCTCGGTTATGTTTTGCTTTTTGAATTTTGAATTTTTTAACTATGCAATGTAAATAAATAAACATACAAACCTATAATCATGAACAAAAAACATAAAAATTGCATATAAAATGTTTAGCTGTAGAAATGAATATGTTGTATGGACAACTACGCGGTAAACCTTTATCTTGAATCAATTAACAAGTATCTATATTAAAAGATAAACAAAATACCAGATTGCAGAAAAGCCGTTTTTGAAGTCTAACTTACGATTTTCTTACGTTTGATACGCTGTTGAATGTACGTTTTTTGTAAAATCTGTCCCAAATATGTATGTGTAATAATGACCCAATCAAATTAAGGAACTGCCGAGTAACATGTTTGTCAGAAAACTTAAATTGTGGCTTATTGAAAAATGCTATTACTCTCTGGGGGCCATTCATTTATTACGTAAGACTATTTTTGCTAGTTTTTGACAAGTTTGCTAGTTTTTGTGATCTTCCGTAAGAACTATCAAGACTCCCTCCCACCCCCTTGTAAGAAAAAATAGACAAGGTCGACCCTCCTCCCCCCCTAAATCGTCTTACGTAATAAATGAATGGCCCCCTGTCAGAATTTATTGAGTAAAATATCTTTATGAACACAAACAATAAAACAATATGGGACATAATCATTTAATATGATTTAATATAAAATTCCTGCCACAATTATTAATATTAACTTCTAATAACAAAGTACGTCGCAGTGCGGCAAAATGTCTAAGAGCTAATTATTGTATCCTAACACCTTTTAATGTACTGACATTTTAGACAAATAAATATTCTGATTTCTAAGAAAGAATGCGTAAAATCGCTGTAAAAGATTATAAATGCGTTTTTTTTTAATAATTAATAAAATCACTTTAGTTTCAAACGAAAAAGTTCGTTGTAGGCTACGAAAAAAACAATGTTTTTAATTTTACGAGATATATATTATTATTATTACAAAAAAATATAGCCTATGATACTCAGGAAGTGAAAACGAATCTAACGTCACCACATACATCAAAATCGTTCAAGCTGCTTGGGCTGGATCTTACGCAGTCGGATAAAAATGTTGACGACTGATAGGATTCAAAACCCTGCATCTACTAGATAAACATTCCATGCTGCATCAATTAGGATTGACACGATAAAAGTAATAAAAAAGGAAGAAAAAGTCATAGTAGAAAAAATAATTTCAGTTATACATACCTATCTCATTTATTTTCTTTCTGTTATTGAATCTAAATATACTTAGTTTAAATGTTCGAAGAATTAAAATTATCTATTCACATTTACACCACCATACAACAATTGGTAGAACCCTAGGAATAGGACAGTGCCCGACATCGAACTTCATATTATGTCTATAGACGTAAGTAACCACGATTTAGTATTTCTTTTTTAAAGTAGGAATATCCCTAAATCAATATACCCCATGTTACGTAGTTATCCACGACCTCATTAAGTCTCCTCACGTAGAGATCTCCAGAAGACTCAATAGCCAATTTAGCGGTATTAAATTCGCTGTCCAATTCCGGAGCGTCATTTTGGTCGATCAATAGGATTGGTAGGCCTAATATGGATAAGTGTAGCCCGTATGACAACTTCTGTGGAAAAAGAGGTTATTTTAAAGCGTTTATTGTGCTAAAAAATGAATTTGGCAAGAATGGGATGTTTTGAAGCTACAGAAATATTATACCAGAAACATTCCAAAAACCAGTCGGTTCAAATAGAGTTCAGAAGTGTTTACATATGTTATACGATTAACATAGTCAAAGTTCTGCAGCAAACATTACTGCTGTTGGTTTAACTTACTGAAGTACATGTGGAGAATTTTAAGACCAGCTCTGTACAACAATAAACTAAAACTAGCTTATATGAATGATAAATGCTAAGGAGAAATTACGTCAGTTACCTCTTTCAGTTCAAATTCGAAGTCCTTTCTGGAGTATTCAACCTCCACATCGAGGCCAAGTCTCTCGAGCGCAGCCCCAAGTTCTTTATGGTAGTAATCAATCAAATCCTGATAGTGTCTCGCTCTGAACTGGCCGTCAGTGGCAGTGAAGATAAAGTAAAGCAGATCGATGACAGGACTACCAGCCTGGATCATTTGGAAGTCTATAACCATGACTTCTATCGTGCCATCCTGAAAGATTCAGAGAAATATTCTTTGAAATTTCATTAAAAACATTTCAAGCAGGTTCCTGCTGTAGTTAGAGATCGTTACCTTTTTAGATATATGCAGCATGTTACTCGGTTTGAAGTCCGCGTGTATAACTACTGGACGATGTATAGCTCCATACCAGTTACAGAACTTAGATAAGCTCATGTCATCCAAGAACCTCTGTAATTTCTCTTTATTTTCTTCACGAACAGCAGCCATCGCAGACTTAGCTGAACTGTTATAGTACATGTGGTTCCCTTCGTGGTCTGTAAACATTCCTTTTGGTAACATCTTCACAATTTTATCGAATTCACTAGGCTTGTTATTTTGGAATGCAAGGGACAGGGCGTGGAATTTGGCGAGCTCCGCTATTGCTGCAACGGCATACTGCCAAGACACAGACTCCATACGGTTGTGTGATGTGAACCCTTGACTCGTTAAGTCTTCCAACACCAGAATCTCTTGTAAATGGGTCGAATCTGCACAGTAATATTCAGGGACTGCTAGCTTGTGCCGGTCGAGTAGATTAAATTTTTCTTCAAGGTCCCTATATTCCTTCATCAGGGTAGTGTAAAATAACCGTTCACTATCAAAAGGCTTCGTGACGAATTGTTTGCGTGTTTCCTCGGCCATGATAGCGATTTTTGCAAACATTCGAAGGTCGTGTTTCCCATCGCTGCCGACTGTTATCTGGTACAATTTCGAGCTGAAGTTTGCTCCGCCTGTTGATATTGGTAATACTTTGATATCTGGATGGGAGTAGTTTTGTTCGGCTGATATTTTCTTGACCAATTGCCAAAGTTTTTCAATGTCGTCCATCATAATGCGAATAATTCCGCTTTCAAGTCACAATATATTTACTCGTAGCTAGAATAGACGGAATGCTATCGTCTCTTATCTATTTGTATCACTGTCCACTTTAACAATTCAATAATACATAGTATATTTCGTCTACGATACACTTGATTATATAATTATATTTGTTAAGGAATAAAAGATAAGACCGACGATAACCGACGATAACAAATTATGATACGAATGATACAAATTATGATGTTTTTAAACGAGAAGAAGTTGTTGTAGACGAGAGTCTCGCGTACGAATTGATATAAATAGCACTTTTAATATTGTTTATGTTCATAACCAAACATCCTTGTTTCTGGTATACTATTTATTTTAAAATATATATAGGTACATAAATAAACATAAAAATAAATTTTAAAAACTGAAAAAAATCGACTTTAAAATACACAATTTGTTTACTTGGTGTTATATCTTTAGAGGATATTATGGTGTCAATGTCTAAAGGTGATAAGTTTACGCGACTTGCTGGTCACTTTTCTACAGGCACTCTATATTTTACAAGTTATTGTGTTATAAAAACCAAAGTACTGAACCGATTTTGATAAAATTTATAGGAGACCACCTCTGAAGTATGACTTGCCAAATACAAGAAGAATCATCAAAATCAATGCCCAATTGGCGGAATAATCGGTGAACAAATATACAACAAAAAAAACATACAGACGAATTGATAACCTCCTTCTTTTTGGAAGTCGATTAAAAAGTAACACCTAGGTGCACCACAACACTGCTTAAATCGTTTTCAACAGGCGTTAAGGCAAAAACACAGACAATTAACAATTAATTTATTTTTAGATATAATATTTAACATTCCAATTCAAATATACCTACATATTGAACCGGCATCTGTCTATGCTATTGTACCCGCGTAGAAACTCAAGGGCAGCTTCTGATCTCAATAATAAAAAGCTTTTTCTACCACTTTTGAGAAATCACGAAAGAAACCGGGTACTGGTCGAATACATTTTGCCACCAGCAGGATTCGTAATATCGCTTAAAATTAATGTTCATACATTAATTGGCTATATCTATAAATATATAAAAATCAAATTGCTGTTCGTTTGTCTCGCTAAAACTCGAGAACGGCTGGGCCGATTTAGCTGATTTTGGTTTTGAAATGTTTGTCGTAGTCCAGGAAAGGTTTAAACATCGGGAAAATATCGGGTCCACTCATTGATAGGTGATATGAAGTACATCTAGTCATCTAGTTTTTAATAATATTGCAAAACTCTGACAAAAACATATTTAACATCATAGCAAGCATTTTTTTTTTTTTTTATTGTGAATAGGTCCACGTTTGACCACCAACTCGCCTGTTGGAAAGCGACGATGTGGTCGAAGATGAAGCACGCAGACCCAGAAGATACCTATTCACTCTGACCTTAAAAAGTTACAGTTGCATTACAGTTAGCTCTAATACTGTTCGACATACAAGTTCGGCTAAGGGCTGGGAAGTGTCATTAGGTACTCTACGTAATTTGGTATTTCTTTTAATATAGTTATTTCGCTAATAGATTGTGATTGTATTATATTTCAATGTGTTTGTCATTTAGGTACAAAAGGCCCTCAGACCGGCGACGACGTACTCCCCGACAGGGCGACGCTATACCGAATAGAAAATTGCTGCTCACACCCGCACCCGGCACTGCGGCCTGTCTCCATTTCCAACGGGCTGACGTGGTCGACAAACAACACTGTCATGTACTACATAGACTCCTCGCAGCAGAAGATCGAGGCCTTCGATTATGACCTGGCTAAGGGAGAGTTGAGTAAGTATTTTTTTATTTTTGTTAAGGTCAGACGGTCCCCTCGGATACTCCATACAACGGTGCGCTATTTAGTGACAGTACCTGGGCGACCGAGCTCCACTCGGATTTTTTATGACTGAAAATACGAGCAAACCCGGGTTCACTAAAAATGAAACCTAGCAAGATCGATTTATCGTCCCCTAATCTACCTACAAACCAAATTTCATTAAAATCGTTGGAACCGTTTCCGAGATTCAGATTATATATATATATATATACTGTATATAACAAACACAAGTATGAAGTTATGGTCGTCGTTTGGCTGCCGCGCGCTCGTGACGCAAATTGGGTTTCTAGCCTTAAAGCCCGCTATGCTTGTCTCGACTGAAATGAATGCACAATGCATGCAAACTCTTTCCAATGACAGCGAGCGCGGGGAGAGGGTAAGGAACCCGAGATTGGCGCGAGGTGGAAAACTGTAAATCGGGCTGAATGTACATCAAATATGTATGGAAAGTCTCGTCAATAATATCATATAACACATAAAACGTCAAATATACTTACTATAGTTGAATAGGAACACATATGTAGTCACAAGGTTACTTTGTGTATGTAATGCACACATAATTCACACACAAGTACGCGCACGCACAAAAAAAAAGAGTAGAGAGCGGTAAGTGCGGTAACGTACTTAATTAGGGTGCGTTGCCATACTTCGTCACGGCATACGAATTTGTTTTACCAGCAAGGCATGCCAGTAATTCACATCAATATCATATCATAATTTGCATTGTGTGCAGAACTAAATAATATAGATTTTCAAAAGCAAAATATCTTATTAAAAACAATTTTCTAATGTGTTGACAGGTGCACGGCGGACGATATTCGACGTGGCGAGCTATGGCGACGAAGACGCCATTCCTGACGGCATGACTATCGACACCGATGGTCACTTGTGGGTCGCTCTCATGTTTGGAGGAGCTGTGAGTAGCGAAACCATATGCTCGATTGAAATTAAAAAAAAAAGGACAAGGCGAGTCAGACTCGCCCACCGAGGGTGCCGTACAAACTAGTAGATAAAATAGAAAATGTTTTTTTTATATATTTTCCTTCATAAATCGAAAAATATACATCGTAAAAATATTTAAAAACCTGTTTTAGCTTATGCTACTGAAGCTCTTTCATATGATATGGTTAATTCGCTTTAAAATTTGGACCTTCATTTGGACCTTAATTCACAATTTTTTTGTGATTAAATTAAAAATGTCCAGTTTTCGGAATTTTTCCTATATGTGTACTTTAACACAATGCTTCTTGCCAAGTTTCATAGTTCTAGGTCAACGGGAAGTACCCCATAGGTTTTGATTCCCTTGTGAGTGTCGAAATGTGCGTTTTTTACGACATATTCGGCTATAACTTTTTTTTACGAAAACTGAGAAACGCAAGCAGCAAGATACTATGGATTTGCGTGTATGGTTTTAATTTTAACTCGATACCTTCACGCGTTCCCGAGATAAAGGTCTTGACACCCGGACGGACGGACAGACGGACAACAAAGTGATCCTATAAGGGTTCCGGTTTTTCCTATTGAGGTACGGAACCCTAAAAAAAACGTATCGCGTATATTTTACATAATAACAATCGTGAAAACCTTAGAAAACATTTATGCTCGATTTTATTTCATAAATTAAGAAAGATAGAGAAAGTTGAATCAACCATAGAAAGAGTTCTATAAACCTCAAAAAAATTATGGAACATCTGATGTTTTTACTGTGAGTCTGTCTATCTTACTTACTGGTTTTCCTAAGCTGCGCTTGCTGTTGCGTAATTTCCAATCGAGAACGTTTCGGCCGCCTCAGTTCTGCGTGCTGTGCCCTACTCACTGCCACTTCAACTTACTAATCCGCTGTGCTATGTCGGTTGCTCAATACTCACATATGATTAACAATTTCACTCCCCAGGTACTCCACATAAACCCTGATACGAGGAGTCTTATCTACGGGTATAAATTGCCGGTGTCCCGAGTGACATCCGTAATGTGGGGCGGTCCCAACATGGACGAACTGTTCGTGACGACCAGCCGAGACAGTCTGAACGTGAAGCAAGAGCCCCTGGGAGGAGCTATTTTCACTATCAGGAGCACGGGAAGCCGCGGCCTCACCCCGCACTTGTTCAAGTTTGAGAACGCTGACACTTATTAGACTGACATGTATTAGGACAAATTAAATTTTTATTCTGTTATTGGTTTGGACTGAACGAAGCGTACGAATGTCTCTGCATCAACTGGCAAAATTTTCATTCTTCTGTCCTGATGTGATATAATATAGTCTGCGGAATTAAAAGGATGTATTTAACAAGTTTGTAAATCTGAGGAAAGGTCACGGACCCCGGTATCTGTAGAGCTAAAAATGAAATTTTAAAAAAAAGTGTATTATTGAAACAAAATACATACAAGTAAGAAATAATTTATTAGATGACACGAATACAACCAGAGTAGTAGTAACAAGAAATTGTATAACAGTTTAGACTATTAATAAATAACACAACATCACTCGACAACAGCGAAACGACTACAAATAGTACAATCGACGAACACGCGCCCCACCCCTTATATTACTACTATAACGTCAAATATTCATAGTTTAAAAAACTGAAGCAATCGACTTCTCATGGATGCCATTGTCAGAACGGGACCAAATTGAAATGGGACCACAAGGGAAGCACCAGCTTTCAAATAAAAAAATAATCATCAAAATCGGTTCACCCAGTCGAAAGTTCTGAAGTAAGAAACATAAAAAGAAAATACAGTCGAATTGAGAACCTCCTCCTTTTTTGAAGTCGGTTGAAAAGGCAAAAAATACACCCAAATACGTCTTTTTTGACATGTCTTGTAGAGCAAATATACTAAAGTGAACTTAAGGTCGCTGGTCCACAATAGTTGTTTACTGGTTGTTTAAGACTGATAGGAAAATACAGATTTGACCATTTATGATTCCCATCACATATGTAAACTGTCGAAATCGGTCAATTTGTACAGGTAGAAATCGATTTTCTCAAATTTTCAGGGGTAATTATCCTATACTTGCACATATACATATGTGTGTATTGTTTTTTAGTATGAGGTGATGCGCATCTTTGCAGATTAACTATCTGTACAAAACGATAACCTCTGTGACAACATCACTCCGTACCGAGGTCGTAAGTACGTAATATCAATATTATAATAACACCGAAAATACTCCCAAAATTCAAATGTACAAACAGTTTTAAAGGTTAAATTATTTGAAAAGTTGATAATTACATTCCTTAAAGCTATTAAAATTATAATAGGACTTTTAGGGCTAGACTCCACCGAAGCTATATGTCGCGAAGCTAAATGTTTATTATTTATTTATTTATTTGATTACTCAATTGGAGATAATTACAAACTTTTATTTATGTAATTAACCGATATCTCATTGGTAATTAAAAGACCTATTGCAATTCGGAAAAACCAGTATCAAATCTTTGGCTTTTTAATTTGAACCTGTCATAATAATGACATGTTATTAATGAAAAGTGCTCATGACAAAAAAAAATGAAACCAAACTCAACAGTTCTATTATAGAACTACTACGGTCATCAAGTAGTTGCTCTGAAAATGGTCCGTCCCTTTATTAGATCAGCTTTTTTGGTACAAAACTATTGCATTGTCGTCTAAGTTACATACTTACAAAGCCTACTTAGAAATCGCTAAGATCCTTTTAACTATATATCACTACCGCGAAGTTAAATAAAACCTTTTAATTAACCCTCCTTCTTACGCAGACGGGCAAAAAGAAATTGATTATTTTCATTCATCAATACATTTAGCTTAGCACATTTAGCAAATACTTAGCTCTGTATAGTAAAGCTTCGGTATATATCCGCCCCTATCCTTTTTCTCATGCGCATTATTCACAATCATCTTAGGCACATTTTCAGATAAATTATTTTAAGTATAATTAAAAAACTTCGCTAAGCAAACGTAGCATTCGGCTGGTTTTCCACCATTAGTAAGTTAAATGAAAAAGTTACAAAAGTATGCTTCTATGCTCAATCCATAACCTCGACTGATTTCCACAGCTATAAATGAAGCCGTCAAAACAAGCGATCCTATTGGTTGCTTTGAAACACATTCTTAGCTACGTATATAGCTCAGCGATTTGTGGCACACTTAATTTAAAATTGTGACATTTGTACTTGACTAGCAATCATTTCAACGAGATTATATTTCCATTAATTGTAGAAATGATTTAATTGAAAAAATAAATCCATTTTATCTTCATAACCCTGATTTTTCTTTCTAGTAAAAAAATATGTTATCCTAACCCCACTAAACTATTAAAAGGAACAAATTAAGCCAAATCGAAAATTTAGAGAGCTAAATGAGATTTTTTACATTGAAAGAACGGTAAAAATGCAGAGGGCACGCCTGATAGTAAGCGGTAGCCGTCGCCTATTGACGCTGAAGTTTTACAAGCCCGGAGAGATCAACAGTTTAAAACAGTTGAGCTAATTGACTCAAACATTTTACATATACAGGGTGTAACAGAGGACAGCCTGCTATTGCAATTGGTGATCAGTGCAATCTTCACTGTAACAACTTTATGGAACTAGTGTTGTGACAAAAAAAAATAGCTATGTCTTAAAATGTTCACTGATCATCGATAAAATGTATGAACCCGCTGTTTTTTTTTCTTCGAAATTTCGTGTCTACAATACAATGACTATTGTTGTTCACTGTTTCACACCGTATACTCTAGCCAGCCACAAACACAAGAGACCTCGCCATATTGCGTAATTTTATGGAACTAAATTTATTTTACTGGCAACAATTACTTTAAAGGAGTTTAAAATGTGGCGCCCCTGTGATAGTCTCATATATTTGTGGGCAACAGTTTATTTAAAAATACAATAAACAACATTCCATTTATACAACATCGGAATAAAATGTCCTTTGAATAATTAATCGAAATATATATTTCAAATACAGTTAGTATATCTATGAACGGATTCATTCTACATTGACACTACACTTCAATACTAGTAGATAAGAGCACTGGCAGTGGTGTGTGGGCCTTTAGTATAATACTAAAAGTGATAAGTTAGATTAAATGTATATAGTAACGTACGCGTCATCCACACTTGGCCACTCAGTATTTTCCAAAAACAAAATAAAAACACTGATATAATGATAACTACCATAGATCAATGATTTCATAATATACATATATAATGGTAGATGAATAATAAGATTGAAGAACGAATTTGTATCACAATATTATTTACAATACGACATATTTAATTTTATACAAAATTACAATTGACTCTTGTTTCCGTGTTTTTGGTATGATGACTTGCAAAACAATTGTTTTTTTTATTGAATTTGGACCCGTTTAGAGCACTTGCAAGTCTCAAGTATGTAATTGTATGTTGTTGTTGTTGAAAATGTAATTAATTAGTCTTCTAAAAAATATATCAAAAGTATCCCTTTTAAAAATCAAATAATCCCGTTTAAAATACAAATACTTTCGGGAAAATAAACTTTCGCCAGTACAGGGTCATCCGAATCCAGAGTACGTACGCATGTACGCCTTGAAGAGGGAACTTTAGTCTCAAAACTAGTCTGTCTCGCTAGTTTCTGAATAAATAAATTCTTTATGTATTATAAATCTAAACGATTACCAAAGTATTATTTAGCAGTTATTTATAGCAATTGACCAAGTGTGGACGAGTTTTAATAGTCTTAAATACACCAAACATTTTTGCGAAAACTCGAACAATATCTAACAATATTGATGTTTTGTGCCTTAATTTATAATTATCGAATAGCTTGCAGAGATAATAAGTCTATCGTGTATAATTACCTAACTACAACTTAAAATTAGTTTCGAGAGCATTAACTTTACACGTTACGATCAATGAGCATTTCCAATGGTACCAACTTTATGGTGAGCACAAGTATTTTTATTATTATTTTTTATTGGACCCACGCGATTAGTGTAATCAAGAATTCAGATAAAAGAATCAAGTATTCAGTTGGATCAATCATGAATAATACAGTCTTAAGTGAAATAAGTTATTAGGACAGTATTCGGCCCGGGTAATCCACCTCAGAGTCAGCACCATTGAACATACTCATCTAACAAATAAATGCACGAAGCAACAAATCAATTATTGATAGGTTTTATAACGTCAGACAAAATTTGAAGTAGCTATTATATAAAATACAATAAATGTTGGCCCCAGGCTCTTCAAGTGCAAGCGAACGCCAACACGCCGAAAAATTGCCTTACTTGTTGTCGCTTTACCCCTCGTTTCACTACAGATTAATGCCCGGTTTGTATTTTTTTTAATACACCAATTTTATAGTTTGCTCGCCCGCATTCGACAAATCATGATCATTAGTTGGCCGCTTCCGTTGGCCCAGGCTTGGCGAAGCTAGACCAACATATATTGAGGGCTTTAGACAATTATACACCAGTACTTGAATTGAAGCTGACCACAATATATTGGTATTAAAATAATATGTATTTAGCAATTAATATCACGGTTTTATTGAAGGCGATTGCGTGATTCATAGACACAAAATCGTTTCAATACTCTTTTTATTATTAAAATAATGATGTTTTACTAAAAATAAGCGATTTTCAATATATTATTTTTTTCTATACTATAGGAACACCTACATAATTTAACAACCATAACGTAGAATGTCAGGATTCTAAAGGATATTCCCACATTTTTCAGTTCCGTAGACACTTTGATAAAGTTTTTATTCTTTCGGAAATATTTACTTATATCAACACACATTCGTTCATACTCCAATCACAGAGAATAATTAATTAGTGCCTTAACTTATTTCCGATAGAGATCTTAACGTCTTTTATCGCTGTAAAACATCGCACAACTTTTGTTCATTTTCTTAAAATTAAATGATTTTAATTGATCGAGCGTAAGTAATAATAATATTCAAAGTTGATAATAGCTATGAAATTATGTGTAACTGTATAATTGCAATAAACAATAGTCTCGCGGTAAACCGATAAGCGTTTTTGCATGGTGTAAGCATTTTTCGGTACTCTCAATAGATGGAATGTATGGTGTCACCATGTCGTGTCATGGACGTCCTTATATTTTTGACAGCGGTTATAAAAATATCAATATATTTTTGTACGTGCGTTTTAGTACATCACTAGTTAGTAGACGTAATGACGACGTAAATTATCACGTATTTAGATATTAATTCATTAGGATTTATCTTCACGTGAAGCAAACTTAACGCAATAGCTTGACCAAAAAGATAGAATGAACGGATACGTTTTATACAGCTGAGTAGCGGACAGGTCATCCATTGTGATAAAACTTCCTTGATGATGTCGGATGATTGAATTTATGGGACTATATAGTATGTACTGTCATTGGTCCGGTTGCAACTAAAACTTTTTTGAAAAGGGTACTTTTAAATCTGACATAATTGGATTTTAGGTTCGAGTTTATATACTGTATATTATATAGCCTAATATCTGTAACTGAGCATATTTCAATAAAAATAAATGACAAAGAGCCGGAGCGTGGGTCAAATGTACATGTGTGCGTGTTTGACCGGAAGCTATCATTAACTTTGAATAAGAATGTAGTATTGTTTACGTATTCTGTTAAAGTTTGGGCGCGATAAGGCCCGCCATCATGTCGAACGTGTTCCCGTCCGGCTTGAGCTGCAGGTCACCGCGCGCGGTGCGCACGCGCAGCCAGCCCGCCTCGTCCACGCCGCACACCACGCCAGACACAGGCGTGGACTCGCCCGCTGACAACACGCGAATCTCTTCGTCGCTGCACACACGTCATAAATATTACGCATGTCTTATTGACAAAGTATAAGTTTAGAAAACTGAAAAACCCACCGTCAAAAAAAAGGCTGAACCGATTTTGATGAAACATAGCTAAGAACAATCGATGAAATCCCTTTTCAAACAAAAAAAATTGATCAAAATCGGTCCATCGCTTTAAGAGCTACGATTCCACAGATATTATTATATACACAATTACACACGTCAAACTTATAACCCTCTTTTTGGGTGGGAATTAATAATGAACTAGTGATTTTTATATTCGTAATTTAACTTCGGGCTTTATTTTTTATATTTTTGCGCGAAACTCAATATATACGACACTTATTGTTTTTAACCAAAATCATGCCTAAAGAACCTCGATTTTCTCCTAAGATAAATAAGGGTTCAAAACATAAATATAACACACCAAATCTAAGACTTTCAATAACATAGGAAAAACTTGAGGAGATAAAGAGAAGCGTTCTATTGACATTGGCGTTAGAGATGTATTATTAACTATTTAACTATCGATACTTACGTGTGAAGCCAGTACTGGTAATACTGTTCTAGAAACGCATCGATCCCGCCGTCTGTTGACATATACTCAAGTATTCTCTCCAGCTGTGAGCAGTACCGCGCTAGGAAGCGTTCTATCGACATCGGCGCTAGTGTTGTGCCGTGCTTCCGGTTGTGCTCAGCGATGATATCGTTCACGCAAGTCGTAGGCACACTGTTTGATATGTTTACGCCTAACCCTAGAAAGATAAAGGATTTTATAAGCGATTTTCTTTTTTTTTTCTTTTGTTTTGTTCTTTTTTATACTATTTATATTACGAACACATTCTTGTTACAGGTACAGTGTCGATATTATATAGTTATGTGCAAGTATATCAAGTATTCTATCGATAATAAACCGGTCGGACAGGAGAACTCAAGCTCCCATACAGTCATATTCTCCCGCTTCTTCGACAAGCAAAATGTGGAAAATGAATGTCCTTCCTCAGAAGGTTTCTCCACAGAGTTTCAACTAAGACCGTTTAAAAACGGCATCTACAAACTCCTTTCTCTGGGCTAGCAAAGCAACAACGTCACTGATGTTGCAGTTTTCCATAGGAGACGCTTACCATCTGGCGAGCCGTCCGATTGTACCTATATATAGCAACCGTAAAGCAACATTTGTTAATGGAGAGTTGTAGCATTGTTTGCGCTCTTTTCAAATAATTTTTTTTTGTGGAGTTGAAAGACAAGTTCAAGAATTTATCTCCGGATATTTGTTTATTTTTTTTTAGGATTTAGTTACTTTTATTCTTTGAACGTATAAAAATTATAATAGCATTGTTTTATTTCACTTGTCGAAAACAATATCGACATGAACACTATACATCACTAGGCGTTCCGCCATAAGACTATATACATACATGCAAGGAACAAGTGTGCTCAGTTATATCATGTGTATAAGTTATATGACATGAACCACAATTACAATCGTTATTTAATTTAATACACGGATCAGGTATTTTTATAAGGCCTTAGCGAGACCGGAACCAACACAGAACCCTTTACACAAAATATAAAATATATAAGAATAGTTGTTGTTATGCGGATGGTCAATGGTACTATTAAATTGGAATTTAAAAAAAAACTTGGCTGTGTCAAAAAAAATATCAGGCGATGGACTGGTGCTCCCACACAGTAGGTACACTGCGTTACTTCTGTGTGGGAGCACCAGAACGATTAAACAGCAATATTATTATTATTACACCGTCAGCCAACTAAACCCGAGGACAGGGGCCGTACCACAAGCATTTAAGCAGTCTTATTTCAATATTACTATGACTTTAGCCACACTCTTTCTACAGTTGGGAGAGCAAGACGAATTTTTATTCATTGTCTAATTAATTATTATTAGGCATATCTTTATTTTGTCTCTATATTGCACACCCCGTCAATCATTTCTATTGTTTCGCATCTCCATAACACGTTTGCCTGGAAGAGATCGCTTTAAGCGATAAGGCCGCCTGTTGTTTCACTAGCTTGTAAGCTCTCTCTGGTTAATTTGTATTTTAGTATAATGGTGTAAGCAATAAAGAACTTATCAATCTATTGCTATTAAGACTGTAGTAAGCCCCAGATGTAGTGAAACTGTAGAAACAAGTTACCGATAACGACGTAGACGTCATCGCTCATACAGTTAGCGGTAGTGATCATGCCGCCGATCTTCACCTCGCGTCCGTAGTACACGTCATTCGGCCACTTTATTCTGAAACAACATACATATATATAATCACGTTTTCCCTTACGGGGTAGGCAAACCACCAAATATTAATAAGGCCATATTTGATGCGGGCTTATTCGTGTTAAAAAAAAAAGATGCCACATTTGACCGTGATTAGAGGGTTAGATGGAGCTGAGAGGGTATTAGAGGGTAAGATGTATTGTTTGCTTGCAGTGACAGGGGGTCAGGCCATCGCCTACTTTAACGCCTATTCCCCTCAAGCCCTTGAACTGACTTTTATACCCGGGAAAAGAAGCAGCTGGAATATTCTATGTTTTTCTTTTTCTCACAGTCCAGCACATGGAAAACAACAGATTCATCGATAGTGTTGCGGCGTAACGGGTAGACTGAGTGCGAGCCACACTCAGGGTAAGGTTCCGTAGTTACACATAATCAGTGGCGGCTCATGAAAAAAATACCATGAGTGTTAACTATAAAAAAAAATTGTTAATACTTATGTAATAAATCTTTTTTCTTTTGGACAAGTGAAGACGTTGACCACTTTTTAACAGACTTCAAAAAAGAAATAGGTGCTCAATTCGAATGCATGTTTTGTATGTTTGTTAACCGATTACTCCGCCAAGTGTGAATTGATTTTGATGATTATTTTATTGTTTGGTGGTCATACTTCAGAGGTGGTCCCATATACATTTCATCAAATTCGGTTCAGTACTTTGGTCATTGAACAAAATAACTGGAAGAGTATTCAATGAATATACTTATATTTTGTTATATCCATTGCCCACATAAACAATTTCCGACAAAGAGCCGCCCTGCCGGAAAGAAAATCTGCTAGAACATTCTATCCGTCTTACTTATAATCGCTGAATAAAGGCACTTTAGTTAATCAGTGTTATGTTCCGTTTTTGCGCGCGACAATTCCCGTCTGTCAGAAAGTGACAAGTCCATAGTCGGTGAATAAGATTTGAACATGCGTTTGTAAGTAAGACTGTATGTTTTCTCCCAGTCCAACACAGAAGTTTATTATTAATATAAAATTAGTGTATTATAAGTGTAGTGAAATCTATTATTAATATAAAATTAGTGTATTATTAGTGTAGTACCTGATGTCTAGATGTTCATATGCTGGCAGCGAGCGGATGGCGCGTACGACTGCGAGCGCTGACGCGTGTTGTATTAATGGCAACGACGGGCTTATCTTCTGCCACACCTAACAGTAACAGACAAAATAAAATATTAACGAACCTTTCTCACAGCGCCATCTAGTCCCAAACTAAGCAAAGCTTGTAAGGAACCTGACAGCTGATAGGATACTCGCATTAGATCTACGACTACCAACTCGCCTGATTTTAAGCGACGGTCACATACTACACGTTATCGGTCGGTTCGATCATGTGATGTGTCACATTTTTTTTTGTCAATATTATGTTTGGAATCGTTAATAGTTACGTAGAGACGTCGGCGTTCTGATTCATCGAATAATCGCTGTGTCGATGTCTGGATTTACGATCGATGTCGATATGCTAACTATTTTTACAAAAGCGAAAGTAACTGTCTATCGTCTGTCTGTATTCAATCGTTATGAAATTTTAACTAAGATTCTTTATGACCTGACGAAGGACAAACTATATATTATTATCACTCTTTTTTTCATCACTACGCGGGTGACACCGCAGGGCGCAGCTAGTATATTCTATATCTATGACAGATATCTGATATATTATAGTGTCGCATTTTATTGTTTAATTTGTAATGTAACCACAAACCTTATTCAAAATTATATTACATCTATCCGCTTTAAGGTTGCCTAGAAGAAATCGCTCTACACGATAAGGCCGCCTTTGTACTGTCGTTTAAGTTTATTGTTTAATAATTAGTATTTTTAGTTTTACTGTATGGATGTACAATAAAGTTATATTCTATAACAGATTTTTTTAATTCAAAAATAGGCCTGCGCTTGACGGTCACCTCTCCTGGTGTTAAGCGACAGTTACGGTCTACGATGAAGCGCGCTTGACTAGAAGAACCTATTCACTCGCGATTTGAAGAGACCTAGATTATATGTATTCAGAAAGACCCATTCTAGGAAGCGCATTTCATTCTAGATGCCTATGCAAACCTACCTATAAGACCCTACAGTTAGGAGTCCGTAGTCCGACTATCATCCGTCTCGCTCGCCGTCAAAATGTGGGTATGCACTGCACCCACATTTTGAAAATATAAAATGACTGCATGAACTTATATAAACAATCGTCATTTTTAAAACTAGAAAACAACATTACAAATATTCGACAAAAAATTCAATTTGATCAAAGTACATTTTTATACATAAAAAAAAACAATTTTTTAGAAATTATTAAAGTAAAAATACTACGAACTCTTAATATAGATACTTGTTTAAATTTTACTGTATGGATGTACAATAAAGTTTTTTTTAACACGAATAAGTCCGCGTTTGACCACTAACTCGCCTGTTGTATTATAGTTATATTCTATTCTAGATGCAACCTCTACACAAACGGATAAGAACCTACAGTTAACGGGTTAGAAGATTCAAGCGACGAAGATTTTTCAGCGGAACCGGCGCAGGACGATAAACTAACCACCTCCGCCCTCATGCAAGACGTTACGCGCGGCGCGAGCTTTAGCTCGTAGTACCAGACGAGACGTCCTTCGGGAGTGACGTCTGCGCTGCTCCTTTTGAAAAAGACCGCCGTATGCGGTTGAAGCTATAGTCGGAGAATTCGGCTCAAAAATAGACGTGAGTAACCCGTTTGTTCAAAATAAAAATAACGGGTTAGAGTTGATATTTGGTCATCACCTGCAGCGAGATGCAGGCCTGTCCTAGAGGCGAGAGCCACAGGTTGGGGCCGCGGCCGCGGCCCGCGGTCTGGCGGCGCGCGACGCACGCCACGCCGTGTCCGAGCGCGACGCTTGTGACGTCCATCGTGGACGATATCACGTCCGTATACACGACCAGCCGGCCCAGAGACGACGAACTCAGGTTCTGTATCAATCAATAAATATTGGAGGACATTTTCACACAACACCATCTAACCCCAAACTAAGCAAAGCCTGTACTATGGAATACACATATGTATATACTTTTTGTAAATACATACATATGATACATATAAACACCCAGAAACACAACAGACATCCATGCTCAGCAGCAGAAACGTTTGCCCTGGGTGGCCATCCAATAAATTTATATCCTTTCAAACAAACAAAAAAATTCCAAATCGGTTTATAAATGACAGTAACAATTCAGTTATAAATAGTGGTAACAAATATTAAAAAAAACATCCGAATAGAGAACCTCCTTTTTTGAAACCGTTTAGTAACGTACGCGCTTTACGAATAGCGCAATAAAAAGTTAACTCAAAAACCTTCGACATAAATAAACGGTTGAACCGATTTCGATGAAACATATCTAAGAACACTCTCGAAGAAATCTTCTTTCAAACAGTAAAAAAAACTAGATCAAAATAGGTCCATCCGCTTGAGAGCTACGATGCCACAGACAGACAGACACACAGATACACACGTTAAACTTATAGCACCCCTCTTTTCAGGTCTACGTTAAAAATTTAATCATTATGGTTAAAAAAAAAACGGGGAAAAACCGACTTTAAAATACGCAATTCGTTTACTTGGACGACATTTGTTCAGTTATCTTGTTAAACAAACTAAGATATTGAACCGATTTTGATAAAACTTCTACGGGACCACCTGGAAAGGATACACATTCAAACAAAAAAATATTTTTTCTAATCGGTCTAGGCTTCTTCGAGTAATCGGGAAACATACATAAAAAAAAACTCTTTTACTTTTGAAACTGAAAATCTTAATATTGTAATTGTAACATGTTGTGTATACATTTTAAAAAAAAGGTCCAAATTATAAATTGTACATTGTAAAAATTTTAAAGACTGTATTCTGTTTCGTGTACCAATGAACTAAATAAATAAATAAAAAAGATACCGACGAATTGAGAACCTCCTCCTTTTTTGGAAGTCAGTTAAAAATAGAATACGGGTAATACTTATGATAATACACTGACATCGTAATATTCGACAGTAGAGAAGTTGTCGGGACACTCGTACACGTGTACCGGCAGGAAGCTCTCTGACGGCGGCTCCCGCGGGACTTCGCCCCGGAGGCACCACTGCAGCGAGAAGTCCCCCATCGAGAGCAGGCGCGCGCCCCCGCCGCTACGCCTCTCTACCAGCTGGAGTTTATGCTAACGGAATGATGTAGCGTTCAGAATATTACTTTATAATGTGCGAAGTGCGAATATTTATGTGAGCCCTTTTCAGATTCTTCATTGACCGAATGAGCGAAGCGAACAAAGGTCTCTGCATTCACTTGAAACAAATTTTAAAGGACTTATCGCGTATATTTTTACATAATTTGATGAGGTCATAAATTTATGTAAAATATACGCAACAAATCCGTTAAAAATTGTTTTATTTTAAAGAATCGCGAACAATCGCGATAATCTTAGAAAATATTAAAGGTCTCTGCATCAAAATTTTCTTTCTTCTGTGTTTTGTTTGTTGGTACTCGCCTACGATCATCTCATAAGCCATGCAAAGTTAGATTGTTTTTTTATCTTGATTTTTCTGCAATTAAGAGTGTGAGACAAAAGTTCAAATGAGCCTAGTTTGAAATGTGATATTTTTCACAGTCGTTTGATTTTTTTTTGTCACTTTCTTAATTGCACAAAATGGAAGATAAAAACAAGCGCGAGCCAACTTTGCATCTATAAGAGATGAGCGTAACCCCCAGGTCAATTTTGTAAACTAATCTTGAAACTTGGTATTCAGAGCTTACAACTACGTATTCACTCACAAAAATATTCACATTTCGTCCACAGTCTGGTATGAAAGCGTAAGTAAAACAAGTACTTACTTAAAAAAACTTTTTAAGTTAAACGGTTTTATTGAAAAGAAAGATAACACTGGTCTACAGTGGTTTTGTTGCCCTAGATATAAGATTGATTTTGGATATCATTATTTATGCTCGCAATTCATGAAACTATCAATGATTTTGTAAGATTTTTCTCATTTTTTTTAAATAGTTATTTACATTACAAATATCGAAAAACAAGAAACACAACAATATAAGATATATAAAAATCATAAAAAACAAGAGCACAATCAGTAATTTCATGAATAAATTCGTAATCTGGGCACTTGAAAACTTATAAATTTGCAAAGATATCTATGGCAACTTTTTTTTTTTGTAGAGCTGTGTAATGATGTAGGTAATGTATTTACTGTATTTTACTAGAAAAGCCCTTTCATTTGATACCCATATTGTGGGGGTTGTGTTAAAATATGAAATCCGCCATTTTGTGGCGGCAGCCATCTTGGATTTACAATAATACAGAATATACTAAATTGTACATATTGTCATCAGGACTAAAGGTGTATACCAAATTTCAGATCGATCCGTCAACTGCAAGGGGGTATAATTACAATTACTTTGACCCAAACAAACAAATAAACAAACAGGTCAAGCTAAATAAAACCGTTTAAAAATATAGGAAATATAGAAACGACAAAAGCAAAGCGACGTTTTTACCGAAAATGTTATGAAAGAGATGAAAACAAATACATGATTTGTCTTTACCTGCGCTTTCATTTTAAATTATTTACACATTTATTTTGGTATATGTATTACAATAGCATGCCACAATGAAAAAATAACACCAGTTTTTTTATCGTAAGATATTTAGAATCTATTTAAATACCTAGTTTATATATTAAAATCTAGCTAGATTTTTGAATAACATAATTTTAATAATGTTGTGAGCAAATTCAATAGCGAATTTTACAAAGCGTTAAAATTAAAACATGGACGAAAATGCATTTTCCAATAGATACTTGTGCTGACAGATTAATTATGCGTACGTCAAATATGTAAAAAATATAATAAAAGCAGAATCGCGATAGGAACAGTTCATTTTTTAAGATTTCAATAGCAACTTCAAGGCCAATAAAACCGTAGTGCCCAAAATGGCATAAAAATATGAATAACAATAGATTGACAATAGATTGAGTAACAGCTCCAAAGATATCATTTTTATTAACATTATACATAAATCGAATAAAAAAACTTAAAAGTAATAATTTACTTAAAAATAAGTTTTATCGCCATCTAGCGATGTTTATCGAAAACATCTTTAAGTACAAATTCATCGTAAAAAAATTGTGTTAAATAGAGTTAATATCGAAATTCCTTGTTCTAATTTTTTCAAGAAAGTCACTATTTAAATCTTCCCTTAAAGCCATACAAATTATAGCAAAAAACAGCAGCTGGCCTAGCATGGAAGGTGGATATAACGTTTTTGTCCACGTTTTTATGTCAGTTGTCAATGTCAGTACATACTTTATTTCCTCTGAAGGGTGGATAAAACGGAGGAAAGACTATTTGTCCATGTTCCATGCTAGCCCTGCTGGTAGTGTATGCGAGGCGTCTCACCGGCCATCACACCGTCACGTGGCCGGGGCCCGCGACGCACGGCGGCCACGCCCCCTAGTGGACAACATCCTACATCACTACACTCACAACTTTTCATACTCGATGACACGGCACTTTGTATTCTAGCACGTAGATTTCAGTTTCAATTAAAATTATGAACAAAACCTGTTTCAATTTCAATAAAGAACTGGGGGGTTAGACAAGTGACATTGTAATTTCATGAATGCCAGTAGAATAGAAAAGTAAATGTATGGAATTGACATTAGCTAACGAAATGTCACGTGACGGAACGTCACAGTTTCTTGTCATTTCGAGGCGTAAGCGTTTGTAGAAATAAATAGAAATAACGTTTGCCAATTATCCAAGCCTGCTGGTCGGGCATACACTACATTCTAATATAGGACATGTAGAAAGTTGGTGCTATATTATAAATTATTCACAATTTTCTTTTGTACAACAGAAATATATATCATATATCTACTATCACAAAAGACCTTGTGATTGGCTATTGGTGATTAGTCGTTGAACTGACCACAAGCTTTCACATATTGTCTGCGACCGGACGAGTAGCTACTGGGCCTCAAGGCTGCTAAGTGAACATTACTCGTTCGCCGCTCGCTGATACGATTCAAAGACAATGTTGACGAATTGCTAGTCTATTACTATATAAATAGACTAACAATTTGTCAAAATTGTCTTTGAATCGTATCAGCGAACGGCGAGCGAGTGATGTTAACTTAGCAGCCTTGAGGCCCTAAACCACTGCAAAGCCACAGCCCTCACACTGTACGCATCCAATTTTTCAAAAGCAGACCAACCGAGATAGAGTTAAAAGCTTTCGCTATGTCTAGAAAGGCTCCAACATTCTGACAAACAACCAACAAACTGATTTCTGTATTTATGGATCAATGGATTCGAAAAGGGTTTCTAAAAGAATGTATGATCACTGGAAGACAAAGTGCCAGTGTATACAACAATACAATTTAGTGTGACGGTTAACGTAATACGGTGAAACCAAATGACGGTGTTTCTAAAAAGCAACCCTCACTCATACTCAATCCTACATTATCATCAACTGTAAATAATGTTCAAACATGTACAAAATTTTACGTTAAGGCTACTGTGAAGTGTGCATTTTATTTTTCATATATCAGGAGAAAACTGATTTCTACCCCTATCTTATCTGTAGGGCTATTCAAAACTTGTCGGATTCGGAATCGAGTCGGTAACTATATCTCCATCTCTTTTTCTCATTTCGGTACAGAATGACAGAGATAATTTATATTTATAAACATTTATATAGATAAAGATATAGATGGAGATATAGTTTCCGACCCGATTCTCAATCTGACAAATTGTGAATAGAGGTACTGGGGTCCAATTTCTAGAAACACTTCGAGGCATTGACTTTTGAAATTACCCCAACATACTAACAAAACATCCACATCCGGATTTCTAAAAGATTTCTACTCCTATAAACATTATACAATGGTTTTGTTTTGCAGCAATGTGTAAAAAACATGTCTCTTCCCTTTTTTTATTTTCAACAACTTGCTTTATTTTAAATTGAAAATTGATGGTAGTTCGATCGTGTAAGCAAGTGAAATAAACCGATGAATCACGGCTTTCTTTTGGCGGCTTTCTTTTTAGAAGCGTCCAAGTAAAGCCGCACTTTATCAAAATATGACCGTGATTTATTTTACTAGACATTGACATTGACTGTGACTAAGTCCTGATTGACTTTAATAAAATATAAATATTATTTGAAAATGGCAAATGTACAAATCGCGCAACTTTCCTGTGTATAGAAGGGCAAAGATTCGATGATTTAATGACTAGGCTTGTATTTTATGTTTTTTTGTCGACACGTGTTTCACCTCTGCACGAGGTATCTTCAGGACTTCTACTCTTCTAGCTCTTGCGCGAGAATGGGCATTCACATTGTTTTCTTTTGAATTTGATTATTTTCATAAAAACAAACCTACCTTCACGATACGAATCATCATCATCATACAAAATATCGAAATCGATTGACGTTTTTATGAGTAAAAATCAGTTTTATACTTAAAAGTAAAGGAGTATGATCAGTAGAAGGTGTAAAGAAAAATATACACTATACTGGTGAAAAATAATCACTTCACAATAGTCTTAAAACCCAAGTCCTCAACCAAAGAAACAGTACAGCAATTTTCTACAATATATAATGGTGATGCAGTACATGACTATCTATATATTGTATGTCTTACCACATGGTTGCCCAGAAAGAATCCTCTAGTGTAGTCGACCTTTGTCACCTCGGTGGGGGCCCTCACATGGAGACCCAGTATCTCCCCAAGTATTTTGTGAATGATCTCTAAGCGTGCTTCGTTCGTTTTAGCGCCCTCTTCGCCGAGGTAGTCGCTTGGATCCGCTTCTAAATGTATCTGAAAATAGATAATAAGTTATGCTAGATGATTAAAAATAAAAACAAAAATCCCGATGCATCCCAACGACTTTCAAAGATGCGAAAAACTAATTAAAATTAAGGTAAGTAAAGTGTATTACCGTAAACGTAAACGTAAAAGTAAAGCGTAAACCTTTACGCTAAAATTGCTGATTGGATTTTAATGTTTTAAATTGTCATATGCCTTGAATTGATTTCAAGGCAATGAATTTCTATGACAATGAAATCTTGATTTTGGGAGAAAACTGGTAAAACCACGGTGCGGAATTAGTCATTGGATAAAAAATCTTCTCAAACTCACTTGTGAAAATATGGCAACGCCGTTGTTGGTCAGGTCGGTAGCCTGGAGCAGAGAGGGAGTCCGCCAGGTCTCTTCCGACGCCAGCACTTGGATGTCCAGCTCATGGCCAGGATGACCAGTGTATTTGGACGGCCTAGGCATGTAAATAACATTATATGCAGCGTTTCCACATTAGTAGGCGGACTCTAAGCTCCAATTAAAATATTTAAAAATAATTTTCTAAAAATAGTTTTTATACAACCTTGGAGCTCATAGTACGCCTTCAGGTATCTAAAACCATGCCTGTAACTAGGAAGCATTCATTCGCGCCAACGATTGCATTTTTAATTTCTATTCTATCTACTTGAATAATTAACAGTATTGGTAATATTTCTAACTAAAGATTATTTTTCTTAGGTGACTGAGAAGCTTTCTTTCTTTTCTTTCTAGAAGCATTCTTCAGAGTTTATCACGATCAAAGTTTACCACGAACAAGCAATTCAATGGGCATTAACTGATTTTAAACAACGGTTAAATAATGAGGGTACCTTTCGCGACTATGTTTTGACAAGCACTGACTAACGCCAGTTACGTTTCTTACATTTCCAATAATGTAAACAAAAATAGCGGACCGGCCACAAATTACAATTTTTACTTTCAAAATTACGAGCTATGGTTGGTTATAAGCTGTGTATACACTCGCAGAAACTCGAATGGTTTGGGTAGGCTGGTTGGGGGAAATACACAATACACCCCAAGCGCGACGTCAGTGCAGGTTCGCCCCTAACTCAAATTAGAATTAGATACTCGCGGTTCGGTCGTACGGCGCTCTGCTCTCTTGCATCCGTTCTAGCCGAATAAATGACTGGCTGGCTGACTTTTGTGACACTGAGACTAACCACCACATTTAATGCTAAGCCATAAGCAGCCAACTGACACAGGTGGAACTTCTTCAAATCAACCAATCAAAACCCTTATTAAAACCCACAGTGACGAATTTGGATTCGATGGGAAAAGTTCATTGCTAGAGATAGGTTAGCCGATAAAGCCGCCCGCGCTTTTAGAACATGCAACATAAAATTTACACGCTCCGCAAGAAAAGCACCGCGCGTTCGCGATTTTTCTGGGAGCACAAAGTGGAGCAAGTTATTATTGTAGCGTTTACTCTACTGGAGCAGTTGTAGATGCGCGTAACACATTTAGAGTGCGAACCGCAAGTGGATACTCAGCTTTACACGTCATGTTTATTTACCATTTCGGATTATTTAAAAATACAATTTATATACTTTTCTGTTATAAATGTGGTTTATACTTAATTATTGATGTTAAACATCTGATAGGACAGGGCAGGCCGGTTGGTCGGCGAGTCAGTAGGATTGTTAAAATGGAGAAAGCGCTCAAAAGAATGAGAAAGATATATGCTTGTTAGACCAGCAGTTTTGATGTTTCACACCTACTAGGCATCCTGCGATGGCTAATTTATTTGTGTTATGTGTAAATTATAACAAATTAATTAAATGCTGTTATTATGATAACGAAGCGTGGATACATAAGTCCTTGTTTCTTTTAACTATTTTTAAATATGTAAAAAAAAACCATGCAATGCTACTATCAAAAAAAATAAGGCTTAAAGTAGGAACTGAATCTTAAATAAAACTTAGATCAGGCATCAATCAACTTTGACATTTTGGATAATTTTATTAAAATAATTGCATAATTTTTGCATATTAAATAAATGATCATTCCAAAACTTATGTATACTTCGCGTACCAACACATATTAGCTTCCTGACTTGCTCTGCAAAATTCATAAAAACTTTGTAAGCACAGTTATAGGTTTACCTACACAGAAGAATTGCAAGCGAAACTGCAATGTGCAAGTAGTTAAAAAAAAGCTAGACAAGGGTCACTGTCGGGAATCTGTAGATTATGATTGTAGCAGTATGTAGTAGTATGTATGCAGTAGTATGTTTATAGACTATGTGTGTTTATAATAATCATGTTCTGTTTACTAAACTATTAATCCGATTCTGAGAAATATGTCTATGGTCGCGTCTACACTTGGAATGTTATATATGTTATATATGCTATGACGTCATAGTAAATCGAATATGGCGAATTATAAACTTATTTCAAATACGAATTTATATTTAAAAAAAAACGAATTTAAAGTCAAAAGGAAAAGCTTATAATTTACAGAAATTTATAATTTCCTTATGCAAATAAACTTATCGCATAAAATTTTACACAGACACGATTATTATTAAAAATATTATGCGAGAAATTATACAGCGCAATTTTTGTACATACCAATTTAATTTTAGGTCAAATAAAATGATCTATAAATATACTTTTCGAATATCGTTTAATATCAGAACAGAGAAAGTATTCCACATAACATCGTTAGTTTTCGTGTAATTGAGGAAATCTTAGATTTTTTGCAAAGGAGAATGAAGATAGAAGCACAAGCGTTCAATATAAAAAAAAAATGCTTACTGTCTATCGCTTTCAGTGGAAAACTGTTTCTTGGCAGGAGACGCTTGGTAGCAGAAGATATGGTGCTTCATCTTGACAGACTTCCATTTGTCGAATGTGAATTGTACAACTTCATTCTCGCGGACCTGCAATCAATCGGAATCAAATGTGATATCTGGTTCCGACTCTCCGACTCAAGCATTACAGACGTGGCGCTTCAATCGCATTCCGACCATACATACTATTAAGGTATTCTGTGTACCAATTGATAATGGCAGGTCTGTTAAAAGTTCCAAAATTTCACCATCGGGCCTCAGTGATGGCGCGGACTCTACCTTTTGTCTATAGGTACGATAGTTAAAAAAAATTAAACTACCCACTTCAAAATAAGCAATTTGGTTTACTGGTATGATATATTTTTTCCAGTTATCTTAAACATCAAACCACACACCCGATATTGATGAATTTCTATGGGATGAACCTGAAAGTTTTATTCAAATGAATAAGATTTATTTAAATCGGTTTATATATGATTTTATTCATTATTATGTAAGTATCTAAATCTAAACATTATCAAAAATAAATCTAACGATACCTCGCACTTTAAAAAATCGGTCAAGCTGTTTAGGACGTAGGAGGTAATATAGAAACATAATATAACATACATACACCCAAAAAACATAACCCTCGGACTTGCGCAATCGGATAATACCGTAACTTATTTGTGTCAGTAAAGAACATCAATCACTCCTCGTGGATATTCCGTATTCTAAGCTGTGCATAGTCATAAATTAACAAAATGCCATGTCATTTTATTCGGTACGAATATTAGCTCCGACCGCAACGATGAAAGAATTATGTCTACCCGAAAAATCCATATCTGGCTGTGAGCCAATGAACGTTAGTGCAGCTCCTAACATAAAAGCATGATGAACAGTTTTCGAAGTTTGTCGTAACTACATATTAAAACGCCTTACGTCGTTGTCATTACGGCTGAGACATGCCTATTTTACCTTACAGGGTAGGTAGAGCATCAAAGACCATGAAGCCATTTGCCCGTGGTTAGACGGAAGGGAAACCCTCTGTATTAGAGGGTGAATAGGAGGAAGATGATTAGAGGGAGAATGGAATACGTTAAGTTTGACTTCCACAATAATACTAATCTACCGCTTAATTGAGTCTGTTCCTGGGGTATGGAAGCGATACGGGAGGGGTTATATTACGTCAGTCGGGCGTCAGCATTGCTATTACATGTGAACCCTCCCGTGCCGCTCCCATACCTCAGGAGCAGACACAGTTAAGCAGTTTATCTATAATTTCTTTACTGTTTACTGTAACAGTGGAAAACATGGTGCAATGACGATAAGGTTTATACTCAAAATTGGGTAGAAAATGGTTTATGACAAATATTTTGAAGGTAAACTAAAACCAGCTCCATTTTTTTAAACAATTACGGTCTTACCAAAAAACTTTGTTAAAAATTTTAAAACGTTATTTAACTTTGATCAACGTCTTACATTCTCTGTCTTCTTTCCGCAAGTATAATTACGTGTCAGCAAGAAGTTTACAAAATATGTTAAGCATTGTTTAAAATAACGTTTTTCGGTAAGGCCGTTAGTGGAAATCTATCTTTTTCTCTCAGTCCAGCATGAAATATGTCATCAGTATAAACACATAAATATAGTTTGTATTCTGAAGCTACCCCAACAATTCTGAAATAGTCTTCCAGTGAACATAAACAAGTATATTTCTTGAATGAATCTGCAATATGTTAAAAAACACTCCAGAATACAGCATAGTTAATAGCGCACCAACCACGCCACCGCCTCGAAAGCAGCACACCTATGTCACGCGCCTGTTGCGAGGATTCTTACTGTAATGTATATACTGTACCTCCGCAGTTTTATAGTACGGTAAAACAGCATGCAGCAGGTCAGAGCACAGCGCGAGCAGTCGGCCGCCATCCAGCAAATGAGCAAGCAGCAGCGGTGCGCCACGGCCCACGCACCCCGCTACCGCCACGAGCGCGGCACGCCCTCGCCACGCGCCCGCCTCGAGCGCCTCGCGGCTGATGCTGTATAATGTGTACCTGGACACACGACACACCCTCATATTACAATATACGATACTACAAATACTCAATCACTGGCTGCAAATGGAGCTGTAGAAGGGGATAGAACACCCAAAAGAAAAAAAAGAAAATATCAAGTTCCTTACCGACCCGATAGATTTGGAGGTAAAGATCGCCATTATTTATTAACAATGAAAATCTTTACATCGAAATATATCGGTCACGTGACACTTTAGCGTATCGAATTATTTGTCATTTTTCTTTGTGTAAGTGTCTCCCACCCATATCTACTACTATCACTGTGTAGATAAACTTTGTAAAAAAAAAAAACGGCGGTTGGAAATACCTATTTCCACAGAAAATGTTCGAACCCCTTTCACGCGCACATCGGCGTTAGTATGAGTTTACCGCAGATTAGCTATGCTATGGCTACATCTGCGCTGACTGGAAAAGTAACTAACTGTATAGTAAGTAGTATTTCCAAAATGTTATGAGTGGCGAGACAGGTAAGATGTTCGCCTGATGGTAAGTCCCACACAAAAAATACCTTATAAACTTCAAAACTGATTTATTCTAGACAGCAATTACAGTTCTAAAGTCCAGTCACGGTTTAGGAAGAATTTGGTACATTAACCTGTTATTACCCGTCTCGGTTGCTCTCGAGTAAATATATAGCCGTCGCGCTCACATTGCGACCGCCCGTAACTACTAATGCCTGTAACATAGGAGCAACAGAGACAGACAACAAATAACAAATTAATGTATGAATTTCTTCCTTTTTTAACGATTTTATCCACTCTTATCACACTAAGATAACGTAAACTTAGAGCCAAAATTCACTAACTATTGCTATATTTCACGCGATAGTCATCTTAGGTGTAGCCATAGCATAACAGATTAGTTTCAAGTCATCTAGAAAAGCAGTATTTTTGTCTTTTTGCTTTGGAAGTATTATTCATACAAGCAACGTAAACAAAGCCAATTATTTGCATTATCTCTTGATGTACATTTTCCGAAAAGATCATAAAACTTCATAGAAATGTACAGAACATAGAAATGTACAGTGTGCTTTGAACTTATTGGAAGTTATATTAGAAGTGTAAGGGTGGAGTCACACACGTTACAAGTACAATCACGCTCCAATATGGTCAAGATGAACTTTTTTTCATCAAATTAGGTGGTCAACTATACTATGTATTCCATTCATATAAATAAATCCTCCACCAGATAGTTATGGTTGTAAAGCGTGTGAACAAGCCCTAAGTACTTAATTCAATAATGCTTGTGTTATGATGTTCTGTATAAGTGTTTTTTGGATTTTATATACCAAACAGATGTAGAAGTGTTATGTTATTATATTAAACATGCCGTTGCAAAATAAGAACTGGAGTGATCTCCAGTTCTTTCGGTCTAAATGGATGTTTTATCAAATAGTGAGTTAAATTAAAATTTACAAGAAAAACATCACACCACTTTCAGGTTTAGAGTATATGCAATCTACAAAACTAATGCTGTCCAATTTTACAGAAATCCGAGACAGCAAAGCTTGCAAAAGATAACAAAATCTCGCAAAGTAATATCAGTCTGTACCCAGAACAAAATATTGCCGGCACTCAAGACAGCATTCAATGTGCGTTTGATTGATGCAGTCTACAGCAACTTACCATCAGACGGGCCGACTGCCTGTCTGCCGACTTTAAAATAAAAAAAAGGATTTTACTAACTGGCCAATTCGGAAAATAATTTCAAAAGAACTACAAGGCGCGATAATTTTTCTTATTGTTGTGATGGTGATTGTGTATGGGTACAAGCTATTTTTTATTATGAAAATATGTCAATAAAACAATAACTTACCTATCGCAATCCAATACTTTCCTAAGGGAAGATTCAAGATTATCTCTAGCGGCTATGCTATCAGAATATATCAACACATTTGGTGATTTTGTATTTACTAGTGGACGGGAACTTTTCACAGACTTTGGTGTGTTTTGCTGAGATGTGGATGCTCTCTGAGGCTCTTCCTTCACTGTTGGGTATGTGTCTATCTGAGAGTGAGGCCTTTTAGGCCCGGTAGAACTCACTACTCTTTTGTGTGTGGTAACCGATTTGATCTGACTAGATATGTTAAGCAAAGAAGTGGAAAGTGAGCTTGTGCCTTTTTTCAGATCTAATTTTAGACTAGATTTCTTTGGTGTAATGTTGTGCTGGATTTCCACTGTAACATTTTCTAGAACCACTTCCTTATCTCCTTGCTCTTGTGGTACAATTTCTGATTCTGGATTTTCTGGAGATTGAGGTATTGCTATTTGAAGTACTTCAGTTTGTATTGTTCCTATTTCATAATTTTCTGTTGGTTTATCAAACTCATCTTCTGTTAAAGACTTGGTTGTGTTCACGCTGACATCAGCTAGTGACACTGGTCTTCTGATCTGTGTTGGTTCTGGTAGAAGTTCAGTGCTTCCATTCAAATGAGCTGTCGTACTCCTAGCATCAGATTTGATATCTACAACTTTGGATAGCTTTCTTAGCAGTGCAGCATGTACAGGCCACTGGAAATCGCCCAAGGGGTTTTGGAGGCTGTGCTGAATGTCACTTTTTAAACTTCTCATTGAAGCATCTGTTGCTTTATTAGCTTCTCCAGTAATTTGGACAGCTAAAAGAATAAAAACTAGCTTTTGGGGAAAATATACTAATCACGATGATTCATTAATTCATATATGATTCAATAATAATGAATATACGATTCAATAATGAATATATGATGGTGATGATAGTTTGATTGTAATTAAAAATTTAAACCAAGCATACCTACAAGGTAATACTGATCTGCGAGAGTTCTACAACTGTAGAGTGGTTATGCACTCATATCTTGTACATGTATCCTCACTTGCACTAATACTATCCTTGTTGTATGATAGTGAATTATCCAATGAGAGGGCATAATTCTTGACAACATTTGAAAGAATTTATATTGGTGAACTGACTACCTTAACAATGATGATGATGACAAGAAGGTTTACAGGTATATACATACTTTGAATCCTTACAACAGGTAAACTATGATCTATTACAAATTCTCCTCCCACAAAATTGAAGCCAATAACACTGAGACGTTCAATGTTGGTTTTAAACACTATAGCAAGATGAGTTCCTGCTTTCCATGCTACTGGCTGCCCCATTGACTCCAACTGCAAATTAAAACATGGGTAGCATTAGTTTCTTTTTGGAATAAAGGTGATTTATTGCCACTCAGGCACATGTTGCTTAGAAGCAACAGTCAAAATTTTTGTGACTTTTTCTGTCATTTATAAATATACACAAAATTGTCCCTTATAATATATTATACACATGGCAATAATATGTATTAATTAAAATATGTCGAATTAATCGAACAGAGTTCTTCTTATAGAGCCCTGCCGAAACATATAAACTGGCTTTGTTAAGTAATTGTTGTAAAACAATTTGCCCATTGCACAATAATTTATTTGGCACACATTTTATTTCATCTTGATAATAATTATCAATGATGCAATCAACATAAGCATAACTTAAAATATTATTTTGTCTGGCTGCTAAGTCTGCCGTTGATCATGAGTAGAGATGGGCAATAAATAACACTATTATTTTTATTTTTTTTCAATTGACACAAGATAAGAGTAAAATAAGTTTATTTGTAATTATGTATACGTAAGGGTCTAGTTTCACACTTCTGAATATATTTAGCATAAAGAAAACTTCAGAAGTACATTCTCTCAAAGGACAGACTATAGAAATATTAGACACAGAATTCACTACACTTATAGTCTAGTCAACTATACCTATCTTAACAAAACAGGGTATAATGAAAACTATGATACTATAACTTACCCTGATTACATCCTGATTTTTATCATGAGGATCCAGTTCACACTCAAAGAGAACATCTACATCCAAGTCTGATACAGGTGACAGTTCGCTAGATCCAAGTGGCAAGCCTCCAGCACAAGACACCCAGTCACTGATCTCAATACACTGCATAGGCTTCATACTGCATATCCTCGTCGCATTTGTATAGTCCAGTAAATCACACAAATACGCGTTCTTTGGATTAATACAAAGTTTAGAACTTAACGTTGGTGTTTCTGAAATAAGGCGAGATATTACATAAACTTTTGGCCAAGTCTTGACTAAGTAACAAATTGTAATTTCGAATCAAACCTGCAGCATTTTCAGGAACTTTACAAAACACAACACTCGTGTTTCCGCTCAAAAATTCTAACAAGCGAGCGCGGAAAGAACGGATGCGCCAAGTTTTTATAAAAGTCATTGCGATGTATATTGGCGTAAAGAGCATGGTCACACACAAACAAGCACTTTCTGCTTGAAATTATTTAGGTAGCGTTTATCATTTCATCGATCACTTGTTTAACATTATTTGCTAGGCAAAAAATTGCAGCAAAATTGGGTTATGGTTATTGATTCTAAAGTCCACTTGCAGTAGGTAAACGGCATGAAATGTATACAAATATAAAACAACAAATGATATCTTGGTAGCCTGATAATATTTTCAGTCATCTAAATTACATTATTTATCGAGTTTAATTGAACTTAATTATATAAATTCGCATCGCAAAGTTATCCGAAAATTTCAATTTCACGTAAAATCTAACATGAGTTTCTTTTTACGTATTTCATGCAAAGAGAATGCGTTACGATTTGTGAATATATTTTTTCCTTTTTTGCTGAAAAGTAATGCCAGTTAAAAGAATATTATATTAATTGTTGGTCCACGGATTAGAAGCGTGCATTAAATTCAGAATTTCTTATTGTTGCTTTAAAATTAGGTCGATTAATATGACGATTTGTTATTGGAAAAGTTTCTGATTAATTATTTGCTTACCTTACGTAGTACGAAACGTAACAATTAATGTTAGTGTGTCAAGATCAAGGTCAATTCTGTCAAAATGTATTAATAAACTACGTTCAAAAATAGTTACTATTTTTTAGAGTTGTGTTCGAAATAAATCGAATACTTAGAGGTTGAAAGTAATGGCGCGGATGTCTGTAAATGATTAAAATCCTGCTAGTCTTGAAATTTCTTATGTCTATGGGAATTGTCAAATCACGACAAAATTCTGCTCCAAATAACATTGACGTTAACGCTCTGAACAATATTTTTTCTACTGCATCTGTTATTCCAGATGCGGTCAAGAAATCTACTATCAACTATCTTTCTGCTATTTCACTTCCCGACTGTTCTCCTTTTGAATTTAATCCATTCACCGAATGTGATGTTAATTAAGAGAAGTATAATATCGATCGCATCCAACGCGGTTGGCGGTGACAGCATAAGTCGGAACATGCTCATGCCTATCCTTTTTATCATCATTCCTATCCTCTGCAATATTTTTAATGACTCCACTTCCAGTGGAGTATTTCCAACAAGTTGGAAAGATGCTCAGATCTTACCTCTGCCGAAAAAAATCAATCACAAGACTTTTTCCGAATACCGTCCTATTTCCATTCTTCCTTTCTTATCCAAAGTCCTTGAGCGTCTTGTCCACAAACAGTTAACGAATGTCTCACTAAACAAGACCTCCTTAATCCTTTCCAATCCGGTTTCCGTCCTGGACATAGCACTGTGACTGCTCTTATCAAGATCAACGACGACATATGCTTGGGTATGGATGACGGTAAGTTTACTGTTCTAGCTCTGCTAGACGTCAGTAATGCTTTTAATACCGTTAATTTTGATATTTTATTATCAGTATTACGGTCTCTTAAAATATCTCCATCGGTGGTCGATTGGTTTCGCAGTTATCTTTACGGTCGCCGGCAATTAATTCGCATCGATGATATTTTATCAGCTTGGTGTCATATTGTTGGTGGCGTACCACAAGGCGGTGTTTTATCTCCTCTTCTTTTCGCAATCTTCATTAACTCTATTTCACAACGTCTTACTTCTCCCTACCACCTTTATGCAGACGACCTCCAAATTTATCTTCAAACTCATCCTAACGAGCCTGACTCCGCCATCTCTGCTATCAATGCTGACCTACGCCAGATTATTGAATGGAGCAATTCATACGACTTACAGGGCAACCCCACGAAAACACAATCTATTATTATAGGTAGTCCTCATATGATATCTAGAATTGACTGGAATTCGATTCCTAGTGTAGTTTTTGACGGAATTGTTATACCTTTCAGTGAATCTGTAAAGAACCTTGGAGTGATATTCGATCGCACCTTAAGCTGGGATATGAACATTAAATTGCTCAGCTGCAAATTATTCTCATCAGGCGGATCACTAAGAAGACTTCGTAATTTCTTGCCTAGGGCTACTAAAGTTGCGCTTGCACAATCTCTTCTTCTTCCTATCCTTGACTATGCCGACGCCTATGCTATCCTGATCTCACAGAAAACCAATTAGACAAACTTGAGCGTCTTCAAAATTATTATATACGATTTATATTTGACTTACGCAAATATGATCACATCTCTCAATTTCGCGAAAAACTCAAGTGGTTACCAATTCGCCTTCGACGGAATGCTCACACTTTCTCTTCTTTATAACATCTTATTTAACCCCTGTACCCTGCGCTATTTGAAAGAGGATTTCACCACTCTTCCCATCCCCTACCTCTCACATCTAAAGATACCCTCTCTCTATAGACTCCTTCTTCACGTTGTGTTACTTTTTATGGTAAGTCGTTTGCATTCCAGGCAGTTCAGCTATGAAACACTTTACCAGAGACAATCAGAAAATCTCCTTCGCTCGCTATTTTTAAAGAACGGGTCAAGTCGTTTCTTATGTTTGGTCTAGTCGCTAAATAACTTTTGGTTTGTCAAATTATGCTTATTTGTTTTAAGTATGTTTTTGTAATGTATAACATTTTGTTGTATTTATTGTTATATTAAATTATTAGATATATTTATTACTATATTTTTCCTCTCTATATAAGTATTAGTATGTAATTAGTATTAGCATGTACATATATGTCATTATTAAGTTTATAATGTTACTTGTTTAATATCCCGTTGCACACCCCGTCTGATTTATCTTTTTCTTCATCCTATGGTTGCCCGGAAGAGATCGCTTTTAGCGATAAGGCCGCCTGTTGTTGCACTAGTATATTTAAGTACTTTGTTATTACTTATAAGGTGTGTACAATAAAGAGTTTATCTATCTATCTATTGAATATGAACTAAACAACAAGTCATCGCAAATCAATTAAGTGATCTACGAGTATGTTATTACTAAGGTCGGCTAATAGGGTATTTTCTCTTACGACTCTTTGGTCATCCTCATCAGTTGATATGCAAATATCAAAGCAATCTGTAGCGCTGTTGGCAAATTCAACCGTGTAGTTATTAGTTATTGCTAATTTATAGTTTTAAAAAAACCGTCTTGAAACTGCGTAATTTTGTTTTAAATTAAAAACCAAACTACTGAACCGATTTTGATGTTATGTACATCTGAAGTATAAAATTGAATCATCGAAATTAATTCATAATCAAATATATAATCGTGTAACAAACATACAGTAGAATTGAGAACCTCCTCTTTTTTTAAAAATCCCGTCTATTTTTGAGCCGAATTCTCCGACTATAGTTTCAACCGCATATGGCGGTCTTTTTCAAAAGGAGCAGCGCAGACGTCACTCCCGAAGGACGTCTCGTCTGGTACTATAGTCGGAGAATTCGTCTCCGTTTGTTCAAAATAAAAATGTGATTTTTAATTGCCGACCCAAAAAGAGGGGTGTTTTATGTATCTGTGTATTTATGTGCCTGTCCATAACATCCTCACGGTACGATTAATCTAAGTAGTTTTTTATGGGATCAAAATCGGTTAAGCCGTTTAGGCTATAGGCGATCATATAGAAACATACATACATATGAAATACATAGCCCTCCTGCTTACGCAGTCGGGTAAAAATGTTTTTGTATTGCCTATCCAAAGACAATCCATACCATATAGTAGACGAAAAAAAAAAAACGTCCACTTTACATGTAGGAGAGCTACCCTAAAAAAATATTTCACACTTTTACTTTACCTACCACTGTCGGTGTAATACCATATTACAGCTTTCTAATATCTAATAAGAAGCCTTGTCTTAGCAAAAAGATTGGAAAGTTCGGATAGATACGGCGAACTACAAGGGTTCCTTGTTGACTACGAAATCCTAAATAAAGCAAAAAATTACGATTCCAATCTGTAAAAAAAAAAGATAATCGAAGTCAGACAGTGTTTGGTTTGGTTGCAATACATTTTCTCATTTGTGCACGGTAAACCACGGTAAACGTTAATCTTTTTTTATTTTATTTAAAAATTTGAGCTCCACAGACTCCAGGGTCCGTGCCTTTTATAAGCTAATACATTTTTTTAACTAACTTTACATTTTTTTTAAACTAGCATACAAGAGGAAGACGGATATAACATGAACACTTAACTAACATTTATCTTAAACAGCAGCAGCGAGCGCATCCGCTAATCTGAAAAATTCCCTTGACAGACAACACGGATGATAAGAACAGATGATAGATGTTCATAAATCATTTTCGCACCTATTTTACTTTGTATCTCTACTCTAGATAAATCGCATAAAATGTATTTTCAAGGCTAGATTGGATATAATAAATCTTCTAGATCGACGTACTCCATTCTCGGCCATACCATCAGGCGAGCTGGAGGTCAAACGTAGTTTGTGTATAATTTTTTTTTTACTCTTATAGAATAACGTTGCAGTTACTCGTATAACTCGTATAGATCCTTACCGAAAAATGTTACTAACTTTAAGCGACGTCTTATAAGTTCTCTGTATTCTTTCCGTAAGTGTCATTACGTGTCAGCCAGAAGTTGACAAAATATGTTAAACATTGCTTAAAGTTAAGTAACGTTTTACGGTAAGGCAGTAAATTACCATAGTATAGTCATAGAGAGATTTTTTAGAGACGATCAAGACGCGTGTTGCGTGTTGCTCATAACATTCCGAGCTCCCCAGGCTTTTAAGTTTCAACAGTACAATACAGTTGAAGAGGTAGTGGGCAGAGCTGCAGGGCATAGCACGCAGAATTGATGGCCGATGAGACCGAAAAGTTCTCGAGTGGAGATCACGCAACGGCAAGCGCTGCGTAGCTAGACCAGTCACATGGTGGACAGGCAACCTCATACAGTGGCAGGAAGACGTTTGATGCCAGACGGTCCCAACCGGACTTTTTGGAATTGAAAATAATGCAAAAGTAAAAGGTAAGTAGGTACCAAGACAGTTTCGATTTTTTTTTATGAACCTACCTTTTTATACCTACCTACCTACTATAACTATGTCATGGGACAGTGTAGGTTCATAAAAAAATGCTGGACAAAATTCTCCACTACTTAGGCATGTAGGTACCTATAAGTAATATGAAATAGTATTTGGCTAGTTTGCAGTGGCCGGAAACTGAAAGTTACTAGGGTTGGGTGGGCATTCAATGGGAGAGGTATATGTCCAGCGCAAAAACAATTTATTTCTATGGTCCAGAACTAGACTTGGAGGAAAAGTAGATGGTGATAACAAAATATGTGAACAAGGTTCCACTTGTTATCAATCACAATAGCAGATCAGAATTCAGAAATCAAAAGGGAACTAACAATTATTGGATCTTGTTTACAACCAACTTTCGGACCTTCCACGATAAAAGATAAAACCATTCAGTTATAAATTTATTTACATTGCTTTAGTAGAAGGCTAGCACCCACGTCGAGTGCACGTTCGCCCAGATCGTTCGTAGCGAAGCGGTGTCCTAACACAACATTAATGACATATACCATGGAGTTAAACTACGTAGCCGCTCTTATAAAGCACGATGTGAACCACAACGTGAAACATTGCTTCAAATCTAAGAAACCTTTCGGTAAGTAATGACAGTTTCGAACAATGGATTACCTACTAATAGACTAATAATATACTACCTGCGGAACCGATCTAGCTACCTTATTTTTATGACTTTTCGCATTGCATCTTTGACGAATTCTTTATTGATCCAGAATCTACACAAAGAGTGAAATACCTATGCCATTAAAATATTTACTTATGAGTGTTTTAAATCATTTGTGCGTGTTGTGTAAATGAAAACGTAATTACGTTTGTAATTACAAAGCACAGAAAAAAATGGGGGTCCGTTGCAAGGATATGTATCTATGCTTTGGAAATGGAAGAAGTCTGTTCTCGAAGTGAATGCACGGAACGCACAAGATTAGTACTTAAGTAATTTTTGTAGGAATTCTGGGGAAAATAGTCATCAATACTATTTAATTTAACGTGGATTTAATATTTGTGTCAACTGTTTACTTAACAAATCTATATCACAAGAAAAATACCTAACCTCAATCTGAATCAAAATGGAATTTTGTGTGAAATATGCGTAATATTATTGTCGAGATTCCTTACGTACAGATTTGTCGTAAGTACATTCGGACAGTGTATCCCAATTTTATTTCTAACTAATGAAAGCGAAAGTACGTAACTCTGCCGTCTGTCTCTATGTTTGTTACCTCTTCACTTAGACCTCTACATCAATCGTTATAAAATTTGGCAAAGGATTCGTTAGGAATAATATTTATTATCATCTTCATCACCGTTTTTCATCACTACACGGGTGACACCGCTGGGCGCACCTAGTATTTAAATAAATGTGGAAATGCGTGGACAGATGGCTTATGCTCAAGATAAAAAATATCATAATTATCTGTAATAATACCGTGGTTGCCTGGAAGAGATCGGTCTAAGCGGTAAGGCCGCCAATGAAGAGTCTAACCATGGTCATATTTTCATTTATTTTTCCTATATATTGTGATCTTAATAAATAGTTATTAAAAATCATTCTATAATACAACTGTCAAAAATTAATAAATTTGGTAAAGTACGAGTTTCACTCACCTTTCTAAGAATATTTTGTAACTTCACATATTTTCTACAGTAGCCTGAAACGCTAGGCGTTCACAATATCGAGAATACAATATCAAGTTCAAATAAGTAAGTGTTACAGACCTATTTTCAACCGACTTCAAAAAAGGAGGAGGTTCTCGTTATTGTTATCACGTAAAATTATCGTCCGTAAACCGACTTTCCAGACAACCATTTTTAGGCTTCCGTACCCCAAAAGGAAAAAACGGAACCCTTATAGGATCTCTTTGTTGTCCGTCTATCTGTCTGTCTGCCCGTCTGTCCGTCCGTCCGGGTGTTAAGACCTTTATCTCGGGAACGCGTGAAGGTATCGTGTTGAAATTAAAACCATATACGCAGATCCATAGTCTCTTGCTGCAGAAAGAAAAACAAAATTTCTCAGTTTTCGTATAAAAAGTTACAGCCGAAAATAACGTAAAAACGCACATTTCGACACTCACAAGGGAATCAAAACCTATGGGGTACTTCCCGTTGACCTAGAACTATGAAATTTGGCGAGAAGCATTGTGTTAGAGTAGGGAAAAATCCGAAAACTGGAAATTTTTAATTTAATCACAAAAAATAGCGTCTTTATGCAAGGAATCCAAATTAGGGTCCAAATTTTAAAGTTCTTTAACCGTATCATGTGGGGTATCATATGAAAGAGTTTCATTAGCATAAGCTAAAACAGGGTTTTAAATATTTTTAAGATGTGTATTTTTCGGTTTATGAAGGAAAATATATGATTTCCCCCTTTTATCTACTAGTTTGTACGGAACCCTCGGTGGGCGTGTCTGACTCGCACTTGTCCGGTTTTATTTTATGTAGAAATAGGTTTGCGTTTGACCGCCAGTCTGATGTTAATCGACGTTGCGGTCTACGATGAAGCGCGCATACCTAGAAGAAATCAACAAACTTGTACTATGTAGAAGGATCGGGCATACTTTTTATTTCAAAAAAATTACAGTTCCTGTGGGATACACCAAATAATAACAACATAATCAATGACCACGCGGGTGAAACCGCGAGGTGCAACTAGTTATAGAATGTGGCGATATAAGCGGTCTCTATGTATATTTTTATTAACGGAAGGCTTAACGGAATCTGAAATAAGAGTTTGAATTAAATGGGAAGATTAATCAAAAATACTTGGCTAACTTTTACAAGTCACAGCGCTCCCACTACAAAACTTTAAAAATCATTAAATATATAAAAACAACATTTGATTAGACAAGTATTGAATTACTTAAAATAATTCAAAGTTTCGAATAAAAATATTGAAATAAATACCTAATAATAACATAAACGTAGATAACACAACGGTAATAGCTCTTTTGCAGTCGGGTTAGTTTTTTTTTAATACTACTTGTTTCAATTACATTTGTATAAATAAGAATTTGTTTAGATCAAAATAAAATGATTGTGAACGTAACGATTCATACAGTAATTTTATATCTTGAAAAATGTTAGAAATGGTGACAGAAGACTTTCCTATGGCACCTTATAGAAACATCTATTGTATTGAAACAAATGAATGCATAATGAAGTTCATCGAACCCCTTGATTTGTTTACGCATAGTGACACTGTTTGCTCTGCGATATCAAAATTGCGTAAATTAATATGTTCTAATTTGTTAAAACTAGAAATACGTGACTGGAGTCGTACAGTCGACCAATGGCCCGCGTAGAAAAGCCAACATTAGATACTAGTCGCTCTTGCGCACAACACGGAAAAGATTGGCCCAGGGACCACGGTAGAGGACGAAGCCAAGTGCTTGGCGAAGTAAAAATACCTATCATAGTGATGTGTTTTCTTACAGTGAACAGAAAAGAGGAAGTGATGGCGATCAAAAGCAAGTTTCCTACTAAAATACCGGTAAGTCGGAAAACATTATCGATCTATTGACTTTCAAGTGATGATTCAACCGGTTACAAAAAAATTATGCCTATATTTTTTATTTAAAATATAAAAAATCCGCCATGAAAAATATGGCTGAACATATTTTTTAATCATAGGACAAGCGCGACTACTCTCAAGCTAGTCACTTTGCAATAAAAAAAAAAACGGTACATCCATCTGGTACGTACGATGTTATAACAGTCACGGCGAAGGCCACACGTCCAATAAATATTGTGATACGCGACTATTTATTCCATATCGTGATATATGTAAAGTATGAAAACACACGTCAAAATAACAACTCCCCTCTTTTTAACCCCCGACCCAAAAAGAGAAGTGTTATAAGTTTGACGTGTGTATCTGTTTGTGGCATCGTAGCGCTTAAACGGATTGACCGATTTTGATATAGTTTTTTTGATTGACAGAAGATTTCATCGAGACATCAAAATCGGTTCAACCGTTTTATATGTCAGGGGGTTTTTTAGTTTTCTAAACTTATTTTTTTTCTTTCAGTTGATCGTAGAGAGATATCATAAAGAAAGGAATCTACCAGTTTTGGACAAATCAAAATTCTTGGTCCCAGAAGACATCACAATGTCCCAATTTTTGGTCATCATCAGGAATAGGATTAAAATTAAACCAAATCAAGTAAGTTTTAGGTATTTGGCTTGACGCGCTGCCGCGAATCCAGATTGATAATTATAAAATTAATTTAATTAGAACTTTAACATATATGTAGTTGCGTGGTATGCACTTTGATCTAGATTATAATTCGATTCTAGACCAATTATTTTAATATACTACCAATAAATTTAATGACTGAACTCTAGATAGAAAGGATAGTGTACCTACCTCCTTATTACTGTACCTTAGTAAATCTAAGTATATATTTAAAATAAGAATAGGTTCTTATTTTAAATATATACTTTACAGTGAAATTTGAAATATATACTTTACAGTTGCATATAACTGTGATCTCAACGATCTAGGTTTTTTTAATATCATATAGAGGATTTTCATTTACCCAGTTTCCCAAATAGGCATGTTTGATACAGGGTAAAGGCGAGGCCAAACTAGTGTAATTTTTTGAGTTATGAGTCGTGTTTCTTAGTTTGCTGAGGCCAAACGAGCGCCAATTTTTTGCTCTTGCTCATAAAATTGCGCTCGTTTGACCTCAGGTGTAGATTTAACTAAAAACGACAAATCATTTTGCGTCGCCGACTCGCCGTGTGGCACAAAACCGAATGCAGCATAAATTACGAGACTCATAAGTTAAAAACCTGATAAATTAAAATAAATAAATAAATATTGGTGTACATTTCACATAACACCACCTAGCCCAAGTTAAGTAAAGCTTGTACTATGGAAACTAGATAGTTGATATAATACATATGTATATACTTTTTTTTTTGTAAATACCTACATATGATACATAGAAACACCCAGACACAGAACAAACATCCATAATCATCACACAAATGTTTGCCCTGGGTGGGGATCGAACCCACGACCTACACCTTAGGAGGCAGTCGTACTACCACTGAGTCATGAGGTCTGTCAATTGTCTGAGTTACAAAGTCTTTATTATAAAGGTAAACATCGAAAAAAGTCTATGAAACTAAATGTCAATTAATCTCCAGTAACAAATGTACTTCAATTTAAAATTATCCGGACACCATTGTATTTATGACTAGGACCCACTTAACCAGGTTTCATGTAGTTTTACAAAACATAGTCACTTCGTGATAAGTAATTTAGTAACAAGCAACGTTAATTGATAGTAATTACAAAGATAAACATAATTATAATTGTAGACTTGAAGTCGTCATAATAAGTCAACATTGTATCTCCAATGTTCAATTCTCACTAACAGTCCAGTACCAGCATCGGTATCGCATGGAATTAGAATACCGTAGCGTACTACATACATTTCCATTCCAGAATGATAGAGGCGGAGATATAGTTTCGGAATAGAATCGCTACAGCAGTTTAAATATGAGTGAATACCCAACAAGATAACAACAACAAGTAAATACGACCTGCCGGCTCGACCGGACGGTTCAGTACTTTGCCGCCTGTCTGAAGAGATAAGACCTTACAGATACAAACTTAAAAGGCCTATTAGCTATACCTTATGTTTTATCGGGCCCTGGCGGCAGGGACATATTGGTGTAATAAAATACAAGACCCGTTAGACAGGGCCCGAGAAATCGGGTAGGGTTGTTACCCTAACCTTTTAGGCCGTGCACAAAGCACGCATCTATCTCTCTCGCGTATCAAAAAAAAATTACATTTAAAATTACCAATTGACGATATTATAAAAGTGTGAGACAGTTTTGTTTAATTAGATAGGAGAAATGTTTTAAAAAAAATATCAAAATTCAAGTCAAAATCAAAATTTTATAATAATCATCATCACTGTTCACAGCTTTCATCAAACCGCGAGCACAGTTAGCTGTGTACTTACAAATACACACCCGAAAAGAATTTCTTCTTGCGCAGTCGGGTAAAAAGCCCCTTTTTTATAATTATGGTCTATTCCAGGCATTGTACCTGATAATAAACAACAGATCCATGTTGAGCATGAGCCTCACCATGGCTCAGGCATACGAAGCTTTCGGAGACGAGGATGGCTTCCTGTACATCACATACGCTTCTCAAGAGGTCTTCGGATATAAAGACAGTAAGAAATTATATGTTTAGCATCATCGTCATCTCAGCCTCAGGATACATGCCTCACCCATTAATTTTTTAAAAGATCGCATGGAAGCAGTTTGCATACAGCGATTTCCCGCCAGTAGTATGAGGTTGCCTGTCCACCTAGTGGGTGGTCTTACTTTTCGACCCCATCGGCCGTCAGTTCTACGTGTATGTGCCCTGCCCATTGCCACTTCAACTTGGTAATCCGCAAGAAATTACACACTGCTCATGAATTAATAATTACTCTAAGTTGTCATTCCTAAAAACTAATATCCAATAAAATACTAAGTAAGCAATGCTTATCTGCCTTGAAATATCGGTAATTTGGAAGTATAGGGGCGAGAGATGATGATAAATATATTTTATTTTTATCAGACTAAAGACTACTACAACTGCTAAATCAGACTTATGAGTCTATACGACACGGGAAAGATAACGCGAAACCAATATAAGCAGCTAGTGTTGGGTAGATCTATCTTACAAATATTATATGTAGTAGTTTTGTATGTATCATTGGCGTTGTTGTTTTTCTTGGCATCGTTTTGTTATCGTAGTTTTTCTTGAGAGTATTTATGTCTTTAAAAGCCTATTGCGATAAAGCTCTCTATCTCACTCATTACTTTCCACATTTATGTCACTTGTTTTGCATTTATAGAGATACATAGGTAAATCCTTTAAGAAGTGCTCTCGACAATAATATTACACATATTTCACACTTAATTCCATTTTAACTTCACCAAGCTTACACACAAAAAAATAGAAATTAATATATTTTTCACTAAGTACTACTATTGACTTTTTTGTATCAAATTTTATCTGAATCTATATTTAAATTAACTGTAAGTATAACATATTTATTGTGTTATTGTTGGTATCCTGCACGCACCCATTTTATGTGAACTTACGTAAAATTTTACGTACCTACGGGTTTTGATATGTGGCCTATGTGTTTACAACTTATTTTGAAATGTTTCAGATATATCAGGGAAAGGTACAAAAGAAGTACTAGCTATCAGGCACAGATTCCCAAATAAAGTGCCGGTAAGTCTTTCAAAAGTTTTTTATTCATCCTAAACCATTCGTATTCTACTTTTTTATAGTTTTTGTTAATTGTTCCGGTCATTTCGCAGATATTCGTCGAAAGATATTCAAGAGAACGCGAAGTTCCCGTACTCGAGAGGAATAAGTTTCTAGTCCCACAGGAACTAACCATGTCCCAGTTCCTGTATATTATCAGAACAAAGATGAAACTAAGAGACTCGCAGGTAAGAATACGTTTCGTTAAGCTACACAGTGGAGAATTACTCTAGTGATTGTGGGACGTCCTCCAAAGGGGATAGTCCTTCTTGCGGACAGCGGTAAGCATCGGGGTCCGTTATCCTCCAGGACAAATAGTCTTGGAGGTTGTGAAACCCGATGAACTGATGTATTTCACTGCAAAAAACTGTTATCCGTCAGCGGACATCAAGCCGGAACACGGCTAAGCCATTTTACGGCATGGCTTTGTCCGTGGATAATATGGCAACAAGCCAGGGCCGAAGCTTACTAATATACCAAGAAGTTGTCACACACCGGCCAGGGATCACTTGTTTCGTGCTCCATGAGGAATCGGTCTTTAAGGTAGGTCTTCCCACAAATGAGGGCGACATGTTCCCCGACATATGTTTTATCATAATAAAAAAAAGAGCGAACTCATATGCTAAATAAGCGAGACCGAATTTCGTCACAACCTGTCGATTCTCTAAACTAAGTGACAGCGCAAGTGAAGTGAGGCCCTAAGTGAACTTGTCTTTTTCTTATGTATTACTGCAGATAATATCAAAATAACTAACCGAAAATGGAAGTACCTACATATGGTCACTCGATATTTTAACATTTCTCTTAATTTTCAGCTTAAATTCACTTAGTGTCTCACTTCACTTGCAAGGTCATTTAACTTAGAGAATCGACGGCCAGATTAGATAAATGTTTGTAAGTTGCGAACTGGCAGGACGTCCACCAGTTTCGGCTTCTATACCGTCTATAAATATAAACGGACTCGCTGTTCGGTTGCTAACGCCATAGTTAGAGATAGAACTTCCGATTGATAAACATAGGCCTGGTGGACGGGTCCAACGACCTCATACATTTGAACGTGCTGAGAAAATTGACGGAAAATAATTGACACTTTTTATCAATGCAATAGTAACGCGCTTGAAGACTTTTTAGTTTTCCTCGAATTTCCGATAAAATTGTAAAATTTAAATTGTTGAAACGCCAATAATCTGTACTCATCCTCCATAGTATTAACTTGCCCCCCCGGGGGGGGGGGGGTTAATATTACTTGCCCCCGGGGGGGGGGGGGGGGGGTTAATATTATGTTAAGTTAATATTAGGCCTAGCCTAGTTAACATGGCCTAGCCCCCCTAGGCCATGGGCTGGCGACGCCCTTGCCACATTCTTGTTACGTACTGCACAAGAATGGAATTCTTTGCCGCCATCTCTGTTTCCTGAGACCTACAATCTTGGAATTTTCAAGGCTAGAGTGAATCTAGAGTGAGCTCGTCGATCTAGAAGATCGACGAGCTCACTCTATCCTCGACCAAATCATCACTTAACATCAGGCGAGTTGGTGGTCAATCGTAGATCTATCTTGCGTAAAAAAAACTTTCCGGGCATCTTTGCCCTTCTCAAGTGACAGGCTTACCAACGAACATTTATTATATATCTATTTATAGCAAATACTTAGGTTTATCTTTATTATGTATGTAGACATTTCGAACTTATAAGTAGGGTATTACAGACCTAGGTCGAATCAGATCAATCAATCAATATCACTTTATTGACACCACATAAAGTAATAAGACAATAAACACAAGAAAATTCCACAGAAGGCGGTCTTATCGCTAAAAGCGATCTCTTCCAGACAACCTTGGGATGTGTTGGAAAAGTATATGTAAATAGATCTGAATAGATTAGAGCGAAAAGAACGAATAAACGTAAGATTATTCTTGAGACTATTTTTTCTCTATAGATTATCCATGTTTTCGACCTGGGGGGAAAGCATTATTTAATTTTACACATTTTAGAGCATCTTAGTACAATATTTCACAAATAACCTTCAACTCTGACAAGATATTATATTTGACGACGGTATTGCCCTTTGCTACGAGCCAAAGACAAAATTCCTTAAGATTTTAATCGTCAACAGGCGCTGTATCTGCTGGTAAACGACAAGGTGCTGGTGAGTCACAGTATGACCATGGCGGAGGCCTACCACAACTACCGCGGAGATGACGGCTATCTACACATCACGTACGCAGCACAGCAAGTCTTCGGATGAACCACCTGTAAGTACCGCTTCGCCTACTCATCACCTATATAACGTAACAAGTATTCGAATAAATCACCTGCAAGTACCGCCAACACATCATGTACATAACAAGTACAAATTTTCGAATGAACTACCCGTGAGTACCACCTGGGTAAGTAAATAATCACGTACGCACGGCACCGACTTCAGATGAACCATCATGTGAGAACTACCTGAACATTACATATGCAGCTCTATAAATATCCGGATGAACCACGTGTAATTACCACCTATATATCATAATATGCAGCGCGAATGAACTACCCGTGAGTACCGCCTGCACATCACGTACGCAGCGCAACGAGACTTCGAATTAACCATCCGTGAGTACCCCCTGCACACCACGTATGCAGGGCAGAAAGGCTCCGGATGAACCATCCGCATGTACCGCCTCGGCCTACGCATCACTGATCACGCACTACTATCTATAGTATAGATCGTATACTATCTATAGTATAGATCGTATACTATCTATAGTATAGATCGTATACTATCTATAGTATAGATCGTATACTATCTATTGTATAGATCGTATACTATCTAATATGTATAGTATAGTAGGTATAGATCGTAGGTACGAGTATAGAATTATTCTATACTCGTACCTACGCCGCTACGTTGCGCGGCAAATCTTCGGATGATCCATCCAACTACCGACCGTCGTCTGTGTTCACATAAGTTCTATCTAACCATTTTAAAATTGAGTTAGTAAAGAGAGGAAGGTTCTCAATTCATTAGTATTTTTAAGCAACAACTAGAAAGGAGGTTTGCTATTTGGTGTATTTTACGAATATTTTCGGCGTCAATGTTTTTTTTTTTTTCGACGATAAGCTTGCGCTTGACCATCAACTCACCTGGTGCTAAGCGACAGTTATGTTTACAATATTTCACTACCTAATTAATTAACAAATTCATAATTAATTTTGATTCAGATAGTTTTTTAGCTACAACTAGTATTTCTATCTGCTCGAGCACCTGCTGACTGAATCGGTATTTCGTTTTTTTTTTAACTTTAATTTATTTGTGATCCTGCGTTTACCTTTTTAACTGAGTTCAAAACAAAGAGGTTTAAATTCAATATATTTTTGTTGCCAATGTTACCTACGCAAGAAGCACTTCAGATGGTCTCCAAAAATACTTATTTTCAATAATTTCCAATACATAAGAAAGAAGATGCCTTGTTTTTTGAGGTTAATTCTGTTACACACTCATAATTAAAACACATGCCGTCTTTTTTTAACGCAATATTTAAAAAAAGGAATGAGATTTTATATTTAGAAAAATATTTATTTAAGACCCAGACCCTTCAACATTACACACCATCTTATCTCCTCGTATGCAACAAAGCCTACAACTTACACTGAATGCGATATCGCAAGAAAAACATGCTGATTTATTGTATGTCAATGAATGCTAAAACAAAACAACGATAAAAGACGAATTGCAATCTATAATAAGTCAATGGAATATGAGCAAAAAGGGCATTGAGCTTTGCTAATTAAAACTTTACAGATACAAGATATTTTTCATACTTAGATGTCTATATTTTTATCATTATATTTCTAGGTACATTACCTTTTTACTCGACTGCGCAAGGAGGGTTATATTACCTACAGCCTAATCGGTTTGACCGATTCTAATGTGCGACATCTCTTTTTACTAAATTATAACTTTTTAGTACTTATAGCTAAGCCGCGAAGGGTTCGAAGTTGACTACGAAATCCTAAAGAGTTCATTTGTTCCACTTTCCAACAAAAAAAAACTGCACCAAAAAGAATTAATTTGTTCCTCTTTCAAACGAAAATAAAACTAGACCAAAATCGGTGCATTTGTTTGGGACCTATAACGACAGACAGACAGATACATTATGTAAAACGTATGTTGTTATACTTACATTTTGCGACGGGAGTTAATGAGAAATAGCCTAGAAATTTCTAAATATTCTATCCATAAAATCACACCAATCGTTACTCAAACGACTTTCTAATTCGTTTCTTAATCAACTAATTAGTGAAATTTAATTAGTTAAAACTTTAATTGCTTACCACAGAAAATATATTAAAAGTACAATTGATTTAAAAATCAAATGTCTCAACTACTTATTTAAAAATGTATATATTTTAAGCTTTCAAATATTACATAAAATTTTTACCTTTAATTGGCGGAAAAGCATGTTTTTTTAATGATTTTCTATATTATAAGGAAAACTAAATACACCACTGCATTTGACCTATTTTTCTTTTTTTGTAGTGTAACTGAAATTTGGGTTAGTCTTTATATGATGTTGATTGTAAGTTTTTCCGAGAAAGTATGCCATTGTACAATGTATGTAAATGTAAATCCTTTATTATAGTTCTTTTATCAATTAAAAATGCAATACATATTTGATTTTTACGAGAGTTATACATTATTACTACAAAAAAATGTATAAGACACTAGGGACGGATAAATAAATATACATTTTTTTGTAGTAATAATATATAACTCTCGTAAAAATCAAATATTGCATTTTTAGTTACTGTTGTTAGAGAAGAAAATTACATTTACATATATAATACATTGTACAATGGCATACTTTCTCGCAAAAACTTACAATCAACATTATATAAAGAAACGACAACTGCCACATCAAAATCCGTAACGGCATCAGTTGGCAATATAGAAATACATATCATAGAGCCAAAATTATTCCCCTTAGTCAAACGAGCAAAAAATGAAGGACGACTCTTATTTACGACAGGGATGTCGTAAACATAACATATTTATACCTACAGTTTTCCGTTATAGATAATACTGACCCAAACAAGCATTGTCTGCAAATTATTTAAAAAAAACTGTAAACCAGCCTTCACCGTATCTTACCAGGCCACGATTATTAAAAATAAAACAACTATCAATTCGAACAGACGCGGTAAATATGTCTGTTTGCAAAAATAAGTGCGATTGTTATATTGAATTACTTTTTAGGGTTCCGTAGTAAACAAGGAATCTTTATAGTTTTGCCATGTCTGTCTGTCTGTCCGCGGCTTTGCTCAGACGAATAATGTTTGTACTAATAGTACTAGAAAGCTGTAATATGGCATTAATATGTAGATTAGTTATGTTGAGAAACTCGTAGAATAAGATCATGAAATATTTTTTTCTTGGGTACCTCCCGTACCTACATGTAAATTGGGGAGAAATTATTTTTCTCATCTATGCCTTCGTATGGGGTTGTTGGATAGGTAATCAAAAACATTGAGGGTATACAAAAACCATTTTTTTATTTAGAGATCCTTTTGGGAAATATTAAGCTTAAAAGGAAAATTATCACGGGGAAGAAGGGTTTACAAGTTATCGAGTAATAGTCGATCAATTTAAAAAAATTTACTTAGAGACACGTAAGAAACCAAATTTCGTGCAAATTTCATTTAAACTAACATAAGTTAACTCGTAGATATGTTCATAGTATCAACCAGAAGACCCTGTTTTAAATTCATATAAATTGTGATATGCAACGAAACCCTACATTGCGTGTGGCACGACACGCATTTGGCCGGTTATTTTAATTATGTAAGCGGAGACATGCCTGCGGGTGAACGACCTTTATCACTTGTTGCCAACAGTGATAAATGATAAAAGCTCGACAATTAGCATTGAATTTCATTCACTAGCAACACGACCATGGGGGGGGGGGACATTAGCAACATTATAATAATACTAATTACTAATATAATATGACTATCAGTAGTATGATCATAGAAGTAAATAAAATTATTAACAAGTATTATCGTCAATAACATTATGACTATATTGTTTATAATAGTAACAAAGAAAGATTTTCAAAGATTTTTAAACATAGTAATGTTTTTAATATGTTACATAAAATCACGCCTATTTTTAACCCCCGACGCAAAAACGACGGGGTGTTATAAGTTTGACGTGTCTGTGTGTGTCTGTCTGTGGCATCGTAGCTCCCGAAAAAGGATGAGCCAATTTTGATGTTTTTTGAGGTGCAGGCAGAACTTTAAAAGTCAGAAACACGAATAATCGTCACCGTTTCATGGTGGATATTTTAAAAATCCGAACGAAACGCTTTAATTCCACTTTAATCGTGCCGACTGCTAGATTGTGGAATACGCTTCCTGAGTGGGTCTTTCCCGATAGATATAATCTGGATGTCTTCGAATCACGAGTGAATTGGTTTCTTCTAGGTAAGCGCGCTCCATCGTAGACCACAACGTCGCATAACATCACGCGAGTTGGCTGTCAAGCGCAAACCTATTATAGTTCCCGCCACGTAAAAAGAACGCTGATTTGTTCGTAAGCGCAACAAACCAGCGTGACGGGAATACTACCACATTAAAAAAATGCCACCAGGCCCTTTGACGCCACTTTTAAATGTTAATAAAAGATGTATAAAATGTTGACTTGGAGCGACAGGGGGTCAGTCCATCGTCAACATACGCGACAGTTTCGTAAAAGCCCCTTAACTACTTAGTATAACATAAGTTTTAATTTTTATAACAAATGTAAATCTATGGACACCAACGTCGTCGGGTCTCAAATTTTTAAGGAAAAGTAACTGGTTTATTTTAAGTCATAATCGCCAACTATAGTTAACTACATTTGATAACAAAAATCAGTTAATTTAAATGCTTACCTAAAACCTGGCTTTCACGCTCACTTGGCTCACACAGAATTTCATATTTATATTCATTTATTTTGGTAAAACCGATTTACACGTCAATATAATAATTACAATAAAATGTCAGAAATTAAATATACAATAAATTAATTTCAAAAGTCACCATTATTATAGACATACTCACGACACCTTTGCACATTGTTGTCACAATGTACATAAATTCATATATGAACAATTTCAGTTCTTTTAAATACCTTATAAAAATTGCACTCGTTTATATCGTCCATTCTTTCATACTTACGGCATACTTATACATTTTTACCTACTAAGTTAATATAGGAACAATTTCAGTTCATTTAAATAAACAAAATTATTTTTAGACAGTTTCACTGTCATAACACGCATTGTTGTTATAATCTTCATAATTTCATAAAAGATCAGACACAGGTCATCAAAATAATTACAAAAAAAATATGCTCGCTTCGCTCGCGTTCCGGTCTGCACGGAACGTCACAATTCATTTAGATACTTACATTTCTTTATCTTAATCACCGCGGGTGAAACCGCAGGGCGCAGCTAGTATTAGTTAAACTCTAAATTTAAGTAAATTACCTATAAAAGGGTTCTTATGATATGATATTCAATAATAGATAGGCTATAAATAACGTTTTGAAAAACCCAGAATATAGCAGAAAACTGAATAGGTATAACAAATTTAGTAACCTAATCTATACTGTCAGCGTGGGTAACTTTACACACACTTTTTCATATTTTTGACGATATCAGAGTATTAATGTATGAGTCTAATAGTATTTTATTTATTTAAGTGTGTTCTTTCGTGGTCAATTTTAAAGTAAAGAAGTAACAAGTCCAATAGTATAGAAAATATTTAAGTTATTCGCGTTTAAATGGCTTGTCAAAGTTAAACGTGAATGTGGGTAAAATTGACTCCCGTTCATTTCGATAGCGGAAAATCTTCATAAACGGTGATTTACGTAATTTAGGTTGGATTTATTTCACTTTTTTGATGTAAAAAACATAGATCTATCAAAGTAAATCAATTTGTCAAATTCAATTATGTTCATTTTCATGGGAAATGCCGTTTAAAAACTTTGAACTACAAGCGAGCGGAAAAAAATAAAATAGTTTGATTAAATTTTTTCTTACTAATGAAATAATTTCTTAAAAATCAAATAAGGCCAAAAAATTCTACAATCATTTGAGTGTTGAATGACATCACTATCAACTATAAGTTCTAATATTAATGAGTAATATCAAATTTAAAAAAGATTCATCCCATTCCATGAACTGCATATCTACTGTTTTCTTTATGTTTCTTGAGTTACCTTTTGTTTTGTTTTAAAAGACTTGTTTTCGGGTATGTATCAACTAAAAACAATTTTAATAAATCGGTGAAGTGCATGTCAGGCCACGGACAATGTAGGGTTTCGTAGTTCCATATCACAATTTATGTCTATGTCAATATTATGCGAACTTAAAATAGGGTTGTTTGATACTAAGAATATTCTAGTCAAGCTAAGTTGAGTGACTATTACTCGTTAACTTGTAAAACCTACTTACCTACTTGTAATATTTTTCCTTACAATTTCGTTAGGGAAATTAATTGCTGGTTTTTTTTCAGCATACCTATTCGATAAGAACCATTTATCTGGTAGAGGGGGAGAGACACTTGACCCTAGCAAAAATTACACAAACAGATTACACTGGACACAAACAGATTGGGTCGGCAGTTAAGTTGGAACGCAGCGGGTGTGTTTTCTTACGCGTACGAAGTCGCGGGTAACAGCTAGTATAGTAATAAATCAAGATAAATACATCGTGTTTAAATTCGTTTTTCAAGACATAGTTTTAAAAGGTAAATAGAATAAGTCAACCAAAATACAAGTAATCTAAACCTATAATGTGTAATTTATATTTGCGTTACGCTTGACATGATGTAGAGTGTACATTTCGCGAGAAAGTATGCACAGACGCAGTAAAATGTATTTATTTAGGTTAATTCTTGTAAATTCGTATAGATTGAGCCAGCCCTAGTGTCAGAGTCATTAAACCGACAAAAGGTGGCTTAACGATTGCTGTTCTTAACAACAAGCAACCGGAACCTATAATTAATTAAGTCTATAAGTAATACTTGTAAAATCACTTATTAGTTGCAAAAAAGTCCGTGAGGTTACAAACAGTGTAATTTTATTTTTTTGCGAGACTTGAACTATTATTAGTACAAACAAAAATGTAGTCTATGATACTCGAGAAGTAAAGACGAATCTAGCGACACCTCACACATCAAATTCGATTAAGCCGTTCAGGCTGTAGGGGAGTAGGGGGTAATAGACATAAAGATAAACCCGAAAAACATAACCATCCCACTTGCGCAGTCGGCTAAAAATGAGGGTAGCCAAAAAAAATATCAAACCCATCCAGAAACAACACGACATACAACAACAAATTCTGGAACCTCCCAAAACTTGTTTACTACAAAAATGTTGACCATTCATGTTGTTTAACGTTCGTCCCATTTATAACACTGGCTGATATGAACCTGTAATATTCCATCCAGCTCGAAGACACTAAGTGATTTATGTCAACATAATAAGCTTATCTCAGGTCATGCAGGCGCAAACAGACGGCTGTGCGGGCGGCGGGTAAGGGACTTGTGACAGATAGTGGTCGATTTGTGTTTCTATTATTTGTACCCCCCCGGGGTTTGTTGGCAGGCAATTAATAGTCTAATTATGGCCAACAGAAGTAGACTTAGAATTTGATTAGACGAACCAAGTATTTGTCGGTATTTTCGACTAAGAATTGTGGTCAAATCGTTGAGTCATAAAAATATATTAATAAGATGAGTAATAGGGATTTGGTTGGAAAAAGGAAACACCAATTGGAAAGATCAGAACCAATAAGACAATAATATACTTACATCGAAAATTATACTTTGAAATTAGGATGTGCAAGACTAATAATATTTTCGTCTTATTTCAGGTACAAAACACAATGGACTTGTAACAATTTTACCAAAATGTCTGCTGTCATCAGAAGTTGAGACTGATAGTATTTCTTTAAGATTTGTGATAGCTTTAAGTTAAGATATTTAGACCAAAAGTGGGCCTTACTACATTTATATAAAGGCTGGCCCTGACAAATTTTTCACTTCTTGTACGTTTTTTAGCCTCAGACTAGAGATAAAGCCAGACATAAATCCTACTTACTCCAAAAACGAAGCCAACTTTTGTAAATAAATGCAAAATGATATCAAATCGTATTTAGCTCAAATCAGAACAACAGAACAATTAGACGTGGTGTGACAATGAACGACGGAAATCATTTGTGGGGTCATTGTACCCACCCTTATGGACAGTTTTTAGAATCCATAATTAAACCGCGAAAATAAGCTGTTTTGTAAATTTTAACGAATGTCCATAATTTTTTTTGTGCTCCACAAATAAATATTTTATTTAACATGGGTTCCACAGTAAGGCTCTTCTTACATTATGATTCTCGAAAGAGACGTTACTTCAGTCGCGTACTTGATTGTTACTCAGGATTCGTACATTACGCTACTGAAAACATAGAAAATTTTGTCATTTGCATTTGCAGCACATATCCATAGGACGTTTGAAAAATATGTCGTGTGATTCTAGTAGTGACGAAGTTGATTTTTTCCTATTTCTCCCCAAACCTTCTCAGTCGTATCTTTCTCATATTCAGACTTTCTATAGTTGTACAGGCACGGAAATTTTTCTATTTCTTCAATAAATTGAATAATTAAATACTCCACCACCATTTTGCTGAGACTTGTAGGAGACGCAGCATACGGGCGGTTGCCACGGCGAGTATCGCGAGCTAGTGGCGCCACCACTGAAGTCCGATGGCGAAATTTTAGAACTAATTTGACATTGACGCCATTGTCCGCCCGGAACACAGAATATTATAAAATATGATGACCGGAATGCGATTGAAGCGTCGCGTGTATCGGACTAGGGTGTGGTGCACTCTAGTAGAATCGCGTGCGATACCGGTATTGAAGTGTGCGAGTCATCATGCAAATATACTAAGAAAATACTCCTCGGCAACACTTCTTCGAGACTCGCGTTGTCTATAAGTATCGTAATGTAAGAAAGGCTTAAAATTTGTTCTTAATGATGTATACAATTTCATGAATTATTTTCGTCCTTCGCAGTACAGTTACATACCGATTGTTAATAAAATATTCTTTAACGTATTATTCTTAAACGTCTATTTAGTTAAAAAGTGTTTTGTTCTGTTCTCCCGCGTGATAGTTCCAGTCTGACAAAAGGTGACAGAAAACATTATATGTAAAAATGGACTTATCATAGTTTATGAATAAAACGCTTAATATTCACCCCAACTGTCCTGTCAACAGAGTAGAATTGGATATGAAGGTGAAATGAAATGTCTATAGCTTCACTTTAAAGTGTGATCCATCTGTCTTTTTCTGGTCTGAGTTTTTAGTATTAAAATTAGTATATTTATTCAAACAAGTGATTTAGTGCCATTCGATATCATTTCAAAAATGAGACAGATGAGTACTGTTATGAATTTTAATATTTTAGTTTTATGATCTCGAGAGCAAAAGAATATAAATTATAAGTTAAAACATGTCTTAGTTTAGTTAGTATTCGTATTTAAGATTTTACTTTCATGAACAAAATATTTTGATCAGACTAGAGAAAATGCTGACGGAACGTACAGAACTCAAAGTGAAACTATTTCGAGTTTTGTATGGTCCGTCTGCTTTCTTCTCTAGTCTAAGTTCTTATGTATTAATAGTGTTAGGTTTAATAATTGTTGAAGATCTTTTATAAACTTTGAAACATATTGAGTCTCTATTTTTGTATCTATGTAACGTTTTTTAAATATATTTTATTAATTGATATAATAATGCCTTTCTTTTACCTATTTATCTCTTTCCCTTCCTGCTTATGTAAGGCGCCTTATTAAAAACTTTGAAAAATTATTAAAAATATATAAACGACATAAAATATTCAGTCTTGAGACTTTATCAAACAAAAATATAAAATAAACGTCTAAATATACCTTATCGTCCCATATATCCCAGTCCCTCAAGTCGAAAGTTTACAAACAGTGTGTGCAGCACCAGTGATGACATACGGCACTGAAACGTGGTCCCTAACTATAATAAGGAAATCTAAGATAAAGGTATAAGGAAGCTCAAGGTCGCGCAACGAGCTATGGAGAGGGCTATGCTCGGAATCTCTCTACGAGATCGAATCAGAAATGAAGAACTACGTAGACGTACAAGTCACCGATATAGCACAGCGGATTAGCAAGTTGAAGTGGCAGTGGGCAGGGCACATAGCACGTAGAACTAATGGCCGATGGGGCCCAAAAGGTTCTCGAGTGGAGACCATGTACCGGCAAACGCAGCGTAGGAAGACCAGACACGAGGTGGACAGATGACCTCATACAAGTGGCGGGAAGACGCTGGATGCAAGCCGCTTCCAATCGGTCTTTTTGGATATCCATGGGGGAGGCCTATGTTCAGCAGTGAACTTCTTATGGCTAAGATGATCATGATGATGAAAAGACTGAAACATTGACTTCGAAATACGCAATTTTGTTTACTTGGATGACATATTGTTTTCAGTTATTTTGTTTTAAAAACCAAACTGCTAAACCAATTTTAATCTCATTAAATTTAAATTCTAATTACATTTCTATACAACCAATCTGAAAGTATATCCTTAGTAGAAAATAAAATCTAAATCGGCTTATAAATGTCCGAGTTATGAAGTAACACACATAAAAAAATACAACCGAATTAATAACCTCCTCTTTTTGAAGTCGGTTAAAAATTACTTTGCATACCACATGAATGGTTATAGATTTTCCTCCGCCACTCGATAGAGAAAATAAAACATAATGTAAATTACTTAAATACATATATTTCTTACCTAATTATCAATAAACAATTTGTAAGATATCGAAAGAAGTGTACCGTAGGAGTCACTGCATCTGGGTTATTCCGACGGACGGCGATATGTTCTGAGCGGCGGCCACAAAGGTGTCGTGGATGTCCATCTGGGTTATTCCGACGGCGACATGTTCTAAGCGGCGGCCACTAAGGTGTCGCGGATGTCCATCTGGGTTATTCCGACGGCGATATGTTCTGAGCGGCGGCCACTAAGGTGTCGTGGATGTCCTTCGCGTATGAGATCTGTAGCCGGACCGTGTTCAGGTACTGCGGGTAGCTGAGTGTTGTTTCCTATTACGAAATTAAAAATATATATTTTGAACAAGTGCTTACACGAGAATTATAGTTAAAAAAATATTAAAAACCGACTTCAAAATGCGCAATTTTGGTTTAAACCACACTATTGGACCGATTTTGAAGAAATTTCTATGGGACCCATTCAGTAAATAGTTTTTTTTTTTAGTTAAGCGTCAAATCGTGAAATTTTACAAAATAACTCGATAAATCCATTAAAGGTTGTTAATTAAAAAAAAATAACCAAATCTCCTCCAAGACCGAATTGAGAACATGGAGGATGTTCTCAATTCGGTCGTATTTTTAGGGTTCCGTACCTCAATAGGAAAAAACGGAACCCTTATAGGATCACTTTGTTGTCCGTCTGTCCGTCCGTCCGTCACCCGGACCGTCAAGACCTTTATCTCGGGAACGCGTGAAGGTATCGAGTTGAAATTAAAACCATATACGCAAATCCATAGTATCTTGCTGCAGAAAGAAAAATAAAATTTCTCAGTTTTCGTAAAAAAAAGTTACAGCCGAATATGTCATAAAAAACGCACATTTCGACACTCACAGAGGAATCAAAACCTATGGGGTACTTCCCGTTGACCTAAAACTCTGAAATTTGGCAAGAAGCATTGTGTTAGAGTACACAATATAGGAAAAAATCCGAAAACTGGACATTTTTAATTTAATCATAAAAAATAGTGTCTCTATGCAAGGAATGAGGGCCCAAATTTTAAAGTGAATTAACCGTATCATGTGGGGTATCATATGAAAGATCCTCATTAGCATAAGCTAAAACAGGTTTTTAACACATTCTTCGCCCGCTGCAGACCCTTCACTTCAGCTGGGAACCAAAACTTTGTAGGCGAATTTTGATTAAGTACAGAGTGGCCGCGCAAAGCAACTTTGACTGCCTCAAACGCCGGCGGTTTACTGACTACTACATAATGAACGGGACGCTCGCTCGGATCCGATTGAAAGGCGCCGCTACTATAGCCCCGCCCCACTCGGATCCGAGTGGTGAGCAAGGAATGTGTTAAATATTTTTACGATGTATATTTTTCGGTTTATGAAGGAAAATATAAAAAAAATATATGATTTCCCCCTTTTATTTAGTTTGTACGGAACCCTCGGTGGGCGAGTCTAACTCGCACTTGTCCGGTTTTTGATTGTTACAGCATAACTCCATCAATTAAAAACCGACGTCGAAAAATATTATTTTATTTCAAATATCAGATTGGTCCCTACATCATCAATCAATAAAAATTGGTTGAGTGGTTTGTGTTTTAAAATAAAATAACTGGAATAATATGTCATCCACCTAAACGAATTTGCGTGTGAAAGTCGGTTGTTTCAGTTTTTTTTAACTATAATATAAATTATACAAGACTACAAAAAGAGAGTAATTGTAAATGTATGTTACGAGTATATATGTGTGTGGGGGGTGTATTTGTCATGCAAGGACGTTGAAACTTAATAGATGGATACACCATGTAACCGGGTATGAAATAGCGATATTGACACATCTTTATTACATTTCCATAGACGGCAGGGAAAATAGGCAGGGAGTATGTGTATCATTAAACTCAATGATTACAGCCAGAGATTATCAAATTACATATTTAAAAATAAAAAACAAAAAACCAATATCTGCCTTGTTTGGGGCCAAATAAGCTATTATAAATAAATAAAAAATGGTAATTTTTGCAGGTCCTTATATTCTCAAAACTTCACATTCCCGATACGTCACACATATCACCGAGGCTGGAAGTGCGTTCCACTCTACCAGTTCTTATAAAAAAGAGCTCCGAATCGAAATCGCTTTGTACGGGCTTTTTTAAAGTTTCAAAATTGAAGGTCGAAACGTTTGCCTCGATGCTCTATGGCGGAAATTAGTGGCCTTACCGAAAAACGTTACTTAACTTTAACCATTATCTTAAATTCTCTGTCTTCTTTCCGCAAGTGTCATTACGTGTTAGCGAGAAGTTGACATAATATGTTAAGCAATGCTTAAAGTTAAGTAATGTTTTTCGGTAATGCCGTAGATGTCGGAGTCAGCTCATATACACAGACCGCCGCGTGTATATTCAGTTCAGATAATTCGTTTGAGAGCTATGTCAAATTTCTCTTTTTTTTTCATTCGACAATAGGCTTGCGCTTGACCGTCAACTCACCTGGTGTTAAGAGACATTTACGGTCTACGATGGAGCGCGCTTGCTTAGAAACCTATTCACTCGCGATTTGAAGACACTTACATTATATATATTCGGAAAGACCCATTCAGGAAGCGCATTTCGCATTTTGGCGGTACGCACAATTTTTGGGTTGGGGGTTAACAAGTACCTGTGTTGTGGGGCCAGAGTCGAGTCTCGACGGTATCACGGAAAGGGGCAGATAGTGGGCCGCCGACTGCGCCTGCTGAATGCAGGTTATAGCCGTCCGCTGTAACATAATATAGTTGCAATTTGATAACTACATTGTTGCATTTTATAAATAGTGATGGAAAGTAACTGTATGACACCCTGGCCATGAAACTGATACTTGGCGACAGATACTGCCAGTGTTGAACTGAAAGTAAGAGCGGGTGGCATTATTGGTCAAAAGGCCCGCTGCAAAATTTTTAGGGTTGCGTAGTAAACAAGGAAGCCTTATAGTTTCGCCATTTCCACCTGTCTGTCTGTCTGGTCGTCCGCGGCTTTTAAGACTAATTAGTACTGGAAAGCTGTAATTTGGTACAGGTATAAGTATAAATATTTTGAACTTTTTTATTCTTTTGGAAGAGTATGACTCATAAAGAATGTGCATAATTTAAGTTTTTTGCCTGGTTTAATACGCGACAAATGGCAAATGTGAAATGTGCCAGTACCGCAAATTTGACAGCACACTCAGTCACACTACGTATGTAGGTACGAGTATCTTACCGGTTATTCACGTTCACAGAACATTAAGGGTATTTCACGTTTATTTTTGAGTCGAAATCTCCGACTATAGTTGCCGCCGTATGCGGTTAGAGCTATAGTCGGAGATTACGACTCAAAAATAAACGTGAGTAACCCGTAAGATATTGGAAAAGTGTGATTGAGATATTTTTACCCGACTGCGTAAGGAGGGTTATGTTTTTCGAGTGTATATATATGTTTCTTTATGATCGCCTACAGCCTAAACGGCTTGACCGATTTTGATGTCCGAGGTGTCGTTAGATTTGTCTTCACTTCCAGAATGTCGTAGGCTATATTTTTTTATAATAATAATAATACGTCTCTAGCAAAAATAAAAAAAGCGTTTTTTCGTAACCTCCAACGAACTTTTTCGTAATAAACAAGTGGTTATTCTAAAGAATGCGCATTTATAATCTTTTACAGCGATTTTACGCATACTTTCTCACAAAAAACGTACACTCAACAGCATATCAAGAGTAACGAAATCGTAAGCTAGGCTGCAAAAACTGCTTTTCTGAAGTCGAGTGTTTTGTTTTTCTTTTAACATATGTAAATACTTGTTATATGAACGAAGTCGCGGTAACAGCTAGCATATATTGAAATCAGATGACACATACACATAGAAAGTAAGCAGAGGATGTTACAAGTACATAGGTGTTGACAAGTGATAAGTCACGTACAGGCATTGGAGACAGCGGAGTAATAATACAATGATTAGACTGTTGCCAGGTCAATAAGTCAATTGTTGCACTTAGATTGGTATTTGTGCACCCTAAGTAAATATACTTAGGATGCACAAATAACTTGATATGAGTATTACATTGTAACTGAGATCACTTTTGTTTGCATTTTTTGACTGGCCTTGTGGCTCTGTTGGTAGTATGTATACCTGCTAAGCTGTAGGTCATGGGTTTGATCCGCACCCAAAAAAAAGTTTGTCTTTGATATATTTTAAATTGGCTGAGGAGTAGGAAAATATGTTTTAACACTACTCCGTCATTAATATAAATGATATCTGAATAAAACTTTTTTGAAATTTTTCTAAATAAACAAATATATTACTCAATTTTCTAATATATCTAACCAATGAATTTATGTGTTTAAAAAGGTTGTGATGCGCGAAAGAGATAGTTGCTTGCGTTGAGCTCCACCTTAACTCAACCTCAACAAAATGGCAACTCATCCTCATTTTTACTTGTCATGTCCATTCAAGCTGAACAACACAACTCAACCTAAAATATGTGCTCCTAAATATACTCAGGCAACTATAGTATAGTAGTACACTACTAAATTTTAGTAGTATACTACTATACTATTTAATAAGTAGTCCTGTTCATACCCAGCTACAACTCTCAAATTGGGGGAAGTATAGGACATACTAAATCACTCAAGCTTTCTCCTTGTATATCTAAACAAGTAGAACTTTATAGTAGCTATTCATAGTATAAACAGAGAATACACTCCTTGGCAGTTTTATAAAACAGCCGCTAGCCGCTACTTCTATAAAGTAGCCGCTGATCCAATCCTCAAAACAGGTTTTAATCATGGCCACCTGAAAAGTGGATAAGAATTCAATTCTTGGTACACCCACATAATGTATACTTACCAAGTGTAGTTCCATTTGATCACACACTGAAAAGAATTCTTCTAAATTCTTGTCAAATCTTGGCACAGGATTGTCAATACTTTTCCTGAAATTGGAATATACAAAAAGTATCTCAATGCATGTAACTATTAAAGAGCACTAAGACCCAATAATACAGTGCAAGTTTATTTATGATATTTATAGCCTAATTAAGTATCAAATATTAGTTTTCAGGGAATTCAGATTATTTTAATGTGATGAGAAAGAAACTACTTACTGAGAATTTGAATCGACTGTATGATTTTGATGTAAAATTTGTGCAGCAGATTTTAATGTCATCTGAAAAAGCCAATATTAAGATAGTTAACATTTTCATAAATCCCCTAAATAAGTCCAAATTATAATATACCAGCCTCGCAATGACGACATACTACAAACGTGTATAGGACAGAAACAGTATCCTAAAATCAATACCTAATAGTATTACAAATTCAATACCTAATAGTATTTTATATTTAGCATAAGTTTTGCATCATTTAAGAGGGCTTAAGCTAACCAATTATTAATTAACTAGCCTTTATTTGCATTTAATTTACTTGATTTGATTTGATTTAATTGATATGGATTTACATCTTGAATAAATAATTTGCATTTAATTTTATTTCATTCATTAAGCTGGTCCAAGGTTTATTATGTATTTTTTGTACATAAGGGGTGTCATAGACTTTCAGATTTTAAGATTTACAAATCAAATTTTTAATGCTTTTGTTATGTTCTTTATCATGATCATCATCGCAAAAGAAAGCTTGTATTTTCCTTATATTTTGGTCAAAATATTCCAGGCTTTACATAAAATAACAAACTATGCTTACAGGTATAGAGTCTCGTAAAGATACCATTAAGGTCTTTACTTTAGAAATATTGTCCATTTTATCCTGCGGGGGCTGCTGTTGCATAGCAGGCTGCATTTGCTGGGGTGATTGCTGCTGCATGATAGTGCCAGGTACTTGCATCTGCATTCCCACGTTTGGTGTCGCTCCTACGGGATTCATAGGCACGTGCATATTCATTTGATTATGGTTCATCATGGATAGTTAAATTAAATTACGGAATAATAATAAATAAATAAATATTGCTTTTGTTTCTTTTCAACAATTTATTTTGTGACGTGACGTGCGTGATTCTTCTTCTTCTTTGTATTGGACCCGCATTAAAGCATTTGCCAGTGTCAAGTATTAGGATTTTTTCAAGTTTCTTGAATAAAACAAGTTGTAAATGTTCTAGTCACAATCTAAGTCACGTACCTATAGATTTATAAGTCGAGTCCTGCTTCAGTAAAGTGGTGGCAACTTTACTAGACGCTTCTATGGAGTTTTGCCGACAACGTGAAAAGACACGTTTCACTGTTTTATTTCACTTGCCCACACTCACGCACTTGATCGAACACTTAATGAATAAAACACCACCATTTTTATAGCATTAATGTTCAAAATAACACAAGTTTAGGAAAATAAAACAAAGCAACAACACGTTACTAAGACGTTCCCGCCAAAACTCACGTGCGTGATTGGTATTTTGCAAAGAGTACTTTTCTTCTTCTTTTTTGTATTGGACCCGCATTAAACCATTTGCCAGTGTCAAGTATTAGGATTTTTTCAAGTTTCTTGAATAGAACAAGTTGTAAATGTTCTAGTTACAATCAAAGTCACAGTCAATTTATAAGTTGAATCCTGCTTCAGAAAAGTGGTGGCGACTTTACTAGAAGCTTCTATGGAGTTTTGCCGTTTAGTCGAAATCACACGTTTTACTGCTTTATTTCACATGTCCACACTCAATACGTTTACCAATAATACCCATAGACCTCTGGGATATTACCAGTTTTTATTATCTATGGCAAATTGAAAACTCGTTCTTTTTAATGTTTTTCTTTTTTCTTTTCAATCAGTCCATCCGGTATTCCATGGGTATTCCGTTCCATTCCGTTCATTCAGGTATTTTTCAAAACAAAACAGAAAAACGGCGGGTAAATGAAAACTTTTAAAATATTTAATGCTGCAGAGCTGTGGCAAGTAAGTGAAATATCAATAGAAATCGAGTAGAAAACCTTAACTTTTTACAGAAAATATTTGGTCTCAATTTTCAGAGAGAAACCAGCATGCCTTCAATTCCAACGTTTAGCCAGAGCCTTGATAGAATTCTTGGAAACGGGGGGATACAGCTGGGCTCTCTTACTGAATTTCTGGGCTTACCTGGCACAGGGAAAACACAGTTATGGTCAGTACTTCTTTCTACATTAACCTCTTAGACCCACAGAATTTCTCAACTTAGCTCACATGTATCCTAATTACCTAGGTTCCTAGAGCAGATCCATGCTAAGATTATCTGTGTTAGAGATGCCACGGAGCACACAAAGACGTACTCCTAATACCCGACGTCATGAACAAAATTCTGCTTAGCTGACCCCACATATATATATATATATACCTACCTACCATTCAACCTGACAGTGCTGGTAGCATACTGGGTACGCTACCAACTGTTATACTCTGATAAATTAAAAAGACTGTTATACAAGCAGTTGGTAGCTGGAACAATTTGACTATCATTAGATATCAGATTTTGAAACATTTTCTTAGGGTCTGCGATAAACAGGCTAGTTTTTTGTGTATTTATGTAGTTTGTCTATTCATTTTGCTGTAGTTAATAAAGGCACTTGTCCAACAAAGAAAACTAATACCCATATTTAGACAATTATTCAAATTAAATTCACTGTACAAACATGTTCTCTGCCAGGAATTGAACCTGAGACCTTACTTCTTTTCAAACTAGGACCTGCTCATAAAACAGATTATAAACTTGCAGACAACTGTCAACTTTAGTTTTATTGTTCTCCTTCATCTCATTTACTCCTTATAATTATATTGTGTACCTACCAGGAGGTATAAGTGTATCATTACAATCTGGAAATATACTTTGAGCCCCCAGATTATACCCAACAGGCCAACACCATCATGCTGTCTGTATGTGTTATACTTACTGTATGTCTATCATACTTGTATAATTTTGAAGTTTTTTATTCTTATTCTATCTGAGTACAATATTTCTATTTCAGTCTGCAGTTATGTGCATCTGTCCAAGTTCCGAAGGTCCTTGGAGGTTTGAATGCTGAGGCTTTGTACATCGATACAAATACAAACTTCACACTATCCAGGCTTAGAGGTAAACTTTTTTAATAACCTCTATATTAAACTTATATTATCATCATCATTTCAGCCCCAAGAAGTCCTTTGCAGGAAATAAGTGTCCCCATGGATTTAAAAAGAAACAATTGGAATTGGCTTATTATGGCTTACAAATAATGGCACAATGGTTAGAACAGGCTTATTGAATTCCTATGGTATGTGCTTGTGTGGTATCCACTCAAGACCTTTTCGGTCCCTTCGGCCAACAGTTTGAGAAAATACAATGAAAATAAAATGGAAAAATAAAAATTCTTATGCATATAATTATTTTCAGAAATACTCAAAGCAAGTTTACAAAAATTCCAGCAGCTTGTGCCTTCTGTCCTATTTACAGAAGAAGAAGCGCTGAGTAAAGTTCATTATGTAAAAGCTCTTGGTCTGGAAAAATTCTGTGCATTCATGCACAAGTTGCCGAACATTATTACTAACAATCCTAATGTAAGAGACAATTGTTTTATTTGTATGAATATAAGAATTTTGCTATAAATACCCTGAGAATATAGAAAAAGGCATACAAAACTTACAAAACTCTAAAGTGAAACCAATATATTTAAATACTTTACCCTAAATTATTTATGTAGACAGAGAATGGTGGTTCAAAACGATTTGCGATTTCATTTATTTCAAAGACCCATTATTCCCCAGTAATTATATTTATTAATTCTACTTTATTTAACCCATTGATTGATACTTCCCCAATTTACTCCAAGAATAATTTGGGGGAATATATCCCAGTTTGCCCCAAATTATTTAAGTGGACTAGGGAAAAATGACTGGTAAATGCATTACCAGATTAATATATTATTTCTCTTTATGCTCTACTCTAATGTAGCCCGCAAAGTAATTTGCTTTCGCGGCACTGGCCCTTATTTAACAGTTTGATGAATTTAGACAGTCTAACTATATACGTGTTTTATACAATTTAATTGCCAATAGAGGTTCACAAATATTTGGTAATTGTCGTAAATCAAGCCGTGAGGCTACCAAAGGTACATACACTTAAACACATTACCACACCTTCCTGGGCAGTCAGGTAAAAATAGTTTTTGGTTTCATTTCAGATAAGATTGATAGTAATAGATTCTATAGCGTTTCCATTCAAAGAAGGGATCCCGGCTAAACAAAGAACTGGCTTGTTATTCCGCCAAATGGCTGAGTTACAAAGGATAGCTGTTGATCATCAGATTGCTGTGAGTCTCTAGAGATTAGTCTTACCAAAAACTACCTAAAAATTGAAAAGCTTTTATAAAATTAAGACGATGGATAAAGTTAAGTAACGGTTTTCGGTAAGGCCGATAAAATGTAAAAAAAAAGAACTTAATCTTCCATCGTTATCTCCTAACGTCATATTCATGACGTTATGAGATAACGATAGACGCATACGTCTAGCATGTTTTAGTTAAAATTGTTCTTTTTTCGCGCTTAACAATTCCCATCTGCCGAGATCCTTTGAGCTATAATTATAGTTAAAAAAACTGAAAAAACCGACTCCAAAATACGCAATTTGTTTAAAGTTTTGTTTACTTGGATGATATTTTTTCTGTTATATTGGTTTATAAAGTGTTCTTAGCTATGTTTCTTTAAAATAGGTTACCGATTTTGATCTAGTTTTTTTTTTGTTTAAAAGGATTTTATCGAAAGTGTTCTTAGCTATGTTTCATCAAACTTGGTTCAGCCGTTTTTTTTTGTCAGGGGTTTTGAGTTTTATAAACTTATAGTTGTGTCTAATACAGATAGTGTTAACCAACGAGATGAGCACACGGCTAGGGCTCTCCGGCGGCTCTGTGGTAGGTGCGCTGGGTGATGCGTGGGCGCATCGCTGCAACAAACGTGTACTGCTGACGACGCCGGGTGCGCTCGTGCCGGGCGGACCGCGGCTCGCTCTTATCATGAAGAGCAACGACGCACCTAATGCCGTGGCTCAGTTTCAGGTGAGAAAATAATCTTATAGGGTAAAATATTATTTCAGATGGTACGATTTCAATAAAATAGTATTTTTACCAATTATGGTTGAAAAGACGGTCTTTATTGGGGACAAATCATGTGTTCAAGAAAACAAAACATTAATAGCAGATATTCAAATTTTTTATCGAATAATATGGATAAATTTTTAATTGCCATTTTTGGTATAAATTTAATTTTTTTCTTCAATAAATATGATTTTCCGCCAATAGAGACCGATATCAAAGCTAAATACTCGTTTCGATCTTAATTACTTTTGGTATGGAAATCATACCATCTTACGGTGCTTAAAACTTTATTTGAACTTATGAACTATTTTAAGAAACTTATTTCAATATTTATACGCCAGATGCCGTTTTGTATTTTTTATCGTCTTTCAAAAGTATTGTGGGAACATAAGCGTCGTAAAACGTCATACGCTATGCATAGTCCTAAACTAATATAACTTAAGTATGTAACTGCGCTAGTTCTTTCATACTATTAAACTACGTACTATTAACTACGATCTGCATAATATGTACTATAAATTTCAAACAGTTTATAATTTGTAAACAGAACAGGTACCTACGCAGCTATTTCAGACACTTACGCAGTTATTTCAGATACTTACGTAGCTATTTCAAGAAACCAAGGATAGAACAGCTATCGGTTTCATCGATAGTTTCGTACCAGACGCAATCGATAATATCCTAACAGTTTGATGGACAACATGGATGTATGCCAAAAAGATACGGGGATTCCTAGTAAACGATGAATAGTAAACTGTCATTTTTGATATCGCGCCAAGAATCATCCACATATCAGCTAAAGAAAATATATATATATATATAGAGAGGTCAAATTATTATTGTGTCAAGGATTGATTTCAGTTGACTTTTAAAAATCAACTTTACAGTGTAGGTACGCACGCGCCATAATTACATACTGATAAACACGTATTTAAAATGTTTGTTTCGTGCGTGACCAGTTAAACCGTGTTATTAAAACTAGTGATTAATCCATTGAGCTATATAAACTCTTTTGTAAAAGAGTAACGAATCATAACATTTTAAAGTGATATATTTATAACATAATTATAAATTTTAGCTCTGCATTTTTCTCTAAATAAACTATGTACATATATACCAAAATATCACATTCTTCCGAATGCCCAATATTTGTATAAACAGATCTGAAATATTTGCTCACGTATAGATTATAATTAACTAGTCCGTATGTACTTTATTTGAAATACCTAAATCCGACGGAAACAAAAGTTCGAGTGTCGGAATCGCGGTAATGAAATTAAAGTGGAACTGGGTAGGACATGTCGATAGACGCAGTGATGACAGGTGGAGTAAGGTTGTGACCGCTAAGAGTCGCTAAGGCACGGGAAGCGAAGCATAGCATCTGCAGGATAGGTGGATATTGACTATCGCGAGTCGAACCTGGACTCGATTAGCACAGGATCGAGGCAGATGATATGATAAGAGAGAGGCCCAGCAGTGGGATAGAAAAGGATGTGGATGATGATGATGAATTAGTATGATGTAGAAGTATTATATTTACCAAAATAATAATATTTATGTATAAATACTATCCTATTTATTGTATGTAGTATAAATATCCATTATTTCAACACAAAACAAACGTTTTCCTTTTCAGATAACGAAGGATGGAGTTAGGGATATTAATTAAAAGTCCGTTTAGAACATAGAATAGTAGTTTTAATTAATTATAATTAAATGTAAATAGGTAATGTATAATGTAAACAAAACTACAGCACCAATAAATATCTCATTTTCACAAAAATATCAAGCTTTAATTTCTACAACATTCAACAGTTATACAATGTAAAGGCATTCAAATTTCGGAATAATTAAAATAAGATCATTATGTAGTCTTATTATGCTTACGACACTAGAGTGAGTAAGACGCGTTTGTAGTCTCCTTTTGTATCATCCTGCAAATCATTACATTGTACTTTGTAACAGCAGCTTAAGAATCAACATCTAATATAACATGCCAAGCGTAAAAACTATACTCATATAAAAATAAAATATTTGCAGGATTAAGCACAAAGTGTGACTAGCACATTCCCGAAGTCACCCGTTAGGTCTTCCTGTAAACAATACCGAAAATTGCCAAAGTTCAAAGTTAGCCAACAAAAGTTAAAAATAATGATAAACTGGCCCATAGTTTCTCGTATGACTTATTATAAACGTGCATTCGATTTTCACTAAAACTAATCGATTAATGTCTTTAAAAAATGCAAACATCTAGTGTGATGTACTGGATAATAGTAATAGATTACATATATTACTCTGATGTTATTACGGTCAGTTCGGCGCTCGTAATACTGAGTTTTTAAAAGCAGTAGCTTAGTAACTCAACGTAGAGAGGAGATAGCCGTTGTTGCCTTCTACCTCGTCCTGAAAAATTTCAAACTACTTGTAAGACTAGGAACAGAGACTACTTTGTGACTTCACCGAGTCCCACATGCATACACATAAGCGGTTAACTAAAGTGCGTCGCATGGCCGTGATAGAAGATAGGAAGCAAAATATACAGATCTTTCAAGAGAAATATACACCCGGCATAGATAACCTAACCGATTTGGTGCGCTGGCGACAAGACTGGCCAGTTACAGACCTAAAATTATACGATATGCGGGTAGTTTGAGATTATAGAATGAGATTCGGACGGTCGCGTCGTCAGTGCACCCTCAAGATCTTAAAATCCTAATTGACAAACTTATATATTCGAAATTTGGTGGAAATGTAGATTGTCCCGACTCTTGACCATGTTTATTCGACAAGGGTCAGTAAAGCCTTCTTGTAATCACCGGATGTGTCGTCCTGCAACCAAAACGAACCACTCTCTTTTAGAACTTTCCGTATTTTCAGCTGATCCCAACAAAAGGGTATTTTAAAGTATTTTTAGGTATAGATATTAAGCTTTTATTCGACATTTTAAATATCGAATAAAAGCTTAATATTCAGTTAAGACCAGTCTTTCAATTCAATATTTTACAATTAATACAGTTTTTATAAGTATAAGCATTGAAAGATTTATAGTGGATGTCAATACCTCGCCAAGTTCTTTTGACTTGTAATTTCCATTTAGGTCCAACTATTTCAGGTTCCATTGTTCAGGAAACAAGATACTTTACTAATCGAGCTTTTGACGTGACGGCGTCCCCCTACCACAAAACTTCAAAAACTATCAAAATTATAAAAACTTGATCAATCGCAAAAAAATAAATTTCTCCCTTTAAATATTAAAAGTTTCGAATAAAAGCACTAAATAAATACCTAAAAACTGTTTTACATACCCCATTACGTTTATCTCAGAAAACCCCTTACAAAACCGTACCCTCTCCCTGAGGTACGCTTTTAGGCAGGTCTTTTCTCAGATAAACAATAAATACCTAGTTGGGATCTAGCTTCAAATTATTCGGAACGACCAATTAGTATCCTCAGTCAGACCCGCGGTGTTAGCATGGCAACACAGTTTAGACAATTGAAACACGTTTCGCCTATAACTAGTCGAAGCCACTTTGAAACTTTTAAGTCACTTTATACATATATTTTTGTTGAACTATTTACATGATAATATTGTATTAAATAGATCTGTATAATTTTGAATTTTGAAATGTTAATAAATATTTCATGATGATGTGTGAAATGACATGTTTGTATGAAGACGTTGGTTATTTTCTGAGAATTGCTCAGTTTCACATTTTCCGTGTACAAGTCACGTAGGTACTTTGAAATTATGGGTCAGTTTAGAATAAGTATAGATATTTCTACATAATTAAACAGTGAAAATTCCATGCATTTCGTGATATTTTAAATTAGTGTTATTTAATTTTCAGTTGAATAATAGATAGACTAAAATATTGACAACTTGGGACAACTACATACATATTAGTGTTTGATAAAAAAAATGTTAATATGGTTAGCAAAATAAAATGCTAGGCGACATATAATGTTAGGACTCTACAGACAACATACATGTTAGATACATACATTTATTAAAAGGTTAGTATTAAAATATTAATAATTGATGCATGTTAAAGTGTTTAACATTCTCTAACAAGTGCATATCCACAGGTCTATTTAAATCCAACCATTCAACAAAAAAAAACTTTCCCCTATCAATATTATGGCATAGTAAATTATTTTAATCATGGCCAAAATCATGTCCAAACTGCATACAAATGCAAAAAAAATAGTAGATCAATTCTATTCATGTGCTACATAACCACAGGTTTCGCTTACCAAATTATTTTAAAAATCTTTAATTATAACCTTATTCTCAAGTTAAGATTCCCAAATAGCTCCATTGAAATTTTCCCACTTTATCCCAAACATTAGTTACTCGACTATAATAGCTCCAAATATTAGTATTCAGTCCCGTATTACCCCAATTATTAGTTATTCGTCGCAAATCACCCCATATTCGAAATCTAGGGTTACTTACAGCAATCCAGCTCTCCAGGGGCTTTCCGTATTTCTCTAGGAATGCATTCTTAATGTCACCGAGGTCGATCTCAGACCGGCTGACCACGATTCTGATAAGAGTCTTGTCATTGGTTCCAAGTCCCTTCATGGAGTAGTAAAGGCGCTCAGCAAAGAATCCAACCTTGCTCTTTACGCATTTCACTAGAAAATTAGACGAACAGTTTAGCACAAAGTTAAAGGACATACTAATTGGCAGGATGGATTAGATGGGCTTACTTAAAGAACTATGGCTAGTAGTGGGTTAAAGAAGGTTCTGTTTTTTTTAAAATATACAATGATAAGATGAGATCCAAGTTGTTTGCTCATGTCCAACAGTCATAATGTCACACAGACTTGTTGACTTCGTACATTCACAATCATTCGCATTCGGGTCGAAAACTATCCGTCTTATTTATAAACGGTGAATAAGTGCATTTTAGTTAAACAGTATTTTGTTCCGTTTTCGCACGTGTCAGGTTCCCGTCTGATAGAAAGTGACAAGTCCTTATTCAGTGAATAAGATTTTAAACATGCGTTTATAAGTAAGACGGTGGTCTGGAAATGTCTGTGTGGAAATGACAAAGATGGAGATATGGTTTCCGAGCCGATTCCAAATTCGATAAGTTGTGAATAGCCCTGCTGGTTGACTCGAACTGCTTTATACAAGCAACGACGATTTACACGTCTCGTTTATCACTTGCATAAAAGACTTGACACGTAAAATACACATTTTTATTTACTGGAACGGAATAAAAAAGTGATGCGAGCAAATGTTAATGACGTTTGCATTCAAATACTGCGTGAAACATAATCGTGATAATGCCACCTAAGGTTCAAATTTCAAATTTTGAGCAAGGTTAACCACAACTTCCTGTTGCATGACCTTGATGAATGACGTGGTTTTTATAACCGTCGAGATTTGATATTAACTTAATAACTTTCTCTGCGATGGCTAATACTGTAAACAAGTTGATATACGACGGCTGCATTTTCTCGGGTAAGATATGAGATAAGAAAAAAAGGAGAATATATAGGTTTGTTTTATATTTCATCGTAGATCATAAATACCTTGGCAGATTTATTCAGAAACAACGTATTGACCTCGTTGTTCAGAAATGGTAAAATCAGTTTTTATGGCTAAAAGTCATCAAGCTTTTTGCAATCGGTCATTATGTTTTATTTGTATGACTTAACACAAAATTATATGACCTGTTGTTTCTAACTAAGTTGAAGTAATAAAAGAATTTTACCAATAGCGAGCATGCCCTTCTCGATGCTTCCAGAGAACTCTTTCTTGATGGTTTCTTCGATCTCTTTGCCCGAAAGAGCTTCGTACTCAGCGAAGATCTGAAAATTTGATTTTGGAATGTTTATTGTTTATATGTTTGTTTGTTTATACACACGATTCTTATAGAATCGTGTGTCCAGTACACCGCGCTTTTTCATCACACTATCCGATTTCATGATATAACTATGAATGGTAAGATTTTAAGTAATTGAAACCATGGACGTAAGTATATAAAATCATTTTAAGCTAATTTTTAACTTCACATTCGCAAATCTGATCAAGCACAACCATAAATGATTTGTTTTTCTGTTTCAAACCCCACAAAAATCATATGTTTCATAATTCTCTTCAATGTGATACCAAATATATTCTAGTTCTCTGTTCACATAAATTATCAGAAAAACAAGCATAAACAAAAGAATCAATTTAGGTAACTGCTTCCGGTATGTTGAGAATCAAGGTCATTGATATCGCGACACTTAATTTACATCAGACCATGCATTATTAACGATGATTGAAGGCGTCTGCACTCTCAAGTGTCCTATAATAAATCATGACTCATAAGTTAACAATATTGTTAACTAATGAATCAATCTTAGCGTTTGCTCATTGGTTATTTATGGAGCAACGAATAGTAGTATGAAGTAGCGAGAAATTCAAACAAACGTTCATTCATGGAATTCTTTGCCGCCGGCCATCTCTGTTTCCTGAGACCTACAATCTTGGATTTTTAAGGCTAGAATAGATATCTTCTAGATGGATGAGCTCCATCTTCGGCCGCAACATCGCTTAACATCAGGTGAGTTGGTGGATAATAGTATATCTTGCATTGAAAAACATCTTTTGGGCTCGTTGCTAGACCCCGATCTCTATTTATGTCGCTATTGTAAATTCTCGCAATGTTTGGGATATATATCGCAATATATATGATTATTCGTTATATATAGTACAGAAGTAGTTACATAAATATAAACAAACATAAAACAATTAGAATTTGTATTATGACGATTCATACATTCTTAATATTTCAAACGGTTTAGTAATGAGGAGTATTATCAATAAATCGATTGACATGATTAACAAGTATCTATGTTAAAAGCAAAACAAAATACCCGACTGCAGAAAAGTTGTTTTTGTAGACTAACTTACGATTTCGATACACTTGATATACTGTCGAGTGTACGTTTTTTGTGAGAAAGTATGCGTAAAATCGCTGTAAATGATTATAAATGCGCATTCTTTAGAATAATTCTAGTAAAACCACTTGTTTATTACGAAAAACTTTGTTGAAGGTTACGAAAAAACGCATTTTTTTCGAGATATTTATTAATATTACAAAAAAATATAGCCAATGACATTCTGAAAGTGAAGACGAATCTAACGACACCTCGCACATCAAAATCGGTCAAGCCGTTTAGGCTGTAAGCGATCATATAAAAACATATATACATACCCACATACATACTTACAAACATACATACACTCGTAAAACATAACCCTCCTTCTTACGGAGTCGGGTAATAAAATAAGGAATAATCATTATCGCAATCAGTTTCAGCTAACTCTACCAAGCATGACTTATAAGCCAACGAACTAAAATAGAAAGTAAAAGTTTGTTTCACAAGAATCTGTGCAAGATTAAAGCTATAAAAAGCTGAAATTGGTTCCGTAGTTGGTTCGGTAGTTTATATTCCGCATATTAAAATGATTATCCACGGATTACTAACTACATTTTTAACAGAAGTTAATATATGAAATAGTCATACATGAACGAACAATACAGTTTTTGCACAGTTGGTGCAAAAACTACAATGCGGTTCTTAAAATGAATAAAATATGAAGTTCAAGAAACTGTTCCGTAGAATTCATTGCAATATTACAATTAACAATTAACTTGTTTATGACGGAGTGTTCACAATGAAAGGATGTCGCTTTCTTCGTACACTTGCCCTTCCGATGATACAAATGGTAGGTACTTAGGAGAAATAAATTTGCACTCAATAATGCTGGTTGCTTGCAAGCATGCAAGCTGAATTTGGCGACAATAACCTACTTGTTCATTGTATAATTTGTTTCTTGTTTGTCAATGTCTGTGTTGTTTATCACAACAAAGTAGTTATATACAAAATATATCTATGATCTGTCTTTGTCTATGTTGAGCAATAGGCAATACAGAACCCATACTTTAATTAATGGGTCAACGTATTACATTATTATAAAGAAATAATTGTAAGTATGTATATCAAATCTAATATACTAATCTTAAAAGCTCAAATTTGTATATTATATGAGATCAACCAGTCAAAGTGATCACTACTTTACTTAAAAATGTGTGATAACCACTTTGGTTTAAAGGAACCGTGTGCTCTGTCACAGTCCTCACTCAATATAACGAATTCTTTGATTCTATAGCTATGGATGATGCTGCAACTCCAGTATCTCCGATTTTATTATCAGTTTTTTAAATTGCCTCCCACTATGAATGCAGATTTAAAGCAGTGTTCTCGTGAAAATATGGGCTGTTAATCTCACCTGTCTCAACTGCTGGTATGATCTGGTGATGAGGATGGAGTTGAATACGGACTCGTCGGTGCCCCACTGGCCCTCGCCGGCGTTGGCCAGGGCTTCAGCGTCGGCCTTGGCGGAGCCTTCATCTACGCCCTGGTTCTCATCACGGTTAGCCATGCATAGGGAAACGCAGAGGCGCTTGAAGTGACCGGAGGTGTCGCCTTTCAGATCAGATTCCAAGCTCTTGTTGTATACTGAAAGTTTTAGATCGATGAGTTTTGCAAGATCAACGTTGGTATTCTGGTTTTCTGTTTTGCTTTGTTTAATATTACTTGAAAAATAAATAGAAAGGAATATTCAAAGCAGTCACAGTTCACAGTCAACTATTGACTGACTATTATATGTATTATTATTTAAAAAAAAAATTGTTAGTAACATATAATATCAATTGATCATAGTTAGATATTACATAGATAATGTAAAGACGTCATATCATAGGTTACTATAATGTAAAGACGTCATATCATAGGTTACTATAATGGCAAATTATAGGTACGAAAATATTTTAATACTAAAGTGGTCACTCGGAGTATTATTTCATTTCTAGTTCAAAATTACCCAGAAATTATAACTACTCAAGTACCTGATTCTTATTTAAAGTAAGAATCATAGGTACATATTAAATGCTATATAAGAGGATAAAGATGATAAATATAATGTAGAATATAAAAATAAATGCACATGGAACATTTTCTACTTTCAGTTTAAGCCCAGATTCGAAACAGTCCATATTAACTCTATCTAGTTAATACATATTACAATACAACCCCATTAACTCAAGTACTTGAACTGCGCCCTAGTTTTTCATTAGCCGATTAATTAGCAGTTTAAGTTGACTAGGATTGGTATATGAAAACCCTTATTCGAGTCACGGATGTTGACGTTGTTTAATGGTCTGACCTACTCATTCATGGTCGACACTTATTTTATGATTCACAGTATTTCACAGTCGTGATTATATACGTTATTTTTAATTGATGACGTTATTTTTAAATCAGATTTTAAACCATAACTTATTATTTAACAGAACCTTAAAAATCTGTTTAATACAGGTTTAATAACATTGAAAATATCCTGCTTGTTTTTTTTAGTACCTAATATAAGCAGTGTCACTTCCCGGTTACTCATGCAATTAGAAAAAGTTAATTAGATGCTTGGGTGCTCCTTAAATTTTAAAAAATAACACACACTTATGGATTAATTTTGCCCCGATAAGACAGCGCGACGATATCGTTAGATTTTAAAAAATAATTGGGAAGTTCTTGCCATATAACAAGAAAATAATGGACGGGTTGGAGGAAATCTATGCTCAGCAGTGAAACAGTGCAGGTTAAGTAAAAAATAATTATAGAAACCCATTCCATATTTTACATGTAGCTAGTACTCACGTTGTTCATAGAAAGCGGAGATGGTCCTGATGCCATAGTTGGAGAGTGTGCAGAGGATCTCGATGATAGCTTCCTCATCAGTTCCAAGCCCCGCGACAGCGTCGTGCAGCTCCTTGGCGTAGAAGTGTGGGAGGGGAGTCATCAAAGCGATGATTACATTCTCCAGGTTGCCGCTGAGCTCGCTCTTCAGCTCGCTGATCAGGTCCTGATTGACATTATTACTATCAACAATGACGTTATTATCACATGGACACAAAATCTAAAACAAAATTCACGAACAAATTGTCCTTCGTTGATACTCATATACCTACCAACAATAACGAACTTAAACATTTCGATTTAAACTTTATGTCGCCGCGCTAAAGCCTAAAGTTTAGATACATAATTTCTGCCGATTCGAATTATTTTGAACATCGAAATTATTTTAATCATGTGGTATAAAGGTTGCCGCTTTAGACCTCATTGAGGTCGGACAGTTTTTTAGTGCTGACGCGAAATCTTTGTCGATAGTGTCTATAGTATCTTTGATTTATCAATACGTAAAGCCGTAGACACTAAAAATTCGATCGAAGCGCTCTAACGTTTTGCTCCTAAAAACCAAAACGAAATATTGCTGGCGACCATTGACCGTAATTAATTTAATCATTCTGGGAAAAGCGAAAGCGCTCTGAGCGTAACTCTCTGAACATTGACTCGTGGCTTGGGATTTTTTTATGCCTTTTGAAACATTTTGTAAATACTTGGCTTTTAATTTTTATACCTATGCCAGTAACAATATAATATTCTAATAGCTATGTTCAAAATCAAGATTATGGGAACATAATAATCTTAAGATCATCTAGCGGCGGCCGGCGACCTTGACCAGTTCACTCTACCGTAATTAATTGTTAATATTTTTATTTTAAAAACGGCTCCTGAAGCTTAAATATGATCTACTGTTAATGTATTTGAACAATAATAAAATAGTTACGTCCCGTGGTATGAACCTAATTTTACCGTGATATTTCCGGAGGGAAATAAGTTTTGCCACAGAATCCGTGGCTCTATTTACGTAAGTCTTTGCTGGAAACATTATCTCGCTGACCGCTGGTTAGCTGAGGCTGAGGTTCGTGGTTGCGGTTCAATAACAACAGACCTATTTTAAATACTACAAACCGGATTTTAACCTAACACCGGCATTTCTAAAATTGGACCTACTTATTTACTTTTCATGTAAAATTGAAATTCGCCATTGTTCTTAAAAAATGTAGGTACACGTAAATTGAGCAATTTGAGCAAGGTCGAAGTGGTTACGTATTTTATGGAAAAAAAAACAGTTTCATCTGTATCATTGTTACCTTTTATATCTGAATTCATTTAGTTCATTCACTAGTAATATGTAGTAATAATAAAGTTTATTATTGTCAGGGTTACTTCTTTATATATATATTTTAGATTATTCCCAAAATACCCCACTCTCTAACTATAATTCCCATATAACCCCAACTACCCAACAGGATGTTTGTCAGTTGCATAATTACCTTAATTGAATTAATAATAAACTGAATTGAAATGTTTTATCACCATCCTCAGTATGTAATTACGTGTATCATTTTACAACATTATCATTGCTTTATGATAAGTTAAAACAATAGAAATAAACAGGTGTAGCAATATCGTATGTGACAAATAGACGTTGTACAATACTAGGAAAATTGTAAGTACACGTAGCTTCGTATTTGTACGTATGATTGTATATGAGCATGTAGATTGCTTTACAATGACTAACGTTGAAGTCATTATTCAATATCGAATGACGATATTGCCCGTGAGTATTTTTGTTTGTTTTATTCTAAACTTTATATCGAAGTGCTAGGCTCTAATTTTGTTGTCTTGATCTTTGTTTTTGGCATGGTAGAGTTGTGACGTCATGAGCAATTTGGGAACATTCATTGGTAATGGAGCCATTTTTATGAATATTTCACGATGCAACAAAATGATCATTGTTTTTGTCTAGCGTAGCGGGGTACCTATCATTACATTGTAGCAGTATGATATTATGATAAATTTTTATGTATTATATGTATGTATATATAACAGTAATACAGACAGAAAATAGAGCCCTAATTCTATAAAAAATACTACAATGATATAGGTATTAAATTGATTGATTGAAGCATATGTGGCTTCATAAGCCTATAGATAGTTCAGGTTTGATTAGATATCTTGGATGTAACAAGACGGGTGTTCTATAGTTCTGATTAGTATCTGCTTTATTACTCGCTATTTACTACAAAAGATATCGAAATAATCTTAACATTTCAGATTGCAAACTTTATCAATTAAGTACAATCCTACGCCTCGTAGATATACGGTTATGACATTGTTAATCTTCGGCACATCGGAACATAAGCGTTTGTAAACAATGAGGTGCTTGATAAGATACTCGTACTAGTGCACTGGGTGTGAATCGAAGTGTTCTAAATAGAAAATAAAATATAACCGGAATCCTACTAATATTATATATGCGAAAGTTTGTGCGGTTGTTTCACTCAATTCCACTAAAATTTAAATAAAAAACATTGCAATACAGTCAATGTGGGTAACTTTGACTCTGCGTCAAATATTGTACGTAGCATTTTTAGAAGGTTGCCTTGAAGTCAATTAGAACTTTGATTTTATATATTTAAATTCTATTATTAATCTATTTAAATAAAACCTAAAAAATCAAGTAAGCAAACAGTATTTTCATGTGAACAAATTTTGGGGTAAAAATTAAAATCAATATTTTTTGATTTAGTTCTTATTGCATTTATTACCCTGTCTAAAAACTATACTATAACTATACAGATGCTTCTCAAATACCTGACCACTTAGACATCATCATCATTAACCGATGATTCACAGTTCACCTTCCTTCGCCACCGCGGAGGAAAAATAGGCTTCCTTGTCGAATTGAACCAAGTGAATCAACGATGACTAACAACGGAAGATAGATTGAAGTCAGCAAGGCCACTGCCAGCAGTTCAATTTAAACCAGTCACACGGTTACCGCCAAGGTTTCTCAGTTAATATTTAGGCTTGTTACAGAGGCACAAGGTTCAAAGCTGAAATTTTTCGTGATAATCATAATTGGCTATTACATCACGTTTAAAAACCGCAGGTTGCTTTGTTTATTTGTGCTATATCTGAGCTGTTTACGAAGACTGTTTGAACTTTCTTATATTGGACGATAACAGCCAAGTAACAGTGTCTCGATTATATAGGTATTTACAAAAGGAAAAAAAACCGGACAGAGAAATTTTATTTTTCTTTCTGCAGCATGATACTATGGATCTGCGTATACGGTTTTAATTTCAACTCGATACCTTCACGCGTTCCCGAGATAAAGGTCTTGACACCCGGACGGACGGACGGACGGACAGACGGACAACAAAAGTGATCCTATAAGGGTTCCGTTTTTTCCTATTGAGGTACGGAACCCTAAAAAGGTATAATATGTATTCTATCAGCCATCTAGTACAGCTTAGTGCTTAGTTTGGGTTAGATGGTGTTGTATGAAGTGTCCACCAATATTTATTTATAATTACCAGCATTTACAAATTAATGTTTCATTGTATTTAGAACGAACGTTCTGAGTCAACAGCAATGCTGCTAATGATGATTTAAAATGATAAAAATGCATTGACTTTAAAAAATGTTAAACTAAGTACCTACATACAATTATATTTGTATTATTTTCTTACATGACCATAAATACGCATAATCAAAATTTTGTTGTACCTACATGTAAACTTTGTTGTAAGTATCTGAATTTGTAAAATTTCATTATACAATTTTTAATGAACTTCCTATGCCTAAAAGCAATGCAGCTAATAGTCATAATAACTAATTAGTATTCATTAAATTGAAAATCTATAGGCAATTCAAATAATTAATTTGTAATACTTTCTACATAACTTTCAGAAGACATTAGAGTTAGGATCAATTTAAATGACCCCAAATGATTTATGACTTATTCTCCTTCATAACGAGAGACGAGTTCATATTTCGCGAAATTCATAAAGGTGTCAACCAAACTTGTTCCACTACGACAGCACTCTTGGGGCCTCAATTACTCCTTATATGGTGCAATATGTGGAGCTGGCGTACAATCAGACATTACATTTACTTACAAAGTTCCTCGGATATGGTGGTCTTGGAGCTTTTTATAACTGTACCCGAGACTTCGTTTGTGCACCGCACGTTAATCGAAAAATATGATTCGCCAAATTTTACTTAGTTTGTTGGATTTTTAAATAAACTTTACCAATATTAATTTAAATTAATATTTTAACCAAGAGATAAAAGTATATTTCCTTCATTATACTAAAAGTACTAATCCTGCCTCGTTCAAATTTGACCATTAGTTTCGGCGTACGTTGAAGACACCGTAAAGGCAGACAAAATTAAAAAAATGCCATTTTTGCTTTTGTATCTGTTCTTCCAAAACTAATTTTCAAATTATCAAGTAAGTACAGATTTTGAAACTTTTCAATTTTATTATTAAGTAAAATATGTGACAGCCCAAGTTTGCTATTTTCGGGGTTTGTTAGGAACATTACCTTTCCATAGTTGGTCTTGAAAGTCTCGGCGATCTCCAGCCTTTGTACGATGCCGCGGCGGCAGAGGACGTCAATGATGGCCTTCTCGTCCGTTCCGAAGCCTTTCATGGCCTTGCGGAGGGTCTCCGCATCCGCAGCCGGGTCGAAGGGCTCGGCGGGGTACACAGTGGGTGTGCACTGGAACAACATTAATCAGTTAAATAGAGTGTGTGTTCGCAAATATACGAACGTACGTAATGTAATTGAAAATAAAACAAATCGACAATTAAAAATAAAAAAGTCAAAATAAAGCAATAAAAGAAATTAAAATGTAAATTTATTTATTTCTTTATTAATTCTTTATATTTATTTATTAATTATTATATTATTATCGCGATTGTGACTCATTGAAATTAAAGGTCGCGAGGTCGTGAAATTATGTAAAATATACGCGATAATCCGTTAAAAGTTGTTTAATTTCAATGAAAATTCAGATAAATTAATTTGTGGGTTAATACCTATATACCTATACAACATTATATTTTAACTAAAAAATAACATTTATTGAAATCTATTCATATTTAATTAAATTAGTATTGTACATACAGTATTGTTACATTTTGGACATTACGTGTTTGGTATGGTAGAAACAGAACATGTAGGTACACAGGTATGTATTTAATTTTAGTGCTACATAGTTTGTACTTTGTTTAAACTTTTATATGCAATTCATTATCTTTATCTACTTGTCATTACTTTTTTAGTTCTAGCTGCAAATAATGCGAACACAGTTTTTAGGGTAGAACTAAAAACTGTATCAATAATTTGTCATCATTAATTTATTTATTCAGCATTAAGAGCTTGGCTCTTGTTGTGGAGTAATCTCCTGTGGTCCTCTGCCAAAACTTTCACTTACTTCTACAAAATGACATTTGCCTTTTCCTTTATTTGATCTAAAAACATTCTTCTTGGCCTTCCCGGTTCTTTTCTCTTCTTAATCTTGCTCTCTATGATGGTTTTCATGAATTTTTCATCTCATCAATAATAAGTTTGTTGATTATACGTTCAGAATTGAACTTAGGAAACGGATTAAGGATATCAATTATTATAGATCTGCCATAATATAAATAGACAAAAAACGACCTACGTACATTTTAAGTAGGTACTTGCTTTATATTTACGGGTTTGTGTAAATATTAATTGATTCTCCACCCTCCATTGCCGCTTCATGCCGACTGGTTGGCGTGTCCTTGGCATGGTTTGCAGAGGACGTTGACCTGGGCGTGATTTGCAGCCCACCCTACTTTGCGAATCGTAAAGCTAACACTTAGCAATCAATGACAATGTCTAAGTACCTATTTATGATTGTTATACCTACCTATTTTAGGTTTTTTACTCAAGATTTTATTCGTATTAATAAATAAAAATAACTATCATCATCGGGTATCTAATCATTTGGATTCAGACCTGAGGTAGTAAGTGTCTAATGTAGGTAGTTGTACTGAGAGTAACTGACATTTCGAAAGCAAGGCCTATGCAGGTAGTATGCAATAGTGCAAACTAAATTAACAGTGAGAATAAAATCTAGTTAAGTAAATAAATCTTATTAACATTTTGTGTGACAACACCGATTAGCTAAAATGAAAAACATTTTTTAATTATTAGCAAACGGTTAAAACAATGAAAATATGGATACCAATTGGAATCGTATCTTTATTTTCACAATAAGGAGTTTAACAGCGACATTATAGCTAAATGTCTAATCCTATATGCGAAACACAAAATGTGGAACAGTCTCAATGCTTGAACAATTAGCAAAAAAGCATACGTGGATGGATGCAAATAGGTACCTACAACTACATACACTACAGTCAACCTTGCCCCAAACGATGACATCATCTCGCGAGATCCTATAGCATCGACTATAGACATTTTAATAAAATATTCTTAAATGTAGGTGGAAACTCACCTTGTAGGGGTAATACTGCTGTCCGCTCATGTTGAGAGATTCCTATAAGAACGAAAAATATATTAGAAAAACATTTCACGTAAATTCTAAAAATAAATTCCGTATCAGCGCAGACCGGCTTCTGACGAGTAACAAACACCAAGCGGCCGGCATTTTTATGATTTACACACTACACAGATTTGTCGAGTTACTCACTAATTTATTGTTATACTACGTTAAACTATGTTATAGATCGGAAATACATGCAGATGAAACGGAAAATGGGTTAAGGAAAAGGTGGAATACGTACTTTTGTAATTTATGCGACACACCCAACCGAACCACTACGGATTGAATTCCGAAATACACGACTTGGTTCGACCGCTCGAAGTAGACGCATTTTGTTTCTCTCTCCCTCTATCATTGATCGTCAACCTTTGGAAATACCTGAAAACAAAGTATGATGTACTTTTGAACGATGTTGCAAAGAAATATATTATTATGTATAGTTTAATAATAATCACTTTCTATACATTACATTATGAAAACTATAGTACCTACTTTAAGAAATGTAGATTTTGTTGGGGGCACTTTTATGCCAAAACTATCTATAATAATTTTCCAATTTTGCTTACATTTGAATTACCTTTATTTGTATTTTCTTACGTAAGGCAATTACTACTATGTAATAACGAAAACCTTAGCCCATTTGGATTACTTACTCTTATGTTAAATGGACATAATAGGAAATATTGTATTGTATACTTTACTTTCCCCACTTGATAAGCGTAAAAAAATCCATTTTCTTCTTCCTTAGCAAGCTAATTTAACCAGTTTGGCTGATAATTTTTGTTGCGTTGGTACGTGACAGTACTGAGACAGAACAAGATTTGTATTTATTTATTTATTTATTTATTATTGCAGTGTGTACAGAGCAAACTTAAATAAGCTAGGTACATACCCTGTTATAGGGTGTTGCAAACATACATTTACAAGTAAATAAAATATAAAGGTTGAAACAAGACTTAAAAACTACAGAAACTAGGGCTAAATGTTGCTTAAAATTTATTTTTTGGTTTCCTAGAGTTGAGATCGTTTAGTTTTTAGAATTTATCCATAAAGAAGTCATCAATTTTATAATAGGATTTGTGTATCAAAAGATTGCGCAATTTGGTTTGAAAACATTTATCAGAAGTCTCATTTTTTATCGAGTTAGGAATTTTACTATATATTTTTATTGACATGTATTCTGGGCCGTTTTTATAAATTTCTAGTTTGGGTTCAGGAAGTATTAGTGTGTTTTGTCTTCGTGGGTTATTGCATTTGGTATAGAGATGTAAGTGTTTTCTGACAAATAATGAGGTTTCAAGTATGTATATGCACGGAAAAGTAAGGATATTTAATTGGATGAAGTGGGGCCTACAAGTACTTCTTTGGCGTATATTAACTATAATTCGAATGCATTTTTTCTGCATTTTAAACAGTATTTCAGCATCAGTACTGTTGCCCCATAAGATCACACCATACCGCAGCCATGAATATGCATAGGCATAGTATGCTGCAATGGCTGTCGTTTCATTAGTATTTGATTTTAAAGTTGCTAGTGCATATATGAATTGAGACATCTTGGATCTTACTTTTTTAATATGAGCTTTCCAATTTAGGTGTGAGTCAATTTTTAGGCCTAGAAGATTGTATTCATTAACCTCATCTAGGTTAACTGTTTTTTTAATGGTAGCAAGGTCGATGGCTTTTTTTTGGTACGGTAAAAATTGCATTAATTTTGTTTTATTCAAGTTTACTTCTAGATTATGAGCTGCTAACCAGTCTTTTATATCATAAAAGGTATTTTTTATTTGAGTTTGTGTTTTAGGATCTAATGTACATTTGAATAAGAATGATGCATCATCAGCAAATAATATACATGGAGAATCAGTCAGATTTGAGAGTTTATTGATATAAATTAGGAAAAGAATGCAACCTACTACGCTGAACTGTAGAACTATCGCGCGCGATAGAACTGTTTTTATAGCACTAGTATCAGGTTTGTGGTAGTCTATCTGGACTAGTTGCTTTCTATTAAGTAAATATGATTTTATAAAATTTAGTGGCTTGCCTCTAATTCCTATTTCAAATAGTTTTGTGATTAATATGTCATGGGAAACTCTATCATATGCTTTGGTCATATCTAGCAATAGTCCAATTGAGTGATGTTTGTCTCGCATGTTATAAAGGATATTCTGGATAAAGTTGTAGATTGCTAAAGTTGTTGATGATTTCTTGCGAAAGCCAAATTGATTCTTGCTGAGTAATTGGAATTTTTCCAAAAAGTTATATAGTCGGTCAGATATAGCTCGTTCAAATAATTTAGAAAATGTTGGGAGCAGGGCTATTGGTCTATAGCTACTGGGGTCAGTATTTTTACCGTCTTTTTTTAGAATAGGTTTTATTTTCGCTATTTTTAGTCTATCTGGGAAGCATTCTTCTTCAAAAGATTGATTAATTAATTTAGTTATAGGTTGGGTCATTTCCGTAGCACAGAGTTTAACTAGCGACGGTGGAATTTCGTCGACACCATGGCTTTGTTTATTGGATAAATTTTTAATTATTTTTAATACCTCAGATTCTGTTACTGGTGATAAGTACATGGAATTAGTAGTTACTGTGCTTGTTGACTTTACATTTGTAAGTTTGTTAGATCTTTGTGTTTTACCTATTGATGAGAAGAAATCATTAAATATATTAGCTATTGTTTCAGGTGTGTCTATAATTTTATCGTTTATTTTAAGAGTGATATTTTTTGTTGTTTTGTAAGTATGTCTATTGGTCACTTCTTTAATAATAGACCACATTGTTTTTACTTTATTTGTAGAAGTCTTCATTTTCTTAATGTTATCATTTTTTTTAGATATTTTGATACTTTTTTTGAGAATTTTTTGGAATTTCTTTCGATAAGATTTTAATATCTTACTTTTCGACTCATTTGTAAGTATTTGAAGAGCCCGTTTATGTCTGCAGGAGATTTTCAATCCTTTTGTTAACCAATTATTTTTTCTTTTTACATTATTTTTATAAACTTTAAATGGTATAGATAGGTTGAAAAGCTCTCTAATTTTATTGTCGAAACTGTTATAATTTTCGTTTATCGACTTATTTGGTAATATTATTTTATCCCAGTCTACTTTAGCAATTTCCTTTTTGAATTTACTTTTATTCTTTTCACTAAGACATCTCTTTGTTACGCTAGTATCTGGTCTATGACCGATTTCCGAGCCTTACTTATGTATGAATGAATTCTTGGTAAAATAACTCTAATCACAATTTTTGATTACTATACAGTTAGAACCGCGAAATACAGCTAGTTTTGTAATAAAAACAAAACATTATTTCTCAAATACCTCGAAAAATGTTGAGCAGCCCTGATCGATACAGGTTAGCAGCCGATGACATCATCGAGACCAAGAGACGCCGGCACAGCGACGCGCGCCGTAGGGATGGGTTATACTTGCAAAATCTCATACCAGGGCTTCCAAGTGCGCCCACATAAAAAACCAGCGCCAAAAACCAGGGCTCAAAACCCTTCAAAGTATTTTTTTCGTTAAAGAAAATTGATTTGTATTTTAACTATGATAAGGTGCACAATTGCGTAACAAGTTTTTCTACTAAAATACTTTCATAGGATATTGTTCATTATATACGTTATAATAAGAAGCATAATGGCATTCACGAAATTCAAAACGTTCCAAACGACACCAAACATGACTGAGCGAGCGCGATATATATTGCTTGCCTACTTCGTTCCGTGTATTTGACGATGACACCCGAGTGAAGCGCCAAAAACCAAGGTCAAAACCCTTGAAAGTATTTTTTTCGTTAAAGAAAATTGATTTGTATTTAAGTTATAATAAGGTGCACAATTGCGTAGCGAGTTTTTCAACTAAAATACTTGCATAGGAAAATGTTCATTGTACATGTTACAATAAGAAGCATAATAGCATTCGCGAAATCCCGTAAAGTAAATACTTTTTCTCCTTGCAAGTGTTTCGGGCGGCACCTGGTCGCCATACTTGCAAGCAAATACCTGGTGTAAAAACCTGGTTGGGTAAATACGCACCTTCCCTAGCGCGCCGGTCTGCGGGCTTCCACATAACCTCGGCGGTCGGCCCTCCACTTTACATGTTTTCGCCTAAATGATCTGTTGTTATTTAGCCACTTCGCTATGTTCCTAAATATTATATAATTAGGAGGCAAATACTCTACTATACTCCTTCATTAGTACACTAGTAAGTCGTAGAATCATAGCTAAGGGAATTATTTAACTTGTCGACATAGATATACCAGTTTGATGATGAGAACCACTACCTTTACCATTGTGTGGTCTGGCTATTGACCTGTTTACTGACCCAATGACCAACAATCTGTCAGCCTTCAAGAAACGACTTTCAATTATTTACGAACCCATGGGTAAATAGGTGTTCAAATACAAATACATTCGTCCCTCTAAAAAAAAAAAAAAAAAAAAAAAATACATTCGTCCACAAACAATAAATAAATATAGAGGACACTTTCGCAAACAGCCCCAAATTTGACTGGCCTTGTGGCTCAGTTGGTACCTGCTGAACTGAAAGATCGTGGGTTCGATCCCCACCCAGGGCAAACATTTGTGTGATGAGCATGGATGTTTGTTCTATGTCTGGGTGTTTCTATGTATAATATGTATATATTTACAACAAAAAAAGTATATAAGTATTCTATCAGCCATCTAGTTCCATAGTACAAGCTTTGTTTAGTTTAGGCTAGATGGTGTTGTGTGAAATGTCCACAAATATTTATTTATTTATTTAATTAAGTAGAGCTTGTACTATGAGAACCAGATGGATGTTAGAATACATACCTACATACACACATATATATATATACGTACATACAGACACAGAAACAAACATCCATGCTCAGCAGAAATGTGGGCCCTAGGTGGAGATAGAGATTGAGCTCACAACCTACAGCTCGGAAGGCAGACGTACTACCACTGAGTCATGAGGCCTGTCACCTAAGTTCATCTCTCGATTTGTCAGCGATTGAAAAATACTTTATTACTAATAAATTTAGATAATTTATTCATAAATTATTATTAGTAAATAATATAATTCAGGGAAAGTTTATTGGAGTTTACATGCTATTATTGTTTTCACTAACTATGCTACTACTATTATTTTATATTTAGATAAATAAAAAATCATATATTAAGTTCAAGCTTTTAAAAATGTCCTAACTGGCTCCACGGCTCAAATGGGGCAAATTGGGATTTAACCCGCAGGGAAATCCCTGGAATAAATATACTCCTGGTTTATTTTATTTATATGCAAGGCCGTAGGCAGGGGGGTTGGGGGGTCCAACCCCTCCCCCCCCCCCCCCGAAATCCTGGCCATTATAAAAATTCTTCCAGGTTCAATAATTTTATAAAATGCTTCAAAAAGTTTCGCGCTCGCTTCGCTCGCGCTTTATTACTATTTTGACTCTTATCTCTTCGTTTCTGATAAACCCCGAGCATAGCCCTCTCCAAGCTCGTTGAGTGACTTTGAGCTTCCATTTATGGCTCATAGTAAGTTAACATATATATTATATATAACATTATAAAGACCACGTTTCAATGCTATAATTATGGCATCAGTGGTGACATATAACATATATAATTATATAAATAATATGTAAACTATATTATAGTTTTCTCATTTTTGTATAGAAAAGCACGAGACAACGCTTCTCTTAACGGTAAGTAGGTACATCTTTTTCCGCTTAGTGGGTACAGGGTATCGATATCGTATTAACCTCGTATTTATGACATTCCAGTTATTGCTATGACTGATTAATTTGTTTACTTACTTTTTTCCCGTATCGATGATAGGTACCTATACGATATGCCTATACGTATATACCTTACAAACTAATTTATAAGCAGTAGCGTTAGATTTGTCGTAGATAGGTAGGTACATAAATGATTCTAAAGCGTGCTCAATAAAGTTAATTATACCTATAGCAGCGGCTCTGTGCATACTTTTTCGTGAAAAATTACACTCGACATCATCACAACAACAACAACAACAACATCGACAACTGAACTTACTGAAAAATATTACTCAAATTGATCAACGCTCAAAATATACTGTCAACTTCTCGCTGTTACGTAATAACAGATGTGGAAATAAATACCTATTACACCACCCTATTTATCTTGCCCTGTGGGTAAGGACAGCGTGGTGTGGTAAGAGACAGGGTTCCGATTCAGTCCCGATCTCCATACCACAAACTACTAGATGATACTACCTCCATACTTCCCAGACAGGGACCCGTACCGATAGATAGGGCCCGACAAATCGGGTTGTGTGCCTTTAGGACAGAATTTGAGACATTCATATTCAACAAAGTTGAGTAACTACTACCTACATAACGTTTTTCGACAAGGCCAATCAATCGTAATAATTACACTTTGAAAATTGTACTTAATGCAGTCGAGTATGACGTTTTTTTTCACCATATTCAGCCAAACCTGTTTCGAAAAGCTTCCATTTAGGATTTGTTTTATGAATTTTAATTTTTAAGTTAGTAGAATTGATAGATGCGTCACATCTTAAAATAGCGTATGCGTGTGGATTACGTATGTATATCGATTCACTATAACTCGTCGTCAGATCTTATTCATAATCATTGATAGATCATTCAGTTGTACCTACGTACGCCTAGTGAGTCATTAACTGCAACGTACATTTAGGTTTTACCTACTTATGACGAATTTTTTGTAAACAAAGAGGTAGTTGAGTCTTTTTATAACAAAGAACACTGTAAGTATAGGAAATGCGTGACTGGCGCGAAAAATTCTTAATCTATGCGACTGACCCTTGGAAGAAGTGTGCGAATGTACTCGTAAGAAGTGACCTTTTTTATGTATAAATAGGTTTGCGCTTGACCGCCAACTCGCCTGATGTTAATAAGCGACGTTGCGGTCTACGTTGGAGCGCGCTTACCTAGAAGAAACCAATTCACTCGCGATTTAAAGACACCCAGATTATATCTATCGGGAAAGACCCACTCAGGAAGCGTATTCCACATTCTAGCAGTCCGCACGATCCAAGTGGAACTAAAGCGTTTCGTTCGGGTTTTTGGAACCTACCGTACATTTGTAATTTACAGTAGGTAAGAGAAGACGAGGGATTTTGGGTGTCCTTACCTATGTTACAATATCTGTATTTCTACCCACCAATGAGTTCGCACCCAATTTCAAATTTGTAATTTACAGTAAGGTGAGGCCCTCCTCTTACTCACCTACTGTATATTAAAATATTAAAATTTTGGATGTAGGTATACTTACCTAGGCGTATCTTTACAAGGTCTATATTTCTCTACCTAAGCAATAATGAAACCGAAATAACCAGCAAATGCGGACTTGTTTGGCAGTCCGTATTTGCTGATGCGATCCTAAGCCTAACTGGCAAAATAACAAAATAAGTACCTACTTTTAACGATCACAAGACTATTTTATATTGTCACTTATAAGAGACTTGAAGTATGCTACAAAGCTGGATTTGGGCGCAGTTATAGGAGCATAAATTCTAGTAACTATTTTATAATCTACTTACATTATGTTACCAAGCTCTATATTATACTTGAGGAAGCAGTTGTTTCTATAATGATCTGAGGCTAGACATTTATAAGCACAAGTACTCTTATTAATATCTGACCTAAGTATTATACGTATTTGTATTTAGTAGAAGGTTGTTTTTTTGGCTGGTTTGCCCTGTTTCATATGTGATAAATCAAACTTTATAAAAACGTAGATACACTTTCTAATACCATAATTTTTATTATTGTAAGTTATTAACGTAATATATTTTGTATATAGTGTGTGAACTCATGGGGAAATCATTTTTACTGTAAATGTATATATGTAGTTATATGGTTAATTTTACGTCGCTCTTCGAAAAATAACACATAACGTATGTGTTGTAAAACAATTATTTCATGATTTATTATAAAAATCCGCCATGTTTTAAAAATGCTCTTCATTAAGTACTTTATAGAACCATTATAGGTAAACAAGTACTTATATCAGCCGCAGTCCAGACAACTTGCCTCCATTTTAAAACAAAACTAGGTTTCCGTATACTATTTTTGACTCATAACTCCATTGTTTATTTAAATAATAAATATATATATTTTTTTTTTAATTTGAAAGAATATACTTTTAGATTGATTCCATAGAAATTTTAATAAAATCAATTACTATGTTTAGAGACACCTTACTAATGTGCGTCATCCTAGACAGCTCACATCTTGAACCCGATGAGTTGGGTAAGCATACGGCCCGCTCTTAGTCTAGGACACAAGTAGGCAGAGATATCAGGCTGTCACGCGATGACGTCTTTACTATTCTAATTTTTAAAATCACACTCACATCATAAACTCTTCCTTCGTTTCGCATGTTGTAGTAATGAGAGAACTACTATTATTGTAACTATGTTTAATCTTCAATACCTCGACGGCCTACACCCGTAGTTATATTTGTGTAATACATAATATAATGTTTTAAGCAAAACCTATATTAATAAAAAAACTTATTTGCATATATTTTATAAAAGCTGTAATTTATAGTATTTTATACAGAAATTAAGTGAATTATCGGTACCAATAAAACAATATATCTACAGCCATGAACAGAATAAGCTAAAATAACAAGTATTGTTTGTGTAAAACATGATTTATTACATTAATTGGAAAACACGGGCGGCCGGATGTTTGGCCGCCGTTGTGACGGATATATTATATAAATACAATTTATTGATACATTCTTGTCTAGTCTTCGAGGAAGAAGTATTGGCCAGCACGTTTTTGTTCTATATCCTGCAATAAAATATAAACACATTAGTTTTTCTTCACATAAAAGCCCGCATAAAGTGATTTTAGGTCTCTTTTTTGTTTTATGGTAACTGCTAAGAAGTGGAACGCACTTTCTGCATCAGTGTTCCCTAATAATAAACAACATCGACCAATATCTCAAAGAGGCTCTAGCCTAGATGGATGGGTCATATACAAAAGGTTGTCATCATGGACACGACACGCATTGTCAGGAGGTTTTTCAGTCTGTGTCAAACCCCTTCATCCCCCATCCTAAATAACCCAACCCACTTGGTGACCTATGATGTTGTGTATAAATAGCACTCATCATTTTTCACTAACTCCAACCCACTCATCACTGACAGCAGAGGGAATGTGTATACCGTTAGCTTTGAACCTCTGCTGCCAGGACCAAACTTCTCCCACCACCCCCTCAAACCTTTTATCTAAAAAAAAAAAACACCAGCAGCTTGAGCCCTGCCCTGCTGCCGGCGGCACCCTAGGTTTATGTTTTTTAAAATATTTATATTTTTATTGTAACAAACTTAGATGTACAAACATAAATAAATATAGACGAATCATAAAAATATTACCTAGTACAAGACAAGAGTGAATATTAATCTCATGGTCAACCATACTTCATCATCAACCATATCGTGGCTTTCCATCAGGTGAGCTGTGGTCAAACATTGGTTCATTTAATCATAAAAAAACCAGTTAAGTAAGAATTCGTTTCGTCCACCCTGTCGTCCCTCGCCTATTCAAGTTCATAAATGATGGCTCAAATTTTTAGAACTTTGTAGCTACATTGGACTTCCAAAGAGAAGGAGGTTCTCAATTCGATTGTATATAGACAAGACTCATGGCTCAGACCTCAGTGGTAGTATGACTGGCTCCTGAGCTGTAGGTTGTAACTTCGATTCCCACTCTGGGCAAACATTTGTGTGATGAGCATGGATGTTTGTTGTGTGTCTGGGTGTTTCTATATATTATAAGAATGTATTTACAAAAATAGTATATATGTATTATATCAACCATATAGTTTCCATAGTACAAGCTTTGCTTAGTTTGGGCCCACCAATATTTATTTATTTGTTTCACGATTACTTCGACAAATAATAAATGATTTTGTCGATTTTTAGGGTTCCGTACCTCAAAAGGAAAAAACGGAAAAAGGGTCCAAATTTTAAAGTGCTTTAACCGTATCATGTGGGGTATTTATATGAAAGAGATTAATTAGCACAAGCTAAAACAGGTTTTAAAATATTTTTACGATGTATGTTTTTCGATTTATGAAGGAAAATATATAATTTCCCCCTTTTATCTACTAGTTTGTACGGAACCCTCGGTGGGCGAGTCTGACTCGCTCTTGTCCGTTGTTTTTTTTGTGTGTGGTAGTTAATAGTTCAGAGGTGGTCCCATATAAATTGTATTAAAATCTGTTGAGTGTTTTTATAACAAAACAACTGGAAAAGTGTCATCCATGTAAACGACTTGGCGTATTTTGAAGTCAGTTGCTTCAGTTTTTTAAACTACAATTATTTTGCAGTGTATGTACGTACCTTAACCGAAGCGTATTTGTTGATCCTCGGCCGGAAGTTGTTCGGATCCCTGCGGAAGGTGATTCCGAGCAGTTCGAGGAACTTGTTCATTCCGTTGAGCAGCGATTGCGGCGCGTGCGCAGTCGCGTTCGACGACGGAGTGCCCTCGAACACTATAACGCGGTCCGCGAGATACGTCGCCATTATGAAGTCGTGCTCCACTACGAAACCCGTACGCTTTGCGTGCAGGATAAATCTGGAATACATGGAGGATTTATTGGAAATGTTCAAACTGCGCTTCACACTAATATTATAAAGGCAAAAGTTTACGAGTGGGTTTGTATGTTTGTTACTACTTCACGCTCAAACGGCTAAACCGATTTTGATGAAATAGTATGGAGGTAGCTGACACCGCGGATTAACACATAGGCTACTTTTAATCCCGAAAAATAATATCTCCTTTGATATTCATGTAAAACAGCGGGTAACACCGCGGGGCGCAGCTAGTATCTTATACATATATGTGAACCTAAGGTGAAGTGGAAGGGATATAATATTTTTTGGGTGTAATGTATGAATAATATATATAATCTTCTATATTTCTTCTTCTGCCTTGTTTCACTAGCATAAAAGCTGTTTCTCTTAAAGTCATTACCTATAGTCCAGTAACAGTTGATACTTGTTATCTATATTAAAAGAAAAGCAAAAAACTCTTCTGCAGAAAAGAGTGCAGTCTAATTTCGACTTTGTTATGCATAATACACTGTTGAGTATACGTTTTTTGTGAGAAAGTATGCGTAAAATCGCTATAGAAGATTATAAATGTGTATTCCTTAAAATAATTTTGGCAAAGTTATTTATTACGAAACTTGCAAATAAGTTGACATATAGAAAATACTCTATCACATGATTTCTTTATTTTTTATAGAGATTATTGAATAGTCTCCCATGTAAAATTTAACCTACCGTTTCTTACCTTTTAATAACTTTAGCTGCGACTAGACGTTGCTCGGAGTCGAGGTAGGCCGAGGGTTCATCGATGAGGTACACATCTGCCGGCTTGCCGAGACATAGCACCAGCGCCACTCGCTGCAACTCACCACCAGAGAGGTTCTGCACCTCCTGATCCATTATCTCTTCTATCTTCATCGGTTTCATCACGTCTGTGATAAACTGAGGATGGAATGGATTTAAATATGTAAAACTGTCTTAGAGACTACACATTAAAAAGTCTTATCGTATAATTATACTTATTTGTTCCTTTTCACACATATTTTAAGATTATCTTATTTATTACTTAAAACCTCTTGAAATAGTTCAGAGAGCATTACTGAAGGTGATTTTGAGGTGAAAACATTTTATTAAAGCAACCATCCTTCGGCAACATGCAGAGATAGGTAAAGAGCTAATTGGAAAACTATGCTGAAAAGAAAGGATCTTATATTTCAAACTCCCTTTTCCCATTCTAGATATGCTGGAAGGTCGTTTGTAGATCAAGGATCCATATTATATAATCGAATTTGTCTTGTAACACTGCTCATTACTTTAAATCTAATACCTTTAAACGAGCAATTCTTGTATAATGTATATAATCTGAATCTCTGAAATGGCTGTAACGATTTTAATGAAATTTGGTAGGTAGATTAGGAGACGATAAATCGATCTTGCTAGGTTTCATTTTTAGTGAACCCATGTTTGCTCATATTTTCAGTTATAAAAATTCCGAGTGGACCTCGGTCGCCCAGGTACTTAGACCTAATGCAACAAATTTATAACTGATTATCACACTACGCATACAAACCCACACACCTCCATACAATACACCCCCCATCCTTCTCATATTCTCGTGTCTGATTTACTTACATACTGGCTCACATACTCAATCTTATTTTAATCTCCTAAGATCAATTGTCTTGTTTTACTGTTATAATGTCTTTTATATACCTTCAAGCTCATTATTATAATTAATATAAGGAATTTCAATTAGAATACGCCCAGGGAAGAATCACTGTGACCCCAGGACACAGGTTATCCTGGTCTGGGGGACAGAGCTTCAACTCAGGTACATTATGAAGTTCACGTATTGTAACTATGTTTAACAAGTTGTTACTATTAGTTTTATATTATAGTCAATAAGTAAATGTACCATTTCACATAATTATTACTTCAATACAGTTTTTATTTATTTATATTATCTGGAAGAGATCGCTTTTAGCGGTAAGACCGCCTTCTGTGCCATTTTCCGTGTTTAATTTGTTAACCATTAATTTTTGTGGTGTCACCATGGTTATTGACTGATAGAATGACTAGCAACGCACTGTATACTCAGATTTGAAAAATTAATAAATAAATGTAGATTGTATATTGATGGCTCATAGGTAAACAATTGTATGTTTGAAAAACCAACTGTACAGGAGGGCATTTTAAAGATGTTTTCTTACACTGAATCATTGGATATAAAAGGTTCTTGTTTTGAAATTTATATCATGAAATTATTCTATTTATCTATTTAAACACTTTTTTTTTATATTCAACGATTCAGTGTAAAAAAATCTCTGAATCACTCTCCTGTACAGTTGGTTTTTCAAACATACAATTGTTTACTTAGGTGCCATTCATATCAGAAAGACAAGTATTAAGTTTTGCACTGATGTCACATGGCAACCTAGCTCCTTGAAATACAGGAGCGAGACACATTCCCATAGGCATCCTTCTTTATATAAAAACAGTGGCTGTATATGTTTGTTACCTGTGGATGAATGTATGCATCTCTTATTTTCTCATGCAACAAGTAGCGCACTTGTCCCTGAGACTTGGGCGATATCTTCTGTGGCTTATAACTAATGTGGAGCTGTGGCAGCTGGCCTGAACCTGAAAAAGTGAAGAGAAAAGATTTTATAAAGTAAATAAAAACAGAATGCAGTTCTCTGCATATTTTTTGACTTATATGCATATTATTGTAGGAAATAATGTAATGAAATCAGGTCCTAAATGTTCAATGTAAAATAAATAATGTTCAATTGTCAATGTTAAATAAATAATGTTCTTGAAGGAGCCAACCTATACATGATCTCAGCATGGTGAACTATTGCCTCATCCTTCTCACTCACAATGTGACAGTCAACATTTTTATTGTTTATAATTATAGAAAACTGAAATAACTGAACTTCAATCAGCATGCTCATTGCTCACGAACTATATCATAGTTCGTTATTACAGCTCCAATTATTTATTAGATTATATTATAATCTGATAAATAATTGGAGCTGGTCACTACTGCTAAATTACTGAAACAAAGTTAAATGGAAACACTGAACTTATACTGACACTGATACGGACAAAAAGATTGATTTAAGTCTATAAGGCACCACAGGGGTTCGGAATCAGGCCCAGGTGGTTGCTGATGTTACTGATAGCCAGAAGAAAAGGCTTGCAACCCGCCTTCCGTATCGAATTGCAGCATGGAATGTGAGAGGTTTGCTTGAAGATAGAAAGTTAAGTATTGTAGAAAGGGAAATGGACCGGCATAAGGTTACGATACTTGGCCTATCTGAAACACACATGAGGACGACTGGCCACTACCGAACGTCAGAGGGAAATACAATCTACTGCTCCGGTAATGACGAACAAAGCACCAATGGCGTGGCAATCATAGTAGAAGTACGAAAATTGTGTACTCAGATACAACCCAGTGAGTGACCAGATTATGACTATAAAAGTCAACTGTTGTCCTATGCCAGTAAACATCGTCCAAGTATATACCCCGACAGCTCAGTCCTCAGAGGAAGAGATTTTATGGAATGCTCGAAAACACCATCAAAACGCTACCGCGTCGTGAGTTACTTATTGTACAAGGTGATTGGAATGCCAAAGTTGGTGAACCAACTGGTGATGATCACATTTGGAACGTAGTTGGAAGATATGGTCTAGGAGTACGAAATGACAGAGGAGAACATTTTCTCGAATTCTGTATTGGCCACAAACTGACCATAACCAACACCTGTTTTGAAAACCACAAACGGCGCTTGCACACATGGAAGTCTCCAGGTGATAGATACCGAAACCAAGTGGACTTCATTACCATAGATCAGAGGTGACGAATGAGCGTTGTGAATGCGAAAACGTTTCCAGGAGCAGACTGTAATAGCGATCACAATCTACTTATCGCTGAAATACGGGTCCGTTTCAAATCGCCCAAAAAAATGGATAAGAAACGAACCAGGCTAAAGAAACCTGAACTGATGGACATAAGACTCCTCTATGGATTTCCAAAAAGACCAATGGTATAAGCTTGTATCCAGTATCTTCCTGCCTTCAGGCCTTCTGTCCAGCTTGTGACTGGTCACCCTACACTGCGCTTACTGGCGTGTAGTCTTAATGAATTAACTATTAATATAAAATTGTTTTAACCTTGCTTGATTACATAACAAAACAAATATTGTCATGTATTAAACTTTGTTATATAAAATTAGAGAAAAGGCAGACAGATGGCACAGAACTCTAAAGCAAATTTTTTAATTGCATAGATTTGAAATTTATTTAGTTCAAACTGCAGAAACTTAAACGTAAAACATTGGCATTTTTTAATGCTTAGTGTTTGGTGTTCAAAAGAGTTACGAGATAAAAATACTCTTTATAGTATCTTGTCTGACATAAACTTTCGTCCTTGTAAAAGTTAAATTCACTGAGTTCTATGCATTTATTTTATCTTTGTTTTTAATCTGAAGATGTCAGATCTTGTTACAAACATATAATGCATATGTGCTCCTGTTGTCATGAGAACTATAAAAAAGACTTAGATTTATGTAAGCATAGGACTAGAACTTTGTGAACAGAATATTTCATGCAAAGTATTCAACAACCTACATCTTAATTAATCTTCTTTACTCAAACACCATGATTTTTCTAGCTAAAATTTTTCAGACAAATAAACCTACACACAATAACGATTCAATACCATAAAAATACAGATAGATTGATAGATAGATAACACTTAATTAAAATCATATGATAACAAAAAACAAAGAGTACAGTAAGAGTAATACAGTGTGAACAGATGTTGCTTTTCCCTATATTTAATTTTACTTTGAGACTAATGTGGAACAATAACTTTACCTTCAGGCGTAGTCTTATTAGAAGCCTCTGCATGCTTTAGGCATTTTTGGAATAATGGATGAAAAAAGAGATCGAATAATTCACTTCGAGCCATTCCATCGGCTTTTTACACGTTTATTTCACATAAATATTCACATACAATACACCTATAACCTCAATATTCAGTATACGTCTACATATTTTACTTAAAAATTAACATCTGTATTTTATCACAAATAATTCAGTCTACACAAATAAAACAGTAATAACGATGAAATATGCAAAATTATTTTGCGATAAAAGCTTTTTCGCGACAAGCCAGACAAAATCGCAGCCATTTGACAACTTTCACTCATTTGACATTTGAAAATGGTGTTGCCAGTTTTAATTTAAAGAGTTGGGCACTTCATATTGAAAGACGACTCGATTAAAATCGACTTGTTTATCACCAAACAAAATAAATGCTTAAGATTGGCGTTTAATAAATACGTTTACCAAAATAGCGTGATTTTGTATAGAAATTTTCTAATCTTTACTAATTTCTTTCTCAGAAAGTATTCTCGGATTCGACGGAAGTGACTACACAAAGCTTACCTAGAAAAATACCTATGTATGAAAAAAAAATGAAGTTTCAACTTGATTGGTCAAGTCAGGCCTGGGGCCATACCATACTACAAGCGTACAAGCAGTCTTATTTCAATATTACTTTGACGAGAGAGACAAAGGTCAAAGTAATATTGAAATAAGATTGCTATTAGATTGTGGTAACCCCCCAGGGCATTAGCTAGGTATATCTATTATAAATTTTATTCTGTTCTGTTAAACCATTTCATAAAAAGAATCAAGATTAGTTAATAGATCAAGGTTAGCCTGCACTGCAGTACACGTTTTGTACAAATAAAAATGAACAACTATGCTTACCATCATCAGGTTCCAAGTTGCCAGCCAACATTCGAATGAAGGTTGTTTTGCCAGTACCATTTTCACCAAGCAGTACTAGAATCTCCGAGTCGGAAAACTCTCCAGGCATCACACGTAATCCAAAATCACCCATCATCTTTGTCATCTCAGGATATTCATAGTGGTTCATCCTTTTTATCTGTTACAATCGAAAAGTTTAAGATTCCCAAACACATACAATATATCATTGTAGGTCAATGATATATTGTATGTGTTTTCAAGGGCGTCGCCAGCCCATGGCCCAGGGGGGGGGGGCAAGTTAATATTATGGAGGATGAGAAAAATATGAATTGTAGGTACAGGTACAATTGCACGGCCTTAGGAATTTGGTTGCATTGCAGTTGCCTACATTTTTTTACTCTAGGGGGGGGGGGGGGGGGGCTGCTGCCCCTCTTGCCCCCCTTGCCCCCCTTGGCGACGCCCTTATGTGTTTTGCAAGAACTCATTACCTTAAAAAAAAACTTTTTTGAGTATTACATGTTGTTGAATGTAGCATGTAGATTGTAGTTTATGCTATTTCTGTAAATAGATTTTTCTATCATACATAACATCTTCGAATCTCTATACACACATAAGTTAAAACTCACCTCTTCTTCCGTTGCCGATTCAGCAACTTTGAATACCAATGATTCTGTTCTGAATCTCATGTTTTCAGTGGGCACAAACCCATCAAGGAATATATTTATACCTGCAACAAAATATTACCACTATAAAATATAACATTTTATGTTGAGAATTAAGTTGAACAAATTGATATTCTTCTTAGAAGACCTAGGAATTTTAACAAGAAAATGGAAGAAACACAGAGTACTATGTACACATGAGTGAGCGTGAGGAAAACTATGTCACGACTATGCAGCCGTGACGTAGTTTTCCTCTCGCTCTTGTCGGTTGCCGTCTATTTTCACCGCATACGCGTATTCCGTCTTCATCATTTTACATGCGATTTTGATATTTTTTTCACACAAATCATTGGATTTATTAATTCTTACAAATATAATGTTACTGCCTCCTATACTGTTCTCTAATAAAAGGTACCTACCTTCTCTTACAGAGAAAGGCATAGTCACAACACCATAAGCACCAGGCACTCCATACAGACAGCAGATAAAATCTGACAGATAATCCAACACTGATAAGTCATGTTCCACCACTATAATGAACCTGAGGAAAGAACACAAGTTAAATTTGCTGCTAATGCGATTTTGTATCTTTCGGGAATTTCAATTTCTTCATTTGCTTTGGAAGAACTACTGTTTTATCCTTTTTTGCCGACTGCGTAAGGACAGTTATATTTTTCGAGTGTATGTATGTATATAGTATATTTCTATATAATCGCCAACAGCCTAAACGGCTTGACTGATATTGATGTGTATCGTTAGATTCGTCTTCACTAGACAAAAATATAGCCCTTGACACACCCGAGTGTCAAGGGCTATATTTTTTCTAATAATCTAATAATAATAGTACAATTTTTGCAAATATAAAAAATGCGTTTGTCATAACCTCCAACAAAGTTTTTCATAATAAATAAGTAATTTTACTAGAATTATTTTGAAGAATGCGCATTTATAATCTTTTATAACGATTTAACGCATACTTTCTCACAAAATACGTACACTCAACAACATACCAAGCATAACGTAATCGCAAGTTAGACTGCAAAAACTGCTTTTCTACAGTCGGGTATTTTGTATTTCTTTTAATATAGATACTTCTTAATTCTTAGACTTTCAAGGATCCAATAGATGCTAGCACAGGGGCTCTAGGCCTGGCACAATTTATCAATCATAACAACATTTTGGTAGAAGAGGATGGTAGAGAGGACCTATATTATGAATTTATTGCAGTCTACTCTTGATTGAATGTAAATAATAATAAAGAAATTAATTTTACATTTTCATGTTCTGACAATAAGTAAAATTACCTAAAAAGTAGAAACTTGAATATTGGCGGACATTTCACACATCACCATCTAGCACAAACCAAGCAAAGCTTGTACTCAAGCTTATGCTTGTAATCCGTACTCAGCGATATCGATCCACATTCCTGTTGCATACTGCACAAGAATGGAATTCGTTGCCGCCATCTCTGTTTCCTGAGACCTACAATCTTGGAATTTTCAAGGCTAGAGTGAATAGATATCTTCTAAATCGACGGGCTCCATCCTCGGCCACACCGTCGCTTAACATCAGGCGAGTTGGTGGTCAATCGTAGATCTATAATGTATAAAAAAAAACTGGAAACTAGATGGCTGATAGAATACATATGTATGTACTTTTTTTTTACATACTTTTTTTTTGTAAATACTTACTTATGATAGATATAAGCTCTCAGCCACAGAACAGACACCCATACTCATCACATAAATGTTTGTATTGGATGGGGATCAAACCCACGACCTATAGCTAAGCAGGCAAACATACTACCAACTGAGCTCTGAGAGGCCAGTCAATTTTGCATGTTTAGTTTAGTTCTTCTTATAAAAACAGTTTTATTAATACTTGTCTTTCCATATTTCATATCAGTAAGGTAGATAGTTCAGGGCCTGTGTTGATGTAATTGTCAAGGCACTCACTTGTCGGGATGTATAAGCGATCTAATGGTGCGGGCAGCGTTCAATCGCTGCTTCACGTCCAAATACGAAGAAGGCTCGTCGAACATGAAGATATCACCGTTCTGTATGCACACCATCGCGCACGCGAATCGCTGGAGCTCCCCACCAGACAGCGCCGCGATCTCACGGTCGCGGATGTGCGACAGATCTACACAAAAGAAATAAAACTATAATGTCAAATACAACACAGTAACTTTGACAATTAATATTTTACAAACAGGCCCAGGACTTTTTTTAATGTATGTTTTTGAATTATCTCTAGTAGCCTAAAGGGATGACGGATTTTGATAGGTGCCATATCGGTTTATCTTTGACTTCTGCGTGTAGGCTAGGTTATTTGGCAAGTGGGTATGACTCATCACTTACTTTTTTAGCATAGAATTTAATCATTTTTCTAAGTATACATACCTAACATTTTACATATTTCAGTCTGATTCTTCATCTCATCTTTCTTGTCTAACAATTGACCAACAGTTCCCTTCACAGCCTTGGGGATTTGATCCACATATTGAGGCTTGATGAGGGCCTTCAGGTCATCTTCAAGGATCTTGGTAAAGTAGTTCTGGAGCTCAGACCCGCGGAAGTGGGACAGGATTTCTTGCCAATCTGGAGGGTCCTAGATGGAAATTCAGACATTAAATACAGCTTTTACTTTTGGAAGCTTGCACTTTGCACAAAACTGCAAAAAAAATATGAAAAACATCAGCATTCACTAATTTTAACAATTACATAATATTGACAAATCACAGTGTATTATTATTAGATTAGTGTAGTATTTAAATATGTGTACTATTTTTATTTCATAGGTCACCACTACCAGAAGAGGCACACAGATTAATGATTAACATAAAAAAATACTTGGAGAAGTAAATGTGTCACAAAACCTTAACTTATATGTTCTATCAAACAAAAAGTTGTTTTAAGTTGATAGTTGATGTGCAATTACAGAGCCCTACACAGGGTGTAGCCTGACACACACTTGGCCAGTTTTTTCTTCTTAAGAGTATGATTCAGTCATGCACATACATCACCCCAGACCCGTAAGACATGCTTATCACACATTATATAATAGCACTAAGCATTACTTCTTACCGAAAAGCGCCCTAAGTTGGGCTTCTGTTTGCCTGCAAGGATTTTCAGTGCAGTGGATTTTCCAATACCATTCTGGCCAACCAGCCCTAGGACTTCACCAGGACGAGGGATCGGGAGACGATGAAGCTTGAATGAGTTCTTAGAGTAGCGATGGGTTGTGTGTTTCTCCAGGTTTGATGGAATATTGATAATTGTGATTGCCTCGAAGGGACATTTCTGAAATTAAATATATCATAATATCAGTAATTAGAAACTATTTTTGTAGTCATAGGACTCCATTGGAGAGAGTAGTAACACAACTTTACCACACTTTTTCCCATTACTTAATTTATATATAATATAGAATTCTAATAGAATTGCCAGGCATAGGAACATTTTATATTATTTTATATCCAAGTGTAAAGCTTTACATTGCTACAGTGCATTGCTACATAGGTAAAATAACTTTTGAAGCCTGTTTATAGTCCTGGGTGAGTTTGGGCTGCTAAAGACAAGAATGAAGACTTCATCACTTGGTTGGCATAAAAAAAAGTTTGTAGTTCTTGTTATTCATAGTCCATGAAGGTGACTATATTATTTAGGTGACATAAGAGTAGGAGCCTTAAAAGTTAAACGATTTTTCCAGCTTCATTTGAACAATGGTGTACTACAGTATTTCAAATTGGTACTGAGTCACAATTATTTTGTTATTTGTTTATTATCAATCCTGAACTAAATTTTTCTTGGAAATATTGAAATAGATACATACACACACACACATTACACATTATGATTATTTTTAATTCACTAAAACAATAAACCTACATAACTTTCACAACACTAGATACAAAGATTTCAGGGAATGTTGGTAAATAATTTAATCAAAAATCAACTCACCTTGACACAAATACCACACCCAATGCAGAGCTCTTCAGAGATCGTGGCGATCTTGTTGTTGGGCGTTACTTCGATGCAAAGCTTGCCCATTCGCACCACTGGGCAACTTTTCTTGCACTCCTGTCTACATCTTTTCGGTTTACAGCGATCCGCGTTCACGATCGCAATACGCGTAAGTTTATCAGTCTCCTCATGTTGTTTATTTCGAGACATATCTGCAGAAGAATTAAGCACTCCAATAACACCAATTTGTCGCGAATATTACAACAGAAGTATGAAACACTTATTCAATATGTGAAACAGGTCCTAACCTCAACGCATATGTTGTAAAAGTTTTAGGTGAAAGTTGTGAGTAAGAATTTTTTTATTTAATAGTTCGGAATCTATGTATCAAATTCATGAATTTTAAATGGTTTTGTACCTGATAAAAGTTATCGAACGTGGCCAACTTTTGCCGACGTTCGCGTGTCCCTTTACCGAGATATGTCAAAAGGAGTGTGAAGTGAAGTTAGCTGTCGACACAAATCAAAATCGATTTTCGTTCAAAAGTAATGATCAAAACTACAAATTAAAATGAAACTGTATCTTGGATAAACAAATATAATTTATTAATTAAAATACTAATTATATCCATTTGTGGTAATTATTTTCTAATTAAATTTAGTTAAAACTTTTTGTAAATTAGTTTATAATACCATTTCAAATACAATACACTATGGCGGCACTGACAGTAGTGAAGTGCGCAAATATTCGTCCGTCTTACTTATTTTTAAACGAAGAAGGATCAAATATTGCCAGAAATAAAAAGTTGTTCGATAATTTTTAATCGATAAATATTCGAAGATACTACTACTACTGTACTAATGTACACGAGCTTATGTAAAATAACTGTATATTATTAGTAAAAATCTATTTTTTATAGATTTCTATTTTTAGGGGTTCCTCATATTAGATAGAAGTAGAACCTAAAAATTAGGGTTGTACCAGACGAATGAGTTTACGAAAAGGTGAAAAAGGTTTTCAAATAAAATCAATCTTATACTTACTGAAAAATAAATAATATATTACATATATACATATTTCTTAAGCACAAATATAACTTATACATTTATGAAATAAAACGGATTTGATGATTTTTATTTAAAAACACGGGGGGTTACACTCAATTTTTTTAGCAATGCAATGTTGGCTCACACTCGATTTAATTAAGAGTATGCGATAAAAGTCTAAATAATCCTACTCTAATTTGTGATATTTTTAACATTATTTATCAAATATATTATTGCTTTTGATAAATAATGATAAAATAAATAATGATAATTATTATTTACATTTATTATTTGAGTACTATTATTAAATTAAAAAAACTAAAGGAATAAAAACTTGGATTTTTTTTTCAGAAAATTAACTTTAAAAATTCTAGGAAAAAAAGCGAAGCGAGTATAAGCGAATATATTAAAAAAATTGTTAACACTGTATAGGAACACAGGACATCATTGTATTATCATAAACATTCAGTATGGGCATAAGTTTAACATTGTGAAAATGAGCTATTCCCTAGAAAAAGATTGTTGACTCTCACAAAATCTCATTTCTCTCTCTCTCTCTCTCTACACAAAGTAATTGTCAACAAGACATTCACAAATACTTTTGGCTGCTTCCAAAGATTCCATATTTTTCCAACTCTCAGTTTTAATGACATTCCTTCCTAGGCCATCTTTGATAAATTCAATAGTTTTCTTTTTCAAATATACACCTTTGTGTAAACATGCTAACTCTAAAGTCTCAACTGCATTGTCATCTGTCAGCTTTTCTTCTAATGTAAGCTCACAAAGTTTTTTTAATCCATTCAGTTGATAAAAGTCGGCTGCCGCTAGTAATTTCTGTGAGGTTTTATCAATATTTGGAGCATTGCCTGTATAAATATAGCTGAGGATATCTTTCACCACGATGGTTTCAAATGGAGATGCAATTATTTTTGTTAAGCTTTCCAGTGTATTGTGTTCAAAATGTGCCTTGAATACTAAGCTGCGCATGAGGAAGATTTTATGAGCAGGAATCTCATCGCCTTCTACTGATTTAACAGTGACATCAGAAAGAGTTGTGTCCATCAATAGATTTGCCAGATCATTAACTGGGTTACAGTTTTCCATATTGAATTGTTTCTCTGTGTTATCTGGCAAGCACAGTGACATTTCTCCAGTATTGTTGGTAGGATAGAACCAGAATTGAAATTGAAGGATTATGCTGTTGTTATTTACTTTATTTTCAAGTTGTAATTTGTTTTTGAACTGCATTGCCAGAAACTGCCATTTATTTTTAGGTACCCACCGATATGGGGGATCACATAACTCTTCATATTCAAATTTCATCCCCTTTTTAATATTTATACCCAACCATGATCCCAAAAGTTTGTATTCACAAGATCTAAAGTAGATCTCTATTAATTCGTTATCATGGCCCGTTAGCTTAATCATCAACTGAAATGGGTAAACTTCAACACTGCCATCTTCCAGGATCTTTGATTTTTTTGTGCGTATTTCTCTGTTTGTTTGATTGTTGAGAAGCCACATGATATCAGGAATACACAACGTATATTCAAACCTTGAGCTTGAACAATCTATTTTCTTTAACTGCTGAGTAAGGTAGTACAAATTAACATCCATGTTTAGCCTGATTCTGAAACAATATTTGCTAGTTGATCAAATTCACAGAATACCTATGTATATTTAGCAGTCACTACGCTTTTCATGGAGATATTAATGTAGGTAGGTACAAAATTAAACTTAATTAACACTAATAACAATAAACCAAAGAAATTTATCGTCTTGCAGTGATAACTTATGTTACTTTTATTTTATCACAGATTAAATAAATCTTTGGTGCTAAAATGAATTCACGTTTTTTTGATCATCTATCCGGGTTTTTCCCACGCAACATTCATATCAGTGTTTCCATTAAAAATCTTGTTTTCACCCTAGAAACCACGGGGTGCGGACTTGAGTCCACACAGAACATAAATAAAATATATATATAAATTATACATATAAATAAACATATTGTATTCACATTGTCATTTTCTATTATCTGTATGAATAAAATTTTAATAAATAAAATAAAAAAGCATTTATTTCATCTACACAATTAAATAAAATCAATACAAATCTCAAAAATATCAGTTTTCAATAATTACAATTACAGTTAAAAAAAATCACTTTATAATGTCTCTGTGGAAATTCTCTCATTCTCCGAATGGATTCAGCCCCCGTGTTCTGCCCCCGTATTCTGAACCCATTCGGTTTCGGAATCGATTCGATTTTTATATCTCCGTCTCTGTCATTTCCATAATATATATATATATATATATTAAAATTGTTATTTATGTAGTCTTAAAGTGTATATAGTATAGGTATAGTTATAGTTCTTAGTATAGTTTTTTCTTACATGTCGTTTCTTTAAATAAATGAGTTATAACGACCGATATACCCATTAAGCCATAATACATACATACAATTATGTAAATATCTACATAAATATCATATATAGTAACATATGGATATTTACCTAATAATATAAACAGTAATTACTATAATTTCAGATAGTGAGTTTTTACATGTTTTTTAAAGACATCAACGAGGGAGCACTCTTAAATAACAGTGGCAGCTCGTTCCACAGCTTGACAGCCGCTACAGTGAAAGAGGATGCTTAGAAATTGGTTCTATGGCGAGAAATATGGAGTGCGCTCATTGCCCGACGCCCGTGGTCCGGTTCGGTTGTCCGGTCAACCGGTCCACGGGAAAAAGATTTTTTCCATGGTACTGTGACCACGGAAGCTTTATTTTTTCCATGGTACGGGGGACCGGACCACGGAAGATTTAAAATGGATTTTATTTGGCCTCTTTTAAGTTGTATCACGTTGCAAAAAAAAACCCTAACTTAACTTATGATATTGGCTAAACCTAGTATCAGCCACTAGGGTTTGGTTGGACATAGTTCTAGCCGGAATGATACCAGGGGCCCAATTCAGTTATTTAAGACCATATGTGGAGAGTTTCCCGTCAGCCGTCATAGTTTTTTTGATTCAGTCATTTTTATGTCTTAGATGAAACGTAACACGTCCTTCGCTCGTTCCTAAATAAAAAAAGAGATAGCAGCCGATAGGAAATGCTTTGCACAAGGTTTAGTTACATATTGGTTTTGATTAACTGAATTTTCCCCAGTTAGACCTACAAAGGTCAAACTAAATAAAAATCGCTTAGAATCACAAAAAAGTTTAATATAAAATTCCAGTGGTCCGGTTAACCGGTCCGGAACCGGACCACGGGCAAGGACCAGCTCAAAGGACTTGGAGCCGTTATACATAAAAAAAAATTAAAAAAAATGGGGCAACATGGCTGGCAACAATCACTATCACAGACTTAGTAAGAGGAGTTGGAGGTTTTGGCGGGAACGTCTTAGTAACGTGTTGTTTCTTTGTTTTATTTTCCTAAACTTGTATTATTTTGGACATTAATACTATAAAAATGGTGGTATTTTCTTAATTAAGTGTTCGATAAAGTGCGTGAGTGTGGGCAAGTGAAATAAAGCAGTAAAACGTGTGATTTTACGTTGTCGGAAAAACTCCATAGAAGCTTCTAGTAAAGTCGCCACCACTTTACTGAAGCAGGACTCGACTTATAAATTGACTGTATACGTGACTTAGATTGTGACTAGAACATTTACAACTTGTTTTATTCAAGAAACTTGAAAAAAAACCTAATACTTGACACTGGCAAATGCTTTAATGCGGGTCCAATACAAAAAAGAAGAAGAAGAGGGGTTTTTGGCGGGAACGTCTTAGTAACGTGTTGTTGCTTTGTTTTATTTTCGTAAGCTTGTGTTATTTTAAACATTAATGCTATAAAAATGGTGGTGTTTTATTCATTAAGTGTTCGATAAAGTGCGTGAGTGTGGGCAAGTGAAATAAAGCAGTACAACTTGTGATTTTACGTTGTCGGCAAAACTCCATAGAAGCTTCTGGTAAAGTCGCCACCACTTTACTGAAGCAGGACTCGACTTATAAATTGACTGTATACGTGACTTAGATTGTGACTAGAACATTTACAACTTGTTTTATTCAAGAAACCTGAAAAAATTCTAATACTTGACACTGGCAAATGCTTTAATGCGGTCCAATACAAAAAAGAAGAAGAAGAAGAAGACTAGTACGAGAGTTATCACAAGGAGTTTTGGCGGGAATGTCTTAGTTACCTGTTGTTGCTTTGTTTTATTTTCATAAACTTGTGTTATTTTGAACATTAATGCTATAAAAATGGTGGTGTTTTATTCATTAAGTGTTCGATAAAGTGCGTGAGTGTGGGCAAGTGAAATTAAGCAGTAAAACGTGTGATTTTTCGTTGTCGGCAAAACTCCATAGAAGCTTCTAGTAAAGTCGCCACCACTTTACTGAAGCAGGACTCGACTTATAAATTGACTGTATACGTGACTTAGATTGTGACTATTGTGATTTGTGAACATTTACAACTTGTTTTATTCAAGAAACTTGAAAAAATCCTAATACTTGACACTGGCAAATGCTTTAATGCGGGTCCAATACAAAAAAGAAGAAGAAGAGTTATCACAAGGTTTTGGCGGGAACGTCTTAGTAACGTGTTATTGCTTTGTTTTATTTTCATAAGCTTGTGTTATTTTGAACATTAATGCTATAAAAATGGTGGTGTTTTATTTATTAAGTTTTGGATATAGTGCGTGAGTGTGGAGGAAGTGAAATAAAGCAGTAAAACGTGTGATTTTACGTTGTCGGCAAAACTCCATAGAATAGAAGCTTCTAGTAAATTCGCCACCACTTTACTGAAGCAGGACTTGACTTAAAAATTGACTGTATACGTGACTTAGATTGTGACTAGAACATTTACAACTTCTTTTATTCAAGAAACTTGAAAAAATTCTAATACTTGACACTGGCAAATGCTTTAATGCGGGTCCAATACAAAAAAGAAAAAGAGTTATATGCAATGTTAACTTGTTTCTCGTGTCTCGTTTCCCTAACTTTAAACTAAAACGATAATATTTACGAAACTTGAAAATGGCAACTGCGCAAACCGCGCGAGTCCAAGCCCCGTGAGGGACAAAAAGAAGAAGAAGAAGGAGTTTTGGCGGGAACGTCTTAGTAACATGTTGTTGCTTTGTTTTATTTTCCTAAACTTGTGTTATTTTGAACATTAATGCTATAAAAATGGTGGTGTTTTATTAATTAAGTGTTCAATCAAGTGCGTGAGTGTGAGCAAGTGAAATAAAGCAGAGTAACGTGTGATTTTACGTTGTCGGCTAAACTCCATAGAAGCTTCTAGTAAAGTCGCCATCACTTTACTGAGATTTATAATGAGTTAACTTAAAGACAAGACAGTATGGCCAAACGGTCTAAGCCTGCCCGTCCTTAGGGCAAATTAAAACAAAAAAAAAACAGTGTTTACAAGACGTGTTTGCTTACTTTCACAGAATTCGCCATATTTACATAATGTAATTATCGATGTTTTTGTTGTGTTTAAAGTATAAGTTTTTTTTTGGGGCTGTGCTGTACTTTTCCTTACGTACCCAACTGGCAGTGGCACCTGTTGTGGATATTCGTAATTCGTATACGTAAAGTGAGTGGTTTAATACGTACCACAAGTTTATCGCCACAGCATATAATATTCAATAGATACACAACACAACTTTGTATACTTTAGGTACTTACCGCAGTGTAGCCTCAGAGCGTAGCATTCAACTTTGTTTTATCCGTGTAAGAAATAACAACGTCGCAGTCTTTAAATAATTCTGAGAATTATACAAATAGGTAAGAAACTGTTCAGATACATACATTACCTTCCTCCTTTTCTGACCATTCCTTAGTGGTGTATATATACGTTATTGGGGTACTGACATTTTTACAGTTTTTGGAGATTAACAAACAGATAAGTAAGTGCTTTGTGATTTAACTGGAGTAACGAATAATTAGTTATGATCTGCTATTATTTTAACTTAATTATTAAGGTCTAGAATTCTGTGGTTTTACTTTTCAATGTACTTGTAGAATTGCTTAATAAACCTCAAATTCAGTTACATCTGTCACTTTTGACTAATGTATCTATAAGGATAAACAAATTTTATCTATCTACCGATCAAACAAATCTGCTGTTAACTGAAAATGCACTAGATAAGCCGAGTCAAACTACTAAATCTGGCCATATCTGGTAAGACCAGGGCTGTAGCCAGGTATTCATTTCGGGGGGGGGGGGAGGGCTCAGCAATGAACATGGGCATTGCTTATAGCTTTCACATAGTGGGGAGGGGGGGGGGAATTCAGTTGTGTTTTTATAATAATATGCTTTGTTTTTCGTATTAGTGAACCCACAGAGTACTTCTCTGTCAAAATAGTAATAAAGCGCGAGCGCGAAAATGTAAGTGGTGTTTTTATAGTAATATGCTTTATTTCTCGTATAGTGAACCCATAGTACTTCCATGTCAAAATTATGTCAAGATTTTTTTAAAGGTTTTCATTGATCGTGTTAGCGAGTCCTAGATTTTCGTGGACCAGATGAATCAAACAAGTAACTGTGTTAAAAGAAGATACCCGACTGGTAAAGAGTGAGTTTAACGCTATCAAAAATTATAAATACAACCATTTGAATGCATTGATTGCCAATTTAATATTCGTAAATATAAACATATGACTATAGAAAATTACAAACATACCTACAAGATACGAGCAAAAATTTTTGGTAGTGCTATTTTTAGTGAATTATTTGCTCGTATTAGAAAGTTCACGCCACTTTAATGATCAATACAAATAAAGATCAATATGGAAACTTTTTGAAGCATTTTATAAAATTATTCAAACCTGGAAGGATTTCTGATAATGACCAGGATTTCAGGGGGGGGGGGGGGGGGCGGTTTGAACCCCCCCCTGCCTACGGCCTTGGATAAGACCCAATCATTATATTGATGAAATCTCACAAAAATCTGCAAGACAGCAGAGGGAATATGAGGAATGTTTTGTTTAGAAATAATAGGTCAACTTAGGAAACTGACTCCATGTTAAACATGTTCATAACCTTATTTGAAGGTTCTTGATTCTTGTTTAAAAAAATAGTAGTGAAAAGAACTGATAATTAAATAATTTGACTACTTATTTTTTTATAGATAAAATCAAGATCCTGCAAATAAGGCCATGATGGGTAGTGTTTGACACGGAGTAAAAGTTACCCACATTAACAGTATTTAAAGTGTTTTTTCTTTACATTTCAGAAGATGCTGGAAGTGTGTGTGGATAGTTTGGAGTCAGCAGCAAATGCTATCCGGGGTGGTGCTGATGAGCTGGAACTCTGCAGTGCTCTCTATGATGGGGGGCTCACTCCCTCCCCTGGATTTGTGAAAGAAGTCTTACGAATGGTTAGTCAAATTTTACTACCTGTCATTCAAATACAGCAGGCCTACACAACATGGACAGTATACAAACCATTTTTATAAGTCTCCCATAACAGTTGTGAATGTTAACATTTTTTAATACACAACTGACATGTAAAACCTTTCTCCGAATTCTTTGCTAGGTCTGCTGAAGAGAGCATTATAGCACATAATTATCTATCCCATCGGAAACATTTCCGGTGGTAAGACTCACAAGCTTAAGAGTATGTAGTTTGACCATCGCCTGTCTTGCTCGTGCATATCAACATTTTTGAAGATATAAAAGATATAATACATATTCTACAAAATAAATATTATCTCACATTAAATAAATAAAAAAGATATAAAATGACTGAATTGACTTATAAAAGAAAGTCCAACAGAACACTAGAAAGCAATACCACAAGTTCTCGACAATATAATTATATTATTATAATAAATATTTGAATATATGTAAATTAACTTTGATCAAAAAGAATTTTTTGACGAGAACTGGTGTTGTTGCTTTTTAGTGTTCTGTGGGACTATTTTTTTATAAGTCAATTCAGTCATTTTATGTCCACAAAAATGGTGGTATGAGAATGCGAGACAAATTATGGTCGAACTACAGACTCTTTATGCCACTGTTAAAAAGTTATAATCATTGTTCTTTGTTATTCTGAAGATTCAAGCTATAGATTTCAAATTGAATGAGATTGATTGTGAATACTGTGGTGCTGATCTCAAATAGAGCTAAGTCCTTCATTTTACTTAATCAAAATGTAAAGTTGTGTTGTGCTCGTTATGGCAGATATCAAGATCAATTTTCAATGCACAAACAATTAGAATACTTAAAATCACTAGATTCTCTGTTACTTAAACCAGGTGTTTGGGATTGTCCGCGCTAGAGCTGGGATGCAACGGACACACTGCTATTTGCTTTCAAGATGATAATATTTTGACTGATGCTAAATGCTAATGTTTACAATAATGCTAATGATGAATGCACCCGATGCCTGCTGGTCGAACGTGCACTGACACAGACCGCAACTACCGCGGGCCGTGTGCAGTCGATATTGCAACCTCAGCGGCAGGTATTTGATTGTATCGAACACCAGGTATTTAAAATAAAATAAAAATATTGAATAACAATGAAAAATCATAGATTGATCAAAAATTTTATTTTTTACCCGACTGCGTAAGGAAGGTTGTTTTTGGTGTGTATGTGTATGTTTTTGTAATAATAATACATCTTTGGCAAAAATAAAAAATGCGTTTTTGTAACCTCTAACAAACTTTTTCGTAATAAACAAGTGATTTTACTAGGATTATTCTAAAGAATGTGCATTTATAATCTTTTACTTTCTCACAGAAAACGTACATTCAACAGTGTATCAAGTGTAACAAAATCGTAAGTTAGACTGCAAAAATCGCTTTTCTGCAGTCGGGTATTTTGTTTTTCTTTTAATATAGATACTTGTTAATGAGTGATTGTATCAACTAAGTGATAGGGAATTTAGTGATTTTAATTAGTGGTATCTGAATTGATCTAAAATCCCAATGTCACCATATCAGCTTTTATTCTTAGTTATCTTTCATACTCTATTCAGAAGAGCCTTTAAGAGATGCATGTAGATTTCTTGTGTTGAGGCGAGTGACCATTTTACCATACAACTGGAGTAAAGTAGGTAGCGCCTCCCTAAAAATTATTCTATTTCTTGGACCTACATATGTATATATATTTTAGTGAATATTTTAGTTTTTTTTTTGAATTTAGTGATTAAAAATACAATCTAAATTATACCTACATTGTCTTTGATTGTAAAAAAAATCTAAACACATTTTTCTTTTTATCTTTATTTTAATTAACTTTAAAAAAGGAGAAGGTTATTGATTCTTAGCGCATAATCATGCATGACTATGCCACTCTCTTGCATTTTGATTTTTAAACTGTATACCAAACTCACAATTTTCCATATTTATCAGGTGAGCACACAACCGGCGAAGCGAAGAACAAAAGTAAACGTGATGCTGCGATGCCGAGGCGGAGATGACTTCATATACTCAGATCAAGAAATAACCACCATGCTCTCAGACATAGAGATATTTAAAGAAATGGGTGCGGACAGATTTGTTTTTGGCGCCTTAACAGCTACACAACAAATTGACGAGCCCAAATGCGCAAAAATCCTCACTAAAGCTAGTCCAAAATCAGTTACATTCCATAGAGCATTCGATTTATGCTCAAATCCAAAAACAGCCATAGAGACTATTGTAAAACTTGGGTTCGACAGACTACTGACTAGCGGTCAAAGACCTGCAGCAGGCGATATAGATGCCATTCATCTCATAAGATCATTATTAGCCACATATGGGTGGCAAATAGATATAATGCCTGGTGCCGGTGTAAATTTAAAAAATGCAAGGACTTTCATAGATATAGGATGCAAAATAGTGCATAGTTCATGCAAAATTGAAAGAATAATATCTAGGGTAGAAAGAAAATTGACAATGGGCACTTGTGATGTTAGAATATTTATCACAGATGCTAGTATTGTGAAGAATATGAAGGAGTTATTGAAGAGTACAAGTGAATGTGTAAAGAGAGAAGCTGATTCTAGTACATAAGATTTAATGTAATATAAAGAGTTTTATACCAATGTTTTGTTTTCGTAAATAACCTTTGGTTGGAAATGATCGCTATAACATCAAAATTTACGCCTAATCCTTTTGACCAATGAAATGATTCCCAATTAGTTTATAAAATAACAAGACAACGAAGGAAAATAAAAAATATGTTATTAGATTAATGTAATTTTTTATGAAACAATGAAACCTGAAAATAAAAAGGCCTGAAAATTAAGATTAAATGGAAATCATTAGTCAAAAGGACTAGGCGTAGCTTATGACGCCACAACTCATAGGGTTCTCCTCCTATAAAAAAGTTCGAAAAATGTTTGAAAATATAAAAAAAACTCTGTGATATGTTATACGAAAAAACTGCGTCAATCTTCTTCATTCATCAAATGTATCGTTTTAAAAAAAATACTGCCCGAGAGACAGCTACGCGTCGTGAGAGCAACCTAATTTCCATAACATCGCAGCTTGGAATTAACCGTTACAAAATATGGTGTTATAAATAAAAATAAGGAGGACAGAATTTATCATACAAGTAGGCAGGAAGATCCTGGATGCAGGCCGCTTCCAACCGGTCTTATTGTGGCTGAGATGATAATGATGATGAATTAGGCCTAGGCCGCACTACGGTTTTTTCCCGCGAGCGGTAACCGCTATAAACCGCGAAACCGCTCGAGACGGTACTAAATCAATCGCGGGGGAAAACCGCAAGTGCGGCCGTTTGTATTCGTTTTCCTTTTTTATAAACTCACGCGGTTAAAAACCGCTGCGGTTTAACCGTAGTGCGGCCTTAGCCTAACTGCTTATCAAAACCAGTCTAGCAGTTTATTCAACATGTGGTTAATACCTAGAAATATACTGGGTATTTGAACCAAAAAATACTCCTTGGGCAGACGATAAAAAAATAGGTATAGTAAACTAATTTTGTCCTGCGGTTTCACAATCGCATTGTGAAGAGCCATGATGATTATGATGAAATGTAGTTTATGTGCGTCTCTAGGTTTTCGGCTATTTCTTACCAAATTACACAACAGTTAACAATAATCGTGAAAATGAAACAAGTAGAGTTACTTTCACTTTTCTAACAAACATAGTCTGAATGGTTCCCAAGATTTTCACTATTGTTACTCATTGAAATTAAACAAATTTTTACGAATTTATAGCGTATATTTTACACAATTTTATGATCTAATGGTCACAGGTGAGACTCACCTATGACCATACCACCACATTGACGCTGCAAAGTGTTTGAAACGTCAGGTTATAAAATTATGTAAAATATACGCGATAAATCCGTTAACATTTGTTTCATTTCATAGAGATAGAGTTACTTTAATTTCCACAATATTAGTTAGGATGATATATTGCTTAATTATTTCCATAACATCGCAGTCGTCCATCGTCCGTCGTTGATATTGCACCCTGTGACTTTGTAATAGCGTCGTTACCCTCTGCCGGTGGTTTCTCGTAAAACCTTTGATAAACGACCCGCAGTACTGTATTTATTGAATCTTTTCAGGAAACGACCATCTTTAGCCTTAGGGAGTGAATTATTTTAAAGAGATTTATCAGTCATGTGCAGCAAATATATTTTGTAGAAAATACTAAATCGTAGCCATTTCCGCAGGGGTCTAACGCAGTTTTAGTTAACGTGATTAAGGATATTTTGGTACGTGCGGTACGTACGGTGGAGTAAAAAGCTCACAAGCGAGGGAAGATGTATCGTGTCCTTATTTAAATTATCCGCCTAATCTAAGCACGGCCATAAAGGAATTTGTCTGTCGCCAAGTGATAAATTGCCTGAATTTGAAAAAGAAGGTTCTTAGCGAGTGTCCGCGTCATCGCAATCTTTTTATTTAACCCGCCATCCATCATGGCTTGTCATAACAACATTTATAATATTATGTGCCTTTGGCAGTGTTTTGGGAGCTAGGGTCTTTTTTAACACGCTTTTATTAGCTTCACCAGTATGCATGTTTGTTTGTTTGTAACCGTACTTGATTTTGACCCACTTCAAACGGTCAGATTTCATTCAAACTTTGTAGACTTATCGAGGACCGATGACAATATAATAATTTGAAGCGCGTTTTTTAGTTTTTTTAATTGTAATTATTATACTACCTACCAAAGTAACATTTTGGACCTATAACTTAGGTTTATATCACAAAAAGGTTGAGTAAACGTATAAAGGTTTTTAGCGATACCTACGTGCTCTATAGAAGCATTAGGTAAAACGTTTTTGTTCTGTAAGCTATAGAGCCAAATTATCCTTATAGTACCTGTCGATGTAAAGGTTTACTTCACCTTTTTATAGAGCCATTATAGACAGGTGTTATAAAAGCTTCAAATATAGCCAGTACAGAGCAATATTACTATATAGTAGTGTTTGAATTCACCTTTAGGTATGTAAGTATCTAATTTGCTCCATAAGGTTTCCCTGATTACCGTTACATATATTGCGTTATAGCAGTGATGAATATCCAACAATACAAGCATTTAGCGATATTGTGGTTCCACAAATCACTGCAATAGTGCGTGGTCTTTAGTAGTGTTAACGACGCCACAATAGAGCATTTTTGCTCTATAATTGATTTTATGGACACTTCTACAGCGATTAAAAGTGTTTTAATTGGTTTTCAAGCTCTGTTATAGTCTTATGGTGGCAGACGTGATTATTACTCTTTTATAGTGCCAAAGACTTCTATAATGGTTTTGTATGTTTTTTTTAAATGCAATAGCGTACATAGCTGATATTTCATCACCTTTATAAGATAAATAAGGTACATAAAGGTAGGGAGGGAACTGCTACTTTAATGATAATTTTGACCTGTAATGGCGTATGTATCTCTTTTGTAAGTACATTGTGCATTGTGCTAACATAAAAAGTTTATTCGTCGTAATAATATCTATTATGGGTTTTAAATCGTGGAAAGATTATAAACGGAGTGGAACGTACAGAAGAGAGGTGCAAAAACAATATCAGCAAGTAACATAAATCATTGTCCAAAAGTGATACTAACAATCAAAGTGAAGTGCGGGCCAAACCAGCCCAATGTGGTTCCGCATAAAATTTAGTTTGTATGAATGAAGTTGATATTAAGACGTTTGTATTTTAAGTTTTTTTAATTGTCGCGAATACTTATTACATTAATTAAGCATAATCACAGTAGTTACATTCATCAGAAGGATAGTGATCATAATTAGTTACTATATTGCACCCCCGACACCAGAAAAAATGAAAAAATAACAAGATAGCGATGTTTTTTTTTGTGAATGATGAAGTGACTCGGTAAAGATGAATCGGTATGTAATCCACAGGCAAAACATTTTTTACGTAAAATAAAATGGGTTATTTCCCAAGGCCATTCCGCTACCGCAAGCAGCATAAAATCGTCACGCTTTAGAAATTTGTCAGTATCCATTAGTAGGTCCATTTTTTTATATCAACACTGAAAAGAAAACAACATCACTCCCGAAATCAAAATTTAGTACCTAATATAAAGAGTTTGCGTGATCCAACTAAAGTCTTATGGAACCCTAATTTTACTCATGATGGCGCCAGAAACTTTGTCATGAGTACTATAGTTGGCCGATAAGGGCTACGGAGTTACCATTTCACTCTTTAGCACAAAACTGCGGTACCTTTAATATTATATTAATATTTTATTTTATTCAAAACTCAATAAACCGGAGGCGCGTTAAAAATACTAAATAAAAATAGTACCTACTATTCTATCGGTAAAACTTTTGTCGCACGTAAATTTTGCAGTATTGAACGAGTTATTAATCTCAAAATAAGATAATATAAACTTACCACGCTACAATCCATGAAGTTTGAAATCCACACAGAAATCACTTTACACTGATTACATGACATTTACACTGACTGTTTTTATACTCTGATATGACTTACCGACGTGTGCCGATCTGCCGATGCCGAAAGAAAAATATTTGTGATGTATCGGATCACGGACTCTACTTAAGAACAAAATAGCACTATAATGGTAACACGAACACTACTACAGTATAAAATAACACTATAGTAGAGTTACTGTACCCAATGGTGACAATTTATTGACATAGGGTCAATAAATTGTCACCATTAGGTATATATCAACTTTATAGAGCTAAAATGTCACCGCTAACACTTCTACCGTTCTACTATGTCACTTATTGGTGTCAAAAGTGATGTTTGAGATACGTTCTATGGACTGCTAAAGAACAAGAAATTGTTACTTGGGTAACTTGCTTGACCACACTCACTTGACTCATGAAGTTGCGGATTTATACTTTTGCCGCCAGTAGGTAGGTAGGCTATTTAATTTTTTGCTGCCCCCTAATGATCTTGAAAATCGATACTCTAGTTCAAAATCATATTAATAGGTAATAATAATTACGTATAGTAAGGGAGCGCACTGCAAAAAGTACACTTCATCGACTACCAGGATGAGACCTTCATTAGATGATTCCGTGCTTGATGGGTTTCCTAAATATATAAGATTGACTGCGCGATAAATATATAAGAAGTCCTGGAGCGTTTCTTGTAGGAGTCTAGTTTTCATGTTGATTTTTAGGGTTCCGTACCTCAATAGAAAAAAACGGAACCCTTATAGGATCACTTTGTTGTCCGTCTGTCCGTCTGTCCGTCTGTCCGTCCGTCGGGTGTCAAGACCTTTATCTCGGGAACGCGTGAAGGTACCGAGTTGAAATTAAAAAAAGTTTCTAAGTTTCGTAAAAAAAAGTTACAGCCGAATATACTTATCATAAAAAACACACATTTCGACACTCACAAGGGAATCAAAACCTATAGTACCCCTACTTCCAGTTGACCTAGAACAATGAAATTTGGCAAGAAGCATTGTGTTAGAGTACACATATAGGAAAAAATCCTAAAACTGGTCATTTTTAATTTGATCACAAAAAAATAGTGTCTTTATGCAAGAAATGAAGGTCCAAATTTTAAAGTGAATTAACCGTATCATGTGGGGTATCATATGAAAGAACTTCAGTAGCATAAGCTAAAACAGATTTTTAAATATTTTTACGATGTATATTTTTCGGTTTATGAAGGAAAATATAAAAAAATATATGATTTCCCCCTTTTATCTAAGTACTAGTTTGTACGGAACCCTCGGTGGGCGAGTCTGACTCGCACTTGTCCGGTTTTTTGTTCTATGACTACCTTTAAATGACCACCTACAAAGATGAAAACTACATTTAGATACAGTTAAAACACTATATTTCTTTTTTTAAAGAATATGATTTCCTGACCTCGACTCTGTATAAAATTTTTGAGACTCGTTTTCTTTGTGTATACAATTTGTTTTATTTATGTACGATTAATTGGATCAAATTTGCCGCCCCCGTAAATCTGCCGCCCTAGGCTCCAGCCTACTCAGCCTAATGGTAAATCCGCCACTGAATTAAAGCGTTTCGTTCTCGAGTCTTTGGAATATCTACTATAAAACTATGACACTTTTCCGTGTTTCTAGGTGGCCGATAGTAGAATCGGCAAGGGGAATAATAGTATGAAGATACGTTTCCTAATGGCTTGTTCGTGAATTGTAGATTGCTACTTGGGAAACGTTTATAATTTAAACAACTTAAGTATAGCGATATGCGTAAGCGGAGGAAGATACTTAATGTTTGAGAGTAGGTACATAGAAATTTTTAGTCGCGAAATCCGACAGCGTATATTTAGCGTATACTTTCTATTATGGAAAACTCTTCTTCTTCTTTTTTTTTATTCGAAATAGGCTTGCGCTTGACCGTCAACTCACCTGGTGTTAAGGGACAGTTACGGACTACGATGGAGCGCGCTTACCTAGAAGAAACCTATTCACTCGCGATTTGAAGACACCTAGATTATATCCAGATTATAGATTATTCTTCCAGTTATTCTAGTTCTGTTGGTGAGTAGTACAAAAAACTCCGGTATTCAAACTTAGCATCGGACCCAGAAACCCTAGTTAGGTGAGTGAAATTAGTTATTACCAAAAACAGGGTAGTATCGACAGTACCGAAAATACCGATATCTCGGTACTCAAACTTGGCATCAGTTCCGGAACCCTAGTTAGCTGAGTGAAATTAGTTACCAAAAACAGAGTAGTACCGAAAATACCGATATCTCGGTACTCAAACTTGGCATCGGTTCCGGAACCCTAGTTATCTGAGTGAAATTAGTTACCAAAAACAGAGTAGTACCGAAAATACCGTTATCTCGGTACTCAAACTTGGCATCGGTTCCGGAACCCTAGTTAGCTGAGTGAAATTCGCTCCCATATCTAGATGAATTGCGTTGCTTTGCGAAAAAAGAAAACGATTGGATTTAATCCTATTAGACAATGTAATCAGTTTCATGTAGCGAATTTAAGTTTAAACTTATCAAAAATGGAAAAGTCATTAATTTAAAATAGTTTCTAGTACGTAATACGTACCTCAATAATGGCTGCGACTTACAAAATATGATTTATCCTAAACGCAACTTGACAAGGTTCTTAGGAGCACTAGATAATAATTTAATTTAAAGATTTATAAAGGCCATTAATTCCGATTTCATTTGTAAACCATCAGACAATACGTCAGTCCCAACAACCCCCAGGGTGCTTTGGATGAATGATTGATGTTCGCGTAAAAATGATTTTTTAAACTTTGTTCTCGGGTCGGCGCATAGCGGGTTGGTTGTAAATAAGTATGTAAAACAAGTATTTATATTAAAATAAAAATTACCAGATTGCGAAAATCGGTTTTTGCAGTCTAATTTATGATTTTGTACGCTGTTGAGTGCCTTCCTTTTACAGCACAAAATAAATAATTTTAGTAAAATCACTTATTTGTTAAGTAAAAGTTCCTCGGAGGTTACGAAAAAGCACATTTTTCAACCAACTTCAAAAAAGGAGGAGGTTCTCAATTCGATTGTAAGTATATTTTTTTTTATGTTTGTTACCTCATAACTTTCGAATGGGTAAACCGATTTTGATGATTCTTTTTTTCATTTGAAAGCTAGTGCTTCCCGTGTGGTCCCATTTCAAATTGGTCCAGTTCTGACAATGGCATTCATGAGAACTGAGAAGTAGGTTGCTTCAGTTTTTTAAACTATAATTATGTTCTGAAAGGTGGTTCTTATTATCAGTATTCATATTATTATTATTATAAAAAACTATAGCCTATGATACTCAGGCAGTGAAGGAGAATCGCACGATACCCCGCACGTCAAAGTCGGTCAAGCCGTTTCGGCTATAGGAGTAAAATTATTGTCTTCCGAACAGAATAAAAAATAAAAGCGGCCAAGTGCGATTTGGACTCGCGCACGAAGGGTTCCGTACCATTATCTATCAAAAACGGCACAAAATCACGTTTGTTGTATGGGAGCCCCCCTTAGATATTTATTTTATTTTAATTTAATTATTTATTTTTAAAGTGAATAATATAACTCAATATTCTGTGAATATTTCAAGCGTCTCCTGTTGCCGTTATCAATATCGAGCAAAAAAATCACGTTTTCACTCCTCTTGCTCTAAAAGTCCGCCATTGTAGCGTAGTAAAGCCCCGCTTTATGCAAATTAGCAAAATATGCAAAATAGCATTTTAAGCTATAGGGGAAAAAGTTTTTTTTAATTTTTATCTGTTACCAAAGAGCTGCTTACATACACGAAACAGTCTTTATTCAAAAGTAGAATAATATCTTTGGAATATATTTACATTCTCTTTGCAACATCTCGTTAAATATCCAGAATTACAAATTGTACATATCAATTTTAATAAAATAAACTTTGTTTTATTGTATTGGATTATTTTATTTTCTCGCAATCGTAGTGAAAAGTAGAGTGTAACACACGGCGCTAAAAACCCACTGTAACTCGGTTTCTATTTACTCCCTCGCTAAAAGTTCGGGAGTAAAAATCTACCTCGTTACAATGGGCCATTTTGGCCCCTTGTATAACAATCTACTATTGTTGTATGGGAGTCCCCTTAAATATTCATTTTATTCTGTTTTTTAGTACTTGTTGTTATAGCGGCAACAGAAATACATCATCTGTGAAAATTTCAACTCTTCAACTATCACGGTTCATGAGATACAGCCTGGTGACAGACGGACGGACGGACGGACAGACAGACAGCGAAGTCTCAATAATAGGTTCCCGTTTTTACCCTTTGGGTACGGAACCCTAAAAATATCTACTTATTCCTTTTTACTTATTATTTATTATTGATATGGCTTTATAAATAAATATAAACAAGCGATTTTAATTCAAGAATTTATTTCAGTGAATTAATAGTGATCTTACAATCTAACTCCCTACGGTTCAATTATAAAATAAGGCTTTACCGTGAAATGTGAATTAATACTATTAATCTATACGATAACTTAACATTCACACTTAGGATAAGGCAGTTTTGCATACCGTGTGGTGCATTATTCTAATATTTACAATATTTTTCTATCACTAAACGTATAAATTGATAAGAATTTGGTCAAATTGCTTGAAACTTACAAATAGTCAATAAGTAAAGCGTTTTTGGAGCCTTACAGTACAAGCGAAAGGTATAGTCTAAGATCCCGCTATACAACGACCTTCACCGAGATGCTTATTTAATGAGACGTATTTTTTATGTTATTAAATATGCCAATAAATATATCCTATATGGGTTGCCTAACAAATTTCAGTCCAGAGTATTTTTAATTAATAATTTAAAAAAATTTTTTTTTTAAACATTGCACCGGTGTGATTATTAAATAAATTTGATACCAATCGAAAGTTTGAAGCCCATAGAATATGCAAACGTTAGGTTGCCTATTTTTTTCCGGTCACAACCACGGGTTGCCAGGTGTAAACAGGTAAATCTATACTAGCATTTTGCAACGGTCTGATTATTGAATCAAACTTAGATAAACTGAAAGATTATTTCATAAGGAACACGGTGGTATAGGGTTGCCTGCGAAAAATCAGTCCCGAATTACGGTTGTCGAATTTTAAATAATAAAATATCGCTGCGAGTGAATGTGTGTGAGAGAGAGGTCCCACACCAACCATCCCATGCGGTAGAAAAGGACGCAGCGTAGCAGCTGTTTAAAGTCCGCCCATTTAAAGAAGGAGAGTGCGCATGCTATTTGTGCTTGGAAATGAAAAGGATAGCGATAGACTCGTATATGCTGTGCATTATTTTGGAGTAGTTAATTATTGATGTACAGAAATAGTTATTTAATTTTTTATTTTTTAATCAATTAATTATTTATCTATGTTTATTGTTTATGTGACACTAAAGTATATACACATCTTTAGTAAAAAAGACAGTTAGAGTAAAACATATATATTACTTATCTGGCAAATTTTATCTTTATTATTGGGAGCCGAAATAAAAAACAACAATTAAAAGAATACTTCTGTTTATTGAAAAAAATTTAAAATACAAAATTTTTTAAAATTATTCAGGTTCCGAGTCATCGGACATATAACTGTGATCTCCAACTTCTGAATCTTCTTCGTCATCACTCTCCGTTTCAGTTTTTTCGACAATGTCTTCTATTTTTAAAGGTGTATGATCCCCAATGAATCCTACTGGTTTTAAATATTCATCTAAGAACCAACCGCAGTTCTCAGGCTGAAGTTTCACGCATATTGGATCCGTTGCATTAAGCCACATGGAATTTACGAAAATAGTTCGTAAAATTTTCTGAGTTAATGATATCCAGCAAGGTGGTATGGAGTTGGAGTCGAAGCCTTTTATTTTTTTTAAAAAGTGCTCGCTGTCTTCTTTTGCAGAGTAATTCTTCAAAAAAATGCGATGTCTCGCATCATTCACACTGGTACAGTTCTTGATACCATACATACTAGACGTAAATTCTTGAACAGTCTTCATTTTTTCACCAATGAAAATATCAGCAGCATCTGTTAATGACGCAAAAACTGTTTGATATTTTTCATTTTTTGAAAATTGCTGAAAAGGTTTTACTTTCCCTTTGTTGTAAAATGCTGCCGTGTAATCGCAACCTGTAAATGCATGGAATGCTGGAAGACTTTGGCATAATTTAATTCCTAACTCCAACGCTAAATCGGTGCAATTAATACAATCAACAGTTTGATTATTACTCTTTTTTGTAGCTGAACTGGCAAGCCAAATTTCTGATCCGATAAGTTTGTGCATATTTCCTAACAAAATAATCAAAACGTCAGTATCAGAGGCTTTAATTAAAACTCTTGAGCCTGGTTCCGCTTTAGAAGCATGAAAAATAATCCTTGTATCTGCCTCTTCGTGATGACATTCATAATTAGTTTCTTCAGTTTTTTTTACGGAATTTTCCTGAACTTGATAAGAGTAACAATGATGGTCGACGGTTAAAAAAATTTTTTTGTTTTGGATTATCGTTACCAAACTGTCGTTTTGCCAATAATCAGCCAGAAACTGCACCAGAGCCTCTTTAAAGCGATAATTTTTCAGGCTTTGCAAAAAATTTTTTGGTCTAGTTTGCTGAGGTCCTGAAATTTTGTACGGAATATCGAATTCTTTTCTGCTTTCACGTTCGGAATCTTTGATTGACGGTGATAAGTAGCGATCAAAAATTAAATGTATTTCTGTCGCGTTTGTTGAACATATTTTTATGAGTATTGACTCGGCAATTTTATCAAAAGTTTGAGCTATAGCAGCTCCGATTATATGCAAGTAATAAAAACCATCTATTATTTCAACGTTGATATGAGTTGGCTCAACCATTTTAGTTTTGGATTTCAAAACCTTTGCTAACGTTGATTTTGAAGTTTTTAACATCTCTCCAGTACATGCAAAAAGAGCAGGGGGCAATGGTGCTAGTGGAAAAGTTAGGCAAAATTCGAGATTAATTTTTTTGTTTAGACTTATTGCCAAAAGTCGCCCAAATACATCTCGTTCCATTTTCAACAATACTTTCTTGTTCTTGTCTTTGGTACTCAAGACTTTAGTCATACATTGAGAAGCAAAATTGCAGATTTTGTTTCGTTTTATTGATTTATCGAATCTTCCGGGAGTTGAAGAGCATTCCGAGATAAAATTTAATTTTTGTTGAGAGCCTGCTGTTTTTACGTTCAGCAGAAAATCAGTAACTTCTTTCGATGCAGCTTTACCGGTTGAAATGTTGAATAATGTATCTTTGTCAATAGTGTCATCAAATGGATTCATCGTACATTTTATTGCTTCAATGATACTCTGAAGATTTTTCTTGTCTTTCTTAATTTTACTTCGTTGCAATGAGTGCGAAGTATCATCCTCTTTCGTTAATCCGATTTTTTGTTTGATAGATGTTAATATCTTCGTCCTCATGCTATGACTGAGTGCCCATCTTTGACGTGCAGATATTGAATCCGCAGCAAGGTTATCAGCCAATTGATTGCTAGCATCAGCATTGATGGTTTGCTCTAGCGTCAAGTCAACCGGTGATCGAGCGAAATTCGCTGCAGTTCGTCTAATTCCAAAGGCACCTCGACGAAATTCAGCCACCAAAGATGAATTATTAGTATACAAATTGATTAAATTGCTCAAATATAACAAGGACCATCTGGCATAATTGGGCTGGTTTAACGCAAAAAAAATATCAGCCATGTTGAAAATCGAGTCCACGTACAGTTCAAAGTTACTGGTGCGGATACTTCTGGAAAACCGATGGTATAAATTAATTAACTCACAGTACTGGTAATAAAATTGAGCAGTTTTCCCTTTTTCTCCGATTAAAGTCTGATTGCAGAATTCTTTATAACCGTTAACAATTCGACTCAATACATCTGGTAACTCGATAGTTTCGTTGGCGTCATAAGCAGTTTGATTTGATGCATTCTGTATTTGCGTTTGCAGCAGTTCATCCATCGCCTCAAGTGTAACATTAGTTGTCGATAAATACTGTTCAAAATGTAATATTTGTAATGCGGCAGCGGTTAGCGGATGTAAGCGCTTGCAGCGATTGAAGTGCTTGCTGTCCAAAAAGCTATTCATGGAGCCGCCGGCTAATACTTCAGCTTGCACCAGTATTTCCACTAATCCACTGGAGTCAATATATTTTCCGATGGCTCTAAAAAATGCCATCTCTGTGTGAAACGCTCCCAAGTTAACAAAAATTTTATTGTATAGCGGTTTTTCTTGTTCTTGAATTTGCATAGCCATTTTTGCTATCGCTAAATCATATGTCACAATAATTTCTGGCTGCTGACATTTTTCAGCGATTTCTTTAGCCATGTTTAATGTTTCATTGACTACTGCATACGACGTTGGTGATGAATTTATGGGAGGCAAATATTCAACTCTTTGCTTCTCACTGTGGTCTAAAGATATCATACAGTTATAACCCAACCACATAGGAACAGAATCAATTCTTGATAACGACATTATCCATAATAAATCTTTATCTGTAGCTATTTCTGTAGCACCTTTGCATAACTCGGTTGTATTGGTAAACGAATCTACAGTAATCAGCTGCATACTTGCCTTAGGTTTCGAATAATATGGTCGAATTTCTCGTGATATTTCATTGAAACGCCTTCTCTTGCGGGTAGGCCCTTCTTCATTTGTGTTGTCCTTTACTTGAGGCGCTGGTGAAGTTGTAGCTTCACCATCATCAAAATTATCAGTTCCATTACTAGAGAATTGATAAATAATGCCAACTGTGTCGTGCATAGTGTCCTTTCCAGAAGTTGTGTCAACGAAGCGGTCGAAATTATCGAACGCTACGTGGGTGCTGTGTCCATTTGCTGCAGTGATGCCTTTTGGTATAACTTTGTTATCTTGGATCGATGTATACGTCATTTCGGTTTCCAATTCTTCTGCCAAATTATATCCAATTGTATGGCCATACCTATTAAGTATCGTAATTACTTGCCTAGAGTTGGTTAAAGACTTTACTGCCAATCCAAGAGATAAACTTTTTGCGGGCTTACATGCACCCCTAGTGACAGCATAAATAACGTCACTACATATTGACGTTATTTTAGCTTTCAGTCCGTTCGAATCTTCATCAGAATGATTAGGTCCTTCAATAAGGTTTCGCATAAAATCTATTAATTGCTTAGGAATGTCACATTCTCCACGAATGACATCATCAGCAGTTACGTTGCGAGAAAGCGGATGAACATCTATATTTTTAATACAACTTCTCAAATAATATGCTACATTTTCAAACTCATAATCATTTCTTGTCTCCAAAAATTTAAAATTGTTAGCCATTACAGAAACGTCCATGTCTGTTTTGTACACAATTTTTTTGTTACGTATTCCCATTGACGCTTCAATCGTAATAAGATTACCAAATTTCTTCATTAACTTTTTTTGCAAGGTTTCACATCGGTAATCTTGAATATCATCGAAATCAATTTCATGATTTCCAAACTCTAGCAATAAAGCTTGGTATCTTAAAAATAATTGAGCCAAGTACATAACTTGGTTGTTTTCAATTATTTCTGTCTCAATAAAATTTGATATGGATTGAAAAGCCAACTGATGTAACTGTCGATATTTACTATACGTTGAATCGGTAGATTCTTCCGTGGACCGCTTATTTTTCGATTGATACAGTGCGTAACAAGGCAGATGGTACGCGATAGTTTGATGTTGAAGTTTGGAGAGAATCTCCGAATCGCTTAAATTTTCGGCGATATTTTTGATCTGTAGTGGTACTTTGTCACCTTTAGGGAAAGTAAGATTAACCAGCTTCTTTCCACATCTTTTTTGGCTGTGGTCACAAAAAAGACAAATAATTGTGCTTGATGTCGATGCTGTTGATGTCGTTGCTGTTGATGTCGATGCTGTTGATGTCGTTGCTGTTGATGTCGATGCTGTTGATGTTGACTGCTCCTAAAAGAATTTAAATCATTCTTTGAGTAAAAATGGAAAAAAACAAATATAAATGAAAATACAAGTTCAATTAATAGATTTTCATGTCACTTTTTTAAAAAAGCTAAAAAAAATAATAATTTTTTATTACCTTGTCAAAGCCCCCAGAAGTTTGAGGCAGGTCTTCAACATTACTCGTTTCATCCTCAGCAACTGTAGCACAGGAATCGACACTAGGATTCAACTGTTGTGGTTCTTCTTCAGTAGTAGATACATCGGTATGCTCCTAAAAAAAAAACAATTTTTGCGATTAAATGAAAATGTTTGATTTAAATCATTCTTTGAGTAAAAATGGAAAAAAACAAATATAAATGAAAATACAAGTTCAATTAATAGATTTTCATGTCACTTTTTTAAAAAAGCTAAAAAAAATAATAATTTTTTATTACCTTGTCAAAGCCCCCAGAAGTTTGAGGCAGGTCTTCAACATTACTCGTTTCATCCTCAGCAACTGTAGCACAGGAATCGACACTAGGATTCAACTGTTGTGGTTCTTCTTCAGTAGTAGATACATCGGTATGCTCCTAAAAAAAAAACAATTTTTGCGATTAAATGAAAATGTTTGATTATAAATTTTCAAAAATTTTTGATAAGAATAGTTGATTTAAAACATCCTCATTTAATTATTCCAAAAAAAAAAAAAGGAAATCAGAACATTTTCTTGTTCAATTTTCAACTACCGTTTTTTAAGTGAATTACAAAAAAAATATGTGTGTCGAAAATTAACAAAACCATAAGTGAGTTTTACTAGCAATTACTTCAACATGACAAAAATATAGAAGATGTATTAGCTTAGATAATTTTAAAGATTCAATTATTATGTACTTACTGTATATTCAGCGATAAATTTAAGAAATTCTTCGTTATATTTTTTATTCAAAACAGTCACTTTTTTGTAGCACGTGGTATGATAACCTACAAATTGGAGTGACGCACTGGGTAGCTCAACAAAATTGTATTTAAAATGTTTTTTTTTACGAAAAGCTAACTTTAATGCACAGTTTTTAAAAGTTTCATCATCAAAATCAATTATTCCGTCATCCGAATCACACAAAAAACACTTTTTGGCCATTTTTTCCAATAATAAATAGCAGCACGTTTTTTCACTTGTATCTATCCGGTGAGTCGGCCGCCGTCCATCTCCTGGACTCACACATATATGCAACAAGCGCCGAGCGTCCATCTACTGGACGCTTCTCCGCCTATATCTTTCCTTTTCGCGTTTGCGGTAATATAATGTTTTGTTCTGCTCTAACTTTTATCACAGACAAGAAAAATAACAAACTACCAATAGGATACGTTAGAATTGGTACTTCCGAAATAAATTTCTGTGTAAATTGCATCAGAATGACGCGCGCGGTCAAGGTTATAAACGCGTAATGGCGGCCGCTCTTGCCATCTATTTTTAAATACCGATTTTATGTATTTATTTCAATTAAATACATATTATGTTATGTTTTACACGTAGCAAAAACAGTAATCAAGTTAGTGACAGTGTCAAATACATGTCTGTGTGATAAAAAAAACGAAATATTTGTATCGAACCGAACGTGGAGGGACCTTTTTTGTGCCGAAATTTGAGTGTTTTTTTTGTGACTTCTAAGTTGTGTTTTTGTTTTGAAAATAAATTTTTATCACTTAGTTCAAAATTAATAGTAATACATGACCCATATATATCCAGTGATACGATACAAGTGTTAAATTAACTAAGGGATGTGTTTATTTATAATAAATAGTGTCTAAACGCATAGATGTCGAACGAGAAAAAGTGATTGAAACTCCGTGCCGCCGGAACGCCGTCGGTATTTATTGCCGATTTTGAAACATATCTTCAATTACAACATGTAAGTATTTTTTATTAATTTTATAGATAGGTTTAGTTATAATACGATTACATAAAAATATTTTGAAATAAAGCAACCCATTTTGCTCAATAACGTCCTAATTGACTTAGCGTATTTTTTTCAAAAATCATCATCATTATCATCAACCGAAAAACGAGTTTTTTTTTATGGTATCCAAAAAAAAAAAAAAACTTATTTTTATCAGCGAAACTGTAACAATACTAAAGCTTATAAATCACAGTATCGTTTCAACACAAAAAAACAAGGGACTCCATTCATAAGATCTCCAGTTCATATTTATAAACATCGACCGGTTTTTATGGCATTCTTAATGGCCACTTGAACAGCGGGTGACTAATGACGGTCGGGTTTATCTAAACAATGTATGGGATGATGTTATTTTTTCTCGGATATCTGCATATTCTTGTTTTTTAAAGTAAATAAAACAATAATATTTATGAAATGTTTTTAATATTTTTTAATATTATTTTTTTCGTAAAAAATGGCGAAAAAAATCGCATGCTCAACTTTAAGCCTAGATAGGGGGATACTTTGATTTAATTAAACGACATATACGTTTGATATTCAGTTAGCTTTGTTCAGTAAGATTATAGTGATATAAGTTTCATATATAGTTTTCATACAAATTTTAGGAGAAATCCAGGTTTTAGTGGCGCGCGGCGAAAAAAAAAAAATTGCTAGTATAGATTTACCTGTTTATACCTGGCAACCCGTGGTTGTGACCGGAAAAAAATAGGCAACCTAACGTTTGCATATTCTATGGGCTTCAAACTTTCGATTGGTATCAAATTTATTTAATAATCACACCGGTGCAATGTTTAAAAAAAAATTTTTTTTAAATTATTAATTAAAAATACTCTGGACTGAAATTTGTTAGGCAACCCATATAGGATATATTTATTGGCATATTTAATAACATAAAAAATACGTCTCATTAAATAAGCATCTCGGTGAAGGTCGTTGTATAGCGGGATCCTATACTAGTAGGGCTTAATTAAAAAAAGTTATGGTGGTGACTGACTCGGTCGTATCAAAAAAAAAATGCCATAAACGGGGGCCTGATTCTTCCGTTACAGTTTTTAGGAGCTGATATACTTTGACAGTCGTATCGCTCTCGCATAGCTTTTATTTGAAAAAAAAAATATGACTGAAGGTACCTACTTTTAAAAGTGTACTAATTTAATAATGATAAACCAGCATTACTAAATATTTGAACGTTGTGTTTTCTTCTTATTTGTTTTATGTTGATCAACATTTTTAGGTGGCTGAACGTAAAAATAGTTCATTCTTCTAAAATATATCAATATATTTATTTATTATTTCCTAAAGATTTTTTATCGTAATTATTTACCTCATCTTTGAACCTTAAAAGTCTTAAGAACCTTAAAAACCTTAAAAGTAGTAATATTAAATTCACCTAAAATATGTCGTGTGTGAGCGAGATGGCTTCCAAGACAACCAATCAGTATGTGGTAAATTTTATTTACAACGAAAGTGAGTCAGCCAACACCCTTACATAATTTATACTAAATAGAACTTAAATCTATTAATTTTTATAAATGAGAAAAAATACAAAGGTTTAAGGTACAGTTAGGGTACCTACAATTGATTTTGAGGGCAGGTGCAAATTACCTTAAAGCTTAGTTACCTAACAACCTATAAAAACGGCTCATCACCACCTTTTAGGTTATTTATGATTTCGTTGATGAAAAATTAAAGACTCGTGGTCCATTCCAATTTGGAGAGATCCCTAAATCTCAAGATAACTCTGATTAGAGTCAGAATTTAAGATCTTAAAGAAGAAAATTTAGAAGGCACAGTATCCACGAGGCCATGAAACACCTACTTGCTTTAAAGATCCTGTTCTTAACTTCCAAACAGTTTTGCAATTGGTTGATAAATACCAATTGCTGTGTTTGAATTTGCGCATGTGACCCTGAATTAATAGCCAATGGAGCCGTACGCACTCCCAAGCGCTGCATAGAAAACCAGCCACAAGGTGGACAGACGATCTCGTACAAATGGCAGGAAGACGCTGTGCTGGATGCAGGCTGCTCCCAATCGGTCTTTTTGGAAAACTTTTGGGGAAGCCTATTTCTAATAGTGGACTTCTTGTGACATCTTGTGGTGATGTAGGTACTCCCAAAAGTAGCGATGCCATTGGATTAGTTGGAAATTAATTCAGTCATGTCAAGAATAATGCGTTCTCATTGGCTAGTATATTACAAGAAACGTTGTAAGTATAAGCGAGATGGATACACAAGATGCAAGTGTAAAATCACTCTTCCGTATACACAAGCGGATTAAGACGTCCTCCTCTCAGGGGGTTCTATGCTGGATGGTCTTTAAAGACAAGAGCTTGGTCACCACTTAGGTCATTCACCATTCATGCAGACCTGTCATCCAGGTCTTAACACAATCAACGCCGTTAAAAAACCATCGCCCATTATAAGAGCAATGGTGAACAGCTAGACAATCACCGAATGCCTGTTAGTTTTCTTGTCAGGAACGTAGGGCTCCAATTTAGCTGGTTCTGTGTTTAGTGCGCTGTAGTCGACAGGGAAGGGGGGCTGTGGTAAGGTGTCTTTTGGGGGTACTAGGACCCACTGGCCGGGTCCGTTGGGGTTCTTCCCCATCAGCCAGTTGGTGAAGCAGTGGACGTAGGTGCCGTAGTCCAGGATAAGGTAGCCGTTCTGTAAAAGAAAATACTAGCTTAGTATGCTTTTTGTTTCTTGGATAAGATTTCTTTAATTTGACGTGACAAAGAGCTTCAATATTTGTTTAGATAATTATAGTTTTAAAAAACTGAAAAAAACCGACTTCAAAATACGCAATGCATACGCGACTTGCCGTTCACTCCTCTACAGGTAATTGGATGTATTTTACTAGTTATTTTGTCATAAAAACAAAGTACTGCATCGACTTTGATAAAATTTATATGGGACCACCTCTAAAGTATGATCTACCAAGAATCATCAAAATTAATGCACAATTGGCTGAGTAATCGGTGAACAAACATACAAAAAACATACAGACCGAATTGAAAACCTCCTTCTTTTTGGAAGTCGGTTAAAAAATTACCCATATAATATTGTCGTCTAATTGTAAATTATAATGGTCAACCTTTCCTTTTCTCTGAAATTTAGTGATCATGCATATTTTCGCTGTATTTACTACCTACATTTTTCAGTAGGTTACCCTATAAGTATAAAATTATGTCTTACAAAAAAAATCTCTTTATACTTACACTAAAAAAGTTCGTTTAATTGTATTGAGTATTAATATTACTATAGACTATAAATTATAGTCTACCAGGTTGTTAAATTTTGAAGGAATTTACTGCTGATTTTGAAGTAAAAAAAGTATATATGGCACTTTTTCCCTTTTTTACTTTTCTGAAATTCATCATTTTGATGCATATTTCAAGCTTTTTATGTTGCATATAATCCGGTCTCTATATATCACCAATGTCAAGCAATAGACGGACTGCTCAGTCTTCGGATGGGTGACAGTGAGTGGCATTTCTTTCTGAGCGCTACCGTGGGTAGGTTGACACGTTAAATTGTAGGTCCCGGTTGTTTGTTTTTTAAAAACAGCAATCGTCAAGCCAGGTCGAGGCCTTTCGGCGGCCTAATAACTCTGACAATAGGGCTGTCCACTCAGTCTATACGAACTCATATAATTCTCCTCTACCAAGACTATGTCGTACATACAATGAAATTAATGTTTTGCTAAACGATCTCGATATATTTCACGACAAATTTAACGCATTCAAGTTTAAGTTATTACTTTTTTTTACTGAACGCAATAGATTATAATATCACTGTTATATTATTTTATAGGTTTTAGTTTAAATTAATATAGTTTTAGTTTTAGTTAAAGAATGGTGTAGACGCCTGTTAAAGGTATACATATATTAGAGATTACCTACTAAGTCAATGTAATATGTATACTGTTGGTGTTTCTAAAATAAATAAATAAATAAACTTACTTACGTACCTTTTTATATTGTAATTATATACATATGATACACACCCAGACACAAAACAAAAATCCATGCTTATCACATAAATGGTGGGTATCGAACCCCCGACAGGCCAGTCAATATTATCGTAGTATTAAAAAAAAAAGTTAAAGGTAACATACCTACTACATGTTCTACAGGCAAATAATTACAGTAAGAAAATGAAACAACAAAAAATATACAAAAACTGAAACATTTTCAAGAAATAACGTATTACACTAATTAATTATAATATAATACAAAATCTGGCAACAATTTAACTAATGCAAACGATTTTTTATTTCGCCCCCGCCTGCTGGCGATAGGTATAAATGTAAAAAGAATGCGTACCCTGGAGGGATCATTATAACGACGCGGTAGAGAGGTTTTATCGATATAATAATGTAGGGAACCCCGGTTGCCCTACCTCGGAAATACGGTCATATCTTTGTTAACATCAGCATCGATATTTATCACACAACTTAATTAAAAAGAAACACCTTTTTGTTACAATTTTGTGTCATTTTTTACCACAAATGAGTACGGTACGAGATGGACACGGTTTATGTAGAGCTCGTGGCGTAGCTATACTACGTATATATTAAATATATATATACACACACCCTCATTCACTCACCACATATACACTTTCACTCACACCTACTTATCATAGAAATACCTATCTTTTATGTAAATCTTGAACTCTTATAAATTCTAACTTTGAATTTTTTGTTCTTATTGTTCTGATTGTATGGAAGATATTTACAAGCATAATTATGTATGTGCTTGTGTCTTCTCGTGTACTTACAATGTAATTTTACTTCGGATGTGGGCGATGTTACCCGCGACACAGTTTTTTCCAAACTACTGCGGGTAGCATCGTGCCTGTATTGTTCTTAAAACATTATGTTACAGTTCCAAATATATAGCTTGACTAGGTGTTCTCGAACGATCACCAATGTTAAGCAACGGACGGACAGGTCAGTCTTCGGATGGGTGACCGTGAGTGGCATTTCTTTCTGAGTGCTACCGTGGGTCGGATGACACGTTAAATTGTAGGTCCCGGTTGTTTGTTCTTAAAAAACACTAATCGTCAAGCCAGGTCAGAGGCCTTTCGGCGGCTTTATAACTCTGACAATAGGGCTGGCCACTCAGTCTATAAGAACTTAGATACTTACGGTATATTTTACTAATACTTTGTCTCGACTGTGACATCGTATGTCTGTATGAGATTGTTTTTATTATTCTATACTCTATGTCAGAGTACGGTTTCCCTGACATATGGAATTGGAGACGCCAAAACAGAAGCGCTTGGCCAGAGCCTGACAAAATAGAAGAAGTCTAACTAAGTGATTGTGTAAATTTCTGCCATCATAAATTTTTAGGGTTCCGAACCTCAAAAGGAAAAAAAACAGAACTCTTATGGGAACACTTTGTTGTCCGTCTATCCGTCTGTCTAGGCCTTCTATATCGGGAACACGTGGAGGTATCGAGTTGAAATTAAAACCATATACCCAGATCTGTAGTTCCTTGGAGCTGTGAAATAATCAAACTTAAAAAAAAAGTTACAGCTATATGTTACAAAAACCGTATCTATATTTCGACACTTACAAAGGAACAAAATTTATAGAAACTTCCAGTTGATCTATAACTAAGAAATTTGGCAAGAAGCATTGTCTTATAGTACACATAAAGGAAGAAATCCGAAAACTGTACATATTTTAATTTAGACACAAAAAAATAGGATGCAACGAATAGGAAGAGGAAAATAGGATGCAAGGAATAAGGGTGCAAAATTTAAAATGAGTTAACCGTATCATGTGAGATATCAGAATAAAGAACTTTAATAGCACAAGGTAAAACTGGTTTTTAATTATTTTTACGTTGTGTAATTTACTGATTATGATAAAAAAAAAAAAAAACCCTTTTATCAATTACTAGCTTCGTTCCATAGTTCTTTTATCTAGATAAATAAATAAATATTTGTGGACATTTCACACAACACCATCTAGCCCAAACTAAGCAAAGCTTGTACTATAGAACTAGATGGCTGATAGAATACATTTATACTTTTTTTTGTAAATATATACATATGATACATAGAAACACCCAGACACAGAACGAACATCTATGCTCATCACACAAATGTTTGCCCTGGGTGGGGATTGAACCCACGGCCTTTCAGTTCAGCAGGTAGACGTAAACACACTACCAACTGAGCTACAAGGCCAGTCAAAGATTAAATAAATAATAATGAATCTAAGTCTAGTCTAATCTAAGTTAGAGCACGCTTGCCGCGAAGATGCATCCTACGAAGACTATTTTAATTCTTCGTTTGAAGATGCGGAAATTGTAGAATTGTCGATATAAAGTTGCAGGCAGGTAGTTCTAAGCCTTGGCAGTAGGGACGATGAGAAAGAATTCCCGAAACGTTTCGTGCAAACGGGAGGTATGTCGATTACAAAGGGATGAAGGGATCTTTCGATCTCGTAAGTTCTGTAGCGATAAATGGACGGCGGAAACAGTTCTTGTAACCAACGAATTAACAAACTAAATTCGTTACCTGGAATACATTCACGAAAATTCAGAAAACACGAAACCCACACATATAAAACCAAGTCAGAAGGCACATGTAAAATATATGCGTATATATGCAGCAGGGAAAATAGCACGATATGTGTGTAGTGAAGGTATATGCGTATACACTTACATATTTTGGTAAAAATATTATGTATCGTATTGGTATCTATAGTACAATATGCTCAAAAAGTTAGACAGACTAGAAAAAATATACTTACTTACGATATACAATTAAAACACCTAGCTGTAATATGATTCTCTCTGTACCTATTTATGATTCTGTATTGTGGTCTTCTCAACCGAATAAAAAAAAGGAGGAGGTTCTCAATTAGACTGTATTTTTTTATGTTTGTTACTTCATTACTTTCGACTGGGTGAACCGATTTTGATGATTCTTTTTTTATTTGAAACCTGGTGGCTCCCGTGTGGTCCAGTTCTGACAATGGAATCCATGAGAAGTCGGTTGCTTCAGTTTTTTAAACTATAATTATAATAAAGTGTTATCTATCTATCTATATAAATAAGTTGCCATTAAACGGTACTTAATAACGGTACTAGAAACTAGGATACTCACACTGGTCAACCTGTCGTACGCCGTGTCGATGATCTCTTCGACTCGTTTTGCTGAGAGACCTATCACAGATCTATAGAATGCTGCTAATGCTGGTTTTGTGATTTCACCAGAACCTGCAAAAATACCGGATATGGAATTAAAAAAATGTGATGTGACATTAGAAAAAGCCAAACGTTTCTTTTTCTACAAACGCTTACGCTTTCACACTGTTACGTGCCGTCACGTGACATTTCGTTAGCTAATGTCAATCCCAAACATTTACTTTTCCTATTCTACTGGCGTTCACAAAATTTGAAATATCTCTAATCCCCCTAACTCTCATCCCCCCTAAACCATCGGGTGTGTTTGTTCTGGCACAACAAAATAGCAAATTATACATTACATTATGTTACTCGCACATAGAATCTTTTTGCTTCATATTCTGATTGACTGAGATTTCAAGTCATGTGAAAAAAGTACAAAATATTTGAAAAAAATGTGCGAGTTGAATAAAGGACAATTCCCATTCTATGAATTGTGATTGCACTCCCGCTCGGCTTTGGCTTTTGGCTGAAAACACGGAAACAAGCGCCAAGTCTTGCCAAGTCTTAAATCTTGGAATATCACCAAAAAGCGGAATTTTCAGGAATTTTCACTGTAGCGTGGGCGTAAAACCCAATACATGTATGACAAGGGGCGGAATAAAATCCTACAAGGTACAGAACCATACAATAAGTACTAGGTAATAATACTTTCACATCGCTCTCCTGACTCGCAATGTATCAGATAGCTATATTTTACTATCAGAACAGGCGAGTCAAACTACTGGACCCATCGTTATGAAATTTGGTACAGAGATAACAGTGAACCTGGCGACTGATATAAGCTTTTCATCATCATCATCATCGCCATTTTTCAACACTACGCAGGTGAAACTGCGGGGCGTAGTAATGTATAAAATGTAAATTTAGAGTAGCACAACAAAAATTACTCGCAATATAATATTGTTTTAATATTGTTAATAGGCCTGTGGATTAATAAATAACTTTAAGATGATAATGGACTTTGGAACCCTGATTATACAATAATGTGAACAAATATTTCCACAATGAACGCAAATTAATGGTAAGGCTCACAAATAGTTCCGAGCTAGCGGAATGTGTTAATTAATTTAAAACAAACAATCCCAACACGACAGTTCTGTGTTTAACATCAAACATGTACTTACTAAATCGTGCAGTCTGTCCGTTTGTAAATGAGATTTATTCCTATAAAGCTCCTATGGTAGTTTCCACGTTTTCAGAGTTTTCCGCCTGCTAGCTAGTTTGCTTAGCTAAATTTACCAGTATTTTTATTGCTGGCAGCAATGACTTATTATTGGCTGACAGGTGTTTGACTACAGCCTAATTGATGTTAAGTGATGGTGTGGTATATGATTGTAAGCATACTAAGTTTGGAATGTGAAATTGGGTTGAAACAAGGCTATAAGCCTATACAAGAAAATCGGGCCTAGTTATAGTTAATTATTATATTATAAATGGCAAAAGTTTCGAAGTGTTTCTATTTCTAAAAACGTCTTGGCTGGTCTCACAGCTCTGTTGGTAGTATACCTGCTTAACCCACAACCTACAGCTTAGAAGTTGTAGGTCGTGGGTTCAATCCTCACCCAGGTCAAATATTTGTGTGATAAACATGGATATTTGTTATGTGTCTGAATATTTCTATGTATAATGAGTATGTAATTACAACAAAAAAAACGTGTGCGTCTCGGGACGCCTGACAGAAGTGATAACTTAAACTAATCTAGCCAGACAGACTGGCGCCGTAACGCGCTACGTAACGAAGCGGCTTACCCTCCCATAAGAAGTTATCACTTCAAAAAGTATATGAAGTATTCTATCAGCTATCCAATTGCCATAGTAGGTACCAACTTTGCTTAGTTTGGTTTTAGATAGTGCTGTGCGAAAATGTCCACCAATAGTTAGTTATATTAAAAGCTCCGTGTGTGGTGACCTTTATGCTCGTGTACCGTTATAATTAACCGTACTTTTCCATGTACGTACACATGAAGTGAAGAGTTGAGAGCACTTCATTACGCCCCCTCGCGGCTGTCAATCTCGCCTGTCAAGCCTCGCTCTCCGCCTTCAAATTAACTCCCTACATCAAGCCAAGCCATCGGGAATCAGAATTTACTTTTATACCTTTTATAAACTGAGTGAACATGGCCGGCAATGTATATAGTTGATATTGCAGACAGATGGTCTGTCTTTCAGTCGAACGGCTAGACTGACCAGCATTAATGGCGGTTGTCAACATTATATCGAATTAAATCGATCTTTTCAGTAATCATCGCATGAAATAGCATTAACATAACGTATGACATTGTATTCAGTGTAAAATATCGCTTTGTTCTGCTTTAATAGAACTTTGACACTCAATGGTTAATCAAAGTTTAGAACAGAATTCACGAAAAAAATAACCTGAGTTGACCGATACTTATGTTTTAGCAATAATGACGTACTTAAAGTTTTTGATTTAAGCTCTATGTCGCCGCGCTAAAGCTTAATTTATATTGAGAAGTATAGAGGCATCTATTTTGCCGCTTCGAATTATTTTAAAAATCGAAATTATTTTATAGTGGCCCAAAAGTTGCTGCTTTAGATCTCATTGAGTTCGGACGTTTTTATGTGCAGATGTGAAATCCTCTATGTCGCCGCGCTAAAGCTTAATTTATATTGAGAAGTATAGGGGCATCTATTTTGCCGCTTCGAATTATATTGAAAATCGAAATTATTTTATAGTGGCCCAAAAGTTGCTGCTTTAGATCTCATTGAGTTCGGACGTTTTTATGTGCAGATGTGAAATCCTTGTCAATATTGACAATCGAAGTTAAATTTGAAATTAAATAACTTTATAGTTTAAAAAACTGAAACAACCGCCTTCGAAGTACGTTATTTCGTTTACTTGTAATATTAGTAAGGATAATAATTAAACAAGGCGCTCAAGCGTTGAAGTAACTCTATTTTATTTTTATACACATTGGATGAGGAGTAAGTAGGTTTTACTTTCAAGCGCAATAAATCCCTCACGGTTGTAAACTTTTTAAGGAGACCTCTCTTCACCCGCTTGTTTCTTTTTCATGAATGACATTTGTTATTGAATGTCATATGCTTCGTCGTCGCAGATTAAATGTGCAGATGTTTATACGAAAAACCTAAACATTTGACACTTTTGTAAAGAAAAACGTGTCAGTGGAACTCTGCAATTCTAAAATCTGACGCACTCACTCAGAAATCCAATGAAAATATTTTTACTTTTAGAGATTATTCGAAAAGTAATAAAGCAATGTTTCTAATATAATTATGGGGCCAACTTGGGAGCTTTCTCTATATGCCAATGCACGAAACACAAAAATTGGTTCAAGAATGAGAGAGAAATTCGTGTTCATACATAAAAAAAAAATATACGGTACGAATTGATAACCTCCTTCTTTTTCGAAGTCGGTAAAAAAAATAGCATAAGGATTTAAATGCTTTCAATCAGCTAGCTCGTTGAACGTTGAATGGGCCTACACGTCTAATTGACCTGGCCAGTCGTTCGCAAAAAGGGCGGATACATCTATCCGGCGGTGACATAATTTATGTTTATTATTATACACCCATGTCACAATAAATGTTGATAGAATCCATTCGGAGTACGAGCAAATATGTTTATTTCGGCAAAGTACTTCGGCGTGTGTGTGGCAAGTTGGATAGCGCAGTAATTTTTCACCTAAGATCCCCTAATAAACATGGATCTAACGAACGTGGGTGCGTGTGTGTGATATTTTGTTTGCAACGTGTTGTTGGAACGGGGAGAGCTTATTTATGACAAAGAGTTTTTCTCGTATGGAATAGGGAATGGGTATTTTGTTAGTACATTTCAGAAAAAAATGTTACGACTGTGTCTGAGCGAGTCTGACTCAAGCACCGCGAGTTCCGTATTAAGATAATCGCAATTTTTACTTACATGTTTTTTCAAAAAACTTTTTTCTATCCTATATATATTATTTGAAATTATATGATTGTATCTGTATAAGGTTGGAACTTGAAACCGTCAAATCGCTCTGTCATTGCCTTTTTCCGTCAGTGTTAGAACAAAATTGGAAATAAACAAATCACTCAAGCATAGCCCTTTATGATTCCAATCACATAAAAGAGAATCATAAATCGTTAAAAAACTACGACTAGACAAAGTAATTCATAATAATAACTATCATCATCTCAGCCATAAGAAGTCCACTGTTGGACATAGGCCTCCCCCATGGATTTCCAAAAAGACCGATTGGAAGCGGCTTGCATCCAGCGTCTTCCCGCCACTTGTATGAGGTCGTCTGTCCATCTCGTGGCTGGTCTTCCTACGCTGCGCTTGCCGGTACGTGGTCTCCACTCGAGAACCTTTCGGCCCCATCGGCCATCAGTTCTGCGTGCTATGTGCCCTGCCCACTGCCACTTCAACTTGCTAATCCGCAATTTTAATAATAACTAAGTAGGCATTAATTTTAACGTGATATAGTTCTACGCGTTTTTGAGAACAATTGAACCTGATAGAACAGACAAAGGAGTTCAAAAGGGTTTCTTTTATCCTTTTAAGGCGCAGAACTCTAAAAACATAGGTGGTGATTTACCAACTTCTTAATAGCTCATAACTGAACTACTTTGATTTAGTAACCCATTCTAACAATGCGATAAACAAACAATCTATAATCACGTAGGTAGGGTAACATTCATTAGGTCGATGTGTACTACGGGACCTTTCGTGAAAAACGGTCGGAGTTCCCTGGTTTACCTTTTGCACAAAATATCTATATATCCTACATTAGATACAAATGTACAAAATATCTACATATCCTACATTAGATACAAATGTACGAAATATCTACATAGCCTACATTAGATACAAATGTACGAAATATCTACATAGCCTACATTAGATACAAATGTACGAAATATCTACATAGCCTACATTAGATACAAATGTACGAAATATCTACATATCCTACATTAGATACAAATGTACGAAATATCTACATAGCCTACATTAGATACAAATGTACGAAATATCTACATAGCCTACATTAGATACAAATGTACGAAATATCTACATAGCCTACATTAGATACAAATGTACGAAATATCTACATAGCCTACATTAGATACAAATGTACGAAATATATACATAGCCTACATTAGATACAAATGTACAAAATATCTACATATCCTACATTAGATACAAATGTACGAAATATCTACATATCCTACATTAGATACAAATGTACGAAATATCTACATAGCCTACATTAGATACAAATGTACGAAATATCTACATAGCCTACATTAGATACAAATGTACGAAATATCTACATAGCCTACATTAGATACAAATGTACGAAATATCTACATAGCCTACATTAGATACAAATGTACGAAATACCTACATTTTGTGACAAATATGAGAATTGTTTTAAATTAACTTGATTCTAACAAAATTTATCACTTTGAAGCCTAATATTTTGGACGACATAATAAACGGATCCCTAAATTGAAAAATTGTTTTCGCATATCCTCAACGTTTTAATTACCTATTTAAGTGTATTTATTTTTCAATGTAATTATTTTTTAAAGAATAAGTAAAACTAAAACTAATATTTAAATAATAAATAATTGTAAAGCTGAGTGATTGGTGATTATTTAAAATATCCATAGGCAACAGAGCTTATGTATAGTTCAAACAATCTCCAATTACAGGCAAAGTGCCCAAAATGCCTATTCAACAATATCACACACGATGGGGTAGATGAGAAATACATAAACCTCCCCTACATCTAAAGTGGGGGGTGAATTATTTATTTTTCAAAGGTGTGGTAATTCTCCAAACAGACTCTGTAAAAAAGTGTTATCATCTTATACATAACTAAGGTATCTAGGTACTAGGTACTTACTAGTTCTATCAACTACGTGGAACAGTATTTTGCACAAGTACTGCAGGTAGAGCGGCAGGTCTGTGAACCTCTTCATCTGGCTGAGATGCAGCGCCCAGCGGGCCAGCCACCCGTCCAGCGTGGTACGACCTGGGATGTTGATTCCGCTTGCTTCGGGGCCGCAGACTCGGTTGTAGTACGGGAGCTCGGCCCATCTGGAGACAAGACGTATTTGGACTTTAGTCGAGTGACAGATAACTTTTTTATAAGCCAGATTCACATTGTGTTAGTAATTTAGTGAAGCAGTGAGTAATTCTTTGTTAGTAGGGTGCCTTGCGAACAGATTTATGTAGGTTCCATGACGAATAAAGATAAAGAAGATAAAAAAAGGTCAGGGGGACCTTGAATGTGTTAAAGTCAACTTTTGTTTTTTTTCTGACGGGGGGCACAATCGCCCTCCATGTTGAGGTAATATCTCCACTACTTTTGCCAAGCGCTTATTACTCATGACGGGTGAATGGTGATAAGATCTTTGACTGGCCTTGTGGCTCAGTTGGTAGTATGTCTGCCTGCTGTACCGTAGGTCGTGGGTTTGATCCCCACCCAGGGCAAACATTTGTGTGATGATCATGAATGTTTGTTCTGTGTCTGGATGTGTCAATGTATCATATGTATATATTTACAAAAAAAAGTATAAATGTATTCTATCAGCCATCTAGTTCCATAGTACAAGCTTTGCTTAGTTTGGGCTAGATGGTGTTGTGTAAAATTTCCACAAATATTTATTATTATTATTTATTATTCCATATTATTTTTGTTCTATTTCAACTATTTCGTAGCGCGTTTTAAAAATGCGCTCATGCCCATGCGCCCATTAATTTATTGTAAGCGATGAGGATCTAGGAAGTAAAATAAGTCGAAAACCTGAGCCGAAGGACATAGATTACAGTGTGGTGTTGCAGCAGCCGCGCTTGAGAAGTTAAATTTTCAGGCTAGATATGCTTACCTAGCTTCAATTATATCATATATTCAGATGAACTATGCTTAATCTCTTAGCTTTAAAAATGTTTTTCGGTCGTATGTGCCTAGAATAGTGTTTCATTGCATTTGTAGTTCACTAGGTAAGTAAATACTTAATCGATTGTTGATTTTGTAGGTACTTATTCTCTGATTTAGATTATAGATTAAAAAAAAAATGCTTCGATTATTTAATGCATAATTAATATCTATATGTAAAGAAGGACAAAGGCATCAAGGCATATCCTGATGATTGCTATCAGATATTAGTAATTAAAAGAGCATATCATCGCTTTAGTGCTTGTTTAACACAACCGCCACATTTATCGAAAATCACTTTTAAATGCAGTCTTGTTATGGATTAAATTTCAGTTCTGTTGGTAAAAAAAAAATATAACTTTCTGCTTTTAAAACTACAATAGATAATACGAGAAAAATATTACCTAGATACACCCTGTATATACATTTAGCACTTGTATCAAACAAACACGAAAAAAAAATCAGTCACTTGGTCATATCTGCAAACCGGTCAGCCACAACTCCACATTCGAAATTATTTTTGTGCATGTTTGTTCCAACTTCATATAAAAACTGTAAAATAAGGTATAATTGAACGTCGTAAAGCAGAAAGCGACCATCCTCGATTTTTTGCAAAATGAGTTTTAGTGCCCTAGGCTTTGGGTTTAGTATTAGCTACATTATCCAAAGACAGTTAACTTGACATCATATTCAGAAGCCGAGATATTAAAATGTCAAATGCGACCATTTGCCATAATCGCTCATTTTATTGTGTAAAAAGCGACCATTGGAGGCGATGGCTGTGCAAAATCCCTAAAAACCATGAAAATGCATTAAGCAGAAAGCGACCATCGCGATGGGCTGGGAGATTTTAGTGAAAAAGTACATTTTATTAATATGCAGAAACAGACCATCGCAAATGGTCTCGTTCTGTAAAATGTGTTATAGCAAATAACTGTACATTTACAGAATGCGACCATTGTTCACGCGGGGATGGTCTAGTATTGCGATACGATATTTGACATAAATATCTGTGATTCTTTGTTTATCAGAAAGCGACCATCCCCATAAAAGGTAGTAGTCAAAAAAGTGGAACAGAACATCTTTAGCGTGTTTTATGCTAAGCATTGCTGGGCGGCGCAGGTGACAACTTTTATCGTAACCGTATTTAACCTTTTTCTGAAGTTTGTTATGATTATTCCAATTATTGTTTAGATATTTTATATGATTTTCAGTCATTTTCATCTGTGATTCATTAATTAGTTTTTCATTGTAATCTCAATAAATATGCCTAAATTGCTATTGTTTCGTTGTATTTTTATCATGACTTACAAACAAAAGATAGATACAAAAAAAAACATCAGAATCATCATAAATTATATTGTGAAACATTAATAATATGAGTAAAACACTTCAACCTATGCAACATAATTATTATTTCTTGGGGGCTGAGCTGCCCGCGTCCGTAGGAGAATACCCATTAACACTGATTCCCTAGACGCGGCCCCTGGGTGGTGCAAATCAGGCAGCAAAACTCCGGTGGGAGGCTTCGGCCGCGGTTGCTTACCACCCACCGGACTGAGTCCGCCCGTGAAGCGACCTAGTCGTGTTTCGGGAGGTGGTCCGGTGAAACCATTGTGAGAGACGGGTCTATGTAGTTGCTCCGACACTAAAGTCCGTTCAAAAGCGGGGGATGACACCGTGCTTGGTGGCTAGTTCTGGAGGGTAGCGGGATCCGTGGCACGGCTTTCCGCTGGCCGACCGCAGATAGTAGGGGGCCCAAGTAGTATGTTAACCACATACGAAAGGCTGACCCGCCATATGCGCCATATGTGCGCCTTGATGCCGGTTGGCGACCGGACGAGAGGGCCTCAAGGACATTTTCGGGGGGGTACGGGCATCCCCACCGTTCTCCACACATCTATTCACTGTATATAATCATGAATAAAAGAACCAAAAGTAGTAAGTTGTGCAATCAGCGGAAGCGCGCCCTCTCGCTTCACGTGCACCTCTGCAACATTCGAGGTCTGCACGCAAATATCGAACCAGTCCGATACCACCTTGAGACTGAGAGACCGCACTTGCTATTCCTCACGGAGACGCAAATCAGATGGCTGACGCAGCCTATCTCTCTTACCCAGGCTATGTACTGGAGCACAGGTTCAAGTCACGCGCCGGTATCTGCGTCTACGCGTGCGATGACATCTGTTATAGGCGTCTCCGTGACCTTGAAAGTTCCAGATTCTCCGTTCTGTGGATTTTGGTCGACACCGGCTTAGAAAAGATACTCTATGCCGGCGTCTATCGCTCGCACACCGGGGACGAAGAGACAGCTCAGCTGTTTCAACACCTCAGTGAGACGGCAGATCTGGTTCAATGGCGATATCCTACAGCTCAGCTAGTTATTCTGGGGGATCTTAATGGTCACCACCATGAGTGGCTATTCCCATACCAGAAGACAGAGCATGCAGGCAGAGAGGCGTATAACCTAGCGGTGTCGCTAAATCTCACCCAGATGGTCAAGGAAGCTACGCGAGTGCCCGACGTTGACAGCCACACAGCCAACTGCTTGGACCTTTTGCTGACGAATGATCCGGACAGATATTACATTTCGGTGTCTGCACCACTTGGTGGTTCCGATCACTGTCTGGTGAAGTCTGTATCGTCTTATACTCCGCCTGATCCTAGACCTAGAGGCAAACGGCGGGCATGGCGGTACAAGTCAGCAAATAGGAAGAGATGCGGGATTTCTTTGCATCTTACCCTTGGCGGCAAGTATGCTTCTCTTCTTGTGACCCAACAGACTGCGCAAATGCCGTTACGGGGGTGATAAATCAGGCAATGGAATATTTCATTCCATTTTCTGATGCTTCACCTTCTGGCGCAGCTCGCCCATGGTTTAATGCTGCATGTCACAGCGCTGTAGCGCATATTTGGCCTGGGCTGACGCTCGAATGCGCAAGTCCTTGGATGCACGTGAAAAGAAGAGAGCCTTTAACAAAGCCGCCAAATCCAGCAGAAAAGCAATTCGAAGAGCTCGATTTGAGCATATAAGCCGGATTGGGGCTAAATTAGCTTCTCACCCGACGGGTAGCAAAGCTTTTTGGTCCCTGGCTAAGTCTAACGAATCGAACTTCTGTCGAACCTCTTTGCCGCGAATCTATTCGCAGGTCTATTTGCGGACAACTCACGTTTAGATACCTCAGGAGAGACACCTCCAAGTATACCTCATTGCGGCGCAACTATGCAGGACATACGCATCAATCAAAAGGAGGTGCTTAAGACACTTAGAGGTCTAGACGTGAACAAAGCTAGTAGTCCTGATGGTATACCAGCTATTGTGTTGAAAACCTGCGCACCTGAGTTGTCCCCGATTCTGACTCGTCTTTTCCGTCTTTCTTTGGAGACTGGTATAGTCCCTAAGTGCTGGAAGCTTGCGAACGTCCAACCTGTTCCAAAAAAGGGTAGTCGTGCCGATCCTAATAACTATCGGCCTATCTCGGTTACGTCCATTTTGTGTAAAATTATGGAGCGTGTACTGAATAGGAAGCTCATGGCATACCTTGAAGACAATAACCTCCTCAGTGACCGACAGTACGGATTTCGCCGAAATCGGTCGAATGGGGATCTTCTCGTGTATGCCACACACATTCTGAGCGAGGCCATCGAGAACAACGGTGAGGCCTTGGCTGTGTCTCTTGACATCTCGAAGGCTTTTGATAGGGTTTGGCACGACAGTCTCCTTAACAAGCTTCCTTCTTATGGACTACCAGCCGGCTTTTGCTCTTGGATTAAAGACTTCTTGAGAGAACGATCGATTCAAGTGATTGTTGACGGGTGCTCGTCCGATCAAATGGCAATAAACGCCGGCGTACCTCAAGGGTCTGTACTTTCCGCTACTCTCTTCCTGCTGCATATTAATGACCTGCTGAAACCTGGTATCTTAGGGTATGCAGATGACAGTACAGTCGTGGAAAGATACACTTCTGGTCCAAGAGCCAAAAAGGCGGAAATCGAGACGTTGAGAGAAGATATGGTTGTGCGTATGAATAAAGCTCTAAAAGCCGTGTCCGACTGGGGTGACGAAAATCTCGTCAAATTCAACGCCAACAAGACTCAAGCCTGCCTTTTCTCCGCCAAAAAGAGTGAGTTTCTTTTGTCTCCTACTTTCCAAAATGTATTCTTATCATTGACAGACCGTCTTGAACTGCTTGGACTCACGTTAACCCCAACAATGAACTTTAAGGGCTACCTTGAATCTAAGGCTAAACTGGCTAGTAAAAAGCTTGGCATCATTAATAAGGTTAGGCGATACTTCTCACCGGGACAACTGCTTCATCTGTATCAAGCACAGGTCCGATCGTGTATGGAGTACTGCTGCCACCTTTTTGTTGGATCAGCCAAGTATCAGCTGGAAGCTTTAGAATCAGTGGACCGGCGAGCTGTGAGGTAATTTGGTGACGATAAACTAGCTGCCAAGAAGCTACTTAGTCTCGAGCACCGCCGTAAAAAAAAAAAAAAACTATTAAAAATGTTCCTAAAATTAAGTAATTCTTATTTTTATTTAAAGAAAAATTGGTTAGTAAGTTTAAAAGATATTTATTTTTTATTAAAATATTTATCAGCCGTTTTTACTATAGACTGTTTTGCATTATTCAGAACACGACCATTTGTTTGGCTGTTTCTATTTTTTAAACTATTAAAAAAAATTCATTAAACTGAAAGAGACCACATCGTATAGATGTGTTCTGCTAATTACAATATGACGAATTTTAGCAATAAGCAGAAGACGACCACAACTTTAACTGCAAAAAAATATAATAAAATTAATGATTTTCTGAGTTTTTATTACCTTAATCTCTAGCCACTGAAATATACTTTCATATAAACTAAATACTTAAATCATAACACTAAGTGGGAAAGTAGCAGCAGCAAAATACTTTGAAATGGCCGTATCTCAAAATGCAATTTTCGTCGATGGTCGCTTTCTGTTTTACGACGTACAATTCATTACCATCTATAGAAAAAATTATTACAATCGATTTGTATCTAGCTCATGTATAAAAAAAAAGACTTTCAAGCCTTAAAAATATAGGTTTTTAATAAAATAGAACAAAACTCTTCTCCTGTAAAATTTTACCAATGGTAGTTGTTTTAAACAAGAACTAAAGTGACGATATGAGAAAATGCAGACAACACTACGAAGCCACTAAAATAGTTAAAGAATTCATAGAAAGCATTTAGCGGTTAAACAGGTCGACAACGGCAGGTAAGTAATTCAAACTATAGCTCCTACATTAAAGGAAAAAATATGGCGTTTGTGAAAAAATATTGCCATTCGTCCAGAAATGAAACCTGAGCAATTTACATTTCTCCATTTTTTTATGCTGCTATTTTTTCATTCAAATTGTATTTCCCTCTGTTTCCGGTTTCTTTCAGGATAATTTCTCAGCGGTGTAATATTTCAATTATGTTTTCAATAGTAACAATGGCTGCGGTATTCTTTTCCGGGCTGTTGTTTATCACAAAACGTTACGTTCTACACCCGCAGTAGGTACGTAAAGAACTGACTTTTCATAAGAATCACTCTAGCAACAGTAAGAGTAATGTGATAAGGTATTCTGGCTGCAATTGGTTTTATCCGACTGCTAAAAAGAGCATTTATATATTTATGTATGTAATAATAAATTATTGCGAGCTGTAAAAACGTTTACTATAAAACGTTACGTTCTACGGCCGAAGTAGTAGGCACGTAAAGAACTGACTTTTCATAAGAATCGCCTAAAAATCAATAAGAGTTAAGTGATAAGATAATGTAGCTGGAATTGTTTTTATCCGACTGCAAAAAGGAGGATTTTTACATGTAACAAAAATTACTTTCTAAGGCGGCAGTGGGCACACAAAACTAGCTTTTGATAAGAATCACCCTAACAGCAGTAAGAGTTATGTAATATGGTATTGTAGCTGGAATTGTTTTTATCTGTATTTATGCAGTATCTGATGAATATTAGATTCTGTTCGGATAAACTAATAAGGAATTGAGGACGCTACTGTTCTTATTTCATTGTTTTATTCTACTAGCAACACAATGGAGATGTTAGTTCCCGTGGGGAGTTTTGGCGGGAACGTCATAGAAACATGTTGCTGCTCTGTTTTATTTTCCTAAATTTGTGTGTTTTTGAATATTAATGAGCTAAAAATGGTGGTGTTTTATTCATTAAGTTTTCGATCAAGTGCATGAGTGTGGACAAATGAAATAAAGCAGTGAAACGTGTCATTTTGCGTTGTCGGAAAAAGTCCACACAAGATTCTAGTAAAGTCGCCATCACTTTACTGAAGACTCACTAACATTTTATTACAAAAGTACTCTTTATTATTTTACACTTTACACTGAAGGACTTTGTTTCCATGGTCAAGAAGTTCCCGTTTTTGCCACGTTACTTCTTTTTCCAAACAGAATACTACGAGGTAAAATATCTGCATCTAAACATATGTAGTTCTAATACGGTTCGTTTGATGATTAGATTAGGATTAGGCCTACTGTTATTATATTCAACGAACGGTCGTGGGTGGCGAAAATATAGCCTCTATATTACATTTTATATAACAGATGGCAGTGTTTTGGAGGGACTCGAAGGGACGCCAGACGGCGTTTATTTTATGAAAAGGCATAGCCTTTATTAGCTTCTAAGTCTCAGTGGGATCAAATAGACTAGTGCTTGGTATTTAGAAGCTTGACTACTATTCTCGCTTTAAATCCCAAACGTACATCTATTTTAGGATATTATTAATCGGGCGGAATAAATATTAATGAGCTACTGATAATAGTTATGACAGGTGTCATGGCTGTCAGCATTTTTTCAAGTTTCTCGAATAAAACAAGTTGTAAATGTTCTAGTCACAATCTAAGTCACGTATACAGTCAATTTATAAGTCTAGTCCTGCTTCAGTAAAGTGGTGGCGACTTTACTAGAAGCTTCTATGGAGTTTTGCTGACAACGTAAAATCACACGTTTTACTGCTTTATTTCACTTGCCCACACTCATGCACTTTATCGAAAACTTAATGAATAAAACACCACCATTTTTATAGCATTAATGTTCAAAATAACACAAGTTCAGGAATATAAAACAAAGCAACAACACGTTAGTAAGACGTTCCCGCCAAAACTCAACTTCAAACATTTGTGGGTTCAAACATTTCTTCAAACATTCAACTTACTTGGACGGTAGTGGGCTTATGAAATGTTCAATGAATTCTCTCTTCACCTCGAGCAGTATGTGGAATTCCGATGAGTTGGGCGACCAGTCAGCAAAATGTGCCAATCTCTGAAAGAAATTGAAGAAATAATTTAACTGAATTACGCGGTAATGCCGACAGGCTAATGGACACGTTTGGGCGCGGAGATACCTCGTTGAGTTAAGGTGTGACTTTACGTTGTTTGTTTATTTTTGTCATTATTATATGTAATGATATAATTGTAATATTAAAACCAATTTAAATACAACCGTAGAAGTAACAACCTTAGAATGCGAGTTAAGTAAAGGAATATTTAAGCCTTTTAAGGATTGTAAAGTTTTTTTCCCATAGTACAATCTGCTTAGTTTGGGCTAGATGGTGTTATGTGAAATGTCCACCAATATTTATATTTTATTTATTTCGTGGATATTAAGCAGACGGCACGTAGAGTAGGTTTTTGACTAGAATTGTGACACGAAAGCACAGCAGTGGGTTATCTAAAGACAGCATTGGAATAGGGGTTGTCCTAATCGCGTGTTGTTTTTAGCAACTTGTTAACCTCTTTCTCCCTCAAAATCACGTGTATTTTCTTTAAAAAAATCATCTATCATATTTCTTTCAAACCTTACGTGATTAATGTACGATCTCATACTTAAAAAAGCTTGGATAGGAGAGGTACATGTGAATATGTATATACTTTATGGGGGTAGAAATTAATGTGATTTGCATTTGAGTGGCTTTTATCATTGATAATTGAGTTGGGTATACCTACAACTAGTTCAAATTCATAATTATTTTGCCTCTGATATTTCTAATTTAATTTTTGTTAAATATATATAAATATTGCATCAGCCTCGGACTTTAAACCGAGACAAGTAAATCTTTGAAATATCACTTTTCTAATAATATTCTTGGATATTTATTGATCGTTATCTGTGCAACGTGTTTTATGGACGTCGTAATGAAGAATGATGATGATAATGATAGTAAAATGTAGCCAATTTCCTTCCCCATAAATTTAGGCATTTCCTTATTAAATTTTGTAATAATAGGTCCGCCGTGTAGTTTTAGAAAGTTAATAAATGGGCACAGAGAGAGTGTCACATTCGCTTTCATAATTTTAGACTAAATTGATCCTTTTTTTTATTCGAAAATAGGCTTACGCTTGACCGTCAACTCACCTAGTGTTAAGCAACAGTTACGGTCTACGATGGAGCACGCTTGCCTAGAAGATACCTATTCACTCGCGATTTGAAGACACCTAGATGATATCCAGTCAGAAAGACCCATTCAGGAAGCGTATTCCACAGTTTGGCAGTACGTACAATGAAAGTGGAGCCAAAGCGTTTCGTACGACTATTACTACTACTAATACTATTTATAGACATAGAAAGTGGTCAAAGTAGAAAAATCTAATTTCGTTCCCTCGTACCCCAGTCCTTGAACAATCAACAGTTTGCTTTCTGTCGGGCGTAAGAATATACACGCAATGTTTCTAATTTAGTAAACTGTTTTCGTGACATTTACTTGGATCAGTCCACCGTCTAGATAAGCCAGGTTATTTATTATTATACAAATTTCTGGAAGATGCTGGGTGTAAGTCGCTTCTAAACGTTTTTTTTTGGAAATAAATGAAATGGCCGATTATTCAACGATTGGCCACGACATACGTAGGTATATTTTTCTCATGTGTCACGTTTTTGATGCGTACTGCATAGGAATAGAATTGTTTGCCTCCTCTGTTTCCTGAGAGCTACAATCTTCAAATTTTCAGTGAATAGATTAATTATTAATATACCGTCGCTTAACATTGGTTGGTAGGCGAGTGGGTGGTAAATCGTATATCTATGTAATGTAAAATGAAGTTATATAATATATAAAAAATATTATTATTAATCATAACTTGACGAAAAATGTTGCAGCGTATAGAAGCAACACAATCAAACGTCAGGGTATACGAGTATGTAGTTTTTCTATTCTAGCTGTATCTTGTCGCCGGCTTTAATTATTCCTTTTCGTTATGCTGCTGTACACAGAGCTTAGTGCCGTAATGGTGGCTGTTAACCGTTTAATGATGTCACCAAGATGTCACTTTTTCACATTTAGCTTTCACGCGCAAAAATATTTAAGGGGTTTTTAAATTGTATTTGGACCCGCTTATAGCATTTGCCAGTGCTAAGTATTGATATTTCTTCAAGTTTCTTGAATTAAACAAGTTATAAATGTTCTAGTCACAATCTAAGTCAATTTAAGTATACAAGTCATTTTCAAATTCGAGTCGTGCTTCAGATGTCAATGAAGATATTATAATAATATTGAATGAATGTACTTATGACAAATCTGTGACGAATCTCCAACCAACATACGTGGCACACAACACTCACTTTGATTCAGGTGAATTTATACTGATAAGTAATTCTTATGAAAAAAATGATATTATTTTCATGTAAATGTGACATTATTGTGTTGATTTGTCATTGTTAATTCTTTACATACAGATTTGTCGTAGGTACTTTTAGTCAATTTCGTCAATAAAACCGACTAAACGCGCAGTGTAGGGTTCTATAAATGCACAAGAAGCCCTATTTTAAGTTCACAGAAATTGGGATATAACGAACATACGAGTTATTTTACGAGTTATATTATCTTAGTTTAAATGAAATTTGCACAAGCTTCTTACTTCTCTAAGTAAGTGAACTAAGCCACGGCCAGTCGGACAGACATTGCGAAACTACATGAGTTCGTAGTTGTACTACGGAACCCTAAAAATGAGATAATGCGTATCTACGGGATAGCAAACTCAATTCATCTGAAGTAATTAAAATACATAGATACAAAAGCTTCCGTCACCTTTCCTTATACCTTCATACCTCGAAGAACGAGTCAAAGTCCTGGTCACAGATGACGTCATCCCGGTCGTGGTCAAGCAATTCCGTGAAAAAGAGAGTCAGCTTGTCGTTTTGCACAGAGCTGAGGGTCGCTAAGGGTTGCTCATCCTCTAGCTCGAGGCACTCCAGGTCTTCGCTGCAGCGGTTCACCCATGTCGCTGTGGAAGGATAAAATAGGTTGCATTGGTTTGGCCTTAGTTCTACTTTATTTATGGAAGCTTAATAATATTTATATCATTATCAGTCCACTTTAAGGCGCTTATAGATTTAAGGTGCAAAGGGTAGTATAATCGTGTATTCCGGAACTTTAAATGTGGTTATCAAGTGTTTTAACTAGAACTACAAGGTGGATCACATCAATTTCATGTCAACATCTCAGTCTATGGTTTCGACCGCATTCGGTGGTCTTTTTCCAATAATCAGCGCGTGTGTTACAGTTAGTTGATTATGTCTATCTTACACTTTATCTCCTTGACCAAGAATTCTGACTAATTACTTATTAAATCTGATTAATAGAACGTATTAATTAATTTCTGAAGTTTAATAATTTACAGCAGCAAATTAAGCTATTATTTTGTATTATATTATTTCGTATAGTCCGACACCCCTTGGTCAAACCCGATTTCGCAATTTCGTAAATAGATGACGCCATTTAAGAAATTCCATTATAACGTTTAATCCATTAAACTACAGAGTTTCTGTTCAAATAGGGCAGCTAAATTTAATATTAGCTTCATTTATATTTCGTAGATTGGCTTCTAGATAAACTTTCAAAGTACCTAGTCAAGACAAGTCTCGGATTGAGATTGCCGCGATCATTTGTATTAAATCGGGTACTTCTATTTAACAGTGTTCATTAATTTCACTTTAAAATAGCGGCCTGTGAAAATGAGAGTTGACTAAGCTAGAACCATAGATAAAGGGTTTTGATTATGCGTAGAACTAAGTATAAAAATTAGCTAGAGACCTTAGAAAACATTTGTGTGATGAGCATGGATGTTTGTTCTGTGTCTGGGTGTTTCTATGTATCTTAAGTATGTATTTACAAAAATAGTATAAATGTGGTCTATCAGCCATCTACTTTCCATAGTTTGGGCTAGATGGTGTTGTGTGAAATGCCCATAAATATTTAATGTTTATTTATTTACTTATATTATATATATTACCTACTACATATTTTGCCAAATCTCCATCAACTTTTTGGACAGCCGATATTTTTTAAGAATTTTAAAAGTAACACAACAGAACTTGATTGCTTTAGAATTATATTATAAAAACAATTAGGTATTAAAATGGTTTTTCACTATCACACAGGCGTCCAAATAAAGTCTGGAGCGTGTAAATCTGGTTTGGAAACTGACCGAAGCTAAATGAACAATGGTATTTTTTTACTAGATATTGGAATATTAGAAAGATCTACGATTGACCACCAACTCGCCTGATGTTAAACGACGGTATGGCCGAGGATGGAGCTCGCCGATCTGGAAGATATCTATTCTAGCCTTGAAGATTTCAAGATTGTAGCTCTCAGGAAAGAGGGATGGCCAACAAAATGTTAATACTGAGTAAATAAGAAGAAGTCGGCTAAAAAGAAAGTTCAAACACAAATATATACAACATTGTAGAAAAGAACGTTTTGTATATATAACGCTACAGTAAAATAACTTCTTACGAAAATACCTACAGTAGGTACTTTTTGTGTCGGTAAAGTACAATTCGTAAACTAAAGCGTACTCTTGCACGCCTCATTACTCCAGTTGGCATACTACCGAGTGTATGAGAAAAAGTAGGTTTACGTCGTACCTAGTAGGTATGCGCGCTTTCACATTAGGCAATCTAGTCGCATTTAGCTGCAGCAGCAGATGCGTTGACATTAAAGCGGTTGCAGCGCTATATATTACATTGTGATAGCGCGGCATGTTTGTGTGGCAATGTCGTTCTGCTGCAAAGCGTGTGTAGAATACGGAAACCGGAGTGCCCGGGACGATCATAGCACGTCTCGTTTTCGCACAGCGACATTTTTAAAGATATAAAATAATTCAATGTATTCGTTTACACACATGAGAAATATTGGTGTATTTTAAAGTAGGTATGAAAAACAAATTGTAAACGAATGACGACGGAGTTTTATAACAACATAAATATTTTGGTACTCTTTCGCCAAAATTAATGATATCTAAATGAAACTTTATTTAAAATTATTGCCATATTAACAACATAACATATAAACAAAATCTTCTTATATTTTATTTTTAATATCCCCATTCAGTTATTTCATATCTTTAATTAAAAACTACACTCCCGAAACATATGGATGGCGTATTAAAGTGACAGATCGTTATATCAGTCACTTTAAAATTAATACTTCTACGAGACGCTGATTACCTACGCGCAGCTACGTGCGGCTACGCTGTGACTACGCGGCAGCAACGAAGTCACGTGATATTATTACGTCTTGCGACTACGGCAGCGCGACAGTAATGTTGCCAAGTAGTTTAATGTGAAAGCGCTTAAGAAAACCTTCGTCGAAAGCTAACATTTTCGTGCAAGAATGAAACACTGAAAGACATTCCATTCCGCTAGCGCGATGTTTCCGACTGAGTTGCTGTTTTCAAATCTACCCACATATTTGGAAACATATTGACAGTTTTTCCTTGTTGGTGTATTTGTTGGACTGAAATAGAACTAAATATCGTAGGTATTTTTGCCAAGTTGTTTCGCTTGGTTGATTGAGTTTTTCATTTTGTGTCATCCCCTATAATACCTTAGGTGCCACTTACTTTTCGTTCGGTACTCATGTTACTAGCAGTCTCGCTAAACGTAGTAGGACTACTTTTTTTAGGGTAGCAAGTAACTTAACGTTTTATCAAACATACACAAATAAGACTCTCACGATTAGAATCATTAAACGCGATTTGTACCCATATGTTACCGATTAATTTCGATGATTATTAGTTTTAATCATTATTAATCATTCAATATAAATTTGAGTCTAAAAAGTTTTATAGAGAAGAGTATTTTATTAGATTTTTTTTTTATATTTGATATATAGATGTTAGTTTCTAGCGAACAAATCTTCGTCTTAATTTATTTGTATTTTAAGACTTTTAAACACTTATTTATACTTAATTCTAATTTCTTAAGTAATTTTTATACAATCCAGACCCTACGGAAACGGAGTAAAATACTTTTTCCTAAGAGCTTAAGATAAAGAATGTATGCAGAAAACAAAGAAAAGATTTTAATACATTTTCTTTTTGTTTTCAAGTGTCTAAGAATGAACCGATAACTTTCTGGAAAAAAGTTTCATGAGAAAAGTTGGCAACTTATCGACTTGAATAACTCCTTTAGTATATCCAAATTCGGTGGTTTGAAAGGGTGAGAAGGTAGATTAAAAAACTTCTAAGCAGTTGGGATATTGGGATAAAAGTTTTGGACTGTGACATAGGTATATCTATTAGCAATATGAAACCAGATGATGTCTTATTTATTATATATTATTATCCGTGCGTTCAAGAAGGCAGGTAATGTATTGGAGTGTTTTAAATGATCTCTTTTTACCCGACTGCGTAACGATGAGGGTCATGTTTTTCGAATGTATGTATGTTTGTATATGTATATATGTATAATGTTTGTAGGTATGTATGTATGTATGTAAGTTTCTATAGCCTACAGCCTAAACGGCTTGACCGATTAAGATGTGCAAGATATCATTAGATTCGTCATCACTTCCAGAGTGTCATATCATAGGCTATATTTTTTGTAATAATAATAATACATCTATTATAAAAATAAAAATTGCGTTTTTCATAACCTCCAACAAACTATTTCGTAACAAACAAGTGATTTTACTTGAATTATTCTAAATAATGCGCATTTATAATCTTTCACAACGATTTACGCTTACTTTCTCACAAAAAACGTACACTCAACAGCGTACCAAGCGTAATGAAATTGTAAGTTAGACTGTAAGAACTGCTTTTCTGCAGTCGGGAATTTCGTTTTTCTTTTAATATACATACTTGTTGATTTATCATTGCCGCGCGCTAGAAGAGATACGAGCTACACAGCAGAACGAAATGCAATCTATCTGTTGGTTAATATAAAAAGGCAGCGCCCGTATAAGCTGATTTATATTTATTTTTGTGCTTATTTATTTTTGTGTTCAGTTATTTGTGTACATATACATATATATTTATGTATGTTTATTAATATATATTAACCTTTTCCACCACCCATCCCTCTATTCACATCCTACCAAATCCTATTCCTCCCACTCCCCCATCCAACTTCCGGAGGAGTAAACCTCGTCATCAAAAATCCCCAATCTTTAGGTGTCAGCCGACCCGTGCCTGTGGATGCGTGGCTATGGGGGCGCATAGTCGTTAACGGAGGGGTCCCGAAACCAGGCAACATCGGGACCTAACCTAGCCTTACCTCCGCAAGCGGGGCTCTGCGGAGGTGGACCTTTATTTCCCTAGCTAATCGTGGGATCTACATATGGACCAAGAAATACTTTCATTACAAAAATTATTAGCCGATGAGGAGACAAACTCCTCGGAGGCTATGGTCGTAGACCATTTAACGCCAACACCACAGGCTGAAGGGCTCATTAGCCCCGTTGACCTTGAGGTGACGGCGACCCCTAAGAGGGTGAACCCCTTCCCCCCTAAGAGCGGCCCCGCTGCTCGAACTGGGAAGATTCACAAGCGCCTTAGTGGCGCTGCAAAGAAACGCATCCAGCGGTGGATGGCGCTCGGCAAAACCTTCGTGGAGGCGCGAGCCCTATGCCATCGGCCGCTGGAGGAGTTTCCGGACGTTTTTCCGGAGTTTAGTAAGGCGCAGACGAGGTCCGCGAAGAGACCTCGCGACCTCGACGCTAGCGCCTCCTCTCCGGATACCCAACCGGGTAAGATCCCTAACACCCAACCCTCACCTTCTCTTCCATCTCTGCCCCTCAATCCTTCCCCACCACCTGCCCCATCGCTAAGTGCGGTGACGACCTCAGGGTCGTCACCGCATTTAGCGATCCCCCCCTCCTCATCGTCCCCCTCTCTCCCAAATCACCCCATACCCCCTCCTCCTTCATTTAGGGAAGTCGCCGCCTCCTTCCGAGTGGGAGTCGAGAACATAACTCGGCCCATGACGGAGGGAGAGCTCGAACTTGTTAAGAAGGCTATACTAAAGCTTTCCGATGAAGCCGCCAAAGGAGAAGGCCCCAATTTCCTGGGCTGCTCCGTCCGCTCTGGCTGGCTCTTGCTGATATTCGCGGATGAACGTTCTAAGAACTGGATGTCCGCGAATATTGACAAGATACTACCTTGGGAAGGGGCGAAATTACGTGTCACGGAGGCGCTTCCCAAGCCACGAATCGGTGTAGCGTGGATTCCCGACAAAGATGCAAGTCAGGAAATAGTCCTACACCGTTTCGAGATCCAGAACCCGGGAATAGACTGCTCCCTCTGGAGGGTCTTGAATAGGCGGGTCGAGGGAAATGGTCAGTCACTGACATTCTCCTTCGACGAGGCCTCATGCGAGACCATCCAGAGCAGAAATTGTAAGCTCTTCATAGGGTTCGGATCGGCGTACTTCAGGATTAAAGCGAGGGAGCGGCAGGATGCGGAGGCGAAAGGTAGAGCAAAAGCGACTGCTGAGGACAAAGGACTGCGGAATACTGCAGATCCGACAGTGCCCGGTGGAGCGGTAGCGGCTCCTGTAGCCTCGGCTCCAGCTGCTCCTTCTTTTAGGGGAAACAGCTCCAACTTTACCCCCGGCAGCAGCCGTAGTAGACCCTGGGGGCCGTCGAGGCCCACCGGGCATTCAGTTGGCAACCGCGGCGCTAGAGGCGGCGGGGTGACAAGGCCTGTTCAACCATCTCGCAACAACAGGCCGAGCCTCGCCCAGCACTCTAGCAAAAAGGCCGCGAGAAATCCGCTGAATCGTCAGCATTTCTGATTTATAAAAAAAAAAAAAAAAAAAAAAAAAAAAAAAAAAAAAAATGCTCAAAGTCATACAATCTAATCTCATGCATTCCAAGGCTGCAACGGCGATTATCTGCCAATCCTTCGCCGAAGGCCTCGCTGATATGGCTTTGATTCAAGAACCGTGGGTGAACGGAAACACGGTCATGGGCCTGAAAACCGCGGGTAAGCTTTTATATAACACCGGCGGCGTAAGGCCAAGAGCTTGTATACTCTTTAATAAAAACATAAAATTTTTACCGATTCCCTTCGTGTGCACAGATGATGTAGTTGCAGCTTTCGTCGTGCTACCGGGAGGCGGCAGCAACATGAAGACCATTGTGTGCAGCGCTTACCTCCCTGGAGAGAAATCGGATCCGACTACAGGATTGAACTCCCTGGTGGTACTCTGTCAAGAACAAAATGCACAACTGGTGGTGGGCACCGACGCCAATGCACATCACACTAGCTGGGGCAGCACGGACACGAACACCAGGGGTGAGTCTTTATTCGACTTCATACTGTCTAACAATTTACACATACTCAACCATGGCAACACACCGACATTTGTCAACAGGGCCAGACAGGAGGTGTTAGACATTACTTTCTGTACAGGGCGATTCGCGAGCCGTGTACATAACTGGCATGTCTCTAATGAGGCGTCCATGTCTGATCACAGACATATTAGGTTTGACTTGATCTGCAATACTGTTGGACAAGTAAGACAATACCGAGATCCCAAGTCCACAGACTGGGAAGGGTATAGGACTAGTCTAAAAGATTACGTAGGCTCGGTATGTAAAGCCGTCAAAACTATCGACCAAATTGAATTTGCGGCTGAGGGCCTTGAGCAAGGTATTTCAACTGCCTACCTTGATAACTGCCCTCTAAAAGATATCAAATCGAACAACAACACACCGTGGTGGAATAAAACCCTACAGCGACTCAGACAACAGGCCAGGAAGCTCTTTAACAGAGCTAAGGCGACTAATGACTGGGAAGCCTATAGGGAAGCGCTTACATGCTTCAACAAGGAGGTTAGGAAGGCCAAAAGGAAATCCTGGCGGAGGTTCTGTGGACAGATAGAGTCCACATCACAGACTGCCAGGATACACAAAGTATTAGCCAAAACACCCTCCTCCCATCTAGGGCTACTTAGGAAGCCAGATGGGACATACACAAAATCCGAGGAAGAGACAATAAGTCTGCTAGCACAAACACACTTCCCGGATTCTGTGGTTCTAAACAATGGAACGCTCATTAACAACCAAAAACCCAGGAAGAAAAGACCCAAGGTTGAAGATTGGAGGATGGCGTCCATTGTTTTCAAGCCTCACCGGGTTATGTGGGCCATTAGAAGCTTTAAACCATTCAAAACCGGTGGGGAGGATGGTATTTTTCCGGCCCTTCTCCAGAAGGGCATGGACATCATCCTAACAATGCTGCTTAAAACCTACAGAGCTAGCTTCGCTTGGGGGTACATACCAGCAGCATGGAATAGGGCTAAAGTCATCTTCATACCCAAAGGGGGAGATAGAGACAAATCACAACCCAAATCCTACAGACCAATAAGTCTCACCTCTTTCATGCTAAAGACTATGGAGAAGGTGATAAATCTATACATCAGGGAAACGTACCTAACGGCGCGACCCCTGCATATTAACCAGCATGCCTACCAGAAGGGCCGATCTACGGAATCAGCTCTAGTAGAACTGGTGGACAGGCTGGAAAGGACATTAGAGGACAAGGAAATTGCCCTCTGTGCCTTTCTTGACATAGAGGGAGCTTTTGACAATACCTCTATGGATGTCATTCTCAGTAGCATGACTGAGAGAGGCATCGACGACACGACCATTAATTGGATCGAAGCCATGCTAGGCAATAGAACAGCCACAGTAACCCTACTCAACAAGAGCGTCAAATTAAAATTGACTAGGGGCTGCCCCCAAGGGGGCGTATTATCCCCCCTGGAATGGTCATTTGTGGTTGACGGGCTCATCCAAAAATTAAATGGAGCTCGTTTTTACACTCAGGGCTATGCAGACGACCTGGTGATATTGATAGCTGGCAAATGCCCCAGCACAATATCAGGCCGGATGCAGAAAGCCCTGAATATGGTAGAACAGTGGTGCGGTGAGGTTAACTTAACCGTCAACGCTGCAAAAACCATTTTAGTCCCGTTTACCAATAGGAGGAATCTGGCGTCATTAAAACCTCCTAAACTTTTTGGTCAAACGCTTCATCTTTCCAGGGAGGCTAAGTACCTAGGTATATATCTAGACCAACGCCTCACCTGGAATAAACACCTACAACAGGTAACGCGGAAGGCTAAGATCGCGTTGGGGGCAAGCTGTCGTCTGGCAAGAACGAACTGGGGGCTCAAGCCAACGGTCTCATTGTGGCTGTATACCGCCATTGTGAGACCCATGGTCACTTATGGCTGCGTAGTGTGGCAGAGGAAGACTTCCCAGGCGACTTGCATCAATGCCCTCAACAGCATACAAAGACTTGCCTGCTTATTAGCTACTGGGGCGCTCTCCACAACTCCCACTGCATCACTAGAGGCTCTGCTTAACCTTGTACCCTTGCACATACACGTGCAATCATGCGCGAGATCTGCGGTACTACGAGCCTCTATATCTGATCGTGTAAATTGGAGATCGCTGACCATGAGGAAACTCTACGAAGACCTCATCAAAAACCCCATCATGGCCATGCCCTCAGATACCATGACAGGCATAACAAACTTCAGGACATTATTTAAGGTACACTTACCTGACAGGACGACTTGGAAGGACGACACGCCTAAAGTGTTAAAGTCCGGTGACATAATCTGGTATACAGATGGTTCCAGGAAAGATGGCAGAGCAGGCGCAGGGATATACGGCGGCGACCCTAAAGCCAACCTTACGGTTCACCTAGGACAATACGCCACCGTCTTCCAGGCCGAAATGTACGCTATTATAAGATGCGTACATGAAAACCTGCTCAGGTCATATAAAAACAAAAGGATAGTAATCCTCTCCGACAGCCAGGCTTCATTAAAGGCCTTGATGTCGGATAAAATTGATTCTAAACTCACTTTAGAGTGTGCCCAGTTACTAAACATCCTAAGCTCTACCAACTCGGTAACATTGGCATGGGTTCCTGGGCACTGCGGAATCAGCGGCAACGAGACTGCTGACGAATTAGCAAGAGCTGGTGCGGAAAATCCACCGATAGGACCCGAGCCCTTCTGTGGCATACCCATCAGCGGCGCCTATAGTGCCTTAAAGGCCTGGGGGCTTGACCAGGCACTGAAGCTCTGGAAGAATAACCCTGGCCTGAAACACTCAAAACTGCTTATAGCAGGCTTCACTGCGAAATTTTCCAGGGAAGCTCTACGGCTAAGCAGGACTCGACTAAGAGTCCTGGTTAGAACCCTTAGCGGTCACTGCAAGCTTAACAAACACCTAAACACTATGGGCCTAGGTGAACACACCACTTGCAGGTTCTGTCGCAAAAAGGACGAAACGCCCATACATGTCCTGTGCGAATGTGAGCCTCTGCACCATAGCAGAAGCCGGTACCTTGGAGGCCACATAATCTCACCCGATGAGATAAAAGCCTCCTCCCCCAAGGCCATCACTGACTACATGCTCAGCATAGGACTTGGAGAGGTGCTGTAAGCAATAGGGGTTGTCACAATAGATCTGTAAAGGTCGCAGTGACCAGCCGGGGCTGCCATAGCCCAGTTGGCCCCCTAATAATAATAAAAAAAAAAAAAAAAAAAAAGCTGATTTAAGCTGTAGTGTGTCGTAGCAAGTCTTGCTATTTTAAATAAATATATGTTTGCGGGGCAAGTACTTTTTCTGTATTCTGTGACCTTTAGACGCATAAAGCTAAAAACGTAAAATGACAATATCGCGTTTCACATACCGTAATTATGTACTTAATTATTATTTGGAAAAATACTAAACGTGCATAGAAAAAAAAAGTGTCAAAAGATTTGAAGTTTATATAACTGCCGTGTCCGAAATTATCTACATTTCACAGTTTCAACCACAGACTTTAAAGTTGAAAACATACTAACATTTTTTAATAAATAGGTATATCATATGAAATTCAATAACATAATCCCGCTAAAGCCATTTCAAAATATTTACGTGAAGATTTCCATAAAGGGTGCTTAGGGCCGTGTTTACGGCTTGAATTTTAAGCACCCCAGAGATAAATACCGGGAGGTACTGAAGTTTTACTGATACCCTATCATTAAAGGGATGATGAGAAATTCCTCGGAAGTTATTGTAGCGTATTTTATCTGAAAATTATGCTCGGAGACACGAAGAAAGTTTGCTAAACGTACAAAAGTTGGGAGCTTCTGTTCGACGGTGTTCTGGCTAGGTGTTTTGGATTTACAAATGAATGTAAGCACGCAAGGCTACTGTTATATAAGTTTTTTTTTATATCACCACTAATCTATATAATTTCAGCTACAAGAAGCCCACCGTAGGGTCCAGTAGTGGACTTTTTCGGTTGAAAACGGCTTGCATCGGGATGTACTACAATGAAGCTAAGAAGAAGCCGCTACAACAAGTGGTAGGAAGACGCGGCGTCTTCCTGCCATTTGTATGATGTCTTCTCAAGTCTTCTGTCAATCTTGTAGCGTGTTCTCCACTAGATAACTTTTCGGCCCCGTTGGACATCAGCTCTACAGGCTATGTGCACTGCCTACTGCCACTTCTGTGCTATGTCAGTGACTTTTGCACGTCTACGGATCTCTTCGTTTCTGATTCAATTTCGCAGAGAGACCTCGAGCATAGCTCCCTCCATAGCTCGTTGCGTGAGTTTGAATTTCTTAACACGAGTAATAGTGAGTGACTACGATGAAAGATTTAATATCATGTTCATACATATCTATTACCGAAAGAATGAAAACTAAATAAGTGGATAGTTAGCCAGCTCCTATAAATTACACACAAATATAGGTACATCAAAACTAACTTACTTACAAACTACACATACATATTCTTAAGCACTAAAGTTAACACAATAAAACAGCAGCAGTATTCTCTGGTCAGAATGACACATAAATAGAACAGCCAGACACAAATAATGGCCGCCCCGGGGGTCGTTAGCAGACTAGACAATTAAGGGGGTGTTGATGACTGTATGACATGCCGTAGGTATTTTTAAACCCTGAATAGAAAATGCAGGAAGGCTTAGATAGTGGTATGATTTATTACAGAAATATAGGTATGCTTTTTGGGTTCCGTACTTCAAAACGGATGAACAGATGTACATGTATGTATGTCGATTGTCTGTAAAGGTCTTTTTTCTGTGGTATACACATGTCAGTTACCATGAAATACTATTAAAACACTATCTTGAACATAAAAATATAAAAGGGAAAGTTCTGATGTGTTCTATAAAAAAATAAAATACAGCCAAGTGGCAAGGTTTTGCTGTTGAGTAAAATAGGAAAATCCGATAACTATTATAAATTTTATATGTTTTTACTTTTTCTGAACGATCAACCGAAATAACGTAAGAAAATGTATTCGTGGAATTTGTGTCACAATTATGGATGTGCGTACGGAACCCTCAGTTAGTAGACAAATAATCGGCCGTTTGTATAAAAGTACTAAAAGATGCTCTAATATGGTTTAGCCAGGTCACCATTTAATAAACAGGAAAGAAAGAGATAACAATATATTTTCCTATTTTTCAGTCGTATTAATAAACTAGTCCGGCATATCATATTCCATTCTCGTAAAGAGTTTATCTAATATCCGTTACTGCTTTAAAGGTCGACAAAAATAAAAGAAGATCAGTTAAAGGACGTAAGATATTTTCTACGTCGCAATAAAATCTAGATAGTTCACCTCATTTGAATTCCAAGTCTGTTTTCGCATACCGATAAATTAGCGTTCGGCCTAGATTCCGCGCGAGGGGTTAGTTATTAAACAGGCAAGGGACTGTTCAAGTTACTGCGACGCATTGCGGACTCACCCATTGTGCTTTGACAAATTCTAAATTGGAACGCACCCTTACGTTTCCTTATACGTAGAATCGAGGAACAAAGTGATACGATATACGCTTCTGTTACGACTTACGGGTAACAAGTCAAACAATATCCGCTTGGGTTAGAGATGTGCTTATTTGGTAAAAAAAAAATGTTTTTTTTTTTTGTATTTTATTTATTTATGTACCAGAAAATTGGTTCCTTTTGTTTTGTAATATACAACAATATATTATATCCTGAAAATAAGACAAAACTTTCTATTTTGTAAACCGACTTCGAAAAAGGAGGAGGTTCTCAATTCGTCGTAATCTTTTTTTTTTGTTATATGTCAACTGTCACTGACATGTGATAATAAATACAACTCAGTGTCTTTTAATTATTTTAACTATTATTATAAAAACCGAAAGTATCTACCTGTTTGTCTGTCTATTTGTAACCCTTTCACGATTAATTAGTTATGTTCATTAGAGAAATGTCCAGAGAAATGGCCTATGTCCAGCAGTGGACTTCTTGTGGCTGAGATGATGATTAGAGAAATGGCCCAGTCGAATAACATAAATTTTCACCATTTTGCTAAGCAGACACATTAGTGACGCATTGCGGACTCACTCCATACTTAAAAAAAAAACTTAAATGCACCACATCATTAATTATAATCGAAAATAAAGTGAAACAATATAAGCTTCTGTTTACGACTTCGTGCAACAAAGTCAAACAACATGCGTATCGAATAGTGATGTACTTTAACGTGCTGCGTATTAAACTACCTATTCTTAGAAGACGATTACTTGATTTTTCACTAACACTTTTCACGTTCACATATAGTACGTTAAATTTATATTTAGCAAGATAAAGTACGCGTTTGACTCCTTTTCTTTTATTTTTTTATATGCTCCAAAGGCGATTGCAAAGACATTATGATAAACGTTCAAAATGATTAACATAAAATAAAATGATTGTAATGACACGCACTAGACCGGTTTTTATTATTTGTTAATATACTTCAGAGTATCAACTAGCAAATTTTGAGACTTGTATCTATTATTGTTTTTATTACCTATAGAGTCAAAGTAAACTAAAATCTCGAAAAACACACGCCTGTTGTATGTCGTCTCTCCTGAATTTGTAACTTTTTGCAATTAAAATTTTAATATATTGATAAATATGCTGATAATATGTTGCATATTATGTTAAGAATTCTGTCCTATTTCTAAACCTAAAATGAAAAAATACTAGAACAAGTATTTACCAGTTATATTACCTAGTTAAAGACTACTGACTACGTAAACTCAAGAAATCCTTAAAGTAAAAAGAATCATGTAATTTGCATAAGCCAGTCAAATACTATGTCAAATATGTTAAATACCTATACTTTATATTATCTTTAGAACTTGCGAGAAAATGTTCTCTCAGTAGAATATTTATGCAGATGTAGATATGCAGCTCAGTGATACATTTTTTTTTGTGGAGATCATGAATAATCTAGACCATTGACACTATATTTTTGTAGATATTATGCAAAGTAGGTACACTCCTTTAATATTTATTTTACCTCTAGCTGAAATGTTGGCAGACGTGTGGCTCAAGAGCATGAATGATAGTATCTCTAAGATCGGGCTCAAAGCGCGCAGCTATCTCTCTCGCGCATCAAAATATTTTTAAACATATATATATATATATATATACTCGTAAAATCACTGAGTGGGTGTTTTTTTTAAATTTAGATATCCCTATCTAAATTCTAAATCTAAAAAAAACACACACAAATCACACACATGTAAAAAAAAAAAAAAAATTCTTCAATATCTTTTAACTTGGCTGAGGAGTAGCAAAATCTATGTTTCATTATTTAAAAATAAAATAAATTCTAATCCTACAGGGAGTGGAAGATGTTGGTATACCGATTTCGGGCTGAAATCTACCAATATTTGAAGGCAATTCTTCTAATGGGTAGGTAAGTACGACATTATGATTTCCATCAAAACGAATTACATTGCCAACCTAGCGGAAAAATAAAATGGTAAATATCAGAGGTAAACTAAATGGAATTAGGTTATATTTTATTATTCGATTAGTTAGACATACTAGGTATCATAAAATAGTTTTTCTACAAAAATTGCATTTCCTTGATAAGGGTTTTTTTTTGTTGCCAGTTTATACGAAACCAGTAACGATAAAATGGTTTTTAAATGCAAATTTGTAATTAAAATAAATTAGTATTCCACAAAAACAATGGAAAAGTGCAAAAACGTGAATTTTAGTGTTTTTTTTACGTTCGACCACCAAGCCTGATCGAATTTTACATAAAATAAAATAAATATCGACCTTTCTGATAATATTAACAGAATAATATAGGTAAAGTAGAAATTTGATGACTTACATAGGCAAATGAATGGATACCTAAACCTTAACATTATATCTTATCTCTACGAATATTAACTAATCCCCGTCTAGACATAGAAATATTAAAATTATTTATTACTAATTTATTCCATTAGAATCCTACTTAAATAATTTGGCAAAGTTATATAAATGTAATCTTTTCTCCCAATTTCTATATCTATGTTATAATATATTTTAGGTTTATTTAAATTAACCCGTTCGCCTAAATCCCGCCACATCTCTATTCTGCTCAGTAATTGGGAAAATTCAAAATACTACCATTCTTCGATGACTTAACTTTACATCGCTATATTCAGATCTTGGAAGAGTTTGAGTTGGAAAATCTGTGAAGATTTAAACAGAATATTAATTGAAAACATCCAACGCTTAAATAAGATGATTTGATGATTCTTTTTAATTAAAAATGTTACTCTCAGCGTTTAAACTAAAAATGAACCAAAAATACTTTTTAGGAATAACCCATTAATTCCTATAAAAATATCCTTTAAGCAACTAAATGCAAAATTACTCACAATGATAAAAAATACATACAATAGTCCAAACTCGATACTAGATACTCCTACTAGGTCTCCCAGATATCTCTCTATTTCTTGCTTGGTAAATCGTTACTAATCTGACATAAAATATTTAGTAAGTAATTAGTTATTCCTGTTAACCTGGTAATCCCAGCGATTTTGCATAAATTACTTACCTGTAAATAACCTAAAAAAAAACACTTAGCCTCAAAAGCCGGCTACAAATTACACGTAATATTTTCAATAATACTTCAGAAATATCACGTTATCATTAATTACACTACCGACACACCTTTTGACACGCGATAACCACGAATAACCTAAAAAAATAACACAAAAACTTCGTAAATATTCTACTCACAATAGTCTACCAACATGCTGAGCATTTTTGCCGGTGTCGATCAACGAATGTGTAAAATTCGCGCTCGCCCAGATATTTAAAGAGCAGCTCGGTGTATTCTGCATTATTTTTTTAATGGCCAAGTCACATTCGAGTCGAGAAAAACAAGTGACGTACGTACGAGTTGTCAACTGAGGGGCTCGACTCGCCGCGCCGCGCGGCGGACCAAAATATCCTGCATATTTACTTGTCTCATAAACTAAACTTGTATTTTGTGTAGTTGTGACGTAGGCGTCTCGGATAGATTGTTAATTTTTTAGCGTGCGGTTTTTTTGATATTCGTTTATATTAAATGAGTAGATCTAAGTTTGCCAACTCCCAACTCGCCTGATGGAAGGCGACGGTGTGACCTAGGACGGAATATGTCGAGATATTTATTCACTTTAGCCTTGAAATTTCAATTTAATTTTGGTATTATATGATACAGGCTAATATTTACAGATGATAATCTAGCAATCAGCAGTGGGTGGATACGAGCTGAATAGATACATAGATCTAGGAGGCTTACTCTGATCTCTTATAGTGATGCAAAGTTTTCTTTGCACAGCTATAAGAGATGAGAGTAAGGCCTCTAAGCAATGGCTACGAGAACCCGAAGTATACCTATTAGTTATCATGTTGAGTTTTTTTAGTAAAACTTTTCAGTTTATTCTTTTGTTTGAAAGGGTCAACAGCAAGTCTATTATGCCGTTTCTTCGTTTTTAGGGTTCCGTAGTAAACAAGGAAACCTTATAGTTTCGTCCATGTCCGTCGTTCTGTCCGTCCGCGGCTTTTCTCAAAAACTATAAGACTAGAAAGCTGTAATTTGGTATAGATATGTATAATTTAATAATGCCGAAAAAGTAGTACAATGAAAAAAAAAAACGTGTCCGTAACAATCCATCACCATGTGGTGATGATTTTTTTTTTCGCGTGGGGTATCGTTGGTTAGGTAATTATAAAACTTTGGAGGTGTGCGAAAACCATTTTTAAATTTAGGGATCCATTTACGAAATATTAAGCTTTGAAGTGATAATTTTTGTTAGAGTCATGTGTGGGGGATACGGCACCTTCTACCGGCTAAACGGTTGACTTTGGAGATATGAAAAAAAACATGAATATATATGACGAAATTAAAAGGAAAACTATCACGGCTCTGTAGGCTATACAAGTTATCGAGTTATAGTAGATCAACTTAAAATAATTAGGTACTTAGACAAGTCAAAAACGAATATTTCATTTAAATGAATATAAGTTAACTCATATGTTCGTAGTATCAAACGAAGGACCCTGTTTTAAAGTCACATAAATTATGATATGTAAATATGGAACCCTACATTGCGCGTGACACGACACGCACTTGGCCACTTATTGACTTTTATTATCTCAATTTAGCGCCAAAGCCGCCAATAGAGTTTTGACAGAGTCAAAGGCAAGTGAAATAAGCCCTTATCAGGCCTTAGTGAGTTGGTGGTGGCATTACTGGAACTTTCTGCGGAGTTTTATCGAAAACGTGATAAGTGATACACTCAATGAATAAATAATTAAATAAATAAACAAATTTACACATTACTATCCGAAATAACTCCATACTATTATGTTTGTTTAGTTAATAATACTGAAAGGTGTAAATTATAAATTTGTTTAAAAAATAACCAATAAAAAACACAATTTTAATTTTATGTCACATAACAGTCATTGAAACGTTCACTTGCCGACTTCAATCAACTTCAAAAAAGGAGGTGGTTCTCAATTCGACTGTATTTTTTTTGATGTGATGTTAAATAAATCGATGAACGCCGGCTGCAAGCATGAAAAAATGTCACGTTCCGCCTGAGCCGAGCGTGCAAGCGAGAGCGCGGAACAAGCGATAGAGAGGAACTTTATGACAGATATATTGAAGGTAACGTACCTCACGATTAGGCTCCCGCACCTAAAAACTGGAAATAGGAAGCCTAACATTGTTTAATTTCAAAGATCTTTTAAAATAGATCGTTCAATCAGGAAATAATAATAATAAAATTACGTCTTATAGCATTGTTTTGTTCACAAAATATAAATATGTCCTTATAAATCAGCACTGAAATAAATTATAGGTAGGTAAATAAATCGAGTACATACCTACCTCTTTATCGGTTAGGTTATCAAGGTAGCAACTTTTATCTCGCTCATTAAATGTTAAAAATAAATAACCGAGATAATTACACAAACAATCCAATAATGATCACAAAAATCATAACTATAAATCTCTTACATAATATGCGTTGTTTTTGTGGTTCTGTCCATAGAGAAAGGCTGTCAACAAGCCATCCGCTGTCTGTCTGTCAGATGTCAACGGGACCTAATTCTGTCTGTCCGATAGCCTATTCGACTGTGCTACCTTTAAACGTTTCTTTTCTATCTTTTAAATGATAATAGAATATGCAAATTAAATTTTCGCAGGCTATTTAGAGTGACCATAGGAACTAAAAAGTAAAAAAAAAATATAAATACTTACGCTACGAATTGATAACCTCTTCATTTTTTAAAGTGGATTAAAAAAATAAAATTAATGTAAAAAAGTTTTTCAATCAAAATTCAAATTTTGAAGTTGGTTCAGTTTTTTTAAAATTATTGATTACAAGTATGAGTGTAGGAAAGTGCAATAGTAAGTAGACTTTATTGTTTTAACCAGCCACAAGGTGGACAAAAGATATCATACAAGTAGTAGGAAGACGCTGGATGCTGGCCGCTTCCAACCGGTCTTTTGGAAATCCATGGGGGAGGCCTATGTCCACCAGTGGACTTCTTGTGGATGAAACGATGATGATTGTTTTGGCAAAATGCCATTAGACTGAAAAGTTGTCTGGCGATATTCATGAAAAACAGTACATATATACAATCATGTATCTTTGTCATTAGGGTAGGCATTATATTTTTCCACTTATTGCGATCCTGACACGTTCTCTATTTTAAAATTAATCAGTGTTTTCGTAGATGGGTATTTTAGACCTATATATTTTTCAATTTAGAATATTGGCAAATGCAATAGCAGCGCGAATTCAATATTCCCGATAGGGCAAAAAGAAGTAAACAGTAGTTTGCGAGTTCCACTCAGTTAAAGCTCAATATTTGCATAGATTCCGTTTGTGAGCACTGCCTAGTTTAATATTTCATGAATGAAGTGCAAACGAATCGAACTGTTCAAGCTACGATAGGATAGGCATTCCTTTATTCGTTGAACAGTAAAAAGAATAAAACATGGGTAGGTACATATACCTAATGCTGCCTCAGGCGTGTTGTCGGATTCAGTAATATTTTAAACAAAACGGCTTTAAATTATTTTCATTTGTGCTTTGTTTTACTTATCTCGTGTTGGCTGAATAGAAACAATTTACAAGCTTTTATTTACGTTCATGACGTACTGGTCCGTGGATGGTGGACGTTGGCCCTCTAAATCTTGGAAATTAGCAACTATATCCACTACCCTGGTCAGGACGAAATTTTATACAGGGTGATATGTAATTCATGACCCTGCTAATGCTACTGATCACATAAGAAGCAAAATATGGACTCAAAATTATTTATTTACGTATTTGTAATGACACCGGAAAATATGATAACCAATTGTTTCTGTACATTTTGTAACAAAACACGCATCATTGTGTTGTGTGAAATGTCCACAAATATTTATTTATTTATATATATATATTTATTTACGTATTTGTAATGACACCGGAAAATATGATAACCAATTGTTTCTGTACATCAGGCCTCTGCTCGAGTATGCATTCCAAATTTGGAGTCCATACTTTAGGAAAGATATTGACATACTTTAAAGTGTCCAAAACAAAAAAAGCCTATAAAAGCCACCAAACTGCCATTTGACCTGCGACGTAAACCATATAATGAGAGATTGAAAGCTCTGTGTCTCACTACACTTCAAAATCATGAATGGGTTCTACAATCTGCCTAACATAAGAAGCCTACATACTATAAAAGATAACTTAAGGGAAAGCAGACGACATAATATCTAACTGTGGCGTGAACCGTCTCAAACCAATACTGCACATCATATTTTAACAGAGTTGTACACAACTGGAACCGGTTGCCTGAAGATGTCGTCACGGCAAAAACGATCAACTCTCTTAAAAATAAACTGGATCAATGGATTAAAAAGAAACAAATTATACTAACTAGCTATGGGCCTTATAAAGAAGCTCAAGGTCACGCAACGAGCTATGGAGAGAGCTATGCTGGCTATGAGTCTCTCTACGAGATCGAATCAGAAATGAAGAGATACGTAGACGTACAAAAGTCACCGATATAGCACAGCGGATTAGTAAGTTGAAGTGGTAGTGGGCAGGGCACATAGCACGTAGAACTGATGGCCGATGGGGCCGAAAGGTTCTTGAGTGGAGACCACGTACCGGCAAGCGCAGCGTAGGAAGACCAGCCACGAGATGGACAGATGACCTCATACAAGTGGTGGGAGGACGCTGGATGCAAGCCGCTTCCAATCGGTCTTTTTGGAAATCCATGGGGGAGGCCTATGTCCAGCAGTGGACTTCTTATGGCAGAGATGATGATGATGAAATTATACTAAAAGACAATCAGTAAACTTCTGCACTGCAGGATATAGGCGCAACAGCTTCTGCTGCTTGCCTATCATCAAATAAATAAATAAAACAAGTATAAGTTTAGAAAACTCAAACATCCCGACAAAAACATAGCTAAGAACACTTGATTAAATCTTCATTCAAATAAACGAACTAGATCTAAATCGGTCCATCCGTTTGAGAGCTACGATGCCACAGACACACAGATACACATCATACACACGTCAAACTTATAACACTCCTCTTTTTAGGTTGGGGGTTAATAAGATTTCATCATTGTCTTGCCCCTTTTCCCATTATTTAGCAAAAGCAATTGACTAAGTGAAATATCATATTTTTCAGTGTCATTATTAACGCGAGCGAATAGAGCTCTAGCACTATCCCCACATCCTATACATTTTTGTGGTACACTTTACGAACAAAACATCACACGTCTAGATTTGAAATTTGCCTAGAAGTTATTATCTGTCGTTAAAATATCGTTTTGTAAATAATTACTAGGCAAATAAACCTCGCGAGTCCGCACAAAACTGCGCTATTTGCTTTTAACCATTTTTTTCATGGTTATACATTTTGCTTCTCATACCTTTGTGATCAGTAGCAAGTAGTAGGAAAAGATTCTCATGAAATAGATTTCACTCTATAGAGGAACTATGTATACTTTCCTGTACTAATTTTATTGTACCCACTCTTAAATATAAACAAGTTTAGTTATAGGTACCTACAACATAAAATTTAGGTACCTACAACATAAAATTTGCAAAAACAATTTAAAGTTACAAATTATACAATATTTTTTTTACAATTTATTTTCATGTACCGTACAATATTAAACAATAAAAAAAAATAAAAAAAACAAGTTCTTTATTATTTTAATTTCCTGCCAATACTTAAAAGAACACCTAATAATTTTGATCCTACTCTGTCACCTTAAGAACTATTTTATACAAACTACTACTTTTGTTCTAAGTAAAATATATCAAAGTCCTTAAGTTAGGGTTTAGTGTGAGAGAACTCCAAGGAACCATTTCCATAGTCCTTTTTACTTGATAGATGGAGATTACTTTCGGGATCTGCTTTCCACACGTCTTGAATGCTTGGAATTTGTTACAACTGTCGAATAATTCAGGCAGCTTGAAATTACGTACGATTTTTCTTTATTTGACCTATTTCAGGAAAAAAGCTATATTTAAAAAATGTATTTCTATATTTTCAACTTTTGCTGCAGTGTGAATACTGATCTCGATTTTTTTTAGAACAAGATAGGGAGGTACCCGTGTACCAACTAGATAGCACAATTAGTTGTGCGATCATATTTTATAATTCGGTAATTATAAGGGACCTGTGGCACAATCAGTTGGTTCGTTAGGTTTCTTTTTATTAAACACATGAACTTTCGTAATACGTATTCGGTTGTCAGACCAACTATATATTTAAATGAGCGTTTGGGACTGAGAAAAATCTATTTACCCATTAACCAATTACACAGACGTGTCACGGGGCCAAATCTGCCGCACGTCCCGATAGCACAACCGGTTGTGCTATCAAGTTGGTCCACGGGTACCACCTCGACAAGATAGGCTTTTCTCGTATAAATGACAGTTAAGCATCAGTTTTCAAATTTTATAAGTTGATTAAACATTTTAAATAGCTGACACGAATAAATAAATAAAACTAAGCTAGGCTTGTACTTTGGGAACCAGATAACAATACTTTTGTCACAGATGTCGCGCGGATACGCGGATGCATTATTTTAATTCGCATCTGATAAAATGGTCATAATTATAGGCACAGACATCATTTAGCCTCCAATCTATGAATAGAGGTCAGTGAGTGTGAGACTACATTTTAACTGTAATGAATGAGTTATGGCAGACTCATTTAAAACTAGTTCTCATTCCAAGCGTTTGCGTCGGTCGACATTATTTTACGCCATACCGTCACTTGAAGTAAAGCGAGATTTAGCCCTGCCAACATAAAAAATCTAGACTTACAAAATACATTTAAATATATAAGATAAAACATTCACAGTCACCTTATCGTATATGACTATTTCCTCAAATAAATCTTTTAAGGTGGTACATCACGCATGCGGCGGGAAATTCAAATTTCAAACAGTTTTTTCGTCCTTGTAGCTAAGTCAGGTATTTTTGTAATTGATCATAATGTTTGTGACAATCTAAAATTATTTTTTCACTTCAGTAGCTCAAACATGTAGGTTTTGCTGCCTGAAATCAGTGAGCAAAATGCGATTTTGCTCACTGAGTGAGACAAAGTAACTTTTTAATTATTTTTTCAAAAAGCCGCGAATATCTTATTCAGCCTTGGGTTAATCAAACAATTCGAAACATTCACATCTCTTTCTCGCCATTAGAAAGAGAGAGAGACAAAGACCAGCCCTTTCGAAGTTCTGATTTTGAATTCGACCTCAAAGACAAACACGTTCGGAATTTCGTACTAACTAAAGAAATTTTGCAAAAAGATAATTATGTCTTTTAATGTAATTTTTTGAATTTTTAACTTATTGTTGTATTTAAACGAAAATAAGTATTTACTGCAAATAAAACTGATATTTAACCTGTGAATATTTATTATCTCCTAAAGTGTTCTCGCTGCTGAAGTGAAAAGTTATGTGTGTTACACGAGAGCAAAGTTTTTTGCATCTCGTGCCTTTGAATCTCTCGCCACACTCAGGATTCAACTTTAGAATCACTCGCTACGCTCGTGATTCAATCATTAAATCCTTCACTTGCTCAGGATTCAAAATCAGCACTCGCAGCAAAAAACGAATTTGCTCTCTTGTTGCACAAATAACTATTAACCGACTTAAAAAAAGAGGTTATCAATACGACCTGTATGTTTGTAATATTGTCTATACCAGCTTCTAAACATGTGTGCCAAATTTCATAAGTGTATGTATGTTTGTAGGTTTGTTCACGCATTACGCAGAAACAAGAAGTCGTATTTAAAAAAATCTTTTTTTATTGAATAAAGATCTTTCAACTTATGAGTCACTGTAAGTTTTAACAAAATCGGTTCAGTAGTTTTCAAGATATGGGCTTTTGAACACTCACTTCGTTCATCGCAACTGCAGAGCAGTGTCTAGTGTCTACACCTTATATTTCAATTGTTTGATAAACAGTGACATGAGTGGTGATGAGCTTTGACGACTGTTTTTAACCGACTTTAAAAAAAGGAGGTTATCAATTTGACCTGTTTAACCGACTTCCGAGTTTCCGGCAGCCTATTCGGGAGACCGTCTGACTTGCGATGCAGGTCCTGGGTCCCGCGGCACGCACATCTGCCTTTTCGAAGTTATGTGCGTATTGTTGATTGCCGCCAACTTCAAACGGTGAAAGAAAACATCGTGAGGAAACCTACATGTCTGAGAGTTTTCAAATGATCTTGAAGATGTGTGAAGTTTGCCAACCCGCACTTGGCCAGCGTGGTAGACTATGGCCTTAACCTTCTCACAATGAGAAGATGGCCCCCGCCCAGCAATGGGACAGTTTGTACAAACAGGGCTGATAAAAAAAACGACTTCAAAAAAAGGAGGTACTATTAAAAATAATTACGAGTAAATACTATTAAAAATGAATAAATGAAAGTAATTTAGACAATAGACAATAGACAATAGACAAGATTTTTATTGTGCCAAAAACTTAAAAAATATTAACACGATTTAAAATTAAAAATTTAACTAAACTAAGTTTTTGCCACAAGCCGGCTCCAGCTCAGCATGGTGCCAGTTGTTGCCAACCGGCGCTGGTCTTCCGCTGGATCCGGCAGGTGACGTCACGCACAGCACAGTGCGCGTGCAAGCATATTCAGTTCAGTTATATATACATACATATACACATATATATAACACATACACACATACACATATATACATACCCACATTAATAAGTAACAAATAGGTAAGTACAACTATTTCAAATGTAAACAATGTCTACAATATGGAAACATCAACATCAGGTGTCCGGTTTCAGATAACGCTTGTATCATTTTTCAGAACCTCTTCCGCCTTCTGATGACAAAAAATAAACTTTTTTAAATTCAGTCTAAAGGAGTGTAAACTTTGTAGGTCTCTTATTGGCGGAGGAATATTGTTCCAGCACTTTGACGCAGCATATCGGAAACTGCCTCTAAAAGAGGCTGAACTGTGACGTTCCGTGAGAAGCTGTGCCGTGCACTGGCGAGGAATTCTGCTACTCGACTTCCATGACAACTTGTCGTATAGATAACTCGGAGTTTTATATTTTACGACGCCAAACATTAGACAAGCTAAGTGCAACTTGCGGCGATGCATCATTTTTAAAAGTTTGTGCTCATTAAGAAAAGGAGTTACATGCGACCTCAGAGGAATATCGAAACAGTAACGTGCACAAGCGTTTTGGACCCTTTGTATAAGTTTTTTAGTTTTAGACTTTATACGTGGGCCAAATATCGTGTCCATGTAATTCAGTTTTGAGAGAATGAGCGCCTCTGTAATTTGTATCCGCAAATCCTCTTTTAAAAAGGACCTGATTTTGTAGAGGCATTTTAATCTGTAAAAGCAATTTTTCACGCAATTTGCTACATGAGTATCATAACGCAAATCAGCATCCATCAGCAAACCTAAATTCCGCGCTTCATACACACGTTCAATAGGCTCACCCATAAACGTAACATTTAAAGTCGGATTGAGTCTATCCAGCTGATGTTTAGTGCCGAAGATTAAAAATTTAGTTTTAGTTGGATTGGCCAAGAGGCCATTATTTATAGACCATGCCGCTATCCTATCGAGATCTTCATTAAGTTGTCTAATGGCTATGTCAATATCCTCTGGCTTGCATGAAATGTAAATCTGAATATCGTCCGCATATATATGAACCTTACAATTCTTGATATGAGTGACGATGTCGGCTGAAAACATCGTAAAGAGAACTGGCCCTAAAATCGAACCCTGTGGCACTCCCCTATTCACATTAAGTTTGTATGATAATAAAGACGAGCCATCAGGTTGTGCTATTTTGACAGACTGGTATCGATTTGAAAGGTAACTGTCGAACCACTTGACAGCTTCATTATCAAAACCATAGTAACCCAGCTTGGAAAGTAAAAGAGTAGTATTTAAAGAGTCAAATGCTCTGGAAAAATCTAGCAAAACTAACACTGTACACATGCCTTTATCTTGTGAGCAGAGTATATTGTCAGTGACGTCGAGTAGTGCTGTCGAAGTACTACGCCCTTTTCTAAAACCTGACTGAACTTCGGGCAAGATATTATTCTTTTCAATATACTCTGTTAACTGAATGCACACAGCTTTTTCCAATACTTTAGACATGCAAGGTAATATACTTATAGGTCTAAGGTCTTTAAGGTCCACAGGGTTAGAATTTTTGGGTAGTGGCCGAACAATAGCGTGTTTCCAATTATCGGGGAACGTACAAGTCTCAATAGAAGTGTTAACAACAGAAAGTATATTATCAATGGTATGTGGAAATGTTGCTAGTATCATATTTAAACTAATACCATCGCAGCCTTCAGCATTGGATTTTAAAGATTTGATGATTTTAAATAACCGGTCCAAACTAATTTTTTCTATATGAAAGATTGAATCCCCAAACTTGTGATGTTCAAAGTAAGTTAGAAGCGATAGAGATGTATCTGAAGACCCTGGTATATTTAAAAAGTGGTCATTTATAACGTTTGGATCATTAAAAAAAGAAGGCAAGTAAGTTTCATTTTTCGGTAATAGTGTATTTTTAAGGTTTTTCCAAAGTGTCTTAGGGTTTCGTATGTTATTATTTATATTATTTTTAAAATATGCTGACTTTTCATAATAAAGTGCTTTATTAACAGTAGACTTTAAGCTTTTATAATATATTTTTTTATTTTCGCATTTAGTTTTATGAAAGTCCGCTGCAGCTTCATCCCTGAATCTCATCATAATCCTAATTGTATCAGTTATCCAGGGGTAGGAGCGATCTCTTATAACGACTGACGTCACAGGTGCGTGCCGATCAAACATACTTATAACACTGTGGTTAAAGGCGTCTACCATATCATTTACATTTGAAATCTGGGACAAATGACTCCATCGTACACTATGCATGTCACTATTAAATTCATCGATGCAAATTTTTTTCATAGGCCGGAAAGTTATAGTGCGAGGGACCACTTTCATACGCTTAATATTTAACTCGCACACAATTAAACAGTGCCCATAAAGAGTCCCTACGAGTTCCAAACTTATTCTATTTACACGAAGATCTGTACAAACTACATCGATCAACGTTTGGCTCGTGTCAGTGAAATGGGTGGGTTCGGTGACCAGTTGCTGTAAATTAAAACAAGATAAAAAAGTCTTGAATTTGCCAGTGTAACTGTCGTCAGTGCTTAAAATATTTATATTAAAATCCCCCAGAAATATTAAATTGTCGTAACGAGAGCTCGAACTTATAGTATCGGTAATCGCGTCAAAAAATAAATCGACACTTATCCAATTAGGTCTATATGCTGTGCCGATGAGAACCTTTCTTCCATTGAGGTTGACAGTGAGCCACATCTGTTCGACCGCAGCGTGCATCGGGTCCACAGGGTGTGTGTGGGCGCGCGCGGTCACTCCGCGCTTGATGTAAAAGCCAACGCCGCCGCCGCGCGAGCGTAGCCCGCGCGGCCGCGGCGTGTGCCGCAACTGGTAGCCCGGAATGACCGGCGCGCGCCCCTCCTCCCCCGCGCGGAGCCACGTCTCGTTTATGGCCAAAATATCTACACCGCTCCGAGTTACCGACGACACAATGTTGTCATGATTAGTGCCTAGGGAACCTGCATTGTATAAACCAACTATAAAATTTTTTGTAACCATTATAGTATTATTTTTTTATAATCGTAATAATAAATATTTAATTGTATTTTCATACTTTCACCATTGTTAATTATCATGTGGGCATAAGCAGGAATAATATGTTTACTAGCATAAAAAGGACTATATATAATGATTTTTTTAACATTTATTGAGTGTCCTCGCCAAAGATTTTTCCGAGATCTGTCTCCGAACGCACGCGAAATGCATCTTTTCCTGTCTCTTGACGCATGAAAACACGTCCGTCTCTCGTCGAAACATGTTTCCAGCTGTGTTTGCGAGCTTCCTCTCGCGCTCGGAAAAAAACCTGTCTATTATGCTTGGAGAGGCGCTCATTAACAAAGAATTTATCCGGCGCAGCGGCGAGACCCATATCAGCCGTGGTGGCGCCACGACGCGTCCGTGCACCCTGCAGGAAGGCATCGCGCAGCTGACGGCGCGACAGTCTCAACAAAATGGGACGCGGGCGCAGTGGCGCGCCCTGCTCGCCCGAGCCGGCGGGTGACGCGCGCCGCGCGCCCGGTCTATGTGCCGACACCAGATCCCGCTCCTCACAGGCCACGCCCAACTTCCTCGCGATGACGCTCACCAAATGCATCACGTTTTCACCTCGCTCCTCCGGAATTCCAGTAATTTCGATGTCGTTACAAAGAGCGTCCTGGTCTCGCTCGTCTATTTGCGCTTTCAGCTCCGCGACGGTTGAGAGCAGAGCGCTTACGTCGGATTCTGGCCTCGCACTTATTTCCGAGACTCTGGTCTCCAGACAATCTAGTCGTGACTCCATAGCATCAACACGTCCGCCCAAACTCTCGACAGCGGCATGGAAAGCGCTGAGACCATCGCGTAAGGTGCGGAATTCCGTGCGGAAAGACTCCATGTCCGATCTCATCGATTTAATTTCTCTCAATAGTTCTGCGGAAATCGATGCAGATTCAGAAGTGGAAGCTGACCCGGTCGCAGCGCACGCAACAATATCCTGAGTGACGGAATTATCCGGTCGCTCGACGAGAACCGGATTTTCGGAGTTATTTTTCCGCGGTGTAAGCGCCTTGCAGTCCGGGCATATCCAAGTCGGTGCAACATTAACATCATTGGAAATATTGACGCATGCCTTGTGATAAAAATTTACGCATCTGTTGCATTTCACACTCTCTGTAAGGCTCGAGAACCGACCACATGCGGTACATTTTTTTGGCATTGTTTCCAAAACAGGCACCTTACAACCACCAACAAGAAAAACGTAGATCTGAACCTTTACCACAAGCAACGCACGTATTGTAGTAGTACGGTGAGTGGTCACTAGATGGCGCAAAAACAAAACAATATAATTATGACCGTTCGAAATAATTATGAGTCGAGGTACCCACATAAAAAAAAGAAAAATGATGACAGTCAGAGAATACAACTTGCACCTACGAGTATTTAAAATGCAATTAATCAACACTGATCCCGCATCGATACGCACACAAACACTCGTATAGCTGATATGCACTTTGTAGTATGCGGTACGTCACTTTAAATGAGATTATTTAACAGTTCTTATTTTTAAAGTAAAAATTACTTGCACGCAGTTACAACGACGATGCCGTCCGTGACGTCACTCTCACGACGATGCCGTCCGTGACGTCACTCTCCATTCAATCAATTTAAGTAAATTAAACCGACTTCAAACTGAAAAGAGAGAAATAACACGAATAAAATCAATACTGGGCGTCTACCTACCGTTGATATTCCGAAAACACGTACGAAACGCTTTGGGCTCCACTTGCACTTTCATTGTGCGTCCCGCCAAAATGTGGAATGCGCTTCCTGAATGGGTCTTTCCGATAGATATCATCTAAGTGTCTTCAAACCGCGAGTGAATAGGTTTCTTCTAGGCAAGCGCGCTCCATCGTAGACCGTAACTGTCGCTTAACACCGGTTGTTGTTAAGCGACAGTTACGGTGAGGTGAGTTGACGGTCAAGCGCAAGCCTATCGTCGAATAAAAAAAAACCTAAGTAGGTACGTAAACCAACAATTTTTGAGGTCGGTGTCTGTATAAGACTTATAGTTGATGACAGTTTAGGTCCTGACACCGACCTCAAAAATAGTTGGTTTACGTACCTAAGTACTTAGTTGACGCCCAGTATTGATTTTATTCGTGTTATTTCTCTCTTTTCAGTTTGAAGTCGGTAAAAAAAATTTAAATTTCATTTTTTAATATTATCATGTCATTCTGTTTACCAATAATACATTAAGTAACATATAATAACCTATTTTTTTTTTTTTTTTTTATAGAAGATATATCTACGATTGACCACCAACTCGCCTGATGTTAAGCGACGGTGTGGCCGAGGATGGAGCTCGTCGTAGTAACCAATTTTTAGTACATCAAGCAACTTCTCGGGATATGTAAGCAACGAAATGCATTATTGATAGTTAATTTGACGTAATAATATAAATAATAATCTTAAATTGTTGCAAACATTGTGAATATTTACAATAATTAACCGACCTGGGTACAAGACTACAAAAACTTGAATAGAATTTCCCGCCGCATGTATACGAGTATCGTTGGCCCTTAAAGGTAACAATAATACATATATTATTGTAGTTTAAAAAACTGAAACAACCGGCTTCCAAACACATAATTTCGTTAACTTGGATGACATATTTTTTTCCAGTTATTTTGTTTTAAAAACCAAACTACTGAACTGATTTTAATGAAATAACTATGGGATCAATATGAAAGTAAGTAAATCTTTTAAATATTTTTCCAAATTGGTTAATAGATTGATGGATTTATGCGGTAGAAACATAAATATTGTAAAACATAAATGTTGTATTTTACGACAGAATGGAGAACCTCCTCCTTTTTTGATTTCTGTTGAAAATTGAATTTAAACTTATATTCAGTGAACTACTAAAGTGTTATTAAAATCTTATCGAAAAAAAACAATAAATTCACAGCATATTCTTAGATATTGTGCCGCTGTCAGAATATAATAGCTTTGATATACAAAAAAGGCCAATATCAACAAAGACATAAAACACAAAATGCCACTTTTTAAATGACAAGGGTTTTTTTACGACGACCAATTCAGTTATTCAAGACCGCTCCATAGCCGAACTATATGTGGAGCGTTTCCCGTCGGCCGCCATAGTTTTTTGATTCAGTCAGTTTTATGTCGTAAAATTGACACATTTGATGAAACGTAACACGTCCTTCGCTCGTTACTAAATCAAAAAAAGACAGCAGCCGATAGGAAATGCTTCGCACAAGGTTCAGTTACGGATCGGTCTTGAATAACTGAATAGCCCCCCTGTACTGAAATGGAATTTCAATGTATTTTTATGTATGAAAATACAAATAGAAAAGAAAGACCTATAGAAAAAAGTTAGGTAAGAAAAACGGCAAAAAGTGATCAGATATTCGTGTTTAAAATTCGATACACGTAGAAGGCCGGAAACTCTCGCTGGAGTAATGGTATACGCAGCCAGTAAACGAAGGAAATAATCGATTCGAGAATTCGGTGTAATATTTAGGTAACTTCGACTTATAGCTAAGCTATGGGGTACAATATGGAGTGGTGGATATTCTAATAATTATTATGTACATGGGGTACAATATGTAATGTACAATATGTAAACATGTAATGGGGTACAATATGGAGTGGTGGATATTCTAAAAATATTAGTTTAAAAGACTGAAAAACCGATTTCAGAATGCGCAATTTTGTTTTTATACTTAAACTAAACTAATGAACCGATTTTGATGAAATTTCTATGGGACTAATCTGAAAGTATATTTTTCCCTAGGACCTAGAATGGAGTTGGGCAGCACATGGGGCTAAATACGACAATGGCAGATGAGTATTGTCTCAAAAAATCTGACTTAGTATATGTAGAAAAATGCAAATTGCATAAAATCACGCTTATTTTGCCTTATTTTGGCCAGAGCATCATAGACCATGAGGCATGAGGTTTAACGCCACATTTGACCATGGTTAGAGGGTTAGAGGATGTTAGAGGATATTAGAGGGTAAGATGTGCAACATATAAGCTTGCAGTGACAGGGGGTTAGCCCATCGCTTATGTGAACGTCAATTTCACTAAGTCCCTTAACTGACTTTTACAGTGTACCCGGGAAGATAAGCAGCTGGTACATTATACTTATTCTTTTTCTCCCAGTCAGAAGTGTGTGCAAAAAATTCAAATGTGTGCTACTACACCTCCGCAATAATATCAGACTTATGTCCTTACTACATATATAGCTGTCCTTACGTCACTGATTTAGCCTTCGGGTGAATAAATAATCAAAGTGTACTGTGATAACTAAGTGAAACCCCAGATAGCTGAAATGATGATGAATGGGTTTATTTACAATATATTTTGTAGGGCTACTATTGTAATTACATTGCTATTGTATTTCTTCTAGTTATTTCTAGCTATATATTTTTTTTAATATAAGGTGAATTGGTGTTGTAAATCTACAAAGATTATAGCGGGTTGCAGGCCAAGAGCTAAGCTAAGTTAGTTTAGTTTAGCTCGCATAGCTGACGCAGTTTTTCATACTTGTGTGTAGACTGCAATCTATGCAAACTAAGCTATGTGATATGAAAAACTGCCAGCTATGCGAGCTAAATTAAACTAACTTAGCTTAGCTCTTGGTCTGCAACCCGCTTATAGAGGTTCTGTGCTGCAGCTGAGATTGCTATTCTCAGTCAATAGATATTTTATCACCTATCACAGGCGTCTTCATTCTGATGTACGCGAGAGTAACACAAACTATGTTGTATGCAGAATTGATATATCTAACATATTTATAAGCTCGGGCACTGAGACCCAATTATCATGTTAGAATTTTTCGAACATGTTTTTATGATTACTATTATTTTTATCATGTTATTACCAAACTGTAGTGCTAATTGGAGGGATTTATATTGCGATTTGGCCGCCAGGTTCGATGACAAAAGATTTTCCCGAAATAAGTTCTAAAGAGAGATATATCGATGGATAAAGGCTGTTGTCGTTAATTTTTTACGGTAACTGGATAAATGCCTTTCTTCATTGTGGTTTTAAATTCTCCGAAAATAAGTTCTAAGTGTAATGAAGGAAAGTGTTTCTAGAGAAACGGTTGTTGTTTTTGTTGAGGTTTTACGGTAACTGGATACAAGCTCTTAATGCCTTTTCTACATTGCACTCTTTATTTTTCCAAACACCCGATAAAACCATGGGTTGGGTAGGATTGCTAGGTTCTAGTAAAAGATCCAGTATTTATTGGCTTGACTACCCCTCCTGTTTGGGTTACCAAAGAACGTCGCATTTGGTTTCAAGCATTTTTTTCGGAAATCTAACAAGTTTTAAGACCAATACTTTATCACTGTTATACCTTTCGTAAATACTGTTCTTAGTCCATTTTTCATCTTCAAAACACTTTTATTCTATTTTTAAATGCTTCATCACGTAACGACCGATACGGGTTTTATTGACCCAACTATTTTTTTTAAACCAACTTTTTTTTTTTTTTTTGGTAATAGCTTTATATAAGTCAATTGATTTAATCGTCCGCCCGAATAAGGAAATAGTATTCGCTTTGTTATGTGAATAAACCAGCGGAGGCTCGACCGGTGCCAGCCTGCGACTGAAATATACCATGCATCGATCAGGAACACGTCAGTTAAAATTATAATGGCAATGAGCAAGGCCAAGTATCGTACCAGTCATCCCCAGTCATGAAATAATTGTTGCATCGGTTATTTTTATTTATCTTTCCTCATGGGAGGAATGTGGTCACTCACGTTGTGTGCGTTTGCCAGTGTGAATTATTCTTCATTTTTAAGTTCAAACTTTTTTAAATATTTCTCCTATCTAAATAAACAAATTCATTTCTCTAATATCCCTAACCGATGATTTTGTATGCTTAAAAAGTTGTGATGCGCGAGAGAGATAGCTGCGCGCGTTGATCCCAATCTTAAAGGAATCTTAATTTCACTAAATTTTGACAGCAACTTGGTAGTATACACGTTCACCACATTACTTCAAATTCTCACATGCGTCGAACAAAACACCACCACATTTAATACAACTTAGGTATATCTTTTTCGAATATTAATAAATTCGAAAATAAAAAAAAATATTTGGGTTTTGGAAAATAAAATTAAATGGTGGGAAGTCTTTTTTCTCAAGTTTCGATAGACTCAGTTACTGTAGCCATTTACCGTAGCGCCAGTCATTACAATTATTGATATCAAGATCTTTAAATCATTAAGACTCCGACCCTGACCCTGTAGGTACTTATTATTTTCCCTTCCATACATTTTTCGTCTAGTATTAAACGGAGTTTGTGCTACTTAATAGAAGTTAAGGGGCAGGAGTTATGCTAGTGCGTAGAAATATACACTACTTAGGTAATACAAATTTCTAGATAATTTTATGTGACTAAATTAATCACAATAGGTATATTATTAAGTGACTACTGACAACTCCTCAAATAAGAAAAAGTTTTATCAAAAGTTGCTTCATCTTACAACATCGCATACAAACACAAAACTAGATACGTACTTGATTATCTATTTTTTGCAAGAATTTAAACCGTCATCAGTGTTTTCAAAACTGTTACAAGCACGAGAAATAGGAATGCGTGCCAAATTGCGCAAACACAAGTGCAATATTTTAATCATACTCAGGAAGGATTGCATTATTACGTCAAACAAGAAGACTGTGCCACAAATAGAGGTGAGTCAAGGCTGGGGTTGCCATCATTTTCCCCATTCAAAAGATAAACGAAGTTTCAAAAATACGATTGAGTTGAATGTTTTCATTATTGGACACCCTCTCGTATCCAATAATGCAAACATTAATGAATAAAACAATTTCCTATTGCTAGTTAGTATAAATGTCTAGTACATATATGTATTTTTAAGAAAACATGTAAATCTAAGAAAATAAATGAATATCGAGAATAATAATTATGTATTTAAAAATACTATAATGTGGAAAATAGGATATGTATTTTATCTAAAAAACTGTTACAACTGCACGGTGGAATATTGGGCGACGTATTTGTTTTATGACAAGTTTATATATATTTTTATTTGTAGATAAATAATATTTTCGTTCTCTTTTAGTTTTAAGTGTTTTTATAGTTTTATGTAAATAATATATCAATATAATTTTAAGTATAGTATAAAGTTATTTGTATGATTAATAAATCTACCAAATTTTATCTAAAGTACGGGATATGGTTTTTCCTGCCGAGAATTACGATTGATACGTACTATACTGGAGAGATATCTTCATCGCATTCACTATTTTCCTGAAAACTACAATCTTAGATCTTTTCAAGGCTAAAGCAAATAGATGTCTTCAAGATCGGTGAGCTCCATCCTCAGCTACATCGTCGCTTATTATCAAATTCAAATTCGTTTATTACATAAAACATGGGTGCAGCAAGATATAATACAATGTTTTTGCTTTTAAGTTAATCCGCCATGCTTTTGCCTATGTATAGTGTACCTACCTATATGTACATATGTGCAATTTAATTTATCATCAAATGAGTTAGTGGTAAAACGTAGATTTAATTCGTTAAAAAATAAAGGATATCCTACGAAATACGGTACGATTGGCCACACTACTCAAGTCAAACAATTGGGCGTCTGCCTGCGACAAAAATAAGTCAGATCGATCCCTAGTACGGCTGGTGTATCCTAATAAACCTGCTCAATTATGCAGACAGACGAAACAGGAGATTGTTTTCCCATGTCTTTTTAGCAACGAAAGAGTTTAGATTTTTTAAATTTTAGCAATCCAAGGGAGTTAAGGAAGTATTTGCGTCGTAAAAAAATAGCGTTGTACCGAAATGTTACATAGCAAATATGTATATCGTAAAGTATAATTTAGTTAATATTCTTTCAAACGAAATATAATAAATAGCAACGCTGACAAAATTCGTTAAACGCAGGCCCGGTTTCTCCCTTTTCCAGTTTTCCGGGCAACTTTTCGCTTTACATTGGCTTGTATTATTCACTAATCTTAGAATAGAATAGAATAGAATAGAATAGAATAGAATAGAATAGAATAGAATAGAATAGAATAGAATAGAATAGAATAGAATAGAATAGAATAGAATAGAATAGAATAGAATAGAATAGAATAGAATAGAATAGAATAGAATAGAATAGAATAGAATAGAATAGAATAGAATAGAATAGAATAGAATAGAATAGAATAGAATAGAATAGAATAGAATAGAATAGAATAGAATAGAATAGAATAGAATAGAATAGAATAGAATAGAATAGAATAGAATAGAATAGAATAGAATAGAATAGAATAGAATAGAATAGAATAGAATAGAATAGAATAGAATAGAATAGAATAGAATAGAATAGAATAGAATAGAATAGAATAGAATAGAATAGAATAGAATAGAATAGAATAGAATAGAATAGAATAGAATAGAATAGAATAGAATAGAATAGAATAGAATAGAATAGAATAGAATAGAATAGAATAGAATAGAATAGAATAGAATAGAATAGAATAGAATAGAATAGAATAGAATAGAATAGAATAGAATAGAATAGAATAGAATAGAATAGAATAGAATAGAATAGAATAGAATAGAATAGAATAGAATAGAATAGAATAGAATAGAATAGAATAGAATAGAATAGAATAGAATAGAATAGAATAGAATAGAATAGAATAGAATAGAATAGAATAGAATAGAATAGAATAGAATAGAATAGAATAGAATAGAATAGAATAGAATAGAATAGAATAGAATAGAATAGAATAGAATAGAATAGAATAGAATAGAATAGAATAGAATAGAATAGAATAGAATAGAATAGAATAGAATAGAATAGAATAGAATAGAATAGAATAGAATAGAATAGAATAGAATAGAATAGAATAGAATAGAATAGAATAGAATAGAATAGAATAGAATAGAATAGAATAGAATAGAATAGAATAGAATAGAATAGAATAGAATAGAATAGAATAGAATAGAATAGAATAGAATAGAATAGAATAGAATAGAATAGAATAGAATAGAATAGAATAGAATAGAATAGAATAGAATAGAATAGAATAGAATAGAATAGAATAGAATAGAATAGAATAGAATAGAATAGAATAGAATAGAATAGAATAGAATAGAATAGAATAGAATAGAATAGAATAGAATAGAATAGAATAGAATAGAATAGAATAGAATAGAATAGAATAGAATAGAATAGAATAGAATAGAATAGAATAGAATAGAATAGATTATCGTTTATTGTATAAAAGTCACATTCATAATAATTTTAATAAATTGATATTACGAACGTTTCTAATATGGACTCGAATGTTGACTGACTGATCGTTATAAAATTTAGTACAGAGATAGCTGTGAATCAGGACATAGGGTACTTATCATCATCATCATGGTTTTTCATAACTGAGCGGGTGATACCGCAGGGCGCGACTGGTTTATAAATCAGGATTATTGTGAATCTGTTTTTAGCTTGTTTCCTATCATAATTCCCAAAAATCCTTCAAGATGTATTATATGTGTTCTGCTCTATGCAAATGGATTTATTTAGGCTATCTTGACTTTTATGTACATTTCTCGAAAAACCTAACGCTCTTTCTTGCGCAGTCGGATAAAAACACACATTTTGTCGCCAAAATGTACCATTTTAAATACTTAAATTTGCGCAGTAAAAACAAATCTTCCAAACATCAGTCCACGCGTTTGGTCTAGTCTAGAGTACAAAAGAAACTACATCTTTTGCGTCGCGCAGTCAGGTACCGAAAAAAAACTAGGTTAAAAAAACCGATAATAAAACAGAATAACAATTAGAAAACCCAGCTATAATCAAATTATACCATTATACATATAATATACGTAGGCTAGCGTGTGGGTGGCGGATCGATGTCGGACGTGACACAGGCCAGATGTTCTAATTGACCTCCTCAATAATGCACAAGGGAACCCAACTTACGAGTACCTACCACCAGGATATTAGACGGTAGGTAGCCTATCTATGAACCGAAATACTTTTATTCGAATTCTGTTAAATCGAATCCGCTACATAGGTCTCAAAACTCGTCTGTCTTCTACACTCTGGGTTCTCACCCCATTTTGTGCAGGTGTTTGTGTGACCGTCAACTCACCTGGTGTTAAGCGACAGTTACGGTCTACGATGGAGCGCGCTTGCCTAGAAGAAAACTATTCTCGCGATTTGAAGTCACCTAGATTATATCTATTCGGAAAGACCCATTCAGTAAGCGTATTCCACATTTTGGTGGTACCCACAATAAGTTTGTTACCCTTAAGTTTCAACAAGAATAATATTACTAGATTTAAGTATTTTGTTTGAACACTTCAGAATAGATTTCAATCTATTCTCAAAGGTTTGGTTTATCAGACGAGTTGTCAAATGAGATTTCGGGATTTTGAGAGTGTCTTTTAACACAAATATCGTTTTCATGGAAATGATATTCGATATTTCGTATAGATAGGAACAACATACTGCGAATTACTCATTTGTGCTGAGTAATTTCTTTTTGATTAGTTTGGACCTTCGAACCTTGGCGAAATAGATGGATTGGATCAAAGTTTGGATATTGATACAGTAATAAGTAAGTGTGCTAACAGAAATGTGATTTCTTATATTATAAATCTTATTCTTAAAAAATAAATGAAAAATAGAGGTGACGGTTACACTGATGGTCATACATCTGTAACAATTTGAGTTATCATTAATACTTTGACATAGATTTAAGTTTATGTACGTATCCTCGCTATTTCTGCGGTTCAGAGAACAAGAAAAGATCCAAAAGAAAGACGATTTTGTATCGAAATTAGACCACACAGGTTCAGTACACGTTATTTAGTCTAGTAAAAATAAATCCGTTTGTATGGAGCAGATCCCAGTATTTGCAGTAGGAGGGATTCTTTGAAATTATGATAGCAAAATAACTAAAAATCATAGATCTACAATAATCCCCGATTTATAATACATATTTACTTAGTAATTAGCAACAAAATATGTTTTATTTGATTTTAACTATTGTAGGTTTAATATAACATACGATTTTTATGTGATTCGATAGCATTAATTTCTGTTTATCAGAAATGACAAGAATTTCCAAAAAATCTATTGAAGGTTTTTAATAATTCAGTAAAAACACAAAATCTCGCGGATGAATACACAAGTACATAGGTATATATAAGTAAGTATTTAAAAACCGCAGCGCGAAGCGGCGGCGGCCGGCCGACGCGGCGGCGAGGTGGTGCGCGGGGCAGGGGAGGCCGGCCGGCCACCTCATCCTCGCGTTTATTTCAATTTCGCATTTTGACATTTTTACGCAACTGCTCAAGAAGAAGGATAAGTTTTAACTGTTTTATCTGCTTATTACATACTCGTAGTCGTCGATACCGTATTATTAATTTCCTATGCAGAAAATAATGGAAAGAAAATTTGTCTATTTTTCGTAGGACAGACAGGCAGTTATTAAACACACGTTTATTGTTGCGTAATTACTTATCAAGTATAATGAGTAGATTTAATAACCCCCTCCTTTTATGAAGTCAGTAAAAAATAAAAGAACAACTACATGCTAAGCTGATTTAAAAAGTTTTAATATGATCCATCGTTCAACTTATGATAGTCACAGTAAAAAAATAAGTATTTTTTATAAACCAGATATTTTTTACTTATACAGGCACAAAACGATGTATGTGTACAAGATAATATTAGTTAAGTACATATATTGGACGTAGGTAGTATAAAAACACAAACATACACGCTCGAAAAATAACTCCTACTCTTTTTCGTAGGTGAGCAATTAAGACCTTGGTATGATCTTCATTTGTATTACTAAATACGTAGAAATTAGAACAGTGCATAAAAGACAGAGGTGCAACCCGCGGGATTTGAACCCAGGAGGACCTGCGGATCGCAAGTCAGACGGTCTCCCGACTAGGCTGCCGAAAACTTGAATTATAATTTTATCATTTAATATTTTGGAGTCAGTTTTGTCAGTTTTTGGGGTTCCGTAGTAATTACGAGGAACCCTTATAATTTCGGCATGTCCATCTATCCGTCTCAGTGATCGGGAAATCGAGGCACCCTTATTTCATAGGTTTTTTTCTAAAATTCGGATTTTGGTTGTTTAAAGTATGTAACTTTGTTAAAACTAGCATTTTATTGGATGATTTACTAATATAAATTGTTTTATTACGCTTAATCAATGTAAAAAATGACCTTGAATATTTCAAATGTATGGAAATTAAAATTATTTTCTCAATAACTTTTTTGTTTCTGAAGATGTAAATCTGAAACATTCAGATATTAATGACTAAGTACTTATGCAGCTATAGTAGGTTTGGACTTAACTTATGACGTCCCCGTTCAAAATATATAAAGGATTGAAAAGTTCAAATTTTAAAGAAATTAAAAAACCACGTCATCAAGATATTATATGTTATATATACTTAAAATGTAACTTTTTCGTTCTTTTTCTTACAAAGTTTTCTTACAGTCGTTATTTTCTTTACTCTTAAGTGAAATAAATCTTCATTTAATCGAAAATATCTAATGAAATAAGCATAAACGTGAACTTTCATAGCTGAAATATGTGACTTTCAGAATGATAATTATATCTTGACGACATGGTTTTAACATTTCTTTAAAATTTGAACTTTTCAATCCTTTATATCTTTGAACAGGGACGAGATAAGTTTAGGTGAAAGTTAGTATGGATGCGTCAGCAATCTTTTAATGCCTAAAGGTTTTAGCTTCTAAGTTATATGCTAAATCAGCCGAATAGTCAGATATCTCAAATATTAAAGTTCATGCTTATGCTTATTTCATTAGATATTTTCAAATAAATGAATATATTATTATTTTAACTTAATGTTAAAAATATGAAAGTTCTTCAGCGATTGTGATAAAAAAAGATCGATTAAATTACATTTTAATGTAATTACCTATAGCTAGATCAAATTTTCGCCAAAATTTGCTTTTCAATCATTCATATCATTTGATAGGGGACACCTTAAGTTAAGCCCAAATCTAGTATAGCTGCATAAGCACTTCGTTATTAATCTCTGAATGTTTCAGATTTACATCTTTAGAAACAAAAAAGATATTGGGAAAATAATTTTCATTTCCATACATTTGAAATATTCAAGGTCATTGTTTACATTGGTCAAGCATAATAAAAGGATGTATATTAGTAAATTATCCAATAGAATGCTAGTTTTAACAAAGTTACATACTTTTAAACAACCAAAATCCGAATTTTAGAAAAAAAAATACTATGAAAGGTCGTCTCGATTTCCCGATCACTGTGTGTCTGTCTGTCTGTCGGTACGTCACAGCCATTTTACTCGGAATCTATAAGCTCTACATACAGATATTTAGCATGAAGGTAAATCACTACAAAATACCGTAGTCAAATTATCAAAAAAATAAAAATAGGGGTACTCCATACAAGTAAAGAAGGGATGGTTTTTTTTTCAATCCCTCCCCATAGTGTAGGGTATCGTTGAATAGCTCTCTTAAAATAAAACTAGGTTTCGATTTTAGTTCTACAACTTTTTGAGATACAGCGATAAATATATAAAACACTTAAATCATTATAGTACTGAGGATATTGACCTTTTCGCAAAATAGTAAAAAAAAAAATATTCGTAAATATTCAATATTATTTTTCCGTCAGTAGGTCAAAAATGTACTTTAACATCATAATTTATTGCATAAACCGATCCAGCGCCATCGCTACGCGCATGCGCACAGCTCCCCATTGCGACAGTCGGTAGCGCGCGGAAATTCAAATATATAATTAATGTAAAAAACTCGTTTTATCTATGTTTTTACAAAATGACCCCGGTGATTATAAATTAAGTATATCCTTAAGTATATGTAATTCTTAATTATCAACCAATATGAATGTTTTGTTTAACTATAAACTTGAAAAGCACAACTTTAGGTATTTCCATGGTTTTTCTCAAGTTCTTCACATCTCATAACTATGACATTGTGACAAATGTACTTCAAAACACCGATACTATCACATAAATAACAATTTTTTATTATTGCATTTTATGAGGTCAAAATTAAATTTTTACTGGACTATATTTAGCTATAATACAGATCTAGCCTGCGAGGATGTTTTGCTACGTCAGTTTCGTAGGAAAACCGTTGCTATTTTGTTACAGTGATATTTTTAACCGACTTCGAAAAAGGAGGAGGTTATCAATTCGTACCGTACATTTTTTTGATCTTATTTTTAATAGAATTCAAAAGAGGAGATTATCAATTTTGATTTGTATGTATGTAATATTGTTAGAATTGCACAATTTTCATATATGTTATTTTATCTATGCTTCTAAGCACGTGTGCCAAATTTCATAAGTGTATGTTTGTATGTGTGTTTGTCCACGTAATATGCGAAAACAAGAAGTCGTTTTACAATTACGTTTTTTTTTTAAATTACTTTTATTATAATTTATTTCTAGGTTATCCTTTTTATCCGACTGCGTAAAAAGGAAACCAACTGCCAAAAACAACCCGTTTTTCGAGAGTATATATTATGTATGTATGTGGCTATGTGTGTATGTTTTTATATTACTTCCTACACACAAAACGGCTTAACCGATATTAACGTGCGAGCTGTATCAGATTTGTCTTTACTACGTGAGTGTCACAGCCTATATATTTTGTAATAATAATACACGACTCGCACTAAAAATAAAAAACCGCTTTTTCGTAACTTCCAACGATGTTTTTCGTAATAATTAAGTGATTTTACTAGAATTATTCTAATGAATTCGCATTTATAATTTTGCGCATACTTTCTCATAAAAAAACGTGGACTCAACAGAGTATCAAGCAATCGTAATGATAGTAAGTAAGACTGCAAAAATCGCTTTTCTGCAGTCGGGTATTTTGTTTTTCGTTTAATAGAGAGATACTTTTTATTGTTTACAAATATAAATCGCGTCTGACCGTTTATGACATAAAAATACGATCTATGATGGAGTAGACTATAAAAAAAGGTGGTGGTAGATATGCCATCAGCTCGAACTAAGCGGTTCGCTTCCACTTTCCTAATACGAACTGCTAGAAAATAGAATACCTTACCACTTCTAGGTCTACGTGCTACATCTTCTTACACAGCGTCGCTTTCGATCAGTCTGTCGAGCTGCTGGTCAAACGTAGAGTTAATTTATATAATACGTATATAAAAAGGAAAAAATTATTCAATTGGTTGCCATACAATTTGTAAATAAAACGGACACAAAAAAAGAAAGAAAAAAAAAAACAGATTTGCAGTATAAAATTTCCCCCGCTGTCAAGTTTTAGGTAAAAATAAATAAAGATTATCTGCTAGTTGTTTGTGTGCGTTATTTAAATGGGATTAAAGGTGTCTAGATTAGAGGATTATTAGGATCGATGATGAGTGACGTCACACCATGTAGCTGACGAGCTATCAGTAGGATGATGGAGACACGTGGGGTAAGTACATTATCGTGTACTTACTTCCACTACTATCTATTCTATCGTGTACACGTGTTCGTGTTGTTTTCATCATTTTAGCGACGATTCGTTACAACTCCGATTACATTCATTGAAACAGTGCATATTATAAATGTTTCCAATAATTGTATTATTATTATAATAAAAAATATAGTCTATTAGCCTATGATATCGAGGGAATGAAGTGAAATGTAAAAACGTCTCACTCATCAAAATCGGTCAAGCCGCTTAGGCTGTAGTAGGTAATAAAGAAACATACTTATAACATTTTGTACGCCTAATTGGCACAACATGATTAAGCTACATATACATTTGTTCCATCTTTTTGTGCATATATTGTATAAAAATTCCTCATGTTGTATGCAAATAAAGAATCTATCTATCTTTCAAAAAATAACTCTCCTTCTTGCGTAGTCGGGTAAAAAAAAACCGTTTGCGTATCTAAATCTAGAAGTGATAATATATCGATCGTGAGTTGGTGACGCGACGTGGGGGCTCGACGCTGGGCCGGACTCTAATCAACTGGTTCAATAAACACGATAACACAGGTACACAGTAAGTATTCGTGTCCGTGTTAGGTGTCAGCCAGTGTCTGTTGCGCAATTATTTGCATGACTGACAAATATTGGCACAGTGATAATATCTTAACGTATTAACAAGTTATAAACGGTGATGAATGTGAACAAACGTTAGACTAAGATTCATTATATTATGATAATAGGCAGAAGTAATAAGCTTAGAATGCGAGTCGCCTGTAGCTAAGTGAAGCTACTATTTATATGCCCCTTTAAGGCCTATAAATAAATACATATTTGTGGACACTTCACACAACACCATCTAGCCCAAACTAAGCAAAGCTTGTACTACGGAACTAGATGGCTGATAGATTACATATATATTTTTTTTTGTAAATATATCCATATGATACATAGAAACACTCAGACACAGAACAAACATCCATGCTCATCAGACATATGTTTGCCCTGGGTAGGGATCGAACCCATGACCTACAGCTCAGCAGGCAGACACCAACAACAGACACTACCAACTGAGCCACAAGGTCATTCAAACTATAACGTCACTCTGCCCGTCGCTACACACGACAGCTAAGCAAAATTTGGCAAAATTTCACTTTTTAATACATAAAATAAATACGTCTACTTGAAAAATAATTCGATCAGTCATGTGCATGTCAAGGAAAGTAGTAACAGTATAGTCTTAGTATGAAAACTAACGTGGCTGTTACATATTTTTATTTTGAACCAACGAGTTACTCACGTATATTTTTGCGCCGAATTCTCCGACTATAGTTTCAATCGTATACGGCGGTCTTTTTCAAAGGATTTCTGGTACCAGTACCAGACGAGACGTCCTTCGGAAGATACGTCTGCGCTGCTCCTTTTAAAAAAGACCGCCGTATGCGGTTGAAACTATAGTCGGAGAATTTGGCTCAAAAATAGACGTGAGGAAACCCATTGGTTAAAATAAAAAGTATAGTCTCTTCAGCTAGAGAACTTGAGGTCGTTGCTGTCCTTATTTCATTTTTTTTTTAGTCGAAAGCATAGAATACCACAGTAGTACATACTTAGAGACGTTAGTTCACCTTGTTTACCACAATATAACTATGAGTAAACAGACTCTAAATGCGTAATGGTCATGCACATATTAGGATAGATTTTTGGCATCACCTTTAAACTAAATTTTGAATGAAACTATCACTCTAAGTGTGTGTTACTCTAACATACTAAGTACTTATAACTGTCTAACCTTGAAACTACCTAACCTAACCTCTAAAACTACCTAAATTCATGGTCTGTGATGTCTTGCTCTGTTTACTCCGTATAGGCAAATAAGCGTGATTTTATGTAAGTATGCATATAGGTAAGTACTTGTACTTTGTCATACGATAAGAAGAAACTAAACAACCTTTGAAACAGTGGAATTTACTTAGGAAGCGCTCAGGATCGAGTCGACTATCCTTTCTTGTCATCTTTCCCATTTCGTCAACTTGCCAACTTTATCAACTTGTCTACTTCATCTAGGATCTTGGTGGTTAGGTTGAACTAATTTGATGAACGCCAGTAGAATAGAAAAGTAATAATGTATGGAATTGACATTAGCAAATGAAATGTCACGTGACGGCACGTCACAGTTTCTTAGCATATGAAGCGTAAATTTTTGTAGAAATAGAAGCATTTGCCACATGTCTATGCCCACTGCTCATGTGGCACCATGCTCGCAGGATTACTTCCTACTCGACTAAATTACTAACACAATGTGAAAATACCCCAAGAACTTGATATCATAAACGAGAATTTTCGATGAGTACCGTTAGTTCAAGTTCACTAAAACCGGATAATATTTATGAGTTCAATGAACGTTAAAATCATCACCATTTATATCTTCGTCTGCTACGCACAAGGATAACGACTATGATCATCATCATCGACAGACAGTAAATAAGCGTGAGCTAACAATTTTTCAATTATTTAATTTTAACGCCTAACCTAATTTTGCAGTACCGCAATATTATCTCTGTATCCTTTCGAAGGTGCGTCGGTACTTCACGCCGGAACAGTTGCTTACACTATACCTATCAGGCACAAGTTCGGTCGTGCATAGAGTACTGTTCGCACCTTTGGGACGGATCTGCTAAGTACCAGCTCGACGCGTTAGAGACCATTGATAGGCGTGCTAAGAGGCTCATTTGTGACGATTCCCTTGTTCGGACTAAACTCCAAAGTCTGGAGCATCGTCGCAAAGTTGCCAGTTTATCGGTTTTTTATCGTATACATTTCGGTGAGTGTGAGTCTGCTTTGCATGGTCTCATTCCCCCATGCCCTTTTTTCTATCGGACAGTAAGAAGCACGAAAAAGCGACATCGTTACATGGCTGATATTCCGAAAACACGTACGAAACGCTTTGGATCCACTTGCATTGTGCGTACCGCCAAAATGTGGAATGCGCTTCCTGAATGGGTCTTTCCGAATAGATATAATCTAAGTGTCTTCAAATCGCGAGTGAATAGGTTTCTTCTAGGCAAGCGCGCTCCATCGTAGACCGTAACTGTCGCTTAACACCAGGTGAGTTGACGGTCAAGCGCAAGCCTATCATCGAATAAAAAAATTATGTGGAGCCGAATAAGAGGTGAAACCCATGCGCCCTACAGTTACTGGGTTTCACCTCTTTCTTTAATGAATGCGCTTTGTACGTGCGGTCGATAAAACTAGAACAAAATAATATCAATTTTTAGAGGCGATGATTCAATCTACTCCAACTAATAAAACTGTATTTAGTAAAATTTGCTTAAGGTAAGTAACTAGGTAAGCCATGGTGTCGGAGTCATATCTGAGTCTATGAGTAAGTACCGAAGCCTCAGGCTGTGCGTGATACTAGTACTTGGTCAGCTTTATTCAATAAAAAGTAAACACCACCAGTAAATGTATTTCTCAAACATTTTCACCTTTCCCCAAAAATGTTCTTCTGAGCACGTAACATGAGAATTGCTTTCGTTTTCTTCAACAATGTGCTGGAAATTGAGTGAAGTGAACCAAATAAAACGTAGAAAATATACAAAAGTAAACCTTCGAGCTACAAGACGTACCTATATAGATATGTTTGTATTGATGTATAAGAATGTTGCGTGGGGCACGACATGAATACGAATAGGTATATTGGCTCAGACCGTATTTTAATTTTATGTTGGATAAATAAGTGGACAAAAGCGTGTGGAGACACGTATATGGTAGGGTTTCGTAGCTAATACTATTTATTTATACAAAATCTTTCAGAAACTTACAATCTAAACTCTAAACCAAAACATTTCTGAAGCATTTAGATTACATTTTACTTACGAGTAAATACATAGTTCAGGCAGGAGTGGTATACAATTATGCATTATCATTTTAATATTATTGCAAAATAAATCAATGTCTGTTTGGCGGATAGTCAGAGCTATTATCTAGAAGCAGGCCACTTGACGAGCAGGTATTGCTTGTTACGACTACATTGAATAAAGATCAATGACTTTTGCACAACAACGAATTAATTATTGTTTTAATATTTATCGGTATATCTCGAAAAGTTGTAAACATAAAATGTTCAAAATAATTTTCATTAAATATTTTGGTATGGTGTATTTGTATGGCTAATTATAATATTCTAGGTCTTATAGCTTAAAAATCACGTGGAGCGAGGAGGGCACGAAGTTCAGTTTTAGTAGTAAAATGGCTGTCATACGGATAGACAGAGGGAGGGATGGTTTCCTCGTAGTACTACGGAATCTTAAAAATAGCTATACTTTATACATATGTAGTGCAGTGTTTATTAGATTTCGAGGGTTTATTCTGAATATTATTTCGAGTACATTTGTTATTTTGTAAAATTATGTTGCTCGCTGGTACCGTCATCAATTGACAACGAACCGATCGGTTGGACTCAGCCATTCAGCCATTTTACGAAATTTTCGTAATAGTCCAATCCAAATATTACTTGTTGGGACAAGGGTGAGACCCTTTAACCCTGCAGTGAGTTCTGATAAGATTTATTAGTGAAATATAGGAACAGATGAAAAAAAAAACTGGAATTTTTCAAAGACTAAAAAACTTTTTTTTTAAATTATTTTTTTCTTTTTGTAAAATTCAGATTATGATTTTACCAAGAAACTATCGAATCGAATGATGATGTGTATTGAAACTTATTTACACACACAACGGACTCTGTCTGTTTCCACTAACATAAATATAAACAAGGCTGTGGTTTCCCCCAAAAGTGTACCGTTGCGGTAAAAGCTTCCGGCCAAGCGTTGAAGAAATATTGACCTGCAGGAAATGGCTCTTACGAAACATTAATTGACATTATTTTTCGGGAACAAATACATCGTTTAGCAATTGTGACGTCATACTGAATTTATTGTTGACATTAATCTTATGCTGGCGGGGTCTAAGCGGGATAAATGGTTAAGAATATTCCAATATAACCTATTTTGTACATATATTTTTACTAACTGCGACCCGCACTCGTGTCACTCGCTTATATAAGTATAGAAAAGAAAAACGACTAAGAGGATAAAATATAGCTTATGTCCTTGTCCTAAAAAATATTATGTGCCAAATTTCATAACGATTCGTTCAGCCGTTTAGCTGTAAAGAAGAAACATACAGACAGAGAGACAGACGACAGACATGTAATAACATGTAATTTAATGTTGTAACCAATAGTTTAATTTTCTCATTTTCAGTTAACAGTTAAGTGACTGTAGCGTGCGCAGTAATTATTTCAGCTTCGGACCTCAAGAAACAGGCTTTGGTGAATTTGAGGTCTACCGTCAACCCCAGTAATTTATAAGATTTCGTTAATTGAGTTTTTTTTTGTTAGTCACTTTCGTTTTGATAATATTAGGATGACCATTAATTTATCAAAAGATAAGTAAAGACAAATGTAAATCTCACATAATTAAAATTGAATTAACACTACAGGAGCAAATGTAGAAGTACTTACATAATATGACCAGCAAAAAATGAAATTACATTGCCGCAGAACATTCATAGAGCAACTCTTACTACGACGCAATAAATCGCAAAATATCATCGCACAGGCGTTTAGTGCCTTCTCTTATTAACTTACATTACATAAAGACATATAGTGCATATCGTTTAGCTCTTATCTCTTGTGGCGCGCAGCAAAGTACTGAAGTTTCCAGCTCAGCTGGCAGGTAATTGTTACATTACACGGATTACACATTACTAAACGAGCTATGGAGAGGGCTATGCTCAGTCTCTCTGCGAGATCGAAACAGGAATGAAGAGATCCGTAGACGCAGAAATGTCATCGACATGGAACAGCGGATTAGCAAGTTAAAGTTGCAGTAGGCAAAGCACATATCACGTTGAACTGAGGGCCCCAACCCCATCAGGGCTTAAAAATTCTCGAGTAGAGACCACGCACCGGAAAGCGCAGCGTAGGGAGACCAGTCACAAGATGGACAGAAGGTCTCATGCAATTGGTAGGAAAACGTTGGATGCAAGCCGCTTCCAAACGGTCTTGTTGGACTTCTTATGGTTGAGATGATTTTAATGACATAAATTGCAGAGCATGAGTCTCGCCTGACGTGGTGATAGTAACACCAAATCAATCTATGAACTTTTGATAGGTGTAGTAGTGTGCTATTGTTCTCGTTGTTTCATTACTTGGGTGAAACCTAGGTACTTACTCCAAACGTGTACACTCCAGCCGTGGTGTTTTTCCTCCTCCGGAGCTTCCGGCGTCAGCATTTGCCCTTCCACTGCCTCCGACTCTGGCAACGTTCGCCACCGTTTCAGCAGCTCCTTAGTCCGGTCCTTGGTCTTGTCACATGCTTGCTTCCAGTTCGTAAAGTACTTTCTCGAGACCTTGGGCGAGCCTAGTGATGTCGATTTTGAGTCTTGTCTGTGAAGAAATAAGGATTATTATTGATCGGCGGAAAATGTTACGCATTCCATGGACTGCGTGTGAAACCTACCAATCGTGTAATTAGTTGATAATATGCTTCGAAATGTGGTAAACATGTATTTTCATGTTGCCATCTAAACTCAATAGAAGCTTTTAGTATACTCACTTTACTGAGGCATGACTAGATCTTGAAGAAACTTGAACGTTTTTTTTAATACTTGACACAGTGATATGCGCTAATTGCTCGGGTCCAATATAAACATATTGATTTTTTGAGTTTCATTATCTGTTCCCAAGTGAAATGAGATTTTTGTAATTAAATGCAAACATTTCAGGAAAAGAAGGACATAAAATTCTTTCAAATGTCAAACTTACTTGTCCCGCACCCTGCCTCTCGAGTTAAGACCTGGATACTACACACAGGTAAGCGAAGTACAGGAAGACCAGTCACAGGTGGAAAGAAGACCTCATACACGAGGCAAGAAGAAGCTGGATGCAAACCGCTTCCAACCGGTTTTTTTTATCAGTGGGGGAGACCTATGTTTAGGATGTAGTTTTTTTGTGGCTGAGATGATTGCCTCTCCATAACTACTCCGATCACAGAACTATAATAAGGTTAGACAACGTGGTTAAAATTGAAAACTAGCTCGGCTATCGCCTGAATAACATCTTTATATAAAAATAAATACTTAACAGTGGCTGAATTTTTACATCATTTCAGTGTTTTCATCTCAAACATAAGGTAAGTAAGTGATACGTCCTTTTCCATGCTTTCCATGACAGCAATCCATTATTCATTACGTCACAGTTCAGTATTATTACACAGCCCTCAAAGCTAACTCCATCCCATCCGCGGGACGGACCACGAGTTAACTATTCATGCAGTCTCCCAGGAATAGTGTGGAATAGACCGCGCCTCGCATATTTGGACTAGATTACGGTACATTCGCGCCTGGTTTCACGGCTTTACGAAATATGTACTTGTGTGAACAATGGAAATTAATTCCGCCTAACTATCACTATGATGAACATATAGTATGTAGCAGTTCTGCGATGTGTAGACTTCGCGGACAAAGTTTTTGTTGAGTTTTATAACTTCACTTTCTATGATTATGTATATTTTGATATGTATAAATATACTAGGGTTGCTCCTATTCATGCGCAAATCTATCTAAGAAAATAAATATCCGAGACCGTGTCTAGACGACACGGTAAGATTCCAAGGAGAATACTTTAATTATAAAGCGTATAAATACAAAAATTCGTAACAAGCTTCGAAAAAAAATTACACACTATGTGGTGTACATTTTGTATAATATTGTTCGGACACTGATGAATTGACCCTTTATTACGATTGACTGAAATGGAGAATCAATTGCATGTTTTTAACCCGCGATCCAAAAAGAGGGGTGTTATAAGTTTGACGTGTGGATTTGTGTGTCTGTGTATCTGCGTATCTGTATATCTGTGTGTCTGTCTGTGGCATCGCAGCGATCTAACGGATGGATCAACTTTGATCTAGTTTTTTTTTTGTTTGAAAGAAGATTTCATCGAGAGCGTTCTTAGCTGTATGTTTCATCAATATCGGTTCAGCTGTTTCTTTGTCGGAAGTTTTGAGTTTTCTAAATTTATACTTGATATATCTATGTGTCAAGCAAGTGCGTACAAAAATATACAATCTAAATATACTGAACCAAAATATTGAATAAAAAGCAAATAGATTACCCCAGACCGCTAAAGGCCTAAAGATAATCCAATTGCTCAAACCCAGTTGTAGCGTACCCAGCATGCTGCCAGAATTGCTACGTTGAATGGTAATGCCTAAGCGTTGGGCCAGATACGCACCAGCATTTCGGTCCGTGTCGGGTCGATCAAGCGGTCAGGGAAATATTTGAAAATGAGTTCCCATCCCCCACGGACTCAAAGCCAACGACTCAAATATGGTAACCTCTATAGAATTATACATATAATATGTCACGTATATTTTGGTATATTAATTGTACAAGTAGTTGTATTATAATAGAAGCAAAATAGCCAACAGCTATGCTTAGTTTGGGCTATATGGTGTTGTATTAACATGTTAAATTTATTAAAAAAATAATTTACTACATATTTTTAAGTTTTAATAATAGCTTAAGGAAATAATTATGGATTAATACTATATAATTATTATTGTTTTAGCCACGTAATGGTAGCGATTAAGTTATTTGTCGAGTTCGTGACTTGGGGCCGTTGTAGCTTTGTTTAGAATTCTTGATCGTTTCGAATAGTTAACATTTGTTGGTATAGTTATGTAGAGTTATACGACTATAGTTCGATGGCTTAGCAAATCTGAAGTTTAAGGATCAAAATCTTAAGAGTCATGGCGCAATGTATTTAAGCTTATCTTGACACTTCAAGTTGCGATGCATTAATTTACAATAAACTAAGAGCGGACCGTATGTTTACCCACCTTATCGGGTAACAAGATGTGAGCTATCTAGAATGACGCACATTAGTAATGTGTCTCTAAATGTACGGGGTTGCCTAGGCTAATCCTGGAGTGTTTATGCAAGCCTGAACTTCTACCTGTAATTCCAACAAAGTGACTCACCTTTCAAACGTATCTTTCGAGCCGTCACTAGCCTTCGAGAGTTTCCGTTCCCTCCTTAAGGAGCCGTCATCGCTGGGCGACTTCTCCGGTGGCAGCCGGAGCTCCTTCTCCGACCTGGTGCTGGTTCTGGAGCGCCGGTCGTCGTCGCCAGTGTCTCGCTTGGCCTTCACTGGCGACAGGCTACCGGGCTTGTCCGTCTTCTTCACCTCCATATTGGTGGGCGAATCATCGTCGAAGCGCTGGAACAATCAGATGTTAAATTTTAAAAAAAGCTGCAGCTTACAATTTGGTATAAAAATTTAGTGCAGTCGAATTTCTGTAGACTTTCATTTCAAGAAGCTGAAGGAAGAGAAAATAAATCTTTTCATTAATTATACATATTAAATAGAGCATTTATCAATTAAATATAATTATTTTAACATAGCACATGGAACTGATGGCCGATGGGGTCGAAAAGTTCTTGAGTGGTGACCATGCACTGGCAAGCATAGCGTAGGAAGACCAGCTGCGAGATGGACAGATGAGCTCATAGAAATGGCGGGAAGACGCTAGATGCAAGCCGCTTCCAATTTGGAAATCCATTTGGGATTTTTGGGATTTGGAGGTCCAGCAGTGGACTTTTTTATGGCTGAAATGATGATGATGATGAAAAATGTCTTTGATAAAAAAGTATGTCTGTCTGTCGGTTGGTCGGTCATCATTCTGGGCAAACGCTTTCCATCGTGGACAGCTGTGGTGGAATAAATATCTTAAGATTAATTTCTTGAAATTAAGGAGGCAAAGTAAAAAAATAATTAAGGATGTATTAGGATAAGCTTATAAATTTTTCTCAGAAATATTGCTGACTTTTTGGTTAAAACAAATTAGTTTATTCCTCACTGATTCAAATTGGATTACGTTCAATCTTCCAGAATTATATCAAAAGTGGCTTAAGTACTTATACAGGGTGTAATATAACAATATAGTAATAAGGGTGTAAAATAAGAACCTGGCCCCGATGGCATCCCACCTCTCTTAGTAAAACGTTGTGGTCCTGCTTTAGCGTTACCTCTTTCACTCGTATACAATCGCAAAACAATTAATATTTATCAATGATGTCACAAAAATTATAAAACATTGTAATTATAAACTCTTCGCTGATGACCTCAAAATTTTCAAAGTGGTAATGCAGATGCCGACCTTATCCAAAGTGACATTGATAACATTCATGCATGGTGTGATATTAATCAAATGCACCTAAATGTCCAAAAATGTTTTTATATTAAATACACACGGAAAAAAGAACCCATACATTCAGCCTATACATTAAATAGACATAGACATAGACATAGACATAATTTTATTGTAACAAAAACACACAGAAAATAAAAAATCATACACACAAAATAGGTCACAAAATTATGTTTTTGTCACAATCCGGCCCCAGCTCAGCATAATGCTAGTTGTAAACAACCAGCGCTGGTCTTCCGCTGGAACCAGTAGGCGACGCCACACACGAGAAAACACTTAAAAATAACACTTATTACGTATTCAACATATCATACTTGTTACGTATAGATAAGCTTAATAAACATACATATACAATCAAACACAAAGGTATTTGTTCATTATTATCTTTAAATATTTAAAACCAAAAATGTAAGAAAAAACAATAGATGAATGTCAGCGCAGTTGTCATACCGTGCAACTGACAATGACGTCCAATGGCATGATGACACTGACTGACATTCGCAACAAACAGATAAATATTTTACAACACAATTTTGAAGATAAGATCAATATAAAATACAAATGGAGTATAAAAACAGTAATATAATTTGTGAGACTACATATATTGTGAGCATCATAGTGCAGTAAAAAGAATAAACTGCCCCTGTACTACAAAAAAAATATATAATAATAACGGAACTGAAGCTCCAAAAGGTTATTACTACCGATAACCGTTCTAAGACCGTAGGTAAGTTTAACCAATACTCAATAATAAAATTAAATAGCGTAACCATACAAGAGGTGACAGAAATACGGGACTTAGGTGTTCTGATTGATAGTCAATTATCTTTCAGAGTTCATATAGATTCAGTAGTTAAAAAGGCGGCTCAACAACTATGCTTCATCAGAAGGAATTCTAAAAGTTTTAAATACCACACAAAGATTTTACTGTACAATTCTTTAGTTCGTAGCATTCTAGAGTTCTCTAGCGTTGTATGGAACCCATTTTATGCGGTGCACTCTCAACGCATTGAAAGCATTCAACGAGGTTTCACCAGATCTCTGGCATTTTCATGTCCAGGGATTTCACACAGAAGTCCGTATTCCAATCGATTGTCTTTCTTTAAAATAAATAATCTGCGCAATAGGAGGAAAATCCGAGACCTCTCTTTTCTTTACAAAGTTGTTCACAGCCTTATTGACTGTCCCTCAATTTTGATGCAGTTTTCCCTATCAGTACCATGTCACTACCCGCGTCACAGAATCTCAAAGATTCTCCATGTTAAATACTCTAAAACTAACTTATCATATAATTCTCCTCTACCAAGACTATGTGGTACATACAATGAAATTAATGTTTTGCTAAACGATCTCGATATATTTCACGACAAATTTAACGCATTCAAGTTTAAGTTATTACTTTTTTTTACTGAACGCAATATATTATAATATCACTGTTATATTATTTTATAGGTTTTAGTTTAAATTAATATAGTTTTAGTTTTAGTTAAAGAATGATGTAGACGCCTGTTAAAGGTATACATATCAGAACCTATATTAGAGATTACCTACTAAGTCAATGTAATATGTATACTGTTGGTGTTTCTAAAATAAATAAATAAATAAGAACATTTGTTACAGTTTGTATTTATTGTAACAAAATGGCATAGTAATACATAATAAAACCGGCCAAGTGCTTGGGCCATGCGCAGTTCGTAGGGTTCCGTAGTTGCACATAACAAAACGTGTACCTAAAACAAAGCTTTTTGTTTAATACTCTGTACACAAAGAGATTCTTTATATCACTGTTTGAACATACTATATTATTTTTAATTATCTATTCAACGACACCCCATATTATCATAATTATCGCTTCCAATCAGGTGAAATTGTGGTCAAACGCAAGCTTAGTTCGTCGTAAAAAAATACTGTAGGGTAGGCGAGATAGATATCATACAAGAGGCAGGAAGACGCTAGATGCAGGCCGCTTCCAACCGGTCTTTCTGGAAATCCATGGGGGAGGCCTATGTCCAGCAGTGGACTTCTTGTGGCTGAGATGATGATGATGAGGCTAGGCGAGAAATACACCTTTTTACCCGAGTGTATAAGAAAGAGAGTTATGTTTTTCGAATGTATATATATATTGTCTGTATATAGGTACGTATGTATGTATGTCTTATATTCCAATTTAAAAAGAAAATGCCATCCTTGTAAATTTCAAAGAAAACACCTATTGAAAGCAAACACCGGCCTCACCGGGCTATCTCCAAAACACCAATATTCTTGCTTCGCCTACGTTTACTCTGTTTTATTAATATAATATCCAGGCGCAAGATTGTGCCCTGAATTATTGATGGTTAGTTTGTTGTAAGCAGGTGGGACGGGGCTGTTTGTCAGCTTTGAACACATTGAGCTAGATACTTATAAGAGTCACAATTAAAAACAAAAAACGACAATATTTTTTAGTATTCAAATCCCCTGATATAAAACAGTGCAATAGATTTTCTTGAAACATATTTATAATCTCGAACGAATAATTTTTATTCTAAATAATCTAAATAGGTTCATTGGTTTAGGAGCATTGATATTACAGATAAACACACACATGCTTAAATCTGTGAATATTAAATCTGTGGACACACAGATACACTCATCAAACATTAAATATTATACTCCATTTTTTTCAATAAATGTTCAAGCGATTTTATACACATTTACTATCAATTATAGAGTAATCACTGACCTTTTGATAAAGTTCAACATTGTAGGTATTTTCTTACGGGTTTACAATTTTGGTATTGTAGGGCGTGTTATGTCGGTTGGCGGATTCTTCGGAACTAACAAAAACACGCGTACACTTTTGGTGTGGACATTTACATGTTTGTGACTCTCTAGTTATTTATGCTCAATGTTTGTACAACGTGCTGAGGGGACGGAATAAATAAGACGCCCTAAAAAAATAATGCAGCCTCGGGTGTCATGGGACCACAAAAGGCTGTACAGGAGACATTTATTTGTATTAAATTCACGAATTTGCATATCTTTGACACAAAGGCAAAGGTTCCATTTTGGGTTCAAATCTATAAAAATACGGCAGTTGCAAAATGGAAAGGCCCCTGCCTCGGCCCTGGCCCCATGTACGGTACGTTTGATTCCGGCGCCGTGCCGTGAAATTTCACGGCGGAATTTGACGTTTTTTAGTAGGCGAAAATGACGGATTCCGGCGCCGCACCGGCTTTTGTTTCCGATCCGGTGCCGTGCCGGATGACATGGGACCACACCCTAAGGGCCTCAAGTTTCTAGCAAACATTATCAAAATCGGCCAGTAACATGCCGGTGGTGTTACATCAAACTACAAAATTTTGAGGGAATTAAATAAAATCCCCTAAATAAAAAATCCCCGACGGCAAAAAAAAAAAAAAAGTTATTATTCTTTATACCAAGTTTGGTAAAAATTAGTTTGAAAATACAATTTGTACGCAAGCACCAACAAACATCCGGACAGAAAAAATAAAATTTTGCTAATTGATGAAGAGACCTTTGTTCGCTTCGCTCACTCGGTCAATCATTCAAAATTCTTTATTTCAGACGATTCACATCCATCACAATTTACAATTCTAAATTAATTAATTAATATTAATAATGCTAGAAGCATCACGCGGTCCAAATTCTGCTTCAAACTCCAACACAAATATAAACTTCAACTATGAATGAAGCAAATTGTGATAACTGATATCGGATCAAATTCTCCCCTAATACCATCACGACTATAACAAGATCTTTGTTCAAGTTAAGAGATAAACTTTGTCTAACTTTCGGTATCGATAGCTGAAGTGCTAAAGTAGCGCTAAAGTGGCCTCTAGGCTGTATAACTTTGACAAATCCCGAGTAGGTAGCGTGGGGACGGGCTGGCATCTTTGCTTGATAGTGGCTAGCGCATTACTCGGTTTCATTCATGTTTTTCCAATTTTCCCTGAGGAGGAGGTCCCTCAGAATATAAGTGAAAAAAACAATCTAAAAATGATTTTTATTTTATTTGGTGAAGTGAAACATTTCACTGCGAACTTGCCTGATGTTTTTAGAGTCGTAGCTGTCCAAGTTGGAGCGAGAAATATATAAAAAAAAAAAAACAATCTTATAAACATTTTCAAGCTCCAGACGTTCTCATAGTTCCTCCTAAACTTAAGGGTTTATACATATATCGCCGCATGCTCAACTATGTAAAGCTTGGTTGAATTTACATGAGATCATAACTTATTTACTTTAGTATATAGCCTTAAATAACACCTCAGTTACCCGTGGAATGAAGCTATGAAAGATAAAATCTTTAATTATTCATGATGAGTGGGTTCATAATTATTGTCACTGGCAAAACCAAGATATCAACATAACAAGAGAGCCACAAATAATTCTGTAATAATGGTACCATTCACCGAGAAAACTACGAAATTCTGGCGATAAAAGCTATAATAGTAGTGTCGAGAGATAAGAGCGAAACGTTTCGAATTTATCCAAGTTTTCTAGTGTTATTTGCGTTTTACAACCCTCAGAAGGCATAAACTGAAATTGTCTAGCAAAATTTTGTGCAAGAATACCCTAAGTCTGAATGTGAGTGAGAGAGTGAGACGAAGTTATATTTTTGCTAGGTATACCTTTTTTCTTGTTTGCTGACAGATGACCACTCTTGGTCATATATCATAATATTTTCGTTGGAGGTGTTACTAAACGGGATATAGGTCGAATTGATAACCTCCTTTTATAGATGTCGGTTAAAAATAAGACACATGTCATCTAGGTATCCTAAGTATGTCAGTTTTCATATAATCGATTAAAATTTCCTCTAGCTGACGTTTTCGCTATGAACTAAATGTTATTTCGAGTCAGATACGAATCGAAGGTTTTCAGACATATGATTTTTTTTTCAAAAACTTAAATCTAACGAGGTCTTTGAGCCTATTTCGAAGTTTTTTACGAGATTTCTTTTTTTATAAAAAGGTGCAGCTAATAACCAGACGTCTCGCCTAATGGTAAGCGATACCTTTCGCCTATGGACAACTGCAACATCAGTGACAAGTACAGGATGTCTTCTACAAGCAGGTGCTTGTAGACACCCTGTACAATTTCAATAAGTACCTAATCATGGAAACTAATACGTCGTTTGCTTGTTTCCGACCGCTGCCTGTCTCTCTAATATAAAACGATGACGAGGTGAATGACCGTGTTATTACTTCTGGACTGTAATGTCCTGCAATAATCCAGATAATAGTGATATAACGACGTCAAGATAAAGCTATGTGCTTTAAGAAAAATGCGTCACAGGCTATTTTATGTTGTGGGTAAAGGCGATTCTTAACCGGAGTCGTTTGTCTGTTATATATGCGGAGAAAAAATTCAAAATTGTGGAATACACTGCCTGAGTGGATTTTCTCGGATAGATATAACTTGGGTGTCTTTAAAACACGCGTGTATATTATATTGTAGACAAGCACGCTCCATCGTGGACTGGAGGGTTGTTCAATATCAGGCGAGATGGCGGTCAAGCGCAATCAAGCAATGAATTAAAATATATATTTTTTAGGGTTCCGTAGTAACTAAGAGGAAAACTTATAAATTCTTATTCTGTGAATCGCTACAAAATGCTGTTGTAAAATTTTCTTTGTGACGGTCTTTGGACACGGTCTTGGCTATTTATTGTTTTGATAGAATTCCTATTCCCAATCCCAGTTCAAAAATGTCATGTATTCACGAAAATTTATGACAATAGCCTAATACTGCATGTCCGTATGTATGTATGTGTTCTTTTGGGGCTACCATACAAACTTATTATGTAAAGGTACTTAATAATACATTTGCTATTAAAAAAGTATTAGCATGCGTAAGAAATACATACTAGAAATGAGCTTGCTTATTTCTAGCAATATATGCTACTAAGTACCAATTGCTCAATAATGGCATGCTTTTGTGCTAATAATGAGCATATGTATCAGTATCTTAAGGTAAAGTTAAAATATTTACGTACATAAAACCATCCCACGAGCAACCTGACGGTGGCGTATGCAGGTATATAAGTATAAACCCTCCATTAAGCTTATTGCAGTGTTGCCAGAGTGAATTTCTAATTACGCCAAGAATTCAGTGCACGTACCCATGTGAAATAATAGTATGTGGGTGAAGAACCCACTCCGTGCTATGTTACTTGAATTAACTATTAGTCTAGGTCTAGGTACATTACGGAATTGTACCTAGACCTAGACGTAATTAGTACTAGAAAAGACGTAATTAGTACTAGACCTAGTAATTGTACGAAAGTGCAAACTATTGTTAGACCCTTATTTTTCGTCAATACACTCTGTGTGTTATAGGATCCAATTTTTTAATAATAATAATAAAATTTCTCGTAAATATTAAAAAATTCACTTTTGGTAACCTCTACCTTCAATGAGCTTTTTTAAAATAATTACTAGAATAATTTTAAAGAATGCTCAATTAAATAAATGCTACAGGGGTATTGTGCATACTTTCTCATAAAAACGTACGCTCAACAGCGTATCAAGCGTAACGCAATCGTAAGTTATACTACAAAGATTGGTGTTAATTGCAGTCGGGTATTTTTTCTTTTACACTATGATTTAGCAGATAAATTTAAAGTCTTATCAGCGCATACATAAAAAAATATGAGGGTGGTGTATATAAAAAGGGAAAAGTGCCTTTATTAACTAAAACAATATACATAATACACATACTTACTTAACTAACTAAACTACTACATAAAAAGCAAATCGATTAACCCAGATCGATAAAGGTCTAAAGGCAATCCAAATGCTCAAACCCACTACCGGTTGGCAGCGTTGGCGTTGAATATACATACATACATATACATATTTGTGGACATTTCACACAACACCATCTAGCCCAAACTAAGCAAAGCTTGTACTATGGAACTAGATGGCTGATAGAATACATATATACTTTTTTTTGTTGTAAATATATACATATGATAAATAGAAACACCCAGACACAGAACAAACATCCATGCTCATCACACAAATGTTTGCCCTGGGTGGAGATCGAACCCACGACCTTTCAGTTCAGCAGGTAGACGTAGACACACTACCAACTGAGCCACAAGACCAGTCATATAATATGCTCATTTCTTTTATGTAGCACAAAGTGTGTCGTCAGTACTTGACCCTTCTTACTCGCCATTAATGCTTATTGTCCTAGCTGCTCATGCACTGTCTCCACAGTAATAGGAGTAGCTACACTTAGTTTGAAGAGGATACTTCTAACTAAGGTTTTGTGGGCACATTTTACCCCTATGTGGGCAGGTACTTCGCCCATTGTCTTCCAGTTCTCTGGAGCGTGGAGAACAGGGTTAACTTTGAGGGAAATTGGTTCTTAATATTACTAATTTAATTGCTTTTTTGTACCTAATTACTTCCAACCATAGGTTTTTAGTTTTGTAGCTTTGTATAGCACAACGGACTAAAAAGTAAAAGTGGTAGTGGCCAGGATACATAGAATGTAGAACTGATGGCCGATGGGGCCAAAAAATTCTCGTTCGTTCTTCGTTTGACCACATGCTACTTGATTTAGGATGGAGCATGCCTACTGGGCAGGCGACTGCAAAATATGGGCTGTGTAATTCAGATCTATGTGCTCAATTTTTTATCCATACAATTAGCAGCTCAAGCATTCTTTTGATATGAGACAAGCTTGCAGCGTCAGTTTCAAATCCACGTGCATAATTTCGCATTCATGCTAGAAGCTAGAGCTAGCTGGGTGAATATTTCATTTCGTGCATATTCTGTGTCCGACGATAAAGAATACATAAATCTTTTATTTTCTGTAAACTTAGTTTTGATTTTATATAGTTAACATGGGGCTCTACAAGTGCCAACTCTTTATGTAGCTGTTTTTTTTGGTAAATATAGATTAAGACATTAATTCAAAACCTGAAAATCTCACTACCATCCATGTCCATATTCCCAGATTTTGGTAAACTGATCCAGATATTTAAAATTTTCTTGGGAGAACTAAATGTTTTTTGACTTCTTTTGATGTTAGAATAGTTAATATATATTGAGACGATTTATTGTCCACAGAAGAACAAATTTAGTATGAGTTTTATTGCTTTTAAAAATGTCCCTACACTACCCTCTCATTACCATTCGACGATGTGTTTGAACTGGTTTCTAAGTATTGTCAAGTCACTATGCACCGAGCTCCCACAAACCATTCGCCAACAGTCTGCGCCGTGCACGGAGCCGAGCACAGGTATCAGAGACTGAATATTGTTTCGTAAAATCGAATCTCCGAGTATGAATGTGGTCAAATATAAATCTCCCTACCATTCGTCGTATGAAAGGTACCTACATATTTTTATTTTAAATTTTTATTTGCTTAATATAGCCATTATGTGTACTTCTTTTCCGTAGCAATCCAACAAGCTTGATCTTATTCAAATTAACCGTAAAGAATTGAAAATACCTCAAAATCTCATGAGAATATACGGGTGGTAATGAGAATTAGATGATAATTATAAATAATTATAACAGTAAAATAAAGTTCCTTACAAATTATTTTTTTAAATATGTAATTGTTTATATTGTTTGTATTCGCCAAATATTAGTTGCAAGGACTTTTAATAGAATATTACCGTCACCTCTAGATATTATTGTTAACAGCAAAACATATTAGATACTAAAAAAGACGCTAAATGATATTATAGTAATCATAAGTTTTTGTTTTAGTTTAATAAAAGACTGATTCAATTTACTTCTTTCTTTGTTTCATTACCATTTCTTTTAACTCATTACCGTGGCATGATTAGTTTAGTAAAATAATGATTCACTTTCTTTCTTTGTTTCATTACCATTTCTTTTAACTCACTACCGTAGCATGATATCTCATTACCGTATAATTGAAATCTCATTACCATTTATTAAACAAATAAACCTTCAGTATCTAAACAAATACACAATTTATAGTTGTCCCTTTATTTTATTTAGCATAAAACTATAAAAATCTTAAAACACTATTATTATTAACGGGATATTTACCGTGGTTCGCGTTAATTTTGAGCTCCCGATATTATATTTATAATATCGGGAGCTCATAATAAATATTCCAAATATACACGAAATGAAATATTCACCCAGCTAGCTGTTTAGGAGCTCCTCGTGAGAAGACAAACCTGCGTACAGCATCAGTTTCCTTCTATCATTTCATCATATATTCATTACAACTAAGCAAACATACACAATTTCAAAGTCCTTTTGGAGGAAGTGGTTCTTATTTGGCTTACAAAATTTGTATTAAGCATACACACAAGTGAAGTTAATAGAAAGCTTGTCAAAGCCGATATTTAGTGTCTGATTTAACTTCATGAAATCGTAGTACAAGGTACCTTATGCCTATATTCATATATTATATTCACTGTCACTCTGCTATTAAATATTCTGTCTTAAATTCCTTCTCTTTTTACTCGTCAATCGTGTCCTAACTTCAACCACTCCCTCCCTTGTCCCTTCATCCGGTTAGTTCATCCACATTTGAAGTCCGCTCGTCCTTCAGAGCCTTCGGACGTGTCTCACGGAACCTTATTAAATATTTACCTACCCTCACTCGGACTTGTGAGTGGCCCTTACAAAATATACTTACTTCTTGACTTGGCGCAAACTAAAAGATACAAGTTTACAAGTACACCGAAGCTTGGTTGGGAGCAAAACTACAGACATGACAGTATCTTTGGTATTAATACTGTTCTGTTAATATTTTGGAGTGCTGTAGAGGACCACTTGCCACCGCGGGAATTAGGGATTAACCCACATCAAGCGGTGGCCTTCGAGCCCTACCTACGTATTACTTATTCTATGTAGGTAGGTATAATAAGAATATTATGTTATTGAGTATTTTTAATTTTCAATGTTTTTTTTCTATTGTTTTCGTGTACATTTAAAATATTAGTTTTTGTGAAAATAAATCCTAACTATTTTACCTTCTTAAGTCATTTCTAAAATTCAAAAGTAATTCTGTCTTTCTCCCTGTCTGTTTGTTACCATTTCACGGCTAAACAGAGATAGTTTAGAATCTGAAGAAGGACATGTGCTTAATCATCATCATCGTCATCATTACAATATTTCATCACTACGCAGGGTGCAGCTAATATTTTAAAAGCAAAAATAACTTTTTTATGCCTAAACTGCTATTGTTTTAGCAGTTATGAAGCTTAGCGCAGAAATTATTTAGGACCTGGAAAAGGACTTAGGCTATACTTTGTCATCATCACCGAAATTCATCACTATGCGGGTGAATCTGCGGGGCGCAGCTAGTGAACATATAATAGTGAACGTATATTAGTACAATAAAATCACTGTGAAATCTGCAAGAAAAGATGCAATGTAGCATAATAGGGTACTAGTTTTCAACCTATAACTTGTGGGTAACCATTACTCGTGAGTCATGTTTATTTTGCTACAATAAGGTTATTTTGCGAGCAAAGCGCCTCGAATTGCCTTGCTCTTAATTTACGGCTTCATAAAAACTTTATTGTTTGTGAAGTTTTATTTCGTAATATTTCCTAATGAGAAATGTTATCTGACAAAATTTTCGGACGAGGAATTTTTTACGGTAAATAAGTGCGTCCCTTGATACTGCATCGGGCTACGGAATTTCTTATCTATCCGCTTGACTTTTAAATTAGGAACACTTTTACATTACTCTTTTATTTTTAATCAACTGTCCAAGGAGGCGAGTTAATTTTCATAATTTTAAGCATAAGTTCACTGCTGGACGTAGACATATTGGATATCATGGGTTAAAAAAATGCGGTTAAAAGGGGCGATAATGTTTTGGCCATATCATCGTTCTCTTTATTACAGAGATAAGAAAAGAAACCTCCTAGTGAAAATGAGTCTCCCCGTTGATTTCCAAAAGACAATTGCAAGTAGCCTGCATGAATTGAGGCGTTGTCCACCTTGTACCTATCTGGGCCTCAAGGCTGCTCTTTGAACATCTCTCGCTCGTCACCCGCTGATACCATTCAACGACTGCTTTGACGAATTGCTAGTCTACTACTATATAAATAGACTAACAATTTGTCAAAAGTCGTATCAGCGAGTGGCGAACGAGTGACGTTGCCTTTGAATCTGCCCCAGCAAGTGGACCTAGCAGCCTTGAGGCCCTAGGTCCACTTGCTGGTGCTTACACTCAAGAACTTCTCAGCCTTAAAAGCCATTAGTTCTGCATTAAATGTTACTGATCAATCTAATCAGACAAACTGCCTCTCGATATTTCTATAAATACTAAATCTCCGATATTTTCAGAACAAGTTATATTACATACATAAAACCACGTCTATATTCCTTTACGAGGTAGGCAGTAATCAAAAAGCTTAAGGGCGTTTGACGTCAAATTTGACCGTGGTAGAGAGTTAGACAGAAGAAATAGTATAATAGAGGGTTGGGGGGTCAACCCAATACGCCCATAAAAGCTAATTTCCCTCAAGTCCCTTAACTGACTTTTATTGTTGGATAATAAATAAAAGTCATTCTCACAACAGAGACGAAGGTAAATATAAATATTATGTGTGAAATCCGACAAACGTTTAAAGCTGTTGTCTCGCTAAATAATTAAATATTCGAACATTTATCTACCTATTTACATATATGAAAACCATTATACACCTTCGGCAGTCAGTCAGAAAGCGCAGTAATTTAACTAACTTGTGTTTTCTTGTCACGAAACCCAATGCTCGTCAAACGTTCGAGACGGTCACGTTCATTAGATCTATATACTGGTTAAACATAAAACACAGAAGACTTGGGTAATATTGTCAATGTGGGTAACTTTAACTCCGTATAAATTGTAAATTGCACTTTCTAAGGTTCCTGATTTTTCTTAAATGATATGGCAGTCAAAACGACTGCTAATTACCTAATTAAGTAATTTGACTATTGATTTTCTAGGAAAAAAAACAAGATTCTTCGAAACAAGATAATTATGTATATTGTCATGTGTGTACAATGGATTGTGACAAAAACATTTAGGTATTTAGTTCTAGTATACTTCCTTCATCTATGGCTGTAGTGACATTACCCCGAATAAGTCCAACAACACGAAGACATGCCAAGAAAAATGCGGTAAAAAGTTATTGTAAGCTTCATAACTTTTACCACATTTTTATTGGCAATGCGTTGCAGTCAAAACTCGGTCGGTTCACATAGACTAAGAGCGGGCAGTATGCTTAACCACCTCATCGATGACGCACATTAGTAAGGTATCTTTAAATGTACAAGGTTGCATAGGCTAAATCTGGAGCGTTTTGTACAATTAGCAAAAATGGGATCATTTTTTGTGTTCACCATCTTATCGGGTGACCTGAACGACCTGAAGTAGTACATTCGAAAGTGCCTATCTAGAAGTGCCAAAATCAATGTAGTGGTATTAGTCTCATCTTGTTACTTAGATACATAATGACATGGTTGATATAATTTTTGGCACCCTAAAATTAGATGTAGTCATGAAAGCTCCAGGGTTAGGCGAGGAAACCATATTGATTTTGGCCCTTTTCGATAGGCACTTTCGAGTTTACTACTTGTTACTCGATGATGGAAACTCTAATAAAATGAATGACTGAAGTCCACATTTAAGCTTAAATTTTGTCGTGAACTGACTCAATCAAGAGCTGCCAGCTGTACGGCTGGTCCGAATACGAGAGCAACTGATTGCTAAGCTGTGCCACATGTGGGAATAGTTTAATTAACTCTGGGAGGCGTCACATGCCGTAATTAGCTTTTGTTCCCGGATTTGCATGAGCGCTGGCGTGATTCCCTAATTGCGTGATTGTGTTTATTAAACAAACACCTCGCTGTGTGCTGTAATAAAAGCAGTTAATCAATGTGATAAGGGATACCTACATAATTGTGTGATTAATTAATATTGACAGTCAAGGGCGTCGCCAGCACATGGCCCAGAGGGGGGCAAGATAATATTATGGAGGATGAGAAAAATATGAATTGTAGGTACAGGTACAATTGCACGGCCTTAGGACTTTGGTTGCTTTGCAGTTGGCTACATATTTTTTAAATCTAAAGGGGGGGGGGGGGAGGCAGCTGTCTCCTCTGCCCCCCCCCTTGGCGACGCCCTTGCTGACTGTGAATGTGTAGGGGAAAGATTCTTTCCCCTACACATTCTCAAGCTCCATGCCCTATCTTTCCGAAAGATAGGGTACGGAACCTATCATTCCTCTTAAGTTCATACCTCCACGCGTTCCTGAGAAAAAAATTCTAGACGGATATCCTAAAAAAATAAGAAATTCTCGAATAATACTAATAGTTCAGAAGTTTGAAGTCCACTATTTAAAAAAAAAACTGAAGAATCGCCGAACTCGAAGGCGAAAGCCTCTCCAAAATACTAAATTTGCAGAGACTGCTAACTTTTACTAATTGGTGAGACATCTAAAGAAGTAAAAAATACGAGTATACGGATATCTAATAATAAAGACGGCGACTGTCAAAAAACACTAAATATTTCGAGCCATATTTTGTTTATTGTATATTAGATAGGTTTTGCAGCTCAGTTTCTATCTATCATATGTATGTATTGTATCAGCTAGGTATTGTGTGAAATGTCAACCAATATTTATATTTATTTATGCATTGAAATGGAAATAGTTATGTTTTTCTTTTTCACATATCGAAGTAATAAATAACAGGAAATGTTCTTTGGTTAAATTTAAGTTTAAGTTATTCATAAGTATTCTAATCTTTTTAGCATGAGCTAAAAACATGCACATGCGCACAAACACATTCAAAGACGCACGCACGCTCGCAAACTCGTAAGCTACGCCTGTATGCATAAACATACACAAGCACTCATGCATACACCCACATATGCACACACACGCGCATGCATGTACGCATGTATGCATGTACTCATCAAGCACGCATGCATGGTCGCATCTATTCGCTGTATTTTAAGGTGGGTACTGACCGACGTTACAGGATGTAATGTCTCATTCGCTTCGAGCATGTTATTGTTACGCCATGTGAGTAAATCCCGTGAACATGCTCGTTGCGAGCACCTCGTTTCCCCGTACTAACTTCACGAACGCTCGCTATGTAACATGATACATTACGGCCCGTAACACCGGTCAGTACCCACCTTAAAGCTGCGCAGGCTATATCTAAGTTACAGTGTCTAAACCTAGACTAACTGCTAATCTATATTATGACGTCAGAGCGAAGTGTAGTTAATTAAATGGCATTGGGTATGTGATTAGATAGCACAGCTGGTGTGGATGTCGCTGCCGTCCCCGAGCGAATGTAACCCTGATATTAGATAGGTACTGGGGTAGCCTGTAGTGTATTAAGTAGCAAATTTACATTTACTCCTAAAAGGGAAAAATAAATAGGTCTACAGATATTTTCAACTCGGTTATTAGAATTGGTTTTATCGGTTAATAGAACCTAAGTGACATCGTAAATGAGATAAGACATCAAGGTGATGTATTCATATCCGTTTTTTGTTGATAAATGTAAAAAATGTCATATGATCACATAATAATATGACAGTGTTATTTCCATATTTCATCCATACACCACAAGATAGTAGTAACTACTAACTACATTTATAAAAAACCAGACAAGTGCGAGTCAGATTCGCGCACGAAGGGTTTCGTACCATTATCTATAAAAACGGCAAAAAAACACGTTCGTTGTATGAGAGCCCCCCTTAAATATTCATTTTATTTTAATTTAATTATTTATTTAGCCATGCTTTTTGACCAATATTTAAGGCTTACAGAGATAAGTATTGTAGCGTTAGACTTTGTAGAGTTAGCGGCTTGGCTCTTCAGATTCAGTCAGATCTCATCTGATATCTTTTTGTCAGTGAAAGTGGCATGACAATGCGAGACATACCAACCAATTTTACATGAAATGTTTTTGGTTGGATTTCCTTTTCTTTCACACCCGCTGGCCGTCTCGTGACTTTTTTTTTGTATGTTCACTAATTTCTCCGTCAATATGGACCAATTTTGAAAATTCTTTTTGTTTTGGTTTCAATATAACTTCGACATGGTCTCATCAAATTTTTATCAATTTTGCTTCCGTAGTTTACTATCTCAAACTTAATGATTATTTTGTACGAGAGTGACGTCTGTTGTTTCACGGAATTGGGTGTTTCAGTTTTTAAACTATAATTATTTGGGCGTTGTCCCATATAACCCATTTGTTCTCCAATGCTAATAGTAATATTTCAAAGATTTCCCTCTCATCATCATTACAAAGTAAGCTAATCCTCAAGCAGTCAGAGTAACTGCTAACAAAGTTGGTGTTTCGTTACACATTTCGTTCCGCGCGTCGGATTCAGGAAGCTGCGGAGTTTCAAGTTAAACCCCTTCTAGATACGAGTAGTTTGTAACATAACGTCAAAATATGGGTAACGTGATACTTAAGCTATACTCAGAGTTTCTTTATTATTTCAATGCTGATCATCATTATCTCAGCCATGAGCATATAACTGCTGGGCATAGGCCTCCCCCATAGATTTCCAAAAAGATCTAATGGAAGCGGCTTGCATCCTGAAACTTTCCTACCACTTGAATGAGATCGTCTGGTCATATTTTGGCTGGTCTTCCCACAGTGACCTTACCGGTATGTTTAAATGTTTAAATTTAAACAGTAAATATATAACTATGTATATGAATATTTACAAAAATATAATAAAAACTGAGGTAACTGCTGTCAGCGACAGCAAGGCCAAGCCTATGATGGGGGCTTCAGACCATGAAATCTCCATACAATGCGCACCGTACCTAATATAAGTGCACTTTGTATGTGATTTGACGCAAGATTTTTTAGGTGTTGATCGACTCTAGTTTCTATAAGACCGTTTACCGGAAAGACTAACGGAACGAAGATCAGTCAGTCATTTTTACTTGTAGATTAGATATGTCCTAAAGTTTCAGCCTGGCGCTTTCTGTCGCAATCTGCGTCTCTTAAACACTTAAAATACACCTAACTAATGAGATGACAAAAAAATTACACGTGGTACTACTACCGTGGTTTACAAAAACAATAAACTTATATAGATATTAGACGAAATTAAAATAAACATTTAATTCATATCCTAGTGACTAATTAGTATCTGTAGAAGTTGCCTCTCCGGCATAGGCCCCGGGTTTTCTCCATTCTTCTCTCTCTCTTGCCTTTGTCATCCAGATAGAACCAACTCTCTCAGATAATATTTCTCCATCTCTTTTTTGGTCTTCCTTGTTTTTGTAAATATCTAAATCTGTAGTAGAATAAAGGCTTTATTTATTTATTACTCCTGCCATGGTTTACTGGAACTTGTCATAGTTCCTGTGAGATTCTCCGCACAAGAAACCGCGGGACTCAACTAGTATTGTTAGGAATGTATGTAACAAAAGATGACGACAAGTAGACCTATACAAATCGTGTATAGATCATTGAGCTGTATGTACTTACGTACCAGAGCTATCTGAAGCAAAATTATTGTCAAATTTTTAGTAAAGTAAACAAGACAGCGTAACAGCGCTGAAATAATAATTACATCGTTTATCTACGATTATACGATACGATTAATACTTGCAGCGCAGAATTGCATCTATGGTGTGTTTTCTCGCCAGCAAAACGTCGAAAACACTCACTTTACTAGTAAGCTACTGAGGGTGCGGCGTTCTCGCCGCAGTTGAATGTAACAAAGTAGCTATTAGTGGTGTTTGCTCTCGTACGTAAGTACATATAGCTCAATGGTATAGATGCACTTTCGCATATTGCTTCTGCTCTATTATTCGTTGAAATCGATATTATATCGTCGATCTCAGACTAAAGGGTCTAGGTATAACGGCTACATATACGGTTGGAGCACAATTTGCATACGACACGCATGTGCAGCCAGTGTTTAATGGAATCGCTTATCTGTCCTCATTGCATAGTTAGAAATCAAATAAATACGATCTGCCAGATTAGGGAATAGTGGAAGTTTTATCAAAATCGGTTCAGTACTTTTAGGATATGAACTTTTAAAATATAAATGTTTAAAAGCAAATGTTTCAAAGTACAGAACAAAATTTGATAGGCTTAATACCCATACTATGTAAAAAAATCTGACATAGTTTTTATCCAAAAAATAGGTGTTAGTCACTACTAACACCTATTTTTTGGATAAAAACACACGTCACTACGTGTGTTTGAAAATTAAACGAACTTTACCAGTCAAGTTTGTTGAATCGAATTTTTCGTTTCATGCAAAACGAATAAGTACCATTAAAACGGTGCAAATACGAGTAAAAATATAATTAAAAAAAATTATACTCGATATTTTATATTGGACTTAAAAACTGAAAAGGAAGAAATAACAACTGATACATAATATCGTCATTTTAAATCAAAACTGGACATTTACATAAGTAGGTATGTACCCCAACTTTTTGAAGTCTGACTCGCACTTGTCCAGTTTTATTTTAATTTATCGTGCGTCAATTCAAAATCAAATTTTATCGATAACTTGAAAATATGCCATAAAAGAAATCGCGAAAAAAGCAATGAAAAGTAAAATGATAAAATTCTTTAAGACATTTATTTTACACGTGTGTACTTAAAAGATAACGCTTTACTTTATGCATTTCTTCCTCACATTCTCACATTGATAAAATTCTTCAAATTTAACTAAAATCTTATAAATAGCACATTTGTCCCAGAACAAATCAGTCTTCCATTAAAATGGTAAACAACACACTGCTCCCAATTTGTCTTCTGCTATGTATCACGCACTATGGACTCGGGCAGCTGAGAATTAGAAATGGCGAAAATTTGAAACCCGATACAAATAAACATTTAGTACTGCTTAAAGTACTCTATCAACGTTTCCAGAAAAATACTGTTTTTGATTGCAGTGGCTCCATCATAAGTGATCGATGGATTTTAACTGCAGCACATTGCCTTCAAAATTCTATAAAAACTGCAGTGTTACATCAAAAAGGCGAGAGATTTGTCAAAATAGCTAATTCAGAAACTTTCTTCCCGAAAGATTCCAGGTATTATAAAGACGGTCCTCCATTAGAAAATGACTTGGCATTAATTTTGACACTACAACGTATCGAATTTGACAATCTTATACAACCTATAAAACTAGCTGGAAAGACGGTAAAAGTGGGAAGAAATGCTATTATATCTGGCTTTGGTGAGATAAGACCAGATGTTAGCGGGCCTCAAGAAGGAGTTGTACAAATAAGCCAATGCCCCTCTAATGCAATGCCATCTCTCATATGTTCGCGTGGTAAAGTCAGAGGCGGTCATGGTGATTCCGGTGGATCTTTGGTGTATAAAGGAAAATTGGCAGGAGTAACTACAAGTTTATTGTGCGTTAGCCCTGATCCTATTAACTACTTGACAGCCTACGTCAGTGTTGCTGATAACTTGGATTGGATAAATTATATAACTAATTATGTAATTTGAATATTTAATACGAAAATTACATGAAATATGTGTAAAAATGTGTATTTTTTTCTTACTCATTATAATTATGAAGAGGTAGAACTTGTAAAGGAGACTGACTGCAAAATTCGCTCTTTTGCAGTCGAGTTTTTCGTTCAGTGTGGATACTTATTTATAATTTAATTTATCTAATACCTTTAAACGAGCAATTCTTGTATACGTGTATATATACTATATATCTAACACCTTACAACGAGCAATTCTTGTTTATATGTATATAATCCGAATCTCGGAAACGGCTCCAACGATTTTAATGAAATTTGGTTTGTAAGTAGATTAGGGGCCGTTAAAGCGATCTTGCTAGGTTTCATTTTTAGTGAACCCGGGTTTGCTCGTATTTTCAGTCATAAAAAATCAGAGTGGAGCTCGGTCGCCCAGGTACCATGAATAAAGTTTATAACCATGAAGAATTTAGTGAGCTTCAAAAGCCTTCCATATATGACTCGTCCAAAGTGAATTGAAGTCGGTTGTTCAGTTTTTTTTTACAAACTATACATTTGTTGCTTAAACAGATTACTTTCAGATTCGCCCCATAGAAATTTCATCAAAATTGGCTTGGGAGTTTGGTTTGTAGGGTTCCTTGTTCACTACGGAACCCTAAATAGTTTCGCCATTTCCGTCTGTCTATCTGTCTGTCTGTCCGCGGATTTGCTCAAAAACTATTACGTAAGTTACGTAGTACTTGAAAGCTGTAATTTGGGATGAATATGCATATTAGTTATGACAAGAAAGTTGTACAATAATATATTTCATTATCATCATCATCTCAGCCATAAGAAGTTCACTGCTGGACATAGGTCTTTTGGAAATCTATGAGGGACCATGGATTTCTAAAAAGACCGATTGGAAGCGGCTTGCATTCAGCGTCTTCCCGCCACTTGCCACTTGCTTGCAAATTATACTTAAAGTGGGGATGTTTTTTTTTTTACCTCATCGTGTGGGGTATCGTTGTATAGGAAATAAAAAAAAACATATTGGGGGTGTAGGAAAGCTATTTTACAAATCAGGAATGTTTAAAAAACGGATCCCTATAATAATTATGTTTCTACAGTGAATCCAAATTAGGACTAGGCGAAGCTAATGACATCACAGTGCTCCCCCAAATAACTGAAAGAAAATATAGACATCAACGCCAAAAGCATTGAAATTCTTCCTTAAAATTGTTCAAAGTTTTTATTTAATAATAGCAAAAAATAAATTTTACCTAAAAAAATAATTTAAGATACCTTAAAAGCGATGGTAGGTAATGAATTAAATATTTTTCATGTTAATCTATTTTCCGTAATAAATGTTAGACTCCATATACTATTAAAGTCTCCTGTTACTCCATTAAAACAATCGACAAAGCTTTTTCAATTAAAAGTCCATTAGAGGGAATTATTAAAATTTACATCCAAATCTAAGTACGCCAGTATACGTATCGAGTTAATTGACTTCGATTTTCCATTTTAGCGTAGGCGTGTTGTACTTTGATTGAGCCAATTTCACTATTATTATTTTTATGTTTTAAATTGCAAATTATGAATACGTAGAAGTAAGCTTAGAATACGAATCGAGTGAAGTACTTTGTAACAAGTCTTTTAAGGCTTGTAATGTCACTCTGCCCTCGCTATACACAACAGGTAGACAAAATCTGATAATATTTTTTTCAAATTCAAATAAATTTATTTAAAATAAAATAAATAAATATTGGGGGACATTTCACACAACGCCATCTACCCCAAACTAAGCAAAGCTTGTACTATGGAAACTAGACATATGACATAACAATAATAAGTACAAAGTAGTAAGTGTGAACCTGAGCCAGTTACTACTGTTTGAAGTGAAAACTTCTTTAGCGGCGTTGTGCATTTTTGGGATGGGTAAAAAATGTTAAAAGCTCGCGTCAGATCGTCAGATCGAAAGACGGACAGTCAGAAATTTATTCTAACGTTCAGCATTTAAAGTTATTTATTGTATGTATAAGTTTGTCCTTCTAGCATGACGTCATTTCGTTGCGCCGAATGCTTATTTTCGACACATGCACGTAAGACTCACGTTAGCATGTTAACCTAATAGGTTAGAGCACCGATATAAATTTCAATTTGTCAATCGGAGGGCGGAGGTTCAAATCCTTCACGAGTCAGTCTTTTTCTATTTTATTTTTTAGTTTTCATTTCTACCGGCACTCCCGGAGTGCAACCCGTTGTTTTGTTTTAATATTATTTAAGTTTTTTTAAATAAAAGTTTGGAATGTTATCATCAATCAAACGTAATGGAGACCAACATTATTCCGCGGTCGACTAACCTTTCACATACACCACGGGAGAGATCTACAAATGGATTAATCCATCACGGTACCGGCATTGATGCACTATCTCTCGGGAAACTAATTAATTAAATTGACATGTGGGTTGGCAGACACTTATAGGAAGTGGACTCTCGGCAGAGCCAAAAAAAGAGAGCCAAGAGGCAAAATAAATAGCAGTTCATACATATATAGGTATGTATTTAGAACAAGTATAAATATATTGACCTCATACAATTGGCGGGGAGGACCCTGGATTGAAACCGCTTCTTTTTTGCTTCTTCCCTTTTCTTTTTTTAGCCGCAGTCTTTTTGGAAATCCATGGGGAGATTTATGTCCAGCAGTGGACTTCTTATGGATGAGATAATGATGATGATAAACATATATTTAAAAAAAAAAACCGACTGCATAAGAGTAAATTTCGTACTGTAACTAACGCTTGGGTTACGTTTGATATGCTGTAATGTTGAATATACCTTTTTGAGAAAGTATGCGAAAACATACTATATAATTTATTTAAATGAATATTCTTTAGAATAGTATTTGTAAAATCACTTATTTGCAAGGAAAGTTCCTTTGAGGTTACGAAAAACCGCTTATTATTATTACAAAAAAATAATGCCTATGACATTTAGCGGGTGAAGATGATTCTAACGACACCTCGCACATCAAAATTGGTGAAGCCGCTTAGGTTGTAGGAGGTAATATAGAAACATAGGTACATATGTACATATCTACATACCCGTAAACATATATACTTTTATGCAATCTTATCTTATAAAAGGGGTCCAATTCTCGTATGTACTTCGAGCCATTTTTTGTGCTTGCCCCTTTCATTATTCATTCGCACCAGGTTTTCCGAAGAAGGACTGCATTACCTTCAGAATATCACCTGATGCGAAATGCCTATATTCCTCCAGTTCTGGATATGCAGTACCTAGGAGGTCCAATAGTTTACTTGCCATTGAGTCGCAGCCACACATGATGTTCTTCATGGACTCCTACATATATACAAACACATAAGCTCGACAACATAACCTTCTTTCTTGCCCAGTCAGGTATAAAAGGCATATTTGGTAGATAGTGCGCAACTAAGTTACGAAATTTCATTAATTTTCCAGTCTGTGAGTTTTCGCTCCACTTGAGCTTTCGAGCGCAAACAAATGATTGAAAACATTTTCACTTTGATTTATCAACAGTAGGTATCTTTCAGTACCTAAGGTGGTTTTATTTCCATACAAAAGTATTTTTACTTCCGACTCAAAAAGAGGGGTTTTAAAAGTTTGACGTATGTAATATTTTTTAAGGGCAAGTGATTTTATTAACTACAACAAAATAATATACAAACTCGACTAACTAAACTACTATACAAAAAGCATATCGATTACTCCAGACCGATAAAGGTCTAAAGACAATCCAAATGCTCAAATTGGTTCAGCCGTTTTATTTGTCGGGAGTTTTTGAGCTTTCTAAACATATTTGTTACCAATTATAGTAGAAAAGAGTACCTATAGTTTACCAGTTAATTACTTTATTGGCGGTAAATCATATTTGTCGAAAACAACCGTTGATTAATAGCAACTGTTATTCATTTTTTTTTGAAAATTATGGATAAATATTTAGTTTCAATTTTTGCTATTAATTCTAACTTATTTTCAACAAATGTTATTTACCGCCATTAAAGACCGATATTAAAGCTAACCATTACTACTTCATTGTAAACTCTTTTCGACAATATTTAGTAAAAATATTTTTATATAGAAATAGAATCGCCTTACAATTTTTTTTTCCAATATTCTTTGCTATAGACTAGGACAATAGTAACGAAAATAATAGTAATAATTTTCACGAAAGAAAGGAATAGGCCACTTGAAGAGAATTCACCGAGAGACGATTAGAGGAAATGGGGGGTGATCATCACTCAAGACGTCCTTGTACGCATTCTGACGGACTAGCAAATTATTAATAACAATTATCCCCTTAAAAAAGGTGTCTACTTATATTGGTAAGCTCAGGCGTTCCTATGAAAATGCTACACCTTCCGCTTGACCAAAAATTTGAGGTAATTAAAAAAAAACACCGAGTGTCTGACAGACAACGCACAAAAAAAATCGTTGAAAGTAAGTTGCACTGTATTATAAGAGTATATATAAATACATACACATAAATACACAGCTACTAAGCAAGTAATTGCTTGGCCGGCTTTGTGGCTCAGTTGGTAGTGTGTTTACGTCTACTTGCTGAACTGAAAGGTCGTAGGTTCGATCCCCACCCAGGGCAAACATTTGTGTGATGAGCATGGATGTTTGTTCTGTGTCTGGGTGTTTCTATGTATCATATGTATATATTTACAAAAAAAGTATATATGTATTCTATCAGCCATCTAGTTCCAAAGTACAAGCTTTGCTTAGTTTGGGCTAGATGGTGTTGTGTGAATTGTCCACAAATATTTATTTATTTTAATTTGTTTGTTTTTTTTTTTTTTGTAAATCAGTTGGCGCGATTGTCGACGGGTAGCACCACGCATCACGATTTCATACTGTAGGTAGTTCTAGTACACATTTTCGCATTTTTTTAAGTGGAATGTCGAGCCCGTTTGCCTTGCTTTGCCACCATACTTACTTTTGACTTTGTATTACTATAGGACACAGATAGTATTTATATAGTCAAAGATATAGGGATAAAAAGGCAAACGTATGCATGGGGTAGTGTTGCGAAAACTCAATATCTTTAGAAAATGCTCAAAGATATATTTTATAGGTTAGTAACTTTTTTCATTTCCGATTTTCTACTTCTCTTTCGCATGTTATGTCCAAACGTTACTAAAGCTTGACATTGATGATGATGTCTTTGTGAATATAACGCAGCGAATGTCGCCGCGGGCACCGCCCGTAGATTCACGATTCGCTTCTCGGTCGTCGTTGCGTGACGCCCCGCAAAACTCTGAACGAGTTTTAGATAAAAAAAGTAAACCCTAAATCCAATTCTGGGATGAAAATATATTTCCAACGGTGAGAAATGATATCGAAGCTCACAAACGGTGATAGCATAAAAAACCGTGGAATGGTGGAAATAAAAATAGTAGGCGCTCGCTGTTTCCATCACTGCTTCCACAGCTTTGTATTTTTGTAGCTTGCTATTGGTAGTTTGTTTTAGTCGTATTGCTGACGCATGATGTTGAATTTCTAATGTATTTCTAATTGTCTATCCTTTATCTCCAGCGGTAGATTTTTTGTGGCTGAGATAATGATGATGATTAGTTTTTAAATAAAATCTGTAATGAAACGCGATGAAAAACCAGAAACACTCCAAATGAAAAAAAAAATCGGCCAAGTGCGAGTCGGACTCGCGCACGAAGGGTTCCGTACTATAATCTATAATACTACAAAGTTTAGTTCTGTTTATAAAATAACGAGAAATCAACGAAATTCCAAGTAGTAAATTGCAAACTTATAGGTAGGTTTTCGATACACATCCGTGCAGCATGACGACACTCGCGCGAATACGCGTGGCTATGGCTCGCTCCGTGATGTTACCTCCCCCGCTACCCGCGCGGCCGTTGCTTAGCAACCGCCTCGCGCTCGCGCCACCACCACACCTCGGCGCGGCGCTCGCGCCGCGTTTAGATGCACGGATTATTTTTATTTTGTGAGTTTTTATGTATTAGATTAGGTATTTATTTTTATAGTTAATATATTTCTAAATATTTACTTACAAATATTCAAGTTTCTACCTGTTAATTAAGATCGAGTAAAAATTGCTTAAAAATTACGTTTGTTGTATGGGAGCCCCCCTTTAATATTTAATTTATTGTTATTTAATAATTTATTTTGAAAGGTAATGTACAAGTAAATATTCTGTGAAAATTTCAGCTTTCTAGCTATCACGGTTTATGAGATACAGCCTGGAGACAGACAGACAGACAGACAGACAGACAGACAGACAGACAGCGAAGTCTTAGTAATAGGGTCCCGTTTTTACCCTTTGGGTACGGAACCCTAAAAAGTATCTCTTCGTAAAAAGCTAATAGATCGCACAAAAACCCCAATATCCATTTACCTGAATGGCGTTATCTATCGAACCGAGTGATTGAATATTCTGAATACGAGTACGCTAACAGCATTCGTAGTTAGCTCATTTCGACGAATTGAAAATAGAATTTCCTCATCGAATAAAGCCTATCAAGGAAGCTTTAACTTTGGAAGCTACTTAAGGGAGGACGTTTTCGTGTTTTTTATAACAAACAGTTTAAGCCCGGTTTGAATTTTTTTTTTTACTGATGGGCTGTGTCATGTTCTTACTTAGCCACGAATTCGGTTGTTACCAGTTACTTTTTAACGGGCAAGTGCCTTTATTAACTACAACAAAACAATACACAAACTCAACCCAATTATTTTAAAATAAAAACTACGGGTCACTCACGTCTGTTTTGAGTCGAAATATCCGACTATAGTTTCAACCGCATTCGGCGGTCTTTTTCAAAGGAGCAGCACACACGTCACTCTCGGTCGGTGACGCGCCTTGCACTGCGACGTGCCGCTCGTGCCGCACGTGATGTCAACCCAATTACCCCAACCGATAAAGGCCTAAAGACAATTACTTTGATGGGACACGGTATAATATCATCTCATATAAATACCGATAACTTTTACAGAATTCACTACTTAAGTAGTCTTATCAATTTAAAATAGCCTAGATTTGAGTACACTCAATGTAGATTAGAAACTTGATTTAAAACACGATTATCGACAAACGTTATTGAGTCTTGCGCACTTCGGGATTGCATGTATCGCGAGTTGCACGTTGCGTGAGTTGCACGGTTCACGATTTACACGTTTCGCTAGTTGCACGGTTCGCGATCTGCACTTTCTAGGACTTTTAAATATTGCTAATTGCACGCATGCACTTTTTGTGACTTATATATCCTGTTATTTATCCATATGCCATTCATATATTATCTATCTAATACATTTAAATAAGCAATTCTTGTATATGTGTATTTAAATAATCTGAATCTCGGAAATGGCTCCAACGATTTTAATGAAATTCGGTTTGTAGGTAAATTAGGGGGCGGTAAATCGATCTTGCTAGGTTTCATTTTTAGTAAGCCCGGGTTTGCTCGTATTTGCAGTCATAAATCCGAGTGGAGCTCGGTCGCCCAGGTACTTGTTTAAATAAATAAATCTCCTGACCAAGTCACCTGATGGTAAGCGACGTACGTTTTGCTATCGTTATTCGGTAATAAAATCAAACCATAAGTTATTTGAATAATTTCACACAATTTTCAATCTTCACAATGATATGTTTGAGTGTATTTCATCTGTTCATAAAGATTAACGGCTATAGCTACAGCTTCACCCGTCCCATTACACATTAACGTTATTACGCCGCTAAATCTAACATTATGTAGGTACTAAGGCTGTTGTCATACTGTAGCGCAACAAAATTTTCATGTTTAATTCTCTAAGTTTTTCGACTATTACTTCTAAAGCCTACTTACTAGGCTGTAATAGTTTTTCTTTTAATTTTGTCATATATGCTACTTTCATATACTTAAATTATTTCATAAATTCAACACCAACTATTTACTTAACCTGTAATTATTAACCTGTATTATTTTAAACTGTAATTATTTGCAAATTGATCCCTAAATTGAAAAACAGGTTTTCGCATAACATTTTTACGGACTTCCAGAAAGGAGGCTTCAATTCGACTGCTTTTTATTTAATATGTTTGTACAGCTATGAATTGATTTTTATTATTATTTTTTGTTTAAAAACGTATTGCGTATTTCGAAATCGGTTTTTCAGTTTTTTTACTACTAGTAGTTCTACGAACAGTAGACCTCGCGAGAGAGCTTATTTGCAGGTCACCTTGGATTATCTGTACATAATACCTACATAAAGTTGGCTTAGGTTAGCTTAGACCGTATGTAAAATTTTGGGCAATTTCGCAATTTTAACTGATTTTACAGACATTATTTCACGGACAAAAAACATTTATTCCAAAAGTTTAAGCACCTTGAAAGATCAATTTAATTTGAATACACAATTAATACAAACAATAGGATATGTTTACATGCCCTTAATAAAAAAAAACAATGTATGTTCTTATAAAAACAAATAATAATTTTATAAATGGAGAAAACGTAAAATCTAGAAAATTATTCAGCGTTAAAATGCATCAAGCAATCCACGCGCGCCCTCACTGTTATACACGCAATCTGAAGTTGGTTGTCATATCTCGACAACCACTTGACCAATTTTGTTTATTTCTACCACAAGTTGTAATAATTGTATACTTTATCTACCTACCAAATATCATTAAAATCGGTTGGTAATTAACGCCGCAATAAACTTGCCCCCTTTTTATGAGAACCACCCCTCTTATCAAAAATCGCCGACGACAAAAAACATTTAAATAATCCATAAAACCTATACACCAAGTTTCATCAAAATTGGTTCAAAATTACGCCTTGTACGCGAGTACGAACATACAAACTGACAGACGAAAGAAAATTTTACTAGTTGATGCAGAGACGCTTCGCTCGCTTCGCTCGTTCGGTCAATAATCTAATAACCTATCCAACGACATTTCACACCATGGGTTGGTCGAGAAAAAAATCATCATATTTTACGTGTATTTACCCTATTTAATTTTCAAAACTCTATTTAAAATACCATATTACGGTTTATTAATACTATGAGAGTTTGAGCTAAGCCACGGAGGGACAGACAGGTAGACGGACATGATAAAATTATATATCTTTCCTAACCGAAACCCTAAGAAATGATCGCCGTCAATCATTGAAATAATTATTTTAACAGTGATTAAATCATATAAAACAAATTGAATGTAAACAAAGATAGATGAATAAATTCTTCATTATTTACACCAAACTGAAACACTAACAAGAAAAGGCCTACGTACTAGCGATAAAATAGGCGGCCTTATCGCTAAAAGCGATATATTCTAGACAGCTTTGTGATAGAGATGCGAAACAATAGAAATGTATACCAGGGTGTGTATCAGAGAAAAAATAATTAAACACTGATAAAACATGAATACGTAAGTATGTATATTATATACAATTATACATACTTAGAGATAAATGTAGCTTTAGTGAAAATCAACGAAATCATTATTCTTTGAAAAGGTATATAAAATTGGTTAGCCCTTTGATTTATCATTAAGGCTGTGAGCATAAGAATTATCAATATTATACCTCTGTGTAGTGTTTAGTCTGAGATGTGTTGTGTTTTATTTTCTCCTAAAGATGTAATAGAGCGTGTGAGCACGCCTGAATAATGCTAATGTAATGTCAGTACCGTCATCGCAGAGGCAATGTGGATGAAAATTTCAGGATAGCTCTTTACTGCTGCCATCTCAATATAAACTTTAATATATACTTATTCTTGATTTATTTAACACATATTATATTTATTTATAGACGTCAAAGACCATTTGAAAGATGAATGACATTAAATTTAAGCAATATGTGTATTGTAGCCGATAATATTTAGATTCTGCATTTAAAAATCTTGAAAATACGTAATAACAATAAAATACATTGGAAAGCATGTATATATTCTTAATATTACACCTTAAATTAGACTAACAACACTAAACTAACAACAACAATGTCACAAACTTCTAAAAAGATCCAAGATTTTCTGGAAGAGATCGCTTTTAGCGATAAGATTGTCAGTTGTTCTACTAGAACGTAAATATTTTCTTATAGATTAGCGTTATAGATAAAGTTTAAAATTTTAAGAGTAAAAAAGAGTAAACCGGGGCACCCGCCCCGGGCGGCATTTTCAAGGGGCGCATAAATCATAATTAATATGATTAAAAATAAAATAACTTGCTCCACAAAGCGCCTAGAATACGAAAGCTTGGTTGACTCAACGTTAACTCTCAAGAAAAAGGCGCCACATAATAATTATATAAAGTTTTTTTAAGTAAGTTATTTTAAGCGCTGGAGAGAGGGGCGTCACCGTCAAGTTTCTGCTCCGGTTCGAAAAAATCGTAGATCCGGGGCTGCCTGCAGTTATATTATATTGAAAGCTATAACCCTGTAGAAAAATAAAAACGCAGTATAAAGTTTACTTTTCTTTTTCAGTAATCTACGTTTATTTTGGTAAATATTTCGAATAGTTAGGGAAGGCTGGTAAGCCTGATGGAACGAGCTCTCCGTTCTAATTGTTTTTGAAAATGTGCCAACGTTTCGCGGCCACATTTGCGCTTTAATTTATAGCTGAGTTCCATTTCTAGCTACTTAAGAGCATCTAAGTATACGGTTCCTTTTGGAGTAAAATATCACAAATTAATTTAATTAGAGAGTTATAAATTAATAGTTATAAATAAAATAAAAATGTAGACTCAATTATTATTTCCAGCAGGTTTTCGATTGCACGGATAAACGCGAAAGTTTGTGTGGAAAGAAAGCGAGGCTTGTTAGTCTTTGCAAAATTAATAAACAAATTTTGAAGCTTAAGATAACTGTTGTCGCGATCTCCCATACAAACAGGAGAAAACTATTTTTGATCAAAATCATAAATGTCTATGCCTCTACCTCTATGGTTTGCTTTTTTAAATTTTGAAGGTACAGCGCTTATTGAAGGTTTATGAGTAAGACGGATTATACATACTCGACTATAAATACTTCTCATCATAAATATACTTTACAAAAAGTTCCTATACCTACCAATCTATACAGAATGTATAATATAGGAATGAAAAGTAGCCACTTACAGACGGCCTAACCCTGTATCCACTTTCCTTACCTTATTCCTATAAAATACCGGGTCATTCTACGCTTGACCCGAATAGTAATTGTGCCCCAGGGAAGGTGTGTGCCCACGTGGCCCCACTGAGTAATGGGAGAAATAATAATATATGGACGGGTTAGAAAACCTTTAGGAATTGGAGGTACGGCAGCGGCGTCTGTAGGGACGGGAATCAGCATTCATTTTGATACTTTATCATTCTCGAGGAATATCATCCTTTGAGAGGGTTTTCTGACCTCCATTTTTGTTGGGTTAACAAAGGGCCCCAAAAATAAGGATGAGCTGTCGAATCGGGGCACTATCCATCAGCCACTGTCAATATGGTTATTGATTTTAGTTCGCACAGTTTTATTTTTGAAGTGAAAACTTTTATCGGCGCGCTGTGCACTTTATTTTGTGGGTATTGAATGAGACTGAGCCGTCACCCTCGGCTATGTAACGGTCGTTCGGGTAAAATCGGCTCGATTAGACTAAAGGAGCGAGAGAGATATAGTCAACGTGTGAGTCAACGCGTTACTACTTCGATCGTCCGTCTCACTCGTGCATATCCACATTTTTGAAGGTATAAAATGACTGAATGAAGTTTTAAAAATCGTCGTGTGTTTAACTAGAAAACTACGTCACAAATATTCGTCAAAAATTTCAATTTGTTCCAAGTTAATTTTCAAACTTAAAAATCATTTTAAAAATTATTAACGCAAAAAATTACTTTGGATCAAACTGAAATTTTTGTAGAACATTTTGTGATATTGTAAAACCGTCGAGTTTAGACTCGTTTGAATAGTCTTGACAAGCACTCTTGACAAGAGTCTCTTGTGCTACATGACAGCCAGGGTCTCAAGATGGCGTCGGAAGGTGGCCATAGGAACTCCTAAACTAAACAAGATAAAACCGTCGAATTTGGACTCGTTTGAATAGTCTTGACAAGCACTCTTTTTTAGTCTAGTAATTTTTTTATATTTTTTTAAAACAAGCTTTTATTTAAATGCTCTAAAAAAAAGAAAATACATTTTATATTGATGTAAATAAAAGCTTGTCGCGAGATTTCAAACAACATCGTACCTATCTACAAAGTAATATTTAATTCCAACAAAAGACTTAGACGCGTTCTTATCATTTGCTTAGAATTAAACTTAGTTTGTTCTTTAAAAAAAAAAAAAAAAATGTTTGTGTTCTCGCGACAAGCTTTTATTTATGTCAACATAAAAATTTTTTTCTTCGTTTTAGAGCATTTAAATAAAAGTTTGTTTTAATATTTTTTTTTAAATTAATATTTTTTTATAAATTCATTCGGTCACTTTATATCTTCAAAAATTTGGGAATACAAATGAAGAATACAAACTAATAATTGCTTAGCTTTGCCCGAAAGGATGGCTAGTTCTGCCTTTGTACCCTCGTCTATGTTAGACCTAAAAGGATAGTAAAATTAAATGGTTTTCAAAGTGCTTGACCTAACAATATGCTCGGAACTGGGCTCTGAATTTTAATATCTTCAGTGATGGGGGCGCTACGCTAGTGTAACGTATATTACTTGCCCTTAATAACTTTTATAAGGTAAATGAAAATGCCTTTGATAAGGGTATACGGCGTATTACTTACGACCCGCCAACAAAGTTTATGAGTACGGGCGGGTTAAATAAATTTCTGTGCTCGTAGCAGAGCTATTTTACCTATTACAGGTAATAGAATGCGTACTGCTGTTGTACCGCTCATACATGAAGTATTTTTTCATTCAAACAGACATACAAAGCGTGGGAGCGAAAAGTACTGCTCGCCTTAAGTGAGGGGAAAAGAGATGGCGAGATAAGTAAAAATTTGGTTTAGGTATAAGTATGTTAAGCAATTTTCTGCGCGCTGAAGAGAATAAAGATATAGATATACTCTTTATTGTACAAACATCAAAATTAAAACAAAGTACAAAAGGAAATCAAATAAAACTAGTGTTATTACGGGTGGTGATTTCACTATCATTTCTTCCAGGCAACCATGAGATGGACTGAAATTTAAAATATTAATTATACGGGGCTTGCAATAAACGAAAAAGAAAATAAACGCTACATGATAGACCAAGATGACTTTGTGTCTGGAGGACATAAGAGTACGCACTTAGTAGCTGTGCAAGTTGACTTGCACTTGTGCTTTATTGCGATTTTCGAAGAGTTGCTATTTAATGTGTTTCTGGAGTGACCTTCTGTAAATATATACTATTAATTTATTTATGTAGGTATGTATGTAAGGAGTTGGGCTATAATTAACAATCTAAAATGTGTCTGCGCTTGCTCAATTCTTAAACAAAATCCCTTAGAATAAAAGTAATTTAATATTTTCCTGATTTCTTTCAATTTTGCTATAACGAGTCAGAAATCGGTTTCATGATTACATAATATACACGCAAACACATGACTTATTCATAAATGTATACGACAAGCATTAACATGTGCTCGTCTCCCCAGTTAAGTAAAATTAGAAGATAATTGCCATATAACGGCACTTCTACCCTCGAGCATGGCGAGCGACTTTATCAACGATACGCAACGATGGAAGGAAGATAACCAGTGACTAAGCTTCAAAATACCCACTGATGTAGATGGTAATCAATTACCGGTATCCGTATACCGGATTATAGGTAGACCGACGATTCGAAATATTTTTGATCGAATTTGAATTCATGGAACTGTTTGATTCCAGATGTTTTACTTCACGCAAGTTTTTCATTTCATAAGTTTGTTAGCCGTGAATTTTATAGGTCTGAATTTAATTGTTGTGTATTTTTCCTTGTACTCAGAAACATTATTCACAAAGATGTGTAAATAGATCTCGTCTATGAAGTTATGAAGTCTGTTTTGTAGGGAAAATTGTGTAGTAAAAAAAAACATCGAAGGTCTTTCACTTCCGCACTGTGCTATTATCTTCATTATTATAGCCAAGCACTTTTATTAATGACGATATATGAGGGCTGACACATGCTTCAACTTGATAATAGGTGTTGTACTGTGTAGCTGAACTCTACGTATACACATAAGCATGTGAATTTGGATAATTTAAAAACCTCCAACATAAAAAAATACGATCTTGATAATTCTAGAACAAGATGAAACAAATGAACACACTATATTATTAATTTCGTTCTCATTTCCTGTTTCACACAAAAAATCGAACTCTTTCTATCTGTTTGTTCCTACGATGACAGAAACAGACATAAATATACAGATATGTACACGCGTTAAATTTCAGCACCCCTCTTTTTGAGTCGAAGCATACAAAGGTTTTATTCGGGGTTTTGGATGAAACGATCTGTCATTTTGACATTAAGTACCAATAGACTGGACTCCGTTTTTTTGTGTTTCATAACATTTATTTATTTATTTGGTACATAAAACAGAATACAGTTAAAATTAAGTATAAGTAAAATAAAGGGATAAGTTATGATCTAAACCATATTCCAACAAATGTGCACTCATCATATGTATAACAATAGATATGAGATAGAACATGATTATTTTATATGTTATTAGTTCTAAATATCTTAACTATTTATCAATGAATGATAGTAGAACGCAATGTAAAACCCGCTGAAAAACGTAAGAGGACACGCAATTTGCTTAGAATAATAATCTTAAATTCTGTCCTATGTGAAATAAGTGTCGGTCCTAATTTGGGTCCCTGCTTAATGATGCAGCGATAGAACGTAACGTCCCATACCTCGATATCTCACGATCTTAAGTACTGGCGAGATATCGTATTTTGTCGCGATATCGCAGGGTGGTCGTTTGGGCCCGCGGAGGAAATTACGCCGTTTCCACGCTCAAACTTTCAGATATTGACGGTTCAAGGCAATATGCGAGCTAAAAATCGTGTTAAAAGCCTCTTGAGTAGTGTTGGAGTTGTTTTTAACCTCCGACCAAAAAAATAAGGGTGTTATAAGTTTAACTTCTGTATTTGTATACCTGTGTATCTGTGTGTCTATCTGTGGCATCGTAGCTCTCAAATGGATAGACCGATTTTGATCTAGTTTTTTTTGGTTGAAAGAGAATTTCACATTAGAGTCTTAAAATAAATGTAACTGAAATTTATTGGATACTCTAATTTAAATTAAAATTATTTTCTCATTTTATTAAATTAAATACTTATCTATCTAACGATACCTCACATCAATATGGGTCAAGCCAATAAGGCTGTAGGAGGTAATATCGAAACATACATAGATATCTACTCACATTTATGTACATACGAACAAACTTACATACCTACACCCAAAACACATAACCCTCCTTCTTCCGCAGTCGGGTAACAATAATAGAACTAAACGCAAACACAAACTTTTCATCATAAAACTCTTTCATAATAGAATATTAGAGTACCTCTTCCTATCTCATTAACTTAATTAGCTTCCATATTGAAAGAGTTGCCCTGGGAACACGAACCTAACCAAATATTAGATAACCCTTGTACCGAGGACCAACATGATTTTATATGAATGAATAGGCCTCTTTATGAAGGGCGCTCACGGCAGGAAGTTATCTTGAATGAAATATTTTATACGCTTTTTTCATTTCTCTTCCGAAATCTCTTGAAAGGGATCTGTTTTGTGATGGAGGTTGGAGCTAACTTTTCAATAGAGTGACAGTGTATTATTATTTTTTAATTTTATTTAATCTGAAGGGTATCTGAAGTTTTAACTGTAATTGATTGAACATATTTTTATTTGATTGAACATGATTTTTACTTATTTTCAAAGTTGATCTACACACGTTTACTTATTGTAAAACCTAGTATTCCTTTTAATCCTTATCCAAAGCGAACCACATAGCTACCATTGGGTAGGGTCACTAGCCTCTAGCAAAAAATGCAACTTAAGGCTTATTATTTCGCAAACGAATCTCAGAATGGTTTTCTCACATTTCCAACATTCTGGAATTGTCTATCCCACGATACCCTACACCACGATATAGAGTTCTATACTAAGCATCTTTGAACTAAGGCACTGACGGATAGACGGACATGGAGAAACTGTAAGGGTTCCTTGTTGACTATAGAACTCTGTAAAAGTTCCTGTAAATATTTAAATATTGGTAGACATTTCACACAACGCCATCTAGCCCAAACTAAGCAAAGCTTGTACTATGAGAACTAGATGGCAGATACAATACATATATATTTTTTTTGTTATCACATACTTATTATACATAGAAACACCCAGACACAGAATAAACATCCATGCTCATCACACAAAAGTTTGGCCAGGGCGGGGATCGAACCCACAACTTACGGCTTAGCAGGCAGACATTTTACCAACTGAGCTGCAAGGCCAGTCAAAGTGTAAAGCTGTTGCCACGCTCAGGCCAATTATAAACTGCATCTCTATTTACTCATAGTAGATAGCCGACGTTGTTGAATCAGAGCCTGAAATCTGAAATTTATTCCGTCTGTTGCTGCGGCCTGTGCCAACACTTCAGCGCTAAATTATTAATGAGTATAATATCATAAAACCCGGCTCAACTGCGCTAGAACAAAAGCTTGCCACAAGTTTTCAGATTAAAGTCGTGAAAAAGTTTGACTATTGTTAATTTAATGAGTTCAACAATCGAGTTTTTACTTGATCGATAAAAAAATAAAATTTGCAAAAACACAGATTTACAGAATAAGACAGATGGAGTCATTCAAAAACACGCACTGAATTCACTCAGATAACTATGATCGGATATACCGGATAGTATTTAGAAAGTTTGTGTTGCAAAGAAACCTACTTTTTATGCGTTTTACCCGACATGAGTGTAATTTGAGTAGTGGTAAAGAATAGTCAATAGTACAGAAACAGAAGACTCACTCTGCCAACAACAACTCTTTCCACGACGTAATAAAGCGCAAGTCAACTTGCACAGATGCTAAGTGCTTACTATTATAATAATTATTAACCTACAGACAGCATCTCGTTCTATTGTGATTTGTGTGGCTTATACATAACTATTCGGGGTAAAGTGCGAAAGTGTCCGGTCAAGCCGGCCAGTATAATTTTTTTTTTATGCAAGACAGATCTACGATTGACCACCAACTCGCTTGTTAAGAGACTATGTGGCCGAGAATGGAACTCGTCGATCTAGAAGATATTCTATATGATATATTATAATTATAGCATAGATATATAGGTATATAAGTATAATAACTTGCCTAACGGCGGAGTTTTAGTTGGATTTTTTGTATTACAGTGTTTTGTGGATTATTATTATTATTTTATATACTACATATATGTTTATTTTAAATTTATTTTTAAGTTGTAAATATTCCCACGGAAAATTAACATAATTATAATCTGGTATACCATATTATTATATCTACAGGATGCATCTGGTCTAGTAATGGTAGTATATTATTTCATCTTTCAAAGTCCGCCTGGGAAAACACTAAACCTATGCTATCTAGATAGATAGATAGATAAACTCTTTATTGTACACACCATAAAATTTACAATCAAAAGAAATTAATTAAAAACTAGTGTAACAGCTGGCGGCCTTATCGCTAATAGCGATCTCTTCCAGGCAACTAATCTACCTATTAATCAGTAATAATCGTTTCTTATTAAATCACTATGGGTCCATTTATTAATTAAGTAGGTAAGACTATTTTTGCTAGTTTTTGATATATAAGAAAAAATAAGAATAGGCCGACGCCCAACCATTCAAAGCTACCTGTTTTAGTGTCAATAAATAAATTCATTTTTGAGGACCAACCCACTCCCACTAAACCTTCAAAACCCTTTTTCAAAAAAAAAAAAATTTTTTGTTCTTTTTTAGAGTTCCGTAGTCAACAAGGAATCCTTATAGGTTCACCATGGTATCATCTTTTGGGGTAAATTCTGTAGAATCACAGTCAGTTTCTTCTTCTACAGAAAAGTCGCCTTAGAAATATTTTTATAATGAAAAATAAATATACTCTCCGAAATGTATTTAAATGTAATAAATTTCTTACTCTTGTTAGTATTTATATATTAGAATTATGCATATTTGTACAAATAATAAATAAAAGAATGGATATCTAAACTAACATAATTCTCTAATCGTCAAACATGATACCCAAGTTACTGTTATATTTGTATTCTCGACAATATTTACAATATTAAGCACATTTAAGGTATTTGTAATATGTTCCAGGGTGCGCAAAATACAAACTCTGCCTAGTTTGGGGTCCGATGTCAATGCATAAATGTATCAAAATGTATATTTCTACCCTACTGTTTAATAAATTTTAGTAATATGGGTATTCAACTAATAATCATTCATGTTTAGGTATTTTCTAAATCGTATTCATATTGTAATTTTCTATTATTTGATTGATTTGTTTATTTGAATCTTATCATAAAATAGTAATAAAATAATTACAAGAATAGTCTTTTAGGAATCATTACTGTGTTCGGATTGAAGGGCACTCAATATAATAACGTTTTTAGGGCGTTGATGGGGCTGCCATCGTACTGAAGCGCATCAGGAATGTTTGCCGAGGCGCACATTGACGGATTCGCAGCGATCATGCGCAAACGAGTCGCATCCCTGATGCGCCGCTTGCGGGTCAGTTCCAACATCTACCTACAGCTGTTTGCGTGGCGGATGGATCTGGACTGCCCAATAATGCAGCATTGGACAGCATTGCAGCCCAATAATGGAGCAAAATCCATCTTGAGCATTCCGGATCCAAGCCGAAGTTTAGGTTAAGATAGCATCTGTACGAGTACTACTTATGACATTTTCTTTTATTTTTATTGTTGACATTTTTTATTATTTATTTGACATTTTAGTTATTTGTATTCTAATTTTTTTGATGATTTTTTATGATATTTATTTATTTGTGTTTTTAAATTATTCATGATTATTTTATTTGTCATTTTTTTTATATGTATTTTTAATGGATTTTTTAACTATGGATTAATATCTGAAATAAATGAATTTGAATTGAATTGAATTGAATTAAAATAAAATTTCATAGTACAAAGTTACCCGACCAATTCAAACTTACCACGTACTCAAAAGTTAACTTACCATTGTACGATATGAAAATCAAGAATTTTTGATCACTACTTCTTTTACAGTAACAAAATAAAAATTACGCGAACGAAAAACCGTCAATAAAATGTCGTTATATCTGCAAATATACGTAACGTCAGATTTAAATAAGTCCTCTTATTTGATTCCCAGCCATAACGAGCGTTTCAATGGCCTCATGGTTACGGTTTCCGGTTTGGCGGTTGGTTGATACCGATTCCATTTAGCGGTTGCAACCACTCTCCTGTATTACACATTACACATTCAGATATGGAGCGATTCGTGCTTCCATTATTGGATGAATATTTGATTGAACATTGTTGTAGATATTCGCTTTGATGATCGCATTCGATGTTTTTAACACGCTTTTTAATAAAACAACACGCTTTTTAAATAATAAATTAAATTTTGAACATGATTTTGACCCACTTCAAATGTTCAGATTTCATTCAAACTTTATAGACTTATCGAGGACCAATGACAATACAATAATTTGATAAGATTGGGCGTGTTTTTTTAGTTTGTTAAACTATTATATTATTTTATTTAGATTTGAGCATTAAATAACGAAGTATGCAATTTATACTAGCTTTGACTAAAAATGGTGATGATGATGATGAAAAAATGTAGCGTGTCCGTCTCCAAGGTCTCGGGTATATCTGTATCGAATTTCATAACAATTGGTTCGGCCGTTTGATCTTGAGAAAATATCAAACATACAGAGGGGACCGAGAGACAGAGTTACATTCGCTTTTTAACCCCAAATCCAAAAAGAGGGGTGTAATAAGTTTGACTTTTGTATCTGTATATCTATGTGTGTCTGTGTCTGTCTATAGCTCTCAAGAAAAATAAGTAGATCGACTAAGACTTTTTTAGGGTTCCGTACCTCAAAAGGAAAAAAACGGAACCCTTATAGGATCACTTTGTTGTCCGTCTGTCCGTCTGTCCGGGTGTCAAGACCTGTATCTCGGGAACGCGTTAAGGTATCGAGTTGAAATAAACCATAAACGCAGATCCATAGTATCTTGCTGCAAAAAGAAAAAAACAAATTTCTCAGTTTTCGTAAAAAAAAAGTTACAACCGAATATGTCGTAAAAAACTCACATTTCGACACTCACAAGGGAATCAAAACCTACGGGGTACTTCCCGCTGACCTAGAACTATGAAATTTGGCAAGAAGCATTGTGTTAGAGTATATATATAGGAAAAACATGGACATTTTTTATTTAATAACAAAAATGTGGGTCTTTATGCAAGTAAGAAACGTCCAAATTTTTAATGGCTTTAACCGTATCATGTGGGGTATCATATGAAAGAACTTAGTTAGTACAAGCTAAAACAGGTTTTTAAATATTTTTGCGATGTATATTTTTCGATTTATGAAGGAAAATATATTTAAAAAAAAAACCTTTTATCTACTATTTTAGATTCCGAATCCGAATCAGTTTTGAATACCCCTACTGGTATCATCATCTTAACCTATCAAGTGGTACGAAAGCCTTGGTGAATGAAGACATGACTGAAACGTAAAATTCAAGTTGGGCAACACTCCATTTACTTCAACTTCATATTAAGTCCTAGACAAAACTAGAACTAAAACTAACGTAGTTTCGCTACAAAACAGATAACCATATCAAGTAACGTAAACTTGTTAGACCTTAGAGGATCTGCCGAATACAATATGTACACCGTGGGTATAATATAGACTGAAACAATTTCAGGCTCGGATGGCGAACCAATACCGCTCTAAAACTGAAACAATGCATACGCAATAGCTTCTTAAGACGCTACCTGGTAATTAAACAAAATGTTTATGTTAATTTTATTTTAAGAATACTTGCTTGAATAATTCAACTTTTTTATATGTGTTTGTTGACTATATTACCTTCATTAATCCGAAGACAGAAACATAAAACAAGTAACTTTCCTCGATAGAAAAAAAAATCAGACCTTACCTCTAAAAATAACATTTTAAGAATTTTGTGTCATAGTCATGTACTTTCTGTCACATTAAAATAATGAAGAATGTAGATAATATCTTAATAAACATTAATTCAAAATCAGTTTTTAAAGAAACATAAAATTGAATTTTTAATTAATTTTTTATTTAGTATGGCGCTTACGTTATTTTTTCGAGCAGGTTGCATGTTTCCTCTCTCTATCTATTTACGTTGGTATCGCATAGTTCTATCACTCTCAACCATTTACCCAGTTCGCCCGTGAACATCGTGCGAGGTATCGTCTTAACTGGTTCCAATTTATACGATGAATAGCCAAATAAATACAATATTGAGATAGAGAGGTGGTATGAAAACAATGTTTATTGTATTTTATTTGTTAGTTTTTTGTCCAATACAGATGAGACGGCTAAATTTTTTAAGTTTATTTATTATAAAATCGCTGTAGAAGATACAGCGATTTTAGTACACTATACGCAAAAACGGTCACGAAAGAGATGCAAGTGAAACGGCATCATACCATTGTGACGTTAGTCATCCTCTCACTCACTCACGTGCACTGTTTCTACGTACTTAAGTAGGTGCGCGTGAGTATAACATATTTCGACGTCATACGTGTATATGACCGCATAGTGACAGCGTTTCACAAGAGTTAAAATGAAAACTTCAGTTACTTCGCATTTCTTAGCAGATTATACTTATTTAAAAGATTAAAATAATTTAAGTCATAGTACACACAGCTATATACGCATAATGTAAATTATTTCTTGCATGTATGAATCTCATTCATTATCATCATCATCATCTCAGCATAAGAAGTCCACTGCTGGACATACGCTATCCATGTCCACAGTCCATAGGACATGTACTTCAAAAAAATACCGATTAGAAGTGACTTGCATCCAGCATCTTACCTCCACTTCTATTGAATCATCTGTCCATTTCGTGGCTGGTCTGAATCTCATTATTGATGTACAACCCTACGTCATTTTAACCGACTTCCAAATAGGGGGAGGTTCTCAATTCGTCACAATCTTTTATTTTTATTTTTTATGTATTTTCCCCGATTACTCGAAGACGCCTGGATCCATTTGATAAATTATTTTTTTGTTTGAAAGATAACCAGGTTGTCCCATAGATAGGAATTTTATGAAAATCGGTTCAGTAGTTTGATTTTTACAACAAAATTGTCCATTTTGAAGTCGGTTTTTCAGTTTTTCATGTTAAAAGTGAGTGTAATTATTATAAGAGATTTATTTTTAGACATATCTATATAAAGCAATGTCTAACTCAGATATTAACTCTATTACATACAATCACTGGAAAAACACATTGCTCTTTCGACAGTCGGGTAAATATGTACCATTACGTAGATCGGGTAATATAACACAAACTTGAATGTGGTTGGGCACTACAATAACAAGAACAATAGGGCTACACAGTAGATTCTAGTTTAGATTTGCCAGGTAGGTACATAAATAGACAAATGTGATTGAATAAGTTTTGGGTATAAGCTTCGTGTTCCCTATCTTTTGAATATACATACATATCTAAGGACATGCCGATTGTGTACTTGTATCTTGAACAATAGCTGAAAATAAAGATCGATAAAGCTAGATTTAACTATGTAAGACATAAGTTTTGTTACGAATATAATTACAGTTAAAAACTATCTTCAAAATGCGTAATCATGTTTTAAAAACCATACTACTGAATCAATTTTGATGAAATTTCTATGGGAAAATTTCTACAAAATTGTAATATATAAATTTTCCACAAGATTATCATCGGCTCGAGCATTTCAACATTTTATGAAAGATATATAATAATTGAATGGACATACGAAAAATTCACCATTTAAAAAAATACGCGTTGACTGGAAAAAATATTTTGATCTTTGAATTCTTTCGACTTTTCAGTAGTGCTGTGCTGTTACAAATTATTTTAGTGACATGGCATATTGTTTCTGTATTTCAGTTTCACCAAGTACATTCCTGGAAATCTCTCCCGTTCTCGGCGAGTCCATTTGTCTTTGTTGGTATAATTTGACATTTCTATTTCCGCATAATTTGACAGGGGATGTGAAATGGGCAAGCTGACAAATCTCTATTTTTTCTAAATCAGCTGGTTGTTTTCCTAAATCAAAGCCTTTGTTGACTCACTTTTGATTTGGGTGCTAATTAAATTTTCTTCTGTGTAATAACATTATTTGTTTATTCTCATAAGGGCAGATTCTCAAAAATAACACATGATTAATGATACATGTGCACGCACACACAGTTATATTTTCAGATTTAATAAAAAAAAAAGATTTAATATCTTTAATAGACATAAGAGTGCGCGTCTGAACTTAAATAAAACGTTAAAATATTCGTCTACACATATATAACACCAATAGAGTAAAGAAATAGACGGTTTAAAATATAAACATAAATAATTTATAACTATATTTAGATAAATCCAACAATATAGGACGATATTGTTGGATTTATCTAAATGTAGGTACTTAAAATGACGAATTAGTTTATTAGAATCATTCTCGTTTTCCCGTGGCTTAGTTATAAAATTAATAATTATAGTTTAAAAAATTGAAGCAACCGACTTCTCATGGATGCTAATGTCAAAACTGGACCAAATTGAAATGGGACCACACGGGAAACACCAGCTTTCAAATAAAAAAAGAATCGTCAAAATTGGTTCACCCAGTCGAAATCTCCGAGGTAACAAAAAAAAATACAGTCGAATTGAAAACCTCCTCCTTTTTTGCAGTCGGTTGAAACCGACTGTAAAAAAGGAGTATACCGTTGTAGGTATCAATAAAGAGTTTATCTATCTACTTATTATGGTGAGTAACTACGGAACCCTAAACTTCGCAGGCAGCCGGTTTTTCTCTATTTCTTCAATCTTAGATTTGTTTAACTCAAAACACAAGGCTTGTTTTTCTGTAAATTTCCTTCCCCAGTCAGTGTTTCAAGGCGCGAAATGCTTTGTTTCAGCAGGCGGACTATTCAAACTGAGTAACTTCTGAATCTTTTACTACTTAATCAAAACTTTTTGATGGTCCTTCCAAGCAAACACCGCCTCGGAATTCGCCTCAGCCATCTGTTTTATTTCCTGGAAACAATAAATCTAGAAATCTTCAAGGCACAGAGAATAGAGAGTTAGCATTGGAGTTAGATGTCAAGCGCAAGCCTATTTTCTAATTTAAAAAAAAAACAAACTTTTAGGGTTCTGTGGTTTTGTGCCTTGAAGATTTCTAGATTTATTGTTTCCAGGTAATAAAACAGATGGTAGAAAATCCGAGTTCTGAGGAAAAAGAAACCTTTGTTCGCTTCGTTCACTCGGTCAAAGAGGCCTTATTGAACTCCTCTTTCAGTTTTTTCATCTAGCTAAACCTTTGAAGCTATCACAGGTTTAGCTAGATGAAAGAATAGTCTTCTTATCTGTATGATATATATTTAATTAATCGGAAATGCCTTATTTCACAATAGACAATAGATGAAGTATTTATTGTGTCAAAAACTATAACACTACTATACTATTTACAAACTTGTATGAACCTGGACACGGTTTTTATAATTATTTCCAGACAACAAACAGCTAATACACTCTCAAACATATTCACACATGTGTTTTCTCATAGCGTTATCTTTCTTTGCGCAATGCAATTTATTTTGGAATGCCAGTGGTAGCCATTTGCCTAATGTACTTCGGCGCATGCCTTCGTATTCAAGCACTTTACGTTTCAAAATCATAGCCGACGAGGGGAATGGATGGAAGTGATGCATCAAAATTATGAGACAAGAGTGCTTTTCAGCATTCTTGTACCTTTTACACCTTGTTACCATTTGTCATGTGTGGTTTGGACAGGCTTTATTGCAGTTCTAGTGAAATATTGTTCACTGTTGGATAGTTTTTAGACTTTTTAGTTTTATTATACCTTCGTGTTTTAAAAACCAAACTTCTGAACCGATTTTAATAAAATTTCTATTAATGTAATCTCTTTCTTTTTGAAGTCGGTAAGAATTACAATTGCTATCGGTATTTTCGATGATCACTATGATTGAAAGGAACAATACACCTTTCTTCCACAATTTCTTCATAATTATTCATGACTGCAGAACTCAAAAGTCGTTGTGGGAGTGGTGACACGGCACAGCGAGCCGCAAAAGTCCAGTCCACGGTTCTAACCGCAAAGTTCAGAACTCTAAGTCTTTATTTGATTAAAGTGATAGTTCGAGCACATTAAAGTACTCTGTAACCATGATAAATTTCAGAATGGCATTTTAACTAACCATTGTCATTAACCCAATCGTCGGCACAGCGGATATAAATATCTGATCTATTCAAACTAGTCGAGGTAGCGGTTACATTCCACTGCGTAAAATCACGCTCATAAGACGGAAATGTCCTAAAATCCATGTTGACAAGGCAAGATATTTTCGAGGTTAGTTTCTAAACCATACCACTAAAACACGATAAAGCACTAAAACATACACTATATAAGCACTAAAACATACCGATATGTTTACTAATCACATACTATAATCACCACAATGAATATGGAAAGCTTTCTTCCACAATGTATTCATAAAAACTATATTCATAAGAGACTACCAAAACTCAAAAGTCGTCGAGGTAGTGGTTACGCGGCTCAACATCAAGCTGATGGTTACGACAGCAAAACTTTAGAATTCTGCAGTCGTAACCAGTGATTTTTTGGATTTTAATGCACATTGACAGTGCTAAAAATATTGAGCATAAGAACTGCTAGTATATTGTGCAATGTGTATGCATCTTATCTAGCCTCAATTTCACCGCGTGGTATGAACAGTAAAAGCCAATAAGCGCATTATTTTTAACAACACGTTGGAATTTATATGGACTAACCGATTACCTTGCTACTAATTTTGGGGTTATAAGCTCAATGACTACAATGGTCGGTGGACCTGTAGGAAATGACCGATATTTTTATTAATCACAAACTATAGCCACTACAATGAAGCTTTCTTCAACATCTTTATAATCGACTGCAAAACTGTTAAGTGCTCCAGGTAGCGGTTCCACGGGTCAGTGCTTTAACAGCGGTTACGACTGCGAAGTTCTAAAGTCCATTAACGTTGACATGTTAAATGTTTGCGCGGGCCGGTTGCCGCTCCGAGATAACTCAATTTTAAAAGGTCATACCTGCGACCCCTCTTTGATATCTAAGTTTATTTTAGTTGGTGGAAACCAGGTCAGCCTCTAATTTGAGTGCTGCAAGCTGATACTGTTCAAGCCTTCTAACATATTCAGTGTTTATTTTTATGCTTTCAGAAAATTGGGGCATGCGATGCAGTTTCGATGGAGGTGCATAGGTTGTTTATAAGTTCTCTTGAATTAGTTCGGCAGAAATAGGTTGACTAACTGTTACAGTAATAGAGTTCGGTAGTTGTGAACTATTTTTTCTGTATGCTTTTATCCGAATATCCAGTAGATATGTCTGCCTTCTAAGCTGTAAGTTGTGGGTTCGATCCCCACCCAGGAGAAACATTTTTATGATAACATTGATATTTATTCTGTGTCTGAGAGTTTCCATGTATCCATAAAGTAGGTATGTATTTAGTGCAATACTATTCAGCTATCTGGTTCCCATAGTACGCGTTTGCTTAGTTTAAAGATAGATGGCGTTGTGTGAAAATGTCTACAACCACCAATATTTAAATTCTAAACTTTATTTAAATACTTTCGCCTTTGCGTGATTTACAATAGATATTCTTACAAACTTTCCCTTTTTTTCTAGGAAGTAGGATTGAATTATATACTTGGTTCCCTTGAAATTGATAGGGACACAAAAAGGGTCATCCTTGTAATGTTTGTGACAGATACCATTACTCAAACGATACAGAATAATACCTTTAACCAAAACTTTGACAACTGATTAGGGAAATGCAATATTGTTAACAAAGGAGATCATTGAAATTAAAATAGAAGTATTATTGGATGGGATTTTCAAACTATATTTTATATATATTGGTAGTAAAATTGTTTATTGCAGTTTTCCTTCTAGGTGTAAAATACGTTACAATTGTATAATGTTATGGCATGTGACACAGTAGGAGGTTGGAACAGTAGCAGCTGTAACACTGGCATTACCTAGCACGGCTGCTCACGGAAAAACCCACTGGTCATATAGTCTAGTAAAAATAAATCCGTTTGTATGGATCAGATCGCAGTATTTGCAACTGGGGGGATTCTTTGAAACTATGATAGGAAAATAACTAAAAATCATAGATCAACAATAATTCCCGATTTCAGTCTATTCTTTTATGAAAATCTGTAAACTATTCGTTTGCAGAACTTCAAGACGTTAACGTTTTCTTTTTCATATGTATCGAAAAAGATTTTAACAAAAAATTACGGGTTACTCGCGTCTGTTTCGAGTCGAAAAATCCGACTATAGTTTCAACCGCATTCGGCGGTCTTTTTCAAAGGAGCAGCGCAAACGTCACTCTTGTTCGCTGACGATGATACTGCACGAGAAAGATTTCCTTGGGTAAATCAATCCACAGTAGATTTGGTGATTATTATTCTTTCGCAATATTTAATATTTTTTGTTCCTATAATCTGATTTTATATTCGCTCATTTAAATAGTATCTCCCAAGCAAATCCTTCTAAATTAAAGCAAAAAATAGTAGGTATATATTAGGTAAAGTGCCTCAATCAGGAAATTAGCGAAAAGATTTTAAGAAAGAGAAGAATACAAGGAAATTTTAGAATTAATTAAGTAAAACGTTAAAAACCATCTTGAATAAATGTTCCTGTTAAATAATTTAGGCCGAATTTATCTAAGTATTTAGAGAAGTTACTGTTTATGTTTGTCAACGATAAAAAAATAATTGAATTAATAATAGCAGATGTGCTAATCGCGCGAGGCCAATACTCCCGAAAAGAGAAAAGAAGACATCGGCTACGTTCCTATCTACATCGCAGGCTGCGCAAGCAAGCAAGGTAATTGAATATAAAAGTTATGTTATGAGGGATACACAAGATGTAAACTGAGCCCAGCATTATGCAGGCTTCCGTTTTACGTCCGGATGTTAAATATTTACTGCTCGCGTCTGCAACATGTTTTGAGCAATCTCAAGCACAGGGATTTGTCTTCAGATGTTATTCTAGTGACATTTTGACGTGACAACGTCTAATAAATCGATGAACGCCGGCTGCATGCACGAAAAAGTATGACACATGTCCCGTTACGTCACGCTCCTTGTCCCGTTACAATTGCGCGCGGTGGCTGAGGAAGCGGGCGGGTGTGCGCCGCGCTCGCCCGACCGTCGCTTCAATTTATCATTCCTCGAAGCTCGCGCGCGGACGTATGTTGTCACGTTAAACTATCGTCCGTAAGCCGACTTTACAGACAACCAATTTTTTGCAATAGATAATTATTATACATGTAAAGGGTAATCTATAAGTATATAATAACCCGAAATACATTCGTTTGAATCTTACTTGCCCATCCGTTATATAGAACTGCCTAATTCCAGATATTGTACTTGACATGTATGTATGACTTCTGATTCTGATTCCGCTTCAATAGTCTAGTAAAAATAAGATTTGTGACAACATAAAAGACACCTAAGTATATAGTTATTTAAATGAATGTACTGGTGTATTGAAATACATTTACACAATTTCATAATGATATTATAAAAGCTAATTTTGTTACCTTTACACGCTCAAACGGCTGAACCGATCGTTATGAAAATTAGTATAGGGATAGCTTTGGACCTGAAGACGGATATAAGCTACTTATCATCATCATAATCATCACCGTTTTTCATAACTACGCGAGTGAAACCACGGAACGCAGCTAGTCTATAAATCGGGGATTATTGTTGATCTAAGATTCTTAGTTATTTTCCTATCATAATTTCATTGCAAATACTGCGATCTGCTCCATACTACATACATTACTAGACTACCACTGGACACTTCAGTTCTTTGCCGCGCGCTAGAAGTGATAAGAGCTACACGATATATGGAGATTTATAAGAGTCTATGGGTTAATTTAAGAGATACCAAGCGCCCGTTCAATACACCTTGCGTTTTATTGCGTCGTACCAAGAGTCGCTATTTATTTATTGAAATTGTGAAGTGAGTCTTCTGTACCTGGATAAAAGCTAGTTCCTAGATTTTATGACGAAAAATAAATCACATATTTTGTATGTTTAACAAAGGTACGAGTAATTAGATATTTGACTATCGCGTCCTTATGTTAGGGATTACTTTTATAATAGCATCTTCTCAATAATTTTTTTAAGAAACATATTTGTAAACGCAATGAAGTATAGAAAATTAGGTTACGTATTTTTGTCATGGAAAAATTAAAGGTAACAAGGAAGGACAGAAAATTTATAAAAAAATAATATTATTAAATAATTTACCTACTTTAAAATTCCTTAATATTATCCCGGAATCATCTTCATATTTTCTTAAAAGTTTTTACAGCAACCGAGGCGTTGTTACAAGAGACTGCTTTTAGACGACGCTGTCGCGAGAAGAAAAGGATCGTTTTTCTTCCCTATTTGCTGAGGCTTTACAAAGGAACCCACTTTAATATGGAGATATTATTAATTTTTATCTACAAAGTCTCATAAAACGTGCAAAATTTATCTAGATATATTGATATACGTGGACTTATTAAAATACGTAGTACGTATCAAAATCAATTACATAATTGGCAAAGTAGGCAATCGCGTAACAAACATAGTCTATGGAAATTAACGTGGTTTTCACACATTTTTAAATAAAAACTACGGATCACTCACGTCTGTTTTGAGCCGAAATATCCGACTATAGTTTTAAATGCAATTGATGCGAATGCGGTTGAAACTATAGTCGGATATTTCGGCTCAAAACAGACTGAGTGACCCGTAGTTTTTATTTAAAAACATAGTCTAATTGAGAACCTCCTCCTTTTTGAAGTCGGTTAAAACTTATTTAGATTAAAACATTTTTTTTGTGTGTTTATAACCCCATTCGGATTTTTATTATGAATTACAGTGAAATATAATCAAAATAATAAACTCATAGTAAAGTATTAATTTCAAAACTTTTTCAATTTCCAATTGGGTTCGCAATGTACCTATGGTTTGTTCGAAAATTAATTATAATAAAACTTGGTTCGTTAGAAATTGGCCGTGGATGGCAACATTATAATGAAAACATAAAGTAAATTAAAGTTTCAACAACACATGAAGCATGTTTCATTAAACTTTTTAGCTTTCAACAAATATAATACCGATTTGAATTTTGTATTAGAATATTATGATTTGTTCAATTTGAATGAACTTGTGCAATCGTTTTTCGATTTTGTTGTTCCAATGTTCAAAGATTACACCATGAAATTGCAACTCAGAAAAAAGTTGCTCAGAAGTTATCGATAAATAATTTACATTAAAACTTTTAATTTAAAATACTATTTTAATAAAACCCAGATGGTCTAAGAGAAAGGGGCATTTGTTTTTCTTCGTTCAAAAAAGACGAAGCGGAAGCGAATAAATAATACTCTATGAATTGATAACCTCCTCCACTTTTGAAGTCAGTTAAAAACACCGAAAAGCATAGCGTGGAAAGGCGTGTCACGCGAGTGAGAAATTGCGAAGTTCGTAATAACACTAAATTTTAACGTGAAATGTGTAAATTATTTCAGTAGTGTTTTTTTTGCAAATGATTGTAATATTTTAAAATGGTATCACCTAGTTTCACACCTAAAGTATCTACAATTTTTTTTCATTGTTTGAATCTTAGGTTTGAATATAAATATGGCAATTTTTGTCCAATGTATGTTGCAAATAAAAAAAAAATATAAATTTTAAATCAAATATTTTAAAATAATTTGATATAAATGATTAGTATAAAATTCGAGCTCCATCCTCAGCCACACCATCCCTTAACATCAGGCAAGTTGGTGGTCAATCGTAGAACTGTCTTGTATAAAAAAAACCTTAATTTTATACATTATTTCAATACCAAGTACAGACACACAGATTATCTATTAATTATTAAATGTTTACTTACAATTAAGCTTTACTATTTTGTAACACATTTCACCAACACTTCAGTCATAATTGACTTTTGAAATCATAATATAATAATATCTTTGCTCCTTTCCATCACTCACGAGTAAAACAGGAAGAATAAATAGTTATATCAAAGTTTTACTCAAACACTTCATAAGACTTTATCGGTCCACACGGAGAGGACTATTCCCATTTCATAAGGTCGTATATTTTTATGAACGAAAATAAAAGCTTGTAATTTGCGTAAAACCCGACCGTTTACACGTTATGTAGCTAAATGTCCCGATTGGGTCGGACTGATAGCCTCTATAAAATATACGCCTGCAAATATAACAAATACGATAAAGTCGCAATTCTCATCTTATGAAGTCATACGTGGTTCTGAGAGACAGGGTGCTTATACTAGCTAGTAGATAAGGTAAGTAAGTTTGAAAGTCATTCTGCATTTTAGTCTTTCTGCTCTCATAGTCCTTTTGCTTTATAGGCAGTCTGAACATAAGGAGCTTTTAGAAGTAATTGCATCTAATATGGTGATTTACACCGGTTGTTGATGTAGAGAGAGGCATTGTATAAACCAAACAGAATATATACTACGTTTAAAACAGATAATGTGCTGTACAAAAGAATGAGAAAGATGTACTTTTGAGTAAAAGCTGATTCTAGAGTTTATTTTATAGTTTAGAAGTCATACTTTTCGCGTCTTGCTCATTTTTATTTTGTCACATTTTTAGGGTTCCGTACCCAAAGGGTAAAAACGGGAACCTATTACTGAGACTCCGCTGTCTGTCCGTCCGTCCGTCTGTCTGCCACCAGGCTGTATCTCATGAACCGTGATAGTTAAATAGTTGAAATTTTCACAGATGATGTATTTCTGTTGCCGCTATAGTTACAAATATAAAAAAAACAGAATAAAGTAAATATTTAAGGGGGCTCCCATACAACAAACGTGATTTTTTTGCCGTTTTTATATATAATGGTACAGAACCCTTCGTGCGCGAGTCCGTCTCGGCCGGTTTTATTCAATCTTTAAAAGTAACGCAGTGCGTAGCGTTCGTAGTGTTCGTAGCGTCTGGCCTACTGTCCACGTAGCACCACGTCATACGCATGCTTTCGTCATTTACCGCTCCTTGCTTGTCTATAAACAAACGATGCTTTGTTTAAGGAGCGGTAACGTCGCATTTGCGTAGTGTCAAATAAACGTGGACAGAGCTTTGTTTATAGAAAAGCTGCAAGCAAATATGTACGACAAGCAGCAAGTTATGAAACCATGCGTATGAAGTGAATAAATATTTTTGTGGACATTTCACACAACACCATCTAGCCCAAACTAAGCAAAGCTTGTACTATGGAACTAGATGGCTAATAGAATACATATATACTTTTTTTCTGTAAATATATACATATGATACATAGAAACACCCAGACAGACTGACCCCAACCGTTAGTGTCGTCTAACCTACCATGTGTAAAAAATACTTTAAATTAGTGCAATTTTAAAGAATGTTATCGAATGAATAAATAAATATACAGAGATTATAAGTATATACCATGTCGTACTCTAACCCAACCAGTCGCAAAGTTCGCCAAGAATCTAACCACGGAATCACGTAAACACGTTGAGAAATAACCGGGAGTTGTGTTGATTTTTCTTGCGATCCCGCTGGAGGCCGCTAAATAAATCAGGGCTCCTTTTGTTCCTGCATGATAGATGGTGCGGCACAGTTCTGTTTCATGAATCAATGGGTAGGAGTAACCTGAAGGATGAGAATTGAATGAAGATTGTTCTGTTTTCTATGATGATTCGTTTATAATTTGTATAGTTTAACAACCTCAGGTATATTAATTACATATAGAACGGACACTCCGCCTCCAACCAACCTCGGGGTTTTCACTCGCTCCCCGCGCTTGCCCTGTCGTTTGAAGGAGTTTGCCCGAACGATGTATTCATTTGTCAGTCCAGGTATAGCTTGACTTCCATAAAGTCGACCTTCCTGATGGTATGCGGGACGCGGGGCGGCGGGTGTGCATGGGTACACACGGCATTGTCACCGCAGCGAGATATCTCGAGATAAATTTTCGTGTTGTTATTTAAGAGATAATAAGTGTAGCAAATAATAGACTTTGATTCTACAATTATTACTAGTAGTTCTACGAACAGTAGACCTCGCGAGAGAGCTTATTTGCAGCTCACTTTGGATCATCTGTATATAATACCTACATAAAGTTGGCTTAGGAGGCCGTATATAAAATTTTGGCTGGTTTCTCAATTTTAAGTGATTTTACAGACGTTATTTCATGGTCAAAAAACATTTTTTCCATAAGCCTAAGTACCTTGAAAGATCAATTTAATTTTAATACACAATTAATACAATAATAAGATATGTTTAGATGCCCTTAATTAAAATGATTGGTCGAGCGCACCCCGCCTCCGCGTCCCGCATACCACCAGGCAAGTCGACTTTACGACGGTCAAGCTACATATAAGCGATATGATGCGGGCTTCAAACGCTCTAATTCCATTTGACGTTACGAGCAACAGACCAGACCCACCTTAACTTCATATATATATATTTGTGTTATATACAGACGTCAACTTACTTATGTGTGCCACTGATTAGCCCGCCGTTGTATGGTGACTTATGGTAAAGTTTCCGCCAGCCTAGTGAAGTTTCCAGTAGCCTAGTTAGGATTCTGTCTAACTTCAGATTCACAATGGACTCAAATCCCAAGGCACGCATTTTTTCGAAGTTATGCGCGTATTGCCGCCAACTTTAAAAGGTGAAGGAAAACATCGTGTGGAGTCTCACATATCTGAGAGTCCTCGATGATTTTGTTAAGATGTGTAAGGTCTATTAACCCGCACTTGGTCAGCATGGTAGACTACAGTCTTATTCTTCTCATGTTATTGTGATATGTTTGTATAAATACAAACAAGGCTCATTTTGATGGTTTTCATTTTGTCGGTAATAGGTTAGGAATTTGACCGCAATTCCTTGATGTTTTGGTTTGACTTATCAAACCAAAACGACACTTGTCGAGACAGATCTCTTGAGGGTAGCACCTAACTAATAAGCCACTAGAAAGTACTCTACTCTTTATATTAACAAAAATAATTATTGAAATACAATTATTAACAAACTGTACTAATCTAAATAATCTGTAATTGTAATATATCTATAATAATTTAATGTGTTTATAATAATCTTACCCTAACTAAATGTGACATGTTAGGTAAGCTAGACCTCTAATCAAGTAAAGCTTCATCAATCAAGACACGGGTGATTACATTTCTCCAGTTTGATACATTTCGGGGAATGTGCGCAAGAGCTTCACGACCTAATTCCACCAAGTTGCCGAATTACCACCCATTTCTCGTTGAAATGCCAAAAATCCGTACTCAGCGGTATCGATCCACATTCCTGTTGCGTACTGCACAAGAATGTAATTCTTTGCCGCCATCTCTAATTCCTGAGACCTACAATCTTGGAATTTTCAACGCAAGAGTGAATAGATATCTTCTAGATCGACGAGCTCAATCCTCGGCCATACCATCGCTTAACATCAGGCGTGTTGGTGGTCAATCGTAGATCTATCTTGTATAAAAAAAAAATATAAAAAAATATTTAAAGGCTACCACCACAATGTATTTGTATTATAGATATGGTTTTATTGTATTATCACCGTGGATACATTTGACTCCTTGTCATACATTGTACAGGAGAAGAAAAAGGATCTCTACTTTTATCTGGAAGATTAGTAATCGAAACGACTGATAATTAACAAAGTAATTTGACTACTATTTTTTTTGTGAACAATATCAGAGCCTTCTAAAAAGTCATGAGTCATGAACAATGTTTGAAACAGAGTCAAAGTTACCCACGGTGACAGTAATAATACATGTAAAAAAAAACATGTAATAAATGAATATATACTTAAATGTTTTTTGTTTTATTTAACCTTGAAGACTATTGATGATTCGCATACCAAAATCGGACAAAGATTAAAAGCAACGGTTTACTAAGGCAATATATTTTTATGGTAAATATACGTGTTATCGATAATTTTGGTAATGGCTACTTTAATGTCGCAAATAAATGCCTTAACTTTATTGACCATAACAGTTACCTACGTTCTCGTGTCGAAGAGGCTATTTCCGCATAAGAGATAGTAAAACCTTATTTCTCGAGTTACGAAGGACATAATATATTATATGTATATTACACTAAAGGTATTACATATCCAATAAATAGCATCACCATCGTCCCCTTTTGTATGGAGCACATTAAATGCAACTAGGTTTGAGATTATGATACGAAAATGCTTAAAAAATATAAATTCCAAACAACCATCAATGTATATACTAGCTGTGGTCCACAATTTCACATTCGTAGTTCTGAAAAACGGTGATGACGGTGATAGGTACAGAGGTACCTATGGGCACGCACATAAATGTGCGTGCCCATAGGTACCTCTGTACTAAGTTTCATAACGATCGGTTCAGCAGTTTGATCGTGAAAAGGTAACGGATTTCACTTTTATTCGTATTTAGGGTTCCGTAGTATACAAGAAACCCTTATAGTTTCGCATTTCCGTATGTCTGTCCGTCCGCGGCTTTGCTCAAAATCTATAGGTAAGTACTAGAGAGCTGAAATTTGGTATAGATATGCATATTAATAATGCCGAGAAAGTCGTAGAATACAATTTAAAAAAAAACTGTGTTACTTCTCTACCCATAAAGTGGGGATGAATTTTCTCATCTATCCCATCGTGTGGGGTATCGTTGGATAGGTAATCAAAATCATTTTTAAATTTAGGGATCCGTTTACGAAATATTAAGTTAGAGTCACGTCACGTCTACTACCGGCTAAACGGTTGACTTTGAAGATATGAAAGAAATCATGCTAGTAGGATATAAGTATGATGAAATTAAAAGGAAAACTATCGCGGGTTTGTAGGCTTCACAAGTTATCGAGTTATAGTCGATCAACTTAAAATAATTACCTACCAAGTCAAAAATGAATATTTCATTTAAATTAACAGTTAACTCATATGTTCGTAGTATCACACAAGAGACCCCGTTTTAAGGTCACATAAATATTTATATGTAACTACGTGTCTTGTCTTGCCACGCGCAATGTAGGGTTCCATTGCGCGTGGCAAGACACGCACTTTGCCATTTATTTTAGTTAGTTTTATTATGAAATTATGACAAAAGTATTTGAAAACAGCAATACTATTATTGAAATAACTTGTATCTGTTTTTAGCCGGCTGCATAAGAAGGAGGGTTATACTTTAAATTACCACCTAGTGGCGTCCAAACTCGACGCGGGCAGGCCCCGTAGAGTTGGTGCGATGAACTTGACACTTTTGATAATTTTATACTAATGTAGAAAACCGTCTACATTGGAAAGGTAGGGAGGTAGCCTTTGCTCAACTCTGGGGCTACAGGCTAACATCAACATAATATATACATAATATTACAAAATATTTTTTAACTTTCTTGGAGGCTTATGTCGCTATGATAATAAATAAAATCAATTGTACATTACATTATTATTTGTATTGATGACTTATTAGTTGTTAAACTATACTATAAGAAAGTTATGAAATGAAGTTAAATTATCATAAATCTTAATTTTATGAGCGATGAATGGAAGTTGTGAAAAAGTTACAGTTGTTAAGGAGTAACCTTTTTGTTTTCATTTGCAGGTGCTTTTTACAGCAGTTTTAATACAAGACTCGTTCCAACTTTGTTATGCCCGAGTTAAAGTACTTCACTGGGATATTGCATAACTTATATATGAAATGAAATTTTAGGTTTCCTTACACTGCATAGTACAAAACTTTGTTTCAAAAACTGCCGCATCAGTGGATCTCTTCTGTTTTGACTATTTCTCTTTGAAATCTTGAGTTGTCTGGGTAAATATTATGTTATTTGAATTTTAAAGCGAGGCTTTCCCAGAACTTTAGGTATTTTACGCTACCTCAGCCCGCACTTCTCGAGCGCGGTGTTTGTTTTCATATACGTGGCACAGAAGCGAGATTATTGTAAAATAAATTACTATAAAATAGAGGACTAAACGTATCAAAAACGTATTCTTGTAGAACGCTAAAAATATAATAGCTACTTAACATGGTAAGTTTGGTGTTAGTGGCTTTAAACTACTATGAGACCAATTTAAAAAATAAATAAAATGGCATATAAAAAAAAAAACTATCGAGACTTTTTTTGTTCTTGGAGAACCCTAGCCAATATATCAACATTTTACATAGTAAACATTTGAGCTTGAACTATATTATAATAGTACAAGTATTTTTTGTAAATTTTCAAAAAGATCTTGTTTGTTGCTTTTGCTGACAAGCCAGACAAGAAAATTCAGAAATCGTTTTTTTTTTTTTAATTTTTTTAGGGTTCCGTAGTAAAAAGGAACCCTGATAGTTTCGCCATGTGCGTCTCTCTGCTTGTTTGTTCGCGGCTTTGCTTAAATCAATTAACCATATCCGGTTATCCTGATAACCTCATAATTATTAGGTATAGTTACTTACCATATTTTATAGTTTTCAATTAGAGTTGTCTTACTTGAAGGTAGGTAGTTCTCGTAAACTAACCTTTAAGTAGGCACTTCAAAAGTAATAATTGTATGTGTGAGTAATTAGGTAAGAAGGCGTATAAGTAGGGTAAGCTTCAGGTTGGACTAGTTTCCGTTTTCAGTGCCTTGGGGTACCCCGGGTTGAAATTACTGCCTTGTCGGTGTAGCACTACACGCGGCGTAACCCGTATCACTCGCACACTTTTGGATACCTACCCTCATTCCGGGAATAAAGTTTTAATTGGTTGTAATATTAGGTTTGTGCTTTATGTTCTGTCTATATCTATCTATCTATCAATAAATTAAAATATGTGTTTGTGGCGTTTATCTGACCGCTAAGAACAGATATGTATCTACACACACAAAAATATTAATACTGCCATGAGCTAAATATATTATGTTATATTTGTGGATATATTTGTGGTCGAGGAAAGGGAGGCCTTTGCCTAGTAGTGGGACATATCAGGCTGACAACAATAATAATAATTTGTGGACATTTCACACATCACCATCTAGCCCAAACTAAGCAACGCTTTTAAGTACTATGGAACTAGTTGGCTGATAGAATAAGTATATTTTTTTTTTTGTAAATATATACATATGATGCATAGAAACACCCAGACACAGAACAAACATCCATGCTCATCACACAAATGCCTTTTGTCTTGCGTGGGGATCGAACCCATGACCTCTTCTGCTCAGCAGGCAGACATTCTACCAACTGTCACAAGACAAACAAACAAATGTCATGAATATATCCTAACTAATATATTATTATAAAAGCAAAAATAACTCTTCCTCTCCATCTCACTGTATTACTTTTACTTTGTTTGTTACTTTTTATGACCAAACGGCTGCACTGAAATTTGGTGTAGAGATAGCTGAGGGCTTCGAGACTGACAAAGGCTAAGTTTTATAATAATTATCACCATCACCATTGTTTTTCATCACTACGTGTCAAATGAATGAAGCAATGAATGAAGTTGGTAGTTATGTATTGATAGAGACCTCATTCCGCTGTAGCAACCGATCAACTCGTAGCAGTATTCAAGTTCTTCATTTGGTTGCTAAGCTTGTACCAGGTGGAACGTACCCTTCAGACAGAAGTCCATGAATATCGATCTCAGGCTATTTCTGACGACAATCGTCAACCTGTACTAGGGCTAGCTACACACAAAATCCCATTCGTTCCAACTTTGACGTGACAGCGTCTAATAAATCGATGAACGCCGGCTGCACACACGAAAAAGTATGACTCATTGTCCCGTTACGCTTGTTGTCTCGTTACATCATCATTTCATCAATGTTTTGTTATGACGTTGTCACGTTAAACTATCGTCCGTAAGCCGACTATACAGACAACCAATTTTTATTTTTATTTTGGAGCTTTTAGAAAAACGTAAAAGTTCACGTAGGTATGACAATGGCTATGATAGGTGCAAGCATCTCTAACTTTGTCGAAGAAATTTGATCGCTTTTAGGGAATTGCCAGATGTTTTTGTAAGGTTGTGGTAAGACTTTTTATTCATTTTTTGTCATAATTTTATTATCTTAATTTACCATCAATAAAGTTTAATGTAGGTAAGTACAGTCAAAATTAATACAAGTTACTGTCTTATGAATATTCATGATATTTTTGTCCTGTCACGTTTTCCTAAGTAATTTCTAGTATTTGTGGTGTTTCGAAGCGCATCTAGGAATACCATACTATAGCTCCATAGATGACTTCATACAAGTACCAAGAACTCGTTGGATACAATCCGATTTCATCAGGTTTTTTGTGGAAACCCATGGGGGAGGAGTACGTCCAGCTGTGGACTTCATATGGCTTTCCATGACGATGATGATTTTGGTATTTCACATTTTCAAAAGTATTTGGCGACAGAGAGGTCCGATCTGGCATCCGAGCAGTAAATAACAATGTCATGTACTATAGTAAACCATATACAAGTATCTTGATTTATACCACTTATTCCGTGTTCATAATACAAACAAAGTTCTGACGACAAGTCGAAATGTTTGTGGCAAATCGATATTAAGGCGAGTGACCGAGTGGTGCGTGGTACCTCTGGCTGTTCGTACACGTGGTAACACTGAGACTGACAAATCCAGTCCTCTTTTTCTAATCAACCGCTTTATGGTTCTATGAGGGACTTTTATATACTCTTCATTTCTGTTTGTCTCACGTATTGTGGTAATTTTAATCAGAGACTGTGTGCACGCACTACTTACTTAAGATTTAACGTGAAAGTGTTCTATAAAATGTGTACAACATTAAAGTCTTAACTCAAAGGTTTATTATTATGAATTTAACAAGCAATGCTCGGATCGTGGTCTTCTTATTTATTATCGCATTGGCTACGGAACCTTATCTACCACATATTTCTACATAAAAAATCGGTCCGCCCATTTCGATATCTTCGACATTTTAACTTACCTACAAACAATAATTTTTAAGTAGTATCAATTCTACAGGAACATAGATACCTAAATATAAGATAGACAATTTTAAAATGAAATCGCATGAAGCAATATCGCGAAAATAGGGCTTTTGAAACACAGTTTTAAAACTTACTTATTTAAAAACAAGTTTTTCTTCGATAATTTTTAAATTGTCTGAGGAATAAGAAAATATGTGTTTTTTTTCTAATTCCGTCGCCAGTATAAATGATATCTAGTTAAAACATTTTTAAATTCTCCTCTCTAAATAAACAAATTCTCCTCTCACTTTTCTAATATCCCTATTCAATGATTTTATATGTTTAAAAAGGTTGAGATGCGCGAGAGAGATAGCTGCGCGCGTTGAGCGAATCCTTCAGCGGTGGCGAGATCTCTTGTTCTATATACGAACAGAGTCTACTATAGAGTGGTCTTGTGCACGAACGATGGTTCTAACTATTTATCAATCTGCGGCACCCGCTCGATATCATACCCATGGTTGGTAAATCACGATGGTGCGTCACTAGGGCTTAAGTAATTACCATATTAAAGTTTTTATTGTCGTGACACTGGTGCGGTTTATAGTAGTTTAACCTCTGACTGCGGGTCGGGTAGTCAACGTGTTGGTAAACAGAGATCGATGTAAGGATTTGTAATTTGACCCTTATTTACTGCTGAACAAGGATGGTACCAAAATTGGGCTGTAGTTGTGAAACTACAGTTTTACCCAAGCTTATTATAAGGGCAATTTATATAAATGCGCTGTGGCGGAGGCGAGTAGCGGGAAATGTGGATGTAGAATGTAGATATTTCATTATTTTCGAAAAATTTGGTTTCGTCACTATTGGTTAATTAATAATATAATTATAATTAAAAAAACAATCAACCTCAAAATATGCAATTTCGTTAATTTGGTTGACATGTATTTTCAGTTATTTATTTTCAAAAACCAAACTACTAAACCGATTTTCATATTTTTTTATGGAACCTAGTAGATATATCCTACCGAACAAAAAATAATACAACAGTAGGGCGAATTCTGCGAATACAACATTGGCGTAGTAATCGCGTAAAAAAAACATACAGTCAAATTGAGAAACACACCCTTTTTGAATTCGGTTAAAAATAAATAAGTACCGTAACAACAAGTTATTATTACCGATTGTTGATTTTGGTTGTAAACATACATAAGTATCTAGGTTTGCTTAAATAAGTATTTATAAACTGGAAAACCAACATCAAAACGAGGTTAGGCACGCCCTCAGGCCTAATTTCTAAAAAAAAATATACTTGATCAAGTTTTTAAATTCACTTTCCGTAGTAAACTTTAATCACTATCGTCCATATAATAATTTTCACCGGCTTTTTTTCACAGAGTTTTTTGTCAAAAAATCAACGGCATCTCAATGACGCCCAAACTTGAGGCCTCTTGTACGATGACTAACTTATCTGAAGTGTCGGATGAATAAAGGAACTAAAATATTCCCTAGGTGATGCGATGGTGGTGACATGAATTTTTCTTTTTAATATTGGTCAGCCCCTACCCGTACAAGGGTCTGTGGAGCCTTGTTGAGAGTTCTGTATAAGGAACGCTTTCGAAATTTGATCACGGCGAGGTTTCCGTAAAGTTATCGTGCTTACTTACCGTTATAACGATCGTGCGTCGTAATTCCTTTGTTGGGCCACTCAATTTTGTAGCTTATTTTGTATTTTTTTCTTTTTGTGGTGAATATTTTGGCATTTCGTTTTTATGCCTATAGAAGAATTTGAAATGATGTAAACTTCGATAAAAATATTTTCGTTGAAGAATGTAAATCTTAAAAATATATTTTATTTTAATATGTACCTATGTTATTCGTGCAAAATATTTATTGGATTAATTATTTATAATTAATTACTTGGATTTATTTTTATGAAAGTTATTGGAATATATTCAATTAAAGCTTTTACTATCTTACGAAATAATTCAAAGCCCCTATGCTAAAGCTGCGTGTAAACTACTGTGCAAACAGTCAAATTAAGTTAAAAGCTCGACATCAGTACCATGAGATCGGATATCCAATTCTTGCAGAGTACTAAATTTTAACTTTGCCATGGGGTACCGGTAAAGGTTTAGAAGTATATACCTTCCCCTTCCGTGGGTGCTGTAATAACCGGCTAAGCTAAATAGTACTAATTTTAACACAATCTACTGCGCTCTCCAATCTGCTTGCCAAGCGTGGCGAACATTATTCAAACCCATCAATATGATTAATAACAAAAATTCCAGGCCCCCATACTCCGGCAGCTCCGCTATTCCGAGTTGCGGTAGGAGCGACGGTAACGGCGGAGCATGGGTTGCGACGAAACTCCGGTAAAGACCCGGCTAACACCACCAACAAAGAGGAAGACCAGCCACAAGGTGGCAGGAAGAGGCTGGTCGCAAGCCGCTTCTAACCGGCCTTTTTGGAAATCCATGGAGGCATATGTCCAGCAGTGGACTTGTGACTGAGTTAACGTTGATGATGATGAAATTTTAATTTGCAGTTTAATACTGAATTGATTGTTTAGGACGCCTATTTTAGTCTTATGTTAACATTTACTTATACCTACAATTAGGCATATAGCCGAATGTACGTAAATACAAACATATGTACCTATGCTGTTCAAAATATAACTTTCCGTAGATGGGTAAAAAGTAGATTCTAAGACAACATCAACAATTTAGAAAAGTCAAATTTGATACAAAACTTCAGCGGGCCAGTTCATCAGTATAAATGGGACTTTAGGACTTTCCAACCAACTCTTTATTGTTCAAAGTAAACAAAACAGTCGATTTCGCTGTTACAAATTACTCACAATCTGGGGCTTATCCTGCAGCATTTGTAGCAAGTTTGTTTAGAGTTGTTGGACCAAGGTAATTGTAAACTTCGAGGGATGTTTCCATGAGTAATAAGAGCGCAGGATGTTTGCGTTTGTTACAAATTACTTACGTATTTATCGGTCAGTAAGTATTTTAAATTTTAAAAAGTCTTTATAACATATGTATGTATGGGTAATTCGTTGATTATGATATGTGTAAGTCATCTCAAGTGATCAATAGTTTAAGAATATACAAATACTGTCATGTATATATAATAAAAATCCCAAAAATAAATATGAATAAAATAATATAAAAAAAATTGAAGAAGCAATGGACTTCTTATGGCTGAGATGATGATGATGATGATTTTCAGCTTGTAGCAACATAGCCTTATTTTAGCCTTTGCGATCATCGGCAGTTCACTAATGAACTAGTATTGGATGGAAGGGCGATGGATCGATTGATTGCGGACAGCCCTTAACAATGTTACCCAACAAACTTCGTTTTATTGCTTTGTGTTTCTGGATTGCACCAAAAGCGTTGTTTATGGTTTGATTTATCATTTGAAATTGTAGTTAAAGTTCCTTAAATAAAGTTAAATGACTAATTGAGAACAAGTTACGAATCAAAATAAATCAAATAACCGTTTGATTCCTGTTGATGAGACGTACTACAAAGCAGGTTTTTTAAACTTTTTTATAGGTACTTGTATAAGACTCGAATCTTTTCAAATGCGAAACACCAATAGGCGACACATATCTCATTTAATAACATTTTCTATAGATAAATTATATACGCATACGCCATATAGTTGATAAAGATGGAAACTAGTGACACTGTTTCCATATTACATTAATGTGAGCCTGTAATATAAAATCCACAAATAAAATCAATATTTAACTTGAAAAATAACAATAAGATAATTTTAAAACATATTTTTCGGTTCTAGTTACAGCGCCATATTTTGCTCTTTAGAATGATGACAAAAAGTATACCTTGAAGATGGTTTTCGTTGAAAAGTGACATTCTTTTGAAACACAGTCCCATATAAACTGTGCATTTAAAAAATAAAAGTAGCTTATATGTCAATCAAGGGTAAACAATATTAGGGGCAATGATTATATCCTTGATTGAGATAGCTTACTTATAAGCTACTAGTAGCTCAATTCCAAATGGTCAAATTACTTTATTGAGAAACAAACATTCTTGCAAATTTTCGGGTTTCTAATATAACAGAAGAAGAAATTCACCCATCAGACAGCATTTCATACAATTACTTTTCTAGGAAAGAGTGTAAAAATCACGGCTATAACTTAGGCTTAGTTTTAAATTGTACACAAAATTGAGGCTATTATTTCAGAGACATCAGTCGAGAAGGCTTTATTTACCCACTTAACGTTATTGCTTACTTAAGTTATTTTTAGTGTCGCCTCCACATTTGTAGTTTCGTCTCGGCGGTACACACAACACACTACGTTGTCTCCAAAGCTTCATTGATTCTTTAAAAGTTTGATATTGTAGCATTTTGTAGTTTAATAAAGGTGTTATAAATGTTTCAGTTCTACTGCTTAATAGTGAATACATTACGACTAAGACGTCTTAGGCAGACTCTTTGAAAATTGATAGTATATCATTGTCATGTATTATAAAGGTCTAATAGGGTTTTGGAAATGTTTTTGTTAATGCTACATACTTACATGTACATACGTTGTGTTTATGTTTAATATATTAGGTACTTAAATAAAAAGCTTTTATAAATATTTTTGTTCTAGATTGCTTCACAGCTTATTAACACTATGAAATGCCCGGGCTGCATTGATTATTTGAAGTTTAATATTATAGAATTCTCATATTTTCTGAAGGTAATAATGGTAGGTATAAATTCTTTTGTTATATAGTTTAGTAATTGTAGGGTAGTAGTTAGATTCAGATTCATATATTTTATTGCTATTCCATAGTATTACAATGTTGGTAAATGGTAAATTAAATAAATGTATCATATGGACTGTCGGGCGCAGCAACATAGCAGAGAGGAGGACTACCTGTTTATAATATCTGTTCTTAATTGATGGACTTTTAATTTTAATATTTAATTTATTTTTATGTCACAAATTTCTGGTGTTTCCAATAAATTATTTGACAATTAAAGAAAATAATATTATTTATGTCTAATTATTTAAAAATATCAGTTAGGTTTTTAAAAAAGATTTAAAATATATATATGTCAAGATGTAATAAAAATGTCAACAAAATAATTTAATCAATTTTAAAATGAATTGGGATTTACATTATCATCATTTAAATATTCGTGTACCGTATAATAAGCCTTACAAGTCAGGAATTCCTTTAATTTACGTACAAATGTAATGTCATTCTGTATATACTTGAGATCTTCCGGCAACGCATTATAAACATGAATGGCCATAAAGAGTGTGTTGGTCGAGTGCAGCTAGAGTCGATGCTGAGGAACTACTAACCGGGCCGGCGCCCGCGCGGTACGGTTGCGATAAACATGATTCGCTCTCAAATGTTTTAGGATTATTTCTTACGAATTTACATAGTTCTAAGATGTTATGTAAGTTAAACAGTGTTTACCTTAATTTTGTTAGGAATTTAATGTAACGCGACAGTGCGATCAAGGATAATCACTGCTTTGAATAAGAATTAGGCAAGATTAGCAGAGCGTATTGTTAGTTGCTTGGCGACAATTTGGCGATGTTTTCTTTTACCTTTTAGGTTGTAATACAAATAGGTTACAATAAGTTATCCAGGCAACCTGTCTATAATCCGGCATACATCTGTTTGAATCTTCATTGCCCGAATCCGTTTCATAGAACTGTTTAATTCCAGATGTTTTACTTGACACAAGTCTTTCACAGACATAGTAGATGACGCATGCGACTTTATTTATATGAAAACCTTGCGTGCCACATTTTTTGTTTGCGACTGTGACGTCTCACAAATGATTTAGTGATGGGTTCCATCCGCGCGATATCGATGCATCTGCGCGCTTGCACGCTAGTGACTATTTAACAAAATATAGAATCGAAAGTATATATCACCTGAAATAAAATAAATCTTAGGGCATCAACTGTGTGTTTTTATCTTACTGTTGACACGCTAGATACATACACTTGGGTTATCTATAGAAGTCTATGCCAGTCTCTGATTCCATAAGTTTGTTATATGTTTGTATAGCTATCAGTTTCGTTTGTCCGAACAGTTATCAGGTTAGGTTCGTTAGGTTTTTGTTTTATTATATTCAGAAACCTTCTTATTTACAAAAGTTCGGTATTTATTATTAGGTTAAGTTCGTTAGGTTTAATATATTTAATTTTTTATTATACCTATACATAAACTTTCGTATGACAGATATTTAGTTATCAGACATGAGCTTTCGGGATTTTGATAGTGTCTTATGAAGAAATAAACTTTTTCGATGAATTGATATTCGGTATTTCACAATTCGGGTTATAGATAGGTAACCGTTATCCAACTTGGTATGAGAAACTTCTTTTACATCAATGAAAGTCTACCGTAGCAGCCACTGAGATCATAATATTGAGACATTGACAATGGTCAATCAAGCAATGGCTGGAAATGACATTGAAATATCGTATGACTTTGCAATAAAGCGCCAGCAATTGGCAATTAAACGGTCGACGTAATTTGGTTTCTACAGAATATTGGGATCTATTTAAAGCAGACATGTCAACGACAGCCAATAAACTTTTATCATTGCATTTAAAACGTAGGTACATAAAAATGCGCCTGTACCGTCGTCGTTAATTCTTTTACTACCCACCATGTAATACGAACTTACCTGCTAACTTCAAATTGGCGTAAATCCTCAACGGTGTAAACTTTAGCACTCAATTCTCATTGTTAAAACTTTTGACACAAAGTCGGATTACGTTTGAAGTTACAGCACATGGTCTCACTTACGTCATTTTTACGTACGATCGTCGCGAAGTTTTCGGATATAGTGGGACGCGTCCGTGCGCCGCGCTGTCCGCAACCAAACTGAGGCCTGAAGCTGAAAATTGTTACTGAAACATACGAGTAACGTTACCGCAGCTTAATGTCGTAAGCGGCTTTGCGGTTATTAGTGTTAAGGGTTTCAGGCTTAAAGACGCGGAGAGAAGTGTTGTTTGGTTCGTGAATCCGTTATTGCTTTAGAGGAGTTAAAAATGAAAATGAGAGCTTCAGCTTTTTTTTCACATTTCAGTCGTCTAAACGAATTGATGTATCAACCAACGTTGGCTGATACATCAATTGTTTTTCCGTTGCAATGAGGTTGGTATTTAGTACTTACAGAATGTAATATGCAGTTTCAGGACGTAATATAAACAGTTAGGAATATATTATACAGAGAGTCAATCGATGTTACATCTCAATAAATAGGTATATTACATTTTTGTTGGTGGATAATTCAAAAGCTCGCCCAAAACTTTAGCTCCACTTTTATACACGTTACCAGCCAAAACATGGAATAAGTTTACGGGAAGGCTCTTTCCGCTTAGATATAATCAAGATGGCTTAGTCAAATCACTAGCGAATAGGTAACTTGTATGCAAGCGAACTCCATTGTAGAGTTAGCAACGACTTGACTGCTAACTTGGCCACTTGCAAATCTATTATTTATTAAAAAAAATAGGTACTAAATCTGCTGACAGAAAATAGAATTATTATCGCGATTATCATAGCTCAGTAGGTTGCGCGAAGGAATTTAGTGCCCTAGCAAAACTGCCCCCCTACTACAAAACCGACATATGTATGAACTCGACAAGAGATATCTACCGGGCATACATTGCATTAAATACTAGAACAAAATGTAAGACTTGTACTTATGGGTGTGCTCGCAAGGTCTACTGCTCACATAATCACCATTATTATTTTATCCTTTGAGTATTTCTATGAATGTTGTGACAAGCCACCTATATAAATGGCGTATTGGATATTTGACAAACATTTCTGTTTGTCGTATGTCCATGATCCTATTTATATTCTATGTTTGTCATATTATGTCCATGCGGCCGAAGCTTTTTTGAAAATATAATTCCCTTGTAATCGTCGGACATGTTAAAAAGGCTGTCCGCAAATCAACAGAGGGGCGGCCGCATTTTTATCTGTTTGAACTGAGGGTTCCGTCCTAAGTAAATAGAGAAAGTAAAAACGTCAAAGCTAATTTTACGGGTGGGAAAGGATTTTACATTTTAGCTGCGCTCTACTAAAGCAGTTTATTTCAGTGTTAGTGTAGCTTAAACTTTTGAAAGCTTATTGATGTGAACATATAAATATTGACACTTAACGTTTATAAAACAGTTATTTTATTTTATTGATTCCATATTTAACAAAAATATGATTTATCAATTTATGGATTTGGAAAATGAAATGTACATAAAACGTAAATCTTATGCATGCAATAAAATGAATGTGGATACCTCTATCTCTTATTATTCCTATTGGAGGTGCTAATTTTGAAATAAAGTTCGATTGTAGTCAAATTCAAATTCAAAATTACTCGGTTTCATCTTGTTAATATTTCCTTTTAGGTACTCAATCTATAGCTATTTTTGGAAATGAAAATTACCGCAGAATTTCGACAAAATCTGGCTGAAAAATCCCGCACTTTTCGTGCAAAAAACAGCCTAAAATGATTTCCGCCAGCCAATCACGATGTTATCTCTACAAAAATGAAATGAAACGCAGATATGAAGTAGAAACTGTCTGAAAAATTAATTCGGTGAGTGGATTCAATTAAAATGGTAATTAACCACAGGATATCTGCGGGAGCTTTTACGTTCCACGAATATAGAGCGCTAGGCTTGCCTGAGGGTATGCGCATCGTATTCCTAGTAAAGTTATTTCATGTGTATTATTTCAATGGGTGTTTGGGTGGATTAAATTAATGTCGTTTTATACACACACTCGTTTTATCCTGACTTGCTGCCTGATATTATAAAAGTGACAGCTCATTTTGTTCGTTTATCTCTCTGTCTGTTTGTGTTATGTTTTTACAGCTAAACAGATCTGGAGAAGCATATAGGATAATGGGATAGGATAGAATAGGAAGGGTATAGGATTCAACCGACTTCAAAAAGGGAGGAGATTCCCAATACGGTTGTATTTTTAGGGTTTTGTAGCCAAATGGCAAAAAAGGAACTCTTATGGATTCGTCATGTCTGTCTGTTTGTCTGTCTGTCTGTCCGTCCGTATGTCACAGCCACTTTTTTCTGAAACTATAAGAACTATACTGTTGAAACTTGGTAAGTAGATGTATTCTGTGAACCGCATTAAGATTTTCACACAAAAATAGAAAAAAACATTAAATTTTGGGGGTTCCCCATACTTAGACCTGAAACTCAAATTTTTTTTTCATCAAACCTCACCTGTGGGGTATCTATGGATAGGTCTTCAAAAATGATATTGAGGTTTCTAAAATATTTTTTTTCTAAACTGAATAGTTTGCGCGAGAGACACTTCCAAAGTGGTAAAATGTGTGCCCCCCTGTAACTTCTAAAATAAGATAATGATAAAACTAAAAAAAAAGGTAAGTACATTACCATGCAAACTTCCACCGAAAATTGGTTTGAACGAGATCTAGGAAGTAGTTTTTTTTTTAATACGTAATAAATCGTAAACCGCGATTTACCTTTCATTCAATCAACTCAAATATAAAGAAATAATTAAAACAAAACATTTAATTTCATAAACATAAACCATATTTATGCATAAGCCGTGAACCATTATTTTCTAATAATAAATCTGTAATAAGTGCATAGGTAAATAATAATTGTAATTCGTGCGGGGCCTGGCTTGATCGGTAGCAGGTGCGGAGCGCGAGGTTCCCAACTGCGCTTACCCGAGCGGGCAGACACGTTTATGTTTTTTGCAACAACAATATGCCATTACTTTTTGGAGACTTCAAGGAAGATTTTTCAGGACGCTATTACTACCTTGTCCAACTACGCAAGGAGGCACACAAATTGATAATATTTTTGGAAATATTTCTTGTCAAACTGGAATATATATTAGCTTGTTTAGCTATAACAAGCCTATATGGGATATAGATCTAAATCCCATCATGTAGGTACCTATATATAATCTTTACTTATCAATAACTTAATAAAAAAATAATACACTATTATTAAAACATCGATCAAAGTTACAACGAACTACAAGAACTTTTATATTATGTTACTTGCTGCTACGGAACCCTTCATGGGCGAGCCGACTCGCACTTGGCCGCTTTATTTAAATTTTTGTAAGCGATTTGGATTTATTTTTGTTTAAATATATTTTCAAATTTTCAGTACGTTTTGAAGTCGGTTGTTTCAGATTTTATTTATTATTTATTTATTTATTTACATTTCAAATAGATGCACAGATGCGGAAATATAATTTTGTGTACATGCGGAAATGGATCGAATGTTACATTACTTTTAGTTCCATAGACATTTGAATTCACCTGCAGTATTAAAATGGTGATAATTAAATAAGCATGAAAATAATTTAAAAAGCAACAGTCCATGACATGGATCAGCGGTTCCACTTTTATTCAATTTATTTTTTACACAGACCCTGTAATTGAATCCAACATTTAAAATTCCATTTCCTGTATAAGCTTCAAGCATACCTGAGCAATCAAAGCGACTGTGAAATGAAAACAAGCACACCCTTTACCTGCAATTAATATATATTTATGTTGTTAATTTTTGAGAAATTGTAAATAAATAAATAATACAAATAAAATAATTACACTATTTGATTTAATTTCACTAATATTGTAAATGCGAAGGTTTATGTTTATGTTTGTTAAACTTTTCCGCTCAAATGACTCTATAATTTTGAATGACATTTTCTTTGAAAATAGCTTATAATAATATTGAAATAATACATTATATGTGATGTATTTTTGATTCCAAAAAATTAAATGATTCCCGTGAGATAGCGGATGACACCGCAGGGCGTAGCTAGTTACTCGAAATCCTGACTGAATAAAAGGAAATAACTGAAAGTAGTTTGTCTGTATCTATATCTGTTTGTTCCCCTTTTCCACCGAATAGCTAAATATATTATTATGAAATTTGGTAAAATGATGCTGAGAATATAGAGATATCTTTCAAAATTATAGTGAAAATGTAGTAAAAAAACCGGACAAGTGCGAGTCAGACTCGCCCACTGAGGGTTCCGTACAAACTAGTAAATAAAAGGGGGAAATCATATTTTTATTTTTTTTCCTTCTTATACCGAAAAATATACATCGTAAAAATATTTTAAAACCTGTTTTAACTAATGCTAATTAAGCTCTTTCATATGATACCCCACATGATACGGTTAATTCACTTTAAAATTTCGACCCTCATTCCTTGCATAACGACACTATTTTTTTGTGATTAAATTAAAAATGTCCGGTTTTCGTTTTTTTTCCTATATATGTACTCTAACACAATGCTTCTTGCCAAATTTCAGAGTTCTAGGTCAACGGGAATTACCCCATAGGTTTTGATTTCTCTGTGAGTGTCGAAATATGCGTTTTTACGACATATTCGGCTGTAACTTTTTTCACGAAAACTGAGAAATTTTATTTTTCTTTCTGCAGCAAGATACTGTGAATCTACGTATATGGTTTTAATTTCAACTCGATACCTTCACGCGTTCCCGAGATAAAGGTCTTGACACCCGGACGGACGGACAGACGGACAAACGGACAACAAAGTGATCCTATAAGGGTTCCGTTTTTTCCTATTGAGGTACAGAACCCTAAGTTTGGTACCAATTACACAAAAGGGAGACAGAAATACAGCTACTTTTGCTTTTTTATTTGATTTTTTTAATAGCTATGTACCTACGTTTTGAAATGAGCACTTATTTTAAGAACTTTTTAATCTGTCCTTTTTTAATTATTTTGTTCATTTAAGATACACATAATATTTGTAGTTTATACTTCCAGACGTTAGTTTCCGTATTTTGCCACGGTAGTTCTATATTTAAACAGGTTCTAGAATTTATGAGAAATTATTAAATAAGTATGTCAAAAGTATTTGTTTTGTTCATAATAATGAATTGCAGTCACGTCCGTGCATGTATGACGTGCGCCTTGCGCTGAATGCGAAGGTATTAAATAGGCGCATAGATTACTTAAGATATTTCAATCTCTAACACTGGCCCGGAAATTGAGTTGGAAAGATTTGAAAATAAACTCTCCTCGAGAAAATAATCTTTCAGCGGACTCTCCTGGCGGCTGGCGTAAATTGGTATTAGCAATATTTTTTTGCAGTTTGTTGGTTTGGATAATGTTATTTGACTTGCTTGAAATTTTCATAGAGTAACTGTTACTCTTCATATTATGATATTGAGTATACGTTTTCATGAGAAAGTATGTGATGAGCCCCTATATATTTATTTATACCTATATTACATACTCCTTGTGCATTAGGGAAAACATTGTTATTAAAATTAATGTTCACAATACTTATCAATAGTTTTCTTCTGTTTTCAACCGACTTCCAAAAAGGAGGAGGTTATCGATTCGACTGTATTTTTTTGTTTGGTACCTCATAACTTTCGACTGGGTGAACCGATTTTGATGATTATTTTTTTATTTGAAAGCTGGTGCTTACCGTGTGGTCCCATTTCTATTTGGTCCAGTTCTGACAATGGCATCCATGAGAAGTCGGTTGCTTCAGTTTTTTAAACTATAATTATACAAACAAAAACCACAACTTACTCAAATCTAACCCAACCAAAATATTACAAGGCTGTATCTGTACCTATCTTACAGGTTATGATTTATTCAAATTGTCCTTAGTCCCCAATTCTTCCTAACTTTCGTCGAGCACGCATAATGTATGTATCGAAGTAAATGAAGACTGACAAAGCTATTTTCGTACTTGTTCAACCGTGTAGGTAATATTTCCATAATCGCATGTTTACAATAAAGAACGTTTAGCTGAGTCTCATATTATATTTATTTGTTTTGGATTAACAAGTTGAAGTGTCAGAAGCACAGCACATAATATCACCCAGAACTGATGATCGAGAGAGCCGAAAAGTTCATATACACGTCGGACACTATACATACATACAATTTTTATGATTTCGAAAAAGAATTTATGACATTGCCCATTAGACCATGACTGAATTACAATTTTGTAATTCGTTTTTTTATTTCATTTTAATTATCATCTATACAATTTTTGACATTTTTATTTACATCATATATTAGATTTTTATTTTACTTTGACATTCTAACCAATTGTTACAATGTAACTCTTAATGACATTTTGTACAATTATTAATTATTTATTCTTTCGATTTTATTTTTGACATATACCTGTAGTATGAATAAATGAATATGAATCAACGTTGCCTCAGTGCTTGTTTACCATTGGTAAAACTTCAGAGGAGAAGAGTTTAATGCTCAATTTATTTCAAATTTATACATGAGTACCTATAACCTATATAACTCACGTATATATAAAAGTAATTAAAAAAAATAGACTTCAAAACAATCCATCTAACTGAAAAAGGAGAAATAACTGTTACGTAATACCGAAAAATTTAATCAAAACTGGGCGTCTACCTAAGTAGGTACGTCGTCAAATCAAATCAAATCAAATATATATTTATTTCTTTAAAAAATCTTTACAATAGTTCCTAATTACACTGTGGCCCCACAGTGTCCGTGTTATACGTTATACTAACTATTTATTTGAGGATACAGTACAACGCGATAATGGATTATGTTGTTATTGTTCTGTGTATCCCACAGGAACTGTCAAAATTTTCGGGATATAAAGTATGGCAGAACCTTCTATATAAGTAGTATAATTAATAAAATCCTGCCTTTCGTCCACATCCGTCTAGTAGTTTCGACGCCTATCGGACACACCGTACAGATAGACAGACATACAAAATTTGTGAAAATTGCTATTTTGGCACGATGCATTTGGCAATCAAATTTATTCAAAATTATTTAATGTTCAGATTTTGACCCGTTATCAACCCGCTACTTACAGTCTTATTATTTATGTGTATAGATAGAAGAAAAAGATATCTCGAAAGATAAAAGAAAATATATTTTTATTTTATTAACACCACAACACAGTCATCAAAGTACAAAAATAAAACGAAGAGAAAAAACAAAAATATATAAAGCCAAAAAACAATGTTTGTGTACCTACAAAGGCATTATTGTTGATTATTTTACTAAAGAAAATCAGCGTTGGTTTTCTAATGGACATAGACCTACAGTTATTTGTGACAAAAACAACCACAACAATAAACATATAAAATAAACAAACACAAAAACAGTCGTTGTTTGTCACAAACCGAATCCAACTCTGCATTACTGGTATTTCGTTGGTTGATAATAAGTGTGTGCATTTTTATGTATGTAAATACATAATATTCCTGATCCAGTTCAAGTTACTTGTAGCAGCAATGTTGATGTAAACTGTCATCGTACGCCTAGAATCCGAAGTATTATCCTTAGGAGAATCGTTACCGTTTGTTAGAGCAGGGACTGTACTATTATCAATAGTTTCAATATCGGCTTCATCCAACGATAATACTCCAATAAGTTGACCCTCATACACCAAAGATCCTCCAGAGTTTCCAATACTTGCTACAGTATCTGAGCATAAGAGAGAAGTATTGTTAAAAGGAGGGAGACAATCAGATAAATTGACAGTTCCTTGGCTGGGAGCATAAACACCAGGTCCAACTTCTCCATACCCTAAAATGGCAGCTGTTCCTTTTACATTTGCACGTGTAGCTAGCCCTATAGATTGCACATATTCATTAAACTTGATACGTCCTTTTATGAAGATCAATGCCAAATCATTTTCTGTTTTATCAGTGTAATCTTTATAGTTTTTATAGTAAACTACATTTGAATCAGCTAGCTTAAGGAATTTTCCTCCTTTTTGATATTGAATCATGATTTTACGTGTGTCTTGAACGCAGTGTGCGGCTGTTAGAATCCACTGTTCTCCGATGATCGAGCCAAAACAAAACGTATCGTGGAAATATTCTGAGATTTGAAGTCGTACTAAATGTTTATTTGGTTTTGGATTATATCGGTTCCCGATTGAATATTGCACTTCTAATATAAAAAATAAAACTTGGAGCACTGTATTGGTCATCATTATTAAAGTATGTCTGAACTGTACTGCACTGCAATTATGGGAATATTTAATGTGATCTCAGCTTTGAAATTGAACTTCCAATATTTTGGCGCTGTTGTATGCACCGTAATGTTCATTAGGGTATTTGAATGTTCGTTAATCAAAATTACGGTCTTCAAATCATTAGTGTGTATATATTGCTTTAAAAACAGGTATACGTGGCGAAAATTATTTAAAACATTATAATATTATACACTATAATGATAATCCGGACTTCATATCGAGCTTCTGTGCCGGTGGTAATGATACTCTTAGCAAAAGGCAAAGGAAGATGTTAGTTCTATGTGCGTATAATTTTACGAACAATTACATTCCTAATTATTGTTTCCATGTAAGTTATGCATAAAACTATGCCAAAATATAGGAAGTTCAGTTTAAAAGGAACTTATGTTAAATAATATCTCTATAATAATGTGTAGTGAACACTGAGCAACTTCGATAGTTTTAATTTAATGTCTACATTATTTTTGTTAAATGGTATTTATAGAGTTTTCGTAGAATTTTAAGAATTTTGTTTGAAGGAATGTGTAAAACAGTAAATATTTAACACTCATTTATTGTTTTTATTAGCTTTACACACGTGTCTATTAATTGACATGCAAAAACATTTGTAATTTTATGGCATATTTTGCATATCTTTGTATGAAATTACTGATAACGTTCATAAATAATTTTGTTGGCTGCGTGTCATGCCATGTCACATGATACCGTTCGTATCATGTACCATATATAATACAATAATATGTAAAACCAATAACAGGGTTTTATAAAATTCTCATATCTGATAAACACGAGAGAGAATTCTAGGGGTAATAATAAAATTATGATATGAACATTTTGTTCAATTGCCTGCCGATGAGCCTGTGGAAGCCTTTTTAGGGTTCCGTACCTCAATAGGAAAAAACGGAACCTTTATAGGATCACTTTGTTGTCCGTCTGTCCGTCCGTCCGGGTGTCAAGACCTTTATCTCCGGAACGCGTGAAGGTATCGAGTTGAAATCAAAACCATATACGCAGATCCATAGTATCTTGCTGCAGAAAGATAAATAAAATTTCTCAGTTTTCGTAAAAAAAAGTTACAGCCGAATATGTCGTAAAAATGCAAATTTCGACACTCACAGAGAAATCAAAACCTATGGGGTACTTCCTGTTGACCTAGAACTCTGAAATTTGGCAAGAAGCATTGTGTTAGAGTACACATACCTATATAGGAAAAAATCCGTTAACTGGACATTTTTAATTTAATCACAAAAAAATAGTGTCGTTATGCAAGGAATGAGGGTCGAAATTTTAAAGTGAATTAACCGTATCATGTGGGTTATCATATGAAAGAGCTTAGTTAGCATTAATTAAAACAGGTTTTAAATATTTTTACGATGTATATTTTTCGGTATAAAAAGGAAAATAAAAAAAATAAATGATTTCCCCCTTTTATTTACTAGTTTGTACGGAACCCTCGGTGGGCGAGTCTGACTCACACTTGTCCGGTTTTATTTATACATGAGCTAGATACAAATCGATTGTAATATTTTTTTTCTATAGATGGTGTTGAATTATACCTTATTTAACAGTTTTTATATGGAGGTGGAGCAAACATGCACAAAAATAATTTCGAATGTGGACTTGTGGCTGACCACATTGCAGATATGACCAAGTGACTAATTATTTTTTTCGTGTTTGTGTGATACAAGCGCTAAATGGATATACAGGATGTATCTAGGTAATATTTTTCTCAATTTTGAACAACTTAGAACAAAAATAAAATAGAGTAGAGTAGAGTAAAATAAAATAATCATCTCTGCCACAAGAAGTCCACTGCTGGACATGTGGCTCCACGTCCACCTTGTGACTGGTCTTCCTGCTGCGCTTGCCGGTTCGTGGTCTCCATTTGAGAAGTTTTCGGCCCCATCGGCCCTCAGTTCTACGTGCTATGTGCTCTGCTCACTGCCACTTCACCTAATCTGCTGTGCTATGTCGGTGATCTTCATTAAAATAAAACTAAGTGAAGTGAAGTGGAGTCGAACTAACTTAATTGTAGTTGACAGAGGGGCTTATGGTTGTAGTATATTTTTTTAGAGTTCCGTAATAAATCCGAGGAACCCTTATAATATCTCCATGTCCGTCCGTCTGTCTCTCTGGATGTACTTATTAGCCCTAAATAAACGAAATTTGGCATGTAGATTGTAGATGTCTGTGTTCTATAAACTAATACAAAATACTGTAGTAAAATTTTCAGAAAAATTAAAATAGGTGCCACCCCTATTTTTTTTTATTTGACCTACAACTCCATACAACTATAAAGAAGGGATTATTTTTTTTCTTAAACCCACGCCATCCTGTGGGGTATTGTTGATTAGGTCTCTTTTTTTTCTCAGATGTGATGTGTGAGGGATATAGTCCGCCACAGTTGAAAAAATTGTGTTTGTGACCCCAGCATTTCTAAGCTATTAGACCTAGAAATTCATAATTAAGAAATATACCATATATAAACACTTTTGAATACATTGTGCTTACAACTTTTCGAGATATAGCGATAAATATATAAAACACTTAAATTTTTATTGTATTGAGGTCACTGACTTTTTTGCTATACGTAAACAAAAAAATAATCGCCAAGTAGTTTTCTTTTAAATTACAGCGTTAACTACGGAACCCTACTATACGCGTGTTTCGACACGGTCTTGGTCATTATTTGGCTTATTTTATTACCTGTCGAACAACACTCCACACCATTTAGACGAGAAATAAAAAATATTATCTTCTTAATGTGTAGGAGAGGTAGCCTTTTTTTGCAAGATTTTATTTTACCACGATTTTAATATATCTATTATGTTTGTTACATGTTGGCGTGATTAACATGTATTATCATCATCATCAACATTATCCATAGCCCTTTCTATTCCACTGCTGGGTGTAGACCTCTCTCTTATTATGCCATCTGCCTCTGTCCTCTACCAATCGAGTCCAGGTACGACCCATGATGGACGATGGGCATGATATCGTCCACTCATCTTGCAGCCGGACGACCTACCACCCGTTTCCTTTGCCTTAGTCAACACTCCGTCACAACCTTATTCCACCTGTCATCACTGAGTGTGGCAACATGTTTTTAAAGGTTTACTATATACTGTTGCGCGGTATTGATAAAAACAATATCTTAATTTCGATATTATACTTTACTCGATGAGACCGTGGTGTCGCCCGCGTAGTGATGAAAAACGATGACGATAAGCAGCCTATGTCTCATCTAAGTCTTATAGAATCTCCTTGCCAAATTTCATAACGATTGGTTTAGCCGTGAAGAGGTTACAAATAGTCAGAGAGACTGACGACAGACAGAATTACTTTCGCTTTTATAATATTAGTGTAGATTAGTAATTCTAAATATTTAACAATTAAGGAGATACTCGTAAGAAATTTATATAAATAAAAGTTTAAAGTGATCTAAAATATGTATAGGAATATCATGAAGCACATTTATTTGTATGGTGATAAAAAATACAACAATATTTTAGTTGATGTGTTCGGACGGTTGTTTATACACGATCTTTCGAAATAAATTGAAGAATTTTATTCAAATAGGAAGAGTATTTTTTATTCAAATAACATAATTCAAAAATTGTAATTATTCACTATATAATTTATCCAGCCCAAGTTAGCAGCAACGCTGACGTATACTGTCAAATTGTTATCAGGATTATCGTCAACGGACGTTCCACATGAAGTAACTCCTGTTAAAGTGCCTTCATAAACTAAGGGTCCACCGGAGTCACCGCTACCACCAAAGACATTGCCACTTGAACATATGAGGGACTTTCCATTAGAAGGACACATACTTATTCCTACAACTCCTTGTTGGGCCGCGCTAACACCTAATTCTGTTTCACCAAATCCAGTTATAACAGCATTTCTTCCCACTTCTATGGGCTTTCTATCAAGCTTTATAGGCTGTATGCCATCATCAAATTCAATACGTTGTCTTGTCAAAATCAATGCTAAGTCATCTTCGTAATATTCCAATGGAAGATTATTCTTAATTAAGCGCCTGGAATTTTTCTGGAAAAATGTTGTTGAATCAGCGATTTTGACTAACTTGTCACCCTTTATATGTAGTATTACAGTTTTAACAGAATTTTAAACGCAATGTGCTGCGGTTAAAATCCATTTATCACTGATGATAGAGCCACTGCAAACAAAAACATCACTGTTCCGGAAAATATTAAGTAGCACTAAATGTTTATTTTGTTCGGGATCCAGTCCTTCGCCCTTATGAACTCTTCTCTGCCCGAGTCCATAGTGCGTGATACATAGAAAAAGAAAAATTCCAAGTAGTGCGTTGGTTACCATTTTGAAAATGAAACTGATTTGTTCTGTAATATTCTTACTTTTTATAGGTTTTATGTTTAATTTGAAGAATTTTATCAAAGTAGGAAAGAAATTCGTAGTACGTTGAGTATTAACAGTTTCCTGACAACGTCAAGTATGTAACAGCCATAAAAATATAACTATACACATACGAAAATTTACTCGTTCAAAAAGTACGGAGCCGGTTAGTGGATTATGACCATAATTCGTATTAAATAACGAGTAACCCTGCCTTCGCACCAAAGCGTTTTAAACAAGCGTAGAATAGAACAAGGCGTAATGTCAGTGATGTTGCAGGTGCCATAGGCAACGGTTATCGCTTACCATCAGGCGAGCCGTCTGCCTTTTTGCTTCACCTTTTTTTATTAAAAAAAAGCGTAAGTAAAAGTTTGTGTAACTATAGTGTGTGCGTGTGTGGGTGTGTGTGTGTGTGTGTGTGTGTGTGTGTGTGCGCGCGCGTGTGTGTGTGTGTGTGTGCGTGTGTGTGTTGTGTGTGTGTGTGTGTGCTAAAGTGACTCGCTACTTCACAAAATTACTAACAGAATGAGAACTTTTTATCTATTAGATAGGTACGTAGCAAGTACTAGCATTGGTAAAGTTCAACTCTATATTCCAAGGCTACGTTTGGACGAGTGATATTTTAAACATTTTTGAGGACTAGAAAGCAGACATTGTTGTTACAGAGGCAGAGTATGGAACAGCGTGTAATTTCCCACGAGAGTTCCTTTATTAGATTAGGCTTCATGCAATAGATCTGCTGGTTTTATTTTTTCTAGTAAAATTATTGTTCAGCTTTGGTACTAATTTATGCAGCTTGTTTGTGAGTAGGTTCCTTTTTCAATTGCTTACGACTTTTGTGCTGGAGAGATTAATAAAGCCGCTAAGGAGTAGTGTGAAAATATTCCAACACAAATTCATATAGTAAATCTTCTATCTCGTTCACACAGACGAACTTTTGAAGATATAAAATATTAACTGGATTTACGAAATCAGTTTAAAATAATACTTAGCAATCGCTTACTTACGCACTTACGTTCAACAAAAATCGCTTACCATCAGGCGAGCCGTCAGCCTTTTTGCTTCTCCTATTTTATAAAAAATAAAAAAATAAAAAAACAGAATCTGAAAAAAATAATTATTTGGAGCTCATGTTTGAAAGTTTATTTTAATCAAAATGGATTTTTGTTGGTCGCTTATAACAATCTTCCATCAAAGTCGGTACTTAGATATTTAAAACATAATCGCGCATTTTGAATTCGGTATTCAACCGACTTCCAAAAAGGAAGAGTTTCTAAATTCGCCTGTATGTTTTTTTTGTATATTTTTTCGACGATTACTTCGCCAATTATGAATTGATTCTGATTATTCTTTTTTTGGTAGGTATTACAATCATTCAAAGATGATTCGATATAATTTTTTATCAAAATCAATTCAGTATTTTGGTTTTCGTAATAAAATAACGCTATGGCTGAGATGATGAGATGATGAATAAAATAACTGGGAAAATATATTATCCAAGTAAATGAACTGCGTATTTTGAAGCTGGTTTTTTAAGTTTTAAGGGTTCCGCAGACAACTACGAACCCTTATAGTTTCGCCGTGTCCGTCCGTCTGTCCGCGGCTTAGCCCAAAGATTGTAAGTACTAGAAAGTTTTAATTTTGTATGGGTATACATATTTTTCAAGCTACCAAAATAGCAGAATAAAGTCTTAACCAAAAACATTTTTGGGGTATCTCCCCTATACGTAAAGAGGCGATGTTTTTTTTTATCTGCTTCACCGTGTGGGATATTGTTGGATAGGTAAACAAAAAATATTTCGTGTGTATGGAAACCATATTTCAATTTAGGGATCCTTTTGCGAAATATTAAGCTTTGAAGTGATATGTTAGAGGTAGTATAATTAATGTTCTGTAATTAGAATCAAGTGCCTTCCCCCCTCTACAGGCTAAACGGTTGATTTTGGAGATATGGCGATATGAAAAAAAAACGTGCTAGTAGCAAATATGATGACATTAAAAGTAAAACTATTACGAGTAAGTAGGCTTTACAGACAATCAGACAATCAACTCATAAAATGTACTTGGAACGGAAAATTTCGTACATATGGTTTAGACTTAAATATTTTATGTGCATAGCAAGGGTTAAGCGCTATATAATATGCGCTATCATCTTGGCGTGCTTTCAATACTGAGATATTCTCATTCTTGGTAAATCTACTTTCGAACATGAGAAATTAGACAATCATCCTAGATTATAATAATATGAGGTGTTACTGTTTGTTACTTTCAGTCTGTACTTGTATAAAGCGTTGTTCTGATTGATTGAGTGACTTACAACGTACGACCAGAGTCGTCGGTTTTAGAGAAATGATGAAATTTGGAGAGAGCTGTTCTTGTGAACTTGATACATAAAGAAAAAAAAAAACTGCCTGTATGCAACTTATTTTTAAACAACCAAACTATTTGAACATTTAAAAATCATAACAAGAGATCACTCTCAAGATACAGGCCAATGATGAAAAAACCAAAACATTACTTGTATTCAACAGCGGTAATAGCTTAGCCGCACGTCGCTAAGTCATTGCTCGCCGGCGGAACAGAACGGCCTCGGATTTTTTGCCGAGGTGCATGGACTGTAACGGCACGAAACTAAACTGAAACCACCAATCAGAAGACGCTGTCTGCATCGCGCAAACGAAGTTTTCACAGCCATTTCGCATGTATAGTAGAATCGAGGTGTATTCCGTGGGGAGTCCGTTGCTGTCGGAAAGACCGGCCGCGGCGAGGGGCCGGACTCATGCCTCGCCGTTATTCAAGTTAAGTTTGGTAGAGCGGCCTCTGCTTCCGTGTATCGTTTGTTAATATTAATCTGAATTAAATTAACTGTATGTATGCGTTAAGATTAGGGTCCCTCTTCTTCACCGGAACCGGGCGACAGCAGGTTTGACTTCCTTTTGCTGTTTTCAATCGTTTCAGATTTGATAAATGTGTCAAACAAGTGGCAGGAAAACGCTGGATTCAAGCTACTTCCAATAGTTTTTTTTTTTTAATTTATGGCAATATGGAAGATCTAGGGATTTTCGACGAGGGGAAATCTTTGCAAGATACTTGTCTATGTTACGTTAGGGGATGCAGCCGTGTTAAGTGGGATTGTACCCAATAAAAACCCTACGATGGCGAGCCTTAGTGCTAAACGGAGTACAACGGATTCTCTTGCTGAATACACACCGGAGCCTTCAGCACCGCGACGCTTCTCCTCCCGAGACAGCCTTCTCAGCCTGCTAGGCCTATAACCGAGTGAGCCACTCCATGCAATCGCCATTTCGGGCCCGCTGGAGTAGAAGCTCAAGACCTACTCCAAATAAGCACCGAACCTAGAAATCCCCTATCAGAAGGCTCTTACTACAGGCAGGGGATACCGATGCCGCATTTTAGTGCCCCAGGATCAGGGCGGGTGGGGAGGCCTATGGTCAGCACAGAACTTTTTGTGGCTGAAATGATGATGGAGGAGTATACGCCTTCTATAGCGAGATTCAACAGAGTGAGGAGCACAGCGCATTGTCATATAGGGTTAGACTTTGAAAATCCAAAATCTTTTAGCTTTGGATTTACTGTTCCATTTTATCCAGTTTAATTTCCTATCTTGTCTATCTTTATGTCTTCTATAATCTATTATCGTCCCCTATCCGTCCATTTTTTCCGCTTTGTAGTGGGGAGCCGACTAGCAATCCTCGACACGGGGTATAATGAGGAACTGATGAGGACTGTTATGTAAAAGTCATTTAAGATCCTTTTTCTTGTATAAGTAAATAAATAGGTACTACCTACCTAATCCACCGTATCATCACGTTTACTTACCTCGTTCGGCATTTAGAAATATATCAATGTTCATTTATATCATATAATCTTGTATAAACCTGTTATTTTCAAAAAAATACCCTTCTTTTCGGATGGTTGGGAAAAATTATACTCGTTTCCTATAATAACATAAGTACTTACTTTAATAATATCACAAATATCCATGTCATCTCATCATCTCATCATCTCAGCCATAAAAAAGTCCACTGCTGGACATAGGCCTCCCCTATGGATTTCCAAAAAGACCGATTGGAAGCGGCTTGCATCCAGCGTCTTCCTGCCACTTGTATGAGGTCAATATCCATGTAAACGATAATAATATGTCTTTAAAACATTAAAATACTGTTAAAAATATTTACCTAGGTATGCAACATTAACGAGCAAAACTGCGGGCTAGCTATACTACTAATTGCACCTGGGTTTGCGTCATTAACAGCAGCGGACAGACCGACGTGACGCGGCCATTATGTTTAACTAATGGCCGGCGGCCGCCACATTAATTATTGGCCCGCAAGTTTGCGTATCACCGCCACTGCTATAATAGCTGGTAAGCTTTTTACTATAGAATTTTAATAACTGACTTTGTTCTCTTTGATCTTTTGTCGACAAATCAAGACATGTGTGTAGATGGAGTGCTTTGATACTAATTAACTATCCCGAGGCCGTATACTGAATCTACGTATCGTTTATATCGATAGTATCATGAAAGTGCAGACTTACAGCCCAGGTCACAATGTCACTTACCATCAATCGAGATGGTGGTCAAATGTAGATGTATTTTATATACAAAACTGATATAAAAAATGTGCATGCCACACAACCGAAGTTAAAACTTCATCAAGGGACGTTAATAATACGAAATAGCAGTGATGCGTTGATTTTTCTCGAGTCGATTCGAACCGACTTGACCCGAACCAGCGTTACATAGCCGAGTGTGACGTCTCAATCAATGCCCACAAAATAAAGTATACAGCGCGCCTAAAGAAGTTTTCATTCCAACAGTTGACTTCGGTCTGTAAAGGATGCCTACTCTATGCTTTTATACTCTTCAACAATGTTCCAAATTTAACTCCAATTTGGTAAACGAAGTTGAATACATTGTCTTCTGTGTGCTCCTATGCTCTTACATAGTAGGTATCGGTTTACTTTCGTCGGGTGTTCTGAACGCAAGGCAAGAAGTTTCCAACAAGGTGCCACAGCTGAGACGTTTGCTCGTATTTCTAACTGAGGGGCTGAATACACTTTTACTTTGATTAAAAGAGTAGACAATGTTGTTTTTTTTTTTTACTAACAAATTTATTCCATCCACAGACTCCAGGGTCCGTGCCTTTTATGAACTAATATATGCATTTATAACTACTTACATTTATTTTTTTAACTTATGCAAGAGGAACGACGCCGAACGACAATGTTGTTGCTGTAAAATGTAAAAATCATCTGTGTCTACATCTCCTGTTTCTGAAATAAATGAAATTTTATTTTTAACTAACTGTTCAAAGAGTAAAAGTAAAAAAAAAAAAGTAAAAGTAGTGAAATATACTTACATATAAATATAAATATTACCAAAGACTAAAATTCGGTCTATTCTGAAGGCACTAAATTAATTAAAATTCTTAAAACAACTAAAATCATAAAAGTCAGAGCTTTTACACTTTACATTACACTTTATATATAAACAAAGTAGCGCTTTTCACCTATGTAAATATTCTAAATGTAGGTATTCTCTCTGGCAAAATGTCAAACACAACCCTGTACAAAGTTGCCTCAGCCGTCTAGACTTGCTACTAAATAATGTGAACTTAACTTCACAATCACAAGCTTGTCATATTTGAACGAGGTCATGGGAAAGTTGCAGCTATGTTTTACATTACTTTGAAATCTTAGTACATTTTTGCGGTGGTGGCGTCTCTGAATATAGCACAGTTTAAAAATGTATTAAAAAACTCATTTGCGTATATTGAGCTGTATGTACTTACGTACAAGAGCAGACACCACTCATAGCTACTTTGTTACATTCAACTGCGGCGAAAGCGCCGCACCTCACTCACTGGCTTACTAATGAAGTGAATGCTTTCGACGTTTTGCTGGCTAGAAAACACATCATAGATGCAATTCTGCGCTGCAAGTATTAATCATATCGTATAATCGTAGATAAACGATGTAATTATTATTCCAGCGCTGTAACGCTGTTTTGTTTAATTTACCAAAAAATTGTGAGAATATTTTTTTCTTTAGATAGCTCCTCTGGTACGTAAGTACATACAGCTCAATGTTTGCGTATCGAACCTTCACGCCCGTGCTATGTAATGGGTCAGGTAAGTAGCCGCATTACCTACCATTTCGGACCCAAAGTATAGCGAGAGCACCGCACCTTATCAGTGACACGCCTCTTCCTCTGTTCCTCCATTGCATCCACCATCTAACGGCGCGGTGGCGGTCCCGTCGAAACCGTGGAGTAAGGAAAGAAAACAGAAACTGAATTTCAAAAAGGACAAGTAGTAGACAGTGAAGTTTCCGGCATCGGGAGTCGTCGCGTCGTCGTCGCGAGTGCTGATTTACAATCAGCAGCTCTTGAGTTCTAATCCCGCAGCACGCACCTCTGTTTTTCGAAGTTATTATATGCGTATTGTTGATTGCCGCTAACTTAAGAAAACATAGCGAGGTAACCTATATGTCTGAGAGTTCTCAATGTCTTAAAAATGTGTGATGTCTGCCAATTCGCACTTGGCCAGCGTGGTAGACTATAGCATTAGCCTTCTTACAATGAGACCCAGTAGTCGGTCAGCTTATACAAACAGGGTTGATTTTTTAATTTTTAAGTACCAGACAGACGTACGTTGAGAAAGACCAACTCGCGCCTCACCCAATATATATATATGTATATATATATATATATATTAATTAATATATACGGACAGGTAAGGAGTAATTTCTACATGGATACAAAAATGGGTGCAAATAAGAAGATCATAGGAAGGGAGGCACCCTACTATAGGTATATATATATATATATACATATTTCCTAGCGATGCGAGCTACGAGTATAGTTTCTATATACATTTAAGCATGCAACATATAAAATAAAAACGAAAAAAGTGTAGAAAGCAGACATTTCGTGTATAACAAACACATTCGATGAATCAACCACTGTTTACATAATGCACACTCAGCCACAAAATTACTGGACACAAACAATACTTACATAAGGCTATGCACTGAACTGTACCAAAAAGTCATTGTCTATATCGTGCGACCCAATTTTTATGCACATAATTGCGTGTATGGTTACGTGGGGGCTACCACGCAATTGTGAATATTTTCAGTGAAAAAGTAATTGAATTAAACTAATATTATGCTTGTTTTATAACCTTTAGGCTGCGCTAATGCGATTTCTTTAGCAGAATCCACAGTAAGATGCAATGATAAGTACCGTTTATATTTAAATTTATTCAGTAACTAGTACAGTGTCGGAATGATTCGGAAAATGGACAAAGCTTTTGCAACTTTTACAAAAAAAACAGCGAAAAATAAATATGCAAACCAGCGCAGTAGGGATAATAGCTACTATTACTAAAACATAAAGCTGATTTTGCCCCATTGCCGAAATGTTTCATATTATGCATATACTTACTTGCAGTACTTACTTATAATATTTTTGTAACTTTGACAAAAAAAAATTATTTCTATTATGTGTATAGCCAAAAATTGGAATACGCTTTCTGATTGGATTTTTCCAAATATATATAATGGTCTTTAAATAGCGAGTGAATAGGTCCTTCTAGGTAATTGTGCTCTATCGTAGACCGTAAGAACAAGCGTATTTTCAAATAAAAAAAACCTTTTAATTTGTTCAGAGCGAGCTATCTAAAATGGGAGTTGCTGAATTTGTCGAGCATGGTTGCTTTGCTAATATAACATGTTCCCGATGACATCCGTCCGAATTTAATAAATTTTAATACAATAACTCAGCCATGTTAAGAATTTTGAAGGTTTTTAAATCTAATTATTAACTAGGAAGTTAGGATTTAAAATTATATTTACCATGACTTATTGCGAATTTAATACCCAAATACAAGCAATGTCAATGTTAAGCACAAACGAGCTTTTCACCGTATTGAGAAAATTGAAGGTATTTTATAATATAATCAAATTCTTTAATATAATGTTTCATCACAAATTAATCAATAATTATCAAGAAATATAAGATTAATGTAAAATTATTGAAAGACCTCCAAACAGCTATCGCACTTTAAGAATACTAAACTAATATAAATAATAAATTCTGAAATTCTATGTTCACAACTGTACATATAAAAGAACGTTTTCATAGATTTACTCATATCCATAACGCATTATAAAATCTTGATATCGTTATCGCATTTGAAAGTTATTTATGAGAAGTAATCTCGCGAAACTAAACCGACTGGATTGTTTAGGCCATGCATATTGCATATACAATCTAATATTATTAAAGAGAGTAAATCTGTCTCTGTCTTATGTCTGTCTGTCGGTTTGTTTTGTGGTTGTAAGTTCATACATAATGTTTTATTATCAATTGTAAAAACTTGACGTATAAAATAATATTTTATCAATAAATATATGAATATGAATATGAATATTATATAGATTCCGTAAAGGCGGTTGACTTTATATTTGATAGCAGAACTTTATAAGATGTAGGCACAGTATAACTACGGATAGGGGGTAAGCCTATAGACCAGCGACCAGCCGGGCCGCGACCCGGTACCGGGCCATCAAAATAAAATACCGGGTCGCAACATTCCCGTCTTGTTTAAAAAATAATTTGACACGAGACCATTTATAGATTTTTTGTTATCTTGTCGTCAAGAATACAGAAAATTAGCTCATCAAGCAATAAATAAATAAATAAATAACTTTTTAATGCCTTTTGTCACAATTTAAAATGTGAAGTTGGATTTTCAACACTAGTTTACCTTAAAAATAAATATAGAAACCGACTTGAAGTGGAACCAGACCTTATGATAAAACTGTCATTTTCCGCGAACATGGATTCTTTGGTAAAAAAATAAGCAGCAGCTCCTTACTTCGCACTAAAATTGTGTGACTTAAAATAGGCGATACCAAAATTTTACCCGACTGCGTAAGAAGGAGGGTCATGTTTTTAGAGTGTATGTGTATACATACATACCCACAAACATATATAGTTTGTGGGTATGTATGTATGTTTCTATATGACAGCCTACAGCCTACACGGCTTGACCGATTTTGATGTTCGAAGTGTTGTCTTCACTCCCTGAGTGTCATAGGCAATATTTTTTTGTAATAATAATAATATATCTCTCGCAAAAATAAAAAATGCTTTTTTTTGTAAATTCCAGCGAACTTTTTGTGATAAAATCCAAAAAAATTAATCCATTCTCTCTAACCAACGCGATCAGTACTAATAAAATAATTACACGCATAATTAGGCACAAAATTAAACCAAACGTGTTCGCATCTAAAGGCAGATCGAATCGAAAGTTGCGACACCACCATAACAAAGTTGATCTCTAGAGAAATGAATTTGCACGAATTTATTTTGCCATTCGCTATCAAGACACGAACGAACTCGGTGCAGTGAAAAAGAAATTACTTTCATCTCAACTAAATTTGAATAAACTAAATTAAACTAAAACATGAATACTAGAATATATTTAGTTCTCTGTGTTTTCTCGGTAATTTGCGTGTTCGAGACCGAACAAGGTAATATAAGTTTAATTATTTCTAATTGAAATGGAAAGTTTCGTGAGCTAAGGTCAATGTAGCCGCGGTAAATATAGTGAGGTTATTGTTTTATTTAGGTGTGTTCGTATTTATTTCAAATAATTTTCGTGCTGGTTTTAGACCTTGACATTAAATAAAGGAGTAGTACAGACTGTTTTCAACCGACTTCCAAAAAGGAGGAGGTTATCAATTCGACTGTATTTTTTTATGTTTGTTACCTCATAACTTTCGACTGGGTGAACCGATTTTGATAATTTCTAAACAAGATTACAGAGAGATGCATCAATTAGTTATTAGAGTATTTTGAGCTATTTTCAAATCAAGATAGGCCAAAAGTCAGTTCTATATTGTCAACGAAAGATTTTCATCGCCTTATTTCAACATTTACCTTTATGTTATTAATAATGACTTTATAGGCAGCAACAGATATAAACATACTTTCTGTTACTTGTGACATAAGCAAAATTGCAAAATCTTGCGAGACGGCCTTTCCATATCATTAAAATATAGAGATTGAAGATAACATTTTGCTGTGAGATTGTACTTTCTATATGTTTAAACTTACACATATGTAGTACTATTAGTCTTCTATGCTTACATCGAAGGCAAGAGGAGAGTAGGTATTGCAAAAAATAATATCTGCTACTGTTTAGTAATTTTCTAACCAGTTTCAAATGATTGAAAATTATGTTTGGTTTTGGGTGTCAGTTTTCATTTGTTTTTAAATTTGTCTCTGTATTTTAGGTACATTATTACGGTGTTTTTTTGAAAATTTTCACACAGCACTATAGGAACCAGATGGCTGATAGATATATTTATTTTATTTATAAATGCATACATTATAATATTATAATTATATAAATAACCTGAGGCAGAACAAACATACATGCTCAGCAGAAATGTTTACCCTGAGATAGGATCGTACCCATGACCTACAGCTTAAAAGGCAGACTTTATACCAGGCCTGTTATTTCATGGATTTAACTAAGCCAATTAGGACTCTCAGATCAGGGTCTGCATGCGAGGGACTTGCAGCCTTACATTAACATTGGTTAAGAATTAGACTTTTTATTTTATTATGTTATGTTAATATATTTAGTATGTGTAGGTATCTTATATATTGTTTTTATACTCTTTAATATGTCTATATATGATAATATGTATAACTGTTAATATAATAAAGTAAAAAAATAAAATATATATAAATTAGGTAATCATCCTATTTATTTTTATTTATTTTATTCAATTAGCACTGCTGATGCGAATTACACTATGGCTTTAGCACACTCTGTCCAGCCAGGAACTGATTAAAACACATACCGATTTTAATATAGTATTTAATGAATTTCATTATCTTATTTCAAATAAGCTGAAACAAATGTGTGAGTAACTTTGGGGTAGATTGTAGGGCTGTTGTTTTTTATGTACCTAATAGATATAAATAAATAAATATTGGTGAACATTTTCACACAACACTATCTATCCAATTAGAACTACTGGGAACCAGATAGCTGATAGAATACTTATATACCTTAAGTCAGTTAAATTAAAAATACAGTAGACCCCTTGCTCTTCGTAGTTTAAACAAAAGGAATTTCCCAACCTTTTTCATTTCATTTTGTGCAGGAATGCGACGAACTCATTTCCTTATGTAAACTAGCTCGTAATTCCAAAATAATAAGGGACAAGCCTGAGAGGCGGAGAGGTAATGGCGTGCTTACGGCACCCTTTTGTCACTCGAGAATTTCGGGAGCACCCCGAGCTGGGGTTACTTTAAACAGAAAATACGTGAAAACAGAAACAGGTGAAGATTTTTGTAGCAATTACAGGTAGGTATGCGTGTGTTTACTGGAATATTCTTAGGTCAAACCGAGTTTTACACACGATATAATCATGTGTTTTTTTTTTACAAAATAATTATAGTTTAAAAAACTGAACTTCAAAATACGCAATTTGTTAACTTGGTGTTAAATCTTTAGAAGATGTACTGGTGTCAATCAAACTCCAAATTCTAGTAATTGCTTGCATTGTTGAAAATTATAAAATATTACATTTATTTGTTCGGTAACACGGTTAGGTCGCAAGTGTTTAAATATAGAATTTAAAGCGCGTCTACGCGACTTGCTATTCACTTTTCCACAGGCGCTTGGATGATACTTTACCAATTATTTTGTTATAAAAACCAAAGTACTGAACCAATTTTGATAAAATTTATATGGGATCACCTCTCTCACCTACCAAATACAAAAAGAATCAATGCACAATTGGCACAGTAATCGGTGAACAAACATACAAAAAAACATACAAGTCGAATTGATTACCTCCTTCTTTTTGGAAGTCGGTTGATAATAGATCTATCTACTTTCGAATACCAACTTGTCTAATGGTACGGCTGATGATAGCGCACGTTGATATAGAAGATCAATAGTCTAGCCTTGAAAACCTACTTCATTTTTTTCTAACTACCCTCAGTTTATTTTTACTTTAGAGCAATCGAAGGGAGAAAATAAAGTATTAATAGTAAGTATATTTGTATAAAAGGTTTTTCAATCAAAATTCAAATATGTTCTAGCCAAGACCCGTGGTCCTACCCGCTATTCCATAAAAACTGTTAATTTTTCAATAAAAAAAAAAGGTTTATAAATGACGGAGTTATGTGGTAAAAAGCATTAAAAATGAGCCGAATTGTTAACCTCCTTCTTTTTGAAGTCGGTAAAAATCAGCTTAACCGGTTGGGTATACTTAACTGGTTTAATTTAACCCTTATTAACATAATATTGTTACCATAGTTTGCTATAAGAGTAGACAATTAGCAACTGTAGAAGCTGACTTACGTTTTATTGCGTCGTATTATGTCGCTATTTAATTAAATGTGTCTGCGGGATGAATCTTTTACATAATGTATACTATTGACCACGTCGTCACATAAAATAGGATGAGTTGTGATCAAATGCCCAGATTAAAGATTGTAAAAAAACCGGCGAAGTGCGAGACAGACGCGCCCACCAAGGGTTTTGTACAAACTAGTAGATAAGAAGGGGAAATTATATTTTCCGTAAACATAATTAAAACCTGTTTTAGCTTGTGTTAGTAAAGCTCTATCGTATGATACCCCATTAAGATACGGTTAAAGCACTTTAAAATTTGGACCCTCTTGCATAAAGACCCTATTTTTTGGGTTTAAATTAAAAACAGTTACAATAATCGGCCAAGTGCGAGTCGGACTCGCGCACGAAGGGTTCCGTACTATCATCTATAATACTACAAAGTTTAGTTCTGTTTATAAAATAACGAGAAATCAACGAAATTCCAAGAAGTAAATTGCAAACTTATAGGTAGGTTTTCGATACACATCCGGGCAGCATAACGAAGCTCGCGCGAATACGCGCGGCTATGGCTCACTCCGTGATGTTACCTCCCCCGCTACCCGCATGGCCGTTGCTTAGCAACCGCCTCGCGCTCGCGCCACCACCACACCGCGGCGCGGCGCTCACACCGCGTTTAGATGCACGGATTATTTTCATTTTGTGAGTTTTTATGTATTAGATTAGGTATTTATTTTAATAGTTAATATATTTCTAAATATTTACTAACAAATATTCAAGTTTCTACCTGTTAATTAAGATCGAGTAAAAATTGCTTAAAAATTACGTTTGTTGTATGGGAGCCCCCCTTTAATATTTACTTTATTGTTATTTAATTATTTATTTTGAAAGGTAATATACAAGTAAATACTCTGTGAAAATTTGAAGCGTCTACCTGTTACCGTTTTTAATATTGAGCAAAAAAATACGAAAAAAACACGTTTATTGTATGGTAATATTTTATTTTTTTAAATTTTTAGTATTTGTTGTTATAGCGGCAACAGAAATACATCATTTGTGAAAATTTCAGCTTTCTAGCTATCACGGTTTATGAGATACAGCCTGGAGACAGACAGACAGACAGACAGACAGACAGACAGACAGACAGACAGACAGACAGACAGACAGCGAAGTCTTAGTAATAGGGTCCCGTTTTTACCCTTTGGGTACGGAACCCTAAAAACAGTTACGTGTAGTACAGTTTTCAGACTTTTCCCTTTATGTGTACTATATGACAATGCTTCTTGCGAAATTTCACAGTTATAGGTCAATGGGAAGTAATCCATAGGTTTTGATTCCCTTGCGAGTGTCGAAACGAAATATGCGTTTTTGCGACATATTAACTACATGTAACTTTTTTTTATGAAAACTGAGAAGTTTGGTTTTCTCTCTGTAGCAAGAGACTATGTATATGCGTATATGGTTTTAATTTCAACTCGATACCTTCACGTGTTCCCGAAATACAAATCTTGACACCCGGACGGACGGATCAAACGGTCAACAAAGTGATCGTTTTGTTGTTTTTTTCTTTTGAGCTACGGAACCCTAAAAAGAACATAACAATGTAATGTAATATTTACCACTGATAATAATTGTTATTTAGCTATCCGGCCCTCGTAACCACAGTAATGGCTATCGATCCTCACTTTCTAGCAGGGTGTCATAAGCCAAATGACCTATAATCTTTACAAAGTATTTTACGATACGACATCATCACTGAAACTATTAGTGTGGCTGTTTGTCTGTCCGATGTTATCGCACAGTGTCATTCGGTAATCAGTGAGCACAGTCAGTGAGCACTTGGATCACGAAGTCAGAGCGGATTTTAAGTAGTGCCTAATACATTTTTTTTTTTTTTATCAGCCCTGTTTGTACAAACTGTCCCACTGCTGGGAACGGGCCATCTTCTCATTGTGAGAAGGGTTAGGCCATAGTCTGCCACGCTGGCCAAGTGCGGGTTGGCAGACTTCACACATCTTCAAGATCATTGAGAACTCTCAGACATGTAGGTTTCCTCACGATGTTTTCCTTCACCGTTTGAAGTTGACGGCAATCAACAATACGCACATAACTTCGAAAAGACAGAGGTGCGTGCCGTGGGATTCGAACTCAAGACCTGCGGATCGCAAGTCAGACGGTCTCACCACTAAGCTGCCGGGAACTTATGTACTGTCCTAATACGTACTTGATAAATAGTTCTAAATTTCAATTTCTAATTTTTCATTTTTTTGAAAAGTATGACTTACGTTTTATTCATTTGTTAGAGTCTATTTTCTGTCACTGACGGTTTATGATCATTGCTGAATTTGAATCCACACGGTACGGGTTAAGGATTCGCTCAACGCGCGCAGCTATCTCTCTCGCGCATTACAACCTTTTTAAATATATAAAATCATTGAATAGGGATATTAGAAAAGTGAGAGCTAAATTTATTTATTTAGTCAGGAGAAATATTTAAAAACAAGTTTTTCTTCGATATCTTTTAAATTGGCTGAGAAATAAGAAAATATATGTTTTTTTCTAATTCCGTCGCCAGTATAAATGACATCAGATTAAAACTTTTTTTAAATGTTTATCCACTCTAAATAAACAAAAGGTCTAACTTTTGTTATATCCCTACTCAATGATTTTATATGTTTAAACATTTTATGATGCGTGAGAGAGATAGCTGCGCGCCTTAATCTCGACCCAAAGATTATTGAAGTCTGACCATTCTAAGCTATGACTCCGGGGACGGTGCTATCGAGGAATTATAAAGTTTTACGATTTGAACTTTGACTGCAGTGATGACCCTGTCGACAAATAACAACTCTAACAAGTTCTGATCGATCTGAGCCTTGACCGAAGCGACGTCACTATTGATGAATAATTAATAAGGTTTGATCAATGTGAGTCCGACTCTGTCGAGAATTGACAAGCTATGATCTATATTTATGGCCTTGACTTTTGACTTTAAGATTTGATCGGTCTGACCATTTTAGCCACAAAAATAAAGTCCAGTGATGGTTTTTGAGTATTAACATGGTCTCATCTAGTTGACCCTTGACTCCAGTGACGTGTGACAGTGACGTCGCCAGTATGAATGATATCTGATTAAAACTTTTTAAATGTCTCTTCTATCTATATATAAAAATTGCCCTCTTACTTTTCTAATATCCCTACTTAATCATTTTATATGTTTAAAAATATTGTGCTGCGCGAGAAAGATAGCTGCGCGATTTTATCTCCACCTAAAGACACCTGTAAGTATATCATCTTACTTGCCATGCGTTATTTAAGTTTTTTTATTATTATTGTATGTACATGAAAAGACAGTTGCACTAGGTCATAACAAGTAGGCATCAGGTATGCGATAAGTAAACAAGTTCATAAGTAATTAATAATCACCGAAGCCTAAACTCGTCAGGTGTGGCTGCATAGACAGTGACGCATAGCAATGCTATTGTGACGTAACGGATGGCTCTATGAACGATTACCGATTACGATAAAGAAAATAATGGGGCAGTCACATAATCCAAACGGTGTCGATTGTGTGACTGAACCATTATTTTCTTTAAAGAATAATTGATACGTTATTGTTGCGTTTTATTCTTCGAGATAGTTATATAGGTTCACTTGGTCACGTTAGGTATCAAAACTAGTAAAAATAATAGAATTGCTCCATCGTAGACCGCAACGTCGCTTAACATCAGGCGAGTTGGCGAACAAGCGCAAACCTATTCTTTGATAAAAAAATTATTTGCAATCGGCTGTCATTAAGTATACTTTTTTAAACTATCACGGTCATTCATTAAAGCATTATTATATTATTAACGGGATATTTACCGAGGTTCGCGTTAATTTCTGTCATTGTGTTAGTTGCTAGAAACTGGATCTTCCATAATTTTTACCCGACTGCTTAAGGAGGGTCATGTTTTTTTCGAGTGTATGTTTGTATGTGATAGATTGTGAAATACGCTTCCTGAGTGGGTATTTCCCGATAGATATAATCTGGGTGTCTTTAAATCGCGAGTGAATTTGTTTCTTCAAGGTAAGCGTGCTCCATCGTAGACCTCAATGTCACTTAATATCAGGCGAGTTGGCGGTCAAGCGTAAACCTACATAAACATATATGTTTGTATTTATTCTCCTACAGCCTACACGGCTTGACCGATTTTGATGTGCGCGGTGTTGTTAGATTCATTTTCACTCCCTGAGTATCATAAACTCTAAGCATAAACTATATTTTTTTTTTATAATAATAATACGACTCTTACAGAAAAAAAATATGCGGTTTCTCGTAAAATCCAACGAACTTTTTCGTAATAAATTAGTGTTTTTATTAGAATTACTCTAAAGAATGCACATTTATAACCTTTTACAGGGATTTTGCGCATTCTTTCTCACAAAAAAAACTTGCACTCAACAGCGTATCAAGCGTAACGAAATTGTAAGTTAAACGGCAAAAACACTTTTCTGCAGTCGGGTGGACAATGTATCTAGTTTCAGCAGATTTTTCACCTCAAGTCACTAAATATTGTGGCATTGTTGTGATAAAGACGTCGCATTGTTTTCGCTCATATAGTAACATTTTGTTTATTTTACTTAAAAAAAAAACAGTTAAAATAGGTAACAATTCTTAGAAAAATTAACATTTTAAAAAGGTGATTATCTCTTCATGTCTTTCGCAAAAACATATTCCGTTGACCCAATTATTTTATATTATTTTATTTAAAATTGCAAGAAAATGTCCTTGCAACACCTACACGATAGCCAAACGTGATCTAACTACGATAATTTATTAATTACGTATTACGAAATACTAACCCAGTGTAGTGGCCTGGCTGTTCGACACGGTCAGTTATACGCGGATATCCAGTTAAGGTCGTACACTTATTCAATCCTTTGAAACTATATTCTATTCGTGAAAATCAATCAATTAAAAATAAAATATTAAAAATCTAATGAATTTTAGAATTAACACGTCTCTTTGAGAAAAAAAAAAAAAAAGAAATACGCGCCATAAAGAAAATAAGGTTGGGCTTTTAAAAAGTTTTGTCGAGAAATGGAGTTGGTAAAAGTGTGTTATATATGGACTTTGCTATCGTTTTTGCTGTTCCAATGTTTGATGGAGAGCTCTGGTCAGCAAACTTCGTTTGAATTGCCCGTGCAGTTAGTTGGATTTCCGTTCATCATCTTGGCTGTGAGATTGACTAATTTTGTGAAGAAGTTGTCTTATGCTTTGAGTCCATGTAAGTATACCCAGGCATACCTACTAACTTTGATAATCGACTAAGTATATTTTTTGATAATTACTTTAAACGTGTAATATGTACTTCATTATTTATAGAGATAAACTTACCTCAGGAAATAGGATATCCGTATTATAATTTGATTTATATTTCTATGTAAAAGCTTAAAAGACTCCGAACATAATACAAGTATGGCACAGCAGATTTTTCATTTTTTCATATTTCAGAGTTTGTCCCATAATAAAATTAATAGATAAGTTCAATATAAACAACTTTTACAACGTGACATATCCTAATCAGTTTCGAATATATTTATCTATCGGTCAACACTTTGTTTTTTTTAAAATAATTTTTATTGATTTCAAAACTGCGTATTCAAATTTTTATTCGTTTGAATCTGAAAATTTGAACCGTGTACATCTAAATGCCCCTAATTAAAAATACATAAAAAACATAACCCTTCTTCTTTCGCAGTCGGGTAAAAATACATAAGCACCAGTTTAGTTCAAGGTTCAGAATGCAACATATATTATTTATACATTTACGTTTCCTATGGCAACATAAATTGTGCAAATAACCAAGTAGATTGACCCACAATCCGATATTGCGGCAATCTGTAGAGAGGTGCTGCGTTCCTTGTCACGCAGCGCAAGATTTGCAGTGCAATCTTAGCCGCGAGTGAGTTTAGTACGCTCGGTGCGTTTATAGCCTAATGTGATTACGCGGGAAAAACTAACAGGAACGAAACGCAAAAACGCAGGACTTACAATAAAAATTGAGTTTTTTTTTGTTTTGTTGCCAGAATCTTCAGAAAAATTAAAAAAAATTGCTTAGAATAATTTGACGTTTAGCAATATCGTGGTTAGACAACAACAATAGAAATTTTCGTAGCATTGCAAAACGGTTTGTTTATTGTCGTTTTCCATTGTGCTCATCTCGATTTGGACACGAGTTGCGACAATGAAGTGCCGTGTATTTTTGTATTTACCTCTATTATTGGTATCTTTTAGTTTTTTTAATGATGCGAGCTGTCAAGAGGCGCCGTTTGAGTTGCCAGTGCAGTTAGTTGGTTTCCCATTTATAGTCGGGAGTGTGAAATTGACTAACTTTTTTAAGAAGTTATCGTACTCGTTAAGTCCAGGTTCGTATAAATACATTTGTATATTTTGTATTGTTTTGTTTCTTTTAGTAACAATTAAACACCGATTAATTATTTTGTTGTATGATTTTTATTCTGTGTTGCATGTTTTTACAATAAATTTCAGTCTGTCTGTCTGCAGTTAAATTATTATTATATTTAACGATTTTTATTTTACGTTATCTTGATTCTGAAAGCTTAATTTTAAAATACTTCGTTTCAAAGATTTTCCAGTTTTCCCTCAGTATTCAAATATACTACAACTGTTGATAAGATTTTCAATAACAAGTTCTTAAAAATCATAATAGTATGTCACTAACTCACTTATGGAGTTTTTTTTAAATAAATTAAATAATAATCTCAAATAATTTTTACGTCACCATATACAAAAATCTGTTTCCGACAACTTAATTTTTTACAACAAACTAGGCCTATGTTTGCCAACAACCTGATATAGGAAGTTACGATGAGGTCGAAGCTGTAGCGCGGTTGCCTAGACCTACATGTTTGTTTTAAACAACTCTGGTTTGTTCCTATTTGTTAGAAAATACAGACACCGGGAGAGAATTTTCATAATCATCATTACTATTTAAGGTTTATTGTGTTTATAGGCTTACCGCCACTTAGCATTAAGTAAGCTGTGGTCAAATGCGGTCATAAAAACATCCGTTTTTACAAATATTCATATTTACAATTTTATTGGATTATACAATTTATTACCTCAAAAGCTGCAGCGCTTTTGATATTTACTGATGGTTATTCTCTCGCCATATTCCGCATCCATGATATAGAGTTTTTAGTGCGTTCCCCGTCCGCGCGAGGCAGATTTATGGAACACTGCACTGGCGGTAGATAAATGCGTTTTCAAGCGCTTTCTGAATAATATGGAACTGGGATATATTGGACGGCATTTAATGAGGTTATTTCCAGCATTTTAGAATATGCCGCTGTCTTTAATAGACATGTGTTTATTTTGTATCGTACTAGCTGACTGAAGTGACCCACTGTGACTTCAGCCGATCATATGCCTACTTAACCTTGTTTCTACAACATATTATGTTGTAGAACCTAATAATTACTGAAACAGACGTGTTCTAGAGTGGAAACTATGTGTCAGCACATATTTTATAGTACAAGTATGGTACGGCTACTATAAGTGTTCAAGCAGTTTTATTTCAATGTCATTTTGACTTTTCTTCTAGCTCTTTCAACAGTTGAGAGAGCAAGACAAAAGCCAAAATACAATTTAAATAACGTTGCTATTAAGATTGTGGTAACTCCCCTAGTAGAGAAGATTTACTCCACAAACACGTTAACTTAAATGGTGACAATTGTTACGACGCAATAATGCGCCAGTCAGCTTACACATATATTAACTGCTTACTCTTAAATAGATATATCTATAGAGTGCGTCTCAATTTGTCGTGTGGGTACCTAATTTATAAATTTGCCTAGTTGCCTGTTCATATAGTAACATTTGGAGCAAGTAAAATGACTACACTCACTCTTTATTTGAAGATCGTTAATGTTGATTATGACGTAAATCAACAAAAAATAATTTAATATAAATTGCAGATAAAAGTAAAAGTTTTAGACGCCTATAAAAATAAACATGCATAAATTGTCGGACTATAAACGGATATTATATTACCGAACACGCTACCTGTGTTACGAAAATTATGAATTATATCATTTGCATCGGATAAAGCTATAAATAAAGATAATTATTGGTTAATTCCGGTTATTATAAATGCTAATATATCTTTGAATTATAATTTATTTCTCTTACTTAAAGATTAGTTTATTATGTGTGGTAATTTAGTACAGATTAGACATATTTTGACAAATACAATGATAGAGAGGAACAGTTAATAATAAATACATATTTGTGGATATTTCACACAACACCATCTAGCCCAAACAAAGCAAGCTTGTATTATGGAACTATATGGCTAATAGAATACAGGACAGGATGGGACAGGTGACTCCCGCTCCGGCATGTTTCTGGTGCAAAGACTGGCAATCGCCATTCAGCGCGGTAACGCCGCAAGTATTATGGGTACTTTTGCACCAGGAACAGTCAGTGGCGGGTTATTTGACCGAGTCAAATTTAGTACGTGTTTAGCTCTTTTTTAAATTTATGTTAATTAATTCAATGTACCTTATATCATATTAAATAAACTATTTATACTATGAAAAAAATAAAATAGAATACATAATAATATATACTTTCTTTTTGTAAATATATGGATATGATACATAGAAACACCCAGACACAGAACAAACATCTGTGCTCATCACACAAATGTTTGTCCTGGGTCCGGATCGAACCCTCGACCTACAGACAGCTCAGCAAGCAGACACACTACCAACTGAGCCACAAGGCCAGTCACTTGCTTATAGTTGCAACAAGTATAAGTTTAGAAAACACAAAAACCACCTACAAAAAAAAAACTGCTGAAATGATTTTAATGAAACATAGCTAAGAACATTCTCGAAATACTTTTCTAAACAAAAACAAAACTAGATCAAAATTTAGAAAAAAATGAGAGCTACGATGCCACAACATGTATACAGATACAGATATACAGATACATACATCGATCTTATAAAACCATCTTTTAGTTCGGGAATTACATAAGATAAATAAGTAAGTATGGGTCCATTAAACTGACATAACATTGCCCCCCACGGGCCATGTCCCGTGGGACCCAAAAGTCCACTTCTGAATACAGGTCTCCCCGATGGATTTCCAAAAAGATAGGTTGGCGTGCCGGAAACACAAGCGTCTCCTCTATGAGGTCGTCTATCCTCTATGAGGTTGTCCTTCGCTGTATGGTCTCAACTCGAGAACTTTCCAGATCCATCGGTCAACATTTCTGTTACTGTATGCCCTACTCACTGCCACATCAACTTGCTAATCTATCTTTGATTATTTAGCACTAATAAATTTAGCCACAAAAAATAAATAATGAAATGTCATATATCAATACAATATTAAAATTTTTAATAAATAATAAATATAATAAATAAATTTTATACTGTAATTCTGGCTTGTAATCTAATTAAAGTTGCGCGTCTGATAGAAATGTGAGTCATTTATTTAAAAGGCAACGAAGAGGCACGATTAGCTGGTATTAGCTACCTTATCTCCAAGTACGGCTGGTAGCTAATGATCACAAACGGCTGGAAGGAATTAATGGCCTATCGATAACTTCTTCAAACGAGAGCTGCAAGCTGAAGATTAGCTAAGGATTTAAAGTTAGGTTTTTGGAGAGCTATACATTAATTTCCGGAGATTTTAAGTTTTATAAGCTTATACTTGTTAATTTATTTTTATTCTGTGTTACGGCTAGTCTAGTAGTAGAGTCAAGTGTTCGCATCTCCTACCAGCTAAATGGTCGGAGTTGGTTACGTTAAAAAATCATGGCATTAGCATATATGATTGAATTAAAAGGGTGCTTAGACAAGTAGAAATTAATATTTCGTGTATATTTTAGTTAAGTTAAACTATACTTGTCTTATTACATTATCTAAAACTTCCAAGATATCATATAAAATTAATTCTGCATCAATTATCACCTTGACTAAATTGAGTAGATACTATGTAGGCTGGATAATATACATAATATCTGGATTTATTACTTTCGCTGTAATATATTAGCTCACATTTTCTCAATGCTGGGCATATATACCCCTTTCTCTTTTCAAGATGTTTCCCCCCGATAAATATAAGCTGAGTGGCTTACATGTGAATAGGTTTCTTTTGTAAGCGCGCTTCGTCGTCGACCAGAGTCAGGTCAACATCAGGCGAGATGGGGGTAAAGCGCAAGGCACCAATGGTTAAAAAATATATTTAGTAAATATAATTTAAATTTGCTTGTCTAAAGTTTCTCATTTAAATTCCAGCGACCTACCGATCCCGGAATCGTCGCCAGCTGACACTCAGCGAGCCAGCAGAGCCGTTTGATGCTGATGAGGTAGAGAAATACATCGTGGGGGAGTTTGGAGCCAAGGCCTGCGTGTTCGAGCGGGTCTGCGCCCACTACGCAACCAGGGCCCGCGCACAGCCCAGGCCGCAGCTGGACTGGCCTGATGTCTTTAGGTAACATTTTACCCAAAATATCAACTAAATTCTTTTTATAACGAATCATGGTAGGGGCAATATACTCGGTAAAGGACGCGTGGGAAGAAGAAATAAGTCTTGGCTATAAAAGATCCGGGAATTAATCAGTATAGCGAGCTTTGAACAAATTTTCTCTCTCTCAAATTTCTGACTCAGGAAACGGGGTAGTTCTAATAGGAATAGGTGTAAGTTGATCACCAGCCTCCAGTAGTGGAGTTATACAAGATGATGATGATGAAGATTGTCTTTTGCACATTCAAAATCAGTTTGAAGATGTACAAATAAATCTAAAGAAGCTCAGTAGATACCTAGGTAAATGGGCTTGAATCCAAAGCCTGTGGCTTGGTTTCGTCTTTAAACTACAACAGATTGAAAACAATTCGACGAGTTTCTACTATCAGGACCATAACATCTCCTAACTAGTATATATACTATAGTAGTAGTAGTTTGTATGAGCAGTTGATTTCAGGCATATTGTGAGAAGTCAACTGCGTCAAACTCAGTTACTAGTACTACAAGCTACGTCAAATCCAATTAGTTCCACGTATACTCGCTAAGTGGCGAGCCGATATATTTATCAAGTATCAACACACATAGGTATATTAATTTAATACTGCTAGATACCTGGATGTTTGTCAAACCACATACAATACAAAAATACTTTATTGGCACCATAATAAAATAACAATAAGTGCATGATTAGGGCGTAAGTAAGGTACAAAAGGCGGCCTTATCGCTAATAGCGATCTCTTCCAGAAAACCGTTAGAAGATAAAAGAGGAATATTTATATAAACGCTGACGGGGGTGTAATCTCACCCCCGTCAGCGTGAACAAATCTCACATGAACAAATTTTATGACCAAATATAGATACATAAAAATACACTACATATAAATAGTACTTTTACATATATAAGTATGTAATACACACATACACTAATTTCGTACGGCTAGACACTGTCCCGTCTCGTAAAGTTTCCGGCAGCCTAGTTGGGAGACCGTCTGACTTGTGGTCCGCAAGTCCTGGGTTCGAATCCCACGGCACGCACCTCTGTCTTTTCGAAGCTATGTGAGTATTGTTGATTGCCGCCAACTTCAAACGGCAAAGGAAAACATCGCGAGGAAACCTTCATGTCCGTTCCCAGCAGTGGGACAGTTTGTATAAACAGGGTGATAAAAAAAAGACACTGTCACTTCGGTCGCTGGGTCAAATATGTGAATAGTTAGGATTAGTTTTGTAACTTTTATTGCGAAGGCCGATTATGAAATGCCTACGTGACAAACGCAAACAACACACACGCACACGAAGACTTACACATATTCGGTTAGTTTTGGTTTGGTAAGAAAATTAATTTAGTAGAAAATTTATACACTTCTCGCGAGATTACACAGAGAGAAAACTTCTATGTATAAACAATTATATATAAAAAAAAAGTTGCTGCAATGCGCGGTGTCACTCACGTATTGATGAAAAACAGTGATGATGACGACGGTAATAAAATATAGCTTATGTCTATGTCCTTCTTCAGGTCCTAAAGTATTTATGTACCAAATTTCATAAAAATTGTCGTTTAGCAGTAAAAAAGACAGTCTGTCTGTTTGTCTTCTACAAACAGACAGAGTTACTATAGTTTTTATAATAAATAAATATATATATATAGCGTACATATGTTAAAGTCATACCCATAGACCAAACAATATACAACTAACCTTGACACCGCTGTCCATCCACCCACCTTATTCATCGACTTTCATAATCGAAATAGTCATCGATTCAAGGGCAACTTACCAATCCAGGTCAGTGATGGACAGACGCGACAAGTAGCACTGCTACATCATGTCTCGTGATGACCTAAGTGGGACAGTTCACTCATTTTAATAGCCTAAATGGGACAAATACTTCACAATCGATGTCCTAAATAAGACTAATATTCATGTTTGATGCCCTAATTAGGACACACTCTATGTTTGATACTTACATTAAAACAGATCTGTGGTTGATGGATACGGAGTGCACAATATTGATTGTTGTAAAAGTTCTTGAGAGGCCTCTCCCTGCTTCTGGATGTATGTGAACTAAAAAGGGGATGTTTTAAATTGGACACATACTTCATATTTTTTGGCCTAAATAGATAAACTACCTCAGACAACATACCAAGTTAGCTCAACCACCTATTAGTTATCTCATGCCAAAATTAGGGCGACTATATATTATTTGATGCCATAAGTAGGACCACTTCCTATTATCTCATGCAATTAGTAGGCCAATTATTTATTATCTCATGTTAAAAGTTGGACCACTACCTTCATTCCATTTGTAGTTAAGCTACATAATCTCATACAATAAGTAAGTCAACTACTTATTATATCATGCCGTAAGTAGGACCACTGCTTTTTATCTCATGCCATAAGTCGGTTGACTACATATTGTCTCATGCGACAATTAGGACTACTACCAATTATAATTATATTATGTTATAATTAAAGAATCTTATTACTTCATGACATAAGTAGGTCAACTACGTATTATCCCATACCATAAGTAGGACACTCCACTTTATGACGCTGCTTAAATCATCTGACAGGATGGAACAAGGCCCATGATGATGATGATTATGATGATGATGAAGTAGGACAAATAAATATTATCTCATGCCATAAGTAGGACAACTACATTTTATCCCATGCCATAAGTAGCTCAAGTTTCGTGATCTAAGTAGGACATCGATCTAACCAACACGCAATCGTGTGGGTCATCGTGCAGAGGTAGCCAGAGTCACCCATCCACAGCACGGCATTGTTACGTTATCGTTAAGTCATCGGCTTCAGTTGTGCATAATTATTTAATTACAAGCTGTACCCGTGGCTTCGTTCGCGCTTACAGTATCTTCACTTATTAAGTCTGATTTTTAAATAAATTTCATAGTATTCATACCACAATCATACTTCTGGAGCAAAAATATGCCAGACCTTTCTCCATAGTATGTCAAATTTCATAAAATTTCAACTAGTATGGAAAAAACATAGTATTACCACATCTGGAATAAAAATTTGCCAGATCTTTCTCCATACTATGCCAAATTTCATACAATTTCAACTAGTATGATTATAAAATGAAGTCCATCAAGGAAACTACTTTCATTTTATACTAGATGAAATTTTATAAAATTTGGCATAGTATGGAAAAGGATCTGGCATATTTTCAAATCATATATTCCAAAAAAGCACTGTAAGACAAAAAATTTACAAACTTGTTTTAACTTCTGTGATAATAGCATTAAATTAATTCCTGTTATTGAAAATAAAATAAAAAATGTACAGAAATGAATTAAAATTCCATCTGGTAACTTTTCATCCGTCAAGGGCACTATACAGACAGACAACAATTTTAGTAACAGTTGTTTCGGCTTTGGTATTGCTGCCATAAATTGAAATTTTAAAAATAATTAATGTGCAGATATCAACCCGTTACAGTTTAATTTTAAGTATCTAAGACGAGGTTGACTACTTTTTTGAATTTAGTACAATATTTTAGTACGTAACTATTTAGTGTTTAAGTTTCCGGCAGCCTAGTCGGGAGACTGTCCGACTTGCGATCCGCAAGTCCTGGATTCGAATCCCGCGGCATGCACCTCTGTCTTATCGAAGTTATGTGCGTATTGTTGATTGCCGCCAACTTTTAACGGTGAAGGAAAACATCGTGAGGAAACCTACATGTCTGAGAGTTATTAATGATCTTGAAAGATATGTGAAGTCTGCCAACCCGCACTTGGCCAGCGTGGTAGACTATGGCCTTACCCTTCTCACAATGTGAAGATGGCCCGCGCCCAGCAGTGGGACAGTTTGTACAAACAGGGCTAAACAAAAAAAAAAAATTATACAATATTTCGAAAAACTACTTCTGTCGCAAAATAAATGTTTTTACATAAGAGTTTTATTGAGTCCACGCCCCCGAACAAAATATTCGTGAAATTGGAAATGAACAAAAATTACTGATTTAATGCAAAGTTGTTCGAAGGCAAAAAAAAAAAAAACTATTTTGTTAAGCCATTTTTTAAAACCGATATAGCACAGCGGATTAGCAAGTTGAAGTGGCAGTGGGCAGGGCACATAGCACGTAGAACTGATGGCCGATGGGGCCGAAAGGTTCTCGAGTGGAGACCACGTACCGGCAAGCGCAGCGTAGGAAGACCAGCCACGAGATGGACAGACGACCTCATACAAGTGGCGGGAAGACGCTGGATGCAAGCCGCTTCCAATCGGTCTTTTTGGAAATCCATGGGGGAGGCCTATGTCCAACAGTGGACTTCTTATGGCTGAGATGATGATGATGATTTTTTAAAAACCTTTAAATTTTTTAACAAAATAATAAATATAAAAAATAGGTTCACAAGCGGCAACGATATTATGCCTTTTTAAATAGACTCTGCCAAAGTTTTCCTATTTGTTGTTATTTTTGGGCACTTTTTTCAAACTCAATTAATTTTATATTTTGAAATGTCATAAACTTTAGTTTATACTCGTACTTTGCCGGATTTAATAAATAATAAATAAGTACGAGTTTCACTTACACACCGAGGCTTCCGTACTCCTATGCGTTACACAATATATGACCACTACCAGCGCTAATTACTCAACAAAATGTACTTTATATCTAAGAATATTACTCCTGTACAGCCAAACCTTTTTATTGTTCATCATCATCATCTCAGCCATAAGAAGTCCACTGCTGGATATAGGCCTCCCCCATGGATTTCCAAAAAGACCGATTTGAAGCATCTTGCATCCAGCGTCTTCCCGCCACTTGTATGAGGTCATCTGTCCATCTCGTGGCTGGTCTTCCTACGTTGCGCTTGCCGGTACGTGGTCTCCACTCGAGAACCTTTCGGCCCCATCGGCCATCAGTTCTACGTGCTATGTGCCCTGCCCACTGCCACTTCAACTTGCTAATCCGCTGTGCTATATCGGTGACTCCTGTACGTCTACGTATCTCTTCATTTGTTGTTGTACTAACACTTCAGCACTTCGACATACCGATAGTCAATACGGCATCGTTGGAGAGCCTCAAGCACCGCCCAGGTCTCGATCGAATCAAAGGTTTCTCATAGTCCACAAACGCTAAGCAAAGGGGCAAGTTATACTCTTCGGTCTTCTGTATTACTTGCCGCAGCGTGTGGATGTGGTCTATGGTACTATAGCCTTTTCGGAAACCGGCTTGTTCGGGAGGCTGGAAGTCATCGAACCTGCGTTCAAGGCGATTCGTGATGACCCTTGAAAACAGCTTATAGACATGGCTCAGAAGCGAGATGGATCTATAGTTCTTCAGCAAAGTGTTGTCTCCTTTTTTGAAGAACAGCGCCACCACTATTTTTATTGTTATTTGAAGACTAATTTGCATTATTCGTTGTTCAATTACATTTATTCATCATAATAATGTACAAATGTAACTTTGAGTGATGTATCAATGGGGCGTATATATCTCTATAGTTATTCGGTAGGCTCAAGTGACAGGTCAAGTATAATTTGGAAATAAACGACGAAGTTTAGTATAAATTACAGAGTACAAGTTTTTACCCTTGGCCTGAAGATTACAACAGATTTCTTTTTATAATTACTTAACATTAGGCTATGTAATTGCAAATTGATCGTATAATGGCGTTTGGACATGCGTAAATTAAGTGCCTCATTAAATTTATTTTGTTCGTTTGATGGAGGTAACAATTTTAATATAACCGTTTGAAATATGAATCAACAGGGATATTATGTTACCCTGTTCTAAGCTGAAATGAAGTCAATGGGTTACATTACACGATCACTATAATATCAAGGCAGTATCGAGGCGTATCACAGTATCACGGCAATATCTGGTACGGTATTTAGGTATCATGTTATTGAACCCATACTAGGATTGCGATAATATTGACCGTGTAATACAACCCATTGTATGAAACGTCCATACATGTCCTGTGCGAATGTGAGCTTCTGCATCATAGCAGAAGCCGGCACCTTGGAGGCTACTTAATCTCACCCGATGAGATAAAAACCTCCTCCTCCAAGGCCATTACTATATGATCAGCATTTTTTTTTTGTGAAAACACTACGCAAATGAATGTTTTGTAAGCCAATGAATCTTTTATTTTTTTGCGGTCGATCCGCAAGTAGGTATATATTTCCAGACCGCCACACATAAACACTTTTAGTGTCATATAGGTATTATTGATTCCACTTTTATACACTTGTAGATATTTATTCAAAAACATAATACCTAATTTTAAATAAGAATATTAAAACTGGGAGATCGGCAAAATACCTATTGTTATTTTGCGTGATTATACTTTTCAAATCTTGCAAAACCACTGGGAGATTGCATTCTCTTGTCCGGTAACGGCTACTGTATTCGATTGTTGATACTGGCTTCATAAACCACAGTTTTTAATTAAACGGACGAATGCACTTTTAACGGAAACCAAAAGTTCCCGATATTGGACGCCGTTTGCGAAGTGCCAACTTTATGCAAATTCTGGTGCTATCAAACCATACATACGTCTGTAGGTATTAGTATTGAGCTTCAGCTATCTTATTTACAGAGTGACTATCTGAGTAGCAGACTAGTATTTATTAGTTCTATGTTGACTTCAACCAGAGGCTGGAGTGAATAGATATCTTTTAGATCGAGGAGCTCCATCCTCGGCCACACCGTCGCTTAACATCAGGCGAGTTGGTGGTAAGCCGTAGATCTATCTTGTATAAAAAAAATCTACAGTAGTGGATCCAAGGGGGGGGGGGGGGGGCGGCTAAGGGGTTTGCCCAAATCATCTGACTCCATGGCAAATCTGAAATTAAATTTGATAATGTATTTTCTAAATATTTTTTTAGCTGTTTTATTCTATAGTAGACTCGAAAAGTGTACATTATTGGGGGCTATTTGATTTGATTGGGTTGATAAAACCTGGGTAGCCCCTCACAAACCAAAATCCTGAATCCGCCACTGGCTATCAAACATTTTGTATGCATTGCTGGTACAAAAATACAGCGCCATCTGTTGAGGATGGGGCGAACTCGTAGTTTCTGGGCGCCTAGTGCTCTATGCAGTTCTAGTATTGTCGGGTAATAAGAAATTTTGAGAAGAAATAAATTTCTCAGTCACGTTCCCAATATTCCCCTGAATAACTTGAGCTTGTCTTCCTACAACCTTGCAATCCCTTGGACTATAGTTATGGTCACATAGAATTTTAGAACTTCTTGCCAATTTCAGTTTCATACATCACCTTCTTACTCGCTCAGTCGTTCAAAAACCGATTCATAAACGCTCATATAAATTTATCTCAGTGTATGGCGAGCTAGCCCAGGTTAGCCAATATTATGCAATACCGCAAAATACTTTCACTGCTGATATCCGTCAATCCAAAACAGACCTTCACACTTTGACATAAGGTTAGATATGTCTATATCATCGATTATTTTATTCTCATTTCATGTATGTAATTTTGAATCTTAATGTCAAAGAAATAATGGTGTTAATGCTCTTCAAGTTAACGATTGTGTTTATTGAGATACAAATTGTGTAGTGATTTGTTATGTATGTGGGTTCACAGTAATTGTTATTGAGATATTATGTGTAGTATAGATCCGTGGGTTCTAATAATAGTGGTGGAGGAAAAACATTGGTCCATTAGAGATGAGTTGAAATTGTTTTTCCTGTCATTATGGGAGGGCTCTTAGATTGTAGCATCGTTTGATGGACTTTCCTTATATATTCATGGTGTTATAAAACATTGTTGAGGTTGTTATTATGTAAGCTTTTTGCCCAAATGCCTAATAAGAAGGATTACATCTAGAGTGTTTTTAATTCAGAATTGTTATTAATTACAAGCATTGGAATTGAAATTTTTGATTTTTTTCCCTTGTTATTATTGGAGTATATATATCTTACTAGCCAAACCCGTTTTTATGATGCACTAGTTTTTGCTTGGCATAACTAGTTCTTCCTATAGGCGTTAGGATAAACCAAATTAGTTAATTTTTAGACCGATAGGACAAAATAATTAGGCCTAGGCTGAACGGGTTGATTCTACTTTATTCTAGTATAAACAAGTACGACCTAGTTTGATTGAAGTAATTTTCAAACTAATAAATATAAAATTGATTTTGAGGGTTTGTCAGTGTCAAGTGTTTTTTTTTTAAGTTATAAGGAAGTAGATACGCATCATTAAACAAGTTACAGTCAAATAAAATAAAGCCAGGTTCGCGTTATGCTAGTAATTTATTAAAGTAGCGAGGGTATTACTAGTACCTAGTACTAGTACTACTAGTACGTAAACGGATATGAGTATTAGTTTACGTACTAGAATAAAAATTAACATAGAGAGCTATGTTAAATACGACTATATTTTTAATACTACGAACAATATTTTCTTCTATCACAACGCTTTATCTTCGCTCGTTAAAAACCGGGTTTATTCATTCCTAAATTACTAAAATAATGTGAAGTAGGAATTAGTACGGTCAAGTCTGCCTGGAAAATAAAACTCGTTCCATTGTTTATTCCATTTTCACACCCCCGTGTGTTTAATCGAATATGTACATAATAAAATACCACTAATATACTTTTGTAAGACGAAGTTAAAAATAAAAAAAAAGCAGTGATATGGTCTTCCATGTTCCCGTAAAAACTCTGATATATATTTCTGATCATATTTTTTTTTGACATTGCTGTTTTCTTAGGCTATTTATAATAGTATCACTCCAAAAATTGTCTCCAAATACTTACAAAAAGATTTCAATTCAGCTTCAGACTCGTTGTTTTAGAATTCAAATTGACCTGGAACGATACATTTATTTTGATAGTTAAAATTTATCGTTGGGGTCAGTTGCAAATGGGATCGAGAGCAAAAGGGACGGACCTTTTCTACGACGAAATACCAGGGTTGACCCTGGACTGGTTTTTGTATTGATTGTAAAATAATACAAATTCCTGGTAAAGAAACCGTGACAATTAAATTAAAACAACTTCCTCGGTCACACCATTCCTGACCATCTGGTGCGTTGGTGGTCAAACGTTTATTTCACATAAAATAACGTGTAAAGAGGTTTCTTTTAGATATTCTGTGGTTTGCAGCAACATCGCTTAATCTAACGAAACTACTATAACTAGACAGAGGTAACCGCATCAACAACTGAACTATTGCTACTTAAATAGCAGTTCAGGGTTTTACCTACCGGACTATTGAAACCACAACCACGACATAGTTCGTGCTTTATCTCAACCACTAGATCTACTAAAGGAAATTATTGACATAAATTACATTTATCAAAAACACATTTTTTTCCAAAAAACTTACAATTCAGGGGCTAGGCAAATCTAGTCCATTTTGTTGTACCAGCAACTTGTGCGCTACTTATGCATGTAGTTCATAACAGTATTCCAAAGTTGTGGACTATAGTAGTCCACAACTTTCGTAAAAATGCGTCGTACTCGTCACTAATAATTATTATAATATCATGTTATTCCAAATTCAAATCACATTAAATAGCAGTATGACAACGAAATATTAAATCCCCAGGGATTAAAACATGACGTACTTTAGGCCCTATATCTCTACCTATATAACATATAAAGTACCGTTATCGAGCATCTGAAAATCTAATTTTACCCGAAATGCTCACTGTATAATCATTGCCTTCTAACATTTATTTTATTTCACAGACAGTACAAGCGTTCCGCCGATCAAGCCAAGGAGTTCTACCTACTGAGCGTATTTATGGGAGACATCGTGGGGTCTCCGCAGCTGTGCCACCAGCTCGGCAAGAGACGGGGTTGCGACGACCAGTTCCTAGGGCTGAACTGATGAATGGGGTTGAAGATATACGATATTTTTTAGTCTTTTACACACTTGACAGGCCTCATGGCTCAGTGGTAGTCCGACTGCCTCCTGAGCTGTATGTAGGTCGTGGGTTCGATCCCCACCCAGGGCAAATATTTGTGCGATTAGCATGGATGTTTGTTCTGTGTCTGGGTGTTTCTATGTATCATAAGTATGTATTTACAAAAAAAAAGTATATATATGTATTCTATCAACCATCTAGTTATGTATTTTATTTATGAATATTTAAGTCAATTAACTTAAATCAGTCAAGTCTATACAATAAATACAATACAAAAAACCTCTAAACACAAAGTCAAAAAGGAAAATCCACCATCAGGTTTAGTCAACAACCATCTAGTTTCTATAGTACAAGCTTTGCTTAGTTTGGGCTAGATGGTGTTGTGTGAAATGTCCACAAATATATTATTTATATACTGATGTATCTACAAATTCATAGACAGCTCAAAAACAGTTTAGGGTCCGGTCGAGTTATTGCACGCTGGAAGCGTATGAGGCGCCACCAACGCTTGCTTGGCTTAAGCAAAAAAGGCTGTTAAAAAGTTTTAACCATCCTACGTGACATCTCCTTGGTCAAAATGGTAAAGGCTATCTGTACAGATCGGGATAATGTGGGTTCAAGTCCCGTCGGACGTGGTAATTTTTGAACTGTCTATAAATTTGGGGCTGAAGATGATTTCATTCTCGATTCATGCTGGTTTTAATCCTGATTTCTGTCAGATTCTTTGGACTGTAAAAAACCTGTTTTGACCTTTTTATGCATGATAAGCTAATGTTTGACCGACAAGTCACCTAACTTACGTGACTTTTAATTTTCTTCCGAAACTAGAAGAAATCTATTCACTCACAATATAAAGATATCCAGATTATAGCTATGAGGAAAGTCCCACTCTTGTGTCTAGCACAGAGGTATTCTTAGTGTTACAATTTTATCTTAAGGTAGCGTTCCGAAGAATGCGCCTGATGGGAAACCTGTGGGCAGGCTAATTTGTTTGTCGTAATGCAAGGGCTTGCGTCTTGCAAATATCGAGATGGTAGTCCAATAAGTATTACGCAGTAGATATTAAAATATTTATTCTTATTTGAACAATATTTTCTTTATAATATTAAATCTAAAACTAGCATGAACCGAGTAATACATAAATAATGAGGACTAAAAACTGTACCGACAAGTATAATATTACGCGAGTAAGAAATTCTTGGGTTTCTCCGAAGTTCTAAAACGCATTGTTTGGCTTCTAATCTCAAGAGATCTGATACCAACGCTACAGATACTCCAAGGAATTTCAATATTAAGCTAGCTTATAAAAGCGATCCAAGGCAATTTATAAAATAAAATAATGGACACGAAGCAATTTTTGTTTCATATTTAAATAGAGTCTAAGTGTAACAAGTTTTGTTTTTGAAAGAAAAATTAGAGTATGCGTTAAATTCTGCGACGTGTTTCAATATGTTAATATTCACTAACCATTGCTTGCACGGAATTTAAGTCATATCTATCCCCAATGTAGCTTCAAGTAATGGTTGTGACATGGTAAACATTATCAAGGAATAATAATATTGCCCGTTAAAAATAATAATTACAAACTGAAAACCCGATTCCAAGTTCAGGCGATGGACAAATTTTTCATAATAGGTAATTGGAGTTGGTTAAACCAGCTGAACTACAATTATAATAAAAATTGATGTGGAACGACCTCGCTACCTGCTTTCTAAAAAAATAATCAATAACACAGATACACAACTAGCCAAAATATCAAGAAAGGTTATATGTACAAAAAAAGAAAATCCCGAATCAAGAACCTCATTTATTGTTGGCAAAAAATTAAACCTGAACATTTCAAGCACTCATGTAAAATTATTAGTATTTTAGAGGTAAATTTATTAATAAGTAAATTTTATTAAGGTACATTTAGTAATGGGAGAAAAATAAATTAGAAAACCTGGTAATAAGAGGTAGAGGCTATTGTGGGGTCTAGTAATTTAGGTATTTAAAAAAAATGCAAACCACATCAAATTAAAGTGATTTTAATTGTAAGTTACCAAACTGTTTAAAAGTCTAGTATACTAAGGGTTAGGAATTTTGTAACTTATTAAAAAAAAAAACAGGGTGTAAGAGAATCAATGTGAACAAATTTTACTAAATCACTATTTTCTATAAAATGCAATGGCTTAGCTTGCTAAATGCGGGAAACATGTAGGTCAATACAAAATCGGATGGCTCGGATCCATATTGAGGCTGTACGAAAAAAGAACTAATGTGGAAGTAAGGGCGCTGCTTTCTTTATTTCATTATTTTACAACACAATCGAGACGTGAATTCGTATATATTTTGCAACTCGATAAACTTTATAATTTTTGTCAAGTATTCGTGTTTGTGACTATAATGATAACTGTATATAGTCTTATATGACGGTCTAAGAATATAGACAACTGAAAATTGAATTGTTTATAGAATATTTACAGTTTAAATAACTTAAAAAAAACAGACTTGAAAATACGTAATTCGTTTACTTGGACTTAGTAGCACTTAGACTACAGTTTTTCAGTTATTTTGTTATACCAATAAACAACCATAGTAACAAAAAAGATACATTCATATTGGGAACCACCTTCTTTTTGGAAGTCGGTTAAAATATATAATTAGTACATATTTTTAGGTTAAAAATATGTGTTACTTATATCTATTTTGAGTCAAAAATTTCCATTATATAAAATTTTCCATTTTATACCAGTAACCTTTACTTAATTTTAAATGTATCCCCGGTCTGTTACACCCTGTATAATTTCCCTCTATTCTAAAGAAAACGTTTGATAAAGAGTAAATTTCCTTAAAATTTTAATTGTTCCGAAATTCTTGTCTCGGAATTGACTTTTATGAAGCGTTTTTGTGTTACCATGCAATTTTACTAAGTAGATAATCTAATGCACTCGTTATTTAAAACAAAGTTATATATAAGCTATTTTTTTATGCATAAGTTTAAGAAATAATGTATAGTAATTTTGCTATTATATTTCAGCGCGCTACAGTGACCGATTTCATTCTTGGTACCTATTGTATCACTGAAAATATTAAATAATATGAATTTGAAATGTTCAAATATTTAGAAGTCTTAATGCGACTATCCAAAAGAGAGAAAATTATGAGGCTATTGTACTACTTTTAATATCGAATGCGATGCGTCGATGCGTCTCTATACTGCGTAATTCTGGCTATACACAACTATAGTAAATCCAAAACATCGGATTTCATGTTTAATTTTGTGAAATTTGAAAAAAAACAGATGAACCATTAAAAAAAAAACATATTTGGTATTAAAAGAAGGACCCAAATTATTTGAAGTCTCAACAGTCCAAATAACTTTGTACGATATTCATATGATTTTGTTTTTTTTAATGTTATAATTATCAACATCATTATCATTGACAATATAATTTTGTAAGAAAATATGATATGAAAAGATATGTAAAGATACGTAAAGACGTTTTAACTTTTTAGTTTTGTAACCTTTATTTTGTTACTAAAATAAAATGTTTTATCGTGAATTCTTCCAGTTAGTTGCCACATGACTAATATGTGAATGTGTTCAGTACATTTTTACAACACTATTTTTAATATAACTTCATATATATAATAAGAAATAAGTACCTATGTAATATAAGTAGACTAGTATACTTTTAAAGGGTTTTTTTGTATTTTGTAGAGCTAGTCAATGAGAACAAATAAAATGTTTAACATGATTTGAGTGTTGTTTATTTTACCCAACTGTGCCAGAAGGAGAGGAGTGAGGATGTTTTTCGGGTGTATGTATGTTCTTTATTGCCTCCAAAGACGTTCCTGGTTTAATTTAGATTCATCGTTATTTCTCTAGTGTCATCATCAGGTAACATGTTTTATAATTTTTTATTTTTTTTATTATTTTGTATAAATACCATTCTCTAATAATAATTTTTCTATTAAAAAACCGACTTCAAACGCAACTTACTAAATCCTTCACGATTGTAAACTTTTTAAAGAGACCTCTCTTCACTCGCTCTTTTTTTCGTTTGTCAAGAATGCGATTTGTCACTGAATATCAAATGCTTGTCTTCGAAGATTAGAAAATGTGCAGATGTTTAAACGATAATCCCTTAATATCTTGCAAAGAAAAAACGTGTAGGTGAAACTCTGAGATTCTATAATCTGACGCACTTACTCAGGAATACAAAAAAATATTTTCATTTCTAGAGATTATTCAAAAAGTAATAAAACGATGTTTATAAAATATTTATGGGACCAACTTGGGAGCTTTCTCTATACACCAATTCAGGAAACAAAAAAATTGGTTCTCGAATGACGGAGTAATTCGTGTACATACATAAAAAAAACCGGACATGTGCGAGTCAGACTCGCCCACCGAGGGTTCCGTACAAACTAAATAAAAGGGGGAAATCATATATTTTTTTATATTTTCCTTTATAAACCGAAAAATATACATCGTAAAAATATTTAACACATTCCTTGCTCACTCGGATCCGAGTGGGGCGGGGCTATAGTAGCGGCGCTTTCCACCCGGATTCGAGCGAGCGTCTCGTTCATTTTGTAGAAGTCAGTAAACCGCCGGCGTTTGAGGCAGTCAATGTTGCTTTGCGCGGCCACTCTGTACTTACTTAATCAAAATTCGCCTAAACAGTTTTGGTTCCCAGCTGAAGTGAAGGGTCTGCAAGGGGCGAAGAATGTGTTAAAAACCTGTTTTAGCTTATGCTAATGAGGCTCTTTCATATGATACCCCACATGATACGGTTATATCACTTTAAAATTTGGGCCCTCATTCCTTGCATAGAGACACTATTTTTTTGTGATTAAATTAAAAATGTCCAGTTTTCGGATTTTTTCCTATATGTGTACTCTAACACAATGCTTCTTGCCAAATTTCAGAGTTCTAGGTCAACGGGAAGTACCCCATAGGTTTTGATTCCTCTTTGAGTGTCGAAATGTGCGTTTTTTCGACATATTCGGCTGTAACTTCTTTTTACGAAAACTGAGAAATTTTATTTTTCTTTCTGCAGCAAGATACTATGAATCTGCGTGTATGGTTTTAATTTCGACTCGATACCTTCACGCGTTCCTGAGATAAAGGTCTTGACACCCGGACGGACGGACAGACGGACAGACGGACAGACGGACAACAAAGTGATCCTACGAGGGTTCCGTATTTTCCTATTGAGGTACGGAACCCTAAAATATATATATATACGGTACGAATTGATAACCTCCTCCCTTTTCGAAATCGGTTAAAAAAGTAAGCAGTGGTTGCTAATTTCGGTTGCGATGGCGGGCAAAACGGTAGTGGAGTTTTGAAAATTGGCGATTTTATAAATTCCTCTGTGCTCAGGCTCACCATGTCGCATGAGAGCGGATTAGGTACTGTGGCGACTTAAGGGCCTATACGCATATATACTAATTAGATACTGTGGCGACTTAAGGGCCTATACGCTTAGACTAATTTTGACTGAATGTACTTACGAGAAGTCTGTACGTGAAAAATCTTGACAATGAAATGTTTCACAGAATAATTGTCTCTTAAACATTGTCGTACCTAAACATCAATTCAAGCAAAATAAGAATTATAGTTTAAAAAACTGAAATAACCGACTTCAACCCGCTCATTATCAAACAAAACAGTTATAAATATTTGGAGATATTAAACTGCAGAAACATTGTTAAAAAATTTATGAGACCATTATTGGAAGCTAGGTACCTACCTAGGTAGGTAGGTACCTGTATGAAATCCAACGGCTAACGAATTTTCACAATTAGTCCATAATTGACTAAAAACTCGATGAACATACATTATATAGGTACTTTTTTTTATCAGCCCTGTTTGTACAAACTGTCCCACTGCTGGGAACGGGCCATCTTCTCATTGTGAGAAGGGTTAGGCCATAGTCTGCCACGCTGGCCAAGTGCGGGTTGGCAGACTTCACACATCTTCAAGATCATTGAGAACTCTCAGACATGTAGGTTTCCTCACGATGTTTTCCTTCACCGTTTGAAGTTGACGGCAATCAACAAATGTGCTGTTGAATGAAATTTGGTAGCTAACACCATCTAGCGAAAAACTTTAGAATCAAGTAGTCTACGCTAACGCGATACTCACTAAAGAGGTTTTATGTTAACATTTTCACAAAAGCCTTTCACTTTTCCTCTTGGACAGTTCTTGAAGTCCGTGTGTTGTAGTTCTTTACCGAACGTATAGATGGAGTGTTATTATAATGTGTACACTATAGTTGGTATCAGATGTTCTGAGCGTAGTGTTTTTTTTTGTCTGTGTTTGATTATGCAAAGGTATATAATTATATATTAAGTTATAGTATTAATTATAATTATTATGTTAAATAGTCTGTGGCAGAGATTTCAAAGTTTTGGTATGTAATAATTATATGTATACTTATAATGTCATTAAGAGGTGGTTCTCTCGACAAATTTTTTGTTGTGGTGTTGTTGTAATGTATTGTTTTGATGTCTTTTTCAATACAGAAGCTCTCGAGCTCAATAATAACCGCTTCTTAACCGACTTTGAAAAAGGAGAAGATTTTTGTTCGTATTATATTTTCAAATCGTTTTATAAATGACGTAGTTAGAGGTAACAAAATAAAAAAAAATACAATTGAGAATAAAAATTAAAAACCTCCTCCTTTTTTTAAGTCGGTTAAAATGTAGGCGGATCGATACATCTTGGTCTACGTCCACGCTATATTTTGTTAAAAAGTATATTATACGTCTCTGTATGTACATCCTATATGCGCAAGGAATCATAAATCTGATGATATTCAATGACCCCGTATGTACATCATGCGTAAGGAATCATACATTTGATGATATTTAGTGACCCCGTATATACATCCTATATGCGTAAGCAATCATAAATCTGATGATATTCAGTGACCTCGTATGTACGTAGATCCTATATGCGTAAGGAATTATAAATCTAATGATATTTATATTTAATGACCCCGTATGCAATAGACTTATTTAAAAAACGATTCACCCAACTCTCAGAACTAGATAAAACTGTCTCGGACGGTGATTTTCCTCTTGTTGAAAAATTCAAATATGTTAACATCAAAATATGTTTACATGTTAATATAGCAAACGAATTTTCTAATATAATTACGAAAACATTATTTATTCTCGAGTGACCTACTAAAACACAATCGAATTGATAACTTCTTTCGTTTTTGAAATAAAAATTGAAAAAAAAAAAAAAAAAATTGATGAAAATTACATTCCACGAAATTTTTTTTTGTATGATCTACTACATTTCTTTTTTCTAATTAACTTGGCACAATTCACATAATATTCTTCCCATATTCAAACATTAATGTTGCAAATAGGTAATTGTAAAAAACTAAAGAAAAACTGTTTAGAGAAAATCACTATATTTCTAAGTTAGTCTTAGAAATATAATGATTTTCTTCCAGGTTTTTACATAATTTATCACACCAGTTGTATAATTTAATGTCACCTACTATTAACAAAGTATGAGAGATTGATGCATCAATTTCTTGTCGATTGAATTATGGGTATGCTATAAAATCCTAATAAATACTTATGAAACTATATGATGTCTTATACAATTAACAAGTGATAAAGTTGAAAAACAACTTGATACGTCCGTATGTTGTATTGCATCTTTAGTAAAATAATTTATATTAGTAATAGCACTCGAGTTTAAATGACTTTAAATGACCCTCATTAAATAACAGTTGCATAAAAAGCTATGGCTAATAAATCGGTTATATGGGATTTCCTGTGACGAACCTATGCAACGAGTTGTCCAAAGACACTTTTCATTTTAACAGACTTCCAAAAAGCAAGAGGTTATCAATTCGTTTACCTTTTTTATATCGTTATTTCATAACTTCGTAACCGATTTGTTTTTTTTTTTATTTGAAACTAGTTGTCCCCCGTGGTTTAACCCGCGTTATAATGAAAAAAAAAACTGGACAAGTGCGAGTTAGACTTGCCCACCGAGGGTTCCGTACAAATTATTAGATAAAAGGAGGAAATCATATATTTTTTTATATTTTCATTCATAAACCGAAAAATTTACATCGTAAAATTATTTAAAAACCTATATTAGCTTATACTAATGAAGCTCTTTCATATGATACCCCACATGATACGGTTAAAGAACTTTAAAATTTGGACCCTCATTCCTTGCATAAAGACCCTATTTTTTGTGATTAAATTAAAAATGACCAGTTTTCAGATTTTTTCCTATATGACTACTCTAACACAATGCTTCTTGCCAAATTTCATAGTTCTAGGTCAACGGGAAGTACCCCATAGGTTTTGACGATACCTTCACGCGTTCCCGAGATAAAGGTCTTGACACCCGGACAGACGGACAGACAGACGGACAACAAAGTGATCCTGTAAGGGTTCCGTTTTTTTCTTTTGAGGTACGGAACCCTAAAAATGGCGATAAGGGTGAAAAGTAACCTATGTTTTATCTAAAGTAACCTTCTCCAGGTCGATAGGCTATATCTATATCAAATTTCATAACGATCAGTTCAACCGTTTAGTCGTGAAAGAAAAGGTAATAAACAGACAGAGAGTCAGACAGACATATCACAGCTTTTATAATATTATTAAATATGGAGGAAGTACGCCTCCATATCTTCAGGTTGCTATTTTTGACTGCTTCAGGTTTTTGAATGTGGTACTCTTGTCTGCTTTGAAGTCTGCATGATACTCTTGTCTGCTTCGAAGTCTTCAAACTGGTACTATTATCGAAACGTGTTTCACTTCTTCTGGACATATCTTTAGGACTTTTTGACTCTTCAAGCTCTTGAAAAGTATCAGCTTGAAGATTTCCATTCCAAGCAGACTAAAGTACTAGCTTGAAGACATCGAGGCCGAAACACACTAGATATTTAAGTTAAATTTAAATTTTACATATGTATCTTCGCCAAGTAACGCTTGATTTAAAAAATCTCCCACTCACAAACGCTATATCTCTTCAATATTCTTTTATATATACTCAGGTACACTAACTTGATAAAGTACACATACACACCCCAAATGAAATAGGATAGTGATCCTTCTTGGGTAGTTAGGTAAAACTAGAGATGAGTTTATCTATCAATGTCAAAATCATAATCCCTTCTTTATTCACGCAAAAAGGAAGTATTTTATATAACTTCGAAGATGATGTTATTATTCAACATCACGCCTCATTAATTGAATATTCTGACGCTAAACAACTGCATGTATTTTGTTTCATAATAATTTACTTAAATGTATTGATCTAGTTTCCGATGGCGTAACGTTTCCAACAATTTTGGTTTTTGACTTAATGTGTTACGCGTTTTGAAGATTTGACACGGATTTCTTCATTTTTGAAGTGAGAGTGTATTTGATTATAGAGTCATAGGCTAGATTTTGAATATAGTGAATGTGATGATACAATTTTGAAATGTTTCACATTTAAAATGAGATTTATTTTTGATTTGAAAAATGTCGATGAGCAAATTCAAAAATGCATTTGAGTCTCACCTGATTTAAAGTGTTGGCTTGGTTCAAGATAGAAAGCAGGGTAAACATGCCCAGACTAGAAATGGAATTGGCCCTTAAGTGAAGTCACTGGAAGATTTTTAAGAGAGGAAGAAGTTGTTTAAGTTAAGGGTGGTAGCAAGCAATCTGGGTACTAGAAAGTATTTAACCATCATTCTGTAGCTTGTCTCAAACAAAATATAATAGTTAATAATAGCTCCAGCAAGATTAAGTACAGATTTTTTAAGTAGGCCGGAAATTCTGATTACTAGCAAAAAAATATTTTTGCGAAATTTTTTAATGAGCTCAATATCTGTAAAGGAGTTAACGATACTGGCAGGAATTATCGGACTCTACTAGAGCTAACATTTTAATATTTATCTAATACATTTAAACGAGCAATTCTTGTGTATATTACTTACTATATATTTAAATATAATATATTGATATATACTTATCTGAAACTCGGAAACGGCTCCAACGATTTTAATGAAATTTGGTTTGTAGGTAGATTAGGGGACGATAAATCGATCTTGCTAGGTTTCATTTTTAGTAAACCCGGGTTCGCTCGTATTTTCAGTCATATAAAATCCGAGTGGAGCTCGGTCGCCTAGGTTAAGAGCACAGGTTTAATTTATCAAATATATTGAAATCTTCTCACAGTAAATCACAATATATTTATGTATTGTGATTTAATTTTTCGAACCACGTTGAGTCTTCAATATTCATCGTAATATTATCTTTATATTATATTTATTAATTCTAATATTAATAATTCTTCATACCACATTTTTTTAAAGTTTTTTTTTAAAGCAGTGATTTTATATTTCCAAAAATTTTGATGAGTGAAAGCGAAGTTTCAATGACCCGATTGTTATCTTAATTTAGAATTAGTTAAATATAATAACGTTGAGTTAATTAACAATATAAAATTCAAATTACGTGTTATTTAGTTTAAACAAATTGAATCGTGGGTAAAATATGAAGGATAGTAATATTATTTTAATTATCTATTCAAAACAAAAGATAATGACATATATAGCCTTGTCAGAGTGTTCAAAGGTGATTAAGGAGAACGAATATAAAATAGTACCTAATCTAGATTGCAACTAGGTTAGGTGTCTGTTTCGGTAATTACTTATGCAAACAATGTATGGAACAAGGACATTTCTGCATTAAAAAAACCTGCATCAACGTCGGTTACATCTTTTGTAAGAGATACTTGTAGTTTGATCTCAAAACTAAATAAAAGTGGCCAAAACCACTTTGAATAAAGTTCATCAAATACGACTTCTCTACTATAACGATTTAAGTGAATAGGCTTGCGCTTGACAGTTTTTTTTAAATAATTTATATTGCTATATCTGGAAATTTATAATTACTGACTGTTCAAAATATTTTTTATTAAAGTTATTAATATATTATACTAATATGGGTTAATCATGAATTTTTATATCAAATTGTTTACAAATGCAGGAGGGAGGGGCACAAGTATGCTATATATCACACACATTACAAAATGATAATATAAATCCTAGTTTAATTTTAGAAGATCTGTTAACCTCCATCCCAGTGTGTGGGGAAACAATACCCCACACAATGGGGTGAAGCTTGAAAAAATTCATCACTTCTTTGCCTGTTTAAAGTACCACAAATTTTACTACAGCATTTTGTAGCGGTTTTTAGATGTGTTCACATCTAAATGTCTTCATATAGTGCTGATAGTATCCGAGTAAAATAGCTGTGACATATCGACATGACAAACAGACTGACATGGCGAATTTATAAAGGGTCCTCAAAGTTAAAAAAGCTTGTACAAAGGTCTGACGAGTAAGCACGACGCTTAACGTCAGACAAACGACTTGCTGTTGTCGTTAGCCAGTTACTTAATAATTATGATTAAAAAAAACTGAAAAAGCTACTTCTAATTGCGCAATTTTGTTTTAAAAACCGAATGGAACAATTAATCTGAAAGTATATCATTTCATACAAAGATTTTTTCAACCGACTTCAAAAAAGGAGGAGGTACTCAATTCGACTGTATTATTTTTTGTTTTGTGTTTGTTACCTCATAACTTTCGACTGGGTGAACCGATTTTGATGTTTCTTTTTGATTTGAAAGCTGGTGCTTCCCGTGTGGTCCCATTTCATTGGTCCAGTTCTGACAATGGCATCCATGAGAAGTCGGTTGCTTCACTTTTTTAAACAGTTTATTAATTATTTCAAATCCGTTTATAAATTATGGCGTTATGTAACAAAAAAATAACTACATCTCAATTGGGTATGTAAAGAAAATGTAACATATGCGGATTCCAAAACCATTTCGAGATTATATGTCTATAAACCATATTTTTTTATTTAAGGTACATAAAATGATGAGATCGTGCAAATTTTTGCGAAAATATAAAAAATATTTGACCTTCAGTCGACCTCTAAAATGTAGTAAAATAAAATGTAGTTTAGTTAGTAAAAAAAGATGAAACTGACAGCATTGGCATTGACAAGAGAGACAATATCTCTATGACAACTGTCATACCAAAATAAATAAACAAAGAAAAGAATTATTTTCTGTGTTTGGTGTTCTGCTACTCTATTCATTTGTATTAAATTAATTCTGTTCATTATCTTTACGACGACCTTGCTTTCCTACCGTTTTGATTGATACTGCATTTACGTTGACCACTGCTTTGTTATAAGGAACTGTTTGCCTACTGATTGGATAAATTATGGATAATTTTGTACGTGCCGACTCTGCTAACTTACCTAAGGTTGAGAATCTTATCATTCTGGAGTTCATCTCAACTAGCGACAAGAACAACATCGCAAAAATCCGAGGAGCTAAAGAGCTAAAACTTATGAACAATGCCAGGATATGAAATAAAAGTGATTGACACTACATAACTTCTTTTTTGAAATGATTTTATTGTGTTTAATTATATACCAATTTCATTGTAATTATATAAGAGATTATTTTATTTACATTTATACATTATTTATTTTATTCTGGTTCCTTTTTCTGATTCATTGTACTGCAGCATCAATGCTTCGCCCAGGAACATATTCTACGTTAACTTGTTCACACCAGTCTTTTAAAGGTTTCCTTTACTTGAAAAAAAAAACAGTTTATTAGGATTTTTGGCACGAAAGTCGAAACATTTCACAGTTGTAGTTTCTGAATAATATTGTGAATTTGTTTCATTTCAATGCGCAAACACAATCGCGAAGACCTTAGAAAACATTAGTTAATTACAACGAGCTCAATATTCATTATTCTTTTTTTCATTATTTATGTTTACACAACGTATTTCTTTTTAAAAACACAACAAAAACCGATGATCTCTTGTATCAGTCAGAGACAAAAACGAATATAGGTACATGTCACTGTCAAGTTGACGTATATGTAATTTTTAGTTCATGTTGGCTATCACAACATCTTATTCAGTAGGTAAGGTGACGTCATCTTTCCTACTGACGATTTTATCTTTAAAATAATATTAAAAAATAAGTACTGAACAGAATAAAAAAATATTGAAATAAGTTTTTCTAAATGATCCATTCTATCATATAAAAGTATAAAAAAAAATACCAAAAAAAAAACTTTACATACCCAATTGTTATCTCCTTCTTTTTGAAGTCGTTAAAAATAATATAACACAGGTGTATCACTTATTGTGTTTAAACCTGATATCGAACTGTACTTATCTTGATTAGTCCGTAACTATAACATAAACATCGTTAATGTTACGTAATTACACTAATTAAGTAATAAACACGCTCAAAATATGACTGGTCTCAATGAACAGGAAAACTGCGTTTAGTATATTATAACCACAGATTGAAGTCTCCGGCAGCCTAGTCGGAAGACCGTCTGACTTGCGATCCGCAGGTCCTGGGTTTGAATCCCGCGGCACGCACCTCTATCTTTTCGAAGTTATGTGCGTATTGTTAATTGCCCCCAACTTCAAACGGTGAAGGAAAACATCGTGAGGAAACCTACATGTCTGATTTTTTTTTGAGATTACTTTTTGCCGCCAAAATATACATACAAGAAACAATAAAAGAAATATACATACATACATACACTCGAAAAACATAATCCTCTTTCTTACGCAGTCGGGTAATAATGAACATAACACCTTAACAATTGAAATTAAAGAACTTTTAACGGATTTATCTAGGCTCGAATTTTTTTTTGTTCAATCGGACAAAATAGCTATATACGGACACCTGATCTATATCAAACAAAATAAAACCGGCCAAGTGCGAGCCGGACTCGCACATGAAGGATTCCGTACCATTATCTATAATAACGGCAAAAAAATCATGTCTGTTGTCCCTTTTATTTTCATTTAATTATTTATTTTTAAAGTGAATAATATAACTCAATATTTTGTGAATATTTAAAGCGGCTATCAATATCGAGCAGAAACGAACAAAAAAAAAATCACGTTTGTTTTCTGGGAGCCCCCTTAAATATTTATTTTATTATGTTTTTTAGTATTTGTTGTAATCGCAATAACAGAAATACATCATCTGTGAAAATTTCAACTGTCTAACTATCACGGTTCATGAGATACAGCCTGGTGACAGATGGACAGACAGACAGTAGAGTCTTAGTAATAGGGTCCCATTTTACCCTTTAGGTAAGGAACCCTAAAAATATTTGTAAATCGTATAAGCAAACTAGAATCTGTTCAGCTTCAGAAATAAGCATTCAAAACTGTGGCATTGAAGCGCTGTCCTTATTTCATTATTTTGTTCAGTCGAGACCACAGATTACCATACTCGTAGTAGGATAGGTACTTATACTTCGAGATATAAGTTCCTTTTTTGCCACGATAGAACTATAAGTAAACATACTTTAATAAGAAACCTCGTGAATCAAGTCATTATTGCCATACGAGAATAAAATATCAAACGAGGGCACTAAATAATACATTTGTTTAACTTAGGCGGATTGTTATAAATGTCATTTTACCGCCCACTTTCTTAAATTATCATTCAGAAAAAGGTTACATATAAATGATGCTATCTGAATTATACCCATGTTTTGTGAACAAAACATATTGATTGAGATGCATACCGCAGTTCATTACCTTATATTTGACCGAGTGAGTAAAGTGGGAAAATCTCTGCATAAACTAGCAAAATTTTCTTTCTTATTTGTCTGTCTTATTTATATATAGGTCGTATTTTTCAAGCAAGTTTTTTTTTAATGCAATATAGATTTACGATTGACCACCAACTCGCCTGATGTTAAGCGACGGTGTGGCCGAGGATGGAGCTCGTCGATCTAGAAGATATCTATTCACTCTAGCCTTGAAAATTCCAAGATTGTAGATCTCAGGAAACAGAGATGGCGGCAAAGAATTCCATTCCTGTGCAGTACGCAATAAGAATGTGGATCGATATAGTTTTACGAAACTTAGCATACAGGTTTTTGTTAGATTTTTTTGTCCTTGGGTATTTATTTACCTATCCCAAAAAGAGGGGACGGTTTTTGTAGTGACATATAGACGGTTTGATTGTTGATGATGATGATGGCATTATCACCATCATCATCTCAGCCGCTCTTTGGGTCCTGATATGACGTATTCGATCCGTGAGTTGAATCGAACGTCTTCTTTTGAATTCTGCACGTTAAGTTGTAAATTTTGACGGACTACAATGTGAATCGCCCAAGAACTCTTGGAATGGAGTTCAGACTACAAATTTTGTCCCCATCAGCCATTATTATTACGCAAATTATAACGGTAGTAATCAGTAGTAATAAACGAAATATATAATATTAAACGAAAACTGAATACCTACTCGTACAGCTATGCACGAATGCTAACTCACATAGATAAACTGGAAAATTTGGGTACCCAAGGCACAGGTTTCATTACCTATTTTGGGACCCAAAGCTAACTCTTTAATCCATAGCCATAATCTGCCAGTTTTATTATTATTATTATTTTGATGTATGTAGTTTTAATATGTATATATATTTTCTGTTGTCGCTAGATAATGTAATATTTCTATCTGTATGGCCATTTGTATGCTAATAAATATATTATTATTTTTGTCATTCATCGTAATAGTAAACCCAAAAGTAAACCTATGTATTTTGTTATTTCTACTGTCATTATTATGTAGTTGATTTATCGACTGTAATAATTCGCCACCGTCACGCGATAATGCAAAGATTCACATGACATTGAGAATAGGTGTTAATTTAAGTGAATGCATTTGAGCATCATGTACGCCTTTCCCGAAACAAGGTCGGGGCAATTCTGACAACATTCTATTGAGCTTTTGGAATGTATTTTATACACATTCCTATTTAAAACGAGCGTAAATAGCGTGGGCGTGGGTGGATGTGGATTTTTTTTAACGTAGAAATAGGTTTGCGCTTATATCTGTATATCTGTGTGTCTGTCTGTGGCATCGTAAGTCTCAAACGGATGCACCGATTCTGAACTACTTTCTTTTGTTTCTTAGCTACATATTATGTTTCATCAAAATCGGTTCTGCCGTTTTCATTGTCGCGGGTTTCTGAATTTTTAAACTTATACTTGTATTATTTGAAATATTCTACTTTTTATTCAATTAAGAGGTTTGCGTTTGGCCTCTAACTCACCTGATGCTAATAGAGAGGTTGCGATCCACGATGACCGATTCAATACAAACGATTTTTAGGCGAAGTAGGTACATAAATATAGTTCTTATTGTTTCTATAGATTGTACACCTGCTAGCAGAGCCCAAGATCATTATGTGAAGTATAGTGTGGACATCTGGAAGGGATAAGTGGGAATAGCACCGTAAAAAGGGCCGTCACGGTTGATTGAAGCACCTTTATTCTTCGATATTTCTATAGACATGGATTTTCATAATAGACATGGTTAATGAAATATAGAATAAGACATACAATATTATTTAATTACGTAAAATAATAATTTATTATATTCAATTAATAATTATTTATTTATTTTTATTGCGAATAGATTCACGTTTGAACACCAACTCGCCTGTTGGAAAGCGACGATGTGGTCGAAGATGAAACACGCATACCCAGAAGATACCTATTCACTCTGACCTTAAAAAGTCCCAAATTGTATCTCTCAGGGAACAAAGAAACCGGCAATTTGTTCCATTCCTTAGCTGTACATATTAAAAACGTAGAATTAAGCCGTTTGGTTCGCACGTTAGGAAAATCCACAATGTATGAGTGGTACTGGGCCGACTTTCTACTTGTCCTGTAGAAGAAAGGGGATTATTTACTTCACTCTATAAATCTATGGGTATAACACTAGGATTACTGTTTTTTTTATTAATGTAATTAGGTGTTGTTCACAGTTACAGCTATTCTCACTAATATAAAAAAAACGATGCCCCTCCTTTTAGAGCAGTCAGGTAACTATTATTCTCAAGCTTCTTGATTGAGCAATGGCAGGCCTCATTCATTTAACTCAATATATTTAATAGTTGATAGTTATTCTTCTAATGGATGTTCGATCGTATCGTTTTTAATTTACGGCCTTTATAGTAGCTACGCCCTGCGGTGTTACTGTTTTTTTTTAATACCAGATAGATCTACGATTCACCACTAACTCGCCTGATGTTAAGCAACGGCGTGGTCGATGATGGAGCTCGTAGATCTAGAAGATATCTATTCACTCTAGCCTTGAAAGTTCCAAGATTTTAGGTCTCAGGAAACAGAGATGATGGCAAAGAATCCCATTCCTTTGTAGTACGCAACAAGATTGTTATTATGATATATGCATGTTTATTGTAATATGAACAAGTGTATTACATAGTTTTTTTTTTAAAGAAAACTTCTTTAGGCGCACAGAGTACTTTTTTTGTGTGTATTGAATGAATCTGAGCCGTCATGCTCGGCTATGTAACGCTTGTTCGTGTAAAGTCGTCTCGAGTCGACTAAGGGAACGTAAGACATCTAGTTTAACGCATCACTGCTATACTAGTAGTTCTACGAACAGTAGACCTCGCGAGGGAGCTTATTTTAAGCTCACCTTGGGTCATCTGTACATGTACTTGTACGTATCTGTACATATCTGTATATACATATATAAGTAGTTGGCTTAGTACATCCACGCTCCCTCACTGTTGGTTCTCATATCTCGACAATCACTTGACCAATTCTATTCATTTTTACTACAAGTTGTAACAATTGTGAACTTTATCTACCTACTAAATATCATTAAAATCAGTAGGTAATTAGCGCCACAATAAACTTTGGGAACCACCCTGGTTCCCATAAAAAGGGGAAATCAATAATCGCTGACGACAATTTTTTTTTAATAATTCGTAGAACCTATACGCCAAGTTTCATCAAAATAGGTTCAAAACTATGCCCTGTACGCGAGTACGAGCATACAAACTCACAAACAAACTGACAGACGAAAGAAAATTTGGCCAGTTGACGCAGAGACGCTTCGCTCGCTTCGCTCGCTCGGTTTAACGTCTCCTTGGTGAAGTTTTCACTTCTGTGGTTTGGTTTAAGCACACACAATATTTTTATTTTTAGGTACATTTGGGGTATCTATAGAAGTCTATAGTACATCATCCATATCGACAAGCTCCATCCTCGGCCACACCATTGCTTAACATCCGGCAATTTACTGATCAATCGATGATCTATGGAACATAACGTGGTTTTCAAAATTTTTTAAAATAAAAACTACGGATCGCTTACATCTGTTTTGAACCGAAATATACGGCTATAGTTTTAACTCAAAACAAACATGATTGACCCAAAGTTTTTTATTTAAAAATAAACGTTGTACTTCATTCACAACATCCTTTAAATGGTAAACATATATATTTTTCTATCTCCCTGTACTTTAATATACAGTACTTAAATGCAGTTAGCATTGATATTTTAAACTGGAACACAGTTAATAAATCTATAAGGATATGGATGTTACACATGCGCAATAACAGGTCGTATCATCAATAAAATCAAAATGGCAAATATAATTACTGCGTCGTCATTACGCGTTTGAAATATGCAAAAATAGTCCAATTAGGTAATTGATATTTGGTACTTCAGCACCTTCCTACTGCCAGGGTACTTGGAGGTGAGATTTTCCAGCGCTTTTGTCGCTACATCAACCATTTATGCGAAGCGCTGGAAAACCACAAACCTAAATTTAACTATTAGATGCTCAAATAACCGTCATAAGTTTTAGGGATTCTTAGCACTATAAAAACCCTTATAAATTGGACATTTATCTGTCTATATGTAGCAGATATTTCTCTTACAGATTATACGAACGAAAAACTGTATTTTTAGGCTGTAAGTATTGCAAATAAACCGTTATAGTTCAAATGGTCAAATCAAATTACAAAGTGGTCCTAACAAATAATATTTGATAAGTAGTCTTCTTTGGATCATAGCTTCAGCTAAGGAACTCTACCATATGCATGTCTTGATGTGATCTTGGCCACTTATGTTTAACAATAAGTATCAATTATTTTTTTAATTATTAAATAAGAGCCTACTCATATCATTAAAAATATTAAATAATAGGTACATATTTAATAATTTTATAAGTAAAAACAAATTTACATTAGTTTCTGAAAACTAACTGAATTGCGCCTGTAGATTACCTATTAGTTATTGTTGTAAAATTTAATACTATCAAATAAAAGTAATAGATAAATCAGTAATGATAGTCTTTAATTGTGGCGTTCATAATTCTACTGCATGTTCTTATGAAATAGTTTTACTACCAATGTTTATTGTCCATTTACTTAACTTTTATTCGATTTCAAGTATCTTACAATACAATACAATACAAAAATACTTTATTGCCACCTTAATATAATAACAATATGTACATGATTAGGGCGTAAGAAAGGTACAAAATCTTCTATATTCTTCTTATATTATATATATCTTCTATTATCAAATAAATATATTGCAGTGTAGTATATTTAAGATATTTTATTTGATAGTAAATAAATTTAATTAAACTGCACTAAATAATTAAACATTGCACATACATTTGTAATGTTACGTAGAAAGTACTTATTGATAAATGGACATGCTTATTTAATTTTAAAACAACAGTAAAAAAAAATATAAACTAATTTGGTAAATCAAATACTAGTAGTTCTAGTTCTAGTTCTAATAGCTAGTTCTAACTAATAAATAGTATAAAAATAAAAGTAACTGTCATAGGGTACACTTTATAATCATCATCACCGTCTTTTTCATCACCATCGTTTCTTATCACTACGTAAGTAAAACTGTGGGCCATAGCTGCTAGTATAAAATAAAACTAAAAGTCGTCAAAATTCGTTAAAAAAAGACATCAACGCGTTACCGACGTAACGTCCGCATCTTTACAAAGTATCACATTCGATAAATCACCGTGTGATTGCAAATCGAGACATTTTCAAAACATGAAGCCGTAATCAGCTCGAAGACGAGTCAACAAACCCTTGTTCCCTATATGTTCCTGCTGACCCCACCACTAAATACATAGAAAGTGAATGTTTCAGCCACCACCACTTCTACCCGGTGCGCACGCGCCGATTCAAACATACGCGGCTCGGCGTCGGCAACAATCACACGCCGATTTCTTTTTTCCAAATCAAATAATTTAAACATCGAACTTGCAACGAACTATCGATTCTTTTGTGCCAGTGTTATCTGAACCTGTGAAGATGAAACTGAGAGTTTTTATTTTTTTGGGTAAGCTATTTTATATAATCGTAATATATTTTATTTATTTTCCAGTATCCTTATTTCTTAAGGATCTGTAAACTCATTTCTTTTGTCAATTTCTCTTAATTTTAGTATTGTCAAGTGTTAATAATTTCATTGTTGCATATACAACACATTTTTACCAACACTTTCTTGATCGCGTTAATCGTATTCATAAGTGGCATCGCTTTTACTCGCATACATTACACACATAATTTCCACACATTATTATTATTATACTTCCCGAAACTTAAAAAAAAGTTAATTACACGTATTAGTTTCCGTAATTCAATCGGATTGCTTAAAAAAAAGAAAATACTTTCCGCAACTTTCCGGTCGCGTCGATTTGTTGGCGAATCATTTGCGGTATCAACTAATTAGTCACGGTCTTGATTCTGTATGAACAATGGACTTTATGTAAGAAAAATCTATATTATAATGTAGCGTTATAATTATGTAGTTATAATATAATAGCTATTTTCTTTTATTTTTGCCGTTATTGCGCTACTGTTGGTGTTAAGGTTTATTGATTAATGTTGTCATTTTAGCTGTTATTTATCGTTTTTTTTGTAGTAATTTTTCATGAAAATAATATATAAAGTGTATGAGTCCATAAAAGTGGCCGATATGGGAGGGTAGACGAAGTAAAAATGCAAATGGACAAAATCTAATAAAAGTCGAACTGGACCTCAAGGCAGCTATTTGAACTATCATTCGTTCGCCAGTCGCTGATACGATTTAGCGATCATTTTGACAAATTGTTAGTTTATTACTATGTAATAGACTAGCGATTTGTCACTATTGGCGCTAAATAGTATCAGTGAGTGACGAACGAGTGATCGTTATAATAGCAGCCTTGAGGCTCTGGGAAGATAGCGAAAAAGAAACGTAAATGACGCCATTTTTATCATCCATTATCATCATTATTTTAGCCATAAGAAGTCCATTGCTCCCCATGCTCCCCCATGGTTCTCCAAAAAGATTGGTTGGAAGCATATATATAGCGTAAACTGTACCTAATATATAGAGCGAATTAAATTGGTTGTCAAAAGTAGTGTGATTTCGTCTTAAAAACTTGAAATGTAAATAACACTTATTATCACCAAATTATTTGTTTAACCATTAGTTACGAGTATAACCACAAGAATAGAAACGGTACGTTTGTATCCTGTCAATTTATTTCATTACCTATACTTAGCGTTTGCGGTAAACAAACAAATCGTTCGAGACTTACAATCGACCACAGAGTAAATGAAAACTTTATTCATTCATTGAAAGTGTTTTCATTCTGTACTTGAAATCCTGAGAGCGCGGGCTACTTTGCTCTTTGTTTACTCTAAATATGAATAGAGCATACATTGGAATTGCTATCAAACTCCTGTAGGTTTTCTTAACATTTTTTTTGTCTTTAACCGTGTTAGTTGTTATTATTTCATACTGGTTTTTATTACAGTAATATTAATATTGATACTATAATCAAGAAAATGCTGGTAGCAATACTTATGTTGTGTTATAATAGCAATGCTTATGTTGAGTATCTTGCTCAACATAAGCATTGCTATTTGACGTGGCAATGTTACCAACCAACTGCTAACTGGTAGTGGATTTGCATTGTCTTTAGCCCTATATCGGTCTGGTTTAATCGATCGACTTTAAAAAGAAGGAGGTTATCATTTCGACTGTATGTTTTTTTTGTATCTTCATCGATTACTCTGCCAATCGTGCATTGCTTTGAAGTTTTTTTTTGGTAGGTCATATTTCAATGTTGGTCTTATATAAGTTTTATCAAAATCGGTTCAGTACTTTGGATTTTATAACAATATAACTGGTAAAATATCATCCAAGTAAACGAATTGCGTATTTCGAAGTCAATTTTTTTAACTATATTATTGTGTAGTAGTTATGTGTAGTTTGTATATTGTTTTGTTGTAGTTAATAAAGACTCTTGCCCTATAAAAAAAAAGAAAATGAATGTTTATTAAAGCGAATTTCATGTTTACTATACCTACTAATAAAACCTATAAAATGCTTTTTGAGTCGTTGACTGTTAGACAAGGTATGGCCTACAATAATAATTATATTTTTATTTAATGATATTTACTGGATATTAATGTGTTTTGGAGTTTACTTCTATTCTCGGTATTTTGATTTAAGCCCCAAACTATAGTAAACACCATAGCTTAAAAAGTTACAACTTATTACTCTGTTCCTAAAACATGAAGAGCTGGCCTTTCCTTAGAAATATGACGTATAAACTCAGAAGGGGTAATCAATCGCGGGTATTGTAACTGTGTATTGTAAACGCGGCCAGTGATGACCAAAAAGCTTAAATAGGTCAATTCAAGGCTAACGTGTCAGTTTTGTGACATATGTATATAATTTAGATAAAGATACTTCCCGTTTTCAAAAAGACTGTTGCACGGCCTACAATCGGCGAGTTCGTGCCATTTGTATGAGGTCGTCTGCCCACCTTGTGGCTGGACATCCTACGCTGCGCTTGCCGGTGTGTACTCTTCATTTGAGAAGTTTTCGGCTTCATAAGCCATTCGTTCTGCAGACTCGTGCCCTCACTACGGCAATGAAAAGAATATGAAAATATCTTTATTTACAACAACATACATAGCCAAAAATAAATGTCTGATGGTTGCCTTACTAGGCGGAGCCTGTATCAAGGCAACCTGTATACCTGATTACAAATAATCTTCGTTAACCTCATTTGCAAGACAGTTTTCAAATAACCATAAATAGGTAACTTAAAAATACAAGTGATATTATTCATAATCGTCCAGTAGAGTAAAGAGTATTTGCAATAATGCAAAATATGTGACTCAGTAATTACCTATTTAAGTACGTTATAATTATATACTTAAATAGGATTAAAAAGCTACACAGCTATTGTAAATGTATATAAACGTAAAGTATAAAAAGTACTTAAGTAATATAATAGTAAATAAAAAAATGCATATTGAAAAGTATAACATACACTGTTTCTCTCAACAAAATCCTCCAAATAATATCCTCTTTCAGGGGCTGTATGATAACTAGATTAACAAACATACATTCTTAAGATTACATCAAATTAAATTGCGTGTAAGTAAAACAATTTACCTAAGGAGAAAATGATCTTAAATTAAAGCTTATTTGTAATTCTAATTGAAAATAACTCAAGTCTAGATGCATATCAAGATACGATGCAACTACGCTGTATAACTGAGATCCTTGTTAAGATTATGTTTCACTTAAAACTGTAAGTGGTTTTTTCACTAATTTTTTGTATCAAGATAAGCGTCTTGATGACTTCGTAAAAATACCACAACAACGATGAGATAGATTATAATTTAGGTTTAAGTGTAATCAAAATGCTCAAAACTAATATTGTAATTATCATCTGAAGTATTCATACAAACTTTTATACGGACAATTACATTTATTAACTACAATAAAAATATACAAACTACACATACTTAACTTACTATATAAAAGGCAAATTACCCCTGACCGATAAAGGTCTAAAAACAATCCAATCGCTCAAACCCATTACCAGTTAGCAGTGTACCCAGCATGCTATCGGCATTACCACATTGAATAGCAATGCTTATGCGTTGGGCCAGACACGCTCCAGCATTTTGGTCACGTGTCGCGTCAATTAGACGCTTATTTTTTTTTTAAACAGGATGATCTAGACCCAAGCAGAATGAAATTCATATCATTTCTGATTTCGACAAAGTATTAATGACTGAGGCATTTCAGCAATTCTTAAGCACCTAATTAAATCACATCTTCAAAAAAAAATGTTTCTCAACTTCATAATTGCAACGAGATGAGCTCGAATTTTAATGACTTAGATAAACCGTTTATTGTGAAATTGTAAGATTCTAGAGTCTCTTGCAATGTTCGACATTTCAACGTATGCAATAGTGATATTACTGGTAACACATTCAATTTTATTTAATGAGGCGATACTTTCAGCATAACAAAGCAACAAAGGCAGGAGTGACTTCTGTTGTATGTTTTCAGTAATTGATAGACTGATTGATGTTGCAGTATCAAATTATTTCATAAATTCCGATGTCATAATACGAGTAATATATTTAGTAGCTTTTATTTAGTTTCAATTGTACCGTTCTGTAATCAAATCTTGCAAGTTATCCACTTTTCGGTTTCTGTTTGAGATACAATTTTGCTTGTACACTAAAATAAAATTCAAGAATATAGTGTCCCGGGTTGACCGACACACTACATTTGGTGACGAAAGTGTATTCATACATTCTGCATTAAAAAGTTAAAAACTTTTTAGTGTTAGATACTCCAAAAGCGAAAAAAAAATATCTAAGAGAGCAAGTGACATCGCAGGCAGTAGATAATTGAAATTTAATTAAATTTTGATTAAAAATAGAATTAAATAATAAACTAATCCAAAAAAAAGCTCTGCCACTATATCAATTGCTTTAACCTATCATTTTTAACAACAACAAAAATAAAACCTTTTCATATTACATATCTCTATCTCTATATATATAAAAATCAATTGCTGTTTGTTTGTCTCGCTAAAACTCGAGAACGGCTGGGCCGATTTAGCTGATTTTGGTTTTGAAATGTTTTTCGTAGTCTAGGGAAGGTTTAAACGAAGTTTAGAAAATATCGGGTCCACTCATTGATAGGTGATACGAAGTACGCCGGGTCATCTAGTACCTAATAAAATTACTTATTTCGCATTGTAAAGTAGTGTCAGAAATTTAAGTAGAACAAAAAACATGGTTAATATTCCGCCAAAAGATTAAAATCGAATTCTCACAAACGTTGACAAATAAATAATCGATAAATAGTGCATGTAATTTACAATGCAGTTAGATTATTAAAATGATGGCTTGTCTGACCTTTCCAATAGCAGTTATTTTGATGTCCGTGGAGGTGTAGTTTGTAGAAATCTACTAACGTCTTAGACTAAATGCAGACAACACAAAACCTACTATATATAAAATTTTGTAGGTGGGAAGCGTGAAATTATGAAAGGTTTAATCGATTAGAATTGTGAAATAGATACACGTATAGTAAATATTATATAAAGACATTACAATCCGTCAAATGTCCAAATGCGGCGGAATTTCAATGTTACATCGGATTATGATGATCCGAAAAAGCCACGGATCCCGATGTAAGTGCGCTGGGAGTCGAAACACTTAACTGTATTTTCTTAATCTAACTATGGTGGTGCCGATTTTTAATCATATTATAAAAACTAAACTAGCTCTGCCTGCCTCTTTGTCTCTCTTTCTTCGTGTGCTTTTGTAAAGTTTTCACAGCTAAACGGCTGAACAGATCATTATGTTTGATAGATACATTCTGAATACATCGCAGAAGTACATACGACAACTTTTCAGGATTAACAGATTAACAACATTAAACAACAGACAAACACCTGTACGGCTATTCAAAACTTGTCGAAATCGAAATTGGATTGGAAACTATATCTCCATCTCTGTCATTCTGTATGAAAATTACGAAGATGGAGATATAGTTTTCGACCCGATTCGAATTGGAAAAGTTGTGATACATGATTTTGGTCACGCGTCGCGTCGATCAACAGAAGCTCTGAAAAATTTGATTTGTTTAAAGTACAATTATTATTCGAAAACAGTAAATGCTCAAGTCGCTCGAGTCAAAAAAAAAAAGAAAACAAATAAATAGAAAGCTACCAAAATCATAAAACTCATTCGATTGCAACTGACAAATGAACAATCTACTCGTGAATAGTATCGATTATTTTGTTTGTTTATTACAATAGCTTGCATTAACATTTCTAATAAACCGCACGTCAATCTGTATACCTACTCTCTCTCCCATTTACTTACTTCTCCTTAATTTCTACTCGATGTTAAATTGAAATATATTCAATCGATTAAAAAAGAACTATCGATGTGGTCGTTAATCTATTGTGAATCGCATTCGTTACTTTGGCCTAGTAATTCAGTTCGTGACAGAATTGTAAGCGATAGGTTACACAATGTGACGGTGTATCAGATTTTTTTGTAGATTTATTATTTTAGTTTAATGGTACGTTGCCTTATATCAGTATTTCGTAAGTATTTACAATATTTTCTGATCGATAGTATTAAATTGTCTTTATTACAAAACCTTTGTCATTTCAACTATGACTCTATCTAAAAGTGTCTAATATAAGAACCTGCGCGGTCAAAATTTGACTGGCCTTGTGGCTCAGTTGGTACTTAGTATGTTTGCGTCTACCTGCTGAACTGAAAGGTCGTGGGTTCGATCCCCACCCAGAGCAAACATTTGTGTGATGAGCATGGATGTTTGTTCTGTGTCTGGGTGTTTCTATGTATCATATGTATATATTTACAAAAAAAAAGTATATATGTATTCTATCAGCCATCTAGTTCCATAGTACAAGCTTTGCTTAGTTTGGGCTAGATGGCGTTGTGTGAAATGTCCACAAATATTTATTTATTTATTTATTTATTTACTATCTACTTTGCACAAAGTGATTTTACTTAGTTTTGACATAGGCGCTCATATATGTGCCGGTTTTCAAACGCGACAAGTCCAATGGCACCTGTGATTCCGTGTTTTAGCTAAATACTTACCTATATTAGCCCTGTGGGAGCATTTGTACTCTGTAAGATATGTGCATTTATTTCATAGTTGATAGTGTTAAATGTATGTTATAAATACAATTATATTTCCAGTACCACAATTAATGGTGTACATTTATGGTTATTGATTGGCAACTAGTAAATAAAATTAATTAAAGTGTATTTTTTGTGGTTATTTAAGAAGTATATTTTAAAATAAAAACAAAATCTTACTTATGGCAAATCTTACAAGGTAATTTAACAGTTATCTACATCAATTACATATAATATACATACATTTATACATAATACATAAAATTAGGACTTTTCACGGTTCGCGCTTGACCGTCAAATCACCTGATGTTAAGCAATGTTGCGGTCTACGATGAAGCGCGCTTACCTAGAAGAAACCGATTCACTCGCGATTTAATGACACCCAGATTGTATCCATCGGGGAAAATCCGCTCAGTACGTTTGATGCCACATTTCATCGGAAGATGTAACTAACTTATAATTTCATCTAAATGGAAGAGCTGAAGATGTGAAATTAAAACCTTTCTCCGAGGAACCTTTTTCAGTTCATTTCATAGCAATAAAATCTAGTTTTAGGAATAGGTCTCTATACTTAATTTAATTGAAATCCGTTCAGCCATTTTAGCGTAAAAAAAATCATTTATTATAATATATAAATTTAAATGTACACACGGGTCTAGCCCGGACCTTTGAAAGGCATCAGTGGGGCCGGAACCAACACTGAGAGGCCCTTTTACAAATGCATAGTAAAAAATATAGATTGGGTATATGGTATGGATGGATTATTGTACAATATGGAGTTTAACAGATCTCTTTCAATTCGCCTTTAAATTTATGTGATGTGATGTGATTATACCAAGTGCAATCTTCCACGTAATATAATGTTGACTCAAACCATTAACGATGGGCCAAACATTGAGTGCAATAATTATATTCCACCGACTCATCGGCTTAATAAGTGAATGAAGGTGGTGAATCGATAAATTGACACACATTACATACAATCTTCACACCATAAAATATTTACTCATTATGTTGCAATTGTTCCATTTACTTAAGTAAGGTCAAACAACTGTTATATTATTTACATTTATATATTATATTTTTACATTAATGCGTATCTTAATATTTAGCATACTGCATATGTGTACACCACCAACTTCTTTGTTAATATCTGTTATTACTCCTTTCTACCCTAAGGTTACCTGGAATATATCGCTCTATGTGATAAGGCTGCCTTTGTGCTGTTGTTAACGTTTAATGTTTTAATTACTAAATGTCTGTATGGATGTAAAATAAAGTCATATTCTATCTACATATATATATTACAATACACGACTACGTTTGGTATTTGGTTGTATTTGAGTCATGTTTGTGTTTGTTATTTGTGTGAGTGGCGCCGGTTTTCTCCGATGGAGACACACACATATATGATATTTTGATAAAATTATTAGTAAGTAGGTAGGTATCCTTTCAAATAATAAATTACTGTTTAAAAAACTATAAAACACGCTAGAAATTATTGTGGTCAAAGTTCATTACAAGACTTTTCTAACAAATCCAAACACAGCTATGATACGATGTTCCATCATGAAGTTCTAGTTAATATCTTTCGGCTCCATCATCAGATCAGTTTGACAGTACCATATTATTGCATTGTCATCAGAACTATATACAGCTGCCAATTTTCATGACGCTACGATCCTTGGAAGATGGTTAAATTAGTTACCTTAGATTTCATTACCTACAGGTCGACCTAATAAAAGCGTGTTAAAAAGAATTTTCCAAAGCAGTTTATAAATGACGGAGTTATAAAAATGCAAATAATTAAAGAAAATGCAACCGAATTGATAACCTCCTTTTTTGAAATCCTTTTAATAAAGAAAAAAAAAAACAATGATAAACTTAGTCGAGTCGTAACGTCAAAATATTCCGTAATAATGCCTTCTTTTCATTGAAACATTTCGTCTGTTCTCGTTTTCTTAAATAATTCCATACATCAACAATGTTATGTGTAATTTAGCTTTTACAAACATTTTACTTAGAATTCGCGGAACAATAGCGAGAACCTTTTGTCATTATGTAGATAGTTGTTTTTCTTCGTCAATTTTCTAATCTAACATTAGCCACAATGCCAATGATTGTATTACCTACATCATTACACGTTCAGAAAATCAGTATGATTGTGTTATATTCATTATCCATTATTTACTGTTAAGTTAGCTTTGATGTAGCGTTAAGATTGGTTGGGTAAATAAGTTGTCGTTATAAATAATGTTTGTTTTTAAATTAAACTAAAACTAATTAATAAAAAATTTGAAAAACTGAGTGATTGGAGATTATTTAAAATATCCATAGGCAACAAAGCTTATGGATATTTCAAACAATCTCCAGTTTCAGGCAAAGTGCCAGAATGGCACCCCCACACCCCCACATTTTGCATAACTGGAAATCTCATACAGTCAGGTTTTCACGCTCCTTCCTCCCGCGAACCAGCAAAATGTGGAATGTCCTTCCTCGGAAGGTTTTCCCGCCGAGCTTCAACAAAGAGCGTTTTAAAAAGGGTATCTACAAGCACCTTTCCGGGTTAGCAAAGCAACAGTAATGTCAGTGATGTTGCAGTTGTCCATAGGCGACGGTTATCGCTTACCATCAGGCGAGCCGTCAGCCTTTTTGCTTCTCCTATTTTATAAAAAAAAAAAAATGTCAATGCTTATTTTTTATCCAAAGTAAAGGCCAGCATTTTGGGCATGCAAAGAATTATTATAAATAGGACCACGAAATCTGTCATTTTTGACAATTATTGTTTAAAAATTCACTGAATTATCAAAAAAACTGCAGATGAAATATTTTTACTTACATGTATTGCGTTATTTCATTGCCTTAATTTATGTATTAAGACAATTAAGTAACGCAATTAAAGAGTAAAAAAAAAAATTGCATTAAAGTTTGAAATATTGGATCAATGTAACCAGGTAAAAAGAAAAAGGTTAATAATGTAAATACTTCAATAAAACGGAAGGTTGACGTAACCTAAGAAACTAACTCATTTCAAATCAAAGGCAAATTAACATTTTCATTAAAGCCATTCATCATGAAAAGCAAATTCTCAATTTCCATAAGAACGGCGAACTTGTATAAAACAAAGTCGTGGAGTTCTGCAAACATCTGATTCCTTTCAGCTTCCGAGCAAACACAAACAAAGTGTAAGGTTTCCTGCCATCGTAAATGATATACCGGCTTTGCTGTTAGTTGTTTTGATTTAATTTTCTTTGGGGTAGTGATAGAGATTTATTTATTTTGAGTATTTTCTGACCTGGTACTCGATAGCTTGTTTCAACGTAGACCTTCTTTATTATTCATCTTAAAGGTGTGTCTATAGTTCGTAAATCGTCAATTTTGCGCACAAAACAACTTTTTTGAAAATATAGATTTAATGGGTTTACAAAAAAAAAGTTACAGGTTTTACCTAGAAAGTATCATTGCATACCACGCTATCATTAAAAGTCAATTTTCGCGTTTGATGCCACATTTGACTGTGGTTAGACGATAAAAAGTTACTCGCTCTTCATAAGGGTACTATAGCGTACGATATACAAAAGTTGCCTTGCAATGACACGGGGTCTGCCCACATTTGACGCCTATTTTTCTCAAGACCCTGAACTGATTTTTACAGTATGCCTGGGAAGAGAAGCAGCTGACTTTTAGTATTCTATGTTTTATTTTTCCCCCAGTCCTGAATGGAAAAGAAAATCGCAAATATTCAACAACAATTTCATTTTATAATGATACTAAAAAAGGCTTTGAATAAAATTTGGAATATATGAGAGCGAATTATTTGTTATACCTAACACAATAGCTTTACCGAGCTCCACACATCTGCAAGTTGTTTGGACCGGAAACAATCGTCATAATATATCCAAACATTAGTGAGTTCCTGATTGAAAACAAATGTTTTCACAGAATCTACTAAACATACATTAATGTACGCAAAATGTTTGACTTTATGTGAAAGGCTGTAGGACAACTTTAACATCGAATGGTATGAACTTTATGTAATAAAAATGGGAAGAAGATATTTTGGACATAAAGATAATATTTTAGTTAGATATAGGTATGTTGATTTGAAGAAAGACACTTGCTATGCCATTACATAAATGAGTGTAAATAAATTTAACATTTTAATGGTTCGAAGTGACAAGGATTGATATGCTGGCGCGTATCTGGCCCAACGCATAAGCATTGCCATTCAACGTGGCAATGCGGTCAGCATGCTGGGTACGCTTCCAACTGGTAGTGGGTTTGAGCATTTGGATTATCTTTAGACCTTTATCGGTCTGGGGTGATCGATGTGCTTTTTGTGTAGTAGTTTAGTTAGTTGAGTCTGTATATTGTTGTATTGTAGTTAATAATAAATATAAATAAAAGGATTGTAATATATCTAATTTCACAAAGTTCTGAGAATACTAATAAGGAAATAATCGACTGTAGCTTCTCGTCGTTTACAGCGCATCTCTATATTCTGTGGAATCAAGTATTTACACAATACTAGATGGCGCTATGTGAAAATGTCTACCTAAGCTATCCGCAACGTAAATTTTATACCATGGGATCCAGATAGCTGGTTGAATACTTATGTCACAAAGACACCTAGACATTATCATCAACATCTACAAGAATGGAATTCGTTGCCGCCATCTGTATTTCCTGAGACCTACAATCTTGGAATTTTCAAGGCTAGAGTGAATAGATATCTTCTAGATCGACGAGCTCCATCCTCGGCCACACCGTCGCTTAACATCAGGCAAGTTGGTGGTCAATCGTAGATCTATCTTCTATTAAAAAAAAAAAAAAAAAAACTACCAAATATCAATGTTCACCAAAAAAAAATTATACTGAGTGGGGATCGAACCCACGACCCAGCATGGAAGGAGATTTCACAGAATATTCGTGTTTGTTATTAGTTAAATAAAAAAACTGCATTTTAAACAACATTTTAATCAAAAGATTAAAAAACGTGCAAAACAGTCGAACTACATGAACCTTGTGACAAATACAAGCAACTGCAGATATTGTGATAAGAATATAGGCGATTGCCACAATAGCTGTGCGAAGGACCACCGCACCGTGAGAATCAGAATTATCTCTAGATCAATATCACGTTATTGTTTTACAACCACTTCCACTGGCTGTATTGTTCATACGGTTTGACTAAAAACTATTCTATGCATGGGTAAAGCCTTCGGCGCAAGAAAGGAATGTATTTCGTTAATGTACACCGGACGTGACTAACATATTTACGAGACGCACAAATGTTTTGTCATTGATGCACTGAAAACGGAATCTCTTTTTCACTTTTATTGACTGGCCTTGTGGCTCTATTAATAGTGTGTCTGCCTGCTAAGCTGGGTGGTGGGTTCGATCCCCACTCAGTGCAAACATTTGTGTGATGAGAATGGATGTTTGTTCTGTGTCTGGGTGTTTCTATGTGTCATATGTATTTATTTACAAAAATAAGTTTATATGTATTTTATCAGCCATCTAGTTCCATAGTTCAAGCTTTGCTTAGACTTTATTTATTTACTTTCTTACTCTTCTAATTAGAACAAGCAGAAAGCCGGTACATTATTACTCGTGTTTCGTTGATAAATAAGTAAAATCTGTACACAATAATTATGTACCATTGATGAAACAGTACTTACTCTTTTGTTCCCTAAAAACTTAGAATTCTTGAAGCTAACTTATTTTACATGTTCCATCCTCGACCACACCGACGCTTACCATCAGGCGAGTTGGTAGTAATTTAATTTGTATAAAACATGTAAAATTATATATAACGTTTCACACAATCGACCGGTCCACAATGTCATTATGGACTTCTAATCCAAAATTTAAAGAACGCTATAAAGAAAGGACGGTTTTATTTAATTGCTTACATAACAAAAAGTGAGTTTATGAGTGAATATCATTTTCGTTATGTTCTGAGGAAGTGATAATTGCTTTTTTATTTTATTTAATAACAATTATCGTGATTGAGTAGATCGTTCGTGGCTAATATTTTAAACTTCGAGTCTTAACGATACTAGTCTATGGGGTCATCTATGGGTCATAGCTTTCGCGGTTCATGACCTTACGCAGATTTACCGGATACGACTTACTTGTTATTAAATATTGAACTGTTTCCATTTTGTTAGAAAATAAAGACATATTTCATAGTCATACCAATATTTATAAGCGGAAATAGTAAGAAATTGAGTGAATATGTGTGTTACTTCTTTTAGATGATTAGTGTGCAATTCAGAATTACCTGCGAGTTTTCCAAAATGATGTAGGGTACTTGTTAACCGAGATTTATACCTTTTGTTTACAATTGAAAAGAAAAACGATACACAATAATATTTCAAATTTATAAGTTTCTAAGTTTATATTTATTGAAAAAATCCCACTTCTGAAGTGTCAACTCACGTAAATAAGTAGATGTACCAATTTTTTTTTAATGAGATAATTAATTTTTAGTCGCGTATTTTGTACTTATGTGAAACAAGTTCAAAATGTCAAAATAGGCGAAGGTAGAGGCATACTATTCCGGTGTCGACGAAAAAAAAGATTTTTTGTAAACAATACCTATAACCCTATGTAAATAGGGCGAATTCTGTGCCTATAACGAATAAATATGAGCAGCGTTTCACCCATGACACAGTGATATGACATTTCTATCTTATATAAATCGATTTGCATACAAAGATCTCGATAAAAACGTGTCGACGGAAGAGCGCCGTGACTTTGAACCGAGACGCAACATCGACAAACACGTTCTCACTACTCGATGTTTCTATTCAAGTTGTGAAATTATAGGAAACGTACTAAATAGACCCATCGACAAATCACAATATTTCAAAACAAAATCTTTTGAAATATCGCATATCGTGAGTTCTTCTTTTTTTGTATTGGACTCGCGCGATTAGCGCATTTGCCATTACCATTGGGAGTTGTGGAAGTTTCATATAAAATACAAGGCATAAATTATAATGAGTATAATAAGTCATAGTCAGTCAAATAAATAAGTTTGTCTCAAGTTCTGATCGTAAAAAAGTTAGTCAATTCAATTAAATAGTCACCAGCTTTTGATCTTTAATTCATTTATTACTTGGTTTGGGATCTATTTTAAAATAATATAGGTAAACAATTTTATTTTACGGAATTGCGCACATGAAAAATAATGGAATAAAAGTAATTAGAAATTAATTTATTAATAATTATTAAAAATAAATTAAATTAGTTTGGTTCGGTGAAATCTCTGGGTCAAATATTATAGGATAAATCACAATCAAATTAAAGAGTAATTTAAATAAATAATAAATATTTTGTGGCACGGAATCTTCACATACAGCCATTTAGATTTATAAATACACTAGGTGCACCCCGTGGGTTCACCTGCGTAGTGATGAAAAGCGATGGTGATAGTAATGCGTTGTTGTATAAAATTTGGAATGGAAATAACTTATAGCCTAGAATAATTCATAGGCTACTTTTTTATCACGGAATAACAACTGTAATACAGAAAAATTAAATCAAAACTTTACTGGGCGTCTACCTAAATAAGTACGTAACACAACTTTATTTAAGGTCGCTGCAGGTCCCTAACTATCACCAACTAAGTTCTAGACAGGCATTATTACGACATCTAGTTTCCGTTTAATACGTGGACATACATGGATACATACATACATATTTATTATTAAATTTGGTACTCGTGCTTAAGTCCATATTGACTAACGTGTGCAAAAATGGTGTAGTTCTATTCATAATAATTATAGTTTAAAAAACAAATAAAAAAAAGACTTCGAAATACGCAATTCGCTTACTTGGATGAAATTTTTTCAGTTATTTTATTATAAACACCAAAATACTAAACCGATTTTGACAAAAGTTCTGAGGTACCTACCAAACAATTCATAATTGGAGGAGTAATTGCTGAACAAACAAATAAAAAAATCTGGACAAGTGCGAGTCAGACTCGCCCACCGAGGATTCCGTACAAACTAGTAGATAAAAGGGGGAAATCATATATATTTTTTTATATTTTCCTTCATAAACCGAAAAATATACATCGTAAAAATATTTAAAACGTGTTTTAGTTTATGCTACTGAAGCTCTTTCATATGATACCTCACATGATACGCTTAATTCACTTTAAAATTTGGACCTTCATGCCTTGCATAAAGACAATATTTTTTTGTGATTAAATTAAAAATGTCCAGTTTTCTGATTTTTTCCTATATGTGTACTCTAACACAATGCTTCTTGCCAAGTTTCATTGTTCTAGGTCAACGGGAAGTACCCCATAGGTTTTGATTCCCTTGTGAGTGTCGAAATGTGCGTTTTTTACGATATATTCGGCTGTAACGTTTTTTTTACGAAAACTTAGAGACTTTATTTTTCTTTCTGCAGCAAGATACTATGGATTTGCGTATATGATTTTAATTTCAACTCGATACCTTCACGCATTTCCGAGATAAATGTCTTGACACCCGACGGACGGACAGACGGACAGACGGACAACAAAGTGATCCTATAAGGGTTCCGTTTTTTTCTATTGAGGTACGGAACCCTAAAAACAGTGGAATTGAGAACCTCCTTCTTTAATAATCCTTAATTAATCCATTATTATTCCATCCTGTTGTCTAATCCATTATTATACTAATTTTGAATAGTAAACCTATCTTTTCTTCTCCGATTTTATTGAAAATTGTTTTAAACTTATCTATAGCCCTATATAGATCTAATAACCTCCTTTTTTGAAGTCGGTTAAAAAGACAAAAATAAATAAGCTGCCATGGCGATATAAACTACAAGCAGATAAAGTATCCACTAAAAGGCTTCAACTGTAGGTACGTCATACCAATAACTTTCTTGTGCAAACGAAGCCTCCAAGTTACATTGATAAATATTCAAAATCAAGTAATTCGATGGTATTAGAAATTATGTCAACCCAAAGAATTCTTGACGTAACTTTGCCATAACGTATTCTAATTTTTTGACCTGCCTTAGCGCATTATTGAGATGTGGAAGGCTGTTTTGTAATGTCATAAAACTGGTTGCGTTAATGCCCCAATTTTACTAATAACACTATGAATTAGTAACAATTTTGATGTGATAATATTTTTTTTCGGGAAAATTCGTTGGTATTGATTGATACTAAGAGTTTATACTGTAAAAATTAATGATTACTTACAAAGTATTAGCTGTAGTATATGTATGGCGGTATGTACTTTATAGACTACCTTCAGTAGGTAATAAAGTCAGTGTTCATCCAACTTGCGTGTGTTTCACTACACGGTGACAGCTTTGGGATTTCTTTTGCTTCAAAAGAACTCGAATCCGGTATAAAATTATTAAAATTGACAACATTAGTGTTTATATTACGTAAATAGTTTATAAAACCGGCCAAGTGAGAGTCGGACTCGCGCACGAAGGGTTCCGTACCATTATCTATAAAAACGGCAAAAAAATCACGTTTGTTGTATGGGAGCCCCCTTAAATATTTATTTTATTCTGTTTTTTAGTATTTCTTGTTATAGCGGCAACAGAAATACATCATCTGTGAAAATTTCAACTGTCTAACTATCACGGTTCATGAGATACAGCCTGGTGACAGACGGGCGGACGGACGGACGGACAGCGAAGTCTTAGTAATAGGGTCTCGTTTTTACCCTTTGGGTAGGTACGGAACCCTAAACAATAAAGAGTTTATCTATCTATCTATCTATCTAACCCTAAAAATGATGCAACACGCGCGTCCTCCAGCGGAGTTATCACTGGAGGGTGGGCCGGCCGCGCGCTCCGAGGCGTGGCGGACAAGGCGGAGACTCTTCCAAATGTTTATTAAAGCGTCTGGAGTGAGCAAGGAGCCTACGCCTAACCTAACCTAACCTAACCTAAGGAACTAGCCTGTACTTACAGGCTAGTTTGTTGTTGATGAACTTCATTGGAGCGGCGGGTACGAGGTTTTTCCACTTTCAAGTTTGACACGCGGATTTAGTTGTTACTCATAGGAATTGTCAAAATGTAACCTACTTCCAAAAGGAAAGAAGTTCTCAATTCTATTGTATGTTTTTTTTGTAAGTTTGCTACCGCATAGTTCCGTAATTTACCTACTTGATTTTTTATTTAATTTAAAATGATATGCCTTCAGATTGGACTCATATAAATTTCATCAAAATCGGTTCAGTAGTTTGGTTTTTAAAACAAAAGTGCGCATTATGAAATCGGTTGTTTCAGTTTTTTAAACTTTATTTAGTACTTATGTGGATAGTAAAATGTTTACTCTAATTTGTGATCTAAATATACCTAATTATAATACCTAGTATAAAATGTACACTTAAAATAAAGTCCTTAGTTGTCTTAGGTTTCTTTCACTTGGTATTAAAAATTAGAGAGCTAGATATTATTAACTTCGCATATCCAAACTAGAAGCGGAGCGTAGGTCGTCCAGCTGCAAGATGGGTGGATGATATTGCTTCTATCGCGGGTCGAACCTGGACTCGATTAGCACAGGATCGAGGCAGATGGCATGAAAAGAGAGAGGCCTTTACCCAGCAGTGGGATAGAAAAGGCTGTGGATGATGATGATCCAAACTTGCGTTGTTTCTCACTTGAAATTGCTTTCGAGTGTGCATTTCCCTAAGGTCAAGTGCATTAACATATATCTACAACGGTGAAATTTTAAGCTAGGTTTAGACTATACGATATAATACATTTTTTTTATTATAATTTGTACTTATATTACTTGAGGCTTGAGGACAACCCGTTTGTTTAGTAAAGCATAATAATATGCAGAGACATGTAAATAGAGCTAAGATACACTAATTTTTTTAAGTACCTTAAGTAAGTAAGTTCGTATAGACTGAGTGGCCAGCCTTAGTGTCAGAGTTATTAAGCCACCGAAAGGCCTCTGACCTGGCTTGACGATTGACAAACAACCGGGACCTACAATTTAACGTGTTATCCGACCCACGGTAGCACTCGGAAAGAATTGCCACTCACGGTCATCCATCCGAAGACTGAATGGTCTGTCCGTTGCTTGACATTAGTGATCGATCGAGAACACCTAGTCAAGCTACGCCACGAGCGCTACATTACCTTAATATAAATAACTCTTTATGTCTCCAAAATAAATAAAAAAAAAATATTTACATCTATATTAAACGGGGGAAAAACATCAATCGCCTAAGAACGATTTTCGTAGAACTGTTACGATTCATGATGTTGAGTGTACATTTTACGCGAGTCTCTTATCTCCAAAGTTGAGTTATATTCTCAAGTTATGGCATCCAAGTTAAATGGCAAACGACAAAATATCAATAAGAGAAAAGGCAAAGTTAAGTTCAAAGTGTTAAAAATAAATATATCAAGTAGTTTTCTAATAAAATTAAAAGTTTAAAAACTAAAACAATCGACTTCAAAGTATACAAATTAGTTTACTTGGATGACATTATTATTTTCATTTATTTTGTTCTAAATACTAAACTGTTGAACTAATTTTGGTGAAATTTCTATGGGACTAATCTGTTCATTTTCACCAATTTAACAAACGTTTAAAAAAATACAACTGTATTGATGAGTTTCACCTTTTTAAGTCGGTTGAAAAAGCAGGCTCCATTGTAAAATGCAACAGTCATCAGCCTAGATGGCTTTGCTATCTTTGCCCAAGCTTTTCTGCAAAACAAATAAATAAAAATAAAGTTTCACAACACACCGTCCTAGTATTTAGTAGTCAATTAATTCCCTTTCTACACTAACTTGAGTGTAGAAAGGGAATTAAAGGGAAAGTTGATGATTGTGTTTACACAATCATCCTTGTAGGCACATATTTTTAACACTGTGTGAAAGCTGCCTTACCTCAGGGTAAGGTATTATAGGTCAGCTTCAACTATGAGTTTTAGCTATATTTGTACAGGTTAAACGATAGTTGCCAAACGGGTTGGGCATAATTGCCCGAGACGAGGCAAAGCGGGGCAAAGCCTAACGAAATAGATAACTGCATGCACAATTTGTAAAATAAGCAAATAGTTTGTGTTATTCCGCATTTCGTTCACGATTTTCTGAAGTGGGTCGGGTCGTTTGTAAACACAGATTGTAAATCGTTATCTGTCGCAAATGGGAATCGACTCTCCGTACAGAACACAAGTATTATCACAGACTAAATAATAGTTACCAATCTATAATCTGGTTTTTTTATCCGGATTGTGACAAAACATTTTATATATTTTGCGTATGATTTTTATTTTGTATTGTGTGTTTTTTGTCACAATAAATTTCTGTCTATGTCTATGTCTATGAATTATAAAAAAATATAATACCGAATAACATTTCCCCGAAAACACCATTAACATTTTTCAAAAGACAATCAAAATCCCGAAAGATCCTTTTACAACTCATCTGATAACCGAATGTTTGTTGCACGATTTATGTGTGTAATAAACAGGAACCTGATGAACCTACCTAATAATTGGTGTATCTGATAACCGAACCTTTGTAAATAAGGTTTCTGGGAGTTAAAACAAAAACCTAACGAACATAACTTAATAGTTGTTCGGGCAAATGAAACTTATGTGTAACAAATTTATGGAATCAAATTCATGACTCGTGTCAAATAAATATCTGGAATTAAACAGTTCTATGAAATGGATTCGGAAAAATAAAATTCATACAACTGTACTTCAGATTATATATAGTAGGATACTCTTAAGAATTAGTGTTAAAGACAAACTTTTTAACAAACCTCATAAAGAAAAATACGTGAGGTAAAATAAAGTCGCACACAGCTATTTTTTTTTTTACTTTTATGAAGATTCAAACGGAACTATTTGAGTAATGTTCTTATCATTGTCCAATTGTTAGATCTTTGAGAGTACCGAACAGTTTTTTCAATCCATATTTGGACCAATTGTTATCAGGTATACAGGAAACCACGTGTTTTCCATAGACGGTCTTAATATATTTATTATACTCGTATTATACAACAGAAGATGCAGCCATTTTTCTAATGCCTCCATTCGAATTCTGTTGACCAGGAATGTTTTTTACACCTTTTGAGCATTTAACGGACTTATTTAATCGACTTTCATAAGTTATAGTATTTTTTATTTTTTATTGACCACCAACACGCCTGATGGTAGCGATGGTGTGGCCAAGGATGAAGAAAGTGGATATATACTTTCTGGCCTTGAAAATTCCAAGAATATAGTTCTCAGGAAACAGAGAAGGTGGCAAGGAGTTCCGCTCTTGTGCACTTTGCGCCAAAAATGCAATGTATTTTGCTACTGTTTCCATCATTTTAAAGCAGCAATAAGCAACTTTTATTTATCGCTTGTTCATGACAAATATAATGACTGACCGCAAATAAACGGTCAGTCACCGTACTTATATTGGTACTAGAACCAGTCAGCATTTCCTATAAGAAACTTATATGTTACCTTCCTTATTTCGGTGAACGTAATACCCCAATACGGAAGCATTAAGTAATAAATCAGTATAAATTAAGAGCGTCACAAAGTCCTTCATAATTAAGGCCCACAATGTTGCACCTCAGCTTGGAACTTTATGATCTAGTTGTAATTATAAGCAGTATGTACCGGATACCGTTCACTTTGACGGCGCCGACACTTGCAAGGACATTTGCTGTTAGACTAAGCGTGTGTTTATACCTGATTAGCTTCTTGAGTCTGTTTGGATAGAGAAATATCGTGGTTAGTAACAATAGTTTAAAAAACTTATAGTTATTTTGATTAATAGAGAAAAAAACAGAGCCATCTCCTTTTTAACCGACTTCCAAAAAGAAGGATGTAAATTAGAATGTATGTTTTTTTTGTGTGTGTTGTTCACCGATTGCTTCGCCAATTATGAATTGATTTTGAGGATTCATTTTTTGTTCGGTAGGTAATAGTTTACAGTTGGTGTCAAATAAATTTTATCAAAATTAGTTCAGTTCTTTGGTTTTTATAAAAAAATAACGGGGAAAATGTCATCCAAGTATTTACTTATAGTAGCGTAATTGCGTATTTTGAAGTCTGTTGCTTCAGTTTTTAGGGTTCCGTACCTCAATAGGAAAAAACGGAACCCTTATAAGATCACTTTGTTGTCCGTCTGTCCGTCTGTCCGTCTGTCCGGGTGTCAAGACCTTTATCTCGGGAACGCGTGAAGGTATCGAGTTGAAATTAAAACCATATACGCAGATCCAGATAGTATCTTGCTGCAGAAAGAAAAATAAAATTTCTCAGTTTTCGTAAAAAAAAGTTACAGCCGAATATGTCGCAAAAACGCACATTTCGACACTCACAGAGGAATCAAAACCTATGGGGTACTACTTCCCGTTGACCTAGAACTCTGAAATTTGGCAAGAAGCATTGTGTTAGAGTACACATATAGGAAAAAAAACGAGTGGGAGGCGCCTCTACTATAGCCCCTACTCGGATCCGAGTGGTGAGCAAGGAATGTGTTAAATATTTTTACGATGTATATTTATCGGTTAATGAAGGAAAATATAAAAAAAAATTATATGATTTCTCCCTTTTATTTACTTTGTACGGAACCCTCGGTGGGCGAGTCCGACTCGCACTTGTGCGGTTTTTTAAACTAAGTGGCGCTTGGAAAAAATTGGACTACATTCGAAAACGTCTATTCGAAACAAAAAAAAACATAAGTTGTCAAATGAATCGAATGTATTATAATTCAAATGATAAAAACTCCAGATTATTTTGTATTAGTTGGCAGTAAAAATGTATTTTGGAAATATTATAAGGACCTCGGAAACGGCTCCAAAAATGTTGATGAAATTTGGTATGTAGGTAGATTCGGGGACGACAAATCGATCTATATAGCTAGGTTTCATTCTCTCAACCCGGGTTTGTTCGTATTTTCAGTCAGAGAATCCGAGCGGAGCTCGGTCACCCAGACGACTGGGTGCTCAACTGCCAGCTCAAATCTTGAATTAAGTTTTTAGTCTTATAAGATTACGATTAACATTTCATTCGATCCTCATCGACTTTTAATTTTAAGATTGTTAATTTTAGAACCTATAGGGCCTTAATAAAGACGCAATTTGCTGCCGCCGCCGCCTATATCCTGATATTTAATGAACGGGATATTACGATCTAACGAACTAGTTTTGCTTTGAATTCACTAGACTGGATTTTCTAGCACAAACCTGTATAGTAAACTATTTAGAAAAATGTGTCAAGAATATTATTTGCATATGCATACAAAAACTGGTTTTCTGCACTCGAGTATTTTGTTTTTCTTTTAATATACATACATAATTCTTTGTTATTTATTACGCGTTTTTCATGCAACAGGAGAAAGCTGTTTTCAACCCTAAATATAATCCAATTTCATTTTTTTTTTTTAATTATTATTATTTTAAATAAGGGTACGGGAGTCTATTATTTTTGTAATACGTGATTGTTTTGCTAGCTTAAAAGCTAGCAAAACAACCTCAATTACAGGTTCAATTAATCAGGAAAAACACAGCACAAAAATAGGATATTTTTTACACAGCCATCACTAGATGGCGCTGTGCAAACTAAGCAAAGCTTGTACTATACAAACCAGATAGGTAGAACGATACTTTTTCTTTTTACCTACTTCAACAAGTTTCAACATTATAATAAACTACCATTACAGTTGTTCTACATTTAGAAGGCATTTTTATTTTACAAACATAAATCATTAGAACATAAATTAACCCGGTGAGATTTCGATTCCGTGGGAAGTTTTCAAGACGAAACTCTGAAGAATAATTATTGAAATCAGATTCAATCGCAAAAATATTAAAACAAATTTTTCGAAATAGTATAAAGTATAAAATAAAAACATAAAATGAATACAAAATACTTTCCGTATCCCATTTCTCGAACCTTCTATACTCATCGTCGGCGTAATAAAAAGCATTTATCGTATTATGTTTCCTGTATTAACACAGCGTTTATTTACAGGATGCAGATATTGATCTAGTGATTACGTAAGGAGTTTAAGTAGTACCTTTAAGCTACAATCTAAAGGTCTGGTTCCCAGCAAGCACTTCTAAATGTATAAGTACTGTTGAATTTTGCCTTTAGCTAACATATGGATTATTCCGATCTGTCCCCTTATGGGGACAGCTTATCCAGCAAACTTAGTTGCTGGATAAGCTTAAAATAATAATCATGTTTTTCCCCCTTCCCAAAAAGAGGGGTGTTATAAGTTTGACATATGTATTTGTGTCTTATTAATGTTTTCTGTGGTTTTGGTGTATCTGTATTATGTAGGGGTGGCACGCAAAAAACTAGATTTTACTTTACTAGTTTGTCGGCGTTATTAATTCCAATATTTATACCAAATGACAGTTTTTAGCAGTAAAAGTCTTTATGTTAAACCACGCACGGAAAGACAGGTCGACGGGCATTTCAAAACTATAAGGTTTCTTTCTTAAGTCCAAATCCTAAAAAGGTGACATGCGCGAAAAAGACAGTAGAGGTACCTAACGTACGTTTACCGTGCGCTAAAGAGACAGTAGCGGCACCTAACCAAAAGGTTTAATAACAATGCATTGTGGTTTACGTATCAAAATAAATTTCCGCCAAATTATGTTATCGGGAACTCGATCAAATTGTTATATCATTAATTATATAGCACTTATCTATTGCAGTCTAATTCTCAGACAAAATATAGGTAAGTTGAAATGTCAATCGTGATTGTTCAGACCTTGACTCAAAGGAATTGCTTCCAAAACCTTTTTAGTATAAAAAAATAAAATGTGAATAATACGGACCTAGAGTGACCTCGAGTGGGTTTAATGTTTGTGGGATAGGTCAGTTTGTGGGGCGTACTACAATTTGTAACAATGTATGTAAATATGTAGTATGCCTATTGGCTTGTCTTGAGTTGAGTCTTAGAAAATATAAGGTTAAAGAAGTACATACACTAATTTAAATTGAAGAAAAAAAAATGGTTGTCTGTAAAGTCGGCTTACGGACGATATTTTTACGTGATAACGTCATGATAGATGTGTCACACGCCGAACGCTTAGGCCAATCGTGCCTCTCTATTGCTTGTTCCGCGCTCTCGCTTGCACGCTCGGCTCAGGCGGAACGTGACAATGAGTCATGCTTTTTCGTGCATGCAGGCGGCGTTCATCGATTTATAAGACGTTATCACGTCAATATAATTAAGTAATATCGTATTCAAAATGTGTAAAGTAATTGTAAAAATACTAAGTATACTTACTACATGTATTTGTATACCTGTCAGCTCATGAAACGGATGGACCAAATATACATACATAAAATCACGCCTACATCAAAGACCATAAGCCCGTTTGACGCCACAATTGACCGTGGTTAAAGAATTAGTCGCGAGAGAAAGGGTATTAGAGGGTTAGAGGGTATAAGGTAGGGATAAATTGGTCTATCTCTAGACCAATTTTGATCTTGTTTTGTTTCAAGAAGATTCGATCTATAGTGTTCTTAGCAATGTTTAATCAAAATAGGTGCTGCCGTATTTTATGGCAGGGTTTTCAAGTTTTCTAAACTATTTGTGATATTATGGTAGCCCCCAGGCGACTTTTATGTCAAAAAGTTACCTTTACTAGAATTCATCACAGTGACCTGGCAGTAAAATTAATTTACATTGTTTTAGCAATATTTTCTTAGGTATTGTATAACACGGCACGGTAATATCGACAACAACCGACAATTACACGGTAATTTTAAGGTAATTAACGATAAATAATAGGGCATATTCATGTTTTTGAAGTTGGCATACTTGGCTGCTTTTACTTTCAATTAAAATGGTGTAACACAGAATTTGGAATGGTGTGATGGTGGTACACTCCAGATTATGTTCACGATGTTTTCGAAGATAAATTTGCTTGTGTTTTGATTCGTACAGTCAGAGTATTAATTGCGCTTAGAGATATAGCTTAATTCAAAATTCAATTCACAGTGAAACTCAAAAACTTAGAAAAATATGTGAATGACCGTCATGTAATTACTCTCTTTGACATGCGCATGCGCGCTCGAATAATGTTTCAAGTTTTCAACCACAGACATAATTTTTTTTCGTTTTGGTTTAGCGTAAACTGTTTGTCACAGACAATGTCACGGATTTAGGTAGATAAATTGTGCCAAATTTTGGTCACAACGTGTGTAGCAACAGGTAAAATGACGTAATCAGCCTTAAAAGGCTTACTAAAAGTTGCTTCGCTTAGTTAAAAGCGATTGGCATAAACATAAACTAGCTTAAACTTCTTGCTTTTTTTAAGCCCCTAGCTCATCATGTGGAGTATCGATTAATAGGTCATTTAAAATTTTTAAAATAAGACTAAAGTTCATAATATATATCCTTTTCTTTCTTTTTTTGATACAGATCACCATACCTATCTGATGTATAAATACAAAGACCCGCAACTTGAGCTACAGCATTCTGCCTTTACGAATCTAGGTGTGTGTGTCTTAAGTCTGCGTGCTTCATCTCCGACCACATCTTCGCTTTCCAACAGGCGAGTTGGTGGTCAAACGCATGTAAACAGTTCTACAGATTCCATCACAAATTACATTACATTATAACTACATTGATACAATACATAAAGTTACATTAATAATCATCTAATAAATTTATAATAGTCCCATAGTAGTTTTCTTCTTATTAATGAGGTCATTTTTGGTGCTAGACGTTCAACAAAGATTTCGTTGGCCAAAAATATGAAAAGCTTAATTTTTATCGCGATTTCATGGTTATGCCCATTGCCCATTGCCCATTGTTTGTGATCGTTCATATACTCGTATATGGGTGCAATTACCTTTAAGCATAGGCTAGTTTAAATGTTTTGAACACTTTTCATTAGTAGTTTGGTAATTACGTTACTTGTCTCTTAAAGGTACGATCAATGTGTTTCAGTTCCAAATTTATAAATGATTTTGTTGATTTTGAAAATTGGTCGAATCGGTGTTATGCCTGCTTTCATACAAAAAAAAATCAAACCCCTTTATGAAATGTTTCAGTTGCTACTAGATCTGTAAATACCTACTATTGTTGGCACATATTCTTTATGAATGAGATACGTTGAAGCTTGATAATACGAATTTTTTTCACTAATTGCGACTAACATTAGTGCCAAAAGACCGATTTTTTAAAATCCTCAGCGAAGAAATGCTTAGAAAATTAACTCTGTAGATTATATGTTTAGACTGGATTGAAGATGGCGGCCATTACAATACCATACCAAAATTATTTAAAAATGTAAACTATAACATCACATGTTAATGATTTCATGTAACTAATGTTTTCTAATCCGTTAAATTCGTTTATCCATTAAATATTTCGATCCCAATGTTTTGCCCTAATGACAACCACCCAGCATCGATATTTACAATCCATTGGATTCAGATTCAATTCGGAATCTACATTTTTATCTCTGTCATTTACATTCAGTCAGAATCGATTGCTGATATAAGAAATACTATCGAAAATGAATAAATAACAATATTTGTGCTAATATAATTTGCTATCTTCTTGATGTTAGACTAAGTTTTAAGACGCGTCTACACTAGCGATCCGTGGTGCGAGAACCCGTGCAGCGCGCCTGAGCCTCTAGTGTGTTCTCATTGATTTAAAACATATTAAGATATCAGACTAAATGACAACTTAAAAATAGCCAAAGTCGTGTATATTTCCTCGTACCTTAATGTTTACTTAAATGAAAGTGATACTTTTTGCATTATTTTACTTTGAGGTATTTATTTAAACAATTTCTAAAGTGATATAAAGGCATTGTTGGACTGCATTAAATCGAAACATTGAGTTTGTTATGATTGTTTTTGACCGTTTGTATTTCGAACATGAAATAATATTTGGCGGTTGTCAATATTTTGTCAAATCCACATCTGTTAATCATCACCTCCTTACTCTTATCCCACTCAGTTGGGGTCGACGCAGTATTTGTCTCTATTATCAAATCCATATCCGTTCAGCAGCATTATTATTAATAGCAACCAGGCAGCTGAGCTGCCATTCCTGGCAAGTAATGGTTAGTAAAAAGATTGGTTTAGTTAACCCGAGTTTATCAGAATTTCTGAGAACCTCTTCCAATCAAATTTGCTCTATTTCGATTGACGTACAACATCGAATTAGATATTTTAGGTCAATATGTGCTACATACAATGCACATGCGAGGCTCGCCCACCAGCTTGACTTCAGAAAAGCCACACCATGCTATTGTAGACACGACTTTATCAATACGTTTCTCATGCCTATTACCCAGTACGAGTTTATGTATCAATAGCAGATATTTACAGAGAATCTGTAGATTAATTATTCTGTAAGAATGTTGCGTGTAGTAGTGTAGGTATCTCGGTTCGATACCAGCTATATTGGTTTTGACGTTGATTAATAATAGGTAACCGTTTTCACTTGATATCAATAGCTTAATTAATGGGTTTTTTGTGGTTTCTTTGAGTACTCTAGATATTGTAGGAAACTTGGGTATATTTTAGAACAAATTCTCACATTAAGTCTATACTTATTATGACCGTGGGGACAAGCAGCAAAAAAAATATATAGAGAGCTCTCGTCTCGTCTGATCGACGCAACACGTGACCAGAATGCTGGCCTCTACTTTGCTCAAAGAGTAAGTATCGCTATACAACGAGGTAATGGGGCCAGCATCCTGGGAACAATTCCCGCTGCTAACGGTCTTTTAGAGTAGTTTTATTTTTATGTTTAGTTAGTTGAGTTTGTATATTGTTTTTTTGTTCAGAATAGTTCCCAGGACGTTTTAAAAATATTAAGTTTGTCAGTTATGTAGATTATCGTGTAGACCTATTCACATTTGCTTTAACGAAGGTATGAGTAGGCATCTACACAATTATGTTTGAAGAAAAACTGATTACTTTGAACAAGAAAAAAATAAACAAAACTAAAAGCAGAATTTTGTGTTTTTCATGGCAGATAGGTCACCATATATCAAATATCACCATATGTGGCAAATTTAGGCTACCGATATACTGCTGATAGCTTCAGTTTTCTCGTGACACTGCTTTTTAGCTATTTCAACCTTTCTTAGATTTGATCTGACGCCATGTGAATTAATCAAAAGGGTCAAACCTTTAATAAAGTATCAACGGGATATAGCGTCAGTCCTCAAAAACGTCCGAGCTCAATGAGGTCTAATTAGACCCCTTACACGATTAAAATAATTTCGATTTTCAAAATAATTCGAAGCAGCAAAATAAACTTCTCTAAACTTCTTATTCTAAATTAGGCTTTAGCGCGGCGACATAGAGTCTTAGATATCAAAATATTAAGTTCGTCATTGTTGGTTTATGAGTATCTGTCAACCCAGAACACTATATTCGTGATTTTTTTTAGACTTTACGTCCACGTATTGGAAAGTAATTCAATCACTAATTTAAAATTGCTAGTAAACTGGAATGTAGGTAATTGATATATTAAGTACTAGCTAACTGGTAGGCTAGTGTCCTGCGGTCTCACCTGCGAGACTTATTTACCTTTGTACTAAATCTATCATGATTTGTTCAGTTGGTTAGCTGTGAAAGAAAGAAAAAAAAACATATAGAAATATTTAGTTACTTTCGGCTATAAAACATTAGTTAGATTAGATACCGTGTCAACGTTTTAGTTACCTACATTTTATGTTTGAGGTTAATATCATGCGCTCTACAGTTAAAGATTATGTAAAGATATCTGATAAATATTCACATTATATTGAATTTGTTATAACGTTTACGTCATTTACTTTTGTCAATGTTTACCAATTTTACCTCTACTTTAGTAGGGAAGGAAGTATCGAATAATTAAGAGTGAGGTCACACAATACGTTGCCATCGTCACATCGCATCGCATGAGATTCGATTTCGACGCATCGATTGACGCAACGATATATTACAACTTTGCAGCATTTTAATTTGTTTTTGGATTTTACTGATTGTTTTTCATTGAACACTAAGAGAATGATGGGCAGAGGAATTGTAAAAAAATAATTCGCTGGCAAAAGTTAAGTGTTCAATTTTTTTAAGTGTTTAATTTTTAAAAATTAAGTATACAGATAGTTCAAAACTTCCAATGTCCCGTCTGATGTTGGAAATTTTTGAATTATATTCAGTTTAAAAAGAATAATCCTTCTTTTGTGCCATTTTCTTATGTGTTTATTGTCTTATTACTTTATGTGGTGTCAATAAAGTGTTATTGATTGATTGATCCTGCTTTAATTTTTTGCTTAGACCTTTGCAAAAAATATTTTTTTCTATAATAAATCCAGATAAAATACAATATCTCGTATGAACGAAACATTTTATATTATAAAAATTAAACTATTAGTTAATACTACAATTGTCATAGCTTCCTCTTCGTCTGCATGGATCCCCTAAGCGTTGAGACGACACAATGCACGCTATTTAGGTTGCATATTACTATAATGTATATGGATATAGTAATTAATTAAAACAACACATAATCGTCGCTCAGCGTTCGTTTTTATCTTGCTTTTTCTGTAATTAAGAATGTGAGACAAAAGTTCAAATGAGCCTACTTTAAAATGTGATATTTTAATAATTGCTTCAACTTTTGTGTTACTCTCTTAATTGCAGAAAAAGCAATATAAAAACGAGTGCAGAGCAAACTGCATCGGTATAATGAGCGAACTTTGCATTGCTATAAAAGTTGAGAGTACGGCTTCAGGTGCCGTGAGCGTGACGCACCGGTAACGCACTGTCCAGTTTCGCTCTAACTGTGACCAAGTCCTTAATGTTACCGGTAGTTTCATTAAAAATATGTGTTGTAACTTAGTAAACCGTGGTAGCAATTAGGTTTCTTTCCGTAAAAATATTGCTAGCAATCTATCACAGTATGTAACTCTTGTTAGATAGAAATCTAGATTCGTAATTTAAGACATATTATAATCTAACTTCTAATGCGTTCGTAACTTTTACCTAATTACTTAGATGTAATGTATTGTAACACACTAGATACACTATGACTATGAGTCAGCGTATTTTGATCTTAATTCAATTTTAATTACATTTTGATGGTAACTAAATGAATACTTGCTCACATTCTAAAATATGCTCACTACGTTCTTGTAGTATCTACCATATAATACATAATAGTATGGGAAGTACTAGGTACAATAGTTTTATAACCGATCATGCAGATCTCGAAATTTTTTGTATTTTAATAATTAAAGTTTAAAAACTGAAAAAACCGACTTCCACGCAAACAACGCGATGGAACGCGACTTGCTGTTCACTTTTCTACTGGTGATTGGATGATATATTACCAGTTATTTTGTTATAAAAACCAAAGCACTTCATCGATTTTGATAAAAATTATACAGGACCATCTCTGACATATGATCTATTAAATACAAGAAGAATCATCAAAATCAATGCACAATTGGCTGAGTAATCGGTGAACAAACATACAAAAAAAAACATACAGACCGAATTGATAACCTCCTTCTTTTTGGAAGTCGGTTAAAAAGACACCTAACATCTAGTGTCACCTGTGACCACGAACACTACAAATTAATCGAAACGTAACGTTTTAATATTATATAAATTTTATGAGAGATCCGTTAAAAGTTGTTTAATAATATACCTACCTACATAAATGTATAATAACGCTTTTGACATCTTCTTTTACCGCTTAGAAGCTCTTAGGATAGGTGATAATGACAAATGATGCCGAAAACGGTTAAGTTTTATATCTAGGTTCAGACCAATTAAAATTCCAATGTTCCACAGAGGGCGTAGGTACATTGAAATTAGGTGCCTTTATATCAAAGCGTCTAATCAGCAGCGAAGCAACGTCTTATTTAACCACACTATCTGAATTTATATAGAGATCACATGCGTTATCTAAACTTAATGTGGCTATTCAGCCCTCTAACTATCTTCATGGAGCTGTCTATCAAAATAATTGATGTAATCCTAAATCCTAGGGAGGTCACTTACAACAAACGGGATGAGGCGCTTGCGAGGAATTTTGATAGCATAGTCCTTAAGTAACAGATAACGGGTACAGATACATAAGTATAAAGCATTAGGTAAGCATGGACTTTAGGTGTGTATTTATCCATACAAAAGGATAAGATATAAGATTTTTTTCTTCTTTATTTAATTTAAGCTTTATTTCTTTATTACATTTCGATAAGTATTTTATACGTGATTAGAACCATAGATTACGCTTGTATTTTTCGCTTATTTAAATTAAATTGTAATGTATTTTTTTTTGTAAAAGCGTACCATTTTTATTAAAAGAAAAAGAAAATGTCTGACTTCTAAGAGCGATCTGACTAATAAGAGCGATTTTCGTAGTGCTATTATGCAGTTGAGTAATATACGTCATCACGGGAAATTGTGTAAAAACCAGTGGATAGTTCTTTCAAACGAAGATGCTTTAGAATAATTTTAGTAAAATCGGTTTACGTAAATTACAATAACAGTACAAATTTCATTTTTATGCAATATTTGTGCTAATAATGACTGACTTCCAAAAAGAAGGTTCTCTATTCCACTGTGTGTGTATTTTTTTGGGTAGATAATATCTCAGAGGTGCTCTTATATAAATTTTATCAAAATCAGTCCAGTACTTTGGTTTTTATAACAAAATAATTGGAAAAATGTCACCAAAGTAAACGAAATTGCGTATTTTGAAATCGGTTGCTTCAGTTTTTTAAACTATATTTCAGTGTATGTATGTTTATATGAATATGTACATCGGCCTTACTGAAAAAGTTACTTAATTTTAAGCAATGCTTAACATATTTTGCCAACTTCTCGCTGACACGTAATGACACTTGCGTAAAGAAGACAGAGAATTTAAGACGTTGGTTAAAGTTAAGTAACGTTTTTCGGTAAGGCCCAATGTATGTATTTATGTATGTTTCTATATGATCATCTACAGTCTAAACGGCTTCATTGATTGTGATGTGCGAGGTGTCTCTAGATTCGTCTTGAGTGAGTGTTAGACAAGTTTTTTTTAAATAAGTACTAATAAAACTTTCACAAAATTAAAAAATACGCTTTTTCGTAACCTCTAACAAACTTTTTTGTAATAAATAGGTGATTTTATTAGCAATATTCTCATGAATGCGCATTTATAACCTTTAAAAGCTACTTTGCGTATACTTTCTCACAAAAAACGTACATTCAATAGCGTATTAAGCGTTATGAAATCGCAAGTTAGATTCCAAAAATGGCTCTTCTGCAGTCGGGTATTTTGTTTTTATGGATTCTTGTTCACATATTTTGTACCATATACTGTATAGCTTTGGTGGTTAAAATTTTATTTTCCTAAATTTAAAAATATAATTTATACTTCATTTACACTACAGTCAACGTGGGTAACTTTGACTCTGCGGCAAACATTGTACGTAGCCTTTTTAGAAGGTTCTCGATTTTATTCCCGACACATTAGTAGTCAAATTACTTGATTCATTAATTAACAGTCGTTTTGATTACTAATATCTTGAGAAAATAATTGAGAACCTTCTGAAAAGGCCACGTACAATGTTTGACGCAGAGCCAAAGTTACCCACGTTAACAGTACTTCATTTCATTGTATATATATTTATTTGTCACATCTAGTGGTTGAAATAATAATAATGATGATGACGTAATCGTCAATTGTAAATGATAATTTCTGTGATAAGCAGACTCAGTCCACATTGTTTATACTTATAGAGATAAATGTATATAATATTAATGGCAATCAATTTAGAAAATGACTATTACATGCGTATGTTAAGCGTGAGTAACTAGACATGTACTGAAACCATCTACATAATTATAAGAGGTACACAATGTCGAGAATACATTGAACGCCTTCGTGTATACCTACCTATTTAATGTACTTATGTATTTATATACATCTCTCCAGCCAAACACAAATAAGAATAACTATTTCAAAGAATGGGGTAACATGTTTTATATATTTCAAGTCTTTCCAGTATTATGTATATCAATTAGTATGTAGATATTTTTTGTTTATTTAACTGAAATTATCAAGCATATTTGTTACTTGGATTTCCCCGTGCAAAACATAAAATATATTGATCAGGCTACCATCGCATTTCTCAGCTAAAACGAACCTCAATTTATGTGGATTTTTTAGTTACCTAATTTGGCCACAGCTTCAAATAAGTTGGTTACATTGCTACTGATAAACAGTTTATTATATTGACACTGATAACCTTCGAACAGTTGTCTTTAATAAAATGTTTATTTAACTTTCTTTTATTTTAAAACTTTACTGACATTCATCATCGTAGCACGAATTAATTATTTGAGATTTCTCGAACATCTTTTAGTTTAAAAATGTGTCGTAGTTATATTCTATTTCTACATATTTTGTTAATTTTAACGTTGACAAGACATACTGTTAATGCCCAAGAATTAAAAAGGCCTGCCTTAGATTTCCATAAATACAGTTTGGTACAACCGGTTGTGCATCATGGGCGAACAAAACGAGAACTATTATCCACGAGAGATGTTAGCGGAACTCACCATTCAGATGTTCAAGTGACTATGCTCATCAACGGCGAACAGAATATTCTCGATTTACATCTTAACAAAGACTTGCCGTGGGGTACCGGCTTAGAATAGTACCTCCCCCTCTCTTCCCGTGGGTGCCGTAAGAACCGGCTAAGGGAAATACTACCAGAGATGGGCAGCAGCATCCTCTGCGGAAAACGTTACCCACTGCGATCGCCAACCCGCATGCCAAGCGTGGCGAGTAATGGCAAAACCCCCTATGATGATCAACGAAAAAACCAGGCCCCCAGTCCCCGGCAGCTCCGCTATTCCGGGCTACGGTAGCGGTCCCGGTCACGGCGGAGCAAGGGGTGCTAAGAATCTCCGGAAGAGATCCGGCTACCACCCCCTGCATAAACGACGACTGGCCCTGGTAACACACAATATTCGCACGATGAGGACAGACGAGAAGCTAGCTGAGCTGGAAGAAGAAATGAGTAGGTTACATTGGGATATCCTAGGGTTATCAGAAGTCCGACGAGAGGGTGAGGACACGATAATCCTGAAATCCGGTAACCTACTATACTACCGGGAGGGCGACCAACAGTCCCAAGGTGGTGTCGGGTTTCTCGTCCACAAGTCCCTTGTTAACAACATTCTTGCCATCGACAGTGTATCGAGCAGGGTTGCGTACCTGATACTCAGAGTATCCAAGAGATATTCGTTGAAGGTCATCCAGGTATACGCACCGACCTCGGCACACTCGGATGATGAGGTGGAGGTGATGTATGAGGACATTAGTAGGGCCATACACACTTCTGAGACCTATTTTAATGTTGTTATGGGGGACTTCAATGCGAAGCTGGGCAGGAAATGCGAAAGTGAGTTGAAAGTGGGGCAATTTGGATATGGACAGCGGAACCCCAGGGGACAGAGGTTGGCCGACTTTCTGGAGAAAGAGGGACTCTTCATGATGAACTCTTTCTTCCAGAAGCCACCTCATAGGAAATGGACCTGGTTGAGTCCCGATGGTTCTACGAGAAATGAGATAGACTTCATCCTGACCACCAAGAAACAAATATTCAATGATGTCTCTGTGATCAACATGGTTAAAACCGGAAGTGATCACCGAATGGTACGAGGCACTTTGAATATTAATGTTAAACTTGAGAGGTCCCGTATGATGAAGTCTACACTCCGACCCACTCGCGCCCATATCCAAAACCCCGAGAGCTTTCAGCTCGAACTATCAAATCGCTTCGAGAGCCTGGAGAGCTGCGCATCGGTGGATGAGATCAACAACAGGTTTGTGGAAACTGTCCGTACGGTGGGCGCGAAGTTTTATAAGCCCCACCGTACAAATAGACCGCAAAAGCTCTCGAGACATACCCTCGACCTCATGGCTGAACGACGCTCATTGCAACTGCAGTCTTCCGGTGACGCCGAGTCATATAGGCGGCTCAATAGACTCATATCAAAGTCTATGCGACACGACATCCGTACCTTTAATACTAATCGTATTAAAGAGACGATAGAGCGGAATAAAGGCTCCAAAGTGTTCGCAAAAGACATGTCTATTGGGCAGAGCCAGTTGACGAAGCTGAAGATGGTAGATGGCAGTATAGCGTCGACTAAAGCAGAAGTCTTGAGGGAAATCGAGAGGTTCTATGGACAGTTATACACATCGGTCGCAAAACCTGTTAGCAGTTTGGGCAAAGATCCAAGAGCCAAACTGACTCGACATTATACCGAAGATATCCCGGACATCAGCCTGTACGAGATTAGGATGGCCTTGAAACAGCTCAAGAACAACAAGGCACCGGGCGACGACGGAATTACATCAGAGCTACTGAAAGCGGGTGGAACACCGGTACTGAAAGTCCTTCAGAGGCTCTTCAATTCCGTTGTGCTTGAAGGTACAACGCCAGAAGCATGGAACAGAAGCGTGGTGGCGCTGTTCTTCAAAAAAGGAGACAACACTTTGCTGAAGAACTACAGACCCATCTCGCTTCTGAGCCATGTCTATAAGCTGTTTTCAAGGGTCATCACGAATCGTCTTGAACGCAGGTTTGATGACTTCCAGCCTCCCGAACAAGCCGGTTTCCGAAAAGGCTATAGTACCATAGACCACATCCATACGCTGCGGCAAGTGATACAGAAGACCGAAGAGTATAACTTGCCCCTTTGCTTAGCGTTTGTGGACTATGAGAAAGCCTTTGATTCGATCGAGACCTGGGCGGTGCTTGAGGCTCTCCAGCGATGCCGTATTGACTATCGGTATGTCGAAGTGCTGAAGTGCTTGTACAACAACGCCACCATGTCAGTCCGAGTACAAGACCAGAACTCAGAGGCAATTTCATTGAAAAGAGGCGTGAGGCAGGGAGACGTTGTCTCTCCGAAACTGTTTACCGCCGGTTTGGAAGATGCCTATAAGCTTCTGGAATGGAAAGGGCTCGGCATTAATATTAACGGCGAGTACATCACTCACCTTCGGTTTGCCGACGATATAGTAGTCATGGCAAAGTCGATGGAAGAGCTCAGTACGATGCTCGAAGACCTCAATAGAGTTTCCCAACGGGTGGGCCTCAAAATGAACATGGACAAAACGAAGGTTATGTCGAACGCCCATGTAGTGCCCACCCCAATATCTGTGGGGAACTTCACTTTTGAAGTTGTTGACGAATACGTCTACCTAGGACAAACGGTCCGATTAGGCAGGTCCAACTTTACGAGGGAGGTCAATCGTCGTATCCAACTCGGCTGGGCAGCGTTCGGGAAACTTAAAAGCGTCTTCTCGTCCAATATTCCCCAGTCCCTCAAGTCGAAAGTTTACAACCAGTGTGTGTTACCAGTGATGACATACGGCACTGAAACGTGGTCCCTAACTATGGGCCTTATAAGGAAGCTCAAGGTCACGCAACGAGCTATGGAGAGGGCTATGCTCGGAGTCTCTCTACGAGATCGAATCAGAAATGAAGAGATACGTAGACGTACAAAAGTCACCGATATAGCACAGCGGATTAGCAAGTTGAAGTGGCAGTGGGCAGGGCACATAGCACGTAGAACTGATGGCCGATGGGGCCGAAAGGTTCTCGAGTGGAGACCACGTACCGGCAAGCGCAGCGTAGGAAGACCAGCCACGAGATGGACAGACGACCTCATACAAGTGGCGGGAAGACGCTGGATGCAAGCCGCTTCCAATCGGTCTTTTTGGAAATCCATGGGGGAGGCCTATGTCCAACAGTGGACTTCTTATGGCTGAGATGATGAAAGACTTGGTAAGTGAAAACCATATCTTGCAATACCAGAACGGAGAGAAGAAAGTGCAGCATCGACCGAAAAAAAATGAACTAGAGTTGTGCCATTATTTTGGCAGAGTGAGAGGAAAACAAGACTCCTGGGTGGCCGTATCTACTTGTAACGGCATACGAGGTGCTATTTTCGACGGTCAGACGATGATGTACATGGAACCTGCCCAAAAAGCCGAAATTAAATCTTCACACTACTTATATAACCATAAAGACCTCAATACAGAGTACAACTTCGTTACTAGAGATGGCATCAGCAATGCTACGTATTATCCTAAGTTTTTCAGCCGGTATCACAATCACAGAGATAATAACAGTCGAATTATCAGGCACAAAAGGCAGAATAACGAGTTGGTTCAAGAGCCTTATAATGCGAACAAAGAATCTCGTTATTTGGAACTAGTGCTGGTCGTTGACCACAAAGAGTATCAAGCCAATGGAGGCAACTTGCAAACTGTCCATTCGCAAATGATACAAATAGCAAACATTATGAACTCTTTATATTCTCCTCTTAACATATATATTGCTTTAGTGGGAGTAGTTGTATGGAACGAACACGACGAAATACCTTTAGATGAAAACATAGATACCATGCTCGTAAATTTCTTACACTATAGGAAACAAAAGTTAAACACTGACATACCAAACGATAATGCACAGCTGGTAACTGGACAAACATTCAGCAATGGAGTGGTCGGGAAGGCAATGACAGGTCCAATGTGCACGTTTGAATTTTCCGGCGGTGTGGCTATGAACCATTCCACAGTGACCGGTGTAGTAGCATCCACTATAGCGCATAATATCGGGCATAACTTCGGAATGTATCATGACTATTATAATTACTGTGACTGTCCAGATGAGATATGTATAATGAGTCCGACAATCTCTGCGGTAGTTCCCGTGCACTGGTCATCTTGCAGTTTGTCATCTTTGAGAAGATCCTTCGAGAGGGGAATGGACTCTTGCTTGCATAACAAACCAAAAGCTCTGTTTGAATCTCCAACTTGCGGCAATGGGTTTGTCGAGCAAGGAGAGCAATGTGACTGTGGCATCACATCTGGAGTCAATCCGTGTCACATATGCTGCCATCCTGATACATGCATGCTACGCAAGAACGCCACCTGCGGTACCGGGGCCTGCTGTGATCTCAAGATATGCCGTCTAAAACCTATGGGTGAAGTTTGTCGTGCAAAAGATCGGGAATGTGATTTGCCGGAATTCTGTTCAGGGCAGTCAGAATTCTGTCCCATTGATGTATACAAAATGGATACGACACCTTGCGGAGAAGGAGACAATAAGGCGTACTGCGTTCGTGGTAAATGTCGCTCACATACGGACCAGTGCCGGTTGTTGTGGGGCTCAACGGGAGAGTCTTCTCATCACGAGTGCTATTCGGCCAACAAAATGGGAACCAAAAACGGAAACTGTGGCTACGATAGAATAAACCAGATATACACACCTTGCCCTTCTAACGATGTCCTCTGCGGTATGCTTCAATGTCGCCACCTTAGCGAACAACTCGAATATGGAATGGAGTCAGTATCTATGCTTAGCGCTATGTTTATAAACCTCAATGGCACTACCTTACCTTGCCGTACCGCTATTATAGACCTTGGACTGAATACGGTTAACCCTGGACTAGTACCAGATGGTGCAAAGTGTGGGGATGAACAGATGTGCTTAAAACAAAAATGTGTCACTATCGAGTCAGTACGAGAGGCGATAAAGAACAGCGAGTCTTCAGTGTGTCCTTCAAATTGCTCAGGCCATGGTGTCTGCAACTCAGAAGGTCACTGCCACTGTGAGCAAGGTTTTGCTCCTCCCCTGTGCTGCGAACCTGGACCTGGTGGGTCTGTAGATTCCGGACCTGCTTCGGACTTAGTTCGTTTATCTGAACTGTCAAGTAACATAAGTAGTACATGAAGTGTGTATAAAATGTAACGTAATTTTTAATACATACTACTTTATGGACACATTAAACACTTTAGTTTCCAGTTATACTTACTCTGAAGATATTTTGAGCATTCAATGAGTAATTTTTCCCATGTAATAGGCCCTCCAGCTCTGTGGAGTTATTGCATTATTTAGTTAGTTAGTTTTTTTCTCCTATGAGGTCTACGGTATTGTACATCTTGTGCATTTCCTCAATCTAAACTTTTAAAATTGAGAAGTTAATAGACGTGCAGCAAACAAGTATTAGTCAAAGACAGAGTCAAGCAAACATACGGTCAAGTCTCAGTCATGTATTGGTAATATGATGATTAATTGACTTAGACTTTACATCAGCTTATGGCTGTCAATAAAAAAATACGTTTCACCAAATTATTTCACTTCGGTAATTTTACAAAGCGGCGTCGTGGTTTTGCCACGTTCCCGCCGAAATGTAAGTTATTCCATGAACCTGCATAAAGAAACCTACCTCTCTTCAGCAAGTACATTATGCATGAGCCGAGAGTACGATGAGCCCGTCAATGCATTAATAACAACGGCGATATCAGCCTCTCGTCTCAAACAAGAATTATTTACACCGACGTAGATAAGTAATTGCCTAAATGGAGGAAAAAGAAATATATACGAGTACTAGTAGTTCTACGAACAGTAGACCTCGCGAGAGACCTGATTTGCAAATTCGTACCTCGCAATTTTAAAAACAATGTATATTCTTAGAAAAACAAATAATAATAAAAAAAGTGGAGAAAACGTAAAATCAAGACAATTATTTTCCGCTAAAATGCATCATCAAGCACATCCACGCGCCCTCACTGTTACACGCAATCTCAAGTTGGTTGTCATATCTCGACAACCACTTGACCACGTCTGTTCATTTTTATCACAAATTTATATGGGTGGTCCCATAAAAACATTATATGAATAAAAAATAAACATATTATCTACCAAACAAAAATGATCATCAAAATTAATTAATAATTGGCTAAGTAATCGCGTCACAAATATACAAAAAATAAAAAAGACGTGTGGCACTCGGAGACTGCCGCGGTAAAGCTATTGCATAGCATTTTTTATCAACTTATGTAATTATAATTATTTATTTATGCAGTGTTCCTAACACCCCCCACTCCGACCGGCACAGCGGTGATACTTTTTAGTTTTGCCATCTATCGATGAATAGCAGAACTTTTAATGACTTTTTGAAATATCACGCTTGTCTCTTTAGTTCTGCAAATCACCTCTAGGTGGCATTGGTTGTATCGGCGTTAGTGCGTTAGGTTATTTTCGTTACGGAATTTCTGGATTCGGTCTCCACGCTCAAGGCCCGCGATAGAAGCTATGCAATAGCTTAAAAGTAGTCTAATTGAGAACCTCCTTCATTTTGGAAGTCTGTTGAAAATCTAGATACTATTTTTGGGCAACTGAATGACCTATAGAGCCTAAAAAGTACGAATACTTCGCACGTTTCTCACGATACGTTTCTTTTCACAGAACAATAACCAAGGTATGGGCACAGTGACGAAATTGGCTCTTATTTTGTACCGTTACATGAGTTTTTGTTCTAAAATTGACACTGTTTCTTTAGAATAGCTAGTATTAGGTCAAAGGTTAACTCCCCATCTCACGGTCGCGATCCAAGGGATGTATCTTAATGTAGGCTGACAGTGATTTATTAGTCCTACCTCGAAACATTGCAACAACCTTGTCTTAATAAGATATTCAAAGTTCCCTTTGCTTCTTTGCATAAAGAGTGCACAGTTTATAGCAACAAGGTGACACATAGTTTTTCATGTAGTGATTTGTTTGACAATTTGCTTAGTTACAAAACTGTTGTATTTAATGATAGCAACATTTGCTAGTAATTTTGAGTATGGTAACATTAAAGTTGTGAGGGATCTGGATGTGTATTTTCAACCAACTTTAAAAAAGGAGGATGTTCTCAATTCGTATTTTTTTATGTTTGTTACCGCGTAACTAATTCGTTAAATTGTAGGTACTGGTTATTTATTTTAAAAAAGCAATCGTCAAGCCAATCACAGGCCTTTTGACGGCTTAATAGCTCTGACACTAGGGCTGGCCACTCAGTCCATACGCGAACTTACTTACTTTTTACTAACTCGTCGTTTATCAGAAAATACTTTTTTCATTTGGAAGGATATACTTCTTCATCTAATTTTACATATTTATCAAGTATTATATTATATTCCGGTACACATTATGATTTAGTAGAGTTGTAAGTAACAGCGATTTCGCATAAGTGCTTTTTAATCGCGCGCTATGCATGGGTTGAAATAAAACATTAGATAGTGCAGTTCACTAATTTACTATCTAAATGTGAATCGGGCTTGAGGTACAACAACAGACTAGTTCAGTCTGAGTTCCGATTTTGAGATTCTTGATTCAGATACCAAATAAAAATGTGTTCAGAATTATTCCTGTTCTGTAGTTTTGTGCACAAAATAGTACATAATACAGAAGTCAATCTACATAAAAAGTGCGCTCGAGCAACGCACGAATAGACACCGCTCACGGACGCGATATCTCGGACCGACTGGGACTAGTGCGAGCGCGAATGCCAGCCACTAGCTTACTGTAAACAATTGTACATGACATTAAAATTGAAATGTTTTAGTTATTATTGGTTTATATTTCCGTTCTTCCTGTTTCATTCTCAAGAATAAATCAAATAATACGAGTGCCACTACCACGATAGTTTTTTGTGCATAAGTGCAAGTTTTACCCAAAGTTGTTGACACCCCTAGCGTGACCGCCGAGTGTAGGCATGAAAGTGAAGTAGGTACATACAATTGATTGCCTTCTGTACTATCTCTGTTTTGTGTTTTGTGTGTACTATGCTCAGAATCTTTGTTAGAGATACAGCGAAAGCGGACACTGACCAGTCTATTATACCTCCATTATTTGAAGAAAATAACCACCATTTTGCAAAGAAATGACGCATATTTCTTACAATACGATGACTCACATATGATGAGATTAGATGAAAGTGGAACTATAATTTCGTGATTTGCGAGCGTGCTTCATAGAGTATAGCTTCATGTCGAGATAGCTTGTTGATTGATGATGACTTATCATTCTGCGTTCTTTATTGTATTTAAGCCTCAGATAAGCTACCACCACAAATTTGAAAACAAAAACTGCCTTACCGAAAAAATTAAGCATTGCTTATCATAATATTTTGTCAACTTCTCGCTGACACGTAATGACGCTTGCGGAAAGAAGACAGACAATTTAAGACAATGGTTAAAGTTAAGTAACGAGTTTCGGTAAGGCCGAAAATATTTAGGTTAGGTAACATTACACGTTTTCATAAATACGAGTAAAATATTTAAACCTCAGTGACTGATTGAAAACGTACTAACCACTTAAATCGCTTGCCTAAAATATATTTACGAAATCAGTCTTGTGTTCTTTAGTATACTTCTAAATAATTGATTAATCTATGACATAATTATTTTCTTTAAGATAGTTTTGTTTATTTGTATATTTATGTTTAAAATATTGATTGACATTTTCACGTAATTGCTATTCTAGCCACAAACTAAGCAAAGCTTGTACTATGTGGAATAGATAACTGATAGAATACTTTTTTTTTTGTAAATGCATACTTATGATACATTGAAATATCTAGACATAGCACAAACGTTCATTGCTCATCACACAAATATTTGTTCTTGATAAGGATAGAATCCCAACTTACAGTTTAAATGGAAGGCACACTATCAACTGAGCTGCGAGACCAAAAAAAAAAAAGAAAAAAAAAATAATTCAAAAGAAAATAATAATTAATATTAACAATAAATAATAATTAATATTACAAATATTTATTTATTAGTTTTAGTATAATTTATGTTAGTTAATAAATAAAATTATATTTACAATATTAACAAACGTTGAGAAAATCTGTACACGTTTGAAATCGAAAGGTCCCGCTTGGTTTTAACTTTTTTGTGTTTTGTTCGATTACAAGAGAAGTCTATCGATTTATATTGTGATCGAGCAAAACATAATATCACAGAATACCTATTATTACAATCTGTTACGAGAACAAAACATAAGATAGTGACCTCAAACAATTGAAAGGAGGCTGCACTCGTGAGAAGTATGCTTCTGTTCTCAGTATGACGCATGTTAAGTTTAGACCAGTGTTAATAGTAGTCCATAATTGGCAAGGCTATGGACGGTTAATAGATCGTTGTTTTAAACTTAACTGTTATGAGAAAAACCTTCATCTACAAAGTGTCAAGGATTTTCATTTCATCATCATTTCCTTGCCCTTATCCCACTAGGTGGGGTTGGCACAGCCTGTTTCCTTTCGCCACTTCACTCTATCAGCCGTCATTTCTACATTCACAGGGGTGTGGTACACACATATCCTGTTTCACACAGTCATCCACACTTTTTAGGTCGTCCTCTTCCAGTCCTACCGCTTACCATGATATTTAGGGCCCTCTTGCATACATGGCTATCCTCCCTTCTCATAACATGTCCATACCAAGATAGCCTTCCACTCCTTAACTTCTCGGTCACTGGTGCTACTTTCATACTTCCTCTAATATACTTATTCCTAGGGATTTTCATTCCATATAGTATATATATTAATATAGCTCATTCATATGGTGTAAATTAACCTGTGAATATAGGTATATATTCACAGGTAAGATATAGGTAATTAGAAAACTAAATAAGCCCGAGATAACGAAAACGGCCCAACCAATTTTGGTGAAACATAGCCAAGAAGATTCTAGATCGAATTATCTTTCAAAGAAAATAAACTGAATTGAAATCGGTCTGTTTGGAAGCTACAATGCCACAGACAAACAAGATACACACGCCAAACTTATAATACCCCTCTTTATGAATCGTAATTTAAAAAATAGTACATTTTAATCCTACTAGTAAATTTGCAACAATAACCTGCATTTTTATTTATTTAATAGTATATATTATATCTAGTAAATAAATTAGATACACGTAGTATAACTTGTATTAATATTATGCATTAAAATAAAATTGCTCATTTATCATATTTGTGATATTTTATCGAGTCATAGTCGTTTTCACAAATGCAAGATCAACATAAAATCGAGAAATCTGTAATAAAACGTCTAAATAAAATTGCCGCATCAGAAAAAATACTCGACATCGTAAAGAGAGTTCATAAACCCCGAGAGAGTGAACAAAAGAGAGTGAATCTTGACCTTCAAAACTAGACTGACATAGTGGTCCGAATCCCAGCTCATCGCGTGGCCGCGCAGTGGATTGTCTATTGTGCTACTACTAGCGATTAGGAAGTTTACTTTTACTTGGTCGCGTTCCATGATGCACGCGACCGCTTTCAACCGCAAACTTTCAGTGGTATCTGCTGCGTTACACACCCATGGCCAGTGATCTAACTTGGCTTTTATAGCCTGTGTCATTTAATTGACTTATCAACCGACTTTAACAAAACCTAATAGTCACACAACAAAGTCAAATATTTCAACACCTCATAAACATGATTTTCTCTAATTAATTGAAAGAAAAGGTATAAGGGGTTGTAAAAATGTAGCAGTATTATAGAAACCTATACTATCTCTGATATAATTCGCGGTCCATCCTGCCAAACTTCCCGGAACGAAGAAAGATGCTGTTCTAGAAATCTTAAAAAACATTATTAATATTTGAAGGCTCGAAAATAGAAAACGTTTCGAGAATCAAAACACTGTCCAGTACAGCTAATGTTATATCTAGAAGTAAAATAACTATAACTCCTTGGCTATAAGAGTTCAATAACATTATAACTAAAGTTCTAAATCTTTATTTTAATAATACATGAGTCTATTATTTATATACATTCTGATTGATTTAAGTTACAATTCATAGTATACAACACAGTCGTTCTATAGTTGCTTAGTCTACAGTGTTTCAGTAAAATACTTGTGTGATATTAAAATTTAACAATCATTCATCATGTTTCATTGATTGATTATTTTTGTGAAATATTCAAACCTGTTTTGTCTTCAAAGTCAAAACGTTTTTGAATATTTATGTTAGTTTGTTTCTCAAAAATATAATTATTTTATTTATACAATAAAAAATGCAACCTTTAGTGAAAGAGAAATCTGCAATAATACTAATTTTCCTACAAGACGACAAAATAACTTAATTTGTGTGAAACCACACTACTGCATATTCGTTTTGCATCTCGCGCACAGCAATATTGTTTCAATGCTAAAGCGGCAGTGGAATCCGTGGACAAAACGAAAAGTAAAAGTGCCCGAGCGATGTTACGACTCACCGGCATAGATTCTAGTAGCCCACATGAAATTAAATATTAATGAACTACATCACCGTTCTAGATGTGACTTTATTGCGAAAAACAGTTTTTGGAAACAAGTTTTTGAAATAAAGTTGGGGAGTTGAGTTTTTGGATTACGAAATCGGTGGTAATCAAAATGAAAATGAAGTCTCTTCTTCAACGATTGCGGAAGAAAGATGTTATTCTCATAGATTTCAAAATACGATGTGGAAATAAGGGTGGTGAATGACCGGTGTTTTTTTAGGTGCAATACGCCATGAAGTAGTGGCTGATTGTCTGTAAATTAAAAGTTATTACCCGATTACGATAAAACTAAAAGGAAGGATTATGACTTTAGCCCTCTATGTATATTTATATCGTACCATGTCCCAGCGTAGCATCTAAAATACGTATCAGTATATTATATCTTCAATAAACGAGGTATCAGCCAATACCTTACATTATGAGCCCGGTGATGTCACTGGAAATATAATATTATTCTAATGTTATTACTAATCTACATGGGCATATATCAAATATATATAATTTACGAGCATATATAAACTTATGCATGTTAAGATAACTTGGCAACATTTTTTTTGTGAATAGATACAGATCATAAAGATGATATTGGGTTATATGTTTTAGATTTTCAACGTATAACTTGGTAGTCTATGGCTTACCAGTCGCGTGTCACACATTTGTGTCAAACTTGTTCGCGTCTAACAAAGGATGCCAATTCTGATTATCGCTACAATGCTCCTTTCTGATTAATAATATTTACATATCGTATGACATCGCATAGTAAGCGAAATGGAAATAATCTAGGATTGATAAAACTCGGCATTAGTCTTACATATGGCTAGACACCGCCTTAATTTTATTTGTTCTATCACTATCCATGGAATTTTAATATCAAATAATTTTTTTTTTATTTTTTTTTTTCTATTGTTCAAATGTTAAATATTTATCACTCTCTCTGGTAATAATTTTCAATATTTGTATTCTTCGCATACTACTTTTTTTTGTATTGGTAAACTTCGTGCTTGAACTCCAAGACACAAGCCTAGTGCTTAGTTTGGTGTTCCTAGACTAATTTGTTACATGCCTTACATTGAAATTTTGTTTGTATTGAGTGTTAATTTGTTAAGGTTAGATCCGTAAAATTATTTGTAAGACTTTACCTGAAATATATTTATCTTTATCTTCTTTAATCTTATTTTTATTTATTTATTCACGAAACTTGCAGCTATCATTACATCAAAATGTTTTAGACATTTTAACCGAATTCAACAAAGGAGGAAGTTATTGTTTTTAATTTCATTATGTACCTACTCGTGCTATTCTTTCTCCCTTATGGGAGACCAAACAAACTAACTTTTCTTTAAGAGGTCGTTTGTTTATGCTTATAACGAAAATATAAATTGATGTTTTCCGTTCAAAAGGAGCATGTGAAAAGGCTTACGACGCCTTCCGTGTTTATATTCTGTCATGTTTCATTTCAGAGGATTATAAGTATTTGACTTTCAATATTTACTTCTTAATTTACTTTACGTCTTTTATTTGTAAAACGTTTTACATTTAATATCTAAACAATTGATTTCAATCAGTCCACTCTCGAATAAATTAATCATATAATGAACCAAAATTGATAAAAATATTATGAGACCCCTGAAAACTAGTATTGAAACCAACGCAAAAAGAATTTTCAAAACCAGCCCGCAATTGACGGAAAAATCGATGATCATACATAAAAAAAACAGTTGAACATCATAAACTCCTTCTTTTTTTTTTAAGTCAGTTACAGGATTTTAATGACTATCAGCTAACAGATAATGTAACTAAAGCTGGTCCTGAAGGTATGAAAAACGGTTTTGTGAAGTTCCATGAAGAAATGGAATCGGGATCGCGGCTGAAACCGCTGTATGGGATGAGATTAATTCAAATTTATTTGTTCGTTTATTATTGACCGAGCGAACGAAGCGTCTCTGTATCAACTGGCCAAATTTTCTTTCGTCTGTCAGTTTGTTTGTGAGTTTGTGATTTGTTTGTATGTTCGTACTCGCGTATAGGCCGTAATTTTGAACCAATTTTGATGAAACTTGGTGTATAGATTCTATGGGTTATTTTTTTTTGTTGTCGGCAATTTTTGATAAGAGGGGTGATTCCCATAAAAAGGGGAGAACTTTATTGCGGCGTTAATTACCAACCGATTTTAATGATATTTGGTAGGTAGGTAAAGTACACAATTATTACGACTTGTGGTAAAAATGAACAGAATTGGTCAAGTGGTTGTCGAGATATGACAACCAACTTGAGATTGCGTGTTACAGTTGAGGGCGCGTGGATGTGCTTGATGCATTTTAGCGCTGAATAATTTTCTTGATTTTACGTTTGCTCCATGTATAAAATTATTATTTGTTTTTATAAGAATATTTTTTTAACTATGGGTATCTAAACATATCCTATTTTTGTATTAATTGTGTATTAAAATTATATTGATCTTTCAAAGTGCTTAAACTTATAGAAAAAAAAATTGACCGTGAAATAACGTCTGTAAAATCACTTACAATTGCGAAATCGGCCAAAATTTTGTATACAGACTCCTAAGTCAATTTTGTGTAGGTATTATGTACAGATGATCCAAGGTGAGCTGCAAATTTAAAGCTCTCTCGCGAGGTCTACTGTTCGTAGAACTACTAGTTGATTAATATTGTCGATAATGCTATCTATTTCTATATGTCGATAACTGATAATCGTTTGTTAGTTTTAATTGATAATCATTATCATTTCGCTCACAATAAGTCCTCGGCTGGACATAGGCATCCCCCATGGATCTCCTATAATACCACTTTTCTAACTGGTATTGCATTGCGTCTTGCATCAAGTTAAGTGACTTCCTGCTTCTTGTATGTCGTTACCCATTGTGAACAATTTATATAATTCTTAAAAAAATAAAATTGGTTGCCTGTAAGTCTGTTTACGGACGATAGCTTAACGTGACAACATACGTCCGCGCGCGAGTTCCGAGGAATGATAATTGAAGCGACGGTCGGTCGGTCGGGCGCGGCGCACACCCGCCCGCTTCCTCAGCCACCGCGCGCGATTGTAACGGGACAAGGCGCGTAACGTAACGGAACAATGAGTCATACTTGTTCGTGCATGCAGTCGGCGTTCATCGATTTATTAGACGTTGTCACGTCAAAATTAGCAGAAGTGGTCCCATAAAAAAATTTCGTAAATTTGATTAGTATCCAGTTCTTGATGAATATTTTTTTCAGACCCCCGCTGTCCTAATTTCACTTTATAAGTTTTTTAAACTAAAATTTGTATTGATACATGTCGTACTTAATTTTGCCAACAAAGACAAAACTACAGTCTAAACTACAAATAACATCTTTACTATCTCCATCACAAACAAGGTTGCCTGGAAGAGGTCGCTTTTAGCAATAAGGCCGCCTGTTGCTTTCGCTAGCCTGTACGCTCTCTCTTGTTAATTAGTGTTTTAGTATAGTGGCGTAAACAATAAAGAGTTTATCTATACATTTAATTATACCAAAATTATACATTCAAAAGTCATTTAAATTGCAATATTAGTATTTAACGACAAATGAAAACTTGATTTCAAATTAAGGCTGCATATGTAATTTGAATATATCGCGTACCTAAGGTATAGCGGCAGCGAATCACCATTGCTGGCTGCTTTGGTTTGTATGCGTGATGTATTTTTATGTGTGAGTGTCGTACGTTTGCTTCGTCCCGCACACATACAAACGCAACTAGCATGTACGCGTATACTATACAAAAAGGCTAGCCAGCGTTTGTGTATTGCATTATGTATATTACGACAGATAGGTCAACTTGAGTTCGTTCACCTGAATAGTTAAGAGAAGATTTATAGACTAGGCCTAAGAAGCATCAATTAAAATATATTATGTTAATTAAATGATACTTACATAATCCGTTGGTTTCGTTTGTGGCGTCTTTTTAAATCGGTTTTAGATGAAATGTTCTCAGGTCAAGCTTTCTAGGCCGAAATGGTATGCTTATAAGTAAACCGTACGTTACATATTTGTAGAGTTTTGGATTTTCTTTTGTTGTACGGCCCTCTAAATAGTAGAAAAGTAAATTCGGTTAAGTGGGCCTATATATAGTAGATAGGTAAATATATAGCCTGTTTAGGTTATATCTAGTTTTTTTTATCAGCCCTGTTTGTACAAACTGTCCCACTGCTGGGCGCGGGCCGTCTTCTCATTGTGAGAAGGGTAAGGCCATAGTCTACCACGCTGGCCAAGTGCGGGTTGGCAGACTTCACACATCTTCAAGGCCATTGAGAACTCTCAGAGATGTAGGCTTCCTTTCCAATCAACAATACACACATAACTTTAGGGTTCCGTAGTCAATTATTTATTAAATATCATTAGCACTTTCATTGCAATAATGAAATTCTGTAGCCATTTTTGTTGCATTAGAGTTTATTAGTCAATTCATTAAATTATATTATTTGTTTTACCCTCAAATTCCAGAAAATTTGACCGCTATATCACTTTATTGTTCAATCAATTAAATGTACAACGAAACCAACAGTGTGAGCGTAAAATTTATTGTTCAGTGAAGCTTATTCCAATGTCGGCTAATGAACGTACACATTTTTTTTACAATTCAATTTGCAACGTTTGACTACAATCTCAGGTGGTGATTATGCGATCGAAGATGTAGCACGCTTGTCTAGGAGATCCTACTTTAATTATTTTAACAACCCTAAGGTAGGTTAGTTCTGTTAACCCGTTACTGTTGTATTGCTCTTGGTTTTAGCGTACCATTTTTTCACGTGCTTTCCTCTTTTAATTTTTTCTATAGTTGTATTTTATCTGATATGTTTACGTAACCATTGGCTAATTTCCTTTCTTTTGTTACAGCGATAGTCGTCTGCGCGCGCGCAACAGAAGTCCCGGAAAAGGAAACGGCCGCCGCAGCACACAGCCCAGACAAGCGGCAAGCACAAGAAGGCTCGTACGCATTGCAGTATAGACAAGCGAGGAAGCAAGTAAGTCGCACTGTTTTACCCGACTGCGCAGGAAGGAGTAAAATATTCTTATTTGGCTCCAAAAAATGAGCAGATTTTCAATTCGGTTGTCTTTTTTACGTTTGCTACTTCATAGCTCAATCATTTATAAATAAACCGATTTAGATTTTTTTAATTGAACTTAATTTGGATTTTTGAAATATAATTTCATTCGGTTCAGTATTTGGAGTCAGTCGGTTACTTCAGTTTTTTAACTACACACACATTCATAAACACACATTAATGTGTTTTTTACGACATATTCGGCTGTAACTTTTTTACGAAAACTGTGAAATTTTATTAATCTTTCTGCAGCAAGAGACTATGGATCTGCGTATATGGTTTTAATTTCAACACGATACCTTTACGCGTTTCCGAGATAAAGGTCTTGACACCCGGACAGACGGACAACAAAGTGATCCTATATGGGTTCCGTTTTTTTTCTATTGAGGTACGGAACCCTAAAAAATACTTATATATACCGTAAAAAAGGAACTCTCCAAAAAGCCTGCGATTAGCGGTTCAAGTTGTACGATGTCTGTTATTCAGTCATTCAAATATACAGGACCAAGCTTTCTATTTACGCTAGACAAATTTTCAATTCTACACGTTACGGTAAAAACGAATTCAAAATTAACACACTTCTTACTCAGTTACGAATCCAAAACTACTGAATTTATTTAACATTTGTTAAGTTCACCTGTTTCTTAGATCTTCATAACATTGCTATGACATCGTTAGTTGATATTTACTTCCTTAGTTTTTTTAACGTTTTTTTTGCTTGATGTTGGCATTATGCTTGCACATTTGCTTTTTTAACTTTGGCTATACAACTAGCGACCTGTCACTGATACCTTCCGGTTGCTGCCCTACTTGGAAACGGAAATTACGAAACGTACATTTTCTTTTTAGCCAGCACGTGACATAATGGTAATTGTATCAACCTCAACATCTTTCTTTTTTTGGGGTTGGTAATTGAAAGAGTGACTTTCATTTGCGTGGAATCGAATTGTTTTTTACCGACTTCAAAAAGAAGGGGGTTAACAATTCGGCTGTTTTTTTCAACTTTGTTACCGCATAACTCCATTATGTGTGAAGCAATTTGATAAAACTATTTTAGTTTCAAAATAACACATTTCAAAATTACTTTCAGTTTGATCCATAGAAAATCAACAACATCAACATCGGTTCAGTAGTTTGATTTTTAAAACAAAATTACACATTTTGAAGTCGATTTTTCAGTTTTTTAAACTATAATTTTACTTAACGTATTAAATTCTATACCAATTTTAATTACCTACAACTACTACAATTATAAGTTTTTTTAAATGTCTTTTAAATATTCCAGTATGGCTATAATATAGTTTACTGTATTTTGTCAATTAAAAATAAATTATTGTTTAAATAGAATTTCAAAATACTTTAAATTTAAAAAAAAAACCTACAAGTTCTTTATTATTTATATATCTTCGAGAATTTTACCTAATAGAAAATTGTAGGTAATTATTAAAATCATTAGAAACAAATTTTACCAATTTTTTATTTATTCCACATATTATCCGATTTATTTTATTTCATTATATTGTTCAACTTATTGTACACTATTTAACACTTTTTATTACATTGACCCCTTTTAGAGACATACACACACACCTGATTTAATAAACCTAAACTACCTTTAAATAAACCTACCTTTAATATATCTGACCTGATTTGATATTGGGTTAAAATGAGCAGTTGCCTGAAGTTGCTTGCTTTTCAAAAAATAAAATCAAAATATCGGGTTATTAAAAGTATAGAATAACATAACTACGAGTAGTACTCAGACATTAAGTAATTTATATACTATGTTAAAGGTTTGTGCTGAATTATTGAATAACAAACAATGTACAATTGAACCCTTAGTAACCGATACTGGGTAATACAGTATAAAAATAATTATTTCTAATTTTGTGTTTATGTATAAATCTATTAATAATTCAAAATTTTCACCTTTAGGTAACTGCTCTATAGCAATTACTCAATAACGTCCCATGACAAAATAGTAATAATAAATCCCTTTGTTGATAGTAGAATGATAGTCTTGTTACTGGCCCTTTCACTGTGCCCTAGATTTCGTCACGAGCTAGCCAGACTCTAGGTTAGGTAGGTAAATTCGTGTACCAAATGTAGTTTAAGAGCCATTGGCAGATATATCTACTATTTATACTATGCACAATTTATATTCGGATTTGATATAAATCATTCAAAATTCAAAATAAACAAGAAAAAATAAGAAAAATTTATTTTATAAAAAACCCAAAAAAACTAAAACAAATATATTTATATATTTCTACTGTTATAGTGATATATATAAAAAAAAAAAAAAAAAAAAAAAAAAAATAGTCCTCTGGTAGTAGGAAAAGTGTCCAGAATGCTGGCAGCATTGCTAAGCTGGATGGCAATGCTTACTTTTTGAGCAAAGTAGGAGCCAGCCAACACATTTAATATAATAATTATGCCATGCAATTTCTGGATTTGGATAAATCTCGTTCTAACATCCGACTCAAAAAGAGGGATGTTATAAATTTGGCATACCTAATTGAGTATTTTCGTGTCTGTCTGTAGCAATGCGGATTTTAAACGGATGGACCAATTTTGATCTAGTTTTTTTTTTGTTTGAAATAATTGATCATAAATTTTATGTCGGGGGGTTTTTAAGTTTTCAGAACTTTTTATAATATGTCTGACTACTGGGTGATCTAATAAGTCTCTTCTCAATGCAAAAAAACTTGCTTATATGTGAATGGTCTCATACCAACCCTCATACCCTATGAATACGATAAACCCATTTTGGTGATAAGAAAAATTTTATATCTTAAGTATAAAAATTTGCGCCAGCGCTCATAATTGCGCTCTAACTTTTCGAAATCGGAATCTTCGGGCTAGTAAACTGTATTCAAACCATTCAAACTGTATAATTTAAATTAAACTTACACTCACAAAGTTCTGCTATAATTGTGACCACAATTCCTATTTTACCGACTTCAAAAATAAAGAGGTTAACAATTGACCTGTTTTTTTTAAAATGATTTTTACCGCATATCACCTTCATTTATAATCCGAATTGAAAAAAATCCTGTAGAAATTTCATCAAAATCGGTTAAGTGGCTTGATTTTAAAATAAAATTGTACATTTTGAAATCGGTTCTTCAGTATTTTAAACTTTAAAATTAAATTAGATTCCATGATAAGACAAGCCAGTAGTACTTAAACTATTAAATAATGCAGAATATATGGATGCAATCCCTAAGCATATAATATAAATTGCCCATCGCGACCGAGAGGACATTGAAAGGGAAATGTGGCTATCCTTGAAATAAAAAGGACCTTTACATTCACAGATTACGAAATACAGACACTTAATACTCATATTATCATATGTAGATACCTATCTTACTTAAATCTGTGAATTTAGAGGCTAAATGCGTTTTGCGTTAAGACCTAATTATAGCTTAAAAATGAAAAAAAAAAAAGTAGACAAAGAGACATATTTTCATATTATCAGACCAGATTTAAAAAAACCAACGATCTGAAACTAATACCTAATGAAGTTTTTTTTTATATGAAAACCCCTGAAGTACATATCCTCTATGTAGAAAAAAAGATACGAAAATCGTTACTCAATTTTGAACAATGCTCTTGATCGTGCTCGTGCACAAGTTTTTTTTTAGTGTGGCACATTTTATGTATTATTTGGCATTTATAACGTAAGTACACAGGCTCAATCTAAATATTTTTCTTTTCCTTTAAAATAAGTAAATTTGAAACTTGCAAATTGTTCAGCGCAGGCAGGTCGAAACTTGGCTCCGGGTGGCATTATTGTAGGTGAAGTTTCCAACTTGTGCGGTTGAACCGAAGTTTGACTTGCTTTCGAAGTAGAGGTTGAAAAACAAAACAAACTAATAAACAATTTTACATTTTTAAATAGGTGTTGGCTTGGCAGAAGGTTTTCATATTGAATATTGTATTTGTAGGTACATATTTGTGATACTCCACATGATTTCATCTCAATGATTCTACCGATAGTATTAGGCTAGTTAGAAATAAGAATCAGTAACTTGTATATTGTAAATCACTTAAAGTACTGCGCTAACAACGTTACAAATATGCCATGAGAAAATTTACTTTTGGACGCCCACTTAGTTCCACATTTTGCATAGAAGAAATTGCATTCAAGTTGAAGTTCGAATAAAATATGTCTACTAAGTTAGTTTTATTTTATTTTAGCGTAGATTATGTACAATCAGCAATATTACGAAAAAGAAACAAAATAAATGGCATCAAAATAAATCTGTTCATTGTAAATAGACTCTAATATACTTTATCAATCCCCTGGGGGACCTAAGAGGAATAGTGAGTGTTATACAATCCCCTGGGGGACCTAAGAGGAATAGTAAGTGTTGTACAATCCCCTACGGATCTAAGTGGAATAGTCAGTGTTGTACAATCATACCCTGGAGGATCTAAGTGGTATAGTCAGTGTTGTACAATCATCCCCTGGAGGATCTAAGTGGAAAAGTCAGTGTTGTACAATCATCCCCTGGAGGATCTAAGTGGAAGCTGCGCCCCCCGGTGTCACTCGGGTAGTGATGAAAAACGCTGCTGATGATGATAAAATATAGCCCATGTCCTACTGCAGGTCCTGAATATTCTTTGTGCCAAACTTTCAACTAATATTAGTTCAGCCGTTTAGCAGTGAAGAGGTAACAAACAGACAGAGAGGCAGACAACAGACAGAGTTACTTTCTCTTTTATAATATTATAGTTAGAATAGAAACATGCAAACAATATACATACACACATTTACACAATACCGAAAAATATTACCAATATGTGTTTTAGTAGTCTTAAAAAATAAGCTTACTGTAATTATCAATCTAAGTTCACTTGAAATTTCTTGCAAAATGGTAGATAAATAAAATACGAGTAATGGTAGAGGTAAAGCTACCGACATCTGTGAATTGCAAATTAATGGCTTGTGGCAACCCGCAGAAACGGATTTCCAGGGTAAAAGCTAAACATTTTCTCTGCGACATTATTTGTTAATCATTGTTAAAATAAAACTATTTGGTGGTTTCTTAGGTTTTCGCGACTATTATTCGCTGAAAATTAGTCCTTTTGTAGTCTCACCTGTGATCATGGACGCTGCAGTGTTCGAAATGGTTCGAAATAACGTAAAAATAACGTAATGGTTCAGGTCATGAAATAACGTAAAATATACGCGTAAAATTCGTTAAAAGTTGTTAATTTCTAAACTATTTAGTGTTGAATTTATTAATAATATTCCTTCTTAATAGAAGGAATATTAACTATAGACTATATAGATAAATGTAAATAATTCTATAGTTATCTATATAATCTATAGTTTAAAAAGTTAATTACAATCTAATACTTATATTTATACTATACAGTATTTTACATATGTTTTAATACGATTAACTAAGACTGTGTGTGACCATCAACTTACTTGTTGGTAAGCGACGAGTTGGTCAAAGTCGAAACACGGACATTTAGAAAATGCTTATACACTGTGACCATAAAAAGACCCAAAATGTATCTCTCAGGTTACAAAAAGTTGGTAAAAATCGTTCAGATTTGTTGGATACGTCTATTTGCTTGCATCTTATGTTTTATCCAATAAAGATGTGTTTCCAAACATCTGCGCCAAAAAGAGGAAATTGAATGATCTATAAATAAATTCCAATATTTATTCGGGGTTTGAGAATTTTCCAACATAAAATACGAGAAAATTTGAATAGGAATAATACCCCATTAACATGGGGTAGCTGTGTAAGTACCTACCTACCAATATTCATTTTTTTAAAGAACATTTTAACATCAAAAAGGCATGTCTATTAATTTACCTATATATTAACCGTTTAAAAACCTATGTTATAATAACTTTTTATAGGAAAAATTATTTAGTATTCCATAAAACGTCGCGGAATTCATATAAATTTGTCATACCTATATATATAATATTTGTCTGTCTATCATAAACTTATTGATCAGAAAATATTAACACTACATAAACGAAATTAAGCTAAAATTGCTCGATACAATTAAGTTCATTGCCGGAGACAGTTGCTGATAAGGCAAGCCGAGGACAACGTTTTTCCGCTCCGATCCTCTATGAACAAATGCCATTATCCCACTAGGTGGGGTCGGCACAGCATGTTTCCTTTTGCCACTTCACTCTATCAACCGTCATCTCTACATTCACACCCCTTACACACATATAATCTTTCACATAGTTCTTAGGTCATTTTCATGTTCATACGTTATTTTTTTAAGTCGCCCTCTGCCGGCCCTACGGTTTACCATCATGGTTAGGGCCCACATGCATACATGGTTATCTTCTCTTCTCACAACATGTCCGTACCAGGATAGCTTTGTACTCCTCACTAGCGCTACTTTCTTACTTCCTCTAACATACTCATTCCTAATCTTATCTAATTTTGTTACTCCATACATCTATCTCAACATTTGCATCTCCTCTGCATGCAATTTCCTTTTATTCTCCTTTCTGGTGGCCCAGCACTCTGATCCCTACAATAAGACAGGTCTTATGATCGTCTTATACATTTTTCCCTTTAGCTGTGAATAAATGTGTATATGTGCAAATATAGCCTCCGATGTTTGAATCTATTTGTAAGTATTGTACAGTAGTAATAAAGTATCATATATTTACTTCATCTCTGCCGATTGTTTTCTTACTCTCACCGTTATGTCTCAATTCATCCAAATATGACCGTTTTAATGAGTTACAGCATGTTTATTATGCGTCAGTTACCCCAGCTCTCTAATTCTTATTTAATAGTGCTTACGACACGGTGCCCATAATGACGGTATCGTTGCATGGCTCTTGCAAGGTGCAACACCTAATAGCATGTCGTCCGCTCGGAATTCTGTTGTTTTGCAATTACGTCAAACACAGTAACTACTATTGTAAGCGTAAAACAAAATGAAAGTCTACAATTTTACTGAAAACCTTAAAAAATTAAAACTAAGATTTCACAAATGGTTACAGAAAAGAAAATGTGCTACCACATCGACAGTTTTGTTGTTTGTAATACGTTATTTTCTCTCTGCTATGCATTCTCTAAATTTAGGATTATTTATTTTGTTAATTTATTTGCATATCAATTTTAAAATCTGTATCGTAGTAAGATTCTGACAGCTACACAGCTTGTTAGAAACTTATCGTATATATTCCTATAAATGGCAATGATGAACAATAATAAATAAATATATATTTAATGTACACCAAAAATTACAATTCAAGGACACACGTTTAGACAAGTTTTAACTTATAATATAAGTATAAAGAGGAACACTAAACTAAACAGTAAACGAAAATCTCGGTGGTACAAAGGCGGCCTTTTCGCCTTGAGCGATTTCTTCCAGGCAACCTTTTGATAGAAGGGAAAACTATATGTGTTGAACCTCATAATATGTGTGCTGTCGGGGTACATTATTAAATAAGCAGTAATCAATGTTATTCATACATCCTCCATAATATTTCAGATATTTTTAACTTTTTATACTATTATTATCTCATTTATTTATTTACAATCTTAATTCTAAATTTTTTTACAACACAAATATTAACTTATAAAAAATAAACATAAATATTGTAAAAAACTTAAAACTAGGGTGCCTATTATTATTATTATTACACTAGCTACTCCTTGCAACTTTACGCAAGAAAAACGACGATGATGAAATAATATAGCCCTATGTCCAGCTCCAGATTTTCAGCTATCTCTGTTTAGATATTGGATCGTGAAAGGGTAACAAACAGACAGATGGACAGAGAGACAGAGTTACTTTTGCTTTTATATATATTTATTGATTTAGAATTTTCTTATATAAATGCTAATAAATAGCAATAATACTAATGCTAAACATCGTCATCATGATCTCAGCCATAAAAGTCCACTGACGGCGAGGCCTATGTCCATCATAGGTCTTCCCCATGGACTACCAAAAGTCCCGATTGGAAGCGGCTTGCACTCAGCGCCTACCTTGAATGCTAATAATACTAGTAGGTTATTAATTTATTATAGTAAGTTATTGCTTTTAAATCCGAAAATTTGAGAAAGATTGGGAGGTGCTTGCCGGGGACCGACAGAAATGGAAGGCATTGGGGGAGACCTTTACCCAGCAGTGGGACAGAACAGATTAATAAAAAAAATACTTTTGCTTTAAAATGCTTTTGCGTGAGATAAAAAAAATGCCAGTCTTGTTACAGTGGTCGTCCAATTTTCCAATTGTGTGATTATTTTGTAAGAGATCTGGTTGAAGTCGGTTGTTTCAGTTTTAATCTAATTGATTTCAGGAACAAATACATACACACATACCGGTAAAAAAATAACCCTTCGTTTTGCTTCACCGTAGTTGGGTAAAATTGTTACGATGTTGCTGTTTTCGTTTGTAAAGTTTTATCTAGAATTATTTCTAGCAGAAGAATCCATAGTATTACTAATATTAATCAATATTTTTTAATAAATCTTCGAGATATTTTTTTTCTTATATATATATATTCAAGGACAATGAAATTCCACGTTCCAGCGCCAAATAAAATGATATTCTCAGAATAAAGTACTGGTATTTGCTGTACCAGTACCTTATTCTGAAAATAGGAAAGAAAAATATGTCTTACCTATATTGAATGATCGTTATTTCTTTTCGTGCACATGAGCGAGCAGTTTCAAAAAGAAAATATTGTACGTTTACTTTGTATTGATAACTGTACGAGAAGTTGCCCAAATTATATCCCTTCTTAAATATAGGTAGGTTCTGTACGAAGCGAACTTTCAAAATTCGCTGTGACTTCACAGAGCGCCGTTAAAGTACCTATCGGCCATCTTTGGTGCATTGCAGCGTTCTCCACGCGAAAGGATTGAAGCATAGACTTCTATAGATAACCCAAGTGTATGTAGCTAGCGTGTCAACAAGTACGATAAAAAATCGCAGTTGACGACCAAGATTTATTTAATTTCTGGTGATATATACTTCCGATTCGATATTTTGTCAACTAGTTACTATCGTACAAGCGCGCGGATGCATTGGGTTGAATAAATTTCGCGCGGATGGAACATTCCATCACAAAATCATTTATGTGACGTCACAGTCGGTACCAAAAATGTGGCACGCTAGGTTTTCATATAAATGAAGTCGCATGCTCCATCTACTCTATGTCTGAGGATTGAAGGGATTGAAACTTCACTATTTTGAGGGTTCTAAGCATAGAGTGAACTCTCGTGCAGATCCCATTGCGTGGTACTTTAACGGGCCTCTTCACGGGGCACGGCTATCTCTCTCGCACTAGCGTAATGTTTAAGTACATAAAATTGGTGAAGATATGATAAATTAATGTATTATTTGATTATATATAAGATAGCTCTACGGTTGACCACTAACTCGTCTGATATTATATAAGCTACGGTGTGGCCGAGGATGGAGCTCGTCGATCTAGAAGATATCTATTCACTCTAGCCTTGAAAATTCCAAGATTTTTGTGCGAGAGAGCCGCCAAATACTAGCTAGCCTCAAAATACCCCGTCGAAATCCAATCCATCTATATCTGCATTCGATTTTTTTTTTAGAAACGCGCTACCTTTATGTAGGTGCCATCAACATTTCGGCATCTTTTATTCAATGTTTTAAGTACAGGTCAAAACATTGAGTTAACCAGTTCCAGTCATATTGTTTCTTTGTAGACTTGTCAAAAGTAATGAGTTAGGGCCTAGAGGGATCCGTGACAGGGGACTTAATAGGTTAGCAGACTCGTACATTGTGTCATTTGATTAATGATAAGAGAGACTTGATGGCAACACTGTCCAGTACACGTAGTTATTAAGAGTCTGTAGTTCGACCATCGTCTGTCTCGCTCGCGCATACATATATATATTTTTGAAGATATAAATGAACAAATTAAATAAATAAATAAATCATCATAATCATAATCTACCATTGTCCACTCACCGCTGAGAATAGGTCCAGAAGTGGCTTGCATCCAGCGGAGTTAAAGAGTTACCGAAGAAAATCTTTTTTCAAAACATTTTTCCTACCCAAATAAACAAAATGTATTATTTTTCTAATGTCCCCCACTCAGTAAATTTATACGTTTAAAAATGTTGTGATGCACGAAAGAGTGCGCGCTTTGAGTCCAACAATAAACGTTTAATTCGATACAAGTTTTTTTTTTGTAAAGTACAGCACAGAAAAAAAAACCAACGCAAAATATCAAAAGATAAAAACCGCCACATTCAGTGCCTGTCTATATTTTAGAAAACTCCCAAAATTGAACCCTCAAAACATCCGCCGGATTTTCCCTCAATATGAATTTCGTCGTAAGCAAAGAAAGCTTCCTTATTACATTCTGATATTTCCAATATTTCTGTACTGACAAGCGAACGATCAGCGCAAACTTGAGCGTTTCAAGAAAAACCATTCACTAAAGGTGGTTGCCAATATGGTATATTCAATTCAATTCAATTCAATTTATTTCGGACCATAGATTATTTAAATAACACTTGGTAACGTCAATTACAATATAGTTTTTTACAATAATAATGATTACAATTCAATAACATTGCGGCTGTAAAAAATGGCCTTGTCAATTACCTAGGCGCAGCTGTAAAGGGGCTTTGTCAAAAAGTCAATAAATAATTATTTATACAGTCAGTATACACGAAATTTCAAATCATCAGGTATATAATTTAGATTTCAAAACAGATTGTTTCCATTGTTTTTTGTCTTCTACAAATGCATTTTCGGTGTAATATGCTTTACTCAATAAATAGTTTTTTATGGCATTTTTAAATTGCATTTCATTGAGACCTACCAACTGTTCAGGAATAACATTATAAAAGCGAACACAATTACCAATAAAGGAAGTATATGGTGGTTGGTTGGTGGTGGTGGTGGTGGTATGACGCATGGATTAAACTAATCTTTTCACTAACCATTTAATGTACATAGATACATAGACATATAGATAGATAACTCTTTATTAAAAGATCACAGTATACACGGAAAAAGATACATAGAAAATAAGATTATGGCTAGGCTTTTAATTGGCGGCCTTGTCGCTTAGAGCGATCTCTTTCAGGCACCCGTGCACGGATTGGAAAGACGACACAGATATGGACGGCCTTTGAAAACTTAACTAAAACTAGTATACAGTACAACAGATTACAATAGGTACCTATATAAGTTATAGGAAATAAAATATCTCTTAAATATCTACAATTTGCTTATAATATATATAGTATATATATAATATATACAAACCGTGTAAAAGAATAACACCAACTGTTATTCATATAGTGTGCTTTTATACGGTTTTTAAAAACATTTAAGGAGGGAAGCACTCTTAATCTCTAGACAGTGGTAACTCATTCCACAGTTTAACAGCTGTCACTGTGAAGGAGGAAGTATAAAGTTAGTTGTATGCCGAGGGATATTGAGCGTCAAAGTCAAGAAAAAATAAATTCATTCTTATGGAACTCGGATTAATTGCAATTTGAGGGATTCTTTGGGATTCTTACGAGAAAATACCTAAATAACACAGATTCACAATAACCCCCGATTTATAAACGAGCTGCGCTCCGCAGTTTCACACGCGTTTCGGCGGTGATGATGATGATGATAAGTACCCTATGACCGTCTCAGTTTCACAGCTATAGTATGTAGAGATAGAAATCTCTATATAAATTTAATAACGATTGGTATAACAGTTTAATTGTGAAAAGATAACAAACGTTGCTTTATAGAATAGAATATAATAACTTTATTGTACATCTATACAGTATAAACTTAAAAATACACTAACAACTAATACAATAACTTTAATACTTAAACTTATAATAGTAGTTAAGGATTGTAATCAATATTCTCATGTTAGTGAAATGGTGGCTTAAACCAAACAGAGACGCGTTTTGAAACCAACTTATGAAATAAGTAATACACAAATATATTGCGCGATGTCATCAGACATCAGGCAACTAAAATTAGTCATTAAAATCTTGATGGAAATTGCTTGTATCAATTTGTTAATTCAGTTCCTTACACAAAGAGAATATTCTGTTCAAAGCATATCTCCACTAACAGAATTAAAAAAACCGGCAAAGTGCAAGTCGGACTCACGCTCGAAGGGTTCCGCACCATTATCTATAAAACGGCAAAAAAATCACGTTTGTTGTATGGGAGCCCCCCTTAAATATTAATTTAATTATTTATTTTTAAAGGTAATAATATAACTCAATATTCTGCGAATATTTCATGCGTCTACTTGTTGCCGTTATCAATATCGAGCAAAAACGAGGAAAAAAAAATCACGTTTGTTGTATGGGAGCCCCCTTCAATATTTATTTTATTCTGTGTTTTAGTATTTGTTGTTATAGCGGCAACAGAAACACATTATCTGTGAAAATTTCAACTGTATAACTATTACGGTTCATGAGATACAGCCTGGTGACAGACGGACGGACGGACGGACGGATAGACAGCGAAGTCTTAGTAATACCTTTTTTACCTTTGGGTACGGAACCCTAACAACGAGTAAAACAAATATTATGACAATATTGGTATAGATAACGCAATAACGACATTAGTTAACAGCATTCTTCTTCCTATTTTAATCTGTAGAAAAAGCCTTTGTTACGTTTTAAAATACGTTTGAATCACCTAAAATTTGTTAAATCGCAATTAAAATAGTACATAATTATATTGCGAGCTCCTCACTCGCTTTTTAACTGACTTCAAGAAAGCAAGAAAAGAGCGGGTTTTGCATATACTTTTTATGTATGTTGCACATCTACATTGCCCTGGATGTGTACCTCAGTTAATTATTAACCCATCCACGCATGAAAGCCTCAATTTATACAATGCCCGATAAATCGTAGGTAGGCTTCATTTCCCTCGGCGTTCGAGTACATTCGCCTGTGATACTAGATTGCTAGTTATGACACACATTTACGAGTATACACATATATTATAAGCCTAAGAGAATGGTTGGTTCGTCGCTATTCACAACTGAAAAGCAATTATTCATCCATTTCATGTTTATGCCTCTTGCTTACATTAGTTTTAATACACAGCAGGTGGTAACTTCTCTGTTGCGTTCGGACATAGAACGTTTAAAAACTGAAATAAAATTATGAATCCATTTACGAAAATCAGAAATGAAAAACTGGAGAATCGTGTTACAAACGCTTACTAAGTTTAATTTTGCTTAAAGAATGGCATTCCGTATACTTTATCAGTGTTTGGTACTAGTTTTTCCTCAGAAAAAGGATTCTGGTAAATTTTATTTTCAGTATTTGCGTGTTTATCAAAATGTAATTTTACTGAAGATTTATGATACTGATATGTGCCCTGCGACTTTACCGGCTATTCTGCTGGAACATTTTTTTTCATGATTATAAGTATCATACGTATATAGTATTCCAGATAAACATAAACAAAGAACGTAAACATAAACAAAAAACGTAAACATAAACGTTGATGTTTATGTTCACTTTTTCTGTTAATGTTTATGTGCTACCTCCTCACCAAATTAAATTTAAATTTAAATTAATTTAATTAAGTTTTAAGTTCAGCGGGTTGAGCGTCAAACATAAAAAAAAACATACAAATATTCGCATTAATAATTTTAGCGAACATGAGATGAGTTAATGGGATAAAATTATCAAGTTTTCCGCATATTCAATTTAAAAAAAAGTATTCCACATCACTACACGGTTGAAACCGGGGAGATCAGCGAGTTATTTGGTCCATTTACAAAGTGACACAATTTCTAAACAATAACAATCCATAATAAAGATTACTTAAAAACAACTCTGTTGCCTGTAATAAAACAGGTTTCCGTTGTCATATTTGTATCCATTGAAATACAGTGGGTACAATCGCTTGGTGCGTCGTTTTTGTGTCCCATGGGAATTTTAAATGTTTGTGTATACATTTTGTCAATGCTTATAATTTATCATCTATACACACGTTTTTTGATAATTGAACCTTGAAATGAGCACATTGTTCAGGTTTTTGTGATAAATAGCTGTTCGCATTACGATGTCTTCATTGGTGTAATAGTTCTGACAAGCGCTTTTGTTTTTGATAAGTAAGTTCGCGCCGACGTAGCGCTGTCGCTGCGTCGTTTTACATACTAATAATCACGGCGCGTTGCGTTGACACAACGCACACACGACTGAACTGCAGCCCCCAGCCCCCGAGACGAAGCGGGCGGGGTTGAACTCATTGCGGCGCCGCCGGAACGGCAGCGCTCAGTTGTTTGTGCGTTGATAGGGAAGGAGGACGTACGCAAGCTCATTTCGTTTTTTCAGTCGTGACGTTCCGGCGTTGTCGCTGCGACGATGGCACGTCACGACTGGGTTGTAGTAACGCTGCGATATCGCAGCGCCCGTGTGGCCGTCTATTTCTGCGTTAAAATATTTGCGTTGCGACGACGCAACACAACGCAACACGTCGTGTGGACTGGCTGTAAAGTCAGTAATGAAAAGCGTCCCAGTTTCAGTGCTACATTTATCCCGAAAAATCTCAATATTTAAGAAGAGGATATTTTATATAGGCTTGCATTTGACTGTCAACCCACCTGATGTTCAGCAAAGTTGGAATCCACGATATAGCACACTCACCAAGAAGAATTTAATTTACTCGACATTCAAAGAAATATATTCTTTATATATTAGAAATACCCACCCACGAAGTGTGCCTTATTCTACAATTTACTTTAATTTATAACTGTAATTTCATATTCAGTTTGCTAAAATGAAAAAAACAGGTTCATAAGATTAGTTATTAAATTATATTTTGATACGTTATTTAACTCACCCAAAACAAAATGTTGCTGCGCCCGACAGGGTCTATAAGGTACATTAATTTAATTTCCCATTTACCAACATTGTAAAACTATGGAATAGCAATAAAATATTCGAATCTGAATCTGAACATATATAATAGATAAATACGTTGATTTTCGTTGTGTAATGTAGAATTTTTGTTTATTCTCAGGAGCCTGTAGCGCCTGTAGAAGAGCCTCAAGATGACGACAAAATCAGGTATGTGATTATTAACTTCGAGTTAAATCCATAACATATTCTTTTAACTCTATGTTATGGTTTTAACAATACTTTTTACTAATTTTAAGCGCGAAAGATCAAAATCTTCCAACAAACTTAATCAAAAATTACTAATTTCTTACAATACGATAACCTAAATTCTATAAAACAATTATATTCTAATCTCTTAAACACATTAATAAAAAAAATCTATCAAGATTCTTTCGCTAAGGCCGTGTAGCCCTCAGCTAAACCGTTGGCTGCTTTCTGAATCGCTAACCAATCTGCAATCGGCTCTTGTTCAAGGTTCTGGACACAATTGGCTCTAAAAATTATACCGAACGGGCTTGGAAGGTTTTCAAGAATATCTAACAATTTTATTTTCAGTTTTATTTTTTACTTAATTCGGTTTACTTTCTGGTGGCATGAGGACTTTTACGGTGTTTGGACTTAAAAGAAGATATTGATCTAAACACAAGTCTGACCTGTAGGAATCGGACGGCGTCGCTTCAACCCATTTCTGAGGATGAGAGTTCGACGGTCGAAAGATCGCCCAGACAAGAAATCGTAGAAAACGTGATATCAAGCACTGAGTTACAGCCTACAACAGATTCAAACACTGAGCCAACGACACCTGTGCAACGAAACGAGAAACTAGTGAATCTTCAGATATTGGATGACCAACCATCGAACTCACTTTCAGTTGAACCTCGCAGTCTCAGTCTGGAGGATCGCCGCAATACTTACCTCCCTCCTCCACAAGACGGCAAATCATATACTCCTGAGGAATTTACTTCTTTGGTCGTCTCTGGATTTGCCGTTACACCAATTCCTGACTACGGCGCTAGTTTTAATAGCCCCACATTAATCAGTCCAGTGGCTCCAGTGGCACCACCACCGCTGCTGCCTCATGGTCAATTACCGATATTCAACCATGGCGCAGTACCTCCTGCACTTCTTGCTCTACGAGAGCAAGCCTTAAGACTTGAGAGAGCAAGACTATTGGGACATTACGGACAGAGTCTGCACACTTTGCCGCCGCCAAAGAATCACAAATTCTACACACCTGAGGAGTACAACACGCTGCTAGCAGCTGGATACCCCATCACAGCAGTTCCTGTTCCCGCGATTAACGACGACGAGCCTCAGCCCAGGTCAATAATTGGAATCAATAACCTCAAAATTATCTTAATTTTAAGATTTGCTCTAACCCTAGTCTCTCAAATAAATATTGTAATAAGTTTTTTGAATCTTCACGTTGTAAGATAATTTATCATAGTAATATCAAGAAAAATAATAATAAAAGAGTACGAAAGGGAAATATCCCATCATATAGTTTGCTTTCCAAAAATAATCTCATAACGTGGAAAATTAATTTTTTTTTCAGGTAATGCTTTACCTAATTTATATTGTAACTAATTTTGTAAATTACAGTCGTCACGGGGCTGAAGAGTACCGCCCTGGTCAGGTATTTTCTCTCAACGCTCAAGAGCTTCTGGATCTGCAGCCTGAGAGAAAAGCCCCCATCTCCAACGGTCAGCTCTTGCAACAGCTATACGCAAACCCGCATCAAGAGCACAAGCAAAACCTGCAGCAGATCTTCTATTTGGACCCACAACAAACAGGACGGCAGGTGCGGGCTTATTGTATTTATTATTATTTTTATTCTGTAATAGGTTGCACTTGACCACCAAGTTACCTTCTAAAACAAAGTAAGACGATGAAAACAGAAAACCTGTCCTTTTTCAATGTATAATAGCTTCAATCGTTATGAAGATGAACTATTTGTAACCATTTCGGGATGAAGTTACACAAATAGACAATTCTAGAGCCCTTAGTGCCAAAAACCAAGACAATATGTCATATTTAAGGTCGCTGCGCCAAAATAATATAGTGCTCCATCATCAGGTACATTACGCCGCATCAGCACAGCTAAAAACAACTCAAATTAACTTCTAGACTTAGTCAAAAAATTACCATGCACCGATTCATCGTAATTTAATTTTTTTTTTTTTTATCCGATCATAAGAGTTCTTTGAACCTCATTTCTGCATTTGGAATCTAGAAACTGATTAAATACCTTAATCTATTATTCCAGGTACCTCCATCTCACGCCGTGATTTCTCGACCTCACTACAATTTCAACGGAGGTGAAGCATCAGTTGGAGCTGCTTTATCAGTTAGTGACAACGGTGCCAGTCCAGCAGACGCTTTCGATCAAGAGCTCCTTGCATTGTTGGGACAACCTCAAGTACGACCAGAATCTCATGTTCAGGCGTATTCACCTGAGCCGGAGCACGTACCATCTACCACTGTCAGGAGTGTAGCACCACAATATCAACAAGTAAGGCTCATTTATTTGTATTAATTGGACATATAACAAGCCTTTTCTAAAAATCCTCATCGAACTCAACAGTTTGCGATAGAAATAATATGTCTACACAATTTTCCAAAATAGGTCTATGTGAATAATAAAAAGAGATTTTTGTGAAATACTAAGGGATAAAGCTAACTTGCAATAGCTTATCTTTTCCCAGGAAAATAATTATAAATTAGGTTAAACGAATTTATTTATACACTAAGATTAAAAATAAAGAAACCCATGAAATTTGTCTAAGTTTTTCTCAAAGACATTATCTACGGTCTACGGTGATTAGAAGAGGTTTTGTTATTGTTGGAATACAATTGCAAGCCGTAGAATCACCAGGCAAATCTAATAGTTTTATCCATGTTATTACAGCTTATTATCGCTTAGATATAAATCAAAAGTAAATTAATCAAAATATTCTCAAGACGGTTCAGTAGGTTCTAAAAAAATCTTTGTGTTTGATAATTCCAAACAATTCGAAAAATTCGAACAAATTACGAGGTGTATAGATACAAATGGTGTGTATACAAATTTATTTATATTATATTATAATTATATATATTACATTTCAGGTGGACCGATATGTGCCCAAGCCAAGCAAGAAATCCACAAAACTGCGGTCTAAAGTCCACGTGTCGTTCCCACAACAGCAAACAACAGAGGCTCCCCAGCAATACCTCATCGAGACAACCAACGTTCAGCAACAGCAACAGTCACAGCAGCAACAACAGTACCGTCCTTCACCGCAACCACAAAGACTGGCTCAGGCCCTTCGATACGTTCCCATTGCAGACCAAGCCCAAGCTCAGCCAGAATTTGCATACGAGCGCCCCGAAACTCAAGGTTTGAAAATCGTGCCAGCCCCTAAGCTGCAGCAGCTCAGACCTCAACAAAACTACAGAGTACCTGCTCCCCAATACCAACAGCAAGAAGCTGTACCAAAGCAGTACAGACTTGTTGAAGTCCCTCAACAACTGAGGCCACAAGCTATCAGACAAGAACTGAGACTTCCGACCTCCAACATTGAAAGGCCCGTCGCTTATTTGAAACGTTACCCTGAAGTCGAGAAGCAGCGGTCAGTTAAAATCTACGACCCAGTCGCGGAGAATGGTGCTCAACAGCAAATTCAATTGTATGGCGACCAATTTGTTCTCCGACCAGTGTATAGAACAAATGATCAGCAGAGACCTAGATACGAATTGCCAGCAAAGAATGAACGTGTTGAACCAACAAAGGCACCACACTCTGCTATTTATGTCAGCAAGAACTTACCCGTACCCAGAAAACTGAGACCCCAGCCCCAGCCAGATTACAGGGAGTCTGATATCGAGCAAGTAAACATTGAGCAGCATGGACGAAACATTGACGAGCAGAGGTCGAACCTGCCTCCTCCGAAGAACAACAAGGCTTATACCCCTGAAGAGTTTGCTGCTTTAGTGGCCGCCGGGTACTCCGTCACGCCCGTTCCTGTCAGCGCAGCGAGTTTGGAAGGAGCGCAGTCGAGGATAGAAGAATCAGTGACTCCTCAGCCTAAACGTAGACTTACCCAGAGAAGACGTAACCAGTACCTGCCAGTTAGAGACGACGCGCCTTAAACATCTTGCCTATTATTGTAAATAGTATTAGCTCTAGTTATGTTAACTAAAATAGTGATATTTAATGCAAATGTTTTATTTCACGCTTTTCCCAGTATTCCTGAAAACACACAGAGGAAATTGTATTGCAGTCTGTATTTTAACAAGCGTTTGGTACAGCGAACAGTCGGAATGGAAGTTAAATAACATAACGCTCACAAACTCTCCAATCAAGAGTTGCAGTATTTAATTTTACATATTCAATTTGGGGGAAAAAATCGTAGTACAATCTAAATAGCTACTCGTACAATGAGTCACTAACTTATAAATCTTATTGCTCATTAGTCTAAGAGAGATGAAATTTAGATTTTTAGAAACGTCGTGCTTATGACGTTTAAATTGTATTCTGTTTGGGTTTCTCGATCGCAGGTAAAATTACAGGATGCAATAATCATATAAGATGTACAATATAAGTAATTTTTAACCCCCGACCCATAAAGAGGGGTATTATATGTTGGTCTGTAGCATCGTAGCTCTCAAACGGTTTCTTTTTGTTTGAAAGATAAGTTTCATTGAGAGTGCTCCAAGCTTTAATCAAATCCTGTTTCATCAAAATCGGTTTAGCCGTTTTTTTGTTGTGGGTTTTTGAGTTTTCCAAACTTATACTTGTGATATGAAATGGTAACAACATGTCAGCAATAGGTCGCTAACATAGCTCAGCGGATTAGCAAAACGACATGCAAAAAAAAAAAATTTTAAAAGGACAGGAAACCTCATACAAATGAAAAAAACAATTACATTAATGAATGTAAATGTTTCTAGACGATTATTTTTTTCTATTTCTATTTCTACGAGTAATTGCGATGCAAAGCTGGGAACTTTGTCTTCTTCTATCTAGCCCTTTCTATCATAGAGCATGGAGCAAAGTAAAAGTTAAAACGCGACAACTTTAAACATCAATTACAGCCTATCTTGAGCTAAGCATGACACTATTATCAGTGTTACTTATAAACGCATGTTAATCTCTTATTCACTGAATAAGGACTTGTTAGCTTCTGTCAGACTTGAACCATCACGCGTGAAAACGGATCAAAACACTGTGTTCTAAAATGCGCTTATTGTAGGAGACGGTAAATGCGGAAATATTTTTATTCTTATCGTTATTCTATCACGCAAAAACTAAATATAGAAAAAAGTAATACAAGTAATGGGATATTTTATATGTCTAGTTTAGTTACAGACTCCAATATTCATTTTCCGTCCCACTTCCATTTAGTACAAAGAACTCGGCGCACAATTAATTCCACTTTTATACTTTGATTAATCCTAATGGATTTCGACCCCATAAAATTCTGAGCTGATTAAAATAAACAGGATTATTCATGTTGGAAAAAGTAAAATTAATAATAGTTTTTTAGACAGAAAAAGCGGCTGGTGGTTATTAGTTAGTAAATTAAAACATGATGCTGCAAAATAGTAACGTAAAAAGTGAACGAATTAGAAAGACGAAGTTAGCAATAGTTGACGAAATGGGAAAGATGAAGAGAAAGAAAAGTGGACGAGGTTATCCTAGCAACGCAAACGTTCTTTTCCGCTCGACGTGTCTCTACTGATGAACCTAGCTAGCCAGTATTGCACTACCGGCTAAGCCTAATTGCTAAAACAACTTGTGACGGAATCTGGCCACGTGGAAGCTCTTTCTTGTCCTTATCTGCATCAAACTCTGCACTCTAGGCCTCAGCCTAGACTCTGTACTTAGATTTAGTATTATTTTAAACTAGTAAATCCATGGAAACCATTTCTATTATATTTATTTTGTGCGTGGGACGCCGACGCTGTGAGCACCATACGCCGCCTTTCCGTAAACGTAAATATTTGTAGTCTACATTTCGGTGAGTGTACGCTAAATAGTGTATTCTCGGTGAGTGACTTAATCCCTTCTTTCCCCCTTCTACAAAACGACCATCACCATCGATACTATACCTTCATAGTTGATATGCCAATGGCTCGAACTAAGCGGTTCGCTTCCACTTTCCTAAGGCAAGCCGCTCGGGAATGGAATACCTTACAAATCTATGTTCTGAAAACTATAACCTAGGTATTTATAAGTCTAGACTACCTTCTAAGTCTACATGCTTCATCTTCAGTCACAACGTCGCTATAAATCCGGCGAACTGGTGTTCTGGATAAGGAAAAAAAAAACGGAGAAAAAGCTACGTGCTTCGCGATACAAATGAATTTATCCCTGAAATAGTCCGTCACTGACTAGTATAAGCCTACGGTGCTGGTTGTGAAACTACGGCATCCAAATAGATAAAAAAGCATTGTCCATACAATCCCTCGAATATATTCTCTCAAAATCCCAAACGTAATTTTACGTTCTGCCAGCATAACTCAGTTTTAACATGAAACCTGTCATAAAAATATTAAGGGGCCACACCGCATATAACTTGAAAAGACATGTTAACGTTTTGATTCCAATTTCACAGACTGTGAACACAATATGTTTGGCAGCGAAAAGCCATCAAATGTACCGTCATTATTTTTGGAATGATGCCTTCAAGTATTTGATGATATGTCAAGTTGCTAAGTAAAAGTATTATTTGAAAATGGAAACCTAGTACGTAAAATACATACGTTATTCGAAACTAGGCATGGGTTTTACCCCCGACCCAAGAGAAAGGGCTTTATAAGTTTAAAGTGTGTACTTATCTGGGTATCTGCCATGAGATTTATCAACAGAGAGGTTATACTCATTGAGTATTAACTAAAAGCATAGAAAATCTCAGTTCTCAGCACTTTCGAGGTTAAGATCCATAAGGATTTTAGTATCTTGGCATTATATACCTTGGTCTTGCACTTGCTAAATACACAGGATGGCATTGTTACTGTTCACAAGTCACGACACGCGTCTAACAGCGTTGCCCGTCGTGTCGCGACTTAAGAAGAGTCGGATGATTACCTTACTTGAGTCTTGCCACGCAGAGCCGGGGAAAACCTATCTACGTATAATACATAATCATCATTGTCACGTGACTCTAACAAAAATTATCACTTCAAAGCTTAATATTTCGCAAACGGATCCCATTGAAAAATAGTTTTCGTATACCCTCAATATTTTTGATTACCTATCCAACGATACCCCACACGATGCGGTAGGTGAGAAAAAAGGGGGTAAATTATTTTTTCCAAAATTATTTTTTTTAAATTTTATTCAAAATATGTATATCTGTACCAAATTACATCTTTCTAGTATTTATAGTTTTTGAGCAAAGCCGCGGACAGACAGACAGACAGACAGACGGACGTGGTGAAACTATAAGGGTTCCTTTATTAGTACGGAACCCTAAAAATCTAGAAAATACACACTTGCTGCTTTTCTAACAAACTCGTAACACTAACATCATGACTTTCCAACTTTAAATTAAATTTATACCATAAACAGATCTTTACATCTACACAATCAAGTACTCATAAGGGGCAATTAATTCACGTGATAACCACAAATAAATTATAATAAACAACGTGGGAAAGTGTGATAAATAACACGGAGTTATTATATACGAACTTGTGAGGTGTTACAGATAATATTATGATTCTTAACAAGGAAAGTTTGACGAGGTCGTGGAAGTTTAGTTAACTCCGAACATTTGGCAAACAAAGTAGACTACGTAAGCCTGCTTGAATTTGTATGAGCTTTGATGTAATGATACATGGACATTTGCTGTAAGATTTGTTGTGTTTTTGGGTAGTGCGAATACAGATGCTTCCGTGACAGGCAAACGTTTTAGGTCTTTCAGTTCCAAATAAATAAAGCACACAAAACAATAAATAGTAGAATATAATTATAAATGGTGCATCACGAAAGCCACATAAGATACAGTACGAACTTATTATGAAAAAAAAATGCCGGTAAAAACTGCGTTTCGTCTAACAGTTTGTCATAATCTTAAAGCGGAATGATCGCTTTAAGATTCCTTCATCGCCATCCAAGATCGCTTCATAAAATCATAAAATACTCAGAGTTAATCACCGTGGCCACGATCAGATAAGTTCCTTCAGCTACTAGAGCTCAACGGGGCTATGATAAACTGTACATATAAAGTCGCATACAGACATTGCGAGGCACACGTCGCAAATGCCTCATTTGCACCTGGGCCACATTGTGAGCATTTGACGCGTAGGTGCTTAGGAATATGCTCGCATGTTACTCGAATGCTTGTCCATACCGCGCCACTGACAGACAAAACGCGTGGCGAGACATTCGCGGCATTTAACACGCCATGTCTAGATCCACCTTTATGTATCCACATCCATATAATTGAAACGCGTGGCGAGACATTCGCGGCATTTATTACGCCATGTCTAGATCCACCTTTATGTATCCACATCCATATAATTGAAACGCGTGGCGAGACATTCGCGGCATTTATCACGCCATGTCTAGATCCACCTTTATGTATCCACATCCATATAACTGAAACTCATAGCAAATATAATTCTAGGACGTCGGGGCGTTGTAACGTTGCAGACGGATTTCTTGCAATTACAGTATTTACTCTTGGGATCTGACAGCTAGATTTAACATTATGAATAAATTAAGGTAGGCATTAAAGACTGAAATAACCGACTTCAAAATATGCAGTTTCGTTTACTTCAATGAGATATTGTTTCCATTTTTTTTTTTTTAAGAACTAAACCACTGAATCGATTAGATTAAACTTGAGACCAATCTGAAAGAATATATTTTCAAATAAAAATCTCCTAGGTCTCTCCGACAAATAGTATAAAACTATCCAGCTATCACGAGCTTTATTTCCTTCATGGCAAAAACAGAAATTCGTAATGACAGAATAAGTTTCAAACTACCACATTTACGAAGTTCCTTAGAGTCATCGACGGAAGTTTTCTTTTGACAAATGACTCATTCAACCGCTGAAAGTTCGACTAACTTTTGCACGATTCGTATTTGACACGATTACCCCATTGGATGGGTCATATTTTTGGCACTTAAATATAAATCATTATGTATCACTAGAGACTTCCTGTAGCCACAGTCGCTACAGGAAGCTTCATCGCGGGACAGGGTTTGGAGTCTGAGATGTCAATCATCAAAATCGTATGAGTAGTTTAGGCCCTACGGGTTTTCGCCGATCAATAGAGAGTAGAACCTTAAAAAACCTTTCTCTGTGTTTGGTGGTCTATCCTTCGTGACATTGGCGGAGTTGTAAAACATCTTCACACAAGCAGAGGCTCTACAGTGGAACATAAATAGATATACATACATGCTGCTAATCATAATATTTCTGTGCTTATCGTAGTTTAGTAAAAATATAAGCTTATTTCTCGCACTTCATAAACAATATTATCATAATCACGTCATGTACTGTCTACATTTTAAACATACATAACAATCAAACATGTAAGTAACAAAATACCCAGTAGACTTATCTTTACTAAAGTGGGCGGGCGAAAATAATGTTAAGGATAGGAAAATGATAGAAAAATACCATATCTTTAGTTCTACGTCACTCAGAACTTTGGACTTCGTCAATATAAAACGCTGTGTGGCAAAGTGCTACGCTCGTAATTCTGAGATTGTAGACATTAAATCACATTACATCTATAAAAATTGCTGGAAGCATTGCTCTGAATTACTACAAAATATACAAAAATACAGAAAAAGTATCATAAACGTTTTGCTAAAAAATAATTCTTTCCATATCTTAAGACATTTTTTGTTCATTCTTTGAATCAACATTTCAGAACCGCCCAGTTGGGCGGAAGGTTGCCTTTCCGAGTAATTATTAGAAATGGCAGCCAGAAAAAAAGGAAATTGGAACGGATCCTCTTAGCACGATAAACGTTGAGGTCAAGTCATGCCACACAATCGCTCTTTAACGGAAATTCACTACGTTTTCGATCAAAAGCTTGAGTTCTAAGTAAAATCGTCTGAAATTATCGAACCTTTTTTATGGTTGACTTGATACATGTATGACCAGAGCTAAATCTACGATCCTGCTAGACTGCAGTCTAATAACCTGGTATTATATTATATAAAATGGCAAGACTAGACTAAGGCAAGAAGTAAATGACTCAATTTGGATATTTTTTGGCAATTGCAAAAGTAATAGGGTGAGGTGATCAATCTAGCAGTCTAGTAGTACCTGAGTAGTTAGTACTTTTATTATGCCTTTGACTTGTGATATCTTCATGGGAAACTTTGACACGTCAATTTTATCGACACGACATTTTTTTAATTCATAGTAAAATTATGTAAATAGAAAAGTAGACGAAATAATATAAAATCTATGTAAAGAATCGATGTTCGTCGGTACTCTAAATAAAAACCGGGGGTTTCCTAGGGTATTTAATCTTTATTTGCCTTGATTTCTACTAGAATAAGTTACTGATATCCTCAGCCTGTAGTAAGAATACAAATAAGGTTCACGGCTTGGGATATTTAAGGGTGCGACCCTGACCTTCCGCCTAAATGAGCCGGAGGCGGCGGATCATATGAGGTGTCCCGTGTGATCGTATGCAGGTGAGGTCTAGAACAACTAGGTACTACCTATAGGCTGGTAGTCTCGCAAGTAGATAAAGCTCAGTGCTGAGGTCTTCGGTGTGTTCTTCCCGCGTTGATCGTTGAGAACTTCATCAAGCCTAGAGAGTAGTCCTCTCTCTTTTACATTTAAGGTCTAAAATTGTTGGTTTCTTTAGTTTAATTTCGATATCTCAACAACAATCGTTTAAAGGATGCTTTCACAGTGAGTGTGATTACCAAAATCCATTTATTAATATTTCACACCTTGCTGTTTTATGGAATAAAGGGGCAGAAAACCCCGATCGTATGGGACTCGACGATATTTTGATAGGACTAAATACTTTTTCCATTAAAAACTTCTCTCTAAACCAATTTCTCCAGGCGCCACTGGCGGGATATTGATTCTATTACGCTGCCCGTTCCCTATCAATTTACTTTTAATAATGTAACATCGTTCCATGTCGAAGATGGAAAATATAATGTGTTTATTTTCATTATCTACACGTTGGTATTAAATTTTCTACAGGCGTTTGGCGTACGTTGCTATTAAAAAGTTACAAGGCTAGTTATATTTTTTTTTTATCAGCCCTCTTTTTACAAACTGACCCACTGCGAGAACTTGTGTGTCATTGTGAGAAGGGTAAGGGCATAATCTACCACGCTGGCCAAGTGCGGGTTGGTAGACTTCACACATCTTTAAGATCACTGAGAACTCTCAGACATGTAGGTTTCCTCACGATGTTTTCCATCGCCGTTTGGAGTTGGCGGCAATCAAAAATACGCACATAATTTCGAAAAGACAGAGTGCGTGCCGTGGGATGCGACTCCAGACGGTCTCCCGACTAGGCTGCCGAAAACTGCAACAAATACATATATACATACGTATAATCTCGCCTGTTTTACCTTACGGGGTAGGCAGAGCATCAAAGACCATCAAGCCCTTTGACGCCACATTTGACCGTGGTTAGAGGGTTAGATGGAAGGGAGAGAGGTATTAGAGGATTAGAGGGGAATGGAGGGAAAAGTATAATATTGGCTTGCAGAGATCAGACGGGATCAGTCCATCGTCAACATAAACGCCAATTTCCCTAAAGTCCCTTAACTGACTTTTACAGTATGCCCGGGAAGAGAAGCAGCTAGTACATTCTACATTTTTCTTATTCTCCCAGTCCAGCATGGATAAGTTACAAATACAATTAGTTTATTGTCTAATTCCATTATACACATTATCGGCAAAAAAATGTAATGACCCAACTGGGTCTATAAAAGTTCTGAATTATAATTTAATCCAACCGGTTTCAATGTTTCCAACCTTGGAACCATACCTAGCTACGGCCTATATCCTGCAGTGGACTTCTTATGGCTGAGATGATAATGATAAATTAAACTACCCAATAGAGAGATTTGAAACAGAAATATTTATGCTTTAATAGCTGTTTCAATTTGGTAATAGATTTGAGAAAATAGATTTTTGTATAGGAAGACCAGCCAGTAGATGGACAGATGACGCTCGATGCAAGCCGCTTACAATCGGTCTTTTTAGAAGTCCATGGCCTATGTCCAGCAGTGGACTTTTTATGGCTGAAATTATGATGATGATGATGCAATAATCTACCTATCTTCATCGGCTTGGGGTAATATATTTGCTTTGAATTTGAATTTTTATCGTTTTTGCATTTTTTGTTGCAGAACAAGCAAGATAAAAACAAGCGCTGAGCGAACTTTGCGCCGCTATAAAAGTTGAGAGTACGGCTACTGACCAAGTGAAACTAAATAAAATCTAGTATAAAACAAACTAACCGGACTTGAAAATATCTTATTTGTAGAAAAGGTAATTGACGTAAACCTAAAGTAATAAGAATAATCTTTGTTAAACCATATAAAAACAGTAGAAAGCAGATTCAATGTCGATAAAAAACCGGCCATCTTTTTCTAACTGCACATAAAGCAGAAGACGCTTGAAACAGCGCCGAGAATATTTACAATGCTCGTAAAGTAGTATTATCAGATTTTATCCAAGCCTGTGTACGAAATAGAACGTACAGTTAGTACTTTAGTGAAGTGGAGTACACGAAAAATTCAACACTTGACGTCTATCTAAGTAGGTCCGTAAACCAACTATTTTTGACGTCGGTGTCTGTAAAGTACATAGTTGATGATAGTTTAGGGCCTGACACCGACCTCAAAAAATAGTTGGTGTACGTAGCTACTTAGATAGACGCCTAGTTTTGATTTTTTTCGTGTTATTTCTCACTTTTCATTTAATTAGATTGTTATGAAGTCGTTTTTTTTAATTAGGTACTATTATTAGGTCAGGTGTTAAAAAGCGAAAATAACGTACATACATACATTTATAATTATACTTATTTTCCCTTAAGTGGTAAGAGCATCGAATACCAGTTGACACTGTTTGACGCCACATTTGACCGTGTTTAGAGGGTTAATTATAAGATATAAAATTGACTTTCAATGACAGGGGTCAGCCCATCGCTTGTTATCAAATATTATTATATATTAAATCTTATTAATAAGATATTGCACATACTTACGTAAGTACAAAGCTTAAACTTGTGCCCTTTGTCCTCGACCTTTACAATCTGCGGTCGGTAGACATTTAATGGGATAGCTATCCATATCCGGACCCTTTCGGCCCTTCCCTCTTGATACATTGGGAGTGCTCAGTTATTTTATACGGGACCTCAACTTCGGATCCCATATTTTAAGGGACTGTGCCGATAAGTGCATTGTGAACTTCAATATTTATACTGGTCAAAATGTGGGGCAAATTTTTTGGTGGGTAAACACCAATAAATAAAGTAAATATTTAATAATACAGGTTCAGAAGTTTTACTCCGCAAATTGTTTCCTGAGACCTACGATCTTGGAATTTTCAAGGCGACGAGCTCCATCCTCGGCCACACCGTCGCTTAACATCAGGCGAGTTGGTGGTCAATCGTAGATCTATAAAAAAAAACTTCTTTTACTACGACGCAATAAAGCGCAAGTGAGATCTCACAGTCACTAAGCACCTACTAAGGCTGTACTCAAAACAGCTATCTTTTTAGCACATAACATTAAAAAAAAAATAAAAGCATTACTTCACTTCTTCGATATCTTTTGAATTGGCTGAAAAAACCCATAATACATGTTTTTTTTTTAAACTCCGTCGCCAAAATAAATGATATCTGAATAAAACTTTTTATGAAATATTACTCATATGTTAACAGAAACATATATTATTTTTATAAAAATTACATTCATTCATTTTATACATTTAAAGCTGTGATGTGCTAGCGCTCTCTTATTTCACTATCCTTTGATGCTTTGATCACAGCTTACAGAGTGCGTTTTGTGTGGCTTTTATATCTTCTAGCGCGTGGTAAAGTACGAGTATATTAAATTTGTACTTACCTAATTTGCAGAGAATGCGTCTGGTTTGGTGTAAAAATGAGGTGCGTCGCGATATTTTTCCGTTATCGAATAGGACCTCTTTTTTCAGCAAACAAAATAAGGATCTATTTGCAGATACTGCTCTGAATTTAATTGAAAATGTCTCACTATTCCAGCGTGATTGAGCATAAATTTTTAGATGTTTAAACACCGAAAAATTTATCCATTCTTACGTTTAAAATAACGATTACTGAACACAGAATTAGAAGCCACATTAATAATGACGAAAATAGGAGAAATAGAAATATCATAAAAACTTTCTTTGCCCTGTAGTAACACAATCATGGCAAAAAAAAATAGCAGTTATTGTGATATATAGGATGTTACCTACACTTTAATGCGAATTTTCTGGGCTAGATGTAGTTATAACACTCTAACATTTGACATCAAGTGAGCTGTAGTCATACACCAAAGTGTAACTTAAAAAATACGCATTAAAGTATCTTTGTATTTATAACCTCTTTGTTGAAGTTCAAGATGTCATAGTTTTTATCGTTATTTATTTGGAATAATAACATGTCCAAGTTTTTTTTTTTTTTTCATTAATGTTCCTAATTTGTTTTTATTTTTTTTTTCTTCTGTAATAGACTTGTGTTTAACCTACTTTCTATTCTTTTAGATGGTATGAACACACTTACAATTTGAAAACACCCAGATTTACGCATCGGAAAAGAATCTTACACAAGAAACCTTCATACATTATCGTATTATTTAACATCATACTTTAAGTGGTCGCGAATGAAATTCGATTTCACTGATAATCAAACTAGAAATGTTACCTAAATATTAGAGTTACATCTGCTATTTACTTAGAAAAGACTTATCTACCAGAGAATCCATCTTGTCTCTTGCTAAGTAAAATATCGTCAGGATTTCCAAATACCCCGAGACCGTAAGTTATTCTTGCCGTTTATTTTTCTTTGTGACCCAAAGACAGTTTCCTGGCTACCATACTTTGTTAGTTTTATGTTAGCTGGAAGATAAATAGTATTGCGAATTCTTTTGACAATAGACTGATTTATGCCTCGACGATATTGGAATACAAAATGCTTAATATTAACGCTAAATGTTGCTTTCTTTCAACGTCTTTTCGCAGATCTTTGGTTTGCTCATACTTACATATTATTCAAGATGCGCAATTTTTATCTTCTTTTTTTCTTTTTTATTGCTAAACCCGTGTGAACCGGAAAGTAGTATTACTATTATGCTCAGTGATGAAAACCAACGCTGCTGAGAAGTTAGCGTCATTATAGCTTAGCACTGACCTTTTTTGTCGCACTGGACACTGCAGTGATGACCTTCCAGTTTGTTTTTCTTGATTATGTTTACTTATACTTGTGTTATTTTCACTTCAGTAGCTCAAACATGTAGGTTTTGCTGCCTGAAATCAGTGAGACAAAGTAACTTTTAAATAAAAAAAAATTCAGAAAGCCGCGAATATCTTATTCAGCCTTGGGTTAATCATACAATTCGAAACATTCACACTCTATCTCTTTCTCGCCATCAGAAAGAGAGAGAGAGAGACAAAGACCAGCCCTTTCGAAGTTCCGATTTTGAATTCGACCTCAAAGACAAACACGTTCGGAATTTCGTACTAACTAAAGAAATTTTTCAAAAAGATAATTATGTCTTTTAATGTAATTTATTGAATTTTTTACTTATTGTTGTATTTAAATGAAAATAAGTATTTACTGCAAATAAAACTGATATTTAACCTGTAAATATTTATTATCTCCTAAAGTGTTCACGCTACTGAAGTGAAAAGTTATGTGTGTAACACGAGAGCAAAGTTTTTTGCATCTCGTGTCTTTAAATCCCTCGCCACACTCAGGATTTAACTTTAGAATCACTCGCTACGCTGATTCAATCGTTGAATCCTTCGCTTGCTCAGGATTCAAAATCAGCACTTGCAGCAAAAAACGACTTTGCTCTCTTGTTGCACAAATAACTATTTCCTTCTTGCTTAGTTGTGTTTAAGCTTGCATATTTTGTTAGATCTTATTGTTTCTGTAGTGTCTGTTATGCCAAAATAAATGTTACTTTCTTTCAATTTTGTTTTAAAATTCAAATTAAAGATCTGATTGTGATTAAATTTCTATGAAATCAATCTTGAAGTATATAATAAAAAAAATATATAAATATAATTTATATTTGGATTGATGGTGCTTTCCCCACTAAGCGTAGCCTGAATCGCAAGAATATAAAGCCTGTATAAAAATAATTATATCGCTAGTATAAACCTTTAAAACGTTTTTTTAATTGTCGGAGTTGTGCGTAAAAAAATGGATCCTTCTTTTTTTTTAACTGTACTTATTATAACGGATATTTTGCATTCACTATTTTTTTACAGTACCAGCAAACCCATGTTTTTTATATTGATTAAAACTTATAGATACCACCCGTTCCTGCGAAAATCGGTCTTTCTTGAGAAAATTAACACTAAAAGTGTTCATTTTGTTTTCTTTTGAAATGTTGGAATTTTGAAAATAAGGACTACAAATTAAATATCTTTTGGACTAAAATAAAACAAATGAGATTTTCAATCGGTAACATGAAAGTTATGGGACTAGCTTGCTTGTAGTATATAATTATAGCCATGGTGTATAGCCTTGAACTGAATTTAATTATTAAAAAATCATACCTAATTTAAAATATTATTATTATTGAGACATTTACTGTCGTTCGAGTTAATTTACAGCTCCCGATAATTCGGCGTAGTTACATGCACCATGTTCACGTGCGATTGAAGAATGCGGATGCATATCTCAGTTAAGAGCAGGTATATCAGTCTACCCTTTTTCTTTGTCCTGTACTACGAAAATAATTATTACTAATAATAATGGTAATAATGGTAATAAGGTAGTACGATATGCATGCGGCCGGAATTCCAAATTTCAAACAGATTTTTGTCCTTGTAGCCTTTGATAAAGTATCAACGGAATGTAGCGTCAGACGTCAAAACCCATCGAGCTTAATGAGATCTAAGACCCCTTACACGACTAAAATAATTTCGATTTTCAAAATAATTCGAAGCGGCAATATAGACGTCTCTAGAATTCTCAATCTAAATTAGACTTTAGCGCAGTGACACAGAGTCTTTATGACAAAATATTTAAGTTCGTCATTGTTGGTATATGAGTATCGGTCAACACAGGAAACTATATCCGTGAATTTGTTTTAGACTTTACGTCCACGTGATGGACAGTCATAGCTTGTAGCCATGTCAGGTATCTATTTTGTTATTGATCATATTGTTTGCAAAAATCAAAGATTATTAATGTTTTCTAAGGTAAGGTAAAAGTTTTAAACAATAGGTAAACGATAACAAGTCATAAAGAACGAAACCAACTATAAAAAATAACGTCAGATCATAAATATACCTACGTGATAAATCCGTAAAAAAAAACATTTTAATCTAAGTTTATTCATTTATTATCTAGCCATTCTGTTTACCAATAATATATTTTGTTATTTATATTGCCCTTGAAATTATTTTTTACTAATTCAAGCAAGTTCTCGGGATATGTAAGCAACGAGCCGCATTGATAGTTAAATTGACGTGATAATATATAAAAAATAATCTGAAATTGTCGCAAACTCTGTGATCACTTTAATAATTATCTGAGCTAGCTACAAGGAGAATTTACTAATCTACTATTTGACTGACCTTGTGGCTCACTTGGTAGTATGGCTGCCTGCTGCGCCGTAGGTCGTGGGTTCGTTCCCCACCCAGGGCAAACATTTGTTTGATGAGCATAAATGTTTGTTATGTGACTGGGTGTTTCTATGTATCACATGTATATATTTCCAATATATGTATTCTGTCAGCCATCTAGTTCCATAGTACAAGCAAGCTTGTTTTGTTATATGAAATGTCCACAAATATTTATTTATTTGAAATTTAAATTTCCCGCCGCATGTCTACTGTTGGCCCTTTTAATCATTCACCTGCCAATAACAATTTAACTAGCTATAATCTCATTGATATATCTACCACTAATTGGGTAGAAAAGCAAACTTCCATTTCCAATCCCCGGCTAGCCAGCAAAGCGTTTAATCGCCAAGTCGGCTTGCGGTCGAGGGGCTATAACTGTCGGTAACCTTTTAACTACGATTTTCATTATGGCCTCTGGAGAAATGGAGAATTAGTGTTATGGCTATACGGATATTGCTTGGGAACGATGAGTCATGTGCTCTCTTTGTAGCTTTTATCTTAAAATGCAAATTATATTGATATAGGTAATACTGTTATCGAGAACTGGGGTGGAAGTCTCGACCTCATATAAGTAAATAAACTTATCAACCAAAGACTAGGTTGATAAGTTGATTCATAAAGACTGTATTCAACAAAGTTGGGTTAGTGTAGAGCAAGTTAGTGTCGATTTATTGCAGTGTTAAAGGTTTATATTTGTCTGTAATATGACAAATCAACTTATTATAGAGTGTATATAGAGATAAATTGATACTAACTTACTCTGTACTTACCTGACTGTGTCTATATTGACTGCACGAATTATTAATTCAATCGAGTTCGGTTGACAAGTTGGTTTATATGAAGTGGAGATTGAGCCCTGGGCGGTGATTGAGGGTTTTCAACGATACCGTATTGACTATCGGTATATATAGGTAGAAGTGCTGAAGTATTTGCATAACAATTCCACCATGTCATCGATCGGAGTACAGGATCAGAACATGGAAGCAATGCCTTTGGAATGAGGCGTAAGACAGGGAGACGTAGTCTCTCAGAAAATGTTCACTGTTGGACTGGAAGACGCCTACAAGCTTCTGGAATGGAAAGGGCTCGCCATCAATATTGAGGGCGAGTACGTCCGATCCTTCTGTACTACCTTCTGTTTGCCGACGACGTAGTAGTCATGGCAGATTCAATGGAAGACCTCAAAACACCTCAATCGAGTTTCTGAATGGGTGGGTGGGCCTCAAGATGAACATGAGCAAATCGGAGGCTATGTCGGACGCCCATGTAGTGCCCACCCCAATAACTGTGGAGAACTGTAATCTCGAAGTTGTCGATGAATATGTCTACATAGGACAAACAGTCCGACTAGGCAGGTATAACTTTATCAATCGACGTATCCAACTCGGCTGGGCAGCATTCGGGAAACTTAAAGCGTCTTTTCGTCCAATATATAATGTATCAAGTCGAAAGTTTATGACCTATGTGTACTACCAGTGATAAAATTGAAACGGCAATAAAACGTGGTGACTCAATATGGGTATTCGATGGAAGCTCAAGATCACGCAACGAGCTATAGAGAGGGTTTGAGTCTCTCTTCGAAGACAATCAATCAATATCAATCAATCAATCAATAACACTTTATTGACACCACAAAAAGAGTAAAAATAACAAAAAACACTTATAAAACAATGGCACAAAGGGCGTTCTTATCGCTAACAGCGATCTCTTCCAGACAACCTTACACAATCAGAATTGAAGAGACCTTTAGACGTGTCACCGACATAGCACAGCAGATTAGCAGTGGGCAGGGTACATAGCACGCAGGATTGATGGCTAATGGTACCGAAAAATTCAACTCAAAAATTGCCAACTCATATTGCATCGTCGTGTGGTACAAACAGGATTGCGTGACTCAATTACGGGACTTACAACTCAAAAAGTTGCGCTCCTCTCAGCTAAGTCATGAAAACGTAAAAAAATATCACTAACAAAGTACTATTGCAAACTAAACAGACAACTAATCTAATTGCTTTTGATTTTCTTTTAAAAAAAACCTTTTCAGGTTTCCGAGCCCGGAAGTTTGCATTTATCCGGTTTCACTTTTTAATTAATTTCTCAAAATTACGAAAAAGCATGTCGTAAAACAATTAAATAAGTTCTATAAACTTTTGATAGAAGCCGAATAATTCATTGATATAGAATATAATAGATTAACTTTGTTCCCTTTCGGTCGTGTACGAAACCGGAGCAGCTTCGTAACCAGCTACGAAGTAAACGTAACTCACATGATTCACGCTCAAAGCGGCAAAAAAAAAATAGTGATCCACCATCACACCGGTGGCAGTGGTGGATGTTCCGATATATTGATTCAATCCTACACAGCCCTAGCCAACAACATAAAGAAAAAGCCTCAGCATAACGTTAATTTTGTTAATAACTATGTAATGTAATCACAATAAAAAATTAAAACATAAAAACAAACAATTAAAATAACAGAATGTTCAAACTGAATGAACGTAAGCAAGTTTAAAGCACACTTTTTCATAAAGCTCTTAGGCGACATCGAAATTTTTTCAGCGAGTATGATTGTTAGCCTATTTGTTAATCGACTTCCAAAAAGGAGGAGGTTCTCAATTCTCAATCAAATATCGTAAGAGTATTTTGCTTTTTATAACAAAATATTTTGGAAAAATATGTCATCGAAGTAAATGAATTGCGTATTTTGATGTCGTTTTTTTTTAGTTTTTTAAACGATTACATGTTATTTTTAACCTACTTTAACAAAGGAATAGGTTGAGAACCTATTTCAGTTATATTTTTTGTTAATGTTTATTAACTCATCAATCTGTATTTTTTGACGTAATAACGTCTTAGAAATCAATGAACGCCGGCTGCACACACGAAAAAGCATGACTCATTGTCACGTTCCGCCTGAGACAAGCGTGCAAGCGAGAGCGCGGAACAAGCGATAGACGTACGATCGGTCTAAGCGTTCGGCTTGTGACGCATCGTTATCACGTAAAATTATCGTCCGTAAACCGACTTTACAGACAACTATTTTTTATTTAAAAGGGTTTAAGTACTTTCAGATTAATCTTGTAGAAAGTTCATCAAAATCGGTTCATTAGTTCGATTTTGAAAACATAATAATTAGAAAAATATGTCATACAAGTAAACAAAATTGCGTATTTTGAAGTAGGTTGTTTCAGTTTGTTTGTAAATTATTTACTGCTACAGTACGACTCCTTCCTTTTCATGATTCACAATTTAACTTTAATATTATATATTTTAAAAAGTATACGAAATCTTGCCCATTTTTAGTTGTTATTTTGTATGTAGTATGAATTCTAGTAGATTCTACATCAATGGTGAAATACGAATGAATGCTTATAAATAAAAAGGAAAATTTTAATGGAATACGAGGCCATTTGGAATTCAATTATTACTTGAGAATATTGCCGCACAAAGTTCTTAGTAATTTTACAATAATTTTTTTATGTTTTGTGCCTCTGAGTTTTTGAGGGAAATAAATGTATGATATCAAGCTGGAAGGAAAAGAAAACATATTTTACTATGGTAACTAATACAGTTATTATATACATATGTAATTTAAAAGTACGAATAATTTACGTCAATGTGGAGTCAAGATATACGACTATAGTTTCAACCAAACACTAGATGTAGCGAAAAAATTTCATGTCTGCGGTTTCAATCGTATTCGGTGGAGATTTGCGGTAAAGCAGCTCACTGTTGACGCATTGTGGTTCACACTAAAAAGTCTAAAATTTCGACTAGAAATAAAAGCACAAAAATACTAAAAAAATAGTTACATTCCTCATTTCAAAAAACGCATGCGTGCTTTGATATTGGTGATAACGATTTATGAATGACACTTGTTTGCACGGCCTTTACACGCCTACTTTGTTAGGATGTCTGCACACCAGAACCATACCCCTTTAAAATACAACGTTTCTTTACAATTTCTGTAATATATTTACAATCAGCACTAAGTATATCGGTGCTAAGAGCGCGCGTTGGTGGCGATTTTATGGCAATGGGACTTATTTTAGCCGATTTCAAAAAGGAAGAGATTATGAATTCTATTGTATATTTGTATGTTTGTTACTTCATAGCTTCGTCATTTATAAACCAATTTTAATTAATTTTTTATTGGAAAGTATTATTCAGATTAGTCCCTTACAAATTTCATCAAAATCGGTTCAGTAGTTTTTTTACGTTGGATCTACGATCGATTGACCACAAACTCAACGAAAGTTTAGTTTTTAAACAAAATAACTGAAAAAATATGCCATATAAGTAAACAAAATAGCGTATATAGCGTATGTATTCAGTCCTTTAAACTATAATAATTATTTAGTCATGATATGTTTATGCATTTCACCACTTCGCACACTTAATGATAAGTGACGGTGTGGTCAGATGTCTGTGTTGTTTTCTAGATCGTTATGCCATCGGACCCTGTGGTTATACATCGCGTATAAACATAGGACCGCTGACTCAGCGTTGGCCGCCCGGCGTCGTGGACGCATTCCTTAAGATAAGAGCGCCGATCGAGGCAGTAGGTTAAGTAGTTTTAGACACTCTAGTTTTAACGACAGTGCATCGTGCACGTTAATTATAATTCATTTTAATTTGTATTTTAAATAAATTAGTTTTTAAAAACATAAATCGAGCTTCATTAAATTTAACTGGCGCAGCCGGTAGGATCTCGTGCGCGTTATAGGCTGTGCCATTCCGTAAAAATCCTCAGATTCGCGGAAAACCGGAGGTTCCAGCCAACGCAGCGCCGCCAGCGCCGAGCACGAGACGACCACCAAAAAAAAAATTTGTTAAAGAAGATCAAGCCCGGAGTCGACCTAGACTGGAGGATGGGAATGGCGGTAATGTGAGTAGACCTTTTCACATTTTCCTCACCATTTTATCTATTCCGGTTGTCGGCATAGTTGCGTAAATTAAGTTATTTGATTTCCTTAGCGGACAACTAAATCGTGTCTATTAAGTAGTTTAATTCGTAGCGGACAACTAAAATTGTGTCTATTAAATATCTTGTTTAAGTAAGTGTAACTAGCAATTTAATTTAGGTAACTCGATATTTAAGTAATTAAGTAAGTAAGTAAAATGGAACAAATTCGAATGATCCCAAAGGACCTCCTTTGTTTAATACCTAAATTCGACGGAGATGAGGGGCTATTGAATCTGTTCCTTAAAAAGGCGACATACATAGTAAAGTCTTACGCGTCCCCTGCATGTCCGCCTGCACAGCAACAATATGTGTTCCATGCTGTTACCAGCCGGCTCGGCGGAAGAGCCGCAAACTTGTTGAGCGAGCGAGAGGATATAGTCACATTCGAAAGCCTTAAAGAAATTCTTATACAGCATTTCGGCGATCCTAGGTCGGAGGAGTGTATAGCGATTGAATTAGAGCAATTAAAAATCAAACAAAACGAATCTTACATTGACTTCTGTCACCGTATCCAACACACGCGATCAACCTTATTTGCCAAGGTTAACTTAATACCAGACGAGGGAGTCAAAGCGGCCAAAATGATTGTCTATAACAATTTGTGTCTAAATGTCTTCTTATATAATTTACCAGAGGACCTCATACGTATAGTCCGTCTGAAAGGCTGTACCAACCTTGAATTAGCCCTAGCGATCGTTACAGAAGAAGTCAACTTCTTAAACCAATATAACTTAAGAAAACAGACGCGCTCCAGCGCCCCATCACAGCCGCGCCCCGCGTTGCCCCAAATAAATACACCAAATACGAACTTTAAATTTGGCATACCCCATGGTCAAGGTTACAGACCATACACCATGCCCAGCCAGCCACATAGGTTTGGCGCTCCAACCCAACAAGGTTTTAGACCGAATCTACCAGTCCAGCAGCCCACCGGATTTCGATTTAACTCGCCGCAACCAAATTTCAAATATGGAATGCCCCAAGGACAAAACTTTAAATTCGGAATACCACAGCAAGGCTTTAGGCCCCAATTAATGCCGCCGCAGCCCCAGCAGCCGCAGCAACAATTTAAATTCGGTATCCCACAACAGTCAAGGCCATCCCCGTTCACAAGAAGAGAACCGTTTGAGAACACGGACGTATCAATGCGCACAGCGCGCCCGCTACGACAGAACGCGCTAGAAGTACCCGAGACGTATGACGCAGACTACTACTACCCAGAAGAGAACATCGAATCTACTGACGACTACCAATATTACGACTACGAATACAACGCTTCCCAAGAAGAGGAAAATGTATTGTGTAATTACATCGAATCTGACCAAAATTTTACGACACAGGCCTCGACGCCACCAGAGAAATAGTACAAATAAATTGTAACGCGCTATATAAATTACCGCACATATATATACCGGAGATAGACAGCTACTTTATGATAGACACTGGCAGTATGAGATCATTTGTCAGTACCGCACTGGTCGAAAGGTTCTTCACGAACTATCTATGCTATGAACCGTTTGAGGTCGTAAGCACGCACGCCCGTAGCCAGCACAACGAGACGATTCTGATACCCATGCTTGATATATTCAGGTGTGGCGGCCAACACAAGTTCTACGTCTATGACGTCGACAGAAGATATGACGGCCTTATAGGTTCAGACCTATTAAAACAATTAAGGGCAAAAGTTGATATGGGCAACCAAGTCCTCATTACGCCGCATACAGAAATACCCATTATGTACAGCCCTCCACATGAAATAACTTTGGAGCCAAGGACGGAGACACGAGTAGCAGTACCCACCAACATGCAAGATGGAGAAGCAGTACTGGACTACATCGATTTTGGTCCAGATGTAAGAATGCCAAGCGCATTAGTAACCTGCTACAACTCTTACGCTCACACAGTGATCCAGAATGCTTCGGATCAACAAGTAACCGTAACATTCGAAGAGCCAATAGAAGCAGTCCCCTATGAGAAAGAAGAAGTTCCAGTCAACACGATGAACGGCAAGCACGACATCGACAAGCTGCTGAAGAAGAACTTGCAGAAGTTGAGACTAGAACATATGAACGGAGAAGAAAGGAAGAGTGTAGAAGAGTTGTGCTATGGATATAGAGATATATTCCACTGCGAAGAAATCCCGCTCTCCTTTTCAAGTGGAGTGAAGCACGAAATAAGAACCAAAAATGAGGACCCTATTTACATTAGACCGTACCGACAACCACCGGTCTATAATGCGGAGATACAGAAACAAGTCGAAAAGCTGATAAAGAACGATGTCATTAGGGAATCACATTCCCCCTGGAGCGCACCGGTCCACCTGGTGCCAAAGAAGGCCGACGCCTCAGGCGAAGTAAAATACAGAATGGTCATTGACTACCGAAGGCTAAATGAGATAACCACCGATGATAAATACCCACTTCCGAACATCACGGAACTATTCGACAAGCTGGGTAAGGCTACTTACTTCAGCACAATCGACCTCGCCAGCGGGTATCACCAGCTAGAGGTGAGAGAAGAAGACCGGCAAAAGACAGCATTTTCAACCCAATCAGGACATTACGAGTTTACCCGAATGCCATTTGGATTGAAGACTGCTCCTGCCACGTTCCAGAGGACGATGGATAATGTATTGAGAGGTTTACAGGGCATTCATTGTCTTGTTTATCTTGATGATATAATAATCTATTCATCCAGCCTACAGGAACATATAGACAAGCTGCGAAAGGTGTTTGACCGCCTCAGGGCCACCAATCTAAAAGTGACCCTGGATAAGTGCGAATTCTTCAGAAAAGAAGTTTTGTACTTAGGCCACATGATAACCAAAGATGGCCTAAAACCAAACGATGACAAGATCCACACAGTGCTGAACTTCCCCATTCCAAGGACAGCAACCGAGATCAAGAGCTTTCTCGGTCTGGTAGGATACTACAGAAAATTCATCAAGGACTTTGCAAAAATCACGCGTCCGCTCACCAGTTGCTTGAAGAAACGACAAAAAATTGAATTAACCAACGAGTACATAGCAGCTTTCGAGAGGTGCAAAGAACTACTAGTAAATGCCCCGATTCTACAATTCCCGGACTTTGAAAAACCGTTTATACTCACCACGGACGCCTCGGACTTTGCAATAGGAGCCGTACTATCACAAGGCACTTTAGGAAACGACAAACCAATCGCATACGCCAGCCGAACGCTGAACGATGCCGAAACAAGATATAGTACTGTGGAAAAAGAACTACTAGCCATAGTCTGGGCTGTGAAACACTTCAGACCCTATCTCTACGGTAGACGGTTCACCATCTATACCGACCATCGCCCCTTAGCTTGGCTGAACAGTATGAAAGAACCGAACAGCAAGTTAACACGCTGGAAACTCAGACTAGCAGAGTTCGACTATGACATCGTATACAAGAACGGAAAACAAAACGTTGTCGCTGACGCTTTATCTAGAATAAAGGTAAATGCATTAAGCGAAGACGAATCTATGATAGTGAACGTAGGAAAAGACCAGTCGCAAGAAGATATAGACGAGGTCATGAAAAACATACGGCTGTTGAAAGAAGACCTAGCTGCACGTAATATTGAGGACCAAAGTACTGTAACTATATCGTCGAGAACCGACAGTATAATTTCGATACCATCGTCACGGGAACCGAAATCTCCCTACTCAATACCATCACCGAGCAGTGATACACTGACAGCCTCTCTAGGCTCGACCGAACATTCTACTTATGAGACTGACACATCAGGAATACCCATCTTAAATGAAGCAATAGATACAAAGTCAAATCAAATATTGGTTCATACCTGGTTCAGAAATGAAATCTCTACTAAAGATATCTCAAGACCGAAACAAAAGATCCGTGAAGTACACTTACCGGTAGACAAACCAGACCTAGTCAAGAAATTCTTAAAAGAATATATAAATCCGAAAACGAAGTATTTCATATACTTTGAAGACAAGGCTCACCGGAAACAATTCGCGGAAGCAACAATCGCCCTTTTTAAGAAAGACACAGTTAAAATACTAGAATGCACGGAAAGAGTCGTATACGTGGAGAAAGAAGACGAACAGAAGGACGTAGTCCAGAAGCACCATGAAGGAAAAACTTGCCACCGAGGTCAAAAGGAAACACTGATGAGAATCAGGCGTACTTACTACTGGCCCAACATGGAAATTACGGTAGCAACAGTAATAAACAGCTGCGACAGCTGCAAGGCCATGAAATATGATCGGAACCCACTAAAACCGGAATTACAATTGACCCAGACGCAGACCAAACCTTTCGAAGAACTATTCATCGATATATTTAGTATCGATAGCAAAACTTATTTGACCATCATAGATGCTTTTAGTAAGATCGGACAGGCAATTGAAATTAAATCTAAAACAACTCCCGAGGTGATCAGAGCGTTAATCAAATACTTCGCTATATACGGAGTACCACATAGAATAAGCGCCGACGCTGGTGCTGAGTTCAATAACACGCTACTGAAGGAAACCTTACAGCTTTACAAAATTAACTTGCACATAGGAACCCCACACAACCCAAATTCGATGGGAATAGTCGAGCGATTCCACTCGACACTAATCGAAATATATAGATTGGCCAAATATGAACATAAGGTCACTGATGCCGCGTCAGTAATGACGTACGCACTTATGGCTTACAACCACACGATCCATAGTACCACAGGTATGGCCCCGTTTGAAATAGTTTTCGGTCATACAGACGCAAACAACCCGTTCAACGTGGATTATCAAAAAGATTATACTCAAAAAATGGTCCAAGACCACAGAAAACGTACAAAACATCTATATGAATATTTGACGAACAAAATAATAGGCGTTAAAGAAAAGGTTAGACAAAAGCGTGGAGGTGAAAGGAAGTTTGACATAGAACAAGACGACAAGGTATTTATAAAAGGAGTCAACGTAAGAAGGAGTAAAGATAAACCTCGATACCAAAAGGCAGAGGTGATAGGAGAAATAAGTAGAAATACTGTCCCAATCAATGTAAGAGGACGAGAGACTAGAACGGCAGTAAAAGACATTAAACGTCCTTCACAGGTACCTGGGCGTGCTCATGGCGATGACAACATGCCAGGGCCTAGTGCTTCAAAGGATCAATCACAACCCAGGGATCCTCCCGATAAAAGAAGGTCAAGCGAAGATCAGCACCAACCAATGGACCCTAATAAAAATTCTAGACCTTAGCTTAATTCGGCAAGATTTGGAGTTTAATACAAATAGGTACATGAACTTGAACAAATACATGAGAGAACATTCGGAAAAGGAAGACGTCTTCAATGCAGTAATTCAGATTAAAACGCAAACCGATTTTATTAAAGATCTGGCTACAGAAAAACTGAGCGAAATATTGCCTCCCAAAAGACACAAACGCGGCCTTATTGACCCTCTCGGCTCGATCATAAAGTTGATTACGGGAAATTTGGACAGTGACGATGCTTTAAGATACGACGCGCTTATTAATAACGTAAAAACGCAGCAAAATGCTATCACTCAAAGATTCACGGTTATCGCTGAAATGTTGGAAACGTTAGTCGACACTACTAATAATACCCAATTAAATTTTATTCAAATCGATAAGGCTATTACTAGCATTAGGCAAAGACTAAATGAAACTTACAGAGAACAAGGATTGTTAAAAATATATAACATTTATACACTGTTTCTACATAATTTTCAAACGCTGTACACTAAGATAAGTGAACTTGAAAATGTAATTGCATTCAGTAAACTAGGAATGCTTCACCAATCGGTTATAAATACCGATGAATTATTAACGATTTTAGAAAATATTGAAAGGCAAAATTATAACCTTGTATTTTCGGCTAGCCTAGAGAACTTAGTTAAAATAGAACATAGTATAAAGCCTAAAATATATGTAAAAGGAAATCAGATAACATTCATTTTAGAAATACCCCTTGTAGATGATAACACTTATACATACTATAAAGTTTTGCCGTTGCCGACAACCAACACCTTAAACCAAATCTCCATCATCTTACCAAAATTCCCATTCCTCCTTGTGAAAGGGTCGAAAACAGTATCGTTGCATGCCCCCTGCAAGGAAGCAGACGAACTCCTATTCCTGTGTGAAGAAGAAGACACGTCGCCCTTCGTCAGAGACGAGTGCGTGGTCAACCTAGTCACGTTCACCCGAAACACATCGAGCTGTACGCCTATCGTCGTCGACATTCAAAACGTCAAAGTCGAGAACATACAACGCGACAGATGGATGTTGTACACCAAATCCAGCATCATCTTGACACAAACTTGCGACGGAGACAGCACTCACCGCACCGTACAGGGCACATACGTGGTTACGTTAGACGACGAATGCGAGCTACAAATAGAAGGCAGGAAGCTCAGGAGACATTTGGGAATAGCTCGAGATCTACACCTGCCGGCCCTGCCGGTCATCGACCTGCCGGAAATAACACCAAGGACAACCTTCCCAGAGACGAACCTAGTGATCCTGGACAATGTGGAATTGACGAATCTTCAACATTTGACAACCATGTTAAAACAAAGTGAAAGTGACGTGAATAATGAAGGTGTCATCGTTTTGGACAGACTAAGTGTGGGCACAGTCGTATTATTTGCGATACTTGGTATCGCAGTTATTACAGTCCTAGTAAAGAAGTATTACCCGATTCGAAGTTTTCGGATCCGAAATAATCCAACCGAAAACTTCGAAGTTAGGGAGGAAGGCGTTATGCCATCGGACCCTGTGGTTATACATCGCGTATAAACATAGGACCGCTGACTCAGCGTTGGCCGCCCGGCGTCGTGGACGCATTCCGGAGACATCCACACTTATGACATTTGATACATCATACCCCTTATTTTTATCTCTATCCCACCGTACGGGATTAAATCTATCGTCACCATTTACCTAATAATTATGTACTCGTACTACATTGTCACCAATGTGTAGCGGAAAGAACCCCTACTTTTTTTCAAAGTTTTATATTTACCACCTCGTCAGCGTTAATAGTTTTTGGAATAGTTTCTGAGCCTAAACTGTAAAGATGTTTACTAGGGAACCCTATAAAAGGCTGTCGGTCAATGGTAAACAACGCCATTGTAACCCAAACACAAAATTTATTCGGTTTATATTAGTTTCTAAAAACAATATAAACTGATGGATTGTCCGAGCACCGCTGTGAGCAAGATTTTACTCGCCTTCCAGTTTTTTGCATAAACAAGGTAATTTCAAGGTAATTTTAGCGTAATTGCCCAAAAATAAACTTACAAGGTGGTTCCTGGAGAGCATTTCGGTAAATTGGATTCCTCCAGTTTTGTTATGTTTGACAGGACTGGTTTAAAGTGAAAATTTTTGTTCACAAGCTTTGCTGATCTTTATCTAGGGGTGAGACACAATCAAAATGAGGACATCTCTAGCACGATCACAAAAAACTCTGTATAATTTTAATGTCTCTCTTTGTACTTCAGTACTATTTAAAACAAACTACAACCTACTCCAAAGCCCTACACTATTCTGAAACAAATATTTACACACAATATTATTTTTTTGTTAAATCATTTGATACGTAATATATATAGAGTCAGTACGAAAAGAGAACTAATATTTTTTGTTTTTTATTTTATTTATGGCATTGGTGCTGCTGCCCTCATTTCATTATTTTGTTAGACTAGCAAAACAATAGAGACGTTAGTTTCCATTTTTTGCCACGAGAATTCTCTTTACAAATAGACTATGTGTTGCTTAAAGGCATCAACTGAATAAAATACATAATATTACGACGTTTCAGCAATTTTTAATGGGTTTTTAAGCTTTCTGAGATCAAAAAAAAAAACCACGAAAAAAAACAAACATTGAATTTTGAAGGGTTTCCAACTTTTTATTCGGTGAATTGGTGACAAAAGAACCAGTAGATTCTAAATGAAATGTGATGAATTATTGTGTTATTATTGTAACACTAATTTGACAGCTATGTTCCAATTTGCACACCCATCATTGTTGGTTGTAGAGATACTTACTTCTACGTGTAAGAACACCAACTGTACTGCACCTATATACCGCAAATAAATAATTTAAATTTGAATTTAGAAATAAAAATATAATAGGAGGCCATGAGATAGACATATGGAGATGATGATGATTGTGGTGAAAAAATTCTGTTCGTTAAAATCTGCAAGAATCAACTCGACCGAATATTTGGAGGCCCTTAACAATTCTCATTACCAGCTCGTGGATTTCTAACCTCCCGAGGGCAAATACATACAGCAAAAGATAAGGAGTAAGGACGATGTCTGTTTCTACGTATTCGCCAACATACAATATGTTGGCGTACGTTAGCGAATACCGTGGAAACAGACATCTCTGCGCACATATTAATATCTAAAACTTATTTCTATTTTTTAATTTCAGTGTAATGTTAACTTATGATGTAATAATAATTAAAAATTTCTGTTACGTGTAAGCGACATATAGAAGTAAAGTAATGTGATGATTTTTGAAGTGATAACATCTTATGGGAGCTTCGTTACGTAACGCGTTACGGCGCCAGTCTGTCTGGCTTCCCTTTCTCTCACGCATATAGTTTAAGTTATCACTTCTGTCGGGCGTCCCGAGACTCACACGTTTTTTTTTTAATTTTGTCAGCAAAACTTAATAGATACTTCCAGTAATGTTTTACTGATTGACACGACAAAAGACAGACCGCGACATATTTTCCTTGAATCTGGCTATGATTGTTTTTTTTTACCATACCTATTATCAAATTGCTTTTTTTTAAATCTAACAATATTACGACTAAGCGACATTTTTTTACTGCCTTGAAAAAGAAGAATGAACAAAAATATACTGTTTTTTTTTTTTTTTTTTTGTTTTTTTACATATCTTTGTTGTTTGAAAGAATATACTTTCAGATTGGTCCCATAGTAATTTCATCAATCATCATCATCATTTGAAGCCAGTTGTTACAGTTTTTAAACTTTAATTATATGTAACAGTTGCGAAATATATATGTAAATGTATATGTCCCGAAAACAAAAAAAAACTAACTAAAATATTAATATGGCGGTATACGCTCACACACCACAGATACCTAAAATGGACTCTGTTTAATCCACTTAAATTAGACTATTTAGAAACACGCTTTACGCGAATAATTAAATAGGTATGTACGATACTGAAGTCTCCCTACTACTTTTACAATTTGTATGTTTCCCGAGGCCTCAAAACGACAGAATAAATCCATCGAGATGGATGACTTTATTTACTTCTGTATTTCGCGCGCTAAGCGGTAATTAAATTGTTTAATTTGTCATAAAGCCGTGGTTTAATTTCAGTTACTAAAAATCTCATTATTAGGAGACTTATGCCGCCCGTGGATGAGCATCTAATTTCGTTTATCGCTTAGAAGTTTGTAATCAAAGTTATGAGTTGGGAGAAGGAGAAGTTGTTGCAAACCGTGGATGTTTATCTAAATACATATATATGTATATATATATACACATATATAAAGAATAGGTATAGGCCGAACGCATAAGCATTGCTATTAAACGTGGCAATGCAGGCAGCGTACTGGGTACGCTGCCAACTGGTAGTATGAGCAATTGGATTTTCTTTAGACCATTATCGGTCTGGGGTGATCGATTTGCTTTTTGTGTAGTTTTCTTGCCTATGAGAGCTACAATCTCAGCAAACAAAAATTATTGCAAAGAATTCCATTCCTGTGAAGTACGCATCAACGCAACATAGGTATAGTTTCATCATTAATTTTAATGCCGTAATAGTTTTTTTTTTTTTTTTAAGCGTAAGAAAAATATTTATTTATGAGTGTTTACGGCGGTATCACAAAAAGACTATTCCATTTCTACCTGCAAATACAAAACGAATTGATCGCTGTCCTGTTCCAAAATCAAAACGAAAATTCAATTATTTAGATTCTTATATTTTTCTATATTATATGTATACCCACTGCTGGGCGCGGGCCATCTACTCATTATGAGAAGGGTTAGGCCATAGTCTAAAGAGGGCTGACAAAAAAAAAATGTATACCCTTAACTAGCAACCGAGATTAACTGGCAACCTAGAGATGAACGATAAAACGTATGAACAGCTATTTTTTTGTGAAATTTCATCAGATGCAGAATAAATGTTATTTATTATACACAGAAACTGCCATTAAAATGATGTCGGGTAAACCTTATAACAAATAATTAACATTACAAAAAAAAATACAGAAGTCTTCTTTTATACTAATTTAGTTTTTATCAACTCACCCTGCTAACAAAAAAGGGTGTCAAAAACTGGGTCACCTGACACTTGTCATTTATCTGTTAACCTTCCGCGATTGCATCTATGACGTCACGGGGAGAATGTCGTCGGTGACGTCATCACGTAACCTACTTGCGCGAACCTCGTAACCTACTGGTGGATTTACGACTCGTCTGATAGTGGATAGCTTAGTGGATTAGCTCCGTTTTGTGACTATTTTAGTAATAAATAACATTTAATGACTAGTTTAATGTTTAGATTAAAATTAACTCTATTAAACGTAACCCTTTATTGTACCTACTAATCATTTTATGACGGATATGAAATTTTATTTAGAAGAGTTTATAGTACAAAAATGATTTTTCTGTAGCACTTAAATAAAGTTATAGAATAATTATTTGTTATTTTATTTATCAATAATAATAATATTAAACTGCAATCATTGCTTGAGCCCAGTTACACTACCAAAAGCACCCTCATTTCTAAGTTATATTTTTAAGCTATTGCATAGCTTCTATCGCGGGCCTTGAGCGTGGAGACCGAATCTAGAAATTCCGTAACGAAAATAACCTAACGCAGTAACGCCGATACAACCAATGCCACCTAGAGGCGATTTGCAGAACTAAAGAGACAAGCGTGATATTTCAAAAAGTCATTAAAAGTTCTGCTATTCATCGATAGATGGCAAAACTAAAAACTAAAAAGTATCACCGCTGTGCCGGTCGGAGTGGGGGGTGTTAGGAATACTGCATAAATAAAAAATTATAATTACATAAGTTGATAAAAAATGCTATGCAATAGCTTTACCGCGGCAGTCTCCGAGTGCCACACGTCTTTTTTTTCTATATAACATTGTAATAAATAAAAACAATATTAGTATTTTACAGAACTAAACTAAAAATTTAATAGCTAACTTTTAGAGGTTATTGAAGTACATTTTTTCAGTTTCAAATATGACCTAGTTTTCATTTCCGACTGAGCGAGTTTACGGTCTTCGTCAGTGTTACTTCTACAAAAAACTATATATATATTTTGTACATAAAACTACAGCTTACATCAATTACTATTATTATTATCATATGGACGCCAAAACACGAAAAAAGCGTCCGGACGGCTTGTTTTTGACCGATACTCATTATAAACAATGACGAACTTAAAGATTTGATTTAAACTCTATGTCGCTGCGCTAAAATCTAATTTAGATTGAGAAGTTCAGAGACATTTATTTTTCTGCTTCGGATTATTTTGAAAATCTAAATTATTAAACGTGTAGTAAAAAAAACAGGTAGTCTAAAGGTTGCCGCTTTTGACCACATTGAGCTTCAACGCGATAGTAAACTTTAATAAATAATTATAGATAATGAAAAATATCTAAACATAGATATGAAATGTTTATGGAAAACTTCTATCGTTATCAGCTATATAAAGTTATATAGCTATATAAACAACACAGGTATTCATAGTAAAAAAAAAAAACATTCATATATACTATTACAAATTATACTAAAACTAATAGATAAATAATTATAAAGCTATAAAATAAGAGATTATTTAAGGTATCCATAGGCAACAAAGCTTGTGGATAGTTAAAAAATCTCCAGTTTCAGGCAAAGTACCCAAAATGCTGCCCGCATTTCCTCGCTGAATGGCAATGCTTACTTTTTGTCCAAAATAAAGGCCAGCATTTAGGGCACGCAAATAATAAAAAAATATATATTATTGAACATTTCTAAAAGGCACTTTACCCAAACCAAGGCACTTTAGCTATTTAAATATAATAATTAGTATGCCTGCCTAGGTAGTAGCCTTGCCTTGTAGGTCGTCGTTTCAATCCCCACTCAGGACAAATATTCGTGTAATGAGCATGAGTGTTTATTCTGTGTCTAAGTGTTTTATGTAACATAAGAATATATTTGCAAAAAAGTATACATGTATCTAAAAATATAAATGTATAAAAGTATAATCAATAAAAAAAAAACAATATCGGTTGACAACCGAGAAAAACATCACATATCACATATACACACAAAAATACAGTCAAATTTTGATATTATTTTGAAGTCGGTTAGAAAATTACTTAGAATTTAAGGGTTTTCATTGAACAAAATTGTGATTTCCAACCGTTGACGGTTAGAAATCACAATTTTGTTCGTTATACGCTATACACTATTATTTACGTTACATTTACACTATTATACGTAGCATAATTTTAATAGATCAATAAATGTCATACCTTTCTCATAGGAATAATATAAATCTGTCAGAATCAATTCCAGACAGATAAGTTACAAGTAAAACCATATTAATTTAAGGTTGTATATATATGCTAGTAATTTGTAGTTAATTGTAGTTGGTAGTTAGAATATTTTGGGTTCACAGGTGGTGGCAAAGCAAAAACTCTGTAGATCATCATCAACCAAAATCAAATCACCGTACCAACTCTCTCTGTTTGATGGTTGTACTACGTGACATTGGCGGAGTCGTTAATACGAAGAGCCACAAACTAAAAGTTGAAGTTGAAGTTACAAGTAAAACGATGAGAGACATCGTGTAGCGATTCTGTCTTCTCTTTAATTGTTCAAAATTCAAAATTCAAAATTTTATTTAGCTTGTGGTCCTGGGTACAAGGGTAAGTTGGTATTTACAATTTTTTGTATTCTGCCAGATCCTGCTTTAAAGCATACAAGCAGTTAATGACATGTAAAATGACATGACATGTGTATGTTTGATCTTATTTTATGATAAAGGTAAAAAAAGTTATAGGTACAAATATTAAAATACACCTACTGAATCTTAAATTAACATATAGATGAATGAATTAAATTAAGAATACACATTAAGACTATTAAAAAAAACAATTTTTAAATATATATATACAGAAAACAAATAAAATAAAAACTTACTCAAAAAGTCCACTGGTAGTGGGAAAAGTGGCAAGAATACTGGCAGCATTGCCACGTTGGATGGCAATGCTTACTTTTTGAGCAAAGTAGGAGCCAGCATTCTGGTCACTTGTCACCAGAATATAGATATGATATATTATGTAGTTAAGACCCAGAATAGAGCTACAACGCGGTATCACTCGCGACAGCTTTTTTAAATCCCTGACCAAAAACTGTGTGTCTGTCCGTAGAATTGGATTCTCATGCGGATGGATTTTGATGTCAGTTTTATGGGGCAAATCTGTAAATTTGACCTTTTAAACAAATAATACAACTTAATTTTTAACCTCCTTATTATTTTTGAAGTCGGTAAAAAATGAATGGTTCCGGTATAAAGCGAGTGAAATCTTAGGGCACAGTTAGTTTAAAATAAATAAATTATTGTTTAAAAAACACGCCACAAATTATTGTGGTCAAAGTTCATTACAAGACTTTTCTAACAAACCCAAACACAGCTATGATACGATGTTTCATCATGAAGTTCTAGTTCATATCTTCCGGCTCCATCATCAGATCAGTTCGACAGTACCATATTATTGTATTGTCATCAGAACTACATACAGCTGCCAATTTTCATGACGCTACGATCCTTGGAAGATGGTTAAATTAGTTACCTTAGATTTCATTACATACAGGTCGACCTAATAAAAGCGTGTTAAAAAGGTAAAATCTCATCTCATTTGCCTAACAATTCAAGTTAAGCATGACAAATGTTATGTCCGGAAAAGGTCATCCGACCCATTCTGCTAATCAAATTTCATACCAAAGGTCTTTCAATAATCCTTCCTAGTTCAAGGTCGGAGGGCAATTATTTTTTACCCTTGCGTGTAGAAATCCTTATTAGCTGTAGGGTGGCGTTAACTGCCACTCCCGTTATATTGCCTCTACGACGTAGACTCGTAGTAACGATATTGCTACGACCTACGACACGGCTACGACGTTGTTTTTACAATGCTGACATGGTCACGGTTTCGAATGAGTAATTTGACTTGTAGTGAACTAAAACACGTAGTTTTTGTGCAATAAAAATTAAATCCCAAGTAAATGTGACAACTTAGAAGATTACTTATTGCTCAAGTGATTAAGTAAGTACCTAACTCTATACCCAGAACCTTATACTCGTAATCATAATATACTTACCACTAGAGAGACATCTGTTTGCCATTTATTTGAAATAAAATCTATTGACAGTGACACAGTCCATACTTTGTTATAAAAATGTAATCTACAGTTCATCAAGAATGACAGTGACACTTCACATTGTTTGTTTTATAGCTGCTACCTTGAAATGGTAATCCAGAGAAGATGTCCTAGAAATTTTAATTTCATATTTGCATTCAGTAATTGCAATGAAATATCAACAATGATCGACAGATATACAGGCGTTTTAGAAATCAAGTTTTTCAAGTTTTTTGTGTGTTTTAATAACGATATAGAATGCATTACCTGCAAAAAAAAACACGAATATGTCAGTGCAGCGACCATAAATGTGTCATAGCATCCTATACTAAGCGGCACCACCCCTCCCTGTCTTTTTTACCCGACTGCGAAAGAAGGAGGGTTATGTTTTTCGAGCGTATGTATGTATGTATGTATGTATATTTCTTTGGCACGCCCTAGAGCCTAAACGGCTTGACCGATGTGAGTGATGTCAATAGATTCGTCTTAGTCGTGAGAGTGACACTGGGTACATCAAAATTAAAAAAAAAAACAAAATTAAGGATTTTTGGCGGCAAAAAGTAACCTCAAAAAAAAAGTTTTCAAAGTACATCGAGTGTGGTATCAAAATAAAGAATTTTTAACAATGATTACGAATATGTATATAACTTATATAAAAAACGCGTGTTTTTTGTAACTTCCAACGAACTTTTTCGTAATAAACAAGTGATTTTACTAGATTTTTTCTAAAGAATGCGCAATAATCTTTTACAGCGATTGTACGCATACTTTCTCACAAAAACGTACACTCAACAGCGTATTAAGCGTAAAGAAATCAAGAGCAAAAGAAGAAAGTAAGTTAGGCTGCAAAAACCTCTTTTTTGCAGTCGGGTATTTTGGTTTTCTTTTAACATTGATACTTGTTACTATAATACTTTATTTACGCTTTACGGCTGAAAAGTAAAAAATCTTAAGCAACCCCGAAATCTATCGTCCCGTTTTCGCTATCAAAAGAACGAAAACAAAACAAATCCCTAGCAAGCGGCGGCACACAAAACACAAGCCCCGCGGATTAGACGGCGTTCGATCAGCGGCCCACATCACGGATCCAATCAGATTTGCCCGACGACTGACAAATTAAATCTCGCTGCGTGGAACGCGAGCGTTATCTCCGAGCTGGTGACAGACGATTTTTGTTAAGGAATGGTTTGACTGATTTTATTTTGTTGTTGAACAGAGAGGAACATAGAGAATTCGTTAAACATTCATTCCATTCCATGCATATCGTCCCTGTACAAACATAAAAATGGTTGTCTGTAAAGTCGGCTTACGGACGATAATTTTACGTGATAACGAGATGCGTCACAAGCCGAACGCTTAGGCCGATCGTGCCTCTCTATCGTTTTCTAATTTCTAATTTGAGTTGGGGGCGATAAGACGTGCACTGACGTCCCGCTTGGGGTGTATTGTGCATTTCCCCCCACCAGCCTGCCTAAACCATCCGTGCTCCTTAACATAACGGAGCACAGCCTTGGGTCGCTGGCACAACTGTTCCACTTCTCTTGCGTCAGGTGTCATGTCGCAGAGTTGACCTGGTGACTTCTCGCAGAGTCCCGATGTAAGCCTCATCCGTTCTGTGGACTTACAGTGTAGTAGCACATGCTCCACAGTTTCGTTTTCTTGTAGACAGCCTCGGCATAGCGGGCTGTCTGTGGCTCCGATCTTGTGTAGATGATAGTTCAAATCACAGTGACCTGTGATGATGCCTATCATTAGCCGGAGGTCCGGTCTTGATAGTCCTAGTAATTTGTTGGTCAGTTTCCGGTCTAGTGTTGGGTAATTTTTTTTTGCATGCCTGCAGTCTATTTTCTTATTCCACAGGTTTTGCTGTTCCTTTTCAGTGTACAGACAAAGCAGGTTCCGTGTTTACGCCGCTGTCCGTCTGCACAGTTCCGCAACGTGTGTACATGTTTCCTTCTTCGTACCTTCTTTGGCGAGTAAGTCTTGTTGCTTCCTTGGCAAGAGCTATGACTCTTTGTCCATTGAACCGTAACATTATAGGAGCTAGCTAATTGTTGTAATATCGTGTGGCATTCTGATACTACTCTGGACCTAGTAGTAGGTTTTTTAAGTGCATAAATAATGCCTGCACTATCCGTGGTGAAGGTGAGTAGCCTGTTATTCCCTCTTACGTTACATTCCTCTTCTTGCGCGAGTACAGCTTTGGCCGCTAGCAAAAGGCCCATCGCTTCTGCCTGTATCACGGTAGTAGTTTAAGCCTATCGAGTTTTTTATTTTTAGTTCCCTATCGCTTGTTCCGCACTCTCGCTTACACGCTCGGCTCAGGCAGAACGTGAGAATGAGTCATGCTATTTCGTGCGTGCAGCCAGCGTTCATCGATTTGTAAGACGTTATCACGTCAAAACCATAGAATGGGTCAGCTGTTTCTCTTTCCAGATAGATAAACTCTTTATTTTATTGTACACCTGTAAACAAATACAATATAACAAACAACTTACAAAACTAGTGTCTGTTAAAGTACTACGTACTGTAAAAGTCAGCTAAGGGACATGAGGGTAATTGGCGTTTATGTAAGCGATGGCCTATAACCCTATGTCATTGCAAGGCAAAATTTTATATCTACATTTTACATTTTAATGGCGTCGAAGTCTCTAAAATTGAATCCATCTATCCAACTCTTTAACCACGGTCAAGAGCTCAAGATTTTTGATATTCTGGCGTGTTTTTATACTCGTACATTTAAGTATGGAACCTAACCTTGATGTTTCGTAACCTTGATTAATGTTTCAGACTCGTTTTAATTGCTTGTCTTATTTCCGCAAATGTGATTTCGTACCAGCAAGACGTTCATAAAATATTTTGAGCTTTGATCAAATTTGAGTAATAGATATTCTTAAGCAAGACCGGTATTGCAGTAATGTTTTTTTTTTATTATTCGATCATTAGGGGGCCAAATGGGCTCAGGCAGCCCCGGCTGGTCACTGCGACCTTTTCAGATCTATTGTGACATGCAGTAATGTTGCCAGTATATTGAATGTACTGCTAACTGGTACGAGTCGTTCAAGGTCACGAATAAAAACCACTCAGCGGCAATAGTGGGGATATTGACAGAAGACAAATGATTTTAATATATAACTTTACTGTGCGTTACTACTATCACCAAATACTATGGAAACTAACGTGGTTTTCACAGATTTTAAATAAAAACTACGGGTCACTTACGTCTGTTTTGAGTCGAAAAATCCGACTATAGTTTCAATCGCATTCGGCGGTCGTTTTCAAAGAAGCAGCTCAAACGTCACCGACTGAATGCGATTGAAACTATAGGATTTTTCGAGTTGATGACATAGGGTTATCTACAAGACCTAAATTATAGAAACATATACGTACTCCTTCTCAGGCATTCGAGTATAAAATTGGGATGTGTATATCTATTTACTTTTTATTTGCTAAGACATTATAGTTAGACTCTTCACCACGCATCACTTTTTAAATTATTATTTTTTAACACGAATAAGTCCGCGTTTGACCACCAACTCGCCTGTTGGAAAGCGAAGATGTGGTCGAAGATGAAGTACGCAGACTTAGAAGATACCTATTCACTCTGACCTTGAAAAGACCAATGTTGTAGTTCTCAGGAAACAAAGAAGCCGGCAATTTGTTCCACTCTTTCGCTGTACCGATAAGAAACGTAGAATTAAACCGTTTAGTACGAATATTGGGTAAATCCACAATATATGGGTGGTAGCGCTGATTTCCTCATTTTATTATTTATATACATAAAACAGTGACAAAATTTCCATAATTTTACTTTCAATTTCCAGGTACCATATTAATATTAATCCCCATAATATAAAGTACACCACCGCCTTAATTTCAGCACCGTCTTATGGGTATAGGAAGGAAATCATTCGAGTGATTCTGTACCAACCCGACCAGAATCAGCAATGTCATATTCACTTGAGTGAGTTTTCTGCATCCCTAGTCTTTAGATCTCACATGCTCACTTTATAACATAATATACTTCTTATTTGGAATACGTTAACTATTTGGATTTTTTATGAGAGAGAGACAGAGTATGAGAGACAGAGAGAGAGAGAGAAAGAGAGAAAGTAAAAATATAAAACCGGCATAATGCGTATCGGGTCAATCGAATCAAATCAAATTATTCGTAGTCGTTCGTATTTGAATTTCAAACTTATTTAGCTGTGATAGTTTTCCTTTTAATTTCACAATAATGCTACTGCCATGATTTTTTTCAAACTTTCAACACGAACTATTTAGCCGGCAGAAGGAGGGGGGCGACACTTGACTCTAACAAAAATGAACACTTTCTAATAGGTGCTAAGCGAATTTGAGGCCCCGGACAGACGGGTGGACATGGCGATATTATAAGTGTCTGTAGTTGACAGCGAAATTTTAAAAATGAGACAAAACTCAACAGGTTAACTGGTCGCCATCTTAGAGTTCTATGGGAATTCTAACTTAGATTTTGGCTTTAAGAACCTCGCCGTTGTATGGACTTCAAAAAGCTTAGTAACTAAAAAGTTGAATATGGATGGCTTTCATAGCAGTAATGGCATTATTAAATAAAATAAATAAATAAATAAATAAATGCAGTAATGGCGTTATTGATTTATGACCTCAGCGCGATGTTCGAAGATCTCAATTGAGTTTCTCAATGGATGGACCTCAAGATGAACATGGACAAAACGAAGGTTATTATGAAACGCCCATGCATTACCCACCCCAATAACTGTGAGGAACTCTACTCTCTGTAATCTTGTTTTTCTGTGATCTTAGTCAGTCGTTCCCACGATATTGCCCTGTGCTCTTACAAACCTAACTTTAGTACTACTGCTAAATATTCAGACCAAAACTATGATGTTTATTAGCCCTGTTTTTGTACAAACTGTCCCAGTGCTGGAAACGGGCTATCTTCTCATTGTGAGAAGGGTTAGGCCATAGTCTGCCACGCTGGCCAAGTGCGGGTTGGCAGACTTCACACATCTTCAAGATCATTGAGAACTCTCAGACATGAAGGTTTCCTCAAGATGTTTTCCTTCACCGTTTGAAGTTGGCGGCAATCAACAATAGGCACATAACTTAAAAAAGACAGAGGTGCGTGCCGTGGAATTTTAACCCAGGACCTGCGGATCGCAAGTCAGACGGTTTCACCACTAGGCTGCCGGAATCTTTGATTGAAACTGATGACCTAAACCTGAAAGCGTGTAAAAATACAATTTCTGTCAATTTTCTACGTCAAAGCAATAAGGTGGAAATAATTAGGCAATAACTTTGATTGTTCGTCCAGCCACCAGCCGCGTAACCTTTTGGCAATATATTTCTATGGTTATATTACGGAGCCATATTTTAGGCCCGCTCATAATTATGTTAATGTGGACTCATAAAATACGTGGAAAGTTGCCTTTTATTGGAGAAATGAAGACGTTTACTGTAATACCTACTGTTGGTTATAATTTACAGTATTCTTACCTACTTATAGATTCGACTCTATTCCATTATCTGATTGAGCAAGTTTAACTACTGTATAAGACGTGAGATAAAGTTAATAAAAAACTGGGCAAGTGCCTGTTGTGCTACACGGAGTGTAAATTCTGTAGTCACACTTCTGGACTTGAGAATTGAGAGAGAGAATTGAGAGAATTGAGACTTGGAATGAGGGTTGCCAACCGTCGTGTTTTCCCAGGACATGTCCTAGTTTTTGTAGTGTCCTGGGATGTCCTGAATAGTTTTTAAGCAGCGTCCTGGGTTTTTAAATTTTAAAAGTCGCGCGCCTCTTTTAAAATTATTACGTTATGAGCGGCCTCACGGCTCGTAAGTAATTGCGTTGCCGCGCTGCCGTGCTGTTTCAAAACAAAGGTGCAACGTGCCACTCTATGATATCTCTTTCGCTCTACTATTGTCGCGCAGTGCTTACTATTTCGTCCCTTTCTTGCATTAGACATATAGAGCTAAGAACTCGTATAATTTTATTCAAATACTTTATAAAAAAATATGAATATTTTAATTACTTGAATTTGATTTCACCTGTTTTCACTAGATATTAATTTAACTATTGAAACTCTATTACTGCATCCTGTTTTTAAACTGAATTGTCCTGGGTTTTCCAACTTCAAATCCTGGTTTTTAAAATTTGAGGTTGGCAGCCCTAGTTTAAATGAAATCTGCAGGATTTCTTCATTTTTACTCCTGTTAGATACAATATAATTTTGAGACGGTCCCATAGATATAGGTTTGTCAATCGAAGCGTTTCCATTAGAACACAGTCACATATTAGATTTGTAGAAATTACATTATACCTAGATGTATAGGATCCGCTGACTAGACATTATTGGCAATATTTAGGGTGGGTTCGTTAGCATCGTCTCTTGGGGACCACCCGGCTGATCTGCCAGTGAACTATATCTACCTCTATATTTAATATTTCTGTTTAAGTAATTATAAACAAATATCAATTACCTACAGTAAATACTCGTAACACATATTTTAAATTGAACATGTTTGTAAGAAAAAACTATACTAAGAACTATGACTATACCTCTACTATCTACATTGTAAGACTACATACAAAACACAATTATTAATTAATTAAACAATTAATCTGTCTAAGATATTTATAATCACGTAATATTATCTCACTAATATATAAAAATTATGTGTTTGTGCCACTCTTTCACGATAAAAAAACTAAAAGAATTTGAATAAAATTTGAAAAAAAAATAGTTTATATACTAGAATATCACCTAGAATACTGTTTTATACAAAAAATATATTCGTTTCTTCAAGGAAGCGGGTGAAACAAGGTGCAGCTAGTTTGTTATACATAAATTTAAAAATAATTTTAAATATATACTAAACAAAAATAAATGTATTCGTTTCTTCAAGGAAGCAGATGAAACGGCGAGGCGCAGCTAGTTTGTTATACTTAAATTTAAAAATAAATTTATATTATTATATAATAATGTAACTATTCAATAAAAAATATATATAATAATATTTTAATGTAATGTATTCTATAATTTAAAATAAGTTTATATTGTATATAATTATTTTTGTACATATTTTTTTAAACTGTTCAATGGCTCTGGATTCTGGTGCTTTTGAGCTTTTGGATATATTGTTGCTATATGTTGCAAGTGTCATCTACTTCGTTTCTACTGCTATATAAGCAACGAGCTATTAGTATAAATGAGGTGTTTACTAAATTATATTTTTAAGAAATTACTAACCACAAACTTTCTGATTGAAAGCAATGCTGTGGCTTATTAAAGAATGGATATACTTGGTTCAGTACTTATGAGACTTTGGGCGAACTTAAAAAGTTATAAAAAAATATGGACTTTTATTTGAAGTCCATTTAGCTCCAAACTATGTAAAGCTTGTACTGAGGAAACCACCCTTAGTACAAGATTTTATGAAGAAACGCGACGATGAAAGTTTTCGTACGCCTCCATAATTTTTTTGAAAGCGCCCTCTATGGATTACGATGAGAAACGTAAAAAAATTATGGAGGCGTACGAAAACTTTCATCGTCGCGTTTCTTCATAAAATCTTGTACTGTGATATACTTATGTGATAACTGATAGAATAGTTATATACATTTTATAAATTACATTTATATACTTATGATTGATTGGCACAGTACCGAGGAAGATGACAAGATAATAGAGGGACTATACCCAGCAGTGAGATAGAGAAGGCTGTGGATGTTGATGATGATACTTATGATACATAGAAATATCCACACATATAACAAACATTGTTCATCACAACACAGACAAATATTTATTCTGGATAGAGTTCGAACCCATAATCTACAGCTTTGAAGATAGAGGTATATACTAAAAGATCCGTGAAGCCAGTGAAATTTGAAAGCATATAAATCAAATCTAACAGCACAAACTTTACTCCTTCCTTAAATCTGTATGTATTTAACTGCTAGTTACCCACGTGTATGCCAATGTATCTATATGTATGATATGAATTACTTTCATACATATTACAAGATAACAGCGTAATTGGCAATTTATATCGAGACATCCGTTTCCAGTAACGAATATTTCAGCCCTGATTTGATTGGACCCTTGATAGTGTCCAATTGTACATCCCTAGGAATATCCTTTAGGTAAAAAGCTTATTATATTCAAATTTAGGTACTTGCGAGTAATTCCAAGTACCCTTAGACCCAAGAGCTTGGGTACCTATCACTCAAATTTATTAGACGTACCACAGAATACTTTGTAATAGAAGCATAGAAGTCTCACTCATAATTATCATAATCATCTCAACCACTAGAATTCCACTACTGGATATAGGGCCTCGCCCATGAATTTTCTAATAGAACTGATGGAAGGGGATCGCGGCCAACGTCTTCCTGCAACTAGTATGAGGTCGTTTTCGTCCTGTGGCTGGGCTTCCTATGCTACGCTTGTCAGTGCCTTGCTACTATTCTAGAACTTTCCGGGTCCATCGGCCATCAGTTCTGCGTAGTATGTGCCCTGTCCACTTCCACTTGATAATCCGAGCTTTATCGCTTTCGTACGTCACTTATTACTCGATTCTAATCGATGAGTGAAGATAAACATTTCTAAAACACATAACTTTAAATAGACACCAAGAGAGCTACTATAGGCTTTGATCGAAATCACTCATCAAAGCCTATGACCGTAAGATTTATAAGCAAATCATAGGGCTGAGTAGGAACAGTATGCGCACTCTGGTCAGAGCCCTGACTGGACATTGTTATCTTAATAAGCACATGTCCATTATAGGACTGAGCGAGTCAAGGGAGTGTAGGCTTTGTCACGATGCTGACGAAACACCTATGCATATCCTCACTGATTGTGGGCCACTGATGCACAAACGTAGCCTTCATCTGGGCAGGCATATATTGCAGCCAGACGAGGTCAAAAGTATCTCTCCCGAGAAAGTACTGGGCTTCCTAAGGAGCGCAGGACTAGGGAGAGAACTGTAATACAGCGGCAGTCACAATAGATCTCACATAGGTCGCAGTGACATTTAAGCCGCCTATCACAATAAAAAAAAGAAAAAAAGAGAGCTAGTTAACTACAAAGAATTAGTAGCCACTTAGTTTAGTGAATATTTTTCCGACATTCACTGAAGAAAATCTCGTTTCTTCGTAACTAAAGGGTAACCTTTACCAGCTATTTTTGGTGGTGAAACAATACAAAATTAATGGTAGACCACTCCCAAATCCTTCATGGAATTGAAAACGGCAAAATTGTTATTGCACTCATCAGGACATACCTAAGCACTTCAGGACTACAGTGTAAGGAAATAAATAGGTGCTTGAATAGTAATTTACTAAATGCAAAATTAGAGAAGCTGTAGAGAAAGATTGTGAACTAGTCATTTATTTTTTTACAGTAGATATATCTAAAATTAACCACCATCTCGCTTAATGGTAATGATCATAAATCATATACCTATACATAATATATAATGTAAATAGAATTTAATTTAAATTCAAAAACTACCTATACTTACTTTTCATTTCATAAATCTATAAACGATACCATTAAAGAATAAAAAATATTTTGATTTCAAAGAATAACTAATGTTCATAAAATTCCACGTTTGTTACTCTTATTATTCTTATTACGAGTTATGCACTGACGTCTCGCTTTAAGAGTTTTACAAATTTGTCTAAGCCTACAACATCTAGCACGGAGCCAACCCAACTCTTTATTAAAAGTCCTAAAGTAAGTTTATAAACCTTAGAACCCCCGCCATAAAAAAAATGTACCGATTTTGATAAAATAATATCCTTTAATAACAACATAATTATTATGATATATAGATTTTGATACAAATCATAAGAGTTAAGAACATTTTTGATCAAATTCTCTTACAAATAAATAAAAACTAGACCATTTTCCCATCATTTTGAAAGCTACAATATCAGTAACAGACATACAGAAAACACATTAAACTTATAACACCCTTATTTTTGGATCAAGTGATAAAAATACAAAATCAAGCTTCTGCAAGTAGATGATCAATTTTAATCGTTTGATGGAATAAATGCACATTGCACTGGGAGTATATTTAAAACACATAATTAATAATCTACTAATATCGAGCATATCAATTCGGTTCATCAATTCGTGTCCGGAGATCGCTCGCAGTCGTGTTAACCGCTTAGGAGTGTCAATACTCCTAAGTAGGTATCATTTTTCATAGTCCAATATTTTGACGGAGTGATAAATCAAGCGGCCAAATAAATATTGGTTCTGCTTGAGCACTTGTCTTTCTTGTTTGTCCATGTAATGTTCGTGGGTGGAGAAAAATATTACACGAACTAGCTGGCACAAGACATAAGTTGGATAGCTAAAATACAAATGTATCGTTGTATCTCGATACAACGATAGGTACATCCGCTGGATCTGTTTATTAACCAATTTCAAAAATGGGGGAGAAATTTTGTAAGAAATAGTGACCTAATCAGTTAACTAACAACTTTGTAGTGACCGTATCGATATGAGATATGTTTAATTCTTTAATAATTAGAATGACTTGACCATCGCACGACAACACAATCACATAAGCATTGATCTGTTGTTTGAAATAGTTCTAATTTTACATAGCATTTGCGAGCCAAATTTATGCAATAATATTAGGTATATTTTGAAGTATGTAGATTCTAGAATATGTGCGATTGTCAAGTCATTCTAATTATTAAAGAAATAAACATGTCTAATATCGATACGTTCACTACAAAGTTGTTAGTTAACTAATTAGGTCACAATTTCTTACAAAATAGTTGGATGAATGCTTCCATATGTAGGTACTAAATTAATTAACCGACTTGGTTTTACATTAGATCTCACAACTTTTTCTGGTAGAAGAGCTGCGTTGCGAGACTTTAGTTTTTTGTACATATTATGTTTTTGATGGGTTATGTATTACTTTTTTGAAATATGACCATTATCTCTTTCTGTAAAATAAGGAGTATATTTATCTCGAAACGATATTTTAAAAGACTTCCAAAAAGAAGTTCACCATTCGACTGTTTTTGTATGTTTGTTCAGCGATTACTTCCCCAATTATTGGTAGGTCATACTCATATAAATTTTATCAAAATCGGTTTATTACTTTTGTACATTACTTTGATTTTTATAACAAAATAACTGGAAAAATATGTCATCCCAGTAAATAAATTGCGTATTTTGATTGCGTTGCTGTTTTTTTCAGTGTTTTAAACTATAATTATTTAATGTAAAATTTGGTTATAAATATTTATTTTATATTCTATGATGTTATGAAATAAGATATTACACCAAGTATATAAAAACGCGTCAATTGACACCCCATTTGTCAGTACCCCTTTAGTAGCCTATAAAATTATAAGAAACATAATTATCTATATCAAGTTACAGCCATATGCACATATGCACATGTAAACTTATGAAATATTTCTCGCAGTTGAATTGGATCATAAAATAGTTTTTATAGAATATAAATTAGCACTAACTAGATTAAAACAAAAACGAAGTCAATAATAATTTATTTATTGAATTGATCAAAACAATTCGCAACAAATTCTATACATAGATAGAAGGAACTTTAAACAATACACTTAAAATATAATAAATAATTACATTTAGGTAACAATATCACAAGATAATTTCGGTTAACCAGACAGTGGTCACTTTTAAACAAAATATATAGGCAATATTTAAGAGAATCACTCAGTGCGCCGGTGCTGTTTGTAGGTACAACACTCATTTCTCCAAATAACAGTATAATAATACATCTTATCTAAAGGATAAGATGTATTATTATACTCCCTATTATCTCTTCTAACTCACAACCACCACATTTGACCGTGGCGCCACACACGACCACAAATTTGACGCCACATTTGACCGTGGTTTGGGAACCATGGTCAATTGTGGCACCGTCCTCATGATCCTTGATGCTCTGCCTACCCCGTAAGAAAAAAACAGGCATGATTGTATATATGAATGTAACAGTAAAAAACTGTTTACAACCCAGGTCATTTAAAACTATGACTTTTAAGTACGTATTACTTCAAAACTTTTGAAATGTAGACTTTTAGATTCAAAGATAATTGCCCAGTTATTGACCGCGCTGCTTATGGAAATTGTAGACTTCGTATTCTTAAACATTGACGATCCAAAAGTGTATAAATATTGTATCTAATCAAAATAAAGTTGAACTTGAACTTGAAATTACTTGAAAGTTTAAAAGTCTAATTTTGAATAACTTTACGCTACTACTTATCTTTTTGTTTTTATGTAGTTATTTATTATATGAAATTTACTTGGATTTTTTATTTGTAAAGAAGTTACTAAAACACAAGTATTTATATTCTTATTAACAACGACAAAAAACAAAAAATAATCGTCAAAAGGTTTCCTTACATTGTATGAACAAAATTGCGCTGAACGATTCTCTTAAAAGAAGATATCTCAAGTGCCCTAGAAAAAGCGACTACAAAAATAAGTAGGTTTTCCAAAGCTACTCCAGCTAAACGGTAAAGACTATTTATATGTTTATCAAAGACATAAATGAGATCACAATAAATTCCATAAAAACAAACTGTAATGTTTATATTTATTTTATCTCTTTGGAGATAACGATTGGGGTAAACAAGGACAATATAAAGATAATCATGATAGTAACTCTTAGGTAATACTCGTATGTATTATTTACAGGGTTACCTATCTGTGATCCGAACTATGAAATATTGAAAATAATTTCAATGTGTCAATAAACTGTCTACTACCAATCTCAACCAACTCAATAATAAAATGCTAAAAAATGCTGTGTTTTGTAATAATAAATTTTACTTTTATTCGAACCATCCACCGAACTCACCTAGTTACTAAGCTGTACACTAGATGGCGTTCCTAAACGATGACGAAAATCCTAACTCGCAATATAGAGATGCACAGTGATGGACATATTATATGTGAAATGTGAATCGGTTGTTAAATAAAAACAAATCTGAGGTTGATTAGTGGTTTCATTAGCTACTCCTCAAACACTCCTAACCCTAGGAATCCGAACTAGTACATTCAGGCTTAGAGCGGAACAGATAGGTAACCGTTATTTACAGAAATAAGCGTAAAGGTAAATGTCCGCAACATCAATACTGTAGATATTAGATATATTAATTTAAACCATATAACATTCATAAATATAGTACAGGATACAACGATAATCAACGAGTGTCATGTAAAATCTATCTTGTTATTTTTAAGATTCCTTGTGAACTCATTATGAACAACTTTTTTATAATTTTATTGAGTGAGCAAAGCAAACATAGGTCTCTGAATCAACTGGCAAAATGTTCTTTCTTCTGTTCGAATGTCTGTTAGTACTTGCGAACAGGTCGTACTTTTCAATGTATCTTTAACAAACATGGTAAACTGTGTTTGTTGTCCGGTATGATTTACTAAGCCTATTATATTTTATTTGCCTCAAAAATTTTATAGTTGCTGTGTTTAGCACTATTTGCTTACCGATTTTTATATTATTTGCTAGAAAAGTTTGGTTCTCGATTCTAAATTTTTAAATATGAGCAAATTTGGCCAAGATGTTATCGTGACACAGAGTTCTGAAATCTCGGTACTTTGAATATGTCCTTTGTTCATTTTTGCATCCTGCAAAAACATGTAAACACTAAACATTTATTTAATGTCAACTTTTAGCTGACAATGTACGCCAAATATTTTCTTTCCCCTGGTACATATTGAATAAGAAGATCTGACAAAAATAATTAATATTTTTTACGCAACTAATATTAATATAATCAATTAAGTCTTAAATTACCTATTAAAAATAATAAACAAAATTCATAGGTACTACAAATTTCATACCGCGTCATCTTATGTATAACGACGTAATTTTACATTGTACTTAGGCATTTAAAGGTACAATTACGAATATAATAATTATTTCCTACCCTACATCTTACATCCATTTAAAAAGTAAGAAATACACGGAAGTATAAAAGGTCAGTAAAAACACTACAGGGTACTAAGTGTATAATACATTTACATTCAATTCTCACTACTTCTTTCTTTGGATCGCATAAGCGATATTTTTTCTTATCCTATAAACGTACGTTTATAATAAATTCATCTACACTTATCTAAAAATTCGGAGGGTACTTGGTCACCCACTACATCTACACTAAAGTCCACATAAAATCTAATTTCATTATATACTTAACAGTAATGACTAGAGCATAAAACGGAATGTGCTTGGCACGATACACCGAACAAAACATAGTATTTCTTTCTAAACAAAGTACAGTTAGACCGGGCGTAAAACTTTTGTTGCTTCTCAGTCTTCATCTTTCATATTTTTCATTTTATTTTTCAAATCGCCAGTAACAACAACGCTATTAAATCGATTGACAACATCTCGAACTTTCCCTTTGCTTATAACTAGTTCTTTATCGTACGTAGGAGTTATTAATCCCTTTTCACCTCCGTTACAGAGTGGCTTAGTTTCTTTGATGTGTGTTGAATTAGTATCTTTAGCCAACACAGAATTGAAATGTGCGCTTTGTGACTTTCTGAATTCTCTTACAGCATTGTCTATGTTGTTGATTAGATCCTTCGCTACGAACGTCGCTATCTCGTGTTTGATGCGATCTTTTTCATTTAGGATTTCTATAGGGGTGGTTCTTTCTTTAGATTCATTGTTTTGGTCAGGACTGTGGCTGTGTGTGAGAGAGTGTGACGCCGGGCTGTCAGGACCTTGGAATGTAATGCTGGGGTTGACAATGTTGTTTTGAATGTGGTTTGATTGGTCGTATGAATGAATCTCTTGATTTTGAGGTTTTTTCTCGCCTAGTAACCAGAATGTAGTCATTTTTCCTTTACCCTGTAAGAAAAATATATATTTTGTGATACACCAACAACCACATATTTGAAGCAGTTACTCTTAAAAATGAATTAGGGGTAAAATCCCTGTGATTTTGTTCTAAAGTATATTTATCTGTATATTTTAAATTTTTGTATATCTTTAAATTTTTATCTGTCTTTTGATAAAATTTTAGTAGGAAATTGAGTTTTATTTTTAAATATAAATTAACCCACCTTCATAGTTATTTCTCCTCTACATTCGAGTTCAAAGGTATCATATAGGTCGAGAACTTCCTTGGTCTTCGGGCTGACATGGATCTTCAAAGCTTCTCCATGTGACTCCATCCTCGAAGCTGTGTTAACTGTGTCTCCAAATAGACAATACCGGGGCATCTTAAGGCCTACCACACCAGCTACGCACGGACCTGTTGACAAAAATTTAAATACAATTATGTAACAAAATGAAAATACAATAAAAAATCAATTATGCAAAATAATAAAATATCTAAGTGTATTCAGTTAGATTTAAATTGAGTTGACAGGCCACATGGCAGTGGTAATACGTCTGCCTTCTGAGCTGTAGGTCGAGGGTTCGATCCCCACCCAGGGCAAACATTTTCTGCTGAGCATGGATGTTTGTTCTGTGTCTAGGTGTTTATAATTATATATCATACGTATGTATTTACAAAATATAAAAATATGTATTTAATCTATCAGCCGTCTGATTTCCCATAGTACAAGCTTTGCTTAGTTTGGGTCTAGATGGTGTCATGTGGAAATGTTCTCCAATATTTATATTTATAAAACCAAATTACATGTATAGAAACTAAAATCCGAATAACACACACTAAGCTACAAGATGGACAAACGACATGAGGCAAGAAGACGTTGTAGGTATGCAAGTGCAAGCCTCTTCCAACGGGCTATTTTGAAAATATATGGAAGAGGCCTTCTTGTGACATAGATGATGATGATAAATTTTAGGTGGGTAAGAGTGTGTTCTTTTTAGGGTTCCGTACCTCAATAGGAAAAAACGGAACCCCTATAGGATCACTTTGTTGTCCGTCTGTCCGTCCGTCCGGGTGTCAAGACCTTTATCTCGGGAACGCGTGAAGGTATCGAGTTGAAATTAAAACCATATACGCAGATCCATAGTATCTTGCTGCAGAAAGAAAAATAAAATTTCTCAGTTTTCGTAAAAAAAAGTTACAGCCGAAAATGTCGTAAAAAACGCACATTTCGACACTCACAGAGGAATCAAAACCTATGGGGTACTTCCCGTTGAACTAGAACTCTGAAATTAAGCATTGTGTTAGAGTACACATATAGAAAAATATCCGAAAACTGGTCATTTTTTTTTAATCACAAAAAAATAGTGTCTCTGTGCAAGGAATGAGGGCCCAAATTTTAAAGTAAATTAACCATATCATGTGAGGTATCATATGAAAGAGCCTCATTAGCATAAGCTAAAACAGGTTTCTAACACATTCTTCACCCCCTGCAGACCCTTCACTTCAGCTGGGAACCAAAACTTTTTAGGCGAATTTTGATTAAGTACAGAGAGGCCGCGCAAAGCAACGTTGACTGCCTCAAACGCCGGCGGTTTACTGACTACTACAAAATAAACTGGACGCTCGCTCGGATCCGAGTGGAACGCGCCGCTACTATAGCCCCACCCCACTCGGATCCGAGTGGTAAGCAAGGAATGTGTTAAATATTTTTACGATGTATATTTTTCGGTTTATGAAGGAAAATATAGAAAAAAATATGATTTCCCCCTTTTATTTTGTTTGTTCGGAACCCTCGGTGGGCGAGTCTGACTCGCACTTGTCCGGTTTTATTTTGTTACCAAAAACCAAAACGATTTTTATCTTCATAAAAAGTTATTGAAATTAAAGTTAAAAATAAAAAAGTCCAAAGCAAAATTATAAATGGAGGAGTTATGAGGTAACAAACATTAACACAACCGAATCGAGAACCTCTGCCTTTTTCGCAGTCGGTTGAAAATATAAATGTATGACTTAAACAATTCGTGTAATGTTACAAAAGTGCTAAGGAGAGAAGTAGAATCAAAAGGAAAGAAATCCAATTAACTAGCTCTGAGTGCTTTTCTACAAAGTAGCGAGTACAGTCAGGAAGCAAAAGGAATTTCCTCCTCCAGCCACTGTTTCCCTAACCAAAGTAAATTAACCTCGGGAGAAGGAGTTAAAATTTCTTACCTAAAAAGGCTTTCCCAAACTTTTAAAGTATATTTTATTCAGGACTAATTTTAATTGGATCGAGATTTAGAGCTCGAGTTTTTTCAACAACTTGTTTTTTGTTTTACCACCGATTTATGAAAAAAGATTTTGATGTCGATATTATTATGGGCTTGTACATACGGTGTACCTCAAGAGTGAAGTCATATAATAGGAAATTAAAATTCTTATAAGCCAATTCCATTCATATTTTCCATTATTCCATTCATTCATGCCATTCATATCCTAACTTCCTAACCTATTGGTTGCCTATTGCTTCCTAACCTATTACTTGGCTGCAACCCAAGGACTCAGCTAGTAGGTAGCTTATAATAATAACATACCAACAACAAGCATTACACTAACCTTGGCAAAAATGCACCTCTCAATAGACTTGTTTCCGAATTAAATATAACACACAATAAATATGGCTTGGATCTTTTTACTTGCAGCTTTAACTCTTTTAAGCGGGCCGTTCATAACATCGAGTTCAATCATTGACCTGATATGTACTACTTATTCACTTTGACATAATTATTCACACTTTTGTATTCTAATATTCGTAAACTTAAGTTATGTAATTCATTTTGACATAAATCTATTTAATTAATTTTCTGACCGCTTGTGTCCTAATTGCATGTTGTCGGTGCCTATAATTATGTTAGCATTTAGCTCTTAGACTTATGTTCATGTGTTACTTTTAACAGTGTAAGAATGTATAACATGTTGGTACCCAATAAATAAATAAATAAATAAATAAATACCAAGTGCATGCCGATCCTGAGCAGCAGTCTCTCCTCGGGTCGATGCAGCATCGTCCTGTCCCTGGCCGTGTTGAGAAGCGCTAGCAACATCCGGGCTATTTCTGCGTGAGGGTATCCGTTACGCATCGGCAGCCCTGATACTACCAACCATGAATACGCATCCTGCATTATCTTCAACTGTTGTAATAACATACCTGTGTGCATGCCAATTCTGAGCAGCAGTCTCTTCCCGGGCCGATGCGCCACTGTCCTTACTAAAATGGTGTTAAGGAGCGCCAGTGACGTCTGGGTTATCTCCGCGGCACGATGCTTGCCGTTACGGATCGGTTACCTCGATACCACTATGTATGTGTCATGTATTGCCTACAGGAAGGTGTTGGAAACAATAGTCAGAATATACCTGTGTGCATGCCGATCCTGAGCAGCAGTCTCTCCCCGGGCCGATGCGGTACTGTCCTTCCTCGAACGGTATTGAGGAGCGCCAGCGACATCCGCGCTATCTCAGCGGCGTGACGGTTACCGTTACGCATCGGTAACCCCGATACCACCATGTACGCGTCGCCTATTGTCTCCACCTGTACCAAAATATTGTTTGACAAAGAGCAACGAAACGCATTCAACTAAGAATTAAAAGAACAGAATGGTAAAGTAATTAAATAAAAAATATGTGATTTATAAACAGAATATACTCGTACATGGATGTACATTCAAAATTGATTTTAAATGTATTTTACCGAGTAATTTGACCATCACTGGTATTTAAGATAAAGATACAGATATACCTATTTATTTGTCAAAACATACTTGTACTTTGCCGGTTTATGCCATTAAAAGTATTAAAATTTATTCAGTTGGCGTCGTGCTATAGTCGTTTATAAGTCAGTAAGCAAAAATTTACTACCGTGACATTCATAAAAGAAAACCAAAAAGGATCGTTCAGGGCCTGGAGGTTTAATTGAAAAAGTTCCTAAAAGGAGACGTCCTTTTCATAATTATTAGGGACCAGAAAATACTGTCATGTATTTTTATGGAGGGAAACTTGAATATTACATTGGTTGGCAATTAAATTGGTTATTTTTAGTCTTAGTTTTGTAGTTATTCGTGCTGAATTTAAACTATTTTAATCTCAGGGGTTTTTTTTTTTTTTTTTTTGTTTGGATACGTTTGTATTTAGTTTTTACTATCAATTCGGCTGATACATAAAACTCTAGTAATAGCCAATCAACGTTTAAAATTTAATTAGAGAAGTAAAAAAAATCGTACAAATTTCATTTAAACTAACATTAATTAACTCGTATGTTCATAGCATCCCCATTCCGTAGTTACACATCATAATTTATGTGAACTTAATCACATAAATTATGATGTGTAACTACAGAACCCTACTTTGCGCGTGGTACAACACGCACTTTGCTGTTTATTTTGCGATGGAACACGCTTGCATAGAAGAAAATAGAAGAAACATATTCATTCTCTATTTAAAGACACTCAGATTATAGAAACATCTACTAAGCTTAGTTTTTTTAAGCAAGCGATTACAAAAGTAATAATTGTTTGCAGACCATTAAACAAAGTCATTAACTTTGCGCTGGTATATGTTAAACTTTAAGTTAAATTAAGTTTGCTTCACAGTTTTGGTTAAACTTTACAACTTTAGTCATAAAACGACAAACAATTTTGATGTTAGTGATAAGGCTCATATTCGTTTAAGGTGAAATAACAGTTACTTCAGCTAATTTTACAATAACTACACCCCAGAATAGTCTAGAATAAATATAACATACTCGTAATAACTCACAAACAAGCATTTGTTTAGTAATTAAATGAAAATACACGAGCAATCATGGATGCGCGGTAGGTAAATACGTAAACTCCTGTACCTTCCCTCTCCCCACGCCGCCGATTGGTAGTTTAGAGTATGAATAAATAAATATTGACGGACACTACACAACACAATCTAGAACAAACGAAGAGCTGGATGGCCGATAGAATACAGATGATTGTACAGATGTTTTTTTTTTGTAAATACATCCTTTTTAGGGTTCCGGACCTCAATAGGAAAAAACGGAACCCTTATAAGATCACTTTGTTCTCCGTCTATCCGTCCGTCTGTCCGGGTGTCAAGACCTTTGTCTCGGGAACGCGGCGCTCGCACCGCGCTTAGATGCACGGATTATTTTCATTTTGTGAGTTTTTATGTATTAGATTAGGTATTTATTTTTATAGTTAATAATATTTCTAAATATTTACTTACAAATATTCAAGTTTCTACCTGTTAATTAAGATCGAGTAAAAATTGCTTAAAAATTACGTTTGTTGTATGGGAGCCCCCCTTTAATATTTACTTTAATGTTATTTAATTATTTATTTTGAAAGGTCATATACAAGTAAATATTCTGTGAAAATTTGAAGCGTCTACCTGTTACTGTTTTTAATATTGAGCAAAAAAATACGAAAAAAACACGTTTATTGTATGGGGACCCTTAATATATATATTTTTTTAAATTTTTAGTATTTGTTGTTATAGCGGCAACGGAAATACATCATTTGTGAAAATTTCAGCTTTCTAGCTATCACGGTTTATGAGATACAGCCTGGAGACAGACAGACAGACAGACAGACAGACAGACAGACAGCGAAGTCTTAGTAATAGGGTCCCGTTTTTACCCTTTGGGTACGGAACCCTAAAAACAAATTTCTCAGTTTTCATAAAAAAAGTTACAGCCGAATATGTCGTAAAAATGCACATTTTGACACTCACAAGGGAATCAAAACCTATGGGGTACTTCCCGTTGACCTAGAACTATTATTTAACCATATCATGTGGGGTATCATAGGAAAGAGCATTATTCGCATAAGTTAAAACAGGTTTTTAAATATTTTTACAATGTATATTTTTCGGTATAAGAAGGAAAGTATGAAAAAATATATGATTTCCCCCTCTTATCTACTAGTTTGTACGGAACCCTCGCTGGGCGAGTCTGACTCACACTTGTCCGTTTTTTTTTTATAAAATAGTGCAACAAAAAGCCAGACGGCTCGCCTGATGGTAAGCGATAACCGTCGCCTATGGACAACTGCAACATCAGCGACATTACTGTTGCTTTGCTAGCCCGAAAAGATGCTGTAGACACCCTTTTTAAAACGCTCTTTGTTGAAACTTGGCGGGAAACCTTCCGAGGAAGGACATTCCACATTTTGCTTGTTCGCGGGAGGCAGGGGCGTGAGAACCTCACTATAAGGGATTTCCAGTTATGCAAAATGTGGGGGTGAGTTTTTTTGGCAGTTTTGTGAAATACGATGGTGGAACTCCGAAACAGGGAATTTGGTCAAAAACTCCGTTCGTTCATTATTCCATAATCCTCCTTCCTTCCTCCTACACCTTACCTTATAAACATCAAAGTTCTCCAGGATAGAATCGAAGCATGTGTACAAATCATTGAGAAGGTCAACCACTTCCATAGGAGTAGACTCTGCAGAGAGCTTCGTGAAGCCGATGATGTCGCTGAAGTAGATGGTTACTTGGTCGTACGTCTCCGCCATCACGGGTTGGCCCATTATCAGCTGGGAGGCGACAGACCTAGTAGAGAAGGAGAAACAAATGAATAATTATAGTTTAACTGAAAAACTTACTACAAAACGCGTAGTTTTGTTTCAAACACCGATTTTGATAATTATAATGGTATGGGGTTAATACGAATCTTTTCCTTTCAAATAAAAAAATATTAATTTTTCATTTCGGTTGATAAATGACGAAGTTACGTAGTAAAAAACATAAAGGAACAGGTGAATTGTTAACCTTCTTCTTTTTGACGTCGGTAAAAATAATTGACTGTGCCTATAGTGTAGAATCTGCTTAGTAGAACTTCTAGTAACTGAATGCCATACGATGCCAACGTAAATTATTTCCGGCACCCCGGTACGGTTCCCGAATCATAACCTCAGAATATATTAGGGAACTGTCAGCGGTCGAGGTCTCAGCGCGGAATTATATGTTCCTGACGCGACGTCAAGAGGAAACCGCGACCTTCCAGTAATATTTGCATGACCGTTGGATGTTCTAGAATTGCGGTCTGTTTGTGTAATGGAGTTCAAAACAAGTAATAATCTAAAGCGATGTCATGTCTATAATGAAAGTTGACAGCATGGATGGCCCTTTTAACCAACTTCCAAAAGGAGGAAGTCCTCAATTTAATTATATGTTTTTATGTGTTTGTACACGATTACTACGCTAATTATGAATTGTTTTTAATGTTTCGTTTGATAGATCATATGTATTTCAGGTGTGGCCTCGTATAAATTTTATCAAAATCAGTTCAGTACTTTGGTTTTTAAAACAAAATAACTGGAAAACATTTGACATCCAAGTAAACTAAAATGCGTATTTAGAAGTCAGTTGTTTCAGTTTTTAAAACTATAATTATTGGCTTAACGTGCCTCTTTTTCTACAGAAATGTTCAAAGAGGCCGTACCGTAGACGTCCCATCAAATAATTTTAACTTAGTGATTATTGGGAAGATGCATAGTTACCTAATAAAACTAAATACTATCAACTCAAAACAAAACTCTCATCATCATCATCATCTTAGCCACAAGAAGTTCACTGCTGGACATAGGCCTGCCCCATGGATTTCCAAAAAGACTGATTGGAAGCGGCTTGCATTCAGCGTCTTCCTGCCACTTGAAAACTCTAATTATTATAAAAAATAAAAACACCAATAGGCGTTTATTATTTCGCACAAAACGATTACTGACCATCGAGAAATTAACTAAAAAAATTAAGTTTAATCTTTTTGTAAGACAAACCCTTTTTTTTTTTATTCACATATTTTTTAGGGACTTTTAGACTACAAGTCTATGCCAGACCCATCGTAACCTTATACTAATGGTACATTAATAACTTTGTAACTATCCATACAATTACTTATAACTAACTATAAATTATGATTATGTAACTATCCTAGCTGGCTAACCACTCCACAACTCAACCTTGATTATATGAGTACGTTTCGGTAGAATATCCGTCATTTACTCCTACGCTTCGTATAAGGACACTTCTGCCTCACTAAACTTTCTCAGGATGGGTCAAGTCCACTCCAACCGTAAAAAGATAGGTACTAATAGGTACAAATTATAATGGCTTTTTATAAAATATATTATTATAAGTGCAATGTGACTTTATAATTTTAATATCCACTGCTAATTGAATAAATCACTTATCAAATTCGTAATGTTCACTTTGGTTTATGTGTGTCACAGGTAGCGCCACTAACTTTGCAAAGAGACTGTTCAGAATTTTCTTACATCCTACGTGTAGCCGAATCGGTAAAGGCTCCTAAGTACTAATTGGGGTATGCGGATTCAAGTCCCGCCGGATGTGAACATTTTTGAACGGTTTACAAATTTATAAATACTAAAGTGTTGAAAAAACACTTAAAAAATATCGAATATAACCTACCAATAATATAAATCACTTATCGTTATCCAAACGGGTAGAATATGTGCACTTAGTTGAGACCCCTAAACCGACTACTTTAAGATTTGACTTTCAACAAGTTTGGAAACTTGGCTCGCGCCAGTTTTTATCTTATTTTTCTACAATTAAGAGTGTAAGACAAAAGTTCAAATGAGCCTTATTTAAATTGTGATATTTTTAACAATCTCTTCAACTGTTGTGTCACTCTCTTAATGGAAGAAAAAGCAAGATAAAAACGGGTGCGAGCCAACTTTTCATCGCTATAAGAGTTGAAATAAACCCTATTGGTGGTGAGTTAGTTCTATAAATAGAAACTCTTGGTTTTGGAACGATTCTTTTCTAACATACAAATCTGAATCTACTGCTTTTCTGTCACTGTATGCAGTTTTTTTTTAATACTGTCATACAAACAAAATACCTAGTCGACATTAAGCCCTTTGTTGTTAATATTTGGTTTCAAGATTCGTTCAAAGATCGATCTAGTCTACAACCGAACGCCGATAAATCCAATCGTTAAACTAAAAGGCTAATTTATATCTATCCCACAATAAAAGATACATTACAAAATATTACAGCGATAAATGTTTACAAAATTGTCCATCTCAATTTGAATTCCTGTAAATCTCCATATAAACTCCGTCAGTTCTTCGTGTCGGGATAAATCTAGACGACATTTTTTCCCCTCTGATAATGAAGGTTGTAAAGAGATGTCGGGCCTGTCAACCGCCGTTTCTTGTAAGCCTATTCAGAGTTCAGAGCTGAATACAAGACGGTCCGCGGCTCCACATGTCTACGAAAAGGTTTATAAGATTAGGGTTTTTGGATAAAATGGTTGTATGAACTTGAGTAACCCCAATGTTGCGGGTCATTCATTTTATGGGTCTGAGCTAGCGAAAAATAAACACCAGCTAAATAACTTTTTCAACTCTTTTTCGACCGACACGTTTTGTACAGACATTTTGGGACAATATTCTAATTTAAACATCTTAAATTGTGCCTCCAGACCTTTTCGCCTAAGCTATCATGTAAAACATACAAATTACGTAGTGTAATGTCCAGTCAATGATATTATCCATTGTGTCTAATCAACTGTTTCATTCTGTGTTTTGCAGGTAGAAACATCTTCATTCGACAATAATAGACTTGTTTCATTTCATTGCGAGATGATTCTAGAATTGTGGCGTGCCTCCAGGGCACAAACAGTATATGGGTTGGTTTCTTCTATGTAAACGCGCTCCGTCGTGTTGACGGTCAAACGCAAGCCTATTATTATATTAAAAAAAACTTATTTACGCTGATGACACATTTGGACTGATTTGGAAGTACTCGGCTCCATCTCGAGCGTACTGAAAAGATCAACTGGACTTAGGGGAAAATTATGTTTTTGTGTATGACTTGCTCATTCCAAGTCAATACAAGCCAACATTTTACATCTGGTATTTTTTTTTAACCGACAAGTTTAGTCAAACGGTCTCGTGGTAAGGAAGCAGAGTCATCACAAAACTCTGCTTACTTTATGGAAAACAGATGTGGGTATACGTATATTTGTATGATGATTGGAACGTTCACTTGAAATTACTTAGGCAAAAGCTGGTAGAGGAGTTCTTCGCATTTCCGCTTCTCTTCCAAGTAGTCCGAAGTTCTTTCTTCCACCAGAGCTTCTAGATTGTTCGCGTACTGTTCTACTTGAGTTAGAAGCATATCCAAACGGGTTGAAGTTTCGCAGTCCCTATGGATTGAACAAGAAACCATGATAAGCAATTAAACAAAGAAAAGAGGAAAATAGAGAACAAGTAAAAATAGACATGAAGACTTTTTTATTTAATTTTTAGCTCCACAGACACTTGGGTTCATCCTGAAGACATAAAGAAGAACAATACATTTTAAAATGGAGTGAAATTGAGCCCCTGTAATTACACGGAAGTTGACGGAAGTTAGGATCGCTATCAGAATAAAATTACCTTCAAACGATAAGCCGTTACCCTGGGCTACCATACTGAAAAATCATAGTGAGTCACAATTGCGCATTTGCTGACGGAAATCATAAATATAATATCATAAATAGGTATTTACCTAACTGCGCAAGAAGGAGAGTAATATTATTCGGATATCACCTCTTACAGCCTAAACAGATATACATATTTTGATATTAAAGAAATTAGAATTAGGTTTCTTTTTATATGGAACACTGAAATTTTATTTTATTTATATTATTTATAATTTTCTAACTTGTATTGTTTTTGGACCCAGCGTATACATAAAACCATACGTGATATATTTTCTACTAGCTGTGCCCTGCGGGTTCAGCCTGATAGTGCTAATAATATTGATAAAGCTTAAAGCTTCGGCCCCACTGATGCCCACCAAAAAACCGGGCTTGACCCGAGATTGTATTAAAATATTTTGATAATAATAGTAAAATGTAACATCTCTGTTTCCAGATTCTAAGCTATCTTGTTACCAAATATTGAAACAAACGGTTCAGCCATTAATCTTGAAGTAGTGATAAATATACAGAGAGACAGAATTACCTATTTAACCTTGCTCCTTCTAGCGTAGTTTGGTAACAGAAAGAAGCAATTGATTGACTGCGAGTTAGTCCACTAACACTTTAAATATAGTGTTATACTACACTTGATCTAAAAACAAGACTGCATTTCCACTGCAGCGGACCGGAACTTAGCGGTGCATGAGTTGACCAATCGCAATGCCCGAATTTTTCGCGCGATGATTTCATGGCGAATTCGAGAATTGTGATTGGTCATGTTATGCTCTGCTATACTTCAGTAGAAACGCAGTAGTCTTGGCAAGCAACTTACTTGTTGATCCTGTGTATGTTTTCCTTCAATGCTGAGAAGTCGGGGCGGTCGTCGTCAGGCAGCGTCCACGGGGGCTCCCCTGTCAGAGACTGTCTCGGTGACACTGACAGTGGAGACGTGCCTCGGTTCCTCATCTCCGCATTACCTATGACAACATGTCGACTTATTAAATATCAAGTAGTATTCTTGAGTATCGAATGTGTATGTTAATATCAAAATTGTCCGACATAAAAGTAATTTAAAAAAATTAAACCGACTTCAAACTGAAAAGATAGAAATAACACGAAGAAAATCAATACTAGGCGTCTACCGAAGTAGGTACGTAAACCAACTATTTTTTGAGATCGGTGTCAGGACCTAAACTGTCATCAAGTAAGTCCTATACAGACACCGACCTCAAAAATAGTTGGTTTACGTACCTACTTAGGTAGACGCCTAGTATTGATGGCCTCGTAACAAACTTCTCTTTTCAATTCAGATTTCATAACTTTCTCGACAACCTCTTGTCCAATCTGGCTTATATTTCAAATTCTTGTTTAGAATTAAGTAACAAACATATCTAGCAGCCCCGGATCTAGGGGGGGGGGGGGGAGCGGGGCACCCGCCCCGGGCGGCATTTTCAGGGGGCGCAAAAATCATAATTAATAATATGATTTAAAAATAAAATAACTTGCTCCACAAAGCGCCTAGAATACGAAAGCTTGGTAGATTCACCGTTAACTTTTAAGAAATAGGCGCCACATAGATAATTATATTAAGTTTTTTTAAGTAAGTTATTTTAAGCGCTGGAGAGCGCCACCGTCAAATTTTTGCCCCGGTTTGAAAAAATCGTAGATCCGGGGCTGATATCTAGTACCAACAAACATCCGGACAGAAAAACGTAAATCTTGCTAGTTGATGCAGAGGCTCTTGTTCTGTTCGCGTGTATCCACGAAATGCAGAGATAAATTCGTTTTTTTAAATAATAAATTTATGTTTGACTACCAACTGGTTTGATGGTAAGCAACATTGACACCAAATACGCATGTTGATTTAGAATATTTATTTATTTAATCCAGGCTTGAAAATGGCACGAATGCAGTTAGCAGAAAACAGGGGAGGCGGCAGAGAGTTCAATTCCTTTGCAGTACGCATAAAAATGAGTAGCTAAATAATTGTGTCAAATGTTCAAATCTATTGGATTGGAGAGAATGCATAAAGTCGTGAATCTCTTGTGCACCCTTGACGAAATGAATCCAATAAAATGTCATCGTCATCGTCTCAGCTATACTTATGTCCATCAGTAGACCAGTGGAGTAGTGGTCTATACCTTCCCCATGGATTTACAAAAAAAACCAATTGATATTTATAGTTAAAAAAAACCGGCTTCAAAATACGCGATTCGTTTACTTGGATGACATTTTAATTTGTTATAAAAATTAAAGTACTGAACTGATATTGTTAAAATGTATATGGCGCCACCTCTGAGGTATTACCTACCAAACAAAAAAGAATCATAAAAACAATTCATAATTGGTGGAGTAATCGCTAAGCAAATATACAAAAAAAAACACAAACAAAAAATATACAGTAGAATTGAGAACCTCCTTTTTTTTGGAAGTCGGTTAAAATGTCCAGCGTCTTCCCACCACTTTTATGAGGTCCGATATAGGTACTTGTATGAAATATATTCGATAAATTATAGCTAGACAGTAGACATATCAGTTTACAACGATATTCACTTATTATTATTTTCACTACGAGTACATATGAAACACAAAATAAACTGAGATAATAAGCAACAGGTATAAGAAAAAGAATATTTTATTACGCTTACTAGTGAATTTCAGAATAAATGGAAGGAAAACATTATTTTTCAGGCTATTTCATATTGATGGCGACATCCCACGTACCTGGGCTCGACAGCCAGTCTATCGTTTAATATTTTTTTAAATGAGTAGTTTAGGTTTTATATTACTTAGTATTTCCACCGTTTGTATTCCTGTAAAACTCCTAGCTGCCTATCTATAACCCAAGCTACTTAGGTATATAAGGAAACGACAGTTAGAAGGTTAACCAAAATTTAATATAGACGGATATAAAAAAACAAGAAGGTCTAATAGACTAGAAATTTACGAAAATGAATTAATTTCTAAGATAGGGTCGAGGGTTATTTAACAAACGTAGACCGAAATACGTAGAACGACCGAGGATACACTGGCCTTGATCCGTCGAGCAGCACACGGTGGCGAGCGGGTAGGTGTGTATCCAGCGTCTTTAGGTAGGAGTGACGACAGCACTGAGGTATCAGTCACGCTGAAGACAGCCGTCGGAACAGGAATATCCCCCGCGTTACAGACGTTGCGACGAACCGGAACTATATTGTCCTTCACATTACGGAGGTGATGTCGGGGGTTTTCAAGACTCGCAGTAGAAGCAGCCGGTCGGGAGTAGAGTGTTTCAATAATCCGGAGAATGGACCCTGGAATTTGCAATTTGGACGTTTTAGAAAATGACCAGTTTCATTATTGCTTGTCTGCAACACTCGACGTAGTTGCATGAAGAAGGCAGTGATATCTAATGCAATGAATAGGCTCTGAGATGAGGCAGTCAAACGTATATGACGTTACAATCTAATTAATTTAAGTATATGTTTCGACAAAAAGTGATTAAAACCATAGAAAAAGATAGTAAAGAGCAAAAAATTGTTATTTAATGGCCTGTGCTGCTCAATAAATAACATTATGCAAAATAAAAGACAATAAGCCAAAATATCTAGGTACATTCGAATAATGTTCAGTATTATGGGTAGATAAATATAACATTCAAGATAATCTTAAATCGTTATTATTTATTATCCCTTAATATTTATTTAGCATGCAAGAATTTACCACCTAAAGCAGTTGATTTTATTATAGAACAAAATAATTTGTATCAAAGATGTGATGAAACAAAATATCCGTTACTGTGAATAATGAACAATTCGAAAGTACTCACGTAATGATTACAAGCCGAACATGAAAATCAATAATTGTAACACTCACCCGATTCGGGGTTAACACTTATTATTAGGTATATACGCACTTAAGAACTGTAGTAAAATAATTTGTTGATAGCGTAAATAAAAGTAGTCAAACGTGGCGTTCAGTTAGAAGTCGCTTGCCGTTCATTTTCTATCGGCAGTTCGGCACGTCAGGTAAGCCCTGCACCTCATGCCCCTCATTCGCCGATGCGCTTGCGCATTGGCTGAGGCTCGCGCTTGTAGACAAATGAAGATTGTAACGCACCGTTACATTCCCATAACTGAGCAGACATTGATTATGTTATTCGGGTTTATGTGATGATTTGTCAATGTGGGTATATGTACCTATGTTTATATACATTACCTCCTATAGGTAAACCGCTTAACTGAGCCTGTTCCTGAGGTATGGGAGCGGCACGGGAGGGTTCACATGTAATAGCAATGCTGACGGCCGACTGACGTAATATAACCCCTCCCGTACCGCTCTCAAACCCCAGGAACAGACTCAGTTAAGCGGTTTATCTATAATAACGACTAAAATGGCTTGTCCGAATGTGATGTAAGAGTTTATTTATTTAAGTCCATCAACATTGTGTACATTAACAATATTTTAAAAGTCTATCATATTAAAGAATAAATCTAAATGCCACAATAATTATAGATGGAGACGGCATGCAATACAATAGCGAACAATTTTATAAAAATATAGTAAACCAATGATAAAATAAATACATTACATTAGATTCGTTATTGTTAGATTTGTCTTTACATTTAAAATGTTATAACAAACAATTTTTTTGTTTGTATAAGGCTAAGGCCGCACTACGGTTAAACCGCAGCGGTTTTTAACCGCGTGAGTTTATGAAACAGGAAAACGAATACAAGCGGCCGCACTTGCGGTTTTTCCCCGCGACTGATTTAGTACCGTCTCGAGCGGTTTCGCGGTTTATAGCGGTTACCGCTCGCGGGAAAAAACCGTAGTGCGGCCTAGGCCTAAATATTAATACACTAGTTTTATAATACTTTCTTATTTTAATTTTATGGTGTGTTTAACAAAGAGTTTATCTATCTACCTACATCTCTTCCAATAAATAAACAAGTATGTGTGTATGTTAAAAGAAAAACAAAATACCCGACTGCAGAAAAGCAGTTTTTGCAGTCTAACTAACGATTTTATTACCTTGATACGCAGTTGAGTGTACGTTTTTTGTGAGAATGTATGCGTAAAATCGCTGTTAAAGATTGTAAAAGCGCATTCTTTAGAATAATAATAATAAAATCACTTGATAATTACGAAAGTTGGTTGAAAGTTACGAAAAAACGCATTTATTTGGGAGATGTATTATTACTTAAAAAATGGTTGTCTGTAAAGTTGGTTTACGGACGATAGTTTAACGTGACAACATACGTCCGCGCGCGAGCTCCAAGGAATGATAATTGAAGCGACGGTCGGGCGCGGCACACACCCGCCCTCTTCCTAAGCCACCGCGCGCGGTTAACGGGACAAGGAGCGTAACGGGGACAATGAGCGCAACGTAACGGGACAGGAGTCATACTTTTCGTGCATGCAGCCAGCGTTCATCGATTTATTAGACGTTCTCACGTCAAAAACATAGCCTATGATACTCAGGGAGTGGTAATATGAATCATACATATCCACATAAAACCTTACATACCTACATACGTATATACTCGAAAAACATAACTCTCCTTTTTACGCAGTCTGTAAAAAAACATGGTTAAAAAATATGGCGGATTTTAGCTCAAAACACATCAGCATATAGACTTAATTCTAAACGACCCACTTCCTTCTCATTTTACTACCTATCCCAAGTTCGAAAGATAAATCTCGAATCCCTTACCCCAATGACTCACGGAAACCCCATATGAATCACCTTCGGGTAGAATATGAAACATTCATAAAGTATAGTCATACGTGAAAAGGTCCCGCTGAGACTTACAACATGAAATTCAAATGGTAGGCCGACTGTTTGAATAATATGACTAGATGTCTTTGAAAGCCAACTTATTCTACCTGCCATGCCCTACTTAATATGCTTTTAGTTACCTTTGAACCACCTAATAAATAACTAAGTATAAGGATGGATAAGTAAAGGTGATTCCACACAGGAGCATTAATTGTTCAACGACCAGTAGACTTCGTGAACACAAGCTTTTGTAAAATTACTTGTTGCAAACATGTATCTATATATTAAAAGAAAAACAAAATAGCCGACTGCAGTGAAGCAGCTTTTTTAGTCTAATTTCCGATTTTCTTATGCGTGATACGCTGTTGAGTGCACCTTTTTGTGAGAAAGTATGTGTAAAATCACTGTAAAAGATTATAAATGCGCTTTCTTTAGAATAATTCTAGTAAAATTACTTGTTTATTACGAAAAAGTTCGTTGGAGGTTACGAATAAACCGCATTTTTTATTTTTGTGAGGAATATATTATTATTATTTAAAAAAAATATAGCTTATAACACTCAGGGAGTGAAGAGAAATCTAACGACACCCGCACATCAAAATCGGTCAAGCCGTTTAAGCTGTAGGTGATTATATAGAAACATATATACATGCATACACTCGAAAAACAAAACCCTCCTTCTTCCGCAGTCGAGTAAAAAGTGTATACTCGCGAGCTATATTGCTCACATTCAAAATTTTTGTTTAGAATTATGTTTTATTGTCATAATTTTGCCAAATACGACCTGTACGCGAGTACCGACAAGATATCCGGACAGAAAAACGAAAATCATGCTAGTTGATGCAGAGCCTTTCATTCGCTTCACTCAGTCGATTATTCAAAGAAAGAAACTGTTAAGCGAGATGTGTAAAACGGATTCCTTAATAGAATCTGCAGTGCTGGTGAAAAGTTTTATAACTAACTGACGAGACGGTTATTAGAGGCGCCTTCCATTCCACACAGACAGAATGGACGTGGGTAGGAAGTAAAACAAGCTCAAACAAGTCTGTCTCAACAAAAGAAGCGACTAGTGGAGTGGGGGTAATATTGCGTCTGTATTATTAGATTTGTGGTATGTATCATTACTAGCTAGCGAAGTGACAAGTATCATAGTTTAAAAACTGAAAATGTCAACGTCAATAAGTACATTCACAACATTATCCGATTTCCATAATTTTTGTTATCTATTTTTTTTTTAATTCTAAATTTAGGTTATATGCCTTGCACGCCCACGTTATCTGATTGGAATCATAAAATTTTCTTAAAAATCTGAATTAAAAAAAAGTTAGAATTTGAAAAAATACCGTACCGTAGAGGCTAATGGAACATGGAATTATATAAAAAAAATATCCACGGCCCACGTTCAGATGCGTACTGCACAGGAATGGAATTCTTTGCCGCCATTTTTGTTTCTTGAGTACCACAATCTTAGAATTTTCAAGACTAGATTGAAAAGATATCTTCTAGATCGAAGTGCTACATCCTCGGCAACACCGTCGCTTAACATCAGGCGAGTTGGTTGTCCATCGTAGATCTAACTAATAAAAAAAAAACGGCCAAGTGCGAGTCAGCCTCGCGCACGAAGGGTTCTGTACCATTATCTATAAAAACGGCAAAAAAAAATCACGTGTGTTGTATGGGAGCCTCCCTTATATATTAATTTTATTTTAATTTAATTATTTATATTTGAAGTGAATAATATAACTCAATATTCTGTGAATATTTCAAAACGTCTACCTGTTGCTGTGATCAATATCGAGCAAAAAAATCACGTTTGTTGTATGGGAGCCCCCTTAAATATTTATTTTATTTTGTTTTTTAGTATTTTTTGTTATAGCGGCAACAGAAATACATCATCTGTGAAAATTTCAACTGTCTAACTATCACGGTTCATGAGATTCAGCCTGGTGACAGACGGATGGACGGACGGACGGACGGACGGACAGACAGCGAAGTCTTAGTAATAGGGTCCCGTTTTTACCCTCTGGGTACAGAACCATAAAAACTGATTTTCTTGCTTACGCTTGAACTTATCTTCCAGCACGGCAGCGCAGTAGTCGCAGGCCAGGGTGCAGTGCGGGCGGCGCATCTCCAGCAGGGGGCTGACGGCGCGCCGCGGACTGGGCGACTCCGTGCCCCCCGGAGGAACCAGGGACATTGTGCTGGAACAACACGTTTTCTTATAAAACACATCTTCGAAAGTTGAGAACCTGAGAATGCAACTTCTGTTTTACTATCTGAACTGGGAAGCCAGTCAATGGCTGCCCTCACAGCTCAAATTCAAATCATCAAGGTATTTGGGTTGTAGGAAGTAATTCAAATTCAAATTCATTTGTTTCGAATATTTAAAATTCATAGCATGTCATTTGTATTGTCACATTAAATTAAATTACTTACATTAATAAAATAAAATTTTTTAATGTCAATTAGAAATTAAAATTATAGTACAATAAAATTATAAGGCACCCGTCTTAACTAGCTCACAGCTGCACAGCAGGAGGAATATTCAACATTCATTATGAAAACAGAACGTCCAGATGTAATCCTCCCTCCCTCCTAACCTTCAGATTAGAATTCAAACTATGCACGTCTCATTCTCTTTATTTCATCATCATGATCATCATTGCAGTCACAAGAAGTCCAGTGCCGGGCATAGATCTTAGCCATGGATTTCCAAAAAGACCAATTTGACGCGGCTTGCATCCATCAAAACAGACGTGAGGGACCAGTTTCATTCCAATGATCGTGCACTTTTGACTTGAGTCACTGAGGTATTGGACGAAAATAACTTTTGAGTTTCCCAAACGCTGCCCAGCAGAGTTGGATATTTTCCTTGACCTTTACTTATGTTTTTTTTAGATTATCCTTGTAGTAAATATTCTAATATCTTCCACCGTAATCGAAACAGCGGATCATAAGTTACAGAACGTTCGAAAAACAGTAATTTATCTTACAAAGAAAATATCATAAAATAATATTTGAATAATGTCCAAAATCACAATTTCAGCTTGATTTATATTTAATCTCATCCTAAATTAAGTTTTTTCGTCAATGTCTCCATGAAATCTAGCCGATTGCTAATAACGCGAAAGAATTATGCGAAAAACTCGCTTAATTGCCTATTTACAAGATAAAAGGTTACTAAGTGGAATTTAATTGCTCAATTTATCAAGAGAAAGTATACCCAGTGACGTATTAAGGATACAAAATGAAGGGCCACTAACTATGTTAGAAAAGCAAACAATTTTTCTTTCCCTTCACTTACTCGATTAAAAACCATAATCGTTACGAAATCTATGCTAGTAAAATTACTTATTTTATTAATCAATTTTATTGAAAATTTAAACACAACTTCCGAAATGTATGCTAGTAAAATTACTTATTTTATTAATCAATATAATTGAAAATTTAAACACAACTTCCTTTCTCTCCTGGGAATCACAAACTTGATTTGTTAGAGGCTAAAGTGACTCCTGCTACTAGATAGTCTTGTTCCATCTTCCACACCGTTCTAATCCTAACTAGTCCTTAATACCAATATTTTATACATAAACTGAAAGTAACTATGTCTGTCTCTCTGTCTGTTTGTTACCTTTTTACGGCTAAACGGCTGAACCAAACGCTATGAAACTTTGCCACAGAGATTCTTTAATACCTGAACAAGGACATAGGATACATTTTACAATCATCATAATCACTGCTTTTCGTCACTAATCGGGTGAAGCCATGGAGCGTAGCTAGTAAAATAAATTAATAGATATTTATTAAAAGACAACAGTATGTAATACATACATTCTAGTGACAAAATTACATTATCTTAGACAAAGTTTCCGTAACAAAACCTTCCTATCACCCCTTAGGGTGTTTTTATCGGGCTCTTAAGTGTGCAATGGTTGTAGTTAATTCAAATTAGACTCAAATTCTAAATAATGGCTTACGTTTGACACAAAATGGTATTTACCTCAAGTAAACCTACCTGTAACCAACATTTTTGTATGAAACTTTTAAAAACAGTTTTATCCTTTACTAGTAAATTTGTGTTGTGTTTGCGTTATCTGACACTTGAAATCCCTTGAAAATTTTAATCCATAAAAAGATATAACATAAACGATAGATATATAAAGTATTGTAAGAAACAAGTATAATTTTAGAAAACTCAAAAACCTCCGACAAAAAAAACAGCTGAACCGATTTTGATCAAACATAGCTAAGAATACTCCCGACTAATTCACCTTTTAAACAAAATCAAAATTGGTTCATCCGTTCGGGAGCTACGATGCCACAGACAGACACACACAAAGACACGTCAGACTTATAAGTTAGGAAACCCCGTCGTTTTTATGTCGGGGTTTAAAAAAAACAAAAATAAAACGAGAAACGTACAAACAAGTTTTTTCTCACAACCCAGCCCGGCCGTTACAGTTGCAAGCAATACAGACAATAGATAATATACAACAAGTAACCAAAAATAGATATACAACAAGTAACAAAATACCCGACTGCAGAAAAGCAGTTTTTGCAATCTAACTTACGATTTCGTTACGCTTGATATGCTGTTGAGTGTACGTTTTTTCTGAGAAAGTATGCGTAAAATCGCTATAAAAGATTATAAATACGCAGTTTTTAGAATATAATTCTAGTAAAACCACTTATTACGTTTTAGTTTATTACGAAAGTGTTCGTTGCAGGTTACGAAAAATAGCATTTTTGTATTTTTGCAAGAGATGTATTATTATTATTACTACAAAAAAAAAACAGTCTATGACACTTTGGAAGTGAAGACGAATGTAATGACACATTGCACATCAAAATCAGTCAAGCCGTTTAGGCTGTAGGCTGTCATATAGAAGCTACATACACTCGAAAAACATAACCCTCCCTTACGCAGTCGGGTAAAAACTAAATACAATAAATTATAACACGTAGAAACTTACGAGTACGTACGTATATATTCATATATATTCATATTCTTTATTGGTAATTTAATATAAAAATTACATGTCAATACACAATTATATGCTTCAAATAATAAAATAGAAATGACAAGCTATTACACATAATAGCAAATAATAAGGATGTCAATAATAATAATCATATTACTAGATTGTATTATATAAAAATAAATGTCAGATAATATTGAAATAATTAGTAATAAATAATGTCAGGGAAATAAAAAATCAAATATAATTATATAATAAACAAGGGTAGTTATTCTACCTTTGGAATGAACTCCTCGACCGAGTACGGCGCCATGTCTGTCAGAAATGTCTTAAGTTTATTTTTAAATAGTAATAACGATTTTTGGTCGCGTATTGTTTGAGGCAAGGCGTTAAACAGCCGAACACCGACAATGCGTGTACATTTTCTAGACTTTGCTAGGTGATGTCCGGGCGTAATTAATTTGTTTGCGTGTCTACGAGTACGTCTTCTATTAAGGTCATCGTACGTGTCCATGTTTTCAAAATTTTTATACATGTATATACATGTATGATATATGTACAACGCCGGCAGTGTCATCAGCTTCGAGTCCTTGAAAATCTGTTTGGCGGGTGTTACGGGCTTCACTCCTGCGACTACACGAACCGCCCTCTTCTGCATGACAAAGGCTCGATGCCAGTCTGCGGAGCTTCCCCACAAGTCGACACCGTACGCCAGAAGGGACTGGATTGTCGCGAAGTAACAGCTTCGAACCGCTTGTTGTGACAGCACCCGCGCAATCTGCTCGAGAGCGAAACAGGCCCGGCCGAGTTTATCGCACAGGGCATCCAGGTGGCCACTCCAAGTCAACGACCTATCGATTTGGAAACCGACCAACGTAAATGCGTCAACCTGTCGTAAAGACTCCCCTTCCATCAGTACTTGTACTTCGGGATAGAGTCTCCCCGACAGGTTGAAGTGTAGTACGTTGGTTTTTTTGGAGTTTAGTGCAAGGCCATTCGCTCTAAACCAATGTGCTAGTTGGTAGGCCGCTCTGTTTAGTTTCAACTCTAACGCTGGTCCTCGTGGGGCTGTCACTATAGCCGCTACGTCATCCGCATACATGAGTAGTCGCGCGTCGGGTACAGAGTGTGGGAGGTCGTTCATGAGGAGGCTGAAAGTCAGGTTTGACACACACGACCCTTGAGCTACTCCTATCTTCAGCTCTATAGGGTCGGACCGTATCTCACCTGACGCCGCCACAACAGTTTGTTCTCTGTTCCTCATGAAGTCTCTCAATAGTGCGAGAGCGGGCCCCCTCACACCATAATGATCGAGCTTCTTTTCTATCAGGCTGTGATTGCATACATCGAAAGCACGCGACAGGTCACAACTAATAACTGCGACCTGCAGCCCTGCTTCCCGCGCCTGCATCACCTGCCAAACCAGCTCGCGCACCAGGTCCGACGTGGAATGTCCTGCGCGATACGCGAACTGATTCTCCGACAAAGCGTTAGTGCTGCTCAGATACCTCTGAAGCCTATTACAAATACCAGATTCTAAAACTTTTGCTGCTGCTGGTATAATAGTTATGGGCCTATAATCTGTGCAATTTTCCTTTTTGCCTTTTCCTTTATAAATAGGAGAAACTTTGACTTTTTTTAGGGATTTCGGGAAGGCACACTGTGTGAATAGACTATTGTACAAGTCAGTCAAAGGATACATCATTTCGTCTACAGTCGTACGGATAAGATGGCAGGAGAGGCCATACAAATCTTTGGTTCTTTTGGGAGCGATTCTTGTAATGGCTTTCTTTACTTCTCGTGGGGAGAATGGATTTAGCCTCATTGAGCTGGGACATGGATGGCAACTTTTTCCCAGCAACCGCATAGCCTCCATCAGATTCGCATCTGGAGCACCTGCGAGTGCTGCGGCATTAGCGAATTGCTGGTTAAAATAGTTGACCACCATTACCTTTGATTCGAATGAGGAACCGTCATCCTGTCTAACATCTTCGGTATAGTCGTTACGGGTAGTCAAATGCGGCTTCGTTCGTTCACGTACGATTTTCCAAACTTCCTTTGTTTTGTTGTCGCTATTCTCAATACGACGGGCATAAAAAGAAGCACATTCCGTAGAAAGTGCAACATCAAACGACTTTGAATAGTTTTTGGTAAATAAACTCAAATTTTCGTTCGTCGGGAATATTTTTTCCAGGCGGTGAAGCTCTAAGAGAAAATTTTTCATTTTGATGATATTGTCAGTGATCCAAATATTTTCTTTTCTACGGATAGGCACTGATTTCCTAGGAAAACTAATATTAGCTGCATTTGACATAATATTAATAACTGCGGCAGCATACTCGTGCGCATTGTTTTCGTACTTGCGCCTAACTTCATCCCAGTCTGTAGCCTGAAGCCGTCGCAAGTAGTCGGCCAGATTGTTTTCGGTATATTGTCGTTTTATTACTCTAACAGGCCTAGAACTGGTACTGATTACTGTTGAGCAGCATTTCACATCAGCGCGTATACCGTAGTGGTCGCTAATAGGAGCAACAATCGGTTTGACGCTGATACGCCCTTCTTCTATGTTACTCAAGCAGTTATCAATTGTAGTACTTGTTGTGCTAGTTACCCTAGTAGCGAAATTCGCATGCGCAATGAAATCGTGAGTGGATAGAATATCGTTAAAGTTACGTACTGCCTTTGAGGCCTCCGTCACATTGATGTTAAAATCACCTACTAGAACAACGTCTAACGGTTCGTCAATAGCTTTATCTAACAGGCGGTCGACGTGTTCGAGGAGCTCATTCACGTCAACATCAGGCGACCTATAAATACAAATAATGAGTAGGTTATATTCAGTCAGCTGGACCGCAGATATTTCGCATGCCATTTCTACTGATAGCATACAGTAGTCAATTCTATTTACAAATTTGATAACAGATTTAACAAAAATACCCGTCCCCCCGTGTATGTGATTTTTTCTACAGAATTTGGATGCAAGAATATAATTATTGAAACCAATCATAGCTAATTTGGCATCTGTGAGCCAATGTTCTGAAATCGCAAATACATGACACTTTAATTCACTTAATAGCAACACTTCTAGCTTCTTTTGTTTACCTACGATCGACCGCACATTTTGGAAACATATTGTTATAACTTTGCTATCACTACGGTTGGACGCAACAGATTTTTCGCATACACTTGCGGTTGATGGTAGATGAGGCACATTCCATGCACATGTCACGGTGTTCTCCAGCAGTGAGTCATTGTGTGTTGATAGCGGCGGCAGTGTCGCCGGGCACGGCGCTCGCCGATGTTTGTTTGCGTTGTTCACGAAAAAACCAAGTCGATACTCGCACACCGGTGGGCCACGCAGTCGGCGAGTTGAACTGTTCATACAAACTCTCGGGGATACCGATTATAAAGGCAGAGTGTCTATCCGTCTTTAAATGTCGTTTTTCTACAAAATATTCTTTAGAAGCACACATCTTGTTGAGGTAGTTCAGTACGCTCTGTGCATTTGTATCCGGTGCAAACGACCACGCTTGAATATATTTTAGTCTCTCCACGGTTTGTAGTTGGACGTCTTTCGTTCCGTTACCCACCAATATTGCACGCTTTTTGATAGGTCGTTTCTTACTTACTTTTTGCCAACTATCGTTATCATTTCCAAATTGAACAGTGAGTTCGTTCGTCGCTAATTGAGCTTTCGTTGATTTAGTGGCCGCACACGAAAATGGTGGCATAGTCAGTTTTGAAGTGGAAGGGGAACTCACAATCGGTTTGCATCGGCTAACTTCAGGTGCAATCGGCTCAGGCTCCGTGCGTGTTTCAACTGCAGACTGTGTCTTGACTTTTGCGGACTTCCTCTTCGGAGTCGTATACAATTGAGTAGGCACGATGGACACGGTGTCTGCTACGCCAGCAGCGTTGCGCATACGCGTTTTGCGTATTGGTCGCTGTGCAGCTGCCGGTGTGTTGACAACATCGCGTGTAGGTTTTGTAGAAAATATTACCTGAGAGTTACCCTCAACAGCTGTTTTTAATTTAGTGATTTCGTCTACTTGGGATTGGATTATTTTATTCTGGGCTGCTATTTTTCCATCCAGTGAGTCGATTTTTATCACTAACTCGTTCACCACTTGTGTTAACTTGTGCACAGTAGATTCTAGGGCTTTTTGAGCCATTATTTTATTTTTATACAAATAATAAACCGGAGCCACGTTTTTACGTGTCGCGGAGTCGTCGTTCGTTAAGACAGACATACGTACACAGAATATATTTGAAATTCAATTGTGAGGACAAACTTTATGAAGGAAAACTAACATTCCGACCCCAAACACAAAAAAAGCTTCTAAAAACGAACTAAGCTATTTCACAAAGCTTTTGTCCTCTAATCAAATTCTTACTTCATTTTTAGGGTTCCGTAACTCAATACGGAAAATGGCACCTTGACAAAATTACTCTGTAGTGTGTCTTTCTGTGAAGACCCTTTTCACAGAAACGCGTAAGTACATATTTTATAAAGTTCAAAAATACCGAAGACTAGATTAGACCTTTCAAACTGAAAGAATCAAGATTCTAACGCAATAATGCAAAAATATTTAAGGTCATTGAAATTACACAACTTTACAGTCTTTATGTTTTTTATTTTTATAGTGGGTTGTAGAAAAGTGAACAGGTATGGGATTTTGACAGCAAATGGTCAGTGCTATTGGTATACACCTCAGTCTGTAGTCATGTTTTGCTGCAAAACAAATAAAAGCCCATAAAATATAAACGATTTTGTTCCCCATTCTTGATGCCAACTACACAGGAATGGAATTCTTCTTGGCATCTTTTCAGTTTTCTGACAGCTACAATCTTGGACTTTTCAAGGCTAGAGTGAATATATATCATCTAGATCGACTAGCTCCACACTTCCCAGCCACACCGTGGCTTAATATTATGCGAGTTGATGGTCAATTCTAGATCTATTTTTATTTCATTAAAAAAACTTTTTTTGACATAGATTCATAAAAATTGGCAATATCCAATGCAAATATACAAGGTTTTTTTATACATTATAGATCTACGACTGACCACCAACTCGCCTGATGTTAAGCGACGGTGTGGCCGAGGATGGAACTCGTCGATCTAGAAGATATCTATTCACTCTAGCCTTGAAAATTCCAAGATTGTAGGTCTCAGGAAACAGAGATGGCGGCAACGAATTCCACTCTTGTGCAGGTCTCACAGCACAAATGAAGGAAATAAACAGAAAATAGTTTATATAATATGAGCACACACAATAACTGGATTTCCGTGATGACACAAGTTAATAGTGAGTTATGAATAAAATTGAACCCTTTCTAACAAAATCAGGCTGGTTCTTGTCCATTTTTTTGCGTTTCATCGTGATGCGAACGTAATGTACAGTTTGAAAGAGTTTTCTGTAGCGAAGTGCGCTCGAACAATGCACGCCAGTTTCCGATTACTGCCTTTGTGTGCAACAATTTTAGCTCTTTCGCTTACTTTGTGAGAATCCTTTTGAAAAAACAAGTTTACTGAAGAACTTTTGAGACCTTTTGAAACATTATTTGTGTTCTTTTTACAAATTATTACGTCGATTTTATGTTGAGATGGATCGGCCTTACCAAAAAACGTTACTTAACTTTAAGCAATGCTCAACATATCTTGTCAACTTCTCCCTGACACGTAATGACACTTACGGAAAGAAGACAGAGAAATTAAGACGATGGTTAAATTACGTAACGTTAAGTAACGTTTTTCGGTAAGGCTGTAGATCTGTAATTTGCTGTTAACCTAAAGACGGACATTTTATCATCATCACCGTTCACCATCACCATCGTTTCTCATCACTACGCGGATGAAACCGCGGAGCACAGTAAGATATAAGCCTAAGATTGGTAGCAAATAATAAAAAATCCTAAATCACTGTTTTCCCGAAATCATGCCCTCACGCCCACTGAGTCTAGACTCTAAGCAAGAACTTTAACAAATACGAATAAGCCGGCTTATTGTGGATATATTTCATTGTTCTTCAGTTTCCTAGAAGACGAGATGTGTCAGTTGGATGTAGGTCATGGTAAATTTAACTTGTTTGAGGATATCGAAAGGTTTGTATAATTAGAGTAGGTATTAAACAAATCTTTCAATATCCTCAAACAAGTTAAATTTGCCATGCCCAAATGTCATCTCATCTTCTAGGAAAACTTAACAAAAAAAAATCGGCCAAGTGCGAGTCGGACTCGCGCACGAAGGGTTCCGTACTATCATCTATAATAGAAAATCGTATAAAATAACGAGAAATCAACGAAATTCCAAGTAGTAACTTGCAAACTTATAGGTAGGTTTTCGATACACATCCGGGCAACATGACAACGCTCGCGCGAATACGCGTGGCTATGGCTCGCTCCGTGATGTTACCTCCCCCGCTACCCGCGCGGCCGTTGCTTAGCAACCGCCTCGCGCTCGCGCCACCACCACACCGCGGCGCGGCGCTCGCACCGCGCTTAGATGCACGGATTATTTTCATTTTGTGAGTTTTTATGTATTAGATTAGGTATTTATTTTTATAGTTAATATATTTCTAAATATTTACTTACAAATATTCAAGTTTCTACCTGTTAATTAAGATCGAGTAAAAATTGCTTAAAAATTACGTTTGTTGTATGGGAGCCCCCCCTTTAATATTTACTTTATTGTTATTTAATTATTTATTTTGAAAGGTAATATACAAGTAAATATTCTGTGAAAATTTGAAGCGTCTACCTGTTTCCGTTTTTAATATTGAGCAAAAAAATACGAAAGAAACACGTTTATTGTATGGGGATCCCTCTTAATATTTTTTTTTTTAATTTTTACTATTTGTTGTTATAGCGGCAACGGAAATACATCATTTGTGAAAATTTCAGCTTTCTAGCTGTCTCGGCTTATGAGATACATCCTGGAGACAGACAGACAGACAGACAGACAGACAGCGAAGTCTTAGTAATAGGGTCCCGTTTTTACCCTTTGGGTACGGAACCCAAAAACAAACAAAAAAGTGACGTGTTGAGTTAAAAATATGGAAGGATTCCATAGTTAATGCCGTAATCTAAAAGAAAACCACCAGTCAAGTATTATATTGTAAATCGAACGATATTTGTAATATATTTGCATAGTTCTCCATGTATTTCAAAAAGTTGTAATCGAGTTAGTGTTCAAAATAATTTTCATTGAAAGTTTTTGATATGAAAGACATAATATTAATGATAGAGGTATAGTCATAGTTCTTAGTATATTTTTTTCTTACAAACATGTTCAATTTCATTTATACAGTTAATAATAAATTATATTTACCCAGGGCAAACATTTGTGTGATGTTTGTTCTGTGTCTGGGTGTATATATGTATCATATGTATATATTTACAAAAAAAAAGTATATATGTAGGTATTCTATCAGCCACCTAGTTCCATAGTACAAGCTTGCTTAGTTTAGGCTAGATAGTGTTGTGTGAAATGTCCATAAATATTTATTTATTTTATTTATATTAATGATCAGCAGCCCAGTTTTGAAGTACCAAACTAATAGGCGAAAAGAAGATAATTTAAATATTGAAAAGAACCATTGTCACCAAATTATTATTTTTGTTATGTTTTATGTATTTTGCTGTTGTGTCTTTCACGAATAAATATATGTCTATGTCTATGTGTACCACATTGCTCAAGTGCGGGTTGGTAGGCTTCATATTATTATGTCTTTAAGATTGTTAACATATTCAGGTTCAGATTTACATACAATATTTATTATCTCTGGAGTTGGCTGGGAGTTTCGCTCCTGTGCAGTTCGCAAAAATGAATATATAAAGAAATAATATAAACAGGCACAGAGAAACAAACACACACACTCTCTCACATACTGTTTTACTTCTTAATTCTTAGTACAATCAATTCTCTGTAAAAGAAAAATACACGAATAAGTCCGCGGTTGACCACCAACTCGCCTGTTGGAAAGCGACGATGTGGTCGGAGCAATCGGATGAAGCACGCAGACATAGAAGATACCTGAATATTCACTCTGACCTTGAAAAGACGAAGATTCACTCTAACCTTGAAAAGACCAACGTTGTAACCCTCAGCAGTACTCCTTGTATGATCGTACTTATAGTATTAGATAGTTAGTCAGTTCTAGTTGTTTTGTTTGTGGTTAACCTCTAACTCTGACACTAGGGCTGGCCCCTCAGTCTATACGAACTTACTTACTTTTTAACTCGTGCTCGTAACTTTAAAAACAGGCATACCGCCTTGTTTGGAGATCGCTACTAATTTAAGATGTGTGTGTTTGTAATGTAGATAATGAGAGAGGGATGGTAATGTGCTTTCGATAGCTACATTTTATATATTTACCACAAACCCAACTAAAGTTTATTGACATATTAACCTTTCGCAGTTGGCTAAAAACAAGAATAAAAAGGTAAAACAAGGTGTCTACATTGTCATAGTCCGCAGTTAAATTAAGACTGGAGTGAGTATTTTTCCGACCGAGCGCAGATTCTGTGGTTTAATTAAAATTACTCCAGTCCCAAACGCAAACGCTGTTCTATACCACGTTGAGATTATATTTTGCATAGTGTATGTACCTACTGGCGCTTTTGTGGAACATTCTCAACCAAATTCAACGAAAATGGGTTATAAATAGAGATGTCACAGGTATTTCGGCAACATACTCGGTATATTCAGTTGATATATTATATATATATTCAGTTGAGCAGACTGTTCGAACTATTTATTATATAATAACGTCTCTGTAAACACAGTTAAGCAATAAATATTTTCTTATTCTTTTTCTTTAAAAAAAAGAACACTAACACAGACTTTTGGCAACAAGTATTGTTGCAAAAAATGCTCGCAAGTTCTACTGTTTACGTAGAAATACTGGTTAATTTTCTTATTATGACACTGAACCCCAAAAACTGTATCAAAGAGAAACTATACGCCATTCTACAGTAGATAGCCTAGATTTATCTATCTACGGTAGATACGTAATAAAATATCTACCGTTTCCTCCCCTTGTTCGGAACGTTAAGCCGGATAAGTTGGTACGTAGGAGCCGGTTTCCGCAAAGAGACCGTAAACCTTTAAATTAAAAGCTTTTTACATTTCCTCTGCGAGTTAAAAACTGCTTGGAAGTTTAATTCTCTTTCTTAAACGTGCAGTTACTAAAATCTTGGGGCTTTAGGGAGTACTTATTAGTTTAATTATAAACGTAATTTTATTAAAAAATATACATTTCTGGCTACGTATAACTTTACATAATATGGGTATACTAGGTATTGCAAACGGTGGTAAAATATTTTATATTTATCTAAGAATTAGCTAAAAACTTAAAAAAATACTGTTTTGTCTTCAACTTTAAACAGAATTTCGAATGGAACTATCACTTTAGTGCGTGGAAGCTTGCATCCAGCTTTTTCCTGCCACTTTTATGAGGTAGTCTATTCTTGTCCACCTCTCTCTCTCTTTCTCTCTCTTTTACTGTAGCTTTACAAAAGCGTGATGACATTTTAGTGTATCGTGACTTGACCTAGTTTCAGATATACCGCAATTCTGAATAAAATTCGCCTCGAATTCAGAATTCCGTACTACGTTCCGACAACGTGCCATGATTGTTTATACAAATCAATTCCTCCCCATTGTTATACACCCTCGGCATAACTAGCTCTATGTAGAGCAAGATTTCTCGACTGAGTCGACATCCAAACTAGGCTGTGCTCCAATTTATCGCGATAACTGGATGCATTGTGATCTATCTCTCATTTAAGCAGGCTATACTATACGTCGTCATTGTTAGCCTGTGTAGAGTTTGTTAAGTTTAGTATATCATCATCAACATCTCAGTTATAAGTTAGATACATAGATAGCGCTTTATTTACACAGATAATTTTTCGATAGTAATCTCTTTATTAAATCAACACTTGATTTAGTAAAGGGTTAACCCAGTACCTGCTCGCGCCGTTTTTTCCCCGCATCACAACGGCGTTTTTTTCGCTCCGCTAAAATATGACCGTATGTGATGGATAAAATTTAAAATTCGTTATAAATTGTGGTGATAAACGCTGCTAAGAACTGGGATCACTCCCCGTTAAGGTGGTATGTCACGCATGCGGCGGGAAATTCAAATTTCAATTTTTTTTTGTCCTTGTAGCTAAGTCAGGTATTTTTTGTAATTGATCATAATGTTTGCGACTATCTAAAATTATTTTTTATATTATCATGCCATTCTCTTTACCAATAATGTAACATATATTTAACCTAATAACTCATTTTAAGTAAATCAAGCAACGTCTCAGGATATGTAAGCAACGAGGTGCATATGCAACTGCAACTATTGATAGTTAATTTGACGTGAAAATATAAATAATAATCTTAAATTGACGCAAACATTGTGAATACTTACAATAATTAATCCAGCTGGGTACAACGCCACAAAACTGTTTTTAATTTCCCGCCGCATGTAGGCCACAAAACTGTTAGAAATTTGAATTTCCCGCCGCATGTGTATCGTTGGCCCTTAATGTGACTACTACTTACTATAACCTTAGATTTTTCGTTCATCAACGGGCGGGCGAATTATGGTCAAATGTACAATTATATTGTATAAAAAATACGTAAGAGTAACAAGTACATACATCATAATACAAGTAAAAGGTAGAAGCCCTTGATATAAAATACCGGCTGAACCCATTTTGATGAGACATAGCTACGAACACTCTCAATCAAATTTCCTTTCAAACAAAAAAAAAAGTAGATCAAAATCGGTCCATCTGTCCACACAGACAGACAACAGATATAGATACACACACACACACGTCAAACTTTTAACACCTCACTTTTTGGGTCAGGGGTTAAAACACAATAGAAGCACTTAAAAATCCACTCAACGGTTACCGATAAAAATATCCTATCTCTGTCATCCAGAGAAGAGAATGCTCAGACGAAGACAATTGTTTAACGACAAAAATAAAAGATGTCACGATCCTTTTTATTGTTCGGCGAAGCTCGAACAAGCGGAAATTCACAATATTACGCTAACAAAGCGTGTTCCGACTTCAATCATGGCTGAGGGTAGAGAACAATCTGTTTGGTCTTACTACAGTAAAAGGTACTACCCTTTTACTATTTTATTTTTTGCTAAAAGATTTTTCGAAATTACTGCTACATTTTTTACTATGACGATGGAGTTTTTGAACATTTTTACTCACATTTACTATATTTTGAAGATAAGAATCGACTGATTATCAATATACTTACAACTTTGTTTGTACATAAAGAATATTGACAATAATTTTGCACGTCTGTCACATAAAATTCCGTATATATAATCATCAACTATTATTTTAATTGATTATAGTTTAAAAATCTGAAACAACCGACTTCAAAATACGCAATTTCATTCCCTTGGTGACATATTTTTTCCATTTACTTTTTCTTAGCCAAACTACTGGATCGATTTTGATGAATATTTTATGGAACAAATCTTAAAACTTATTATTTCAAATAAAAAAAATATAATTTTCCAAATTGCTTCATAAATGTCGAAGTTATGAAGATATAAACTTCATTTGAAGTCGATTGATAAAATGTTTTAAAAATAATGGTTCTAAAAATTAGGGTGCCTTTGTGTAGAAATAATATCCACCACTCAGAAGAATTTCTAATTGCAAGGAGCGGCTAGTATTATATAACTAGCTGTATCCCGCGGTTTCACCCCCGTAGTAATGAAAACTATGGTGATAGTTCATAATGATTATGATGATGACAATATATAGCCTGCAATTCTCCATGTTGACGTTATCCTTATACCAAATTTCATAAATATCGGTTCAGCCATTTAATTGTAAAAAGCAACAAGCATAAAAAAGATAGGCAGAGTTACTTCGTCACCATCTAAGCAACAAGAAGGCCACTGGTGGACATAGGCCTCCCGCATGGATTTCCAAAAAGACCGGTTTTCAGCAGCTTGCATCCAGCGTCTTCCTACCACTTGTATAAGGCCTTCTGTCCACCTTGTGGCTGGTCTTTCTACGCTACGCTTGCCAGTGATAGATAGATAGATATACTCTTTAACTCTTTTCTTTTTTCAGTGCGTCAGTCGTTCAGTCTTTACTCGAGAATTTTACGACTCCATCGGCCATCAGTTACTTACGCTTTTATGAGTTAGGAAATTATGATAGTATTAGTCATTGAATAATACTTATGCCTGATTAGTAATAAATAACGCCAATAACTCCGCGACTAGATCTGTCCGCTTTAGTTCAATCACTAATTCGATTCCCAAACTCATCTTCGCCCCGGCTGATATCGAACTGTTGGATGAACTCGGAGTGATCGTCAACTCCAATAATGAATATCCTCTCATCCGGAATAGGGAGCCTAATTCGACGACATTGGAAGAGTTCACCTTTTATCGAAAAATTTCGATTAAGTGTTTATATTAAAATTCTATATTTTGTAAAATACGTAATTATAACGGTGATCTATATTTCAATCATAATAACTCTATATGTAAAAACCGGCCAAGTGCGAGTCGGGCTCGCGCACGAAGGGTTCCGTACCATTATCTGTAAAAAAGCCAAAAAATATTCATCCCCTTAAATATTCATTTTATTTCAATTCAATTATTTATTTTGAAAGTGAATAATATAACTCATAGTGAAAAATACAACGCGAATTCTGTGAATATTTCAAGCGTCTACCTGTTGTCATTATCAATATCGAGCAAAATTAATACGTTTGTTGCATGGGAGCCCCCTTAAATATTTATTTTATTCTGTTTTTTAGTATTTGTTGTTATAGCGGCAACAGAAATCCATCATCTGTAAAATAATTAACTGTCTAACTATTTTATCATGGTTCATGAGATACAGCCTGGTGACAGACGGACGGACGGACGGACGGACGGACTGACGGGCAGACAGCGAAGTCTTTGTAATAGGGTCCCGTTTTTACCCTTTGGGTACGGAACCCTAAAAATAGAAAGTAAAATATGTTCGTGTACATTAATGAATTCTGTCTGCGGTGAACATATAATAATACATAGATACTATTCACTAATTCAATTAAATGATATAATAGATATAGATATATTAGACATAGATATATAGACATATATACATAAATATTCACTAATTCAATTAAATGTGTTTTTGAAGTGAATATTCTGACCTATATTTGTACTATTAAGTATTCTGTCATAAGAGTGACTACCTGCCGCCTACTTTGTTTCCTAAAAGCCACTATCTTGGAATTTTCAAGGTTAAGTCGGACTGTTTCAATCTCGGCCACATCGTTCGTTAGCATCAGGCGAGATAAAACTCGAATATTTTTTTTTAGCAGATCTCTGCCTGTTGAAAATTGAAAAATAAAACTGTTCTTTACGTTGTTAAAAAGTACTTAACCAGTAACTTTTTAATTGCGCTCCATATAAAACAACTGTGTCACGAACACATGTCACGCATTTATCCGACTACAGTTTACATATGAACTGGCTTTTATAAATTGGCTTTTTATGTATTTAGCTTGTTACAATAGCTCACTTTTCAACTTTTATGTAAGGCTTATCTATCAATTTGGAGACCGGCTTTGTCAGAGTTCCTCGCATGTCACACTTAGAGTGACGAGTACAAGGCATTGCCACAACACACATAATTTCTAATTCTAAATTAAAATTGTTAAAATAGTTAAAATTGCATTACTATGGACAAACGTTAAGAGAGCTTAAACATCAGGTGATCGATAATTTTTTAATGCTTTGTATATGTTATAGGCAGTCTGCGTAATCTAGTATTGTAATAACCAAGGTATTCTATAGAATTCGTCAAACTTGCTAAATAATATAACCAATCTAGTAGGTAAATATTGACAATTTCTAAATAGGTGACGGTGAGTGACGATAGGTGATATTTACTCAAAATAGTACTTACGTATATTTTTTATGAGTTTTTATAAGTAACTGTTTAAAAAATATGAGTATAAAATGTCGAGCGAGATATACATGCGGTACCTATTCCGTCACCTAACAAATTGCAGTAATATTACGCTGGAAAACGTAATATTACGTTATAGAGACTGAAATAGTTCAGCCAACATTACAACACAACAAAAGGGACCTGTGTTCCGTATAGCTTACGAGCGTACCTCTCCCTTTCCACTCTATCAATTTTCTTTAAGGCGGCGAAAATGGGACCTACAATAGTCCAAGGTCAGGAATGTGTTGTAAAAGTGTATTGAATACCGACAACCGAAAATACCGAACATTTTTTATGTTGCTCTTTCTTTTGGCAATTTTTGATATTGAACCAGGCGGTTCAATATCAAAAATTGCCAAATCGAGTCGATATTTTTAGAAGCAATACTTAATAAATTAACCCTAGAATACTAAACATCGCCTGGGAGGCCGCGCGCAAGTAGTTTTTTCTTGGTAATTCAAAATTTTGGGAATGTATAGCGTTGTGCGTTCGTGCCAACTCAGGGTAGCCTATGACGGGGCGGGGGACAAACACGCGTATCCCACGCGTGTACCATTAATGAGTTTTAAACAATCGATTCACCTGGGAGGCGATCATTAGTATTAAATGTAAGTTTTTTACTATTCCTATTTTTTAAGTTTGTTTTCTTTTTCTATGATTTTTACTTAAAATGTGTGTAAAATAAATCCATTTTGTATTTATTAATGAATTACAGAATGTTAGTGCAGACCAGATGTTATAAATAATATTAGAAGACTCGAGTAGGAAAATTGAAGATAATTTAGAAGTTGAACATTATGACTCTGATGACAGTGTGGTTGACTCTGATTACATGCCTTACGCACTTGAATATAACCTGGATATAAGGCGTATGAGTGTATATTACTACGCAAAATGTAAAAAAAATATTGTCTTTAACATTGGTATCAATTGCTACGCCTATGACAAAAAATAAAGGGCTAATTTGTATTTATCCTCAAGCAAAAAATAATGTAGGTTTGAACTGTTATTATTTATGTTTTGTAAGTTAATATATTATATTTTAGTTTCAATGAGAACGCAGATCTAATAATTCCATGTTTTTTTAAAGTTTTGAATGCTAAAGGTCTGTTTTAAAAAAAATAGTTAAGCTAGTATAAGATATAAGCCTTATTCGGAGACTGAACTAATGATAAGTTCAGAAAGTTTAAGTTTTTATTTTAAAGGGTGGAAAATTCCCGTTAATTTGGCTGTTTTTATTTACAGGGTTATGAGAATATTTCGTGTTTCTTAAAAAGTAGTTTCCCAAGAGATCATAAGTATTAGGCAGTTATAATTTAACATTAGTATTCTAGGGTTAATATTGCATTAATAAAGTTTTTTTAATAAATTTATTAAGTTACAAATTATACTAAGCCCGCTGTTACGCAAAAATAATTATAAAATCGAACCAAGAAGCCTAAAATATAATTACTACGTCTAATTATACCCAAAAATGTAATTACTATACCAGGTACGAGAGAGAAAACATTTAGCAATAGCATTTTCAAACCAATATTGTGAATCACATACGAAACTGTACAAAGCAGAAAGTACTCGTACATTCTGATTTTCTTTACGACAAAAAGAATGTTTTATTCATACGAACCTACGAACCCAATTCCAGCAAAGAACTCAAATTAATTACTTGGCGAATCCGAAGGACAGCCGTCTTGATTTCCGAATTTAGATTCACGAATTCTTGAGAAGGATCATTTAATAAGTTTAATATCTCTTTTGTGACACTTCGTGTGATCTCCTACTTAAATGTATAGTTAGATTATTTAAAAGTTTTTGGTTCAAAATAATATTCATTACGGTTTTTTTTTCAACTTTATTTATTTTATCATTATCATCATTTCAGCCCCTAAAAGTTAACTGTTGGTCCTAAGTCTACCCATGGATTTCCAAAAGACCGGATGTCGTCCGTCCTTGTGGCTGATTCTACGCTGCGCTTGCTGGCGCGTGGTTTCCAGTTCAGGTTTGCGTGCTATGTGCTCTGTCCACTGTCATTTCAACTTGACTATTCCTTATGTCAGTAGGATTCGTACGTTTACGTATCTCTTCATTTCTAATATAGCTCGTCGCTTGATATTAAGGTTCCTTATAATGCCCATAGTGAGTTATCATCTTTCATTGCCTTATATCATCACTCACTACACACACTCACACCCACACAAACATATTGGATGAAAAGACATTTTTGATATTCCCGAACGATGCCCCGTAGAGTTGGATACGACCTTATGGTTGTGGCCCTATGTCATCCGGCACGGCGCCGGATTGGAAACAAAAGCCGGTGAGGCGCCGGAATCCAACGTTTTCGCTTACTAAAAAACGTCGATTTCCGGTGCTGGATGACATGGGGCCGGGCCCTAACCCCATTCGCAAAGTTGGACCTGCTTAGTTGGACTGTTTTAGGCAGACGTAATTATTTATTTTACATAATGATTGAAAATAATTTAATCTTGCAATATACATTATAATTTTGTAGTAACAATAATGTAAGTTTACAACTTACTGCAGTGACAAAGTTCAACTGCCAATAAAATTCTTTATTGTTCCAATATTACTGCCGTAACAGATTGCGTCAATCGAAGTCTATAAAACGTGGAACTATTCTTCAGCATACATTGTATGTAAACTGCTGCCTGTAATAATATGGAAATCATAAAAGTTTTGCCACTCTTATCGAACATTATGATCGATATGTTAAGTAACATCAAGCTTAGCGAATACTACTAAGCGTTAATAGGCTAACAAGTATAAGTTTATAAAACTCACAACCCCTGACAAGTTCATAAAAGGCACGGACCCTGGAGTCTGTGGAGAATAAATTTGTTAAATAAAAAAAAACCTGACAAAAAAAAGACAACCGATTTTGATTAAACATAGCTAAGAACACTCCCGACTAATTCACCTTTCAAATAAAAGTAAAAAACAAAATAAAAATGGTTCATCCGTTCGGGAGCTACGATACCACAGACAGACACACACACACACAGACGCGTCAAACTTATAACACCCCGTCATTCTTGCGTCGTCGGTGGTTAATAAAAACAACCGATGATAATCATATAGCTAAAAAATAAAATAATTTTAATTTTCCTTTACTTATGAGTGGACAAGTGTATAACAAGGGATAAAAAGGGAATATTTGGACCACGAACATTTGTTCCAATTCAGAGCGTAGCAAAAGATTCAAAAGTAGAAGCGAGAAATTCTTAGAATCCGTATCGCAGTGAGGGATTTTTTTGTTTCCTCTAAAAAGCACTCGCGAGGTAAGCACATTTGACGTAGATGTAATTTACGAAACAATGCATAAATGAAGTCTAAAACAACGACATTACTTACTTAAAGATGACTTCATAAATATAATATTTTCCAAACATTACAAATGCTTTTTCAAAAAACATGTAAACTTAGTTAAAAAATAGTATGTACTAGCTTATAAAAGGCACGAATCCCGGAGTCTGCGGAGCTCAATTTTTCAAATGAAAAAAAAATGCTTCTTCATGCTACAAGTACAAAAACAACATTTGCAACCCACCTAAGGTTGCTTATCATTGTTTTGAAATATAATTAATAAGTATATACGTTTTATTCCGTACTCAGCGATATCGATCCACTTTCTATCGATGCGTACTGCACAGGAATGGAATTCTTTGCCACTATCTCTGTTTCTCGAGACCTACAATCTTGGAATTTTCAAGGCTAGAGTCAATAGATATCTTCTAGATCGACGAACTTCATCCTCGGCCACACCGTCGCTTAACATCAGGCAAGCTGATGGTCAATCGTAGATATATCATGGATAATTATTTTTTTATCTCGAAACGTCATTTTCAGATGGTGTATTCTTTCTATTGATGGCTGTAGTTTAGGTGTACCTTTAAGGAAACACTAAACTGTAGACTCCAAGGTCAATCAAGTGGGATCAAACACACTTAACTTGGCCACTAGTGGTCGCAAAAGCTTCAAACAGCTCCGCATAAATAAAGCAGTTACAGGTTCATGTGAAAGCATTCCGCCATTCCGCGAGATGACGATTCCATGTTACTCCGTCGGAATCTATCTTGAGTTTTATTTATTTTGCTGATAAATGCGTTTCACGATCGTGAAGATTATAGCTTGGTGAACTTTACTAGACCGGGAAAAATTGTAGGTTATTTTTTAGGTAGGCTTTAGAAGATCCATTATAGATTATGAATTCGACTTTCCAGAATCTGGGAATCGAAACGCGACGGTAGTGGAGGCCCTGAATGCAAAGTTTCGTTTTTTTTTCGTACGATGTAAAAAAAAAAAAAATTTTCTTGTGTTGTCCCTTAAATAGTAGTAGGAAAGCGTGTGTACCCAGAGCACTCACGCTCGCTTAAAGGCTTCTTCTTGCGGCGGCGTCGTGTGGCGGGTCGCCCTCTTCCCTCAAATGTGGTTGAGGAGAGCGATGGCTGGCACATGCGTCAACTCGTGAACGGGTGCTGCTTGCGGAAGCTGGACTGCTCGGCGTACATGTACGCATGCATGTGCATGTTACTTAAGTATTAACAGTTATTAGTTAAGTATTAACGTCTTCCTCTCGTACTCTAGTTAAAAAAAATATGTAAAGTTAGCTAAAAAAAAATGTATTAGTTTATAAAAGGCATGGACCCTGGAGTCTGTGGTGCTCGAATTTTTTCAAATAAAAATAATAATAATAATCTGGGAATCCAGATTTACAGTTTTTCCAGTGTAATAGAAAACAAAATTCGTATTTACCATTGTATTTACTTATAAAAACTGTAATTTCAGAACAATGACATTCATCACATTCATCAAAGTTTCAGGAAACCAATATAGATAAATTAACATAGATAAACTTAAGATCATAGTTGTCGCTAGTACATTACACTATACACTACTATTATACTATCCTTAGGTTGCCTGGAAATGATATCCCTATTAGAGATAAGGCCGCCAGTTATTACACTAGTTTTTAAATAATTTCTCTTGATTGTAAGTTCTAAGGTGTGTACAATAAAGAGTTTATATATCTATCTACATTTCGATTTTTTACAGTTCCGTAGTCGAGTACAAGCCTTTATATTTTCGCCTTGTCCGTCTGTCAGTCTGTCTCCGGCTTTGCTCAAAGACTATTCTAACTAAGACTATTTCAGTACTAGAAAGCTGTAGTTTGGCATGGATATGATATGAAAATTAGTTATGCCGAAAAAATCGTAGAATAAAATTAATAAATAACAAATTGAAACAAAAAAAAAAAAATTGTGTTTCCCATACACGTAAAGTAGGGATGGATTTTTTTTCTCATCTAGTGTGGCAAGGTAAGGCAAAAACGTTAGGAGGGTGTGAAACCCCTCTTAAACTTAAGGATCCGTTTGCGAAATGTTATGCTTTGAAAAATGTTATTATTGTTGGAATCGAGTGTGTCGTGCCCGTCCCCTCCCCCTTCTACCGGCTAAACGGTTGACTTTGGAGATATGAAAAATGTCATGCTTGTAGCTTACTAAAATAAAAACTATCACGACTAAGTAGGCTTTACAAGTTAACCAGTAATAGTCGATCAAAGTAAAAATGTACTTAGAGAAGTAAGAAACAAAAATTTCGCGCAAATTTCATTTAAACTAATTTACGTTTAATCGTATGTTCAAACAGAAGACGCTGTTTTAAGTTCACATAAATTAAGAATCATAAACCTAATCGTGGTCAAAGTTCATTACAAGACTTTTCTAACAAATCCAAACACAGCTATGATACGATGTTCCATCATGAAGTTCTAGTTCATATCTTCCGGCTCCATCATCAGATCAGTTTGACAGTACCATATTATTGTATTGTCATCAGAACTACATACAGCTGCCAATTTTCTTGACGCAACGATCCTTACAGATGGTTAAATTAGTTACCTTATATTTCATTACACACAGGTCGACCTAATAAAATCGTGTTAAAAAGGGGACTGACGTTTCGATTAAACAAAAATATTTATTATTATTATATTAGCTCACGTCTTCCCATTGCTGAGCAAATGCCTCTCTTCCCTCATTCCATAAAACAAAAATATAATAAAGATAATTAAATCATTGAAATTAAACAATTTTAACAGATTCATCGCGCGTAAAATATGCGCGATGAATCAAAAAATATCAATCAATGCAACATTAGTTATCTATACGAGCAGACTCAATCTTTATTATCTATAGTTTGAAGACGTTTTTTACGTAAAATAATATTTTTTAAATCCAGAAAAGTACGAGTTTCACTCGCATACTGAGGCTTCTGCACTCTTTAACAAGACAACACAAACTTGAACATTGATAATAGAACTAATTATTCAACAAAATATGCTTTATACCTAAGAAAATTAGTAATAATTTAAATTCTACTAACAATAATAACATAATTTCAACAGTAGGAAAAACAGCGTTCACAATATCAAGCTCGAATAAGTTAGTGTAAACGATTGTATCTCTTTAGTTATAGAAAATAGGTTTGTAACCTATTCTTCTATTATGAAGATAGAAGATTATATTAAGAGATAGAATCGAAGAATTCTATTCATTATTAATTTGAAAACACCCATATCTATTCAGAGAGATATGTTTATAATGAATACAGCCAATAACCTTTAACATAATTTTCCCAAAATGTCCACAAAGTTTAGAGCAGATTGAGGTACAGTTGTACATTAACATAACTCGTTAAAGATTGATGGTCCATCCATTCAGAAGCGGTTAACGACGCACGAAGCCGCCCGTTAACGGCTGATTACGGCCGTTAACGTCGACTGCCGCCATCGTCTCTACTTCTATTCCATTGATTAACATAGGTGAAGTAATTAACTATATACAGCTATGTTAAAAATTAATAATAAATATTAGTTGGCGGCTGTGTGTGGCGGGTCGCCCTCTTCCCTAACATATGGTTGAGGAGGACGATGGCTGGCACATGCGTCATACTCGTGATCGGGTGCTGCTTGCGGGTCGCTGGTTTGCTCGTGGTATGCACGCAACATAGTAATAAGTACTTAAATTAAAATAAAATCATTTTCCCGTAACGATAATTAGTAAACAATAGTTTGTAATTATGACAAAAGTCACGGACCCTGGTGTCTGTGGAGAATAAAATTAAATAAAAAAAAAAAAAAAAAAATATATTGTTGACAGTCTCACTCAATGCTATCTAGCCCCAAACCATGCACAATTTGTATCTACTATGGAAACCAGTACTTATAAAGTATCACTTATGATACATAAATACATCCACCCTCATCAAACAAATATTTATCCTGAGTAATGACCAACTCACAACCTACAGCATAGCTACTACCAACTCAGATATGAGACTTTTTTTAGGTTTCCGCGTAGTTAACTACGAACTCTTTTAGTTTCGTCATGTCTGTCCGTCTTTCCGCGACTTGGCTCAAAGACAAATTACAATTTTATAGCAATAATACTAAAAAGTTGTAATTTATTATAAGTAAGTTCGTATAGACTGAGTGGCCAGCCCTAGTGTCAGAGTTATTAAGCCGCCGAAAGGCCTCTGACCTGGATCGACGATTGCTGTTTTTAAGAACAAACAACATAATATATATTACACCTACAAGATGGTACAGTAAAATCTTGAATATAAAATGTTTTTAGAGTACTTTCCTTACACGCGAAGTAAGAATCATTAATTTTTTTGTCTCATTTTGGGAATCGTTGGATTAGTAATCAAAATATTATGTAAGGAAACCCCATTTTTCAGTTTAGTGAACCATTTGAAAAATTTTAAAGTTATAGATTTTTTTAGAGTTAAATATCCCCACTCCCTGCCAGCTAAATGGTTGGCTTTAGAGATGTGAAAAAAATATTCTAGTAGCATATATAATGAAATTAAAAGGAAAAATATCGCAGCTAAGTAGGTTTTACAACTTAACGAGACAATCAACTCATAAAATGTACTTGTAGAGGCAAATTTTGTACAAATTCCATTTAAATCGCAAAATCAAACAAAATTATTCATAGTATCAATCAAGTTTCTCAAGTCAATTCTAAGTTTACATATATTAAAGTACATTTACAAAACCCTACCCTTAGCTTGACTTGACACGCACATGGCCATTTTTTTAGAAAAATCTATGTATACTTAATCGATCATAAATCATCTAAATTCATTTAAAAAAATCAGCCCTCCTTTTTACGCAGTCGATGTCACGTTTTTTTTTAAATATTTAGAAAATAAACTGAACCACTCTTACCAAGATTTTCCACTCATTCTCATTCTTTCTTTTCATCATCCATTTTCCAGCTACCTCATAAATAAAATGAATATCAACATTTGCAAACATTTCAATTTATCGAATTGAAATTACTAGACTAAGTGTTCCCAATTAAGTTGAAAAGTGCTCGAAATTACTTAACTTTATTACGATTTTCATCAAGCGCACGGCCGTAAAAGGACACTCGGGTGAAATGTAATTTATTATGTACTTCCCAATATTCGAGTGTCTTAGCACCGGTATAATTATGGGTATATTAATCAATTAGAACAGGCCCAGCGACAGGATTGGCCTATAAACGCTAAAATGTTATTTACTTAATGTTTACGGTACAGTGTTATAGCATTGTATTTGACATTTCTAACGTATGTAAATTAATTGGATAACCTAGGTTTGTTCCAATAATATATCACTGAAGCTTGTTCAAACCGGAAGTAGATAATTGTAATAACACAGGATACGTATCTGAATGTTTCGAAATAAAAATTGAATATTGATCAATAATAATATTTTAACTATACATTATTTGTATATTATATTGAAGATTCCGGTAGAAATAATTATGCAAGCTACAAAATATGCTTCAAAAGTAGAGGCATTCTCCATGCGATTGAAACCGACAGAATTTGTACGTTTTTTAACCGACTTCCAAAAAGGAGGAGGTTCAGTTGGAATATTTTTTATGTATGTTTCCCGATTACTCGAAGACACCTGGACCAATTTGAAAACTTATTCTTAGTTTTTTAGGGTTCCGTACCCAAAGGGTAAAAACGGGACCCTATTACTGAGACTCCGCTGTCTATCCGTCCGTCCGTCCGTCTGTCACCAGGCTGTATCTCATGAACCGTGACAGTTAGACAGTTGAAATTTTCACAGATGATGTATTTTTGTTGCCGCTATAACAACAAATACTAAAAAATAGAATAAAAAAAATATTTAAGGGGGCTCCCATACAACTAACGTGATTTTTTGCTCGTTTTTGCTCGATATTAATAACGGCAACAGGTAGATGCTTGAAATATTCACTGAATATTAAGTTATATTATTCACTTTAAAAATAAATAATTAAATTTAAATAAAATTAATATTTAAGGGGGCTCCCATACAACAAACGTGATTTTTGTGCCGTTTTTATAGATAAATGGTACGGAACCCTTCGTGCGCAATTCCGACTCGCACTTGGCCGGTTTTTATTTTTACTATACTTCCCAGTTGGTCCCATAGAAATTTTATTAAAATAGGTTCAGTATTTTGGTTTTTATATCAAAATAACTTGAAAATATGTCATTCAAGTAAACGAACTGCGTATTTCAAAGTTGTTTTTTTTTAGTTTTGTAAACGATTACTCGTTTACAAAACAGGCAGGGCAGGCTATGTGGGCAGGGCACATAGCACGTAGAACTGATGGCCGATGGGGCCGAAAGGTTCTCGAGTGGAGACCACGTACCGGCAAGCGCAGCGTAGGAAGACCAACCACGAGATGGACAGACGACCTCATACAAGTGGCGGGAAGACGCTGGATGCAAGCCGCTTCATCCTTTTTGACGTGACAACGTCTAATAAATCGATGAACGCTGGCTGCACAAACTAAAAAGTATGACTCATTGTCCCGTTACGCTCATTGTCCCGTTACATCGTCATGATCCTTGTTTTGTTATGACGTTGTCACGTTAAGCTATTGTCCGTAAACCGACTTTACAGACAATACATTTTTTTCGTGCGTGCAGCCGGCGTTCGTCGATTTATTAGACGTTGTCACGTCAAAAATTGGTTGTCGGTTTACGGACGATAGTTTAACTTGACAACGTCATAACAAAACATTGATGAAAACACTTCCCGTTACAATGAGCGTAACGGGACAATGAGTCATCCTTTTTCGTGCGTGCAGCCGGCGTTCATTGATTTATTAGACGTTGTCACGTTAATATCTAGTCAGATTTTAGTTTTTAGACGTATAGAGCGTGCTTAGATCTTGTTCCAAGGCTTTTTCATTGCAAGGCGTTGCAAAAGGCTTCGCGTATCGTCCTCGCGCTAAGTGCTGATTGCATTTCGCTCTTTGATTACTTATCTAATGGATTCCTCAGTTTACCTAGTTAAAATGATGCGTGTATTTATTTACTGGTGTGGTACAAGGAAATTTTATTTTTTACCGACTTCAAAAAAGGGAGTTTCAATTTGGTTGTATTTTTTATGTTTGTTATCGCATAGCTCCATCGCTTATAAGCTATATTTTTTTGTTTGAAAAAATATCTACTTTCAGATTGATCTCATAGAAATTTCATCAAGATCGGTTCAGTAGTTCGGTTTTTAAAACAAAATTGCGCGTTTTGATGTCGGTTGTTTCAGTTTTTTAAAGTATAATAATTTTTACCGTGCCAAATTTATAGATAAGTTATAAAAGGCGGAAATCGAGGCGTTGAGAGAAGATATGGTTGTGCGTATGAATAAAGCTCTAGAAGCTGTGTCCGACTGGGGTGACGAAAATCTCGTCAAATTCAACGCCAACAAGACTCAAGCCTGCCTTTTCTCCGCCAAAAAGAGTTAGTTTCTTTTGTCTCCTACTTTCCGAAACGTATCCATATCATTGGCAGACCGTCTTGAACTGCTGGGACTCACGTTAACCCCAACAATGAACTTTAAGGGCTACCTTGAATCTAAGGCTAAACTGGCTAGTAAAAAGCTTGGCATAGTAATAAGGTTAGGCGATACTTCTCACCGGGACAACTGCTTCATCTATATCAAGCACAGGTCCGATCGTGTATGGAGTACTGCTGCCACCTTTTTGATGGATCAGCCAAGTATCAGCTGGAAGCTTTAGAATCAGTGGACCGGCGAGCTGTGAGGTTAATCGGGGACGATAAACTAGCTGCCAAGAAGCTACTTAGTCTCGAGCACCGCCGTAAAGTAGCATGTCTGTCTATTTTCTACAGGATTCATTTCGGGGAATGTGCGCAAGAGCTTCACGACCTAATTCCACCCTCCCCATTTCACTACAGGACTAGCAGAAAGTCGGCGAATTACCACCCATTTCTCGTTGAAATGCCAAAAATCCGTACTCAGCGATATCGATCCACATTCCTGTTGCGTACTGCACAAGAATGGAATTCGTTGCCGCCATCTCTGTTTCCTGAGACCTACAATCTTGGAATTTTCAAGGCTAGGGTGAATAGATATATTCTAGATCGACGAGCTCCATCCTCTGCCACATCGTCGCTTAACATTAGGCGAGTTGGTGGTCAATCGTAGATCTATCTTCTATAAAAAAAAAAAAAAAAAAAAATGTTATTATTAAATCAAAATCCCTCCTGTATGTCTCTGCTAAGTCATCTAAACTTCTCACCTAAAACCGACCAGTAAACTTTAGAAAGAGTTATTTCTTCTCTAAGCGACAAAAAACAGTCTTAAAGAAAGTTATTATTTTTCCCCTTAAATCCCTCTGTAAATATCATTCATTGAACTGAAAAAAGACCGGTTCATCAAACCGATGAAATGAGATAAAGGAAGAGCAACATTTCCAGCGTTCACACACCGGATTTCCCGACAGCCGTAGATACCGTAGAGACCGGACTGTGCGAAGGGATGGAAAAAAGGTGAGGCGGTGTAAGGACCTGCCGGAAAATAGGGATAGTGGCGATAATAATTAATCGTTTTATGCTAGGAGGTAGTGGTGACAAAAATGGGGGGAAATGGAAACAAGAAAAACATTAGTGATGCGGTTGCAATTTTTACATGCTATAGCATGAAAAAAAAAAAAAAAAAAACAACGTAACTAACGTAACTATAACTGTCTAACGTAACTATAACTGTGTAACTATAACGTAACTGTACTGTCTTTAACGTAACTATAGTTACGTTTTCTTTTTTACGCAAGATTGATCTGCGATAGCACCAACTCGCATGGTGTGACCGAGGATGGAGCTCGTCGATCTAGAAGATATCTATTCACTCTAGCATTGAAAATTCCAATATGTAGGTCTCAGGAAACAGACGTTACGGATAGCTTGTGCAGAATATGGGGAAATATTTATTTTAATGTTTTAGTTAAATTTAGTATCATTTATTTACCGATAGCTCGTGCGGAATATGGGTAAAAAATTTATTATGATGTTTTGGTTATATATATCTAGCATTATTTACTTATTGTAATCAGTCATCAATATACTTAACTTATAAAAAAAGATAAAGGGAAAATAGCAACTTGTCATCGAACAATGGGAAAGAAAATGCAGAGAATAAAAAAAATAAGATCAAGCTTCCTGATGTAACTATGAAAACGCTACTTTAAAATTGGAAATATGTAGACTAAAAAACAAAAGATGGAAAAAAGCGACATAGGTACTGGACCTGAAAAGAGAGATAAAAGGAAAGAAAAACCGGAGAATTATATTTACGGTAAAATAAGTAGGTACCTTATTGGATGAGAAAGGCAAAATACAGAGATGAATAGAGAGGGAGTTCTACGCCGCACTGCTACTAATGATATTTTTAGTAAATATAAAATTTATTTCATTACAAATTTAAATTTATGTAAACTTTAATTTGTAATCATTTACATGTAATGTAGTAGCAATAAAGCCTTTTTATTTATTTTATTTTATAACATATTGTAATGTTACCCCAAATAATCGCTAAACTCAAATAACAGGTAGTTGGAACACACGACATTGTCATAAATCTGTAAACTATTCCAAACAAAACAACATAAAAATTTCCGATGAAACAAAACTCGCCTTTAACTCTTTCAGAATGAATGATGGGTCATTGCTCTTTAAAAGCTTGGCCCGATGCCAGAATCCTGCAAAACGTACGGTTACCTCTGTGGGGTCAGTCTCTCCACTCCAATATGTTCCAGCTGGCTTAAGATGATACGAATGGTCTATGAGACGTCTATACGGAGGCTACTTAGATTTATGACTATTATTTATAGTAGTGACAGTTATATCCTTTCATAATAGACAACTTATTTTTTGTCGGAAACGTGGTTGATGGCGCATATAATAATACAACAATAATAAAATACAAGAGAATTTGTATTTATATATTTTGTTGAGGATTCTGATACTTTTATTACTCTTTTAATACTCATTCTAAAGTTTTATGTAAACTAATATCCTACACTATATTTTAATGAGGACTAATGATTATCTTAGAATCTTAGTCCTTATTATTAGAAGTTAAAATTAAACTCTAGAAGTATCTAGACTAACGTGCTTTATCATCGGCCATACCATCGCTTAGCATTAGGCGAGTTAGTGATCAAACGATTAGATCTATTTATATAATAAAAAAATAAAAGTTTCCGGCAGCCTAGTGGTGAGACCGTCTGACTTGCGATCCGCAGGTCCTGGGTTCGAATCCCACGGCACGCACCTCTGTCTTTTCGAAGTTATGTGCGTATTGTTGATTGCCGCCAACTTCAAACGGTGAAGGAAAACATCGTGAGGAAACCTACATGTCTGAGAGTTCTCAATGATCTTGAAGATGTGTGATGTCTGCCAATCCGCACTTGGCCAGCGTGGCAGACTATGGCCTAACCCTTCTCACAATGAGAAGATGGCCCGTTCCCAGCAGTGGGACAGTTTGTACAAACAGGGCTGATAAAAAAAAAAAAAAAAATAATAATAAAAGTAAATAAGTAAATAAAGTCCAAGAATTTTCTATCAATTTTAGAAGATAAATAACTGTGTATGAATTTTACTTATCTTGTATGCTATCAATGAATGGCATACTAGTGAATTTTCTATCAGTCAACTCTCTATCCACTGCACCGATGTATGATAGATAAAATTCACTCATTCCCTGTGAAATAGTTATTTCCTTCCAATGAAATTCACTACAGAGAAATCCGTAATAGGAAATTTACTATCCTGCACTTAGTGGTGGACTATGTGAGAAGAATAAACCTAGAGTCTGTTAAGAGATAGAACTATCGTGGAAAAACATGGGAACTAATGTCTAATAATACATAGGAATAATAACTAATCAATCATCATCATCATCAACTCAGCCATACGAAGTCCACTGCTGGACATGGGTCTCCTCCATGGATTTCCAAAAAGACCGATTGGGAGCGGCTTGCATCCAGCATATTCCCGCTACTTGTCTGAGGTCATCTGTCCATCTTGTGGATGGTCTTCTTACGCTGCACTTGCCGGTGCGTGGTCTCCACTCGAGAACTTTTCGGTCCCATCGGCCATCATCGGTTCTACGTCATAAGTGCTCTGCCCATGCACTGCCCCTTCAACTTGCTAATCAGCTGTGCTATGTCAGTGACTTTCGTAGATCTCTCCACTTCTGATGCGATCTCACAGAGAGACTCCCAGCAAAGCCCTCTCAATAGCTCGTTGCGTGATCTTGAGCTTCCCTATAAAGCCTACCATGTTTCAGTGCCGTATGACGTCACTGGTAACGCATACTGATTGTAAACTTTTGACTAGAGGCACTGAGGTACATATATTGGATGAAAAGACGCTTTTGAGTTTCGCTAACGCTGCCCAGCCAACATGGTATTTATATTAGTATATTATAGATATTTTATGTAATTTAAGTATTAGGATGGAAGTAATTTAAATTATAATTTATGTATTATTTATCAGTCTCTAAGTAGGTATATTATATTCGTATCCGTTTTATTTATTGTCTAATTATTATTAGGTAATTTTTTTAATCCTTTTTTTTTCTTTCTTTGTTGCACACCCCGTCAATCATTTCTATTGTTTGGAATCTCCATCACAAGGTTGCCTGGAAGAGATCGCTTTTAGCAATAAGGCCGCCTGTTGTTTTCACTAGCGTGTAAGCTCTCTCTTGTTAATTAGTGTTTTAGTACACAATAAAGAGTTTATTTTAGTATAGTGGTGTAAACAATAAAGAGTTTATCTATCTATCTATGGTTTTCTGTGGTCTCGACTGAACAAATAATGAAATAAGGACAGCAGGGCCCTCGTGGCCACAGTAGTTAAAATTCAAATTGTTTATTGGCCTTATAACAAAATTGCTATACCTACTAGGCAAATCGTTTTACAAGACAACTGATTGTTCCAAAATTTGCCGTTTTAACTACTAGCAAAAAAAAAAATCTCATTCTCTAGCTGAGCAGACTCTGCGTTACTTTACCTTACTCATAAAGAAAAGGAGCCCACGCCCAACATTTGGTTAGTGTATAAAACCAGGCCTGCAATGAGGTAGTAGATATTATTTCTTTGATAGAAACGGTATTAGTTAAACATATAAGTATCAATCAAACAATTAAGTAATCATTTCAATTGAGTTTTTGTTAAAAGAAAACAATCGCCTTTGCATTTCAAAGGTTTGATTGGTTTTCAATATGTCTGTGACAAACGATTGCTTGAAGCCTTCTTGAAGACGAGTTTTAATTATTGAAAGAGAGAAAAAATTGGCCTCGAAAAGTTTTGGCCAGGAAAATTTCTAAGGATACCTAATCACTTAAACAAATTAAAACCTTACTTTGTATTGTTAATTTAATGGGAAATTTTCTAATTAAATGGGCTATATTCGATTATTTTATCGGTATAGGAATATAAAAGTAATTTATTTATTTACAGAAACGACATGTAAGAAAAACTATACTGAGAACTATAACTATACCTCTACTATCTACACTTTAAGACTACATAAAATTCAATTTTAATATAAATATATACAAAAAAAGTTCACTGGTAGTATATACATAGTTATTTTTATCAGCCCCGCGGGCAATCTTTTCATTGTGAGAAGGGATTATGTGTGGCACACAAGTGCCACACATAATCCGCATTGTGAAAAACCGTTATTTTTTTTCAAAAGACACTATCAATTCCCGAAAGCTCATTTGCTGACTCACCTGATAACCGAATCTTGGTAAAACGAAAGTTTCTGAATAAAATACAACTGAGGCCCTGGGCCGAGAGTAGGCGACAGACTTGTATTAAAAAAATATGTAATTAGACGATGCGAGTGCAGTCGCTGATAGAGTCCGATTAACCGAGGGCAAACAGATAATCTGGAAGCCCCATCTAAAACCGGGCTCTACCAGTGACTGCATTCACAGAAATACTAGTGTTTCAGTAGTTAGATATAAGAGTTGTGTGCACACCTTGAGCATTCATGCTCACCATCCTTCTTGCGGCGGCTGTGTGCGGGTCGCCCTCTTCCCTAACATATGGTTGAGGAGGGCGATGGCTGGCACATGCGTCATACTCGTGATCGGGTGCTGCTTGCGGGTCGCTGGTTTGCTCGTGGTATGCACGCAACATAATAAGTACTTAAATTAAACCAAAATAATTTTCCCGTAACGATAAGTAGTAAACAATAGTTTGTAATTATGACAAAGGTCACGGACCCTGGTGTCTGTGGAGATAAAAATTAAATTAAATATATATATATAATACAACAGAAACCTACCCTAATAATTGTTGGGGCAAACGAAACCGATGGCTAACAAACTTTTGGAACCAGAAACTCGTGCCAAGTAAAATATTTAGAATCAGGCAATTCTATAAAAATCAAACAAATAAATATTGGATCACATTTCACACAACACCATCTAGCCCAAACTAAGCAAAGCTTGTACTATGGAACTAGATGGTTGATAGAATACATATATACTTTTTTTTTCGTAAATACATACTTATGATACATAGAAACACCCAGACACAGAACAAACATCCATGATCATCACACAAATGTTTGCCTTGGGTGGGGATCGAACCCACGACCTATAGCTCAGGATGCAGTCGTACTACCACTGAGCCATGAAACGGATTCAGGTAAGTAAGATTCGAACAAATGTATTTCGGAATTTAGGTAGATAAGTTACCGTATTTATCCAATCTTGGGACCATCTACCTAATAAAATACAGAGTTGACTGATTTTGTAAATTACACCAACAAACCTCTCGCGTCAATCCAATAAAGCTTCCAAAGTCTTTAGTAGAAATTAAACAAACAACGGTTAAGTTTGGCAATTAAGCTATGTAAGCTTGCCTGTAAGTATCAATATCTTTGACATATTTAAAAAAAAACTATCTTATACAGAACTATCTACTTTACAGCAAATCAGCGGTGGTGGAGACACCGGTGGTGGTGGTGGTTCGTAGATTTCGATAGCGATGCACAGACAAATGAAAATTGTCTTGTGTACATAGATGGTAAGCCTTACTTCGGGGTCCAATATTCTGCTTCGTTAATTTTATTTCTACCATTTAGAAAACATTGTTTTTGTGTTATTATTGCATGTATTTTTAATATTGCGAACGCCAATCTCACTTGAACGCTATTACATTGCAAGATATTTGCACAGTAATAGCGTTTTTATAGCTGTAATTCTGGTCAAAACAAACTTTTAAACATCAAAAGATCACGTTTTGACGTTTATTTATGCATCTATCACAGTTATCACAAATACAAATATCTAAAATATTTTGTGTCACCATTTTTTATACAAGATAGATTCTACGATTGACCACCAACTCGCCAACGAGCGATTCGAGCGACGGTGTGGTCGAGGTTGGAGCTCGTCGATCTAGAAGATAATAGATATGGCGGCAAAGAATTCCATTCTTGTGCAGTACGTAACAAGAATGTGGATCGATATCGGTGAGTACGGATTTTTGGCATTTCAACGAGAAATGGGTGGTAATTCGCCGACTTTCTGCTAGCTAGTTTTCTTTTCATGATTCATTCGTATGTTTGTCATAAAAAGATACAGCAAATATCTAGAAAGATATGTCACGTGCGAGCGAAGTGCGCCACCCAACTCTACGCCTTAATAACTAAACAACGGCGCAATAACTAAGCAATAACCTAACGAAACTACTAAATAAGTAACAAATCAAATCAAGGCCCACCCCATAATTCCCCTAGCCACAAATTATACTCATAGAATGATTAGGTATTCCACTCGCGTGTCCTTTATTTTTGTAAGAAGCAGTGACCTTGGCGAAGGGAAGTATTACTTATTGTTTCTCGTCACGCCACCCAAGGTGGTCATTATTCGAGACTTAGAAGTATTCTCACGGTCAGTCGTTATATTAGTTTAGCTTCTGGAAATTTCTTTGGACTTATAGTTGCATTATATCAGGAAACGTATTCTTCGCTTCTATAATGCTGGCTGCTCATATGAAATTATTGTCATATTTCGATTTTTTTTTTTACATATGTCACTATTGCGTGGGTGAGGAACCCGAGATTGGAGGGAGATGGAGAGTGTTCGTTCTGTATGTAGTACTATTAAAATCTTCTGTAATTACTGTGTAACTTTTGTACATTTTTAATGAGAAACTTATATTTACGTACTTGGAGTCACGTATATTCTTGTATTTTCGTACAAAATTAAATATTTTTGTGACATTTTTTTCGATTACGTATACAATTCTAGAAGATGCAAAAATTCATTGTAAAATAAAATGTTAAATGTTTGAAAAGTTAAAATATGTAAGAATTGCTTTATACACACAATTGTGTTCAAAATCGTTCAGAAATAAAAAATTCTACTATACCACAACAATAACCATGTTATGCACCTATTTTATGAATGAAATTATATACCAAAACTCGGTCCTACTTATAACAAACACCTTTTTCCTTGTATTCTCAAGGGTCAAGTTATTCATTTACAATTTACACGAAACTTGTACTGAACTTAACATAACTTTAACAACAAGTGCTTAGGAAACTACCCGAAACTTTACAACTACGTCATTAGATAACAATGACTTGCGTGTACTAGTCAAGGGGTTTGTTTAATATGAAATTATTAAACTACTAACTTTAAGGCCACGCTTGTCCGCAAAATCAGCAAAAATAGCTATTTGAAAATTTACAATAAATACTTGTACTAATAATTAATCAAGCTCAATTTTTTTGTATGTATGTTAGTCTGTTGGCTAGTGTTTTCTTGGTACAAAAACACGATTGCTGAAAAAAGTCTCGATAGCTTTTATTTTCTAAATATGCCACTTTATTTATTTTTAATTTGATTTCCAAGTTGCTTAAAGTTACCATCACCAAAGTTACCATATTAAGTAGCTATTACATTTTTGTAGCGTTCTATAGATATACATTTTTGATAAGTTTAGTGCACTATTTTACAGTAATTTGTTTTACAATAATTTTACTTGCGAGCAGCCGTCCCGCGGCGCGCGGAGCGGCAGCGGCGGCGCCAGGTACATAAAAACACCGCGCTCAAGAATTGCGGGCTGAGGTAGCGTAAAATACCTAAAGTTCTGAGGACCCCTCGGCTTCAGTTACGGTTCAACCTGCTTGAGAAATACCTCAAGAACCTTTTATTTTCTTCTTTTCATCCTTTTGCTAAACAACTACCGAAATAAAAATAGATTTCTGTACGTGTGTGTTTGCTATTCTTTGTTATATGTTTTTTTGTTGTAATAAGTATATGTCTATGTCTATATCAATCAAAGAGTGACGTATAACTTGCGTATGACAAAGTTTCTTAGTTTGTTCGTACAATATATGATACCAATACTTTCTTTAGAGCAAGTAATTTTTACATTAAAATAAACAACTATTACCGTACAAATTCTACCAAGAATAACAAATAAAATAACTGTAGCAGAGATCTATAACAATTATTTAGAAGCGTTAATAAAGTCCTAACCCATGCAATTCGCTCGTTAGACCCACCATATTTATACATACAGCACAGAATAACACTGTGAAAGCGTAAAATATACAGTGTGCGTAATCCAGCTAAGAGAAATAATGTGATTCCAAGCGCTAGACTGTCAGTGTATTCTATACGCTCCGTAAGTTTCGGAATAACTTCCTATCTGCATCAAAATATTCTTTTAGGAGTTATATATTATAATATACATATATTATAGTATACAATTTATTATTATATCTATCTCCTAGAAGAATGGTTTGTTCAGATAGGTGTTTATATAGTTCGAGTGTATAAATTCTTATCTCACCTTATTATTTTGTTTGTGTAGAACCAAATGGATAATAAAATTATACTTACACACCATCTTATTGATGGATCTATCCTTCAATATTTCGATATTCCATGGGCAATACTGATGTTGCAATTGCATTTTTATGGAGGGCCTAATAATTGTGACTGCCTCAATATTTTGGCAAAAGATATAAAATTAGCTGATGTCTATATTTTTTTCAATTTATTGCAGAAATTATACATCTTTCTATGTAGGAGCATTAGTGCGCATATCACTAACAAAAAAAGAGTTATTTTTTAGCATTTTAATTGGGCGATAACCGTGATTTTGTTTACGAATTTATTATAAATAGTTTTTTTCCAATGTCTTTCTTTATTCTACCTAATAACCAACTTATATGTTTTATGTTTCAAAGCATACTATTGCCAAAGGATCGGGTCTGAATCAAAAACCTATTATAATAAACAATTAATTATATTCTTACTGCTAACTATTGCTAAGTTAATTTTAAACTTAATGTTATTCATTTCCTGTAAGGTCCCTTTGAAAATAAATGTATCTTTCCATGTTCACGTCAAAAGAAGTCACCTAACATTCTTTGATTTCTAATATAGGTCTGTTTTGTACAAAAGTATCACAAAATTACAGCAATTGTATAAACGACGCTATCCAAAAATAACCTAAGTAATTATCTGTACCGCGTTAGGTAAGTGCCTCCAGGGATCGTTGACCTAATTTTTGAAGCCTCCAGGGTCTCTTATCACACACGCCCTGGAACTGCCGTGAGGTGAATTTTAAAAAGGATTTGCTAAACTTGATAAAGCCTTTCATCCCTTTGAAAGAAGACTTCCGTAAAAATTCTCCTTATTTAACCAACGTCACTCAAAATATATTCAGAAATCCGTATAACTATACATTTAAGTTTTAATTTTATTTGTGAATTGTATATATTTTTTACAGTCAAAATAATATATATAATAAATAACTATTACTCTTAAATTGTAAACAATCGTCACTTATAATATAGATACATGTCAATAATAAATAGAAAATATGTCAATTTAATCGAACAGAGTTCCCCTTATGGAGCCCTGCCGAAAAGTCCCCAACATGCTGGCTGCGTTACCGCGTTGTATCGACAGAGAAATATGTTGCATCAGAAATGACCCGGAGCGAGGGTCACGTCCCTTTTCTCTCAATCGCCGCCCCAGCTCGCTTATGAATTTCCGGGCTTCTGAGCACCAAGGACCGGCCGTTTCGACGGCAAACGGCACAAAGTCGTACGCCTGTTCCAGGCAGGAATATTTGAGGTGCTTTCCTTTAGCAGCTGCCTCCGCTCCCGCACCGGCGACCTGTTGAGTGGACGGGAGGTGGCAGGATGCAAATGTGCATACGCACGTTGCATCCCACACGAGACAGCGGCCTCTCTGCCATGGAACCAGCGTAAGACCATCTGGCCGCTTGCCATCAGTAGTTTTAATTGAGGCCAATTAAAATGGTATGCAGAATTACTAAGTGACATAAACTGCCCCAGTTAGTTGAAATTAAGCATCTGATATATTTCCGAAATTTAATTTGACCATTTTACTCGTTTATGCAGAAATACCTACCTATATTGTTGTGCTACTTCTGCGATAGAGTGATATACAAATACAAAAAAAATACTTGCAGGTATGCCCTTTTTCCTGATTCAGGCAAAATACGTACTTAATTTTATTTGGAAAATTGTTAAATGTGTATTTTCATGTAACGGGGAATCTGTAGATGTATATAAAATCTACACATTCTATAACGGATTTTTATAATAAGATTTATAAAAAAGTATAATATAATGTATTCTATCAGCAATATTGGTATTATAGTACAAGCTTATTTATTATTATTTTTATAATTTACTACTTGAAAAGGAACTACCTTGGTCAAGAGTAGACCTATCTACTGTTAAAAAAAACTACACTATTAATAATTATTTTTAAAACTTTGTGAAAAATTGTGAGTAAATTAGAAAACAACAGGTTTAGTTTTAACAATAGTTAATGTTTCTGGTTTTAAGACTTAAATGTTCGGTGTGATCGATACCAACTTGTCGTTATCTTTTAAATTAAGCGTAAGCGATAAGCATTTTCTAGATTAACCCGCTTATAAAACGTAAAAATTCACTCAATCTTGTATCTAGTTAAATAAAAAAAATGGATTTCTTTATTAAATTTGTAGGGAAATTACATTTTTCATACTATAACAATTCAATTCAGTTTATAAACAGAGTTTAAATAAAAATAAACTAATTACAGTTTCTTTACTAATATCAGTTGCCCGGCACTTTGTATGAGTCGAAATAAATCCCGCGTCTATACCGCTCACGGTCTCGCATCGCATGTTGGAAGTCCTGCTGTAAATAAAATGCGACGCAATATTTTACTAAAAATCCACTCTGCCAAAGTAAAATATAATTAAAGCACTATTTATTATTAACGGAATATTTACCATGGTTTGCGTTAATTTTGAGCTCCCGATATTTCAGCACAGTTTACTTGCAACATGTTCACGAGCGCGAACATGGAGAGCATGGTTGTTAACGCCAACCACGATAATAGTGTTTTAATGAATAACCGTAATAGTTTATAAAATATAATTTACTTATAGTTTAGCTTAGCTTACAAACCTTTTTATTTCAGTAATTCCAGATATTACTCCGGACAGACGCTTAATAAAATTAGTGTTGAAATAAATTATAGGCCAATACTTCAGTTAGTAATTACTTCATTATATAAAGCGTTTTACAAGGTTCTATGTGTTTCACATAATTATGTTGTATATAAAACAGAATAAACACGGTTATGATTGAATAATAATTACATTAAACTTTCCATATCCTTATCCAGGATCACAGCTGTCTCAACTCAAATACCATCGTAATCTATTCAGATGTTTAGCTAATATAACATATCTAATTTTATCTGTAAAATATAAGGTTTGTATTGATTTCTTTTCATGAGACTATATAATCTACGAATAATAATAACATTAAATTGTTAGTTAGTTGAAAGTGAATTACATTAGAGACAACTATTAAAAAGTTAACAGTGTTACTACAAAATGAAACAAAACTAAAAGCACAAGAAAGAAAACTAACTAGAAATGTATAAAACTTAAGTAATAATACTTCATTCCAAAATAACTTTTAGTTTAAACAGTGATTGAGTAAAAAGTATCAAAATTATAACATGCAAAAAAGTTTATCACGTGTTGTTTATAATAACTTACGATTTGTTATCAGTCAGGAAGTCACAAAGTCCTGCCACGGTCACACATACACTCAAACCACTTTTGTAAAACGCGTAACCTCGTAACGGCGTTACGGAGCTACGAGCGTAGCTGGCTACGAACAGAGCGCGACTGAGCGTAGCCGGTCTACGGGGCTACGGAACGGCTGAATTTCTGTGATCGATGGGTCTCTCGGTTGAAGCTTGGCTACGTTGGTCCCATGATTTATATGTAGGCTAAATTAATAATAGTGAATCCCGGGCGTCTTTGGGCTCGGTCGTATATTGTAGGACACGCGTATACGGGCTTCATGGGTAATTATGATAAATAGTGCTCATACGACATACGTTATCATGGTCAGGAATCTAGGAGGTGTACTCAGGGACAAGTCTAAGTAGTCCCTTAAAACATAGCAGCATAACGATATGGCCTAACATCTCGATATATTATTTTCTATTGTCTATTAAGTATCACCTGTAAGGTAAATCTTTCATAAAATATTTAACGCATTTCGACAGCCTCAATTAAGAGTCAGTTCCTATTGCAGTGCACATTTTTACCATCTCGCTGTTAATTAAAATTAAGTGAGCTGTATATATGGTTTACAGTAATCTTTACAAAGAAATGGTAAAGTTTTTCAGTAGAATTGCTCAAAATTTTCTCATTTTAACGCGTTATAACTGTAAACAATATTTTATCAAAGACTGTAAAGGTAACACTTCTGTGATAATTTGTTTTTCAGTTTTTCAAGTTGCAAACTCAGGTATAAAATTAATATCAAACCATTTAATAACCTATTTTTATTATTTGTCATTAAAATTACAAATACATTATGTACAAGACGAGATTTTATTTACGATATATTATTTTATTTTTAAATTGTGATTCTTAGCAAGCAGTTTATTCCAATTTCTCTAATTTATTTTTACTTTTATTATTTGTAATCATTTGACAGACGATAATGAAAAACTTTCTTTAGAAAGTTTTTCATTATCGTCTGAATTATCGTCATTATCGTCTGAAGAAAAACTTTCTTTAGAAAGTTTTTCATTATCGTCTGTCACACTGTTGTTCGTAATAAATTACGAACAACAGTTAACTAGTTAGTTAGTTTCTTAACTTTATCTTCAATTGAACTTTATCAATATCGCAAGTAATAAAAGAACAGATAATTTATATTATTGAAATAGAAACCAGTATTAAAGTTTATAAACTGAACATTTTACTTCAATCTTTAACTTATTATACTTTTAATTGCACACTCTCGAACAAATGTATCATATATTTAGAAATAGTTATTAAACTACTAAACCAAAAATAATAAAAAGTATGGGATCAATTCGAAGCTTACTGTATGGGACTCAAGAATATATATTATGTTCCTGCTAAGCTGTAGGTCGTGGGTTCGATCCCCACCCAGGGTAAACATTTGCGTGATGAGCATGGATGTTTGTTCTGTGTCTGGGTGTTTCTATGTATCATATGTATATATATACAAAAAAAAGGTATATATGTATTCTATCAGCCATCTAGTTCCATAGTACAAGCTTTGCTTAGTTTGGTCTAGATGGTGTTGTGTGTGACCAAATGACCACCAATATTTATTTATGTTCAATATTGGCCAACAATCAACGGAAAAATTGATGAATATCATAAAGAAATATTTTTTTATTAATAATATAAATTTCATCAAAATCAGTTTAGGAATTTGTTTTTGAAGCAAGTTTGTGTATTAACAAATAAAATGTACCTAAAAAATATAAAAACTATATTACAATATATTATTTTAAAATTATAATAAAGACCAAAGAAAGTTAAGAAATAGTATGTAATAGTTTATATTTGTTGTATAAGCTTAGAAAACTCAAAAACCTCCGACAAAAAAAAACGGTTGAACCGTTTTTGGTGAAACATAGCTAAGAACACTCTCGATTAAATCCTCTTTAAAAAAAACTAAATCAAAATTGGTATATCCATTTGATAACTACGATGCCACAGGCAGGCACACAGATACACACGTCAAAATTATAACACCCCTCTATTTGGGTCGGCAGTTAAAAAACATAGACCCCAAGTCTGTGGAGCTCAATTTTTCATATATATTAAAAGAAAATATGCAGAAATGACGCTAGATAAACCTGATTAATTAAAATCTAACAAAATATTTTCAAGTTACGCTACCTGTATCACTCGGCCCGCTTTAGCCCCAAATAAAGCTTACACCACACATGTTTCACCCCAAATACTCTAATTCCCCCGTAAAACCCTCACCAGGTATTTTATTCCCGTCACACGTCATTTACATGCATGAATATTCAAACACGAGAATCGTTGAGGGGACGCATACAATAGAAAGAGGTTTGTTTATTTTATCCTTTATTTTTATTATTTTATTACGTACTTTCCTGTCAGAACAAACCGTGTTGAGGCAAGGGTTGAATACTAAATGTGAAATAGTCCTGAGTGACCACTGATCTCGAATTTTGACCCACAACCCAAAAAGAGGGGTGTTATAATGTTGATTTGTGTAACTGTGTCTGTATATTTGTGTAACTGTGTCTGTATATTTGTGTAATTGTGTCTGTATATTTATGTAACTGTGACTGTATATTTGTGAAACTGTGTCTGTATATTTGTGTAAATGATTGTCTGTCTGTGGCTTCGTAACTATCAAACGGATGGACCGATTTTGATCTAGTTTTTAAAGCACATTTCATAGAAAGTGTTTTTGGCCATGTTTCATCAAAATCGGTTCAGCCGTATTTGTCGTTTTTTTTATTTTATTTTCTAAATATATACTTGTTTGAATGAAGTTATCTCTAGCACATTGCAATCTACAATAGGTATGCAGTAACCAAGTGTCTTAGGCAACTAGCCGTTGAGTACTAGGCCAAAAAGTATAAGATTTCGACCATCATAAAAGTGTCGCTGACGCAAACAAAACCAGACGCTTTTTATGCCACTTCGGTAACTAGACCGAGGCCCTGATTCCGCGTGACTATTCGGCGTTACGTGACTGTGACGTCATGGGTGTGTTGCCAATGTAAATTGGACTTTAAATTTGTAACAGTAAAATCTAATTTTTATTGTTTATGTCAATTTCATGTAAAGCGGACGCTGGTCATACGGAATAGGGCCCTGGTGTCTCATGTCACCTTTCATTTTTAGAGTTCCGTAGTATTACTGGAAACCCCTTTCTGTTTATTTAACAATTTTCTGAGATAATTATATTATATAGACATAGATATCTATTTTTATTTGCGACAAAACCAACCATAATACATAAACAAAAATTAACAAAATCTTAAGTAATTTTTGTCATAAGCCGGTTCCAACCATATTATTCGAAATTTGTTCAATATGATGATTTAAAATTATCTAAAACGTAAAAAGTTATTAGGTAAAAATATCATGTACTTAAGAAAAAATAATGTTTTTTTACCAACTGTATTTCCTCCTGTAACGTTGAATAGGTCTTTTAAGGACGGGGTCAAAGCGAGTAAAATTACATGCCCATTATGTTAATTTCCAATATAGGTAATTCGAAAATATTATATATTTAATGTGGTTTTAATTTTCTTTAAGAACCGAGTAATTTGACTCATTAATTTGTCCTTATTATTACACCAAAGATAATTATTATGCTTTGTTTTTCAATATTCATTTAATATCTAAAAATATATTAATAATCAAATTCAAACACCAAATCTGTATTATTTTATTATATAAAACTTAAAACATTAAATGACATATTACATCGATAACTTTGTAAAAAAGACGTAGATATGAAGCCTAATTTACTATTTATAAACTATAAAATTAGATAAAGTCGTTTATGCAAAACAAATATTCTTCCTGGGTCATCGGGTAAAAAACCTTTTTTCTTAAAATCCCATCTACTAATTAATCACATGGCTGAGTGTCACCATTTAATTCCAGAGGTCAACAACCTCTCCGAGATAAACATTCCGCAATCTATCAAAGTCAAGCGCCTTAAATCACTTGAATGTGATTGTGCTGGAGAAAAATCACCGATCTTAACTTGAGCTATAATAAGTTTCCTTGAAAAAAAAGGATTTCTTGGTATTCATTATTATAATAGAACATTTTCCTTTTGTTTTGCTAAATGAAACGGATTTTACAGGTTATTAATTGTTATTAAGCCTTCGCGGTATATAATTTTGTGAAAACGTTTTCCTTTAATTTAATTATGCCTGTATTTGTCCAGTTTATATTATATATTTTTACACATTTAGTCGGTTAGTGTAACTAAAAATTCTTGACAAATCGAACTCAATCCGCCAAAGTAGAATTTACTTGCTAGCTACCATTTTCGTGAAATTTCTATCATAGTTCGACAAGCTTCTAGCAAAAATAGCTGGCTTTTAAGCTACCAAGTAGCCTTTCCTGGCAAATATCTACAAATATCTTCAATTTATTCTATTTATCCCTCTTTGAGCAGTACCACCAAATCTTCATTTAATCCTCCTAAGTTCGTATCAGAGAATGACTTAGGTTTTAACTGTTCAGGAGTATTCACTTTGTTATTCACCTTTACCCTCCTGTCAAAGTTCGTTTAAGTCTCTTGACTTACCAAACCATATTATTAGACTGCACGTTTGCACCCTACATCTACACGCCACTTTTTTTTAATTAATAAAATAACTACGTTTGACCAATATCTTACCTGATAAAAAGCGACAATGTGGCCGTGGATGAAGCATGTAGATCTATATGGTTCTTATTCACTCTAGACTTGAAGGAGTTATCTTCAAGTCTAGAGTGAATAGATATAGATAGATAGATAGATATAATTTATTCACATAAGAGCTTCTCCCACTATTATAACTAGATATTATACTAGTAGAAAAACGAATTATGCATTGTCAGATTACAATAAGCGTAGTTAAAAAATTTCATTTCAGCATTGTAAATTAAATATTATAATAAATCATTAAAAAATAGTTTGTAAGTTTGATTACAGAATAAATAATAATTGAAATACAAAATAAAATAAATTAAAAACTAACAATTTTAACATAGCGGTATAGTGGCTATAGTGATACTAAAAATCAGCTGTTTAAGAGCTTCGTCGATTGGGTATACAATTTTATCATTAAAAATATAACAAATCAATAAGTACAAGTTATAGTTTCCAGGAAACAAAGACGGTGTTAGGCATTCCATTCTGAGTGGTCTGTATTAGGAAGCGAACCGCTTTGTTCGACCTGATGGCAAATCTACCATGATGAGATGGTATTGTTGCATTTTCCGGCTAGGGCTGTTGTAGAAAGGGAAAGCAAGGAGCAGCCTACTAAAAGATTTTTAAATTTTAGTAGTGACAATATACTTTTTATGTATAATATATCAATAGAATAAGGTCCCAATCCCACATTGTAGAGGTGTTATACAAAAAGCCTTTCTGCATACAAAAGCTTGTTTACTAGGGCCAGCCTTTTGAGCTTCTAAAGGCTCAAAGCCATTTCCATTCTAATTCCCATTACATCTAAAAACAATGTCCGACGGACCTTAAGTTTCGTACTCTGATTCAAGCTACCGGTCTTTGAACTCGAGAAACTTAATTGATTCTGACGGGGTTCAAGTTTGCCAATAACAGTTGTTTGGAGGTTGTTCCCGTTTCCTTTTATATCACGTCTCAGGGTGAAAATAAAAAGATACTGACGGCGGATACAAATAAAATACCTATATTTAGTCTTACAATAAAAAAAATACAGTAAAATAATTATTTTATTTTCATCTTACTAGCTCGTAAAGTTAGGTTTCCAAGGCTGATACTGACGTGGAAAAGTTCATTTTGCTCCCTAGGGTGGAAAGTAATATCAAAATTCGAACACGATAGAGCTCTACATTTTCAATACAAAATATTTCTAACCTTTTTGTGAATATGAACCAATATGAAACCTTCACAAAATGAAAACAAATAGTTCGATTCAAAGAGGTTGCTATCGTAGCTTAAAGAAACACTAAATTTTATATTAAAATAACTTAGAAATTTTGTGTACTTACGTAAAATGTAAATAAAAATGTACAATTTACTTTCTCTTATCACTTTTTTGAATTTTTACAACCATTTACACGAAAAAGGTATGAATGTGTGAAGAACAATATTACAATTGAAGAAAAAAAATTAATTAAAAAAAGCTTTGTACATACTATGTAATTTTCATTTTCGTACATTTTGTTGAAAATAATGCTTAAAATTAATTAAAAGTAATTTTATGATCAGCAGTGGAGTAGCATACAATGCTGAACAGATCATCAAACATCAGATCAGATCAAACATTTTTCTCGCTACGTTAAGATGAAAAATTTTGTATTGCACTCGGCTGTAAAGTTATTTTATCTTGTGTCTTCTTGAATCTATCGCTACGCTCAGGATTCTACACTAGAAACTAGAATCCTTCGCCTTCCAACTGTCAGACACTCGAACGTAAAATACAACTTTCCAGCATATTACAATAAATAACTATTTTCGTTTTTGTCACTAAGCACCTAACCGTGTTTCAGCCTCTATTTAGAGCCAGTTCCTATTCCAGGCTTACAATGTTGAACTACACCGCGACTTACAATAGATAAATATGTGCTCAAATATATAATCTGCAGACCAAATATACTAGATTTGGTAAAACATTGATATCAACCGTATATTCTTTTCTAGTTTTTATGCTGAAACATTTTGTTTTCAAATGCAAAACGCAAATAAAATGCAAAATCTTCCTTTAGTACACTTTGTCGGCAAGTATTTGCATTTTATTCGTTTTGTTATACCATTCAAAAATATATTTAATTCATTGTTTTAGTAAAAACTTTATAAATATCCATTTTACATTCAAGAGAAAATATAATTTCGATTCCTGGTACAAAAACAACAATATTTGGAGCTCCAACAATGTATTAGACTCAATATAAATATTTACCTCGCTACCACAAAGTTTTTTTTAAGAATTAAAGCATCTTTATTTGAAACCGAAATTAGTATCAAATTTGGTTAGCTGGCAAAATTGGCAACTAGCACGGCGCTATCAAACGCATACATTTATTAACCGACTTCGAAAAAGGAGGAGGTTATCAATTCGTACCGTTTATTTTTTTAATGTATGTACACGAATTACTCCGTCATTCGAGAACCAATTTTTGTGTTTCCTGAATTGATATATAGAGAAAGCTCCCAAGTTGGTCCCATAATTATTTTATAAACATCGCTTTATTACTTTTTGAATAATCTCTAAATATGAAAATACTTTCAATGTATTTCTGAGTAAGTGCGTCAGATTATAGAATCGCAGAGTTCCACCTACACGTTTTTCTTTGCAAGAGTGTCAAATATTAGGGATTATCGTATAAACATCTGCACATTTTCTAATCTTCGAAGACGAGCATTTGACATTCAATGACAAATTGCATTCTTGACAAAAGAAAAAAAGTTCGAGTGAAGAGGTTTCTTTAAAAAGTTTACAATTGTGAAGGATTTAGTAAGTTGCGTTTGAAGTCGGTTTTTAATAGAAAAATTATAAAGGGACCGTTCTCGAACACAACGGGGCGGACAGCAGTACACATACGATACGTGCTAGTCGAGCGAGCGGCGCTTGCGCCTCGTGTAATAAGGTTGTGTATGACTTCTAAGTTCAGGCGGATGTGGTGAAAAATATTACTAAAGCAATTTTAGTTCGGGCGCCTATGTGGAATAGCACACGCTGCAGTACAGGAGCTGCTACGCCGCTGTGTCCATAAAAACACATTCTGCCTTATCTAAACGTGCCTATTTATTTTATTTGTATTTGTGGACATTTCACACAACACCATCTAGCCTAAACTAAGCAAAGCTTGTACTATGGAACTAGATGGCTGATAGAATACATATATACGAGTATATATATTTGTAAATACATACATATGATATATATAAACACCCAGACACAGAACAAACATCCATGCTTATCACACAAATGTTTGCCCTGAGTGGGGATCGAACCCACGACCTACAGCAGGCAGACATACTACCTACGAACCCACAATGCCAGTCAATGCCTGTGTTCAGATCTGTACAAATTAAAGTGATGCTTCATTTTGCTTTCCAAAACATTGGATACCTAAAAAGTTCAATAAACTTCCACAAGTTTCTTATATATTTATTGACTAAACTCAAGACTACTCTGTGTCGAGACAAACAAAAGTGTCAACGTCCCCGGAATGTGACTACAAAAACATAAAAACATAGCCCTCAGAACCATACCTGTTTACATCCCCATAACTTACAATTCACCTAAAGAAAGCAGTTTTACTGATTACAATCCCGTTGGCTCTAAGCCAAATTCCTCCCAAAAGGCTCTTAATAACCGGAGAAAAAACTACTGAGCCCTTAACTTTACTGAAGGTAAAAAATGACTTTATTTGCTGAAAAGGGGAGAAAGGAGTAAGTTTTTCCGTTATCTACGTGAGTTATCTTGATGGTAGTGGAGGATAGACTAGAAAACTCTTTAGACACCACATATGTACATAGTTACGGGATATATATCTGAAAGTTTGGAAGTATTGGTGTCTATTCATCTCGTATAGACATTCGTATGGTAATCTTTGAGAAGAAAATAATAGTTTGCCACAAATGTGTCATAGCTGAAGTTTGCTTTAAAATTTCTAAACAAAACAAATCTGAAAAATTGACAATAAATCTTTATATATACAAAAATCAATTGCTGTTCGTTTGTCTCGCTAAAACTCGAGAATAACAGGGCCGATTTAGCTGATTTCGGTTTTGAAATGTTTGTCGTAGTCCAGGGAAGGTTATAACGTTGAGAAAATATCGGGTCTACTCATTGATAGGTGATACGAAGTACGTCGGGTCATCTAGTTAATAAATAAAATTTCCAACATTTTTTAACATTTCCTTTATTCACTTATTTATTTTTAATTGTTTTTTTATTTTATTTTTATGAATTTTATGACTATGATATGGATCATGTGTCTGCAATAAAGTTATTTATTTAAATTTCCAACAATCGAAGAATAAACTCGCTGAAAACAGAAACAGCTATTCTTTATAAAAGATTCATCATCATTATCTCAGTCACAAGAAGTCCGCTGCTGGACATAGGCCTCCCCCATGGACTACCGAAAAGACCGGTTGGAAGCGGCTTGTATCCAGCATCTTCCCGCCACTTGTATGAGGTCATCTGTCCATCTCGTAACTATGGTTGGTAGAAAGCGGCTAACATCCAGCGTCTTCGTACTTCTTGTAGGGCGTCAGACCATCTTGTGGCTGGTCTCCTTACGCTGTACTTGCCGATGCGTGGTCTCCGCTCGAGAACTTTTCGACCCCATCGGCCATCAGTTCTACGTGTTATGTGCACTTCCCACTGCCACTTCAACTTGCTGATCCGCTACGCTATATCAGTGACTTTCGTACTTCTACGGATCTCTTTATTTCTGATTCGATCTCGCATAGAGACACCCAGCATAGCCTTAGTGAATTTTGTTTTAGAATTTACATCCACGTGATGGAAAGTCATTGGCTGTCTATAACATTTTAAGGCCACGTTCGTAATCTCCGCAGACATTCTGGTAAATATTTTCGTCACACATAGCTATCATTATTAAAAACTTGCGTGAGGACAAGAAACAATCATCAATTATATAAAACGTTTGTTAACCTTCGTCAGACTGTTTTAAACTATAACGGACATTCATTAAAGCACTATTATTATTAACGGGATATTTACCATGGTTCGCATTAATTTTTAGCTCCCGATATTGACGCAAACCGCGGTAAATATCCCGTTAATAATAATAGTGCTTCGTCAGACTGTTTATTTAAGCAAAAGAAACATTGTATGATGAGTCTTGATACTAGTATTAGTAATCGTTTCTAGCCTACTATTATCGGGGCGAGAATGATTGATTGGATTCTACGATTTACTAACATTTACTTAGCCTAGTTGGATGTAAAATTGCTGTTGTCATTGTTGCGAACTAGAACGCTTATGGGCTTCTACATTGTGATATCTAGGATTAAAAAAAAAATTACACCAGATTCATCAACCAAACACTTTGATTTGCGTAAAAATATTTTTAAAACAAATAATTCTAACTACGATAAAATTATTCATCAAAAAATTGCACTTGTCCTAACTTAGCAATTTAATTTAAGAGTCGTAGTTCGACGTTCTTTTTTAAAAACTTGTAACTAATAAAGTTTAAAGTTTTTAAAAAAGAACTCCTTATTGTATTGTATTGTGTTACCGTTGCATTGTATTGTGTAACAGTAATTATTGTAATTAAAAAAAAAAACTTAACCGGCAACCGTATTCAACATTTTCTACTAAACCAATTACCGTAACCAGTATAAAACTATGAAAATACGTCTTTTAAACAAAAAATTATATTTCAAATCGGTTTATAAATAACGGAGTTATGCAGTGTAGCAAACGTGAGAAATTACAACCGAATTTAGAACCTCCCAATTCAGTGTTTTTTTTAAATAATTAAATTAGGCAATTTAATATTAGACTTCCTTCGAATCACATCACAGTGCAAATTGGTTGAAGGAAAAACGGTGAAACTCTCTACGATTGACTAAACTTTTACATTTTTCAATAATGATACTCAAAACAATAACATTGGTTTGTTGTATTGTGTAAACAATCGATTTCTAACAAACGTTATTCGTCTAAACATCTAGTAAATATTATTCTGTAATATTTTGTTCAGAAGGTAATCGACTAAACAATTTTTTTTTCCTTTACTACACTAATGTCAGATCAAAAGGGCAATCCTATACAATATCCTATACAATACTAGTAAGTAAGCTCCGGCCTACACTAATAGGGTTCTAATGGCCCCAAAGCGACCTTGGCTTGTTCGTCCGTATGTAATTACGAGAAAGCACATAAATATACCGTACTGTTGATGGTTTCGTTAGTAATTGAATAATCACTATGATTTACTTTTCACTTCACTGCTAAAAGACTATTAAAGGCTTTGCTTCAGGCTTTCTACAAACTTTTTTTTAACTTGGAATTGTTTTTAATTAATTTAATTTTTAGTTCCACAGACACAAACTTGGAATAACTTTTTTTTTATATAGAAGATAGATCTAGCTAGATTTTGGTCCAATGGTTTGTTTTTTTTTTAACAAAATAACTGGAAAAAATTTGTCATCCAAGTGCGTATTTTGAAATAATTTTATTCAGCTTTTTAAACTATCTGCCTATAATAATTATTTAACCGCAACGTTCAAAATAAGCTTGCTTGTTTTTTTTTTGGTCACTCATGTTGTTTTAAATCTGTGCCACCATCACGAAAACCAATGAAACAATTATTATAACTAAATCAATCATCAATCAAATAAGTTTGGGGTGTAACCTGTAAATATTTATTTTCTCGTGAAAATGACGTGTTCATAACTTCATACCACAGGAAGTACGTGAGCAGAGTAACAAAACACGCGTCGGAGGTGTGATACGGAACCGTTTAGCACCTGCCAATGATTTATGCCCGGGAAATGGATGGAATTTTCTGTTGAAGGAGAAAACAATAATACGGAACTGCGCAAAAATGTTTTTTTTTTAATAAACAATGGTATATGAACAATAAAGTTAAGTTAACTTAAATAAAGATTTTATCTCTGTATTTTATTGTGTCGCGTAACCAAGGGCGGAATTTCTGTTGATTTTTTCCCTGAAATACATACTTATACACAACCTACTCGTGCATGGTCTATGCGTCCATGAGTTAGTAAAACTTCTTCGTAAATTTCTGTTGAGGAATGTGCTATCAAGTTTTTCCTCTGTAAAAATTAACTCGAAACGTCACTTTGTTTATAGATAAATTTTGACCGAATCTGCTCGAGTGTGTGTTCAAGAATACGAAGACTTATATAAACAAGTAAAATATATAAATCAATTGACATTAGTTGCTCTAAGCGGTAAATATGTTTTTACAGTACTTTCTCTATGTATTGTAGTCATTTAATAAAGAATTATAATCTTTTATAAAATCTTAATACATAATCTTTGAAACCAAAAGCAGGTACCAAATTTTAAAGTACTTCATTAAATTTTAAAAGAACTGTTGTTAAGACAACAATTCAAATCTAAATTTATATAAATGTATAGTTTACTTAAGTATTTAGTCTTTAAATTTTTCGTAAAAATATAATATAAAATAGCTGGCCTTGTGATAGTCGACGATTTGACTAAAAATGAAGTACATATAATACGCTCCAAAACATAATCACTCTAATATTAAAAAATGTACAATAATATTTCTCAGAAAACGGGGAAGACAAGTAGTTTCATTCCCTTTTAGTATGCATAATGAATAAGGAGTAAAATCCTTGCGACCTTCTTTAAATCGTTTTTCATATACTTTTTATGCCGTGAACTATCTCATATGGGTACTACCCAATAAACTAACTAAAGTAAATTCATTTATCCCTAACCAATCACGTCGTAAAACTGGTTCCACATAACATCTAATCTTAGTGCTGTCTTAGGGATCTTGACTTAAAAGGACCTTAACTATTTATAAAGAGAGAGTAGGTTGTTGAAAGAAGAAAGCTATAAAAATACCTGTTTCATGTAATCAGAAGCTTGTGTCAAATAAAACGCACACCGGCCACACCGTCACTTAACATCAGGTGAGTTCAAACATAAAAAAAAATCTGCAATCAGATAGTTTCAAGTAACAGATTTGGACAAATAAAACTTGAAAAAATAACGATTCTGGTCATAGATAAGATATTGCTTTATGTACTAATCCGCCTGTCAGAAGGATCACGGATCCAAATGGACATGGGTGAGACACGCGACTAGGATGCGATGACAGGTGGAGAAGGGTTGCGGTGGACAAATATAATCGAAGCGCTTGTCGTCACACTGACATGTGTACTGACTTCACTGGATATGTAAAGCTGAACTTTTTAAACATAATGTTTTAAATGAACAGTAATAGCCTTATCTTCAAAAACCTATCGTGTGTACACGTCATCGCCAAAATTCCTAGTACTTTGAAGGTTAGCTGTGACAACCAACAATTTTGAAATGTAATTTAGTCACATCTGCGACCATGAAAACTATAAAGTATTTTGAAACCTCATTTCTTAAAGTTAAGAGCGTATCCGGGTTAATTTCGTTAAAAGTTGTATAATTTCAATAATTCGCGAAAACATTATAGAAGTTTTGGTAATAAATTACTTTTCAATCTCGAAATACCTAAAGACCGCACATCACTTTTTGTAAGATTGATGATGGTAAGTAAGGTATGGGTAAGTACCTACCCAGACGATTTTTTGAAAGGAATTCTTGAGCGGATTTGAATATTTTCTATTCTGACGGAATTAATAAATATGAATTTTAAATAAAAACTATGGGTCACTCACGTCTCTTTTAAGCCGAAACATCTAACTATAGTTTCTACCGCATTCGGCGGTCTTTTTCAAAGGCGCAGCGTAAACAGACGTGAGTGACCCGTAGTATTTATTTATAATTTGTGAAAACCACGTTAGTTTCCATAGTAAATATGAATTGTTTGTTATAATATTTTTTCTGACTCGTGTATTAGGAAAAGAACAAACCTCTCTAGAAGTATAAGAGTCTTCCAGCTATCATTGTGTATAACTTTTAGATCTGGATACGTATTTTTCTTTAAAAACAAAAATACTGTATACCTAATAATAATTTTTGGCATATCTTAGCCTATAGAGAAACCAAAAGTTAGCACTTAGAGTCCAGTCGCATGTCTACAACATGGCGCTAGCGGGGAACGTGGGACGATGCCGGAAATCTATACAACGTTTTACGTCGACACGGGCGTCATAGCAAATGGCACGGCACCGCTACCTTACGCTGACGCCGGAGCTTTCGCGGTATAACGCTGGAAAATAGCGAATGAGCCATAGCGAACGTCATATTGTAGTGTCGGATGACGGCGCTGCGCCTTGCTTTTACATGATATTGTCGACCTGAAACGGTGTACGTCGTGCCAACGACACCAGTTTACGGAGACGGTACCGTAGATATGATGGTGGGATTTTAATCGGTCAATGATCTCAAAGTTCGTATTACGATTGCTCTCTATTTTGTTTTCAACATCCCAAACTTTAGATATCCCCATTTCACTTCTCGTAAAACTGAATCGCTGCCGTAATTCGACTTCGCGCTGATGTAATTTCGTTTGTATTTTGTCGGGATCTATAAAAGTAACATTAACATCTCGTAGAACTTATTACAGGCTAGAAACTTGATCTTATTTTAGCTAAGTAAAGCTAAATTAGAGCTACATTATTACAATTCAATTAAGTTTCAAAATTACATTATTTCCAATAACATGAATTTGAACTAGCTTAATATTTTATCTTAAAACTTATCTAAAAAAACGAATATTTTGGGAAGAGAGAAATATATGACCAATTCTTTTTTTCATAGCTTGATAATTACAAGCATTATTCAGATTATTTACATTTTCCGAGTATAACACAATGCCCGGGAATTTTAGGAATTTTGATCCAAAACACAATTTTGTCAACTGCTGTTTGGTGCAATATCAAAGACGTGGTATTTTCTAAGATTAACTCTGCAAAACAATCCTGTCACTATCAGCAGGCATAGGATACGCGCTGCCAATTTTCTCTACTCTTTTTATCGAGTGAGAAAGAGACAGACTTATAGATCTCCGAATCATGTCACGTTCTAGCACGACAAATAGTAGGATATTTCACGCGATTTGCTTCCCAGGCCGGCTTGCCAATTGCACTTTGAAGCTTAAGTGTAATGCTACAAGTAAGTACATACGCATATTATAGGTATAGATGGCTCTACCGGATACTAGCAGTACGCTAGACGATATAAGAGCTACCCGATAGAAAGAGATACATTCCGCGTCTGTAGGATAATATAATAAGTATTAGTTTAGAAAATTCAATAACCACAAACAAAAAATAAAACGGTTGAACCGATTTTGATGAATTATTTGATTCTCGACAAAATCCTCTTTAAAACAAAAAAATTATCCAAATCGGTCCATCCGTTTGAGAGCTACGATCACACACACATACACATGTCAAACTTATAACACCTCACTTTTTGGGTTGGGGGTTAAAAATTGTTGGCACAAAGCGCCTTTGCAAGCTGATTTACACTTTATTGCGTAGCAAGAGGCAATATTTTAATCAATGTGTTTGAGTGAGTCTCATTCTGTCACAGCGGATATAAATTATGATTATCAGCTAAACATTTCATAGGTACGTGTCAAAATACTTTCCAGACCTCTAAAGCGGCATCTACGAAGTTCTAACAGCTCCGTAACTATTCCCGAACACGCACATAAAGTTCCTCGAGATCAAAGTTCGTAAGTTTCGTAGCTTAGATCTTTGGGAAGTCGGGTCTTGTAATGTTACTCCGAAACTTGAGGTATTGTGACGCTATGAAAACGAAAATTAATCTCATTTCGGAAGGACAGAAGAGTTAATAAATAGATAAATAATAATAAATAAATATTTGTGGACATTTCACACAACAGCATCTAGCCCAAACTGAGCAAAGCTCGTACTATGGAATTAGATGGCTGATAGAATACATATCTACTTTTTTTTGTTGTAAATATTAACTTAAGATACATAGAAACACCCAGACACAGAATAAACATCCATGCTCATCGCACAAATGTTTGCCCTGGGTGGGGATCGAACCCACGACCTACAAGATCAGCAGGCAGACTCTACTACAAACTTAGTCTAGTAAAAATAAGATTTGTGACAACATAAAATACAACTAAGTAAGTATATTTTGGTATTTAAATGAATGTACTGGTGTTTTGAAATACAATTAACACAATATCATAATGATATTATAATAGCTAATTTTGTTACCTTTACACGCTCAAACGGCTGAACCGATCGTTATGAAAATTAGTACAGTGATAGCTTTTGACCTGGAGACAGACATAAGCTACTTATCATCGTCATAATCATCACAGTTTTTCATAACTATGCTGGTGAAATCTCGGAACGCAGGTAGTTTATAAATCGGGGATTATTGTGAATCTGTTTTTAGGTATTTTCTTATAATTTCAAAGAATCCCTCAAAGTGCATTTAATGTGATCAGTTCCATACACACGGATTTATTTTTACTAGAAAACTAATACTACATCTATAAATTAATAAAATCATTAAATTGACTTTAAATTAAATTGACTTTCGTAAACTCTGCAATGTCACAAAAAAAAAAATTATATAGTATGCTATGTAAAGCAAAACAGAGAAAAGAGCAGCAAACGCTTACTAAAAATTTCGTTTCATTAAATTATGTTTTCATTAGGAAAATGGATTTTTATTAGTTTCTGTGATGTCAATAGTGGTTGATTGATTGATTGATTGATTAATTGATGTGAGTGAGTACTTTTTAATATCGATTTTATTTATTTTATGTGTAGGTACTTAAAATAATGTTTTACCTTATTTTGCTGAAAGTTTATTATTCTATCCTCATTTTTTGAATAGCCGGTTTTCCTTTATGAAATACTCGAGCAGGAAAGCTTATATTTTTTATTTGGTGTTGCTGCAAAATTTTCGGTAATAATAAAATTGCTTTCCTAATGTTACAGTTGCTTTTTAAGCCTTTAAACGATATCGAAGAATATATTTCTTAAAACATTTCTCCCACCTAAATAAACAAAACTATCTAGCTCACTTTCCAAATATTTCCACTCAATGATTCCAAATATTTAAAATGTTGTGATGCGCAAGAGAGATAGCTGCGCGGTCAGAGCCCAACCTTATTAATTTTCATAGCCAAGTAAGCAATAGCGGTCTTACCGAATAACATTACTTAACTTAACCATCGTCTTAAATTCTCTGTCTTCTTTCCGCAAGTGTTATTACGTGTCAGCGAGGAGTTGACAAAATATAACATATTTTTAGTAGTGCTTAAAGTTAAGTGACGTTTTTCGGTAAGGACATAAATGATTATATCATAATCGTTTCATACAAACACTTCGCAATAAACTCCTTGAATGAATAGATAAAATCTTCCAAGCGTCGCGACGCTTCAGTAATACTCATGTTGTCGGAAAACAACGCTTCGAGTTTAATTATTCTAATCCCTATCAAAGCCTTTTGTGATTGATGTTTTATTCCGAGATTATGAGTTATTTTTGGTATTTGAAATGTTGGAAGAGAAAAGGTTACGAACAAGTGATGTTTAGTGATTAACGATCCCTTTTAAGTTAATTTAAAAGCTTTCAAGGCGTATATTTTATAGTCTCCGAGTGTTTACTATGGAAGTTAGATATCCATACATAATTACAGTAAACATCTGTTGGCACAGTTTATATACTCTACTTAAGCGAGGAGGATTTTAAAAAAAGTGACTTAATATTTATTAAACATGTATAAGAACATGAATCTCATCAAAATGTTATTTCACTGCAATACAATATGTTAATCTATCGTTTGGTTCCGAAGATAATAATATCAGACGGTTACGAAAATATTTTCACTAATAGATCAAAGTGCAGTAAATTTTACTCATTAAATTCCTACAAAAATTATCAATCGAATCGATATAATAAATATTTTTTTCATAGCTTTGCAAAAGTTCAATTGGTCGAAATGTTGTACAACATTTTAAGCAAGCATAGGTACTTCGCTTAGTCCACTAACATTAACCTTTCTTTTCCATTTCCAATCTTTCCACTCTTTACAAACTTACAAAAAATCTTACAAAACATTCTGGATATTACTAAAATATTTTAAACTTAGTTTGGAATGACCGAAAAATATCTTCAGATCGATTCATCTTCAAAGATTTTTGCCAACGTTCAGACGAGACTCTCAGAAGTCCTATGGGACGAGTTCGTCCATTAAAATTACTTTGAAACTCCAATATCCAAATGTACGTAGAATGCCGTGGTAGTAAACCTTTTGTATCCGTAGTTTAATTCCTTGAATTATTATTTTTTCCTTGTAAAAGCAGAAATTGAATCGAAACAAACAGACTAGTTACAGTTACAGTAACATACTTAGTTATAATAACTAGTTCATAACTAGTTGCCCAAAAAGCTTCTTAATTTAGACTTTCACCTATAAGGCCATATTCTAGTATTTTAAGTCTTCGAGTGTGAGAAAATGCAAGATAAGCAACCTTTCTCCATGGACAAGCAGAAAGTCGGCACATTATCTCATTAAAATGCCCAAAACATGTATACTAAACAATTTCGTTCCACATATTATTTTTTTCAAATTTTATTCTTCAACTTTCTTGGTATTATCTGCATGTATTATATGCATATCTGTACTAAATTACAGCTTCCTAGTACTTATAGTTTTTGAACAAAACCCCGGACGGACAGACAGAAATGGCGAAACTATACCTAAATCAAAGCCGAATCAAAGCCCTGGCAACTTCTAACATTGGAAGCCAAATTATATTTAGTTACCAGCGCAATTGTGGTTGAATAGTAGAGCCTGACAAATTCTAGAAACTTACAATCAGTTCACGAAATGAGACATGCGGGCCCTAGTTCGGCTATCGCTGCTAAACTTGAACAGAAAAACTTTTGCAGGATCGTATATCATCTGAGAACGTTAAAAGGTACGAAGATTATCATTTTATTGAAAGTAAAGTGAAGATTAATTTATGATGTTAACTTAAAAATGAAAGCAAAAATATCAGTCATGTGCACATTGAATTTGCACTAAAGGATTCTGCACAAATTTACTTTTTCTTTCCGTGCGTAACTTAATCCGGAAAACAGTAATATTTGCACACTACTACTTATCATTTAAATAACTGATACAGACATAGGACTTTCCGAGACAGACTGAAAAAAAAGCCACCACGACAAAAACTTCCAAACTAAAGAAGATACGTCCTTTTTCATATTTACAAGCTTTTTCACAGTGAATTTATAAAAACGGGACGGAAAAAGTAGTCCCTACGCTTTTCCTTTTGCTCAAACCACTTGTAACTATTCTAAATAACGTGTACTTATATAAGGCAAAGCTTTTTATTCATCGCCTCTTTCGTTTCAGAAACTTTGAATATAAAAATATCACACAGAAATATTATAGAATGCAAATGTTTTCAATATGACGCACCTAACCTGCATGCACGAAGACTCATAGCTATGTTTTGTTTCCTAAGCATTGCATATTATTATTATGTGACTTGCAAATTTGTAAACATATAAATTTAAAGGCGTTTGTGCACTCGAACCTGCTTTGCTTTTTAAAAATAAATCACTGATGATTTAGAAAGTAAGCAATCTTGTCAAAATACGTCCTAATTTTTATGGGCTGCTACTTTACTAGTTATATTATTTTTATATTGACCAAATTTTAAATCAGTTTATTTACACAAAACTAAACAAACGTATCTACTTGTATTTTCAATCTGCTCATTGAGCGTTTTCTTTTTTAATGTTTTTGTGATTTATCCGCTTTTCATTAGGTTATTCAACCCGCCATTTTTTATTCATAGTGTCGTCATAAAGTTTGACAATCGATTAACAGCCTCGCTTGTCTTTATATAAGCAGTAATATTGAACGTATTTATAAAGGCAATAATTTAGAAGCTCATCAAAAACATTGTTGTACTTACATTCAAAGAATTTAAATTATAAAACAATTTTGCATAATCAGGTAGGGATGTCTTTTTGTGGTTATTTTGTGTTAATTATAATCTTAATTCGAAGGAGTAATGATGAATTTATAACCAAGCTTGCGTGTTATTGAAATAATAATTTGATTCTCCACGCCGACATACCTATTTATAATTATATACAAAGATTTTTATGTTTTTATATTAGATAGATCTACAACTGACCACCAACTCGCCTGATGTTAAGTGACGGTGTGGCCGAGGATGGATCTTGTGGATCTAGAAGATTTTTAATGCAAAGTAGATCTACGATTGACCATCAACTCGCCTGATGTTATGCGACGGCGTGGCCGAGGATAGAGTTCGTCGATTTAGAAGATATTTATCCACTCTAGCCTTGAATAATCCATGAGTATTATAGTTCTCAGGAATGAGATGGCGACATGAAATTCAGCCTTTCATACTGTAAAAAGCAACGTACATTAGACAGATAAAACAGATAAGTACAAGTCACCCTAGTGTCCCATCAGTACACGTTCCGTCTAGACGATATAGCACCCTAAAATTTTATTGCAATTGTAATGAGTCCGGTTTTTGTTTCAATACTAAAATAAGTTGAATTCAAACGGAACCTTGTAGGTACTATTTGAACTATAGATTGCTAAACGCAGGTATTTCAGAAACAGATCTGATTCATTCGAGGTCATCTAGATCCGATGTCGTTGCAGGTTTATAACAAATCCAAATACCAGTTCTGTTAGGAGACAAGTAATCGTTTAAAAAACTAAAACTAACCGCCTTCAAAATACGCAATTCGTTTACTGACAATTTACGGATGACAAATTTTTCCAGTTATTTTGTTATAAAAACCTAATTTCACAAAATTTCAAATTTCACCAATGTATACAATGTTATTTATATATTCAACTTAAATATTCATATTAGCTGATGCAAAAACCTATTAAAAGACGATGATCTTTACTATGAGTAAGAGTAGGTACTCTGACGGTTATTTCCAATGACAAGTATTAGTATTACAACTCTAACTACTACTCTAAATAATTTTGTAACTATTTACGTTATGTTGCTGAGCGTACATCTAGTAATAAACTACGTGTAAAGCTACCAATTTTAGAATTATTATTTAAATAAATTACAGTTTAAAAAACTAAAAAACACGCTACAAATTATTGTGGTCAAAATTCATTACAAGACTTTTCTAACAAATCCAAACACAGCTATGATACGATGTTCCATCATGAAGTTCTAGTTCATATCTTCCGGCTCCATCATCAGATCAGTTCGACAGTACCATATTATTGTATTGTCATCAGAACTACATACAGTTGCCAATTTTCATGACGCTACGATCCTTGGAAGATGGTTAAATTAGTTACCTTAGATTTCATTACATAGTTACATACATAGGTCGACCTAATAAAAGCGTGTTAAAAAGAAGTTACAATATAGGATTTTTTTACAACAATTATATAAATATTCGATCGCACTTCGAACACTTTCACATAAAAATCGATCAAGCCATTTAAACTGTACTTTTAATATTCAAACATACATATACGTTGTATGTACGATAAATATTTATCCGTAAAACAATACTATTCTTCTTACGCAGACGTGTAAAATAGAGTTTGATCGAAATCTCTTTTTTATAAAGTCTGTTAATAATTAGGTTGAAGGCTAAAGCCATAATAACACCAAATCATACTTATCAAATATTACAAAGTCCACTATTCACTTACGACTTTGTAGAGATTAATTTAGTTAAACTTGAAATACGCATTTTTTTTTAATTATTTTACTATGGAAACTAACGTGGTTTTCACACATTTTTAACTACAGGTCACTCACGTCTGTTTTGAGTCGAAATATCTGACTATAGTTTCAACCACATTCGGCGACCTCACTATATAGATAAATGTAGATTTTTTTTCTACTCTCATAGGATGATGAGTCTTCACGTAGAACTTACGAAAAGGTTTTTAAAAAGTCATTTTGTTTCAATATCTACAGACGCGGCGGCGGCGATGGTCGGCGTTTATGAGAAAACTTTCAGTCGGTGTCTGTCGTACAACTTTTTGTATCGCCACTTTGTTACAGATTAGAAAGGAACAGATGGGAGCATCATGTTCCTTTTTACAGATTAGTAAGATAGGAACAGATGGAAATATCATGTTCCTTATCCGGATTAAAGCTAGAGTAATATCCCTACGATAGAACTACGATTAATCACCAACGCACCTAATGTAAACGACGATGTGGCCGAGGATGGAGCTCGCAGGTATTTTTTTTATCAGCCCTGTTTGTACAAGCTGTCTCACTGCTGGGAACGGGCCATCTTCTCATTGTGAGAAGGGTTAGGCCATAGTATGCCACGCTGGCCAAGTGCGGGTTAGCAGACTTCACACATCTTCAAGATTCAAGATCATTGAGAACTCTCAGACATGTAGGTTTCCTCACGATGTTTTCCTTCACCGTTTGAAGTTGGCGGCAATCAACAATACGCACATAACTTCGAGACAGAGGTGCGTGCCGTGGGATTCGAACCCAGGACCTGCGGATCGCAAGTCAGACGGTCTCACCACTAGGCTGCCGGAAACTTCAACTCGGAAACTCGGAAACTCGTAGGTATAGACGATATCATTACGGTAATGACTACGCTGCTATCCTTATTCCATTATTCTGTTTGCCTAGCAATACAATTGAGATGTAAGTTCCAATATTTTGCCACGATAGATCTCTTTCCAAATAATCTCTATTCCAAAACGAAATTTGAAAAATCCTCCGAGGAGTTTAGTTCGAGTGTCCTTCAAGTCGCTCCAGAAACTGAAACAATAATGTGAAAATGTCAACGTGATGTAATTATAAAAGATATCAAAATAATGAGGGTCATTGGAGGTTGAAGTAAGTCGAATGGAAGAAAATAATACTTTCTCGATAACAACAGTAGGTACTTAGGTAAATTTGTATTCAAATTCGGCATTAATATTGTAACGATGATGATGATGATGGTGATATTTCTAGAAGGAAATGCTCCTCGACTATTTAAATAAAGAATCTCGTCAACATTCTAGAAAGTTCGAAACAAATGATAAAAACAAAAGACGAGCGAAAAGACGATCGAAATTGAACATTCTGGAACGAAACAAATGACGAACGAAATGACTATCGAAATAAAAGCTTCTAGAAGGTTCTGCGGGGTATATAAGGAGCTTCAGTCGCGGACAGAGGGCAGTTCAGATACGAGTAGCATACAGGAAAGAAGAAAAGTTACAAGTGAAAGTGAAGTGTTGAAGTGAACAGTATAGTGAAGAGACGTTATAGTAGTAGTGTGTTGGTCGGAACACATACTCTGTGTGTTTGTAGCTCGTCGATTCTGTAACTATTGTCGGTGTTTGTGTTATAGACTGTGAGTGCTCTGTGGAAGGCACCACGTGTCAACGAATTATACGGGCTTGAATAACATCGTTGTTTCCTTCCAATCCCTATACCCACTTCCCGTAACAATATTGTGTAGATAGATAAGCTATTTATTGGACACCAATAATACAATATTACAGAACAATTTTACAAAACTAGTGTGACAACAGGCGACCTTATCGCTAAATGCGATCTAATATCAATTCATAAAATATGATAAAATCTGTACATGGGAGCTTCTACCATTTCGGCCAACCTCCGTGGCACGTGACGTGAGTCACGTGAGTATCGAATATATCTGAACCATAACCAACTGAGTGTTCGTGGTGCCACTTCTAACACATGCCTAAAGCTTAATTACTTATCCATACTTGACAGCTGTCACTGTGACATCTGTCGCGAACTTTTTATTGCAAGGACTTAATTTTTTTTTATAAAACGAAAAAAATATGTATTCGGTTATCTAGTTCTTTATATACAATTTATACCAACGTTTCAAAAGCATGTATAGTATACATTGTCCCACTGCTGGGCGTGGGCTTATTGTGAGAAGGGCCATTACTAACACGATAAAATTTTGTTGTTGGTAGTTAAACTGTTAATAACCGTACTACTGAGACTTGTAAAGTGTTAGTAGTACGGTCAGCCGCCATTAATCGTACTACTGAGAATTAAAAGTCTCAGTAGTATGGTCAACCGGACTGGCAACCGTACTACTGGGAATAAACGAATTTTTGAACTAGACAGTAAAACAAATTCAACATTTCACAACATTCAACACATTTGTACAACCTTAACATACAATACAATACAATAACACTTTATTAACACCATAATAAAAAATAGCATCATCATCATGTACATAAGGCGTTAATCGAGGCGTTAGAAAGGTACAAAAGGCGGCCTTATCGGTAATAGCGATCTCTTCCAGACAACCTGTACCCGACTGTAGTAACACTTCATAAAATATTGAACATTACTATTGTCTGTTCCTAAGACATATTATGACGATGAGGACAGACGAGAAGCTAGCTGAGCTGGAAGAAGAAATGAGTAGGTTGCATTGGGATATCCTGGGGTTATCAGAAGTCCGACGAGAGGGTGAGGACACGATAACCCTGAAATCCGGTAACCTACTCTACTACCGGGAGGGCGACCAACCGTCCCAAGGTGGTGTCGGGTTTCTCGTCCACAAGTCCCTTGTTAACAGCATTCTTGCCATCGACAGTGTATCGAGCAGGGTTGCGTACCTGATACTCAGAGTATCCAAGAGATATTCGTTGAAGGTCATCCAGGTATACGCACCGACCTCGGCACACTCGGATGATGAGGTGGAGGTGATGTATGAGGACATTAGTAGGGCCATACACACTTCTGAGACCTATTTTAATGTTGTTATGGGGGACTTCAATGCGAAGTTGGGCAGGAAATGCGAAAGTGAGTTGAGAGTGGGGCGATTTGGATATGGACAACGGAACCCCAGGGGACAGAGGTTGGCTGACTTTCTGGAGAAAGAGGGACTCTTCATGATGAACTCTTTCTTTCAGAAGCCACCTCATAGGAAATGGACCTGGTTGAGTCCCGATGGTTCTACGAGAAATGAGATAGACTTCATCCTGACCACCAAGAAACAAATATTCAATGATGTCTCTGTGATCAACATGGTTAAAACCGGAAGTGATCACCGAATGGTACGAGGCACTTTGAATATTAATGTTAAACTTGAGAGATCCCGTATGATGAAATCTACACTCCGACCCACTCGCGCCCATATCCAAAACCCCGAGAGCTTTCAGCTTGAACTATCAAATCGCTTCGAGTGCCTGGAGAGCTGCGCATCAGTGGATGAGATCAATAACAGGTTTGTGGAAACTGTCCGTACGGTGGGCGCGAAGTTTTATAAACCCCACCGTACAAATAGACCGCAAAAGCTCTCGAGCCATACCCTCGACCTCATGGCTGAACGACGCTCATTGCAACTGCAGTCTTCCGGTGACGCAGAGTCATATAGGCGGCTCAATAGACTCATATCAAAGTCTATGCGACACGACATCCGTACCTTTAATACTAATCGTATTAAAGAGACGATAGAGCGGAATAAAGGCTCCAAAGTGTTCGCAAAAGACATGTCTATTGGGCAGAGCCAGTTGACGAAGCTGAAGATGGAAGATGGCAGTCTAGCGTCGACCAAAGCAGAAGTGTTGAGGGAAATCGAGAGGTTCTATGGACAGTTATACACATCGGTCGCAAAACCTGTTAGCAGTTTGGGCAAAGATCCAAGAGCCAAACTGACTCGACATTATACCGAAGATATCCCGGACATCAGCCTGTATGAGATTAGGATGGCCTTGAAACAGCTCAAGAACAACAAGGCACCGGGCGACGACGGAATTACATCAGAGCTACTGAAAGCGGGTGGAACACCGGTACTGAAAGTCCTTCAGAGGCTCTTCAATTCCGTCGTGCTTGAAGGTACAACGCCAGAAGCATGGAACAGAAGCGTGGTGGCGCTGTTCTTCAAAAAAGGAGACAACACTTTGCTGAAGAACTACAGACCCATCTCGCATCTGAGCCATGTCTATAAGCTGTTTTCAAGGGTCATCACGAATCGTCTTGAACGCAGGTTCGATGACTTCCAGCCTCCCGAACAAGCCGGTTTCCGAAAAGGTTATAGTACCATAGACCACATCCACACGCTGCGGCAAGTGATACAGAAGACGGAAGAGTATAACTTGCCCCTTTGCTTAGCGTTTGTGGACTATGAGAAAGCCTTTGATTCGATCGAGACCTGGGCGGTGCTTGAGGCTCTCCAGCGATGCCGTATTGACTATCGGTATGTCGAAGTGCTGAAGTGTTTGTACAACAACGCCACCATGTCAGTCCGAGTACAAGATCAGAACTCAGAGGCAATTCCATTGAAGAGAGGCGTGAGGCAGGGAGACGTTGTCTCTCCGAAACTGTTTACCGCTGGTTTAGAAGATGCCTATAAGCTTCTGGAATGGAAAGGGCTCGGCATCAATATTAACGGCGAGTACATCACTCACCTTCGGTTTGCCGACGATATAGTAGTCATGGCAAAGTCGATGGAAGAGCTCAGTACGATGCTCGAAGACCTCAATAGAGTTTCCCAACGGGTGGGCCTCAAAATGAACATGGACAAAACGAAGGTTATGTCGAACGCCCATGTAGTGCCCACCCCAATATCTGTGGGGAACTTCACTCTTGAAGTTGTTGACGAATACGTCTACCTAGGACAAACGGTCCAATTAGGCAGGTCCAACTTTACGAGGGAGGTCAATCGTCGTATCCAACTCGGCTGGGCAGCGTTCGGGAAACTTAAAAGCGTCTTCTCGTCCAATATTCCCCAGTCCCTCAAGTCGAAAGTTTACAACCAGTGTGTGTTACCAGTGATGACATACGGCACTGAAACGTGGTCCCTAACTATGGGCCTTATAAGGAAGCTCAAGGTCACGCAACGAGCTATGGAGAGGGCTATGCTCGGAGTCTCTCTACGAGATCGAATCAGAAATAAAGAGATACGTAGACGTACAAAAGTCACCGATATAGCACAGCGGATTAGCAAGTTGAAGTGGCAGTGGGCAGGACACATAGCACATAGAACTGATGGCCGATGGGGCCGAAAGGTTCTCGAGTGGAGACCACGTACCGGCAAGCGCAGCGTAGGAAGACCAGCCACGAGATGGACAGATGATCTCATACAAGTGGCGGGAAGACGCTGGATGCAAGCCGCTTCCAATCGGTCTTTTTGGAAATCCATGGAGGAGGCCTATGTCCAGCAGTGGACTTCTTATGGCTGAGATGATGATGAGATGATGATGAAGACATATTATATTTTTTTCGCGGCGCATCTGTTCATAGTAGCTTATATATCTGCATCACATGACATCTTAAAGAATATCTCCATAAGCGACACGGTGTTGTAATATCTAAGTTTTTGCACTAGAGACTAGCATCGTGGTATATTTTCATATAAAGCACACTTCTTAAAACCCTCTTGAATATTTTATTATTGTCGTCTGGTCTCGTGTAAGCTAAATTGACTTTTACGAACATTTTTATTGGTACTACAATGTTATCTACTCATCTACTCGCACTAATCTCACCTAACTGACCGTTTGAGTTTATTATCTTACATAATTTACTATTCGATTTATTTACAATGATGTGTAATGTGTTTGGTGGATTATTTAACACGTTCACCGCTATTTATATGTATCGTACACATCTTTTATGCTACTAAATATGTTTAAAAACTTAAAACCTCCGGCATAAAAAACCGGCTGAATTGATGCTGTTGAAACATTGCTAAGGACATTCGATTTTTTATCGCTAATAAGTCCGCGTTTGACCACCAACTCGCGTGTTGGTAAGTGACGATCTGGTCGAAGACGAAGCATGCATACTTATACCTACTCACACTGACCTTAAAAATACCCATAGTTAATATCTCAGGGAACAAGGAAGTCGGCAATTTATTTAATAGCTTGGTTGTACGGATTAGAAACATAGAATTAAAACCACAAACCAAACCATACAAACCATAGGAAAATCCACAATGTATGTACGGTAGTGAACCGACTTTCTACTTGTCCTTTAATAGAATGAGGACGTCAATATAAATAAGGACATGTAATCCTTCAAAATAAAATCTGTAAAAGATTGACAAACTGAACCTACCTGATTGCTTCCTTACGGCGGTTTTTCAGGCTAAGCATTTTCTTAGCTACTAGTATATCGTCGTCTATAAGTCGAACAGCACGTCGTTCTACCGATTCAAAAGCTTCGACCTGGTATTTGGCAGAGCCGTCCCAAAGATGGTAGTATGGTAGATGATCTCTCTGTACTCCACACACTAGCTGACTTGTGTTTGAGTTTGTTTCCTATTTAAATCCCATTTCTCGCTGTAATGCCAAAAATCCGTACTCAGCGATATCGATCCACATTCCTGTTGCGTACTGCACAAGAATGGAATTCTTTGCCGCCATCTTTGTTTCCTGAGACCTACAATCTTGGAATTTTCAAGGCTAGAGTGAATAGATATCTTCTAGACCGACGAGCTCCATCCTCGGCCACACCGTCGCTTAGTATCAGGCGAGTTGGTGGTCAATCGTAGATCTATCTTGTATTAAAAAAAACTACAATTTGAGTATCATCAAACGAAGAGTCAATAGATAACTTCTAGGCAAGCGTATACCTTAAACTTTGTCTTCACTTTAGTGTGTCAAGTTAACCTTTGACACACTAAAGTGAAGACAAAGTTAATTAGCTAATTCCAGACAGAAATTCTTCGTTTACAGATACTACAAAATTAAGTAATTAAAACTTATAAATTGTTTTGTTTATGTGGACATTTCACAAATTTTTAAATAAAATCTACGGGTCACTCACGTCCGTTTTGAGCCAAAATATCTGACGATAGTTTACACATTGCTTTCTTTTCTTTAGAACTACACTCTCTAAAAGCAATAAAATGTCTGCTGGAAAATATACGAATTTTATAGCTCAGTTAAAGCCCTCCTTTGATCTTAAAACTATGAATCAAAACTGCACTGCGATAAAACCTACCAGTTTCACCATAAACAGTTCAAATTAACAGTAGTCCATGAAAATGAAAATGAAAATGAAAAATATATTTATTAACATAAACATAATAAACTTAGTTATGTGGCTTGTCCAATGTCAAAGCTTGCGCTATGGGTAGCTAGTAGAATATTTGTATCATATTTTTTGTAAATACATATTACATAAGACATGTAGAAACACTAAAATACAGAAAATAGATTTGAACGAAATTATAAATAGGGATAATTTATAAACTGGTATAACGAATCGGCTATTTTTATTGATCCCAAGAACATAAACTGGAGTTCAATTACTGAAGCACACGAAAAGAATTCACATGTAAATTTGCCTGACTCCCGAAAAATATCAACAATTCTATTATGTAATTTTTTGTTCGTATAATAAAAATCCTAACGATTGAAAGCACTACTTGCATTAACGAATGATTTGAATGAATGCAAGCGATCGATTTCTTGAATATCACCCGAGAAAAGGTCGTTGTCAGTGCGTATGTGACAACTTAAGAGCGATAAAAAAATGTGCTCCTGTTCCTGTGAGACAGCAGGATAAACCACGGGGCGTAGCAAGTCACACATTGTATTGTGAAACTGAGAGCAAATATTTCAATCCTCAGATAAACGTATCAGATAAATTTTAGCTCTGTCGTTTTCTGTCATATGACTTAAAGAAAAGAAAGCAACATATTACCTGGCAAATAGTTTTTATGTGGAGATTGAAAAATTAGCCCTTTTAATAGATTTATTACTTCGGAACCGAGCACATGTCTTTTAATTACCTAATACTCCCCGGCTGCTCGCCAACCTGACAATGTCTTGGGTATGAATTGAAATACAGGCTAGAAGACAGATGCACTACCGATAAAGTTAAGGTGTATAAATTTAAACACAGGTTAACTAACGCAAATGTGCACTAAAACAAATGATTTCTAAGGCCTAGAAAGAAACCTTGTGCCCAACTGGCTACTGTGACGCCAAGCACCTATATATTTCATGCGGCACATGTATGTGCGAGCCAGTTCCTATTCCAGACTAATTAACACAACTACAGTCTTAGAAGTTTGGTTTTTAATAAAATTGATGAAATTTAGTCTATACGAACAGATTTAGCGTAAGTATATTCAGTCAATTTATATGTTCAAGTGATAAAGTATGTAGACAGAAGATATCATACAAGTGGCAGGAAGACGCTGGATGCAGACCGCTTCCAACTGGTCTTTTTGGAAATCCATGGAGAAGGCCTATGTCCAGCAGTGGACTTCTTGTGGCTGAAATGATGATGATGATATGGTCAAAAATGTAGTGATTTAAAAGCGAGATAACAGGCATAGCCCCTTAATATCAAATCATCTCTGGTAAAAATGCCTATATCCTTTCTACCATACATGAATATTATGATGCTGAAACGCGTCTATAAAATAAAATTTATAACTCGGTAACGTCTTTCAAAAACGCGTGAAAGTCGCCCCGCTACAGATTTCCATGAATCTTTTAATAAAATCGCATAACTGTAATAAGAAGAAAGATATATAATATTTGCGTCGGTGTAAGATTATGGAATTAAAACGAGTCTTAAGATAACAATAGCGTGGGCGGATATTGAAGCACGTGTATGTTATTGTACCTAAACAAGACTTGCACAGTGGAAAATATATCGTAGAGCTACTTATGTAAAACTATTATAATTTTGTTCTACTTTCGAAGGACTGAACGAAGTAAAGTATTATCGTGCAGAAAAGTTGTTTTCTTATATACCGTAGTTATATTCCATAATAATCGTTAATAGACATAATAATAAGTGGTTAAGACCATGTCGAGATATGCAGATGATAGGGTCCCGTAGCTAAATAATGCTACAATCTAAAATAAGATCTATAAGTTTGAATACAAATAAGTACATAATCCGAAAAGAAATTAATTATATTGTGGTTACCAATTTACTGTTTTCTGATTTTGTTCTTTTACTTGTGCTACATGGCATTGCTTCTTGCCAAATTTCATGATTAGGTCAACGGGAAGTCCCCTATAGGTTTTGATTCTCTTGCGAGCAAAAATGCGCCATAAACGAGCGTAAATTATAGATCGCGTTGACTTAGATGTTTGATTTTTAGTATACCTGAATATTTGATATTAATTTCAGCGTGATACCTCCACTCGTTCCTGAGAAAAGGGGTCTTGACAGACGGACAACAAAGTGAACCTACGTATATAAGGGTTCTGTTTTTGCCGACTGAGGTACGGAACACTAAAAAATACTATTTTATACAGCTGTCTACAGTGCAGTCGTGTGTCGCAGTGGATGAATCAACCTACATTTTCATACGTACTATCACAGACATAGTAGATGGAGCATGCGACTTAATTTATATGAAAACCTTGCGTGCCACATTTTTGGTACCGACTGTGACGTCACAAAAACAATTCCATTCATGTTCCATCCGCGCGAAATCTATTCAACCCCATGCATCCGCGCTCTTGTACGGTACTGGTAGTAATTAGTTGACAAAATATCGAATCGGAAGTTTAAATCACCTGAAACTAAATAAATCTTGGTCGTCAACTGCGATTTTTTATCAACTTGTTGACACACTAGGTACATACACTTGGGGTGTCTATAGAAGTCTATGCGTACTATATACGTCATATAAATTAAGTACACTATCATAGCATGTTCTCGCGTAGGAATGAAATCATATTCTATTGATCGACCATTTTCACCCACTGAAAGTTTAATCTTCTATGCACTAATACTCTTTAGTAATATAAGTGTCAGAATGTCTTTCTCTCTACCCCACCCCATTGTCATAATCATATTCAACTATTTTCACTTACTGTTAAATTTATCTTCAACACACTTTCTAGTCCTAGATGCCCTTTCTACCGCCCTCATAATGGTTTAATATAGACCTATAAATAATGTGACCACATATTTTTTTTTTTTTGTGGCAAGCGCCTAAGTATTAAGTTATCTAGTATTAACTACAACACAACAATATACAGACTCAACTATCTAAACTACTACACAAAAAGCACATCGATCACCCCAGACCGATAAAGGTCTAAAGATAATCCAAATGCTCAAACCCACTACCAGTTGGCAGCGTACCCAGCATGCTGACCGCATTGCCACGTTGAATGGCAATGCTTATGCGTTGGTCCAGATACGCGCCAGCATTAATAATTAACCTTTTAACCAAACTTTAAAAAAGGGGTTAACAATTCGGCTGTGTTATTTTGAAAGGCTTTACTTTTAATTGATCTAATATAAATTTCACCAAAATCGGTTCAATAGCTTAGTTTTTAAAACACTTGCACATTTATATTTCGTTTTTAATTTTTTTAAATAAACTTATTTATGCACTGTGACATTTGTTTACAACGCAACACGATATTGTAATTGCCTCATATTAGACAGGGTCGGATTTTCTTGTTCTCGAATTTTCCATTGTTCGGAAAACATGCTCAATAGGTTGATAAGTACCTAGAGTGGCGGCAAATGGGTTAACGGGATGATAATGAGAGAGAAGGTCGAATAACAAAGCCAAATGGGTTATAGGTAGTTTTAGGTATATATATGGCTACTAAGTATGCGGTACTTATTCATTAACCATCTTATAAACGCTGAATAAGCTCATTTTAGTTAAACATTGTTTTGTTCCGTTTTCGCACGTGATAGTTCCTGTCCGACAGTAAGTGACAAGCCCTTATTCAGTGAATAAGATTTTAACATGCGTTTATAAGGACGGTAATAGCATAATTGTCTTGGCAATTTTCGCCAGTAAATTACGCGTTTTTCATACAACAGGAGAAATTTTTCTACTCCTAAATATGATCCAATTTATATTACTATTTTTATATGGCTGAACCATCAATGAATAAGTACTTTACGGTTTGCTTTTATTCAAAAAAATTGTAATATTTTTAACTTTTGAGTTATAAATAAATTAATACCCATATTTCAGACCCAGTTCAGGTCTGAATTATGTAAAAACAATAATTATTTCTAAATAGCCGAAAACTCGTTATCTCCATTAAAGGAGATAACGTTTTTACGACTATTTTGAAAGTTTTTTTTTTTTTATAGAAGATAGATCTACGATTGACCACCAACTCGCCTGATGTTAAGCGACGGTGTGGCTGAGGATGGAGCTCATCGATCTAGAAGATATCTATTCACTCTAGCCTTGAAAATTCCAAGATTGTATAGGCCTCAGGAAACAGAGATGACTTAATGCAGTGTTGAACTGGGTGTCCGATATATTTCGCCAATATTTGACCAGTATCATGAGATAGAAAGCGATGAAGTGTTCGAATATGAAGTACGCATGCCCATATGAGATATTTATTCACTCTTATCTTTAAGATATCCAGGTTGTATTTAGTTGGGAATATCGAGGCTGAAATTGCGTGAGTTAGCAGTTAGTAATTTTAGTACGTAACGTTTAGAGTAATGTAACGTAAACGTAACATTAAGAGTAACGTAAACGTAACGTTAAGAGTAACGTAAACGTAACGTTTAGTTTACAGTAAGTATTAGTACGTAACATTTATATGTTAATTAAGACTTAACTGCGTAGTTTTGCGATTCCGTCGGTCAATTCGCAATTTAAAATTTAGCATTAGCAATAAACTGTATTACGATTGCCAGAGAAATTATAGCTCAGTAATATCACTAGTACAAGGACAAATTCTGCGCATCCTTGGGTGAGAAATTAGTTCCATTCGTGTTTGTTTTGTATGTAAACATCTCCACAACATTGCACTGGGTCTCGTGAAATGAATGCAATAAACAAATCCACAGATGCATTGTATTGTTTACAGAGACGCCATATTGGCTAGACACACTACTTATTTGCATAATAACTATACTAATACTCTCAAGGGTAGACTGGCACTTGTCACATGACAGGATTCAAAAATTCTCTCATGTTTTATTTAAACTGGGAGTAAAACTCATGACATTTATGTTGTTTTTTTGTTGCGATCCATGAAGTGTCTACGTTAATTTTACAATCATTTTTTTTTTTTTTTTTTTTTATCAGCCCTGTTTGTACAAACTGTCCCACTGCTGGGAACGGGCCATCTTCTCATTGTGAGAAGGGTTACAATCATTACGATTTTTGTATTCACAAGTTAAAAAGATAGCGATAAATTTGTTTTATGGGTAACAAAACGTGACTGTTAAAACTTTATTTTTTTTATTAAGTTGATTTATCCGTGTATTATTTATGCAAAAAACAAGGATTCAGTATATATGTTAACAACTGCCATATTATGAAATAGCAAACTAGATATTACAAAATCAAACGGGCCCGAGGTGGACACGCAAAGTGGCTCCAGCGGTTGTAGGCCTAGCAGGCTGAGAAGGAACTGCATCACAGTGCTGAGGGCTCCCGTATTTGTTCGTTTCGAGAACCCGGAATCTTTTGGGTTCCCGGGTCCCGGGTTCCCTTATTATGTTAAGCAACTATGTAGATATTTACATTGAACTAGCCACTAGTTCTTTGGTTTTAAGTTTTTAAATAGAAAAAATAAAACAGAAAAACGACTGATGTTTTGTAAATAATCTTCACCGTCATGTTTTTGCAACCGTTCAACCGCTACGTGATTCGAATATCTACGAGTTTGATAACCGTAGGCATCGTAGGCTCGTAGCATAGCTATGCCTAACGCTACGCATAAAAAACATGGGTAAGTGAATGTATTATTAAATTTTAATCAGGGAATGTTATGAAAAATAAAAAGAAGCCAACTGCTCAAAAGATAAACCAACGTCTTAAGGTTTATCCTTTGATCAGTTGGCTTCTTTGTTTTTCTTTTCATAATATTCCCTAATTAAAAATTAATACATTCACTTACCCTGCGTAGCGTTAGGTGTAGCTATGCTACGAGCCTATATTTTTTTTATCAGCCCTGATTGTATAAACTGTCCCACTGCTGGGCGCAGGCCATCTTCTCATTATGAGAAGGGTAAGGCCATACTACCACGTCTACCACGCTGGCCAAGTGCGAGTTGGCAGACTTCACACATCTTCAAGATCATTGAGAACTCTCAGACATATAGGTTTCCTCACGATGTTTTCCTTCTCCGTTTTGAAGTTGGCGGCAATTAACAATACGCACATAACTCCGAAAATACAGAGGTGCGTGCCGCGGGATGCGAACCCAGGACCTGCGCCAGGAGCCTATATGGTGCCTGTTTAAACTAGAACATAATATAACCATAGTCCAGTGTGTACAAACTTGAATACGTTGACACTGACCTCATCCATTAGGCAATTAAACCACTGGTCCACATTCCTACCCTTGCTATAACTGCCCTAAATCGTAGCATCAATATTCCACCAAAATACCTCCATGTGCGAACACATCCATTTCCTAAAGGTCAAGAGTATTTATTAAATGTCTGCTCGTCTAGGCATCTAATAGAGTGGCCCCATTTCTTTGAGGATACCACTTATCGTTGACTGGGGCGAATGAAAACTATCCGAAAATGAATGGGAAACTTAAACTTTTACGGGCTTGTTTTTGTAACGGAGGGTATTTATATTTTTTTATACATTGGCGCCAAAGAAGTAATTCTCTTTTATAAGCTTTATATTAACTTGCCTTATTAGGTTATGGGTTAAATCTTACAATTCATTTTTATGATCAACTATTGAGGCAGAGTTATTGCATACGCATTTAGTTTTGATGACAAGACTTTTCTTGACTTTGACAGTATTATATCATTCTATTTTTTTTTATACATTATAGATCTACGATTGATCACCAACTCGCCTGATGTTAAGCGACGGTGTGGCCGAGGATGGAGCTCGTCGATCCACAAGTCGTTATATACTCCAACAATATGGGTATCAAATTAGAGAATTTGGTGAAAAAGTTTGTTTCGAAAGTTTTTGAGCCGAGAACCTGAAGACGAACTTAGGCTAAGCTTTATTTTATCATCATCATTTTTAAATAAAATAATCGGCCAAGTGCGAGTCGGACTCGCGCACGAAGGGTTCCGTACTATCATCTATAATACTACAAAGTTTAGTTCTGTTTATAAAATAACGAGAAATCAACGAAATTCCAAGTAGTAAATTGCAAACTTATAGGTAGGTTTTCGATACACATCCGGGACGCTCGCGCGAACACGCGCGGTTATGACTCGCTCTGTGATGTTACCTCCCCCGCTACCCGCGCGGCCGTTGCTTAGCAATCGCCTCGCGCTTGCGCCACCACCACACCGCGGCGCGGCGCTCGCACCGCGTTTAGATGCACGGATTATTTTCATTTTGTGAGTTTTTATGTATTAGATTAGGTATTTATTTTTATAGTTAATATATTTCTAAATATTTACTTACAAATATTCAAGTTTCTACCTGTTAATTAAGATCGAGTAAAAATTGCTTAAAAATTACGTTTGTTGTATGGGAGCCCCTCTTCAATATTTACTTTATTGTTATTTAATTATTTATTTTGAAAGGTAATATACAAGTAAATATTCTGTGAAAATTTGAAGCGTCTACCTGTTACCGTTTTTAATATTGAGCAAAAAAATACGAAAAAAACACGTTTATTATATGGTGACCCCCCTTAATATATTTTTTTTTAATTTTTAGTATTTGTTGTTATAGCGGCAACGGAAATACATCATTTGTGAAAATTTCAGCTTTCTAGCTATCACGGTTTATGAGATACAGCCTGGAGACAGACAGACAGACAGACAGCGAAGTCTTAGTAATAGAGTCCCGTTTTTACCCTTTGGGTACGGAACCCTAAAAACTACGGGTCACTCACGTCTGTTTTGAGCCGAAATATCCGACTATAGTTTGAACCGCATTAGGCGTCGGTCGTCACTCTCGGTCGGTGAAGCGCCTTGCACTCAAGCCTTTTGCTCTAGCCTGTGCAAGGCGCGTCACCGACCGAGAGTGACGTGTGCGCTGTTCCTCTGAAAAAGACCTCCGAATGCGGTTGAAACTATAGTCAGATATTTTGGCTCAAAACAGACGTGAGTGACCCGTGGTTTTTATTTAAAAATGTGTGAAAACCACGTTAGTTTCCATAGTAATCATAATCATCATCACCGTTTATCAATACTACGCAGGTGAATTCATGGACTACCGATAGTATTTGTTTATTTTGTTGTAAAAAATAAATAAAAATATTATGCACTTATATTTAATATTGTATTTTGAATTTTTTAAGATAATGCTTTAAAATAAAACAAATCCTTAAAATATTCTGACAGTCTTTATTGTTATTTTAAGTAGTTAGCAAAATAACAAAATACAGCGTCTTAATGATAACATAACATAAAATTCAGCATTGAAACAGAATAGATAGCGTTGTCGCAACAATCTTAACAATAAAAAATATATCTATAATCAAATCGGTGAGTTAACAGGAGAAGCCTCTTACAAATACTATGAAATTCATGATACAATCTCAGACCAGTGAATTGGGCAGACGGAGCACCCAGAAACCGAAACCATTTTCATTACAAAATATTTTATATTGATATTTTAAATATTTGAAATTATATAACGTAGCGTCTACCGCTGAAACGAATGAAATTATTATCTAGTCTAAAAACCACATATTGCATTAGAATATATTCTAAAATATCAAATTATTTTCTATTTTGACCTAAAAACTTGACTTTCAACTGATTTTGTTCCCTTTCGTATTTCTTTACAATAAAGTTATCTTCACTTCTGTGTCCTCCATCTGCCTTGTTGTCTAGTCTAAGGAAACAATAATATAATAGGACCTTTGTCAAAGTCTGTGTTTTTAATTATTAATGCTATTGGAAATGAATGAAATGGAAATGCTTGGTGAAATATCTGAAACGGTATCTAAGGGATCACTTTGGTACTCTGTACTAAGGCGAAAAGAGGCCATAGTAAAATATTATAATTATTAAAATCTTTAATTATGAACTCAAGTCTGAAATCACGAAAAAACATAAGCTGTTTCAAATTTTATCAGATGTCAAACAAACTTTTTATATAGAACAACTGATTTTTTCCGTGTTGTCAGAGTAGTTCTTAGATATTTCTTCATAGCGACAATCAAATGATTGATGTCTTGAAATGTCGTTATAAGCAGTGTACCTTTATAAAAGAAGATGTAATAACAGAATTCCAGATACTAATGTATTACTTTAATTCGTAATTCAGCGCAAACGGCAAGGTTTTAAAATGAAATTGAATGAGGGACTGATGTTACCCAAATATTGTCTACATTCATCGAAAATAAACAAAAATGGTAATGACGAAAATAAACCACGATGGTAATCTTCATCCATCCATATTTTACTAACAGTACATATTATTAATGGATATTGTTAAACTGTCATTTGTACATACAAAAAGAGAAAATGCATTTCTACCACTAAACGTTATCAGATTTAAATGAATATTTTTTTTAATGATTGGAACTAGAGATAGTCTAGTTCTATACTTAGAGTCACGGCGTATATGACGTACGGAGTAGGCAAACCACCAAAATCTATGACATTAACATAGAGCTATTTCAATTTTAAGCAGTATTAATCTCCGCAATCGATAATGAGGCTTAAACTCCATAACATACGATCACATTTAGCGGAGCAAAAATATGGCAGTTATGATGCGAGCAGTTTTATTGGTTTTAATTTTATTTCCTAAAACAACACTGATTTAATAAAGAAATCATCCGCGAAAATGTATGTTTATTAAATCTGTCTTCTAGTACATACAATTATTATATCATTTTGTTCTTTAATTAAAACATAAAATGGAAAAAAGCCTCTAAATTGTTATTCTTTTGAATTTGTTATGACCTAGAAAAGGTTGTTACAGGGATACAAAACAATGGCTTGTAGTTACAGAGGGTCAGCCCATTTATATACCTAAGCACTAATTTCTTTTAAATAGTATAACTGCCTTTTACAATATAACCGGGGAGATAGAGAAGCTTTTTTTAAAATTTCAGAGTAATTAATAAAGAAAAATTTGAAAATAAACACAAAAAATAACCTAGTCAAAATCGGATAATATATTCAGAGGTAGAAAACAGTTAAGTCATTTTTTATAACAAAATACGCGATGCGAGAAATACGATAAAACTGTTTTATTTTATTCTTTGCAATTGCGTGCTTCAAGATCTACTTAAGAACGACCGATCAATTACACATGATACGATAACTGAAGACATATTACAGAAGGAACAAACACGACAGCGATCTCTCGGCGTCGTATGATCGATGTCGGAGTAACCGGCCTCCCATTAATCATCCCTTAATTAGATGACGTCATGACGTTAATACCAGCCGTGGTGTGACCTACATGATTGGGGAAGTTTTCTCGTTATTACTATGTTAATGGGGTATGAAAAGTATTATTAACCGACGTCAAAAAAGAGGAGGTTCTCTATTCGATTGTATGTTTTTTTTTAATTTGTTTCCGCTTAACACCGTCATCATTTATAAACTGATTGTTTTTTTTTTTTATTTGACTATACTAGAATATACTTTCAGTTTCTATGAACTTCGTCAACATCAGTTCAGTGGATTGGTTTTCAAAACAAAATTGCGCATTTTGAAGTCCGTTGTTTCAGTTCTTTAAACTATAATAAATAATTATTACTTGACTGCGCGACGAAAAGGAGTTGAATAAAAGTCGAACTTGAAGTAATACAACTTGAAATTTAAACATATTTGGGGAGGAAACTTTTATTTACGTGCATAACATATCAAGCGGTTGCATACAAATATTATGGCGTCATAAACACACAAAGAGTATTAAATTGAGCGTGAAATTTAAAGATTTTTTTCTAAAGTTTGCTAAAGTCTAGCGTCAGCCTTAGAGGCCGAAATTAAAAGATTTTTTTCTAAAGATGCTATGTTTACTAAAGTCTAGCGTCAGCCTTAGAGACTGAGGCAAGGTTAAAAGTTGCGTTCAATTTTATAGTTCAGCTGAGTAGTTAAGGTTTATTGAGTTTTCTCATTTGAGCTGAAAACATTAGGTCCATAAGATTATTAGGGTAAAATGTCACTAGAATGAGAGAAAAGTACAGATTTTCCTAGTATTTTTTTTACAAAGTTTTAAAAAGCTCATTTTAATGTTTGTAAATTGAGTCAAATACAGATTTTTGTATTTTGTATTTGTAATATGCCTGTTTGCTACTTTTAACCAACTTCAAAAAATTTAAATATGTCATCCAAGTAAATGGAATTACATATTTTACAACAAGTCGACGACAATTTTTTCAAAGACATCCAGATTATAAAAAGCGAAAGAGACCAACTTAGGAAGCGTTTGTCTAATTTTTTCATAGGAGGATCATGGACTTTTGTTCATAAATAGAAAAAAGTCCTCCAACAAAATTATAGTCTGTGACCACTGAGTAAGTAATAATTAACAAAATTAAAGTTTTTTTTTAAATGAAAGTATTCCAGTGAGGTCGAACCTTTGTTTAGCTTAATACAGGTTTCTAGTCGCGTACTAAACTTCTTCTTGATAGCCCGACTAACTGCCATTGGCAGTAATTCGTATTTAGTACTGTGGCCAAAGCACTCCGTTCTACTTATAAGTGGGCTATCTTTAACTAAATGGGTATTTACTTCTTTAAGTAAGTATTTTTTATCCATTCTTACAATTAGAACCCAGCTGATTTTGAACTTCATTACTTTTACATCAACACCACTACAGAACTTAAAAAAGTGATCAAAAATGTAAAAACTACTTCAGTCAAAAAAATATCTTAGATTTTTAGGAAATCAGTTTCCAAAAAATCTTTACATACCCCATTCCGATAACTTTTTAAATAATATATATTGATCGAATAGCTAAACTTGTACAGTGCTTTCTTCATATTTTATTTATTCTTCTTCTTTGAAGTTAAAAAAAAAAGATAATTTGAAAGAAGACAAAAATAAACCTAGCCTTTTACTAATCAGTTAGAAAAATAACCATATAAACCCGATAATGTGTTAAGTTAGAAAATAGTTTTCTCTTGTTGAGTGGAAAAAATGCCCTATGTACCGAAGACAAATAGTAAAGAATCCTTACAAAATAGTGTCATTTTTATCATACACATGTATAAAATAGATCAGGTATGATGTAGTCAAATACAAGCTTTTAAGTAAAAAAAAAAGTATTTATGCATTTGCTCAGTTTGAATAATATATCAAAAACAGTTATAAAATAAAATTCAAAGCGGTTGAACCTTAAAAATAAAGTTAAAGTTAAAATTATCAATATAAAAATACAAAATAAGCTCCCTGAAGCACACATACAACCTTAACAATAAATCGACTCAACATGAGTAAAATAACAATGTCGAAATATTTTCAACATTTTTCTAACTATAATAAACATCTTTCGTCACTCACACAGTTTATATTTTGAACGGTATTTCTTTAAAAAAACTGTTTTAGGATAGAACGTTTCCATACAAAAATTAATAACAAAATACTAGTCGTACTTAATACGTCTTGAGCTACATATATACAAGATGTTACATTGAACAACGATCATATTTTACAGGGTACGTACGTACGTAATAGTAAATTCTCATCAGCTATACTCATCAATGATTCTCATTGATCATAATTATGTTTACTATAGAACTATCTCTATTTGCCTCCTGTAATACTTCAATTGATTTTATTTAAGTAATAATAAGGTTACTTTGAAAATAAAAATATTTATTATTATTACTATAATTGCAAAACAGCAGCTATTCCACACAAAAAAATGTTATATATCTTTGATTGAACTTGAAATGTATTTATTGGCTGTCATATTTGTTTTGGTAAAAGTTAATGATGATGACAATGACTTCTTAAAATATGCTTATCGTTTACTGGTACATCACGTATTTGATGGTATATTTTTACTTACCATAAATATTTGTCTACTAACATATACTATTCCATGAAATAGGTTAATTGCATCGTGTTCTACTATTATTTTTTGTACAGAAACTATTCTTCCAATTCAAAGTAATATTTGTTGGATAAAACTTAACTATTGCATCGTTTAACAAATGTTATCATGCCATTAATGTATAATAATATAAATCTGTTCTTATAGCCATTAAATATATAAAATGATTATGATTGGTATACAGGTATTTAATACATAACATAAAAATATTGTCTGTCAAATGTGTTATGGGGTTCCTAAGCGATCAATGAAAATGTCAAGTATCGTTTCGTGGTCATATATTTATGTCGTTTGTTAATGCCGTAGTAGCAATATAGTAGCAATTTTTCTGTTTTTCATTTTTTGCTTTCTTTTTATTGGGTTCTTATCTTGAGTTATACTTGATAATTATTTTATGTTGTAGTTAATGGTGTACAAACAAAAAGTTTTTTATTTATGTAACTGATATTTCCATCAATTGTTTACGTAAATAAATTGATTATTAAAAATTGAACGTCTAGGAACTCCTGGTATATAACATTTTATCAAGGCACTGTTATTTGTACTGTATAATTAATTGTGTGTAAATATAGATCATATTTTTCATATACTCACTTATTTTACTATTTACAATTTGATTGGCTACTTATTTACATGGCACATTTCATATTTTTCTCCATAAATTCAATTTAAACTAAGCATAGCTTGTGTAAGTATAAAATGTTTATAAAATATATTTACAAGTAGATTTATGATTATTCTACAATTTTAATTATCCAAAATGGCACGGGATTGCTACTATAATACTAAAATCTTAAGATCTACTACTACTAAAATTCATGTAAATGGATCACGTTCTGTGCAGGTATTCGAGTAGATGACAAACATATTTTGGAATATTCAATATACAACAGAAACAAATATATCAAAGTTAGGACCTTTAAACACAAGTCTTATAGATCAGCAGATCTATAAACGAACATACTATTACTTACATATTGTAGTTTAAGTAGAATTAATATCATGAAACATGCATAATTTTGTTATTGAAATAAGGTAGGTATATTTCAGAAATATAATTTGATTATAGTATTATATTTTTTTAGAACTAAAAATCAAACATGTCATGACTCACCGTAGGGGATTTACTGACCCAACTAAGATTTTATTGCATTTATCATAAATATCGAGAATATAATAATTCAGGGTTTAGGTACAATCCCGAATTATAACATTTTCGAAAATGTTCATTGTCGTCCCGAACACCCAGTACAAAATCAAATTTTAATCATCTAGTTTAATACAAGAGATCCGTCTTTTTACTAAAACTTTGACATCACAGCATTGCACAATGTCTGTATCTTTCTAACAAGTCTCAACATTTCTTAAAAACCCTTCACAATAAAATCCACTAAAACCATAAAATTCTATTCAATCACTTTAAACCGCCAACAAATTCAACTCGACGTGCAGACGGAACTTGCCGTGTATTTCACATTTCTTTCATTCTTACTACCACATTTTTAAATCATATTTGGAATAATAATGCCTCTATAGTTCTGTTCTTTCATAATTTTTATATTATTTTTGCCCCCAAACTATTTTTAACCATAGCTACTGGGCTTTCGTCGTCACTTAAATACACCAAACCATAATATACATGATCTAAGTTTGGTATATTTTATAATTTCCTCCAAATCTTTTTCTATTTCCAAACAGATATCAATGTTTTTTTTCAATAAAATCTATCCTCTTCAATATCGATATTGCTTTTATTGTTCGGTTGGTTGGAATGTCTTCTCAGCGTTCCTACCGAGTCATATTCATTAGCGATTGCTTTGGGGTATAGTTTGGGAGTAGCCATAGAGTTGTTGTGGTTGTTAGGATTAGAAATGTTGTTACTCTTTGATAGTAAGATGCCGCTCGAGCCGCCAATACCGCTGAATGATGGTTGACGCTTCGCTTTACGAGGCTGCAAAAGAAAAAAAAATATGCAACCATTTTTTTACAAAAACAAATTACTAGACCAAAATAAGTAACCCTATTGTCACTGAATCATGCGTTTTTGTACAGATCAAATCTGGCAATACTAGACAATTGTTGCTGGCAAGAAATGCGTTTACTACGAAACTAGTCTAGTTCTATATAGTTAAAGCTTGAAACAACAACAAAAAAAATTGTTATTATTGTTTTCAAATGGCGAAACAAATCATGATAAAGAAAAAACGTTAAAAAAACAAGAAACTATTTTCTTGAACCATAGCTAGGAATAATTAATAGCAAAGTCTTTCAATCAAATTGATTAATTTTTTATACAAAATAGATTTACAATTGACCACCAACTCGCCTGATGTTAAGCGACGGTGTGGCCGAGGATGGAGCTCGTCGATCTAGAAGATATCTATCTATTCACTCTATTGTATGTCTAGTGTAGTGTTTGGGTGCTACAAAAATTGGTTATTTTGCATTACAAGCAAGTTTGGAAAGCTTAAAAGCCCGCAACATAAAAAACTGCTTAACCAATTTTGAATACACATAACTAAGAACACTATCAAATCCTGTTTAAAACAACCTATATCAAAATCGGTCCAATCTGTGTGTCTGTTTGTGGCATCATAGCTATTAAACGGATGGACCGATTTTGATTTAGTTTTGTACACACGTCAACTTATAACACCCTCCTTTAGAGTCAGGGGTTAAAAATCAAAACAAATATAAAAAAAAATACTTATTAAATAAAATGTTTTAATTAATTATACACAAATATGATTGCCTAAGTTGTAAAAGGAAAGAGAAAACAGGAACTCCAAAATGATTTTATTTTTACAACAACATTATAGTTATACGGCTACATGACCCGGCTAAAAACAATGATAGCACGCCTTCTTACGTTAAATTCCCTTTTCATCGTTTTAAAACAAAAGAAATCCCTCCGCGAGCTTAACAGAATCCCTTGATTAATCATAATCCCATTCTTCCAAACAGCTGACTTTCTAATCCTTCCTATTATATAAACGTCGACCCTTCGCTGAAATTCTTTCACAATTTATGGATTTTCTTTAGAAGAAGTAATCTTTAAGATTACTAATTTAAGATTACATATTTACTTTTTCAGATCTCATACTTCTTTTACCTTTCTTTCTTTCTTTGGCCTTGTGACTCAGTTGGTAGTATTTACGTCTACCTGCTGAACTAAAAGGTCGTGGGTTCAATCCCCACCCAGGGCAAACATTCGTGTGATGAGCATGGATGTTTGTTCTGTGTCTGGGTGTTTCTATGTATCATATGTATATATTTACAACAAAAAAAGTATATATGTATTCTATCAGCCATCTAGTTCCATAGTACAAGCTTTGCTTGGTTTGGGCTAGATGGTGTTGTGTGAAATGTCCACAAATATTTATTTATTTATTAAAAAATAAACAATGTAGTAAAACTAAGTATGTAAGTAGTAGATGTAACAGAGACCGAGTTACTTTCGCTTTTATAATAATAGTAAGGATGTATGAAACTTTCAACTGACCAACAACCATAGCGCGCCATCTAGCGACCAACTGTTATCTATTTCTACTATCATCAACAAAAAACTTATGTCAATCACTACTGAAGTAGGCCTCTTTTTCAGTACACTTTTCTGGTCATCTTGTCCACTGTTTTTTTTACTGTTCTGTTGACATCGCCCAACAAAGCCAGCCACGATCCTTAAATCGTGGTGACTCATTCGTAAGTAAGTCGCTATTTACTCCGTGGTGACTTATCTATTAACTTTTCTATGCTTTTCTTTTATGCCATTCCACTGACCAAGACTCTCGCCCATCTCTACTAATACCTCGTGATCCATTCAACTCTTTAGAAACTCTAATTTCCTCTTTTATTTTTATTTAATAAATACATACCACGTCTTTGAGAGGCACAGTGACGTAGCTATTCTGTTTAGCGGTGATGTAGTGCGGACTAGAAGGTACGCGATGGGCCTTGTTCCACGGCAGCCGCCCGCGACGCTGGCAGAAGATCACCACAGCTAGGCACAGGAGGCAACCTACACAAGAGGAGCAGAAAAGATAAAACCCTTAGTGATGTATTACTTACTGGTTTTCAAAATGGTCAGATATATACCACTAAGTTTAGTACAGAAAACATTAATATAGAAACAGCCAAACACAAAGCGTACATTCATCTTCTTCTCTTGCATAACTTAAAAAATATATAGGTAGTTATAAATGCATATATTAGTTCACAAAAGGCACGGACCCTGGAGTCTGTGGAGAATAAATTTGTTAAATAAAAAAAAGCGTACATTCAAGGTCATTACACCATAGTTTGTCCTAGGTGGGGTACGAATTCGCAATCTGTTACAACTACATCTTACAACTAAATGAGATATAGTTGGACTTAGGTGCATCATCATCATCATCTCAGCCATAAGAAGTCCACTGCTGGGCCTGGATTTTCAAAAAGACCGATTGGAAGCGGCTTGCATCCAGCGTCTTCCCTCAACTTGTATGAGGTCATCAAACTCTTCTTCTATAGGTACATATAAAATAATAATAGTAAAATTTCACTCAAATTGAGAACCTTCTACTTTAGAAGTGGTTTAAAAAATCTCATTGGTCCATTTTTGTTCTTCACTGATTAATTAATATTACATCTCTAATACGAAGTAAAATAATGGTTATACCTGACACGCAAATTCTGTTAGTTCAGCCTCCGTACCACAAGCGTTCAAGCAGTCTTATTTCAATATTACTTTGACTTTTGTCTCGCTCTTACCACAGTAGAGAGAGCAAGACAAAGATCAAAGTTATATTTAAATAAGATTGTGGTAACCCCCCCACAACATAATAATCAAAAAGCATTTTTGTACTCACCCATTGCAAATGCACCGAGAATGCACCCAATAACAGTTCCAATGGATAGTGATTCCTTATTAGACATCGTTACAAATGATGCCATCTCTACGTTCTGACTGTAAGCTGGCAACGCATTTAGTTCTGAAACGATATAATAAAATTAACACTTTCTTCTTTCTCATTTCCAGCCTACATCTCTCCAAGCGCATACAGTTCCGAGTCTTATATTTCTGTCTCCATCCTTTTCAAACGGCATTTTTCTTGCTGGAACTAAATCTTGGACTCTCCTACCATCAACAAACACCATAAACCGAATCAGCCTCTACTAATAAATAAATAAAATAATGAGATCAGTCTTCATTACATCTCTTCTCACTTTTGTTTACTATAGTAAAATAAATGTCAGTATTTAAATTAATATTTATTTCAATTTAATATAAAGAATTCCTTCCTTCCTTCTTACAATGAGAAGATGGTCCGCGCCCAGTAGTGGGACAGTTTGTACAAACAGGGCAGATAAAAAAGAAAAATTTAAAGAAATCTTACACATCAAGTCTTTTACTACTACCAATACAATGATATGTGATAATAATGTCATTGGCTACTAAAGTCTGTTCAGCTAGAGAACTAATGTGGCATTAAGGGCCCTGCTGTCCTTTTTTTTTTTCAGTCGAGACCACAGAATACCTTAGCAGCTACATACTTCGAGACGTTAGATCCCGTGTTTTGCCACTATAGTCCTCTGCCGGATCCAGCGGAAGACCAGCGTCGGTTGGTAACAACCGGCACCATGCTGAGCTGGAGCCGGCTTGTGGCAAAAACTTAGTTTTAGTCTTTAGCTTTAAGTTATGTAAATATTTAAGTTTTGTCACAATAAAAACATTGTCTATTGTCTTCATTGCCTTGCCAGTTTATCCTAGTCTGGGTCCGGATCGTCAACTGTTTTTAAAAACTCTTCTTCTTTATATGCTTGACAAAAAGCACAGAAGACTTTAATATTACTACACAAAAAGCACGTACCATTGTCGATATCTTCGTTATCGTTGCGGCAGCGGGCGGCCTGCAGCTGTGCTCCGAGGCAGGCGCCGGACTCGCAGCTGCGCTGTCTCACTCGCTCGCCGTTCTCGCACGGACCCCACTCCCCCCACTCGCCCCAACCAGCTTCTGGATCTGTATTTCAAGTATGTGTTGTTAGGGTATGCTATACTAATTTAATTTGAAATAAATAACTAGTCAACTAGCTACAACTAATTCCTATTGCAACTATTGCTACCTTCTTTCTCAATTTTATCGGTCTGGGGTAATCGATTTGCTTTTTGTGTAGTAGTTTAGTTAGGCATGTATAGTTTGTGTATTATTTTGTTGTAGTCAACTAGCTACGTATTCCTCTTTATTATTTAAATTCTAACCAACCTCACACAAAAATCCTTGTTGTTGGGCCTTTTGACCCATTGTCATTACTTCCGGCGAAATGTCCATGATCAATGGTCCATAAAACTTGCATTAAATCTGATTATGCTAGTAAGATTTCATCCCCTGACGGTCAAACTAAGTGTAATGTTACATATATTAATATAATGTGTAATTTGTAACCTACTCAGCATTGACATACGTATTTGATTTTCATTTTATAGAAACTGGTGGCAATAAAAAATCATCTCTTGATAGTTATTCCTTTAGCGAGACCAGTGACATTCCCATCTTTATCAAAGAGCGAGACTGAAGGAATAACTAACAGTACATGATTTTTATACAATGTCAAATTGACTTACCTGCACAGTTAGTAATACATGCTCTCCTCTCGAGCGCGGCAGCCGCGTCCGTGCAGCCTTCCGGCGAGAGACACTTCCTCGTCCGTGACCGATGTCCCGGCGAGCTGATAGAGTTGCTGCTGGAACAGCTGCCGCTGCACTCGCTCCACTCCGTCCAGCATGACCACTCACCTGGGGAAACGAACAGCCCGGGTTAAAAAAACATTTGGAGCGTTTTTAGCATGGGGATTTGATCATACATGCTGGATTGCCTGATGTGACTGCATTTTAACACGCGTCTATATAAATTATATAAAGCAAAATACTTCGGTCTAATTAAAACACTAATGCTAATGATATCAAAATAAAAACTAAGGTGGTTTCAGCACAAATGTTGATAGTATTCATTCATTCATTCGAGGAGGTTAGTTCTTATATGTAATATTGTATGTTAATTGCAGCAACATTTAATTCTAGCAGCCTAGTTGAAAGAATACCCGAATTGCAATCCACACACATGCCATGATTTAAATCATATTTATCGCTTATTATTATTGCTGTCAACTTTAAACAGTAAAAAAAAAATAGCATGACGTGCAGGTTTTCTCTCGTCTACGTTTTCTTGAAGATGTGTCAAGTCTAGCAACCGCACTTGGCAGTGTCTACACTATGGTCTAGCCCGCCTTACAAGAAATCCGCTATTTATGTAATCAGACATATCATCATTAAATTATATTTATGTTTAATTCAAGCTGTCATATGATACTCACCATCACAAGTGTGCGTGTTACAAGCTCGCAGCATCTTCGCTGCGCCGGCGCACGGCGGCTTCCGACACCTGCGCGTCCTCACCTGCTGCCCCCCTCCACACACCGCCGAGCACGACTCCCACGGTCCCCACTCCTCCCACCCGGTCTCCTCTTCAGGGGGCGTGCTACTGCAGGTTCCTCGTAAGTTACAGAAACGTTCTTCTTCACGTGCTATTGAGAGCTGGAAGTAAATAAAATATATTAATTTGCTTTATTTATACGTCTTTAAGTAATTTGAAATATTGAATTGTAACACTTTACAGATTAAAAAATCAATAGTAAAAAGTTTTTTTTTTACAAACCTTTATTTGTTCTGGAGATGGAGCTTTGCACAAGAACTTGAATCTTTTTTCCGTGTAGCTACCATCCGATGCATTACCTGAAAGAGAGTTAGCTGGTTTAGTTTATAACACTATCTAGAACATCTCCGGTCAAACACCCAAAAGTTGGTTCTAATAGTATTTCTGATGTGAAACATTTAATACGCCATATTAGACAGGTTATTGGCGCGGCGACAAAAGACGGGATTTTGAAAACAGATAAAGTACTCTACTAATTAATGAAAAATACGTATAATTTAATAAAATATCCATTTTGTATGTTTGCAAACAAAATACTGTGTTTTTAAAATAGTTTCGATGTGTCACAGCACACCATTTGGCATCTGACAGGCTTATCAAAGAAACTTAGTAGGTACTCTCTTCCGAGAGTTTTCGCTCAATTTTCTTAATATAAAATAGTTACCTCCAACTCGTTCATAAGTGTAACATGTTGATCTACAAAAGATATATTCGGTCTATCCTTAAAAATTCAATGATTGTAGTTCCCAAAAAAAACAGAGAACTCACTAGGTATCTGCACCCAAGGAGTCCAAGCGGTCGCTTTCCTCAGCTCACAAGGTCTCATGTCACAGACTTGCTTCTCTATCTTGGAACCCTCGCAGTCGAGGCCGCCGTGCGCTGGCGCAGGATTGTTGCAGGTGCGGCGCCGCTCCCGCCACCCCGCCGCCGCGCCGCACCCCGCGCCGCCTGCGCTTGCGCAGGTGCTCCACGGACCCCAGGCAGACCAGCCACCGTCTACTGGGGCTAAGGCTGGGTCTGGACAAATGAACAAAAAATAATTTACTGGCCCATATTCAATCTGACAGGCATAATAACAGATAGGCTGTTAGTAAGACATTCTACTTTCGTGACGGGAAAGTCTTTTCAATTCATTAATTAAAATATAGGCAGGGCAATAAATCTCGTTTCAGATAGAATTTGACTTTAATGTTCACTTCAGTCAGGACACTATGATACCTATGTGCCTGGTTGATAATGCCAAATAGTAACTACAGCTTCTGCGTCGACACTTGACCGCAACATTAATGAAGCATTTAGACCTACCAGACTGTTTAAAACAGCTGTGAGTGGTACAGCTACTGATATTAAATTACACGCAAGGTAGCAGATTCTTGAACGTTCAGTTCCTCACAGATCATTTGTCTGAAGCGTGGCTCAAGCGATATGCTACTCCTTCGTTGAGAATCGAACCTTGACCATACAGCGAAACAGCCAAACTATAGTTGGTACCTAGATTAGCCGTAAATTGGTACAGCTCTTGATGTTTTACCTGGACAAGGCGGCAGGTTAGCGCAGTAGACATCATCCACGTCTAGTCCCACGCAGACCCTGCCTCCAAACCGTGGCTCAGGAGAAGTGCAGCTTCTTCGTCGAGACTTAACTGCGATGCCGCATGAAGCGGAGCATTCGGACCAACCAGACCAGCTGGACCAGCCGCCGTGGACTGTGCAGTTCGCTACTGATATGCTCACTCCTGAAATAGATAGATACAATTTTGAAAAGAAAATCTAAATGGATTGACTATTTATTCTATCAGTTAGATTTTATTATTGACATTCTAGTCAGTGTTTTTATGAAATGGGGTTTTACAAGGTTCATAGTTTCGTGTAATATTAGACTTTTAAGAGTAAGCTCATGATGTCACTTAGTTCTAAAAGTGAAGTAGGTCAAGTACTCCATTTCATGAAAAACGAATGTTCCTTCTTTCATTTCATTTGAGTACAAATTAGTCTAACGACCTTATTTTGTCGCAAACAATTGCAGTATCGTAAAACAACGAAAATCGCTCAAAAGTCAAATCAACTATGTACTTGTACATATGTATAAATGTACATATGTATGATATAATACACTGCTCTTTCTTGAAATCACAATGAGTCTTCTTCATAATTTGTATTTATTTTGATATATTTTATATAGAAAACAATTCCAAAATCAACGGTTTCTTGCTCACCTTGGCAGCCCTGGCCGCCGTTAGCCGGCTTGGGGTTGTCGCAGTTCCTTTTCCTGCACATGCACATGTCAGGCTTATCTCCATACTCCGAGTGTGAAGTACCATCCTGCATACACGGCTCCCATTCCGACCACGATGACCAGCCTCCGTCCACTGGGGATAATATAAACATAATAGAACAAAGGTAACATTTATATAATAATTAAATACAACGCGAAGTAAAATAAACGTGGTGGAGTTTTATGGTTGAAAATGTTTCTTGTTAATCAATTGATACATTATAAGAAACAAGTAAGATTAAGCACTTTTCACTCAATTAATTAGGCAATGACTGTAATAGACGAGATGGATGGATTCGATTACTTTCAAAATTACAGAATGTGGATATAATTTATCTTCCATGCTAGACTGCGAGAAAAAGAAAAACATAGAATGCTACTGCTACTCTCCTCCCGTCTGGAGGATTTTATTATTATTGTAAAAGTCAGTTAAGGTTCTTTAGGGAAATTGGCGTATAAGTAGACGATGAACTGACTACCTGTCACTACAAGCCAATAAATAAATAAATAAATAAATATTTGTGGACATTTCACACAACACCATCTAGCCCAAACTAAGCAAAGCTTGTACTATGAAACTAGATGGCTGATAGAATACATATATACTTTTTTTTTGTAAATATATACATATGATACATAGAAACACCCAGACACAGAACAAACATCCATGCTCATCACACAAATGTTTGCCCTGGGTGGGGATCGAACCCACGACCTTTTAGTTCAGCAGGTAGACGTAAACACACTACCAACTGAGCCACAAGGCCAGTCAATGTTACATTTAACCCTCTAATACCCTCTCCCTTCTATGTAACCCTCTCACAACGTTCAAATGTGGTGTCAAGCGACCTTATGGGCTTTGATGCTCTGCCTACCCTGTAAGGGAAAATAGGCTTGATTTTATTTGTATGTAACGATATAATTAATACGAAAACATTTACCTACACGTTAAAATATATCATAAATAATAGTCTATTTATAAATTGTTTATTTAACTAACCGGGAGTGTCTCGAGGCGGGCACACATGCGTGGCCTGCACAAAGCTCGGGTCCCGCACTCTGTGGCTGGCGCGGGAGCATATCTCTCTGGCGTCGTCCCACCCACAGTGCGGGTCGCCCGCAGCCACGCAGCCCGCGCGGGACTGGTAGCGGGAGCAACGTTCCGCGCCGATACGCAGCACGCCGTTTGTACTGCCGATGTATACTGACATCTACGGAGAATAATCGATCAATCTATAATTTTTTTCATAAATTCTACGCAATTCAAAAAAAAAATAGAAATAATCTGTTCCTAATAATATTATGATTATGTTCGTATTAAGTCCACTATCATCTCACTTTATTCCACGCCTCAACTATTTTTTTTTATTCGAAAATAGGCTTGCGCTTGACCGTCAACTCACCTGGTGACTTAATCTTTCGAATCCAACGACTGTCAAATGTACTATAACGAATGTGAATATATAGAAAGGAAAGTTTCAAAGTAACATTGGTAAATATCAAAATTTACTCACAGTTTCTTTTACAAATCTCATACTCAGCACATCATAGCCTCCTTTCTGATCCCACAACCTCCATTTCTCCACCAAACATGCTCCATCCAACTTCGGTAGCACAGATACTTTCAGCACATTCCCATCTGTCGTGGAGATGTAGAGGACATACTGCTTGTCTATGTTTTTGGCACTAGTGACGTCAACAGTGACATGGGTGAAACGCTCTGACGTTACGCGGTAGCTTGGCGCGCCTGGTATGGGCTTTATTGGCTCATTCATAAGATGGTAGCGATTGTATTCTATTGGTTCTGGTCTGGGAAGTTGAGAAAAAATGAAATATAACTAACCGAGGAAATATGCAACAACTACTCGGACCATAAATATTTCTAGATTCTTATGGCAATTTTTGAAGATATTAAGAGCTTTGAAAAATATAAAAAGAAACTTTCTATCTGTATTACATTTGATACAAACATTCAATATCGGTTAATATATCTAATCAATTTCATCAGTTGGTATGCATAGTGGGTTCAAAACACTGTAAGTATAATTCATATTTTTCATTCGGATTTGTGAAATATAACACCACCATATTCCCATGTTCCTGACGTTATGTATCTCTAAACAGATTCAATTAAAATATTATCACTCTCAAGTTTGGTAGATGGTATGATAAGAGAGAAGCATATATCCAGCAGTGGCATAGAAAAGGCTATGGATAATGAAAGTTTGAGTTTATATTATCATTCCTTAAAGGTCGACACAACTTAAAAGATAGCGGTCAATCGTAATTTCTCAATTGTGTGGTTATATATGTCGATGTAACTGGTGATCTTGTACTTTACCTGGATTCAGACGGGTCGCAACGGAACTTGTTCCTGGCTTGTCTACTCGGGTTCTTTGGTTCCCAAGTGGAGGTGGGAGAGTCCTGTACTTTGAATTGACCTTCGAATGAAGCGTGGATGTCGGACATGTTGTACATACAAACTGCACTGCCGGTTATGCTGTTTCTGTTGATAAAAACAAGATATAAGACAAAAATACCTTTGACCACCAATACGAATTATGGCAAGCGACAGTATGATCGGAAACAGAGCATATCAATTTAAAATAGCTTCTATTTTCATTCTAACCTTAAAAATTCCGAAATTGTAATTCTGGGAATAAAAATAAGTCGGTAGAGAGTTCCACTTGGCACTCCTGGCAAGAATGGTGATCGAAATCGTCGTGTACAATTTTTGTTGTAACGTAATGATTCTTTAGTAGGAGAACCGCGAGGGTGAAATAAGATCATGAAACTCTTGCGCACACTCGCCAAAATGGATCTGATAGAACATGGCTAGATACTAAACTTTACAACGAAGCTAAGAGGCTTAAGTATCTTTGTATGGAATGGAAGTGGAGATTTCTTATGTTTATCGAAAACAAAAATTATGTTTTTACTAAATCGATTTACGTTTGACCACCAACTTGCCCGACGGTACCTAAATGATGGTGTGGCCGAAGATGACGCATGTGGACCTGGAAAATATCTATTCATTCTAGCCTTCGAAAATTCAAGATCATAGTGTTCAGAAAACATAGAAGACAGCAAGGAATTTCACTCCTGTGCAGTACGCATAAAAAATGTGGACCTACATAAATCGTTGTGTACGAATTTTGGGTAATGTGTCTTCTGCTTGTCCTGTAGCGGAATGAGGAAGATCGATAAGGTCGTTCACAACCTTATTCCACCTTCCTTATTCCACCTTCCTCATTCCTCGCCGGTATGGATCCGACAGAATATTGCCAGACATGCTGCTTTACGGCGATTTGTACTTTACTTTGTGTTCAAATAATAGACTTACATAGGTGTAGTAAAAGTCGCGACAAGTATCTTCTCCTGAGGCAAGTACTCAACGCTTTGTACTTCATCATAGTAGAATGGCACAACCCCCGGTACTGAACACGTCAGTCGAGCCGTGAGGAAGGTACTCCAGTGGTCGTTCCTCATCGAAAGACGGCCGGAGTCATTCTTGCAGACCCGGGATATACGGGAATACACCATCTGAGGGTGTAAAGATTTTGCCTTAGTCGACGGGTTTGACTATAATAATAATTATAGTTTAAAAAACTGAAAAAATCTACTTCAAAATGCGCAATAATATAACGCCTGTAGAAAAGCGAATAGCAACTCGCGTCACGAAGAATATATACGTTTGTGTTGTTTGGATGATACTTTACCATTTATAATAACTAAAGTACTGCATCGATATTAATAAAATTTATATGGGACCACCTCTGAAGTATGGTCTACCAAATACAAAAAGAATCATCAAAATCAATGCACAATTGGCTGAGTAATTGGTGAATAAACATACAAAAAAACATACAGACCGAACTGATAACCTCCTTCTTTTTGGGAGTCAGTAAAAAAGTAAGCGTCGACGTGGTGTATATACTTATATGTAGTACCTAGTTTACTTTTACCTACAGAAAGTCGGTAATTCATTAGAATAACCAATAATTCAGTCATTACGTTGTCCTCCTTGATGTATCTGTCATTGGTGAACCTTACTAATTCCTGCTGTATGTACTTACACCAGGAATTAGTAAAGTTCACCAAGCTAGCGAATCCAAATTGAAACTAAAATAATATAACTTTATCACCACATTCAATCCAAGAAGCTCTTGGCATTATGCGGAAGGCATCAGACGACTCTTCTTTATGACTCTTCTCTTCTGTCTGCCCACGTTTCGGTCCTTATAACCGCAAGGTTGGCAGGACCATGGGAGGTGGTGGGACTCTTCTTTAAGGTGGTGATTAAAGCACGCAGCTACCTCTCTCGTGCATCACAACATTCATTTTATTAGGAAATTGAGGGACAAATTTGTTTATTTAGGTAGGAGAAACATTTTTGAAAGTTTTATTCAGATATCATTTCTACTTGCGACGGAGTACTTACTGAAAAAAATTGGTTGTCTGTAAAGTCGTTTTACGGACGATAGTTTAACGTGACAACGTCATAACAAAACATTGATGAAATGCAAACGTTACAATGAGCGTAACGGGACAATGAGTCATCCTTTTTCGTGCGTGCAGCCGGCGTTCATCGATTTATTAGACGTTGTCACGTCAAAAAGATATCGAAGAAAGAGTTTTTTTTTTAATATTTCTCATATCTAAATAAACAAATACATAGATAATCATTTTGTAATTTTTATCTGTGTTCACGTGTTTATTATTAAAAATTACTCACGTTGCCACAATTCATATGCTCCACAGCGAACTCTCTATACACAAAGTAGACAAAGCTGTCATCCTCAAAGCTTCCCACAAATTGTGGTTCGTTCAGTAGCTTCAGATCATATTGCGCAGTGCGGAGTGTGCCCATTTCCCTAATCGACGCACCGGGATTTCTAGAAAAGTGATAACAATTAATAGAAAAAGAAGCACTTCGGAATTTAAAAGCCGTAGCGATACTACTAGCTGATATTCATAGTTAACAGTTAAGTTTGACAGGATGTATTTTTTTTTAATGTTCCACCTCTTTTGTGCATAGTGGTAGGTTAAGGCCACGGGTATTTGCTCATTGACCTGGTGTCATCTCGTGGAGCACCTACCCACGGTCACGTTTGCCGCTGCCGGCTGCTCGAAATATCGAGTGCAGGTCGCTTGTTTATTTATTTAATCGTATTTTAATAAAATCTAAATTTCTAGTTCTTATTCATTACAGTGCCTGATAATGATTCTGTGGTTTTCAAATAAATACTAAACATTCCTTAACACAGCAATTTAGCTCCTTCTGAGGCATTTATTAAAATTCAATATTCAAATTCAATCAAAATTTTATTTTGGAAACTACTGACTACTTTCCGAATTTTGATGAATCTGATTGACTTTTCTGGAATCTTGATAAAGCCATCAGATACCAATGTAAAACTTTTTAGTTCTAGAAATTAGGATGCTTGGGAAGATAAACATCGTAAAGAATTTTAACAGCATTCCGACAGCCTTACTCATGCAAGTTTCTATTTGCCAAGTTCGCATCTTACCGCGCCGTTAATTTATCTAGATAGAATAATTTGAAGATTTATAGTAACTTATAAGGTGTTATCAACATGGCTATGAACAGGACTATACTTGGAATGTCTCTACGAAATCGTACCGGAAATTAGAACCGTATTAGACGTATGAAAGTTTCCGACAGGAGCAGCAAGTTAGCTCCAAGAGCAGGACATATAACACGCTGAACTGATGGACTAAAAGGTTCTCGAGTGATACTCTGGTAAGTTCAATGTACGATGGCTAGCCACGATGCGGACAGATGACCTCATACAAGAAGCAGAAAAGCGCTGGTTATAGGCCGTTCGTCAACCGGTCTTTTTGGAAATCCATTGGAGAATTTGGAGAGCCTAACCAGCTGTAGTTGAGATGATGATGACGAACATACCTGGCTATAGCAAAGTCTGAACTGCTGAAATCTGTAGGAGTACCGACGTAGTACTCCCCGCTGTCAGCGATCAAGGCAGTAACGTTGGAGTACGGGTTGTAAGGACAGTGAGCCACACCGCTCATGTACTCGGATACTGTGTTTAAAGACTCGATCTGGAATAGCATGATTTATGAAATTGATGAGAGAGAGAGAGAAAATAAGAGAAAGAGAGAGAGAGAAGTTGTACAATGGTTTTTCCCGAAGAATGATTCAAAACTTATTACTATAATGGCGTTTAGAAATTCTAAATCTCATTAAAACTCTCTTCCAAATGACCTAAACGACGTGAATAATACAATAATTATATGATATATTAGTATTAGAGAGCGTTGGTTTTATATCTGTGGAAGTAATTCTTGTGTGAAAAGTCCACAAATATTTATTTATTGTTTGTTTATCTTTTGCACAGTCGTTCACCTACTTGCATGCTATAAAATTTGCCTTCTCCTGTATTTGGTTTACAAACATTCTTCCAAGTCCTTTTCTTCGCTTAAACTTGTATTTTATGATAAAGGACAAGATTAAAATAATTGTTGTGTTTTTGTATAATCTTCACTAACAAAAAAAACCTTATGTATGCCAGCTTGAACATCATGGCCATGAATTCGCCCATTTATTATACAGAGGAGTGCCATAGTACTTTCTGTTGCATTAGTACTTTGAAATAAAATACTTTGCTTGATAACTCCCATGTACTCGTACCAGCTCTAGAAGCCAAGCAACGTACCTCTCTCCAACTGCAAGCGGGGCTGTACGCATGCGTCCCACATGCAAACAGCTTATGCCCATGAGACAGCAGGACCTTGATGTAGTTATGACAGTCATCTTCCGTCTGTCCCTTGTCCTGGCACAGCTTGGCCTTGTCAGGCGAGGCGGGCCAATCGGCGCGCTCCAGTCGATGCAAGTCTCGGAGCGATAGACGGTATAGTGCATCTCTGGAAAGGAGAAAATATGGAGGTCAAACAAGTATTATCAAAACATACTACTTAGTGCAAGATTCTAAGAGCTCCTCGCTCTGCGTAGTGCCTCGTACTTTGTCCTTTTAACAATATATCTTACCACACATTGAGTGCCTTAATGCAAGACGTTATCATGGAGAACCTAGAAAATGCTGGAGCAGACGATTTGAATATCCTAGACTAGAAGGACTAGCAAGAGGTAGTTCTGAACCGCGCTCTCATAAAAAATCTGCACTCAACAGCTTATCAAGCATAATGAAATCGTAAATTAGACTGCGAAAATCGCTTTTCTGCAGTCGGGTATTTTATTTTTGCTATAATATAGATACAGGTTACATTAGAGTTCACGTGCAACCTGCATTTGCTAACGCAGCTAGATAGGTATGCCACTATCTTAGTAAAACCTACACAAAGTACTAAAATAGTATTATTATTCAAACTATATCATTCCAAAACGGCGTGATTTGCAACACTTGTATCTCGAATAACTCCAACTCGACATTTAAGAATGAAATTCTACACTGGCAATCTGCAGTCGTGCATGCGTCCTGTATCTTATTACCATGCAATACTGGGCATTGATAAGCTTAAATGATATTAATTTTATTTCATCATCATCATCTAAATCACGAAGTTCACTAATGAACATACGTAGGCCTCGCCCATGGATTTCCAAAAACGCCGGTTGGAAGCTGGTTGCATTCAGTTCAGATTCTTCCGGCCACTTATATGAGATCGTCTGTCTATCTAATTTTATTTATTACAGTACATAATTACACTTACTGTGGTTATATATTTATTGAAGTAAAGTGACTACATAAGAAAGCTAAGAACCATTTGTGAGCGGCACAATAGAAGTAACTGCTTGGAAATTCGGGGTATTCCGATAAAACCCGTTGAGACGAAACAGGACTTGCTTGCGATTATGGAAACGCTCCAGACAAAAGTCAAAGGCCAAGTTAATTCTAATGCAATCAAAGACATATTTCGTACAAAACGGAAGCTAAGCGGCGAGCGTTCAATTGTCGTGGAGTTTTGTACAAACCTGCAAAAAAGTACAACTTTACAAGCCGTAAAAAAATACAATTCTTCAAACACTACTAACAGGCTTAACACCTCAGCCCTAGGTATGGAGGGCGGCGTGTCTCCAGTATTCGTTTCAGAATTTCTAACGCCCAAAGCGAAACGGCTGTTCTTTTTAGCCCGCGAAGCTTCAAAATTACTAAAATACGATTTCTGTTGGTCTGCAAATGGAAGAATTTTTATACGAAAAACTGAAGGCTCGCAAGCTGTTGTTGTCACTAGTGAGAAACAACTTGAAGATCTGAAACAAAAAAACTAAATTGTAAACATTGCGACAAAATTATTTTCTTTAAAAATCACAATATATTAACACTAATTAACTACATGACCTTAAACATCTTATATCCTACAATTGAACACACATTCACTCAGATACTAGTATCACACATACACATATATTATATCATATACATATATATTATTCATACATATATCACAAACATACACACTCTTATTCTACAAAAGATACGCATTATTAAAACTTACAGTATTTCTTTACATCATATTAATGTTCACACACAAATACACACACACTGTCAACGACGGCTGAAACACAAACTGACATTTATTGACCATGAAAGACATGCTCAATGGACCTACCTAATATTTTTCATATCAAGCTTCACACTCGTTAAATTGCTGGTACAAAAAAAAAACATAGAATTAGTAATATTTTTACTAGTGTCAATTATAATCGTCCCTAGATATAACTGTTACAGCTATGGATAAAGATCAACTAAACGAGTTGTGCAATCAAATAGATAAATTTTCCATTATTAAAGCTAAACTGTGCCTACCAGAGGCATGCCAAATGCATATCTCCACTAATAACTCTTTGAAAATTCTAACATTAAATATTAGAAGCGTAAATCAGAATTTTAATAAATTGGAGCTGTTATTACAGAGGATTGGTGTTGAATGTGACATAATCATTCTAACGGAATGCTGGATTCATAATGACAGACCGTATCCTTCTTTATGTAATTATAATGCAGCCCATACTATCAACTGTACTAATCAAAATGGGGGTATCATAGTATATTCAAAAACACAACTAGATCTGGAAGTTGAAGAACCAGATTTCCTAGAATCAAATTGTCTTCTAATTAAGTTAGGCAACCACACAGCCATAGTTGCTATATATAGGTCACCGTCCTTTAAAAATATAGATACATTTTTAAATTCGCTCAACCGACTTTTAATCAATATAAAAAAATACCAAAATATTATCTTAACAGGAGATTTAAATATCAATATTAGTGATAATGCGATTGTAAAAAGTAAGCAAACTGAGGAGTATTTAGATTTATTAGCTAGCCATGGTCTTTTGCCTAGTCACAATATACCAACATGTGGTAACAACTGTCTTGATCACTTAATGCTCAAAAGTAAAAACATTTGCAAAACAATTATTGTTAATTCATTTATTACAGATCATCGCCCCGTTCTTTTTAATATGGATACTAAAGTCATTTACAGACGTCCTGCTAAAGTAGTGACAAAAGTGGACTTCAATAAATGTAGTCAAGAAATTAATAAGGTAAATTGTAACGATATCCTCCAATCTAAAGATGTTGACATTGCAACGGAAATGTTAGTTAATAAACTGGCCAAAATTGTCAGTGATAATACCCGAGTAGTCAAAGTGTCTCATAAACAATGTATCATCAAACCATGGATATCACCAGGTATTTTACGTTGTATACGTAACCGTGACAAAATGCATCTACGTCTTAAACTTATGCCAGACAATCATATTTTAAAAGTTTCTTATTTAAGATACAGAAACTTCTGTACAAAGTTATTAAAAAAGTTAAAAAATGACTATTATAGGACTGAGATTGACAAAAATAAAAGTAATATCAGAAAGACTTGGGAAGTGGTAAAAGAAGTAACACATATAAATAAGCAAAAAGGTAGTAACGAAGCACTTTTGCATTCTAAGGAGACACCACAAGACTCAGTGCATCATATAAATGAATACTTCGCGAATGTGGGTAAAAAACTGGCCAACAAAATCACTGATAGTACAGTCGCCCCAAGGGCCCCCCATAATTTAAATATTTACATGCCAGCTCAGTCTAATTCACTATGTTTATTAGAAACCGACGAGCTGGAAGTATATAATTTGATTAAAGGACTCAAAAATAACTGTGCAGTCGGTGTAGATGGGATATCAACTAAGCTGATCAAACAATCTGCCCCATCACTAGTGCCCATTATTACTCATATCTGTAATTTAAGTCTAACTACAGGTGTATTCCCAAAAGTTTTCAAATCCTCAATTATCACCCCAGTTCACAAGGGTGGCAGCAAGGACCGTGTCGAAAATTATAGGCCTATTTCAATTCTACCCTCAATCTCAAAAATTTTAGAAAAAATTATGAATTTACGTCTCCAATCTTACCTTAATAAATACAATATTTTATCAGCACGCCAATTTGGTTTCAGAACAGGACGATCAACTGAAAATGCGGTATTAGAACTCACAGACTTTGTTGTAAACAGCCTAGATAAGAAAAAAAAAGTAATTGGAGTATTTTTGGATTTAGCTAAGGCCTTCGACACGGTCTCGGTTCCCATCCTGGTGAAAAAATTGGAGGCAATAGGAATACGTGACACAGCTTTAAAACTTTTTAAAAGTTATTTATCTGAACGGTTCCAAAGAACCAAAGTAGGAAACTTGGTGAGTGGAGAGGCAGCGATAAATTACGGAGTTCCTCAGGGAAGTATTCTGGGTCCGAGTCTCTTCCTAGTCTATATAAATGACCTATGTAATTTTGATCTAAAAAACGGAAAAATTTATGCTTATGCAGACGATACTGCTCTCATATTCACTGGAAACACTTGGGAAGAGGCTCGGGCACAGGCAGAAGTTGGTTTGCAAAAAGTGACGAAATGGCTAAGTGACAACTTACTTACCTTAAACATAGAAAAGACCAAATTTATCGCTTTCTCTAACTCACGAGGCCAAATGCCCCATGTTCAAGTGACCATGCATTCACAGTGCACTGAAAGAATCTGTGATTGTCCAAAACTGCAAGGGGTCACTAGTATAAAATACTTGGGTGTTATCATTGACAAACACATGTCATGGAAACCACATATTGAAGCTCTCAGTAAAAGAATCCGTAAAATGATTTACATTTTTAAATATTTACGAAATGTTGCTGACAGAAAGCTTCTGTTCGATGTATATAACTCACTCTGTAGATCTTTATTGACATACTGTAACGTTTCTTGGGGTGGTGCTTGCAAAACACATATTTTGGTTTTAGAAAGAGCTCAAAGAGCTGTGTTAAAAGTTGCAACATTTCAAAACTTCCGTTTCCCTACCATTAACCTGTACCAAAACTGTAAGGTTCTGACAGTACGTCAGCTTTATATGAAAAATATTGTTCTTGCTCAACATAGATTCTCAAATTTAGGTAACGAACGTGATAAAAGACGTAAAGACAAAGTATTTACTTTACCTATTTTGAAATCTGCTCTAGGTATGCGTCATCAATCTTTCCTTGGTCCATACTTATACAATAATGCATGTAGAAAAATAAATAATTTAAAAGAACTATCTATTAGAGACGCTAAATTAGAGCTAGACAAGTGGTTAAGCAATCTCAATTACAATGAGACAGAAAAACTTTTAGAAGTAATGAAATAACTCGCGTTTCACCACAAAAGCACGCGCAGACAGACATACATACACAACACACACACATACACACAACACACACACAACATACACATACACAACACACACATGTATTAAGAAAAAAACTTATTATAACTTTAGGCTTAAATTAACGTAAATATTAAATGCAATTTAAATGGTTAACATAAAAAAAACATGTACTTACCTGATTCAATGTAAAGACACCAAATTGTACTTCGGCTATGGATTATTAGAAGGCAAGTAGCAACTGCAGCACAAGTTTTATCTTAGAGCAGTTGCTACACGGCTTAATATTATGGTACACTTACAAGTTACGATTATGACTGTAATTAATTTATATTGACGATTGTATGTAGCTTGTATTAAGGAAATAAATGTTATTTGATTTGATTTGATTTGATTTGATTTCAAATTATAATTTGTTCACTATATTCACTATATTATATGAGAACTATGAGGCGCAGTATTCTAGGTGTGGAGTTACAAGATCGTATCAGAAACACACCACACTCCAAAACTCAGATCATCAACGTAACCCGAAAAGCTGCTTTGCTAAATTGAGATTTACAGACTAGTTACGTCCTAACATTTCTACGAACTAGGGCTTGACAGATAAACATTTTATCAGTCATGATGATGTCTAACAACGCGTAACAATATACAATACTAGATTCATGATACATGATTGGGATGAACACGTCTGCTGCATGCCAGAAGAGTTATGGGGAAATCCACCACAGGCTGGATCCCACACGTTAAGCTACCGTTATACAGGCGAGCCTATAAAGAGGTGGAGAAATGAGCTCGACACTTTCAATAAGGAATGGTCCACAATATATAGCTGCCAATAGACAAATATGGAAGGAGTGAAGACAGGCTTTTCTACTTGCTAACCTGCTGTACTAAGTCGGTGACTTTCATACGTTTCTTATACCCCAGTAGTGGAAAAATTAAACTATCAAGACCATCCACAAAACATTTATTATTATTCGCCTGCAAATACGGTACATGCAGTTTAATATACAGTTATTATTGATACGGTCCGGATATTATATACATATATCCAAATGATTTATGCTCCATTCGATACATAATGTATCACAATATCATTAATTCGCCCCGAGGTAAATGGAGTCTCAATAAGGGGCCAATGAAGGCCATATAAGGCGTGTGGGATATTACTTTACATAGTATTTTACTGAGGGTCTTCCAGAAATGGAATGATCGTCGGACCGTTTCGGAAAAATGTATTTAATAATTATGTAAGTCTTTGATTTCAACGGGGATTTTGATGTCCGCCTTTCGTTCGCAAAGATCTTACAAGGTCTTGAGTGTCATCGAGATTATTCAAAATATACTAGTGAGAATTAAATTAATAAATGCGATACAACTCGTAGTAGTTGCTATATTTAGTAATGATAAATAAAACACGCAATGGCTTTAGCAACTAACATAAGAAGTGGATTAAAGTGATTTATCTTCTTTCTAAGCTTGATCCTCTGAAGTTAGAACAGCAGGGTTAGCATAGAACATAGACAAATGGACTTTCCACTATTTTATCCACTTTTCAGAGGGAATAAAGTATGTACTGACATTGAAAACTCGCATAACACAACATATAATATAAAAACCGGCCAAGCGCGAGTCAGACATGCACACGAAGGGTTCCGTACCATTATCTATAAAAACGGCAAAAAAATCACGTTTGTTCAATATTTAATTTAATTTAATTATTATTTATTTAATTATTTATTTTTAAAGTGAATAATGTAACTCAATATTCATATTTCAAGCGTCTACCTGTTGCCGTTATCAATATCGAGCAAAACCGAGAAGAAAAAAATCACGTTTGTTGTATGGGAGCCCCATTAAATATTTATTTTATTCTGTTTTTTTAGTATTTGTTGTTATAACGGCAACAGAAATAAATCATCTGTGAAAATTTCAACAGTCTAACTATCACGGTTCATGAGATACAGCCTGGTGACAGACGAACAGACAGACAGACAGCGGAGTCTTAGTAATAGGGGCCCGTTTTATCCTTTGGGTACGTAACCCTAAAAACGGTTGATCTACTTCCAGGCCATCTGAAGTAACAAAAACTTAAGGCGACGATTTTCTAGGTCAAAATCGAAAAAAAAAACTTTAAACTAGACGCTACCGGAATATATGCACTTCTGATTAACATTGTGCTCCTTTTGGCCAGTCTTGTGATACTAATAGAAAATCAGTAGAAAAAAATTACCTTCACTATTATGTCCAACTATAAATGCTAGAAATGTCGCTACTTGTGTCGACCCGAGAAACACTTGTCCAAACAAAAAATAATATTGAAGCCAAATGTCCGTAGTAGTCCGTACATAGTCGTATTGTCATAATGTGGCAAACACCATGTTCTCTGCTTTTTGATCTACGCCGCTAGTTCACAATACCGATACAAATACATATGGAATAACTGTATATGAATGTGTGGATTTGTATTGTCGTTATAAACTAATAAATTCCAATAAGTAAAGGAAATAAATCTACCATAAAAAGCTCGTTGAGCTTGCATTGGTCGCTTTTATAAGGATTTTTGCAAATTTCGGTATGTTTATCAATGACATACAGAGACAGACTAGTTACGCCCTAATATTTCTAAGAACTAGGGCTTGACAGATGAACATTTTATCTGTCATGATGTCTAACAACGCGTAACAATATACAATACTAGATTCATGATACGATACGAATTAGGTTTTAACGTCAAATTGTTTTTTTTTATTGATTTAGTTATTAGCAATGTTATTAATTTATATTAATTCTATGTATGTTTTATTTCAATAAAATACCTACTTAATTGTAATTAATAATTCATATTTTTTTACGACAATGTACGACAATTCTCGGTAATATTTAAAATGCGACTAAGCAATAGTGTTGTCCTGCTGTGTCCAGCGGACTCAGTATGTTAAGTCCAAATATGAATCAGCGTCACTTATCTTCCTCCACTTGAAAGTTTTAAGTCCACATATTGTAATGTGAACTGATATGCAACTACGAAAGTGCGGAACTTTTACACTACGCGTGGCCCAACACGCACTTGACTGTTTTTATATCGTGTATTAGAACAAGAAATATTTGTTTTATACGTCGAAATATTGTGCGATTTCAACGTTTTTTTAATGGAAGTATTCAACGTTGCATTTTTACCATCATTTCATTCATTCATTCATCATCTCAGCCATAAGAAGTCCACTGCTGGACATAGGCCTCCTCCATGGATTTCCAAAAAGACCGATTGGAAGCTGCTTGCATCCAGCGTCTTCCCGCCACTTGTATGAGGTCATCTATCCATCTCGTGGCTGGTCTTCCTACGCTGCGCTACCACCACCACCATTTATATGATTGGAACTATGAATGGCAAAACTTCTATTTTTACCTCTCTATAAGTTTTTAAAATTTGAAGTTTCCGGCAGCTTAGTGGTGAGACCGTCTGACTTGCGATCCGCAGGTCCTGGGTTCGAATCCCACGGCACGCACCTCTGTCTTTTCGAAGTTATGTACGTATTGTTGATTGCCGCCAACTTCAAACGGTGAAGGAAAACATCGTGAGGAAACCTACATGTCTGAGAGTTCTCAATGATCTTGAAGATGTGTGATGTCTGCCAACCCGCACTTGGCCAGCGTGGCAGACTATGGCCTAACCATTCTCACAATGAGAAGATGGCCCGTTCCCAGCAGTGGGACAGTTTGTATAAACAGGGCTGATAAAAAAAAGTTTTTAATTTACCTTAGTAGTAACAAAAATTTTAAAAAGCAAAAAATGGTGATAGATAATGACAATATGAATATATATATAAAATACCTACACGTACTAAATATAATAAAATAAAACGAATAATCTAATTCCTAACCAATTGTTTAGGGTTAGAAACACCAAAAAACAATTTTTTTTTAATCTATGAGTTTCCCCTTTTCTACGAACGTTTTATTTCGGACCGATTCGCACACACACACACACACATTCACATTTGCGCCTCAAATATTAAACTATATATCACAATCGAGTGTTTTACTTTTCTTTCAACAACATGACATGCTTACACTCCCTGTTCCCGTGGTTCGACAATGAGACAAAACGTACACATTCTCATACATTATGGAGATGGAACAAAGTCCAATTGTGACTGCAGGGAAACAACATACCGACGTACCTAGTTCACATCCGGCAGCGACCTGAACTTTGAGGTCAGCAGGTTTCCGCAGGGAACTAGTTGAATCAGTCAGATGCTGCGCTCGTTAGCAATTACCAATTAGCTACAGATATTGCCGAGATATGCGTTTCTAGGCTCAAACATAATGAAGTGTATGATAGATGGTGTTGTGAAATGTCCCCAAATATTTATTTATTTATTTATTAACTTAGTACTAGTACTACACTGTTCTGGCTGAGTGGTTATTATATCAACTGCTTTTTTAATTTTCCTAAGCAGTCATTCTGATTCATTGACCATGAAAATGATACCAAATACCTACTCCAAGAGAGACAACTGATATTATGACAATTACTCCCGATGTAGGTATACCTACTCTCCATATCAGTGAGCAAAGTCATGCCATTGGAATCCATAATATATATGTATTTAACCATTAATTACTTAGGTCAATGTATAACTGAGAACCAATGGGATATGAAAAGTGTTTTTTCATCCCATCTATTCGAAAAGGACGACTTAGTTCATCTTTAAGTGCACCTAAAGGTGGTGTTTTCTATAAGAAACTTTTAGCGGGTAGTAATTAGTTTTTGATCCTCTTTATAAGTGCGCCGCAATTATCTTTGCCGCGCATTTTTTGATTTTGGAACATCTTAGTGTTCAGCGCCAAAGAAATCGAACGCAAATAAGTTTTTATTAGTTGTTTTATTATTAGATACTATTTAATTTCCATTTAGTTGTTTCTCTATGTTTTATTAAATAATAATATGACAATAAATATGAGGCGCCTTTTATTTTCTCATAGAGGGTGATGAAAAGTAGAATGTATCACTCGGGCGCAATATATATTTTTGGCTCGGGCGACGTACTTTTAATCCCTCGCTACGTTCAGGATTCTACTAAAGAATAATTATAATTCTACTATAGAATCCCTCACTTAGCTCTGGATTCAAAAAAGCGTCCTCCCTCGCCGTAAAAATATTATTTTGCTCCCTTATGATCCAATCTACTATTTTAGGAATGGATGATATTCCTACTCACATATAATGTCAAACAACGATGTGATCCACGTTGGAACGCGCTTACCTAGAAGTAATCAATCCCTTCACAATTTAAGATCTGTTTATTTCTACCAGCTGAGACCCGGTTGCAAATAAAATTATAAAATAAATACCCACAATTTACGTACCTACTCTAATCTCAGACTAGGTATAATAGGCGTTCAGGAACTAAGATATATATAAACGTCTAAACATCCAAAGGATTTGAATTCCAAAACATACAACTTTTAGTGGACAAAACGTTTCTGTAATAGGCAGACGCCCAAATAACATTAACAAAAAAAAGTGCTAATAAGAGAAGTCCGCTTAGCAAATCATAATTTCATGCATTCCGAACACTATGCACGGCAACTGCCAATTCACAAAATATCTTTAAGCGGGTGGTCAGTAACTCGAGTGTCTTATCTGTGTGACTGCATTCCTGTGGATCCTTTTTATCAGTGTTTCGCTCAATTTAATAAATGTCTTGTTCATTAAAACCACTGCATTACCGCACATTCCGTTATAAACATTGACATATTAATATAGATGTGTGACATCACCAATGAACGTTTGACATGCTAACTCAAAGTGGTTCGAATTACCTCGTCTTATTAAACACTAGCTGCGCCCCGCGGTGTTACCCGACTAATAATAAAAAAACTGTAATGATGATGATAAAATATAGCCTATGTCCTTCTCCAAATCCTAAATACTCTCTGTGCCCAATTTCATAATTATTGATTCAGCTGTTTAGCGTAAAGAAGTGACAAACAGACAGATAAACAAACGACAGACAGAGCTACTTTCCCTTTTATAATATTAGTTTATACCATTATTCAGCGAGCTCTCTTGTTGAATAGCAGGATGTTATACAAAACACTTTTATGAAGTTTAGCTCCGGTTATATTACTCGACTAAGGTATTGAAGAGTTTTCTGAGCGCTTCCTATTTAAAGAGCCTTCTATAAACAATTTAAAGACCAATACGATTACGTAGGTATAAGCGTAATGTAAAAGAAACTTATACACCATAGTTTCTCATCAGTACGCTAGTTTCAATATTAATAAATATAGAACGTATTCTTCGAGTTCATTTATTTATTTAGATTATTAGTACACAAAACAGAATAGACTTTACAATTATTTTACAATTAATAACTCATAATTTAGATCTAAACTATATTCCTTAAATGTATACAGAACATGTTATAATTACAATAATTAGATTTTCAGTTGCAAAAGTTAAGGCCCGGCTTGTCCGCAAAAGCAGTAAAACAAAGCTTTTTGAAAATTTACAAAAAATACTTGTATTATTAGTTCAAGCTCAAAGTTTTTGTATGTAAAATTTTGATCTGTTGGCTAGGTTTCGCTAGAAACAAAAACACGATTGCTGAAAAAAAACTCGATAGCTTTATTTTTTGAAAAATATGCCATTTTATTTATTTTTCCCAGAAGTAAAAAGAAAATTGGTACCTATCTTATCTTAAAAGGGATCCGATCTTCGGAAGCACTTGGAGCCATTGGGCCCTTATGGACTTTATAAGAAAATTGGTAACATTAATTAATAATAATTTTATAAACTTAGTTAAATTAAGTACAATGCTCATCACAATATTTCGAGTGACCAGATCCTTACATATGCATCAATGTTTAAGAACCTGCCTTGCAGTGATAACCGCTATCTTATATCATACGGTGACAGCAGGTGAATGACTCAAGTTGTTTGTACAAGTTATTAGGCCGGTTGTACACAACGCTTATCAATATTAACGTCTTTATGATAACACTCATTTACTTCTTACGGGTAATGATTTACGCTGCCCTAAATATGTCCGTTGCGAGTGATCGCGTCATCCTTCTTAGAAATATATGATACGTTTTTATTTTAGTTGAACAGTAACATGTGTGTTATTATATAAAAGTATAGATATAATTTCTTTCGTGGATGTTAGATACCTATACGTTGAGTAACCGTTTGTCATATGGTCTTTGGTTGCTTTGGTATTAAAAAAATTATAGAAAAGATTGAATTTAACCAATTTAACATTATTATTTAGATTTATTTTTAGCCTCGTCTTTAAAGCGATCGTTTATTTTTAATATTTTATTTCTTATTAGTTTATATTTAATCTTTAAATATAAACATACACATTTAACATTTTCACTTTAGTTACATTCTGAAATTAACTCTAAATCAATATTTTAAAATATGACTTCGCTGAATCTATGTTTTGATATATTATTTATCTCTATGTAGGTAAATAAACATATACCTACCAACTAACATGATATTAAGAGAATATATTTCAAAGATATTTCATTACGTACACAGGCAGTGCATAGCGCAGCATTTACGAGTAGAAATACTTACTTAGTCGACATTTATTCAGATATCATGAACCTAATACCAAAGCTACATTCACTTGGTATCAAGCAAAAATAGTCTCTATCTACCTCAAGATAAATTTCATTCATATAGATTATAGACCGATTCATATAGATTAATCTATATGAATCGGTCAAGGTTTATTGGGAAGTAAATTATTGCAATAATTATATATTAAGTAGGTACCTTGTTTGATGACACAGAATAACTGTGACAAAGCAATTTATGTATATATTGCAAAAAAAATACAATGTTACTAGATACCTCACTTACTATGTTATAAGTACACAAAGAAAACGTACAACGAACTATAAAATTAAATTTCTTTAAGAGTGCGCTCGCGCATACCCTCATGTTTGAATATAAAAAATGACAGAATGAACTAATAAGAAACTCGTCATTTGTAAAACTAGAAAACAACATTACAAATATTCGACAAAAATTTCAATTTGATCCAAGTTAATTTTCATACATAAAAAAATGATTTCATTTTTAGAAATTATTAACGCAAAAATGATTTTAATCTAAAAAAACTAAGCTCTGAGCGTTTCACAAAGTGCTAGTGGCATAATTCAATAATAAATCTACAGAAATACTTTAAATATGCAGAAACCTCTTAATCAAACCAGAATTTCTATCAGGTAAATAGAGTTACCAATACGCAACCCGCCCGAAAGTAACAGCAAATCACCGATTAAAATTGCAAAGCGAATTCGTCGTCAATGCAAACTCAAGCTTAGTTTGCATTATGCAAGTAATTTAGTAACTCCTTATTCGAGTGGGCGCTTTTCCAATGCACACTCACTATAAAATATGCTGTGGTTGTTTTTAATGTCAACAATGTTAATGTTGGATGGATGTAAATGTGATTGCCGGCAACTTCAAACGGTGAAGGAAAACTTCGTAAGGAAACCTGAGAGTTCTCAATGATCTTGAAGATGTGTGAAGTCTGCCAGTCTGTCGTGCCAGCGTGGCAGATTAACCCTAACCCTTCTTAAAATGAGAAGATGGCCGGCCCGTGCCCAGCAGTGGGACAGTTTGTATAAACAGGGCTGACAAAAATAAAATATGTTAATGTTACTATGAAAACAGACCCCAATAACAAAGAAATGACCCGCAATATTATACTCTATCATGGAATTATTAAACACGTGGAATATGTATTTACCCGGCACCATACTAACAAGGAGTTACCCACTAATTTAGTACTTAGTATTCTGTGGCTCAACTAAATTACTAATTACTAGCATAATGCAAACTAGATTTAATGCTATCTACACATTAGAGTCCGGATTTACGTACCTAACGGGGAAATAATTGGTCTATACGTATGAACCTGCGCACACGTGCGTCCGGGCGTCGCTGTTTCTGACAGCGCACGAATAGTCACTTAGGCCATCAGGAATCCCGGACGTTCCGGACCCTGACATGTGTGCATAGCGCCTTAAAGTAAAATTATATAAATAGTTAACTCACCTCGCGCCCACGATCACCTGGTCCCTTGCCACATCGAACAGCAGTTGCGAAAATGATTTAGCATCGTTATCTCGGAATATATCAGTGCTAGACGCCAGCAGATCTGCAAATTTGAATATTCGATTAGGTTGAACCTGTCGAACGGTGCAGGTCGTTGGTGGACACTGGCGCCTTTCAAGGATTTCAAATCTGGGCAAATTATGCCGCTGCATTCCAGTTTAACAGCGGTATGAAAGCATAGTCTACAAAGTTTTTTTTTTATTATTTAAATTAAAGCTACGATTTACGTCACTATGCTATCCACCATAGATCACTAGATATTTAATTTAAAATTATGAATACGACTTCGATTTCATTTTTTTTTAAATATTTGGCTAATTAAGGCGAGATGACTAAACTTAATTATGTCTAATATCTTTTAAACGAGTACATTCATTTTATTGCTTGTTATACAAGATTTTGAACTGTTGAAGGTCCAAATAAAACTAAGCATGTCCGTCTCCCTCGCGCATACCAACATTTTTGAAGAAATTGCTGATTGGACTACCTAATGAAAAATTATTTAGCTAACAATACTCTCACATATTTTATTTGACCTAAAAAGCAATAGCGCAAATGTTCAACAAAAAATAATTTTTCGTAAGTGCATTCAGTCATTTTATATCTTCATAAATATTGGCGCGAGCGAGATGGACAATTTACGAGTTCAGAATATATTGGAAATTTCTCATGAATTTAAACTATGCTCATCATCATCTCAGCCACAGGAAATCCACTGCCAGAAATAGGATTTCCCGTGGATTTCCAAAAAGAGCTGTTGGAAGTGGCTTGCATGGCGTCTGTCCATTTCGTGGCTGGTCTTCCTGCGCTTGTCCACTCAAGAACTTTTCAACCCTCTCAGATCCTATGGGTTAACAGTCTATGTATTATGAACCTTGCCACTCCAACTTTTTTATTTATGTTTTTATTTAAAAATTTGAGCTCCACAGACTCCAGGGTCCGTGCCTTTCATAAGCTAATACATTTTATTTTTTAACTAAGCTTACATATTTTTTTAACTAGTATAGAAGAGGCCACTTCAACTTACTAACCCACTGTGCTATGTCGGTGAGTTTCGTACGTCTACAGATCTCACATAACTATAAACTATGTTCCCACAGTGTAAAGACCTCACTATGCAGTTAATTTTACTGTGTGTTGTTAGTTGTTACTATTAAGGTGGAGCTCAACGCACGCAGCTATCTCTTACGCGCATCACAACATTAAAACATCAAATCATTGATTAGGTATATCATTGATTAGGGATATCAGAAAAGTGAACAATGAATTTGTTTCTATAGGAGAAATACTTAAAACAAAAGTTTTATTCAGATATCACTTATACTAGGGACGAAGTAGTGAAAAAACTTATTTTTCTACTTCTGATTTAAGCCATTTTAAAAGATATCAAAGAATAGCTTTAGCTTTTTTATAATATTCTCCTATCAATATAAACAAAATCATTTCTCACTTTTCTAATATCCCTACTGAACGATTTTATGTATAAAAGTGTTCTGATGCGCGAGAGAGATAGCTGCGCGCGTTGAGTTCCACCTTAAGATCTGTGTTAGTTTTGGTTAAGTAAACCGAAAGGAAAATACGAGCAAAATAGCGCAAGATATTCGTTTCTAATGTCTCATAATCATAGCCAATTAACAGCCAAGAAATCGTCAAGTGGAAATCCCTACCAGTTAAAACAAACGGCAGTGGATTAGTGAGTCATCTGGCTACTCATATTATATAAGTAAAAGTTTTGGAATTCAAATGTTTCGACAAATGTTACTCAATCAGACTACAGAATGATTTTATGAAACTGTGCAACAGTGTAAGCAGCCTTTCATGCGAGAATTTTGCATAATATTTTTTTTTTACTTTTTAGTTCACTTTGATATTAAAAGCTAATTTAAAAATATTTATTAAATTTTAAGTATATTGTTAGTATGTAGATTTTTTGTAAATTTTTACGTGTAAAAGGTGCAAGCTGCTTAATAAATCTACACCCCAATCCGCCGAAATATTTTTGTCCAAAATTAGTTAAGCTTTACTATCACACTTACATATTTTCGCAATAAAAGTGCGATATTGGGCAAGACTATGTAGACGAAATCGGAAAAAATCCCAAATACAAGTTCGACACTCCTATATCTAACCACTCCATTAATACCTCATGAAGCCTGCGAGGAAGTTATAAATCAAATAAAAATAGAAAACGTAAAAAAGTAAACGCACATTGCATATAAAGCGTTTTAAATTGACAGGCAAACAGTGTCGTACTCAAAACTTAACGCAAAAAACATCAATGCTAAAGAGTCTCATTAAAAATTCAGTACATGTCACTTGGTTTTAGCTCTTATTTAAATACGCACTACTATAAAAAATGTATTGCAAGCACTTATGTCCAATTAAGCCGTTGAAGCATCTACTTTTACTTAAGGTAGCGTTTCCTGGCTAAGACCGGTACGACAGACGTAAGTTTTAGCCTCGTCTACTGTGTTTCTCTCATATTTGGTAAATTGAAACACTAAAGTATGTGTTTCTCTACATTTCTATGTGGCAGATTGGCAACCACTGAAAGCTTGTTATTCCGGAAATAAGATCGCTAATTGTTTACGTCCTGCCGCTTTCTTTGTTTTCTGTAAATAGAGTGAATAGATATCTTCTAGCGCGGTTGTCATTGTATCATATGGTGATCAATAAAGTAAGTAAGTTCGTATAGACAACAAGTTCGTAGTGGCCAACCCTAGTGTCAGAGTTATGTGATGAATAAAAAAATAGGTTTAATCTGGGTTTGGCAGAATATTGATAACTGCCATAGATCGACGTGCTCTATCCTCAGCCACACTGTCACGTTAGAAGTCAAACGTAGAACTATTTAGTTTAAAAAAATAATGTAAGAAAACAGACTATAGATTATACGTAATTATATTTATACACTTTCCTAACGTTTGTACTAAATGGTTTAATTAAACTAATAAGTATACAACATATTACATCCATATGAACGGAAGCTAACCTAAGAAATGTAACAAATTGCCGACTTCCTTGTTCCTTGAGAGATACAACGTAAGTCTTTTAAAGTGAATAAGTATATTTTATGTCTGCTTCATATTTAACCATATCATCGCTTTTCAGCATACGAGGTTGTGGTCAAACGCAGACTTATTCGCGTTTAAGGCCAACGGCAGACAAACGGCGGGAAATTCAAATTGCAAACAGTTTTTTTTTTCTTGCTGGCTCTGATAACTACTGCATATAATCACAATGTTTGCGTTTATCTAAGATAAGTCTTTATACGTTCAATAAACATATTATCACGTCAATTTAACTATCGATATTGCACCTCGTTTCTTGCGTAACTCAGGTAGTAGGCGCAGAATAAATGGATTTCTAGACTTATATGTATATGTAACACGATGTATTATTGATAAATACTTAGTCTGGCCATAAATACTGTTACAGTTAAAAATAAGAAAGATATTACATTTGAATTTGGAATCTGTCATTTTTATACGATTGTTCATTGAGTTTTCTAATAAAATATTTTTTTTCTTCGTGACAATATTTATGGCAAGACTAGGTATATTAACATGATAATATAAAAATATAAAAAATAATTAAGAAAGAAATAAAGTGTCGCAAATACAGATCAAGTACAATAGTTACCTGACCTGGCTACTAAGAAAAGAAAAAAATCGGTTTGAATTTTTAATATCCCGCCGCACGCATGACGCATCACCTTAAAATTTACACATAAACAATACCTATTGACTATAAACGTGAGCTTGTACACATGTTATCGTAGCGGGTGAATCCACAGCACGCAATTAGTATCATTACATTTGTAGAATCTAAGTTTAAATCTACTAATTAAGTAAAACTCATAAAGATTTATTTATCACACATAAATACACAAATTAAAATTCGAGATGGACATCGCTTTGGTAAAGCAAACACAAATACTGGTATAAGTGCAGGTTTCGCGGCAAATGTTTATTCCTTTTACGACTGTTAATTAAACTTTTGAAGCTGTTCTGACCTTCTAGTGGAGGAAGTCGTTCATTGTATTTGATGGATCACCCATTAGGCGCCCGAGGAGGAAAACTAAGAGGTAACTAGAAGTTAAATGTAAGAAAAGATAGTCCCGGCCGTACCCGGGCTCACATGGCGGGTGCACGGCCGTGCCCCAGTTTTTTTTTTAGCTTACAAATAACGTTGATTTCGCTATTTTTTATGTGGCAATATGAAATTCTTGATCCCTATTCTAATAATTAATAATTTTTGCATTTTTTTAGACGGAATGGCGACAAGTGGACTAATAATACTTTAAAGAACACCCAAACAGCACAGAAACACAGAACAAACATCCATTCTATTTGTCCTGGATGGAGAATTAAGAATTGCCCCCGCTAGTTAAAAATCACAATCAGTACAACACAAAACTAACTGAAAGCTTCTATTAAGTAATTAACCTCCATACATACAAAGCGCTCGCTAATTGCTGGCACGTGTCTACCATACAATTACACTCCAACTAAAACAAGAATACCTCTCACAGCTGCAACAACGATTTAAAAAAGATGAAAGGAAGTGAAACATTCTGAGTATGCTGGCTGACTGGCCTTGTGGCTCAGTTGGTAGTATGTCTACCTGCTAAGCTGTAGGTCATGGGTTCGATCCCCACCCAGGACAAACATTTGTGTGATGCGCATGGGTGTTTGTTCTGTGTCTGTGTGTTTTTATGTATCATATGTATATATTTACAACAAAAAAGTATAGCACGTCTCCTGGCTAGTAAAACATGTCACTGATGTTGCAGTTGTACATAGGTGAGGTTATAGCTTACAATTAGGCGTGTAGTACGGCTTTTTGCTACTCTTTTTATTTTAAAAAATCCAAACAAGTGCGAGTCAGAATCGCTCACCGACGGTTCCGTATCAGCCATCTAGTTCCATAGTACAAGCATTGCTTAGTTTGGGCTAGATGGTGGTGTGTGAAATGTCGCCAAATATTTAAAAAAAAAAAAAATTATACATATTCTACCGTACAAACTGACTTAAGAATCTAAGCTTTGGGTAACGCAGTTTATTCTTGAAAGTGACCGCGCAAGTGAAATGAGGCCTTAAGTCAACTTACATTTTTCTTGTTTAATGCTACGAATAATATCAAAATATATAATTTATTAGTATAAGAAACTACAGTAACATGTGGTCACTGTATGGAAAATGTAAAAACATCGTTACATTTTTAGCAGTTTTCAGCAAGAAAAAATGCAAGTTCAATTAGGGCCTCATTTTACTTTCGCGGTCACTTAGTATAATAATAGGTACGTAACAACCTATCTACTACCTATCACATAAATATTAAAAAAAAACTGATATCAAAAACGCGAAAGTCTCTCTAGACATCTGTCTGTTACCGTTCCACAATCAAACGGCTGAACTGATCGCTATGAAATTTGATACATACATAGCTGAATACCTGGAAACGGGTGCAGGCTACATCTAATCATCATTATCATCACCGTTTTCATCACTACGCGATTGAAACCACAGAGCACTACTAAAAATTTAATAAAACAATTTTTATTTTTCATTGATCCGACATTGCTGCAGTTGCCAGATATAATTCTCATAGCAAAAACACATTGTACTTCACATCTTCCGAGAATCGTATGCGGACTAGGAACAACATTTGTTGACCTTGTGTAGCTTTTGTGTTACATTTGATTCACTACATTACTAGGAAATAAGCTAAATTTTATCGTTGAAAAAAAAACGTAATGAAATACGTGATATTTTTACCTCTAGTATTTATGTTAAGCCTGTAAAGGTCGGTATAGACTGCATGAGTTGCCTTACCAAACCTCAGGAGCTCGTTTTTTTTTATAGCTCGAAAGCTATCGAGGACGAACGATATTCAAGAATTCGTTCATTCACATCACGCTACGAGAGCACTTAATCATTTCAATTTTAAATCTATCAACAAAAAAAAATGTTGGATCGTTTTGAAGTCACACAAATTCACATGTGAATTCTTTGCGAGTGATTGAAAACTCGCACTCCTCCTACAAAGTTAATTTAAAACTTAAAGTACCACAACCACTAGCCACACAACCGACATCGACAAGGCAATTTAGGTGAAATCGTAGCATTACGGTAAAGTTGGCAACATTGTAGTGTTGCAATTTATGAACGCGCGCCGGCCTTTACATGTGTTTCATTCGCATACGTGATAATTGTGTTAGTATGTGTGCCCAATGAAGTGAGCGGCTAAAGATTATTAGACAAATTACTTATGTAATTAATTAGCAATCATTAGCGCTATTAATCTTTTGAGGAAAAATCAAGAACCTTCAAAAAGGACTGTGTACAATATTTAATACGGTATCAAAGTTAGAGTCACGTTGACTGTAACAGTTTCATATATTTTGCAAGATTTCAAAGTATTAATATTAGGTACTAATATTAGGGCAGTGGCGCCAAACTGCGAGCTGAGAGCGGCGAGCGACCCTACTTAAACATATGTAAAACTTACCTACACAAACACAACAACCAAACAACCAAATTCCACGCGCAATCGTGTTTTGCAATACAACAATAAAATTGACTGGACAGTGTTATGGGGCTTACCTTGTCTATTTATTATCCTAAAGTCATCTTCCGGTAGTTCACCTTTGCTGAGAGCGCTGATGAATATGATCGCGGCCACTTTGTGTATCGTAGACCACATATTTACAAGCGTCGATTGTGTATCTGAAAAAGAGAAAAAAATACTTATAGAAGAGCAAACAAAAAAATTGGGGTCTAAAAACTCTTTTTGCACGTAAAGGGAAAATAAATTATTTTTTTCTCAGTTACTATCGTGTGGGGTCACGTTGAATAGGTAATAAAAAAATATTGATATTGTGCGATCACCATTTTTCAATTTAGGGTTTCGAAATGATTCGAGGTTTCGAGACTTTGTAATGAAAGTGAAATGCGACAACCGCGCAAGTCTATTCCCAAAAGAAAAAAATAAAAACTACATTTACTAAACTGTCGAATAGAGTGTAAGATCTGCTGACATTTCAAGACCGCAGCCCAGCCGGTAAGTCAATTCAGTCATTGAAATCACTAAATCCCCTGACTACCGAGAGAATTATCAAGCCAGCCGTCAATCCGCGTCCATTTGTCTATCACTCTGTCAAATCCCTATCTAATTCTGTTCATGGCGCTTAAGAGGTTTCTGATAAATGAAATACTCTTGCATTAAAACGCTTGATTTAAGTAGTTTACTAAGCGGTTCCACAGAATTAAAAAAAAATCAAAATAAAATCAACAGATAAAAAAATATTAAAAGAAACTTAGACATTTGACGTCGTTTCATAATTTCTTCTTTCATAAAAATTTAAGTTTTCTTGTTATTTACTGGTACCCTGAGAATTATTAGTAATTCAAATATTAATAAATTATTATCATATTTAATATATTTTCATATTTTTTGCTATTGGTACGCATATTTTTTCAATTGGTATAAAATTGATATATACCCCAAATTTCCTTTCATTTCCGATTTGATGAATTATGTGAATAAAAAGCCTATTTATTATACAAAGTATCCGATTTCTCGGGTCCTGTCTATCGGGTCTATCGGGCCTGTCTAGGAAGAGAGATCTGGACCCTGTCTTTTATTACACTACGCTGACCCTGGCGACAGGGAACGATAAATCTGGTGGTATTATACCACCTTTAGGCCTTTAGGCGTTTTAGGCTTCGACATGTAGGTTTTTTTTATTACCCAAGCTTACCCAAGGCTATATTAATAAAAAAATAGTGTTTACCTTCGAATAATATCAATGATATTAAAAAAGAGCAAAAGCAAAAAATGTTCTAGATATTTTACAATGGAAAGTGACGTAGATGTTAAACATTTTAAAATAAACAAACAGAATCTCCGCTGTTCCTTTGAAAAAGACCACGAAATGCGGTTGAAACTATATAGGTAATCCATAGTTCTTACTTACAATCAGATAAAATCAGCGAAATCTGAATTGGGTAGAAATCAATCTTCCCGTGTAGTACAGACAAATGCGCACTCCACAGCCCTCTTATCACGTTACTTAACAGTTGTCTACAACCCGTTGACAACACAATCACCGTTTTATTCTTTACATTAGTGGTTATTAACTTGTTAATGCTTATTCATTAATAATGATGTTTCGGGGTAGAAATCAATCTTCCCGTGTAGTACAGACAAATGCGCACTCCACAGCCCTCTTATCACGTTACATAGCAGTTGTCTACAACCCGTTGACAACACAATCACCGTTTTATTCTTTACATTAGTGGTTATTAACTTGTTAATGCTTATTCATTAATAATGATGTTTCATTAATGGTAATGCTTTTATAAGCAACTGAATTGACAGCTTGAATGCGCGGCTTGCGATCGATGGGATTTATGGATTAAGAGCTTAACATGAATGCATGGTCTGTTCATTTAACCGACTTCAAAAAAGGAGGAGGTTATCGATTCGACTGTTTTTTCTTCAACTTGAAAGGATCACCAATCATTCATTAAAACACTATTATTATTAACGGGATATTTACCGTGCTTCGCGTTAATTTTGAGCTCCCAATATTTCGGCACAGTTACATGCACCATGTTCACGACCGACTGAAACATGTTCAGTCGCTCGTGAACATGGTGCATGTAACTGTGCCGAAATATCGGGAGCTCAAAATTAACGCGAACCACGGTAAATAGCCCGTTAATAATAATAGTGTTTTAGGATCACCAATGTTAAGCTTTCAGATTAATCCATGGAACTTTTATCAAAACCGGTTCAGCAGTTTGATTTTCAAAACAGTGGGACCAATCTGAAAGTATATCCTTTCAAAGAAACATTTTTTTAGGTCGATTTATAAATGACGATGTTATGCGACAACAAACATGATAACAACCTTTTTTGAATTTGGATAAAAAATACAGCCAAATTTGAATTCGGTAAAAAGAGTAGTTTAACAGCACTCTCACGTCAATAAAATCCCAAATGCAAATTAATTTATTCGAAATTCGAAAAATTGTTACGACATAAAATAAATAACTACCTATTTAATGTGCATCGGAAACATAATTCACCTCTATTACTTGAAAATTATATCAATTTTATAAATCATATCATTCCTACCATGGGATAAGGGTAGGGATGATATGATTTATAAATCAGGTGGGTTCGGTGCAGATAATTGATTTCTCTATTTGTGCCTATCATTCGTTATATCTGAATTCACTCCTTGCATTCACGCAATTCATCCACATTTTTAACCCCCGACCCAAAAAGAGGGGTGTTTTAAGTTTGATACGTTTATATGTGTGTGGGGGTTTTGTCTGTGGCATCGTAACTCTCAAACGATTCAGAACCGATTTTGATCAATTTTTTTTTTGTTTAAAAGAAGATTTTATCGAGAGTGTTTTAGGCTACTTATCTATGTTTAATCTAAATCGGATCAGCCGTTTTTTTTGCTTAGAAAATTCAAAACCCCCGTTTTGAATTTTCTAAACGTATGCGAGCTTATACTTATATTTCGAGCGTCTTCTATTGCTGTGTCCTTTCAAATTTAAATATATACATTATTTTATTTGTGAAATGGTCCTCAATCTTTAATTACAATAAAAAATAACTCATCTAGACAATTGAACAAAACAATTCAATAAATCGAAAAGCTTTATAACCCAACTCCAGTTAGAAACCCATTAAATTAAAAACTGGTACAGTTATTCATCACAGACACCTGTAGTTTAAACTATAAAGTATGACCAATCAATATATCATACAGATATCCGTGGCAGCAGCCCAGTGCTGCCGGTGTGGGGAATTTTACCCGATTTCGGGTAATTTTGACTTTGAATGGGTAAATGGACTAGCAAGATAATTTCTGGTAATTTTGCGTTAGTTGCTTCTAACTCAAATGGTTATAAAAAACTTTTAGCTACTTATAGATAATATCAAATTACAGCACAAAATACACCTAAATTAATCGTATTATCACAGGCACTATCGAGTAAGCAAATATTTAAAAAGACTATTGACAAGTTTTTTTTAAACATTACGCTTGACCGCTTACTTGCAGTCTATGGTAGAATGTGCGTTTACCTAGAATAAAGCGATTAGGTACTCAAGTTATAAAATTAATGATAATGTACAAATTTGTGGAAAAAATTGCCGGTTATGCGTGGCTGAAATGTGAGAATGAAGACTACATATTCACTCCTTTCGACATTCATTTCTTCGTATTCTCAATGGTTTTTTATGGTTAGGTATATATGCGATGAATCCTTTAAAATATGTTAAATTTCTTTTTTTGAAAATAAAAAGACTGTAAATATGTATGCAAATACATGCACTCGCGTTGGAGACATTAAAAAAGTTGAAACGCATATTCCTTGTAAGGGTGTGCGTGCATTCTGATGTCATCGTGACTGATTTCCATTTCGTCCCAATTGTTTTTTTTTTGGTTAACTTTTGGCAACACTGCTGCGACCAGTTTACCTTCAAATCGATGTTCTGATGTTTTATTACTTCTAATTCGGCTTAATTGGTTTTCAGAGAGAAACGGACATAGTAAATGGCAGAAATCATGGGTACTTAGATGAATTAGAGTAGCTATTTAGTAAATTGGGCCCATAGGCTAAGGAGTTTTGGAGTTCGTTGACCTTTTTTTAAGACTTCGTAAATACAAATATCTTCATAAAAAAAATTAAAGTTAGCTAAAAAAATGTATTAGTTTATAAAAGGCATGGAGTCTGTGGTGCTCGAATTTTTCAAATAAAAAAATACAAATATTATGTGATGAGATTACTTTTTTGCTATTTTGTTTGTTGTAACAGTTACACTATTTTAAAATGAAGAAAACAAAAAATATGATTTATACGTACAAATTTTAAAATCAAATACTCCAAGTGCCCAAAACTGAGAGTTGAAATTGAATGAAATGAATTGAGAAATTGAGTGCAATAAAACTGATTTGATTTAAAAACAAAAACTATTGGACTAGTAGCTAGTGTGATTCACAGTTCAACATATAATATACCTACGCAACTAAAAAATATTTTTGTAAACTTGTAGTTCATTATGACACTTGTAATGTTGTTCTTATCCTGTAATGTTCCATTGCTGGCCTTTGCCCGGCAGTGGGACACTACAGGATTCTGTATATTACATTACTTGTAATGTAACATATAGAATAATTAAAAAAATAATTTGAAATGATTGTTCTTAACAGGTACGGCTAAGAAAATCTATTCAGCGGTTTTTTTTTATACAAAAAAAAACTACTATTTATACCTACGTAAAATTTGTACTTACTTATTGTATCAATTTATATTATTTCATATGTTTCTTATGATGAGATAATCCATGGGCCAGTCCAGCAGTGACTTCTCATGGCTGAGATGATGATGAAGATGAATGAAATAAAATCAATACTTAATTATTTACGAATCCGTTTGAGTACTCTTTCAGAATATCTTCAAGAAGCATTCCTTCTCGCCCACAAATTAAGTATATCAGAAAAGCTTACAAAATAAATAATACTTTCCATATATCATAACTTAAGTACCTAATCAAGATGATTAAGAAAGTGTATCTTCCTACACTCAGAGAACACTGAGTGGGAGAGAGGTGATGTGTGTCTTACACAACAGTGCTACAGGCGAAACAATGCATTTATTCTTATTTTAAAACATGCGATTTGAGAAAGCGTTATAATAACATATCCTAACTGAAAAAGAAGCAAATGAGTCTTACTTAAGAAATGCAATAGAAAGTTTTGATTTTTTGGCTTCCGTACTATGGGTGTACCGATACGTGAGGCTACGGTATTTGTCTGTCTGTCTGTCTGTCCTACACTTACATGGTTGTATCTTTCGAACGGTAGTAGATATAAGTCTCAAAAATGTCTACTTTGACGAGTGATTTATGTGTCTTCTAATACAGATACTTCTTTCTATTCTTGTAATAAAATTGTAATGATACCGCGTCTGAACATTGAAGATATAAAAAAATAAAACAAAAGCAACTTCAATAAAAAATATAGCTTATGGCTATAGCTTACAGGCAAACCAATTTGCAAAATGTCATTAATTAACAGACACAAAATTGGCGATATTAGATCACCATCCACGGAGTCGCGTCGTGCAATCTGTGAGTCCGGTATAGTATTTAATTGATTTAGTACTCCAGCAGTAGTGCGCATTGTTTAACGACACGACCAATTAGTGAGCTAATAGTTATCACGACTGTACGCGCATGCGTGATGTGAAAGTAGGCAAATTACGCACTACAACTTTACTGCTGGTAAAGATTTGTCCAATGAGTAGGTACCTATATTTGACAAATCTTTATTTGCAGGTCAACATAGGCCTTTTAGTGTAATGTGTGTGTGTGTTTTTTTTTTTTTTTGCGTAGATAATCACTTACCTACCGCGCATTTTTCAATACAATGTGCATTTAAATTTAAAATGCCATACGGTCAAAGTTATTTCGACCGCGGAAATAATTCAAAGACAAGAGAAAATATCCATATAGATTAAGAACTATTCGCAAAATGTCACTAGTTTTTTTTTATTAATGATTTTTTTCTGCTTTTTTAATCAATCACAAGTGTACAAAGCAAAAGACACGCCTGTATAGTCATAATTATAGAATTGCATTCACAAAAAAAAATCTTCGAAAACTTTGAGAATTAGTTTCGAGGATTGGAAATCTGATTTCTCCTTTTATATCGACAAGTGCCTACCTTGCTTTATTCTAGACTTGTAGAGTATGCATTTGCTTACCATGTGACGAATTAATTTACGAAAGATACTCCTTATTTCTGTGGCTGATGATGATGATGCAGAAATTAGAAATTTTCAACCATTTTAAGCTGATATGTAATTTTTGTTTGTCATTACTAAGCTAAGTACTTACCTCTTCCAACTTATACGGCTCAATAGATTTTGAAGTGCGGCGTATACATTCATAAGTCCGTTATGCTTATTTAAACTACGTTTAGCAGTCGGGATTTCTTGAATTCGTTTATAACTAGCTGTGCGTATAGTTATAAACAAGTATAAGTTTAGAAAACTCAAAAACCCCAAAAAACGAGTGAGCAGATTTAAATAAAACAGCTAAGAACACTCTGGATGAAATACTCTTTCAAATAAAAAAAAAACGGACAAGAGCGAGTCAGACTCACCCACCGAGGGTTCCGTACTACAACTAGTAAATATGTATAAAAGGGGGAAAATATTTTTTATATTTTCCTTCATCGAAAAATATACTTCGTAAAAATATTTAAAAACCTGTTTTAGCCTATGCTAACGAAGTTCTTTCATATAATACACCACATGATACGGTTAAAGAACTTTAAAATCTGGACCTCATCCCTTGCATAAAGCCACATTTTTTTTGTGATTTAATTAAAAATGTCCAGTTTTCGGATTTTTTCTTATATGTGTACTATAACACAATGCTTCTTGCCAAATTTCAAAGTTCTAGGTCAACGGGAAGTACCCCATAGGTTTTGATTCCCGTGATTCCGAGATAAAGGTCTTGACACCCGGACGGACGGACAGACGGACAACAAAGTGATCCTATAAGGGTTCCGTTTTTTCCTTTTGAGGTACGGAACCCTAAAAATGGATCAAAATTGGTCCGTCCGTTTGAAAACTACGATGCCCTATACTAACACTCAAATACACATATATCGATGTGTCTGTGTATTTGAGTGTTTGTCTTTAGCATACACACTACACAGATATACACGTCAAACTTTCTTATAACTTTTTATAATATCTCTTTTTGGGTCGGGAATAACATGGTGGTGATGATGATGATGATATACTGTCCGTTTTCAGATCCGCATCTGTCTCAGTACTAAATTTCCGTCGCTGTCGCAAAAATATTCTAAAAATTTTAGCGGCATCAAAAAGGATGTTAACAATGCGGCTTATTATTTATGTTTGTGACCGCATAATTCCGTCATTTATAAACCTATTTCAATTATTACTTTTTGCTTGAAAAATACTTTTAAATTTGGTTCCATATATAAATTTCATTTTGCGAATATAGCTTGATTTTAAAAACAAAAGTGTGCATTTTGAAGTCAATGTAGTTAAACTATAATTATTTAATATATTAATTACATTTGACGTCAAAATTATTACTCTTTCATAGACACTTAATCCTCTTTTGACCACCTTAACTTAATCTATCCCTGTGCATAAGACTTCTCGAAGTACTTATTTAAATTAGTAACATAAATACTACGTACATGAATGCAACGACGAATCTTAGTTTATAATACTAAATTGAAAGTAAACTTTATAGATATATGTATCTAAGAGAATTTATAATTATTGTAAACGTATCAAGTAATTCGCCTACCCTTCAGATTAGGTCAAAGTTATTAAAGAGAATTAAATGTTAATACAGTTGCCTTTTACGGCAACTATAATCCGAACGATTTATTTCATGCAATTTTATACTTGGTACACTGTCAACGTTTATATTATAACATAAACTATATTATTCCATTTCAACCGACTTCAAAAAGAGAGATGTTTATTCGACTGATTTTTCTTTTATTTATGTTCACCGACATCCTCCAGTAGTAAACTAATTTCAATTTTTTTTTTATTTAGTAAGAGGCTTGCTCTTGACCAACTCAGCTGATGTTAATAAACGACGTTACAATTCACAATAGAGCACTTACCTAAAACCTGAAAAATATCGTATCACCCGCGATTTCAAATTAAAGACACCCAAATTGTACATATCGGGCAGTTAGTGAATTTTATCAGTATAAACCCGTAGAGATCCCGTCTAGTGATCTAACAATTTTATTTTTTTGGGGCTTGTTAGACCCTTGTTAGATGTTTGGTACATCGCAACGCGACTACATTAATAAGCACAGACGACAACAAATATAATTGTGATCGAAGGTCACTTACAGGTAAGTTACTTTGATCATCTAATAATATTTGCTTTACAATAATATCATAAGATTACATTGTACTGTATCGCAAGATTACAATGTGTTGTAATCGCTGTAGGTATTGTCTCTAGTACTTACACTGATCAAACTTAAATTATACCAACATTCAAACAGCCGACCTCTTTGTAGATAAAACATCGTTTATATAACTCAAACGTCCGCTCTATCTCAAGTAGGTTCAATGGCTTCGACCTAAATATCGAATGCTCGTTAATATCATATCAAAATAGATACCTTTTATTTGCCCGCTTCCGAGTCGTGTTTGGACGTAGGTGTCGGTTCGGTCGAGCCTTGGCCAAATACTGATATTGTGGATTGATACCGAATTTTGATGGATGATTTTATGTGAGCTTCTGTATCTAAGTACTTGGCGCGTATCTGGCCCAACGCGTAAGCATTGCCATTCAACGTGGCAATGCGGCCAGCATGCTGGGTACGCTGCCAACTGGTAGTGGGTTTGAGCATTTGGATTATCTTTAGACCTGGGTCCTCGGTCTGGGGTGATCGATGTGCTTTTTGTGTAGTAGTTTAGATAGTTGAGTCTGTATATTGTTGTGTTGTAGTACCTGGTGTGCTAATTTCAATGTATTTTTTATCGGGCTTTAAGGTGCCCATGTGTTAGATTCTATTTAAGTATATATATATTAATCGAATATATATACATATCCGATTTCTACCGAAATTCTCAAAATCAAATCAAATTTGTATCATTTGATGGTACGACATAATTGCACTTGTATATTGTGTTTTTTTAAAATATGAAACGTTAAACAAAGGAAAATTTTAATCGTTCGACTAGAACTGTTTTTTTTTTACATGATCATGAACGTTAACGTTTCGAAATAGATACATTTTGATTTGTTCACTTCTATGTTTGGACGTAGGTAGGTGAAGAATGTTGACCAGGGCCGGATTTAAAGGTGTGGAGGCCCTGGGCCAACGAAGGAGTTTAGGCCCCTAATTAACGGGGTGTTCGCCTTTCGCCGAAAAAGTTGATTGACGACTGATTTCAATATTAGCTCAAAAAACGTTAAAGTTGCTGCCCGCCGAAATTTGTTTTTTTTTATCCCTCTTGTGGAGGCCCTGGGGCAGTCGCCCCGTCTATCCTCCCTTAAACCCAGCCCTGATGTTGACTGTTCGTTGACCGTGTTGGACGTAGATGTCATTTGTCGGTGTCGGAGCCGTGACCTAATAGGCCACACTGATATCTTAGCGGCAGACATTGGTTCTCAGATTCTCTCCTGTTGTGCATAAAAAAATAAGCAATTTTTTTTGTGCAACTGTTACTGTACTTGATGGCAATCGAGAAAAAAGTTCAAAATACTACTTTGTACTTTTAAAATCCCTCCATGTACGAGTACTCGTATTAGATTAGATTATCACTCTCTGTGGTAGCGGGAACTTTTTATCTTTATTGCCGACGATGATGACAAAAATAGTTGTAATTTACTCCATAAGCAAGTTTAAATATCAAGCGCTCAAAAATAAGTAGGTACATACTTTGCTGGTTTTCTTTTATAACATTACATGACTGCAAAATTTAACCAAGGTTACTCAACTGACCCCTCATAAATCATAATCTGTCAATTCACCGCGCGAGACGCGAGTTATTATTTCTTCTTTTTTTTAACGCAAGATAGATTCTACGATTGACCACCAACTTGCCTGATGTTGAGCGACGGTGTGGCCGAGGATGAAGCTCGTCAATTTAGAAGATATCTTTTCACTATAGCCTTGAAAATTCCAAGATTGTAGTTCTCAGTAAACAGAGATGGCGGCAAAGAATTCCATTCCTGTGCAGTACGCATCAAGAACGTGGACCGATATCGCCAATTACGGATTTTTGACATTTTAATTCGCGGGTGGTAATTCGCCGATATTCTGCTAGTCCTGTATAATTTTCTAGAGGCAGTCAGATGAGGACTTATCAAAACTAAGCTTGAAGACTTGGAACATCACCACAAAGTTGCAAGTTTATCGGTTTATCTGATTTGCATAATCTAATTCCTTCTAGCCCTTTTTTCTATCGGACGATTAGAAACAATAAAAAGCAACATCGTCATGATGGATATTCCAAAAGACCGCACGAAACGTTTTAATTCTACATTTATCGTACGGACTACTAAATTGTGGAATACGCTGTCTGTTTGGATCTTTACCGATGGATACAATCTAGGTAACCTTAAATCGCGAGTGAATTGGTTTCTTCTAGTTAGGCAGTGCGCTCCATCGTAGACTGCAACATCGCATAACATCAGGCGGTCAAACGCAAACCTATCTTGTATAAAAAGTCAGGTAAAACTCAACGAAACCTGTACTTAATAAGCAAACAATTATGTAACTTTCTCCTACAATCTTTCACCTTAATCGTCAAGATACGAGTATCAACTCAGGCGCAGCTTGTTTAATGTTTACTCAAAAAAGGTAAATAATTTGTTGACCATAGCTTTAATGATAAGACGCTAAGTACGGTTCCAAGATCGACCTATATTGATAGGACAAGTGTAATGTGTAAGTACTTACAATAGTAACTGGTAGTAAACGTCTTAACTGATAACGATAACGGTATCGGACACTTATCAGAAATGCATTACTCAATATAAAAATGTGTATTTTGTCGCATCGTTACGATTTATGGAAGTTAGTAAAATATTTTTTAGCTTTTATTCAAGTGACCACTGACCAGTAAGAATATTAAATGTAAAAAAAAAAACTTAGAAAAGCAAAACTGCAGACTATTTGGAACCGAAAAGTGTAAAACTCACTGATTGGCGCTTGTATGATCAACCTTTAACTTAAAGTGGCCGTGGTTAAATTTTCTAATTACATATTTTGTTTTAATAATTAAAGTATTGAACCCATTTTCATAAAATTTATATGGGGGCCCATATAAATACTTCAGAGGTGGGCACTGGGCACCTCTATTCTACGATTGACCACCAACACGCCTGATTTAACGATGGTGTGGACGAGGATGGACGGAATTCTCAACAAAAACGGTGCTGGCGAGGTCTACTGTTCTCATAACTACTAGTATTGAATATAATCATCCTTTGCCAACGTCCAGAGGGGTCCATTTAAAGATAGCCGATGGAGTTACCTAAGTACATTCATAACAGTTAATCATCGGGATCTAGATTACAGGCTTCGCCCTCGAGCATTCTGATAACAAATCCAGAGCTACGTGCCCGATGTCATGCCGCCGCCGTTATAAACACAGCTAGCCTAGTCGTCGCCTCAGTGCTTGTTTGAGCTATCTACCGTTGGTGAAAATTTACATGAAAAGAGTTTTTTGAAAATTCTATATTTGTAAGGCTTGATATATATTTTTCAAGCTTTACAAATATAGCTTTTCAAAAAAATAGATCAAAATACTTTTTTCCTGTAAAATATTACCAATGGTAGATAGCTCAAACTAGCACTGACGCGACGCAGTGTAAACCTACACTTACCTGAGTATTAGTCCGCAACTGAATCAGGTTAAAACATAGTTCACACTACGCTAATTATTAAGTCATGTAGTGGATCTACTCGCATTTTCAACGCACTCTAGAAATATTGGCATTTTGCTACTTTTATCCAATTTCTCCCCACTAGGAAACGTGCACGAGTAAGCACAATGCATTCAAGTACTTAGTTGCTTTCAGAATATGTTTGATAAATCATAATTGATGGTACAATGCGCGAGATATGAGACAAAAGTAAATAAAAACCGGCCAAGTGCGAGTCGGACTCACGCACGAAGGGTTCCGTACCATTATCTATAAAAACTGCATAAAATCACGTTTGTTGTATGGGAGTTGTTAGGTTAATGGGTACCAATGAAAGACATTATTTATCGGTTTATATAAAATAATCATTTATTACCGATATTATATAAATAGCAGGAGAGGTGTGAGTGCTCGCTACTGGCTCGCGGAAACACCATAGGGCAACTAACAAGCTCTGGAATGGAATACTAAGCTAAGCCCTCGGAACTAATATCGTAGAGACAAAGGGCTCCTTGTCATTAGACATAAACAAAACGTACGAAAGAGAGGGCTTCACATAGTCACACATGTCAGAGTGAGACAGATTGATTTTTGGTACATATATACAATATTCCAACAGGAGTACCCCTTAAATATTAATTTAATTTTGATTTAATTATTCTTTTTAAAGTGAATAAATTAACTCAATATTCTGTGATTATTTCAAGCGTCTACCTGTTACCGTTATCAATATCGAGCAAAAACGAGCAAAAAAAATCACGTTTGTTGTATGGGAGCCCCCATAATATTTATTTTATTCTGTTTTTTAGTATTTATTGTTATAACAGCAACAGAAATACATCGTCTGTGAAAATTTCAACTCTCTAACTATCACGGTTCATGAGATACAGCCTGGTGACAGACGGACGGACGGACGGACGGACGGATGGACGGACGGACAGACAGCGGAGTCTTAGTAATAGGGTCCCGTTTTTACCCTTTGGGTACGGAACCCTAAAAATGGGGTGAGCGTTACACTACCTTATTATTGAGTGAACACGTTTCTCGTGGAACAACAGGTAGGTATACTTTTTTTTTGAGAGAAAATATTGATTCATAATCATCATCATCACCATCTCAGCGATAAGAAATCCCTGTTGGACATAGGCCTCCCTCATAGATTTCCAAAAAGACCGATTGGAAGTGGCTTGCATCCGGTGTCTTAATGCGAAAAGGTAACAAACAGACAGAGTGACAGACTTACCTAATACCACTTTTGGAATATTAGTTAAGAATATAATCTGAATATTCCAGAAGCTCAATATTCGATTTTTTTGCAACTTAAGTATCCCAGTATGTACATCTTTCATGACTGCTACATCTATTATTACAGTAAGATAAATTCTTTACTTGTTTCCTCATCTTTCTGTCAATATTTTGTATAATTCCGTATATATATTCATATTCATAATTGAATATTAAAACACCACAAAAGTTTAAAATAAGTTTGTCGCCGCTAAAATCGACCACATACGCGACCACATGAGTGCTACTAGGTATTATTGTTATTTGAGGAACAATGCCGTCTCAGAGAAGTCGATAGTGTGGAGCTACTATCTATTCTGTGGCGTGACATACAAGAGGCCAGTGTTTCCAGGAACCGCGGACCATTCGTTGAACTCGTAATGTAAGATCGAGTCTGGCGTGTTTATAGTACTGGCAATTTTGTAATTTTGTCTGCAAACGTAAAATCACAACTGGCAACGTCATCGACCACAAATGTCAAATACATAACTGAGTTATACTCGTATCATTAATAAGTACCTGGGCGACTGAGCTCCACTTGTATTTTTTATTACTGAAAATACGAGCAAACCCGGATTCACTAAAAATAAAACCTAGCAAGATCGATTTATCGTCCCCTAATCTACCTACAAACCAAATTTCATTAAAATCGTTGGAACCGTTTCCGAGATTCAGATTATTTATACACTAATATATACAAGAATAGCTCGTTTAAAGGTATTAGATTATAGCTAAAAAACTGAAAAAACCGAATTCAAAATAGGTACGCAATTCATTTAGTTGGATGTAATTTTTCAGTTATTTTGTTATAAAATCCAAAGTATAAAATAAGTATAACAAAACCGATTTTGATAAAATTTGGAACAACCTCTGAGGTTTGGAACAACCTACCAGAAAAAATAATCATCAAAAACAATTCATAATAATTGATCTCGGAACAAGCATACAAAAAAATACATACAGTCGAATTTAGAACCTCCTTCTTTTTAGAAGTCGGTTAAAAAATATCGAAATATAAAATGTATCTAAAGTTTGTCGCCGCTAAAATCGACCACATACGCGACCACATGAGTGCTACTAGGTATTATTGTTATTTGAGGAACAATGCCGTCTCAGAGAAGTCGATAGTGTGGAGCTACTATCTATTCTGTGGCGTGACATACAAGAGGCCAGTGTTTCCAGGAACCGCGGACCATTCGTTGAACTCGTAATGTAAGATCGAGTCTGGCGTGTTTATAGTACTGGCAATTTTGTAATTTTGTCTGCAAACGTAAAATCACAACTGGCAACGTCATCGACCACAAATGTCAAATACATAACTGAGTTATACTCGTATCATTAATAAGTACCTGGGCGACTGAGCTCCACTTGTATTTTTTATTACTGAAAATACGAGCAAACCCGGATTCACTAAAAATAAAACCTAGCAAGATCGATTTATCGTCCCCTAATCTACCTACAAACCAAATTTCATTAAAATCGTTGGAACCGTTTCCGAGATTCAGATTATTTATACACTAATATATACAAGAATAGCTCGTTTAAAGGTATTAGATTATAGCTAAAAAACTGAAAAAACCGAATTCAAAATAGGTACGCAATTCATTTAGTTGGATGTAATTTTTCAGTTATTTTGTTATAAAATCCAAAGTATAAAATAAGTATAACTGAACCGATTTTGATAAAATTTGGAACAACCTCTGAGGTTTGGAACAACCTACCAGAAAAAATAATCATCAAAAACAATTCATAATAATTGATCTCGGAACAAGCATACAAAAAAATACATACAGTCGAATTTAGAACCTCCTTCTTTTTAGAAGTCGGTTAAAAAATATCGAAATATAAAATGTATCTCAAGAGATAAACAAGTACCTATTTTAAAAGAAAAACAAAGTAACCGACTGCAGAAAATTGTACGATTTCGTTACGTTTGATACGCTGTTGAGTGCACGTTTTTTTGTGAGAAAGTATGACCGTACTATGAGTAAAACCGGTGTAGAATGTTATAAATGCACATTCTTTAGAACAATTCTAATAAAATAACTTATTTATTACGATAAGGTTCGTTGGAGGTTAACGAAAAAGCATGTTTTTTTCTAGCGAGAGTCGTATTATTATTATTAAAAAAAATATACCTATGACACTCATGGAGTGAAGACGAATAGAACGACACATCGGACATCAAAATCGGTCAAGCCTTCTAGGCTGAAGGAGGTAATATAAAAACATACATACATACCTACATACATAATATTATATACATACAAACATAATACAATCGAACATAACTCTTTTTCTTACGCAGTAAAACCCTTCTCCGGATAAAAACCTCAAGGTGTGCAATTTAACTAATCGACATTTAATTTAGGTACTTAGGTATACTTTGGATTGATCTGAAATACATTGGACTGGAATTTGATTGCCCTTCCTGGTCAGTTGAAAAAATGTTGCTACGATAAGAAGATTATCAAATTACACGTAACACGAAATACAAAAATAATAAACGTACAAATAAATGGTACTACAATATTTTTTTCTAGATATGTAATAATATTAGTTTGTACTTTTTTCTATCATTCAACATCATCATCTCAGCCATAATAAGTCCACTGCTTAGCTTAGTCCTCCCCATGGATATCTAAAAAGACTAATTGGAAGTGACTTATATCCAGCGTCTTCCTGCCACTTTTATGAAATTATCTGACCATCTGTGGCCGGTCTCTCCCTATAGTCTAGTAAAAATAAATCCGTTTGTATGGAGCAGATCACAGTATTTGCAACTGGGGGGATTCTTTGAAATTATGATAGGAAATCATAGATCAACGATAATCCCCGATTTATAGACTAGCTGCGTTCCGCGGTTTCACTCGCGCAGTTATGAAAAACGGTGATGATTATGATGATGATAAGTAGCTTAGGTCCGTCTCCAGGTCCAAAGCTATCTCTATACTAATGTTCATAACGATCGGTTCAGCCGTTTGAGCGTGTAAAGGTAACAAAATTAGCTTTTATAATATCATTATAAATTGTGTCAGATGTATTTCAAAACACCAGTACATTCATTTAAATAACAATATACTTAGTTGTGTTTTATGTTGTCACAAATCTTATTTTTACTAGACTACTACGCTGCGCCTGGCGGTGCTCTGTCTCCAGCTCCACTCGATAACTTTTTTTATATCCGTATTTTTTTTATTTTATATCTATGTATATAGCTCACATAGTGACATTTTACCAATTTTATAGATATAAAAACACTTTACAGATAAAAATATTTTAAACTCACCTTAAACTTCATAAAAGTCATTTGAAAGCAGGAAATCGTGTCCATAAAGAGGCTAGATTGAAAACTTAAGGTCACAAACCAGTGAGGCCTTTAAAATAAATTTAAAAAAAAACAACCGTACACGTTGAAGGACGCTCGTTAAAATAATGGCGCGCGGTAAACGGCGTATGGTTTTTACAACTCCTCATTGTATAGAACAACGAGTACAATACTCCTTTGATTGAGCTCTGTTTTGATTTACCCAAGTGATTTTGAATGTAAAAGTAAATTTTAAGCACCTGTGAATAAATATTCAAAGGGCTATAGATCTATACGAATGGGGTGCGCTGTTCCGCTCACGCATTTACAGATTTTTAAGGTTCCGTAGTCAACAAACCCTTAGCTTAATACTAAAAAACTATAATATAGAATAATTATACATATACGGCATATTAGTGATACCGATAAAGCGGTAAAATAAAATATCGAAAAAAATATTATTTGGTATACCTACCATCTCTATCTACTCGTAAACTGGGATGAATTATTTTTTCCTCGGCCGTTTCGTGTGGAGTAATCCAAAAATATTTGAGGTGTGTGAAGATGCGCCATTTTTCAGTTTTGGAATCCGTTTGAAAAATATTAAGCTTTGTGTGGTCGTCGTCTCAACATGTCATGGTCAACGCGTTATGTGCAAATACGGAACCCTTCGCTGCATGTAGCCTAACACGCACTTAGGCGACTTTATTTTCGCTAACCCTATTCAACTTAATCTTTACAACCTATATTCCATTTCTGGGTCATAAAATATTTTAAGCTCTACTATGAAGATTGTACTTCGATATGTTTACTAAGTTTACTTTAGTTATAAAAGTTTATTTTCGGCCTGTTTGTACGATCTTTACGTACTCGTATGAAAATTTACTTGGAACATTCATATATACTATTATAAATGTATATTATTTTTAAAATGCAAACATACATTTAGAAACATTATCGTCCCTGTTAGTCATACGGATAAAATAATATTTTATGTTATTTTATATAGTATATAAAGTTTAATAAGATACATTCAATATTTTAATGATTTCATCTCAATATCAGAATTATAGGTACCTACTTTCACATACGGATATTACACATGAATTATTAACTGGAATTTCCACTTATCGGCCAGTGTGAAATGTAGTCAAAACAAGTCATTTCAAAGAACAACAAGTATAACAAGTATACATTTATAAACTTAAAAAAAAAACGACAAAAAAACGGCTAAACCATTTTTGATGAAACATAGCTAAGAATACTCTCGATGAAGTCCACGTTCAAACAAAAATAAAACAAGATCAAAATCGGTCCATCTGTTTGAGGGATATGATGCCACAGACAGACACAATATATACAGATACACACTTCAAACTTATAACACTCCTCTTTTTGAGTCAGGGGTTAATTTAGCACACATTGATTAAAATCAATTTTAATCAATGTGTGCTAAATATTTTAATTAGAAACGTATTACAATATTTACTGTATTAGTTCATGAGTTGGTCACAACTAGGGTTGGCAATTGGCGTACTTGTCAAATTTTCCTAACATTGTAATCCTATATATCTATATAATTATTAATCTAATATTATAATATAATAATACCTATGGTGTGGTGTGTTATGGTTGTCTTTAAAAATTTTCATTTTTAACCGACTTCCAAAAAGAAGGAGGTTATAAATTCGACTGTATATTTTTTTGTATGTTTGTTCAACGATTACTCCGCTAATTATGAATGTTTTTTTGATGACACTTTTTTTTTTTTTTTGGTTGGTCAGACCTCAGAGGTACCATATAAATTTTATCAAAATCGGTTCCGGACTTTGATTTTTATAACAAAATAATAGAAAAAAAATCATCCAAGTAAACGAATTGCGTATTTTGAAGTCGCTTTTTCAGTTTTTTTAACTATAGGTAATTATAATTATAGACACTTAAGTTTCAAGATTTCTAAGGGGTCAAATATCACTTTCTTCTAAGATTTTAATGAAATAAGTCCAAGTATTTCTGAAAAGTTAACGTTAATAATTAACCATTCTAATCCTAACTAATACTCTAAATAAATATTATAATAGACATTACTAAAAACTTTCAATGAAAATTAGTTTGAACACTATGATTACATATTTTCAAAATATATCTACAGGTCCTTACCGAAAAACGTTACTTTAACCAACGTCTTAAATTCTGTCTTCTATTCCGCATATGTCATTACGTGTTAGCGAGAAGTTGACAAAATATGTTAAGTAACATTTTTCGGTAAGGCCGTAAATGTATAATACGAGTAAGTACTCACATTATAAATCAATGACCTTTTTGCAAAGTGGTCTTCTTTTTCATGGATATGGAACCCTACTATATGCACACCTCGACACGCACTTGGCCAGTTATTTTAATATAGTGGCCCTGTCACACCTAATCTTCAGAACCTACATTTCATTTTTGGGTCACAGAACGCTCACGCAGAAGTTACAAATGTTGTGCGTTGTTGGATTGTTGATAAACACTGGCCCTGCTGATAAGTGAACGTGCTAATGAGAGGTCAAGGTACCGCTCCACTGCGGAGAAACGCTCGTTCCAATACACAATCGTCTCTGCGCGACGTAGACACGAAGTCGAGTAGACGCTGCGGTTTCCATCATATTCTCAGTAGAATTTAGAGTGGTATAAGCCCGTAGGCTAAGAGATGCGACTTGTGGGTCTAGCTAACCCCGAAAATAACTGAAATTGGTCAACCGAACCCGCGGGCTCAGTGGGCTGCGGGCTCAGTTGACCACCGAATCTATATTTTTACGAGTCCAACAAAGCAGGAGATCCTGTCTTAATTTGGTTGTATTTTTTATGTTTGTTAGGTGTTCTTAACCCTGTCATTTGTAAATCGATTTCATAAAATCTTTTTTAACCGCTTTCACAAAAGTAGGTTACATATTCGGTTGTATGTGTGTAAAAAACGTGGTGTTTACTGAATATCATATTATGGAGTTTCTGTTGTTTCTTTTTTACCCGATTATGCAAATTGTGGGCTATGTTTTAATAGTGTATGTATTTTTTGTTGTAATAATAATACAACTCTCGTAAAAACTAAAAAAAACACCTTTTTTACATTCAACGAACGATTTTTTCGAACTATTTCGTAACTAATAAATTATATTTTGTACAGTCTACATAAGTACAGTGGCTTTACTTTCTCGCGCACTCAAAATCATATCAAGCCTAACGCAAACATAAACTCGCTCATACGTAATCGGGTGATTTGGTTGTCCTTTAATATAGATAGATGTTTTAATTCTCTTGTTAAAAAGTTCTCGAGTGGAGAGTGGAGACCACGCACCGGCAAGCGCAGCGTAGGAAGACGCCAAAAGATAAATAGTCGATCTCATACAAGTGGCAAGAAAACGTTGGCTGCAAGCCGCTCCTGACCGGATTTTTGGAATCCATAGGAGGCATATGTCCAGCAGTGGACTTCTTGTGGCTGAGATGATAATAATGACTTATGTTGCTTTAAGAATTTGCAGAAACCTGTAAATTCATAGATATAAGCCTACGAGAGGTTTTTGTTCACACGCTTCCTTTGCATTCTTTATCTATCCATAATTTATCTGACCTTCGGAAACCACACATGATAATTATTTGATAAATAATAATTTGCACACAACATAATTATCGAGGTTTGAGTGGTTGACAGACGTCATTTGACCATAGCTCACTCGGTGAATTTCCTCTACAATTTCTATTGAAAGTATGTTTCTGTTAACAAATTAAGTTTAAAAATATTGAAATAAAAAAATAATTAAATACAAGAAATCGAAAATACTACTTTCCTGATTTTTTTAAAGTAGAAAAACAATAATTTTAATAAATCTCCCATTTAAATAAACAAATTCATAATTCACTTTTCTAACATCCCTAACCAATGCTTTTATACGTCTCAAAAGGTTGTGATGCGCAAGAGAGATAGCTGCGCACGTTGATAATCTCCATGCAAGCAATGCTTAGTGAAACAGTAAGGATAAAACCGGATTAGACAGAATATTGGCATCCGCCGTAATCCTATCTTAACCCAAACGAGCATGAAAGCAATCCTTTATTGTGTTGGTCGTAGCTTAAGCAAGCTTTCTGAATGCAGCTGGTTAGTCACAACTTTCACATGCTTAGATTACAGATAGATAGAACTTCGCTCGTGTGATTTGCACAATCACAACGTATCAATCACAAGGCGCGTCATTATACATTCATACCATACCATGTACCACTTAGACTTAGACCTAAAGTAATGACAATTATGACTTCATTCAAAATTTTGTTCATAAGTGAAAATTTGATTTTGAGAAATTGATCTATATTGTTCTATGAATGATGTTTCAAGTGCTGACTTTTTACCCGACTGCGTAAGAAGGAGAGTTATGTTTTTTAGTGTTTGTATGTATGGATGTATGTATGTATAGTTCTACATGACAGCCTACAGCCTAAACGACTTGACCGATTTTGATGTAGGTACGTGTTGTCATTAGCTTCGTCTTCACTTTCAGAGTGTCAGCTATATTTTTTGAAATAACAATAATACATCTCTTACAACAACAAAAAATGCGTTTTTTCGTAACCTCCAACGAACTAAACAAGTGTTTACTAGAATTATTCTAAAGAAATGCGCATTTATAATCTTTTACAGCAATTTTATACATACTTTCTCACGAAAAGCGTACACTCAACAGTGTATCAACCGTAACGAAATTGCTTTTCTGCAGTCGGGTATTTTATTTTTCTTTTAATATACATACTTGTTGCTTGCTCTGTTTTTGAATGGGAAAGCCGGAAAAAGGTCATCAAGCTCTTGCGCACACGCTGAAATAAATCTAATAGAATACGGCCAAATATGCTACTCTAGGGTGATGCTCGAGATTACTTAGTTTCATTTCCATGAATGTGACCTTTCAAAAGCTTTCGTTTCTCCCATCAAGTATGGCAACACCGATAGTTCCATCTAAATCTGATTGCGACACCGCTGTAACGATCTCGCATTGTGTTCATTGCCTACTATTTGCATTTTATTGCTGCCCAAATTGATGTTTGATGTTGCTCTTTGAAGGTTACTAGGCGAACATTGTGCCCCTGATGATGTTTTTAGCCGACTGCTCAAGAAAGAGGGCAACATACTTGGTATTCATACTTATGCCAAAAACCAACCCAGAGTTGGTATTTCGGCGAAATACCAACTCCAGGCGTTGGAGTCTATAGAGAAACGTGCCCGGAAGCTAATTGGCGACGAATCCCTCGTAAAAGCTAGGCTTCAAAGCTTGGAACATCGTCGCGAGGTTGCTAGATTGTCGGTTTTTTACCGGATCCATTTCGGTGAGTGTGCATCTGATCTGCATGATCTAATTCCTTCTAGCCCTTTTTTCTATAGGACGGTTAGAAACACGAAAAAGCGTCACCGTTTCATGGTGGATATCCCAAAAACGCGAACGAAACGCTTTAGTTCCACTTTCATCGTGCGGACTGCTAGAATGTGGAATGCGCTTCCTGAGTGGGTCTTTCCCGATAGATATAATCTGGGTGTCTTTAAATCGCGAGTGAATTGGTTTCTTCTAGGTAAGCGCGCTCCATCGTAGACCGCAACGTCGCTTAACATCAGGCGAGTTGGCGGTCAAGCGCGAACCTATTTCTACATAAAAAAAAAAAAAAAAAAAAAAAAAAAAAATGTAAGTGAAGCGTAAGGCCAATATAAGCAACAATACATTATAAAAAACTTCTGTATCGCATCAGCATTACGATTTGACTTGATATGCTGAGTCTTGAGATGGTTAGATTTATATAAACTAAAACTAAAATATCTAAGAACGTTAAAAACTCTCAAATATGTAGGTATGTAATTGTACGCAATGACAATTTCAAACAGAAACTCTAAATAATAAAATATATACTAAAATTGTTATTTATGAAGTCTGAAACTGTCATTAATTGTTAATTGCTTCATGATTTTGGTACCTTTTTCTAGGTTGCTTATACTTAACTTTAAAAGATAAAGATGCGATCCTGGGGATTTGCCAATAATTGTTGGGGTAGACATGTTTCATACTGAATAATGTATGTCTAACGTATTGTAGGATATCCTTGGACACGATGATTATCGTTAGAAATGGTTGGAACGTTTGAAGATCCGGCTAAGTGTTAAACATAAAGCTAACGTGTACAATTTAACCAGCAGTAGATGACGCTGATGTCTTCGGATTTAAACCCAGGACCTCCAAAACGGAAAAAGTAAAAAATCCGTTGAATAAGGATTTTCGGAGGATCGGTACTTGATGCGCACCGCACAGGAATTGGATTCTTTGCCAACTTCTCTGTTTCCTGAGAGTATTCGGTTGTCGATCTCCGCATACGTCGCACGTTGCGCTCTTACCTCGCGAAACGACGCCGGGTCATTCATCCAGGATACTCAACTACACCTGCCTGAAGAATAGGAACAGCATTTCACAAAGAAACAACACCAGGACCACTTCAAGAAGTTCTGCAGTGCTCTGCGTATCGCACCTGATACTGAAGCCTTGCGACGGTCGTGGATTGTAAGGTTGGTGGAGTGTTTCTTTTGCCTATTGTCTTGCAAGGATCTACTGTGTCTTGGACACCTATACAGTCCACTGAAATAACCAGCTCCAGGAGACTGTACGAGTACCGTACAATCTTTTTGGTTTCTCCTGTTTACCATTTTGAAATTTTCAAGACTAGAGTGAATGGATATTTTCTGCTTTAGCTTACAACTTATGGCCAAGACTAATATTAAATACAGTTTAAATAATATAAATATATAACAGTAGAATTGTCTTTACGAATTAGGCACTCGATCAAATACAAGTAATATGAGTGCAATCAGTCGATTCAAGTAGGAAGCTCTTGAGGTTTCGGATTGTATTTCAGCCGCCATGCGCCAGTCACGTAGGCCACGACAGTACCTTAGTTGTACCGCAATCATTGCAACTTAATTAGATACATTAGATTTTTCACTGTATGAATGAATACCCTAAACAAGTAACGGTTTAAAAAACTAAAAAAAAACGACTTAAAAATACGCAAATCGCTTACTTACTTGGATAACATATTTTTCACAGTTATTTTGATATAAAAACCAAAATACTGACCCGATTTTGGTAAAATTTCTATGGGACCACTTGGGAAGTATACCCTTTCAAACATAAAAATATTTTTTGGAGAACATACATAAAAAAATATTCCGACGAATTGAGAACCTCCTCCTTTTTGGAAGTTGGGTAATAAATATGTGAAACATCACATTCCTTAAGATGTCTTAAGGGATAAATGTAATGTTACCCACTATTGTAATACTACTTGGAATACTCAAATTATTATTTTATTTTGTTTAACCGACTTCGAAAAAGGAGGAAGTTCTCAATTCGTCGGATTTTTTTTATGTATACTCCCCGATACACTTACAAAGACGCCTGGACCTATTTGGATTTTTTTTTTGTCTGAAAGGGGTATACTTCTCAGGTGGTCCTATAGAAACTTCATCAAAATCGGTGAAGGTGTTTGAGTTTTAAAAGAAGAATTGACTTTAAGAAGAAAAATAAAATGATACTGTATTATAACTAATTATTATTAATATAGTCTAAAATACTGAAACTACTGACTTCAAAATACGCAATATCGCTTATTTGGATGCTATATTTTTAGTTACAATTTTAATTTAAAAACCAGATTACTAAACCGACTTTAATGAAATTTCTATGGAACCAATCTGAGTTTTTTTTTTTTTTTTTTTACTATCAAATTTATTCTACACAGACTCCAGGGTCCGTGCCTTTTATGAACTAATATATGCATTTATAACTACTAACATATTTTTTTTAGTTATGCAAGAGGAAGACAAAAATTTAATTTACACTTAACTAACATGCATGCGCGTATACCCGAGCAGTCCAGCTCCCTGAGCTGGACTGCTCGGGTCAGTGTCTCAGCTCCAGCTATCTGAGAGTTTGTAATTTCGATTAACAAAAAAATCCAAACCAAATAATTGACCATATGTGGGCCATCCAAACAGCGTTCGGTTTAAACTTGTCACCTTGTTATTTATTTATGCTAATAAGTGTCTACGAACCATGCAAGTATTTACTATGTAACACGTGTCGTAATTATTAACGTATAGGTATTTCATAAAATTTCATAAAACAGTGTGGGCTAATGATAATGTATTTACTTGCACATGTCTTAAGCACATGGGAAATGTTCTCGCGAGATCTCCCAATCAAACAGGGTCGCATAACACCAGGTGAGTTGACGGTCAAGAGTAACCCTACAAGTATTTTCGAATAAAAAAAAAATTAGGAGAAAACTGTTTTCTACCCCAAACCTTAACCGATATCGGTGTTTTTTTTTTATTATTTAATTGTCTAAACCTCTAAAGTTTTTTTATAACATTTTTTTTTTCAAATTTTGTTATATTTGATGTTCAATAGTTAAAAAGTTAAATTTTTTAAAACAGATGATCTAATAAACAGATAATAAATCCAAATATATCAAAATAAATTAAAAAAGATTTGTTCAGATTTCATTTATACTGACGTCGGAGTAGTGAAAAAACACATATTTTCCTACACCTCAGCCAACTTAAAAGATATCGAAGAAAAACTTTTTTTTAAATATTTCTCCTATCTAAATAAACAAATTTCGTCTCTCACTTTTCTAATATCCTTACTCAATGATTTTATATGTTTAAAAATGTTGGGATGCACGAGAGAGACAGCTGCGATTGAAATCACAAATCGCCTATTTCGTACGCGCATAACTACTTACATTTTAGTAAATATAAAATGACTGATAAGACTTACGTAAAATTCGTAACACCTAAGGCTTTTTTTTTTATCAGCCCTGTTTGTACAAACTGTCACACTGCTGGGAACGGGCCATCTTCTCATTGTGAAAAGGGTTAGGCCATAGACTGCCACGCTAGCCAAGTGCGGGTTGGCAGACTTCACACATCTTCAAGATCATTGAGAACTCTCAGATATGCACCACCTAACACCACCTAATGCATGCATGGTGCCTAATGATGCATGTCTCACCTAAGGCTTGCAAAGCAATATAACGATTTGCAATATTTAGAATTTTAGGTTTCATAAATTTGAAATCTCTACTTTACAATAATTATAGTTTAAGAAACTGTAAATATCGACTTCAAAATAAGCAATACAACACATACGCCACTTGCTGTTCACTTTTCCACGGGCACTTGGATTATATTTTACCAGGTATTTTGTAATAAAAACCAAAGCACTGCATTAATTTTAATAAAATTGATATGGGACCACCTCTGAAGTATAACCTACCACATACAAAAAGAATCATCAAAATCATTGCACAATTGGCTGAGTAATCGGTGAACAAACATACATTTAACCTCCTTCTTTTTAGAAGTCGTTTAAAAATCCACTAAATACCGTTTTAGGTGACCGTTCATGAGGAAATAGGTACGCACGAAAATTACTCGCGGAATTTTTACAACGGAAATATGTATAGAAATATGTATATTGTATAAATATGAGGAAATAATTAAAATACCCTACCGCTTGGTAGGTTATTGTTTTTCAGTTATGTATATCACTGTATAAATATATCTATCTATGTATACATATAATAAGACTGTAACGGGTCAAAATCCGTACATTAGATATTTTTGAAAAAAATTGATTGGAAGCTGTTTTACTATCGATACAGAAGCCAAAACAGCTAATTTTTTAATTTTTATCCCTGTCTGTACGGTGTGTCCGATACACGCCGAAACTACTGGACGAATTTGAACGGATTACTACTTATACTATGTAGAAGGATTTTGGCGTACTTTTTATCCCGAAAAAAAATACATTTCCTGTGTATCCCACAGGAAACAATAACAACATAATCGATCACCACGCGGGTAAAACCGCGGGGCGCAGCTAGTTTAGAATAAAATAGAAACATACATAAATAATAAACATACACAAATTATGTAAAATATGTACCTATTTTTTACCGACTTCAAAAAGAAGGAGGTTATTAATTCGGTGTGTGTGTGTGTGTTTTTTTTTTGTATGTTTGTTAACCGATTACTCAGCCAATAATTGTGCATTGATTTTGATGATTCTTTTTATAGTCGGTATATCATACTTCAGAGGTGGTCCCATATAGATTTTATCAAAATCGATGCAATACTTTACAGCGCCTGTAGAAAAGTGAATAGCAAGTCGCGTATGTATACATTGTATTGCGTAGGTTTTTTTTAAGTTTTTTAAACTATAATTATTCTATAGTACTTTTTATGACATAAACTTTTGTGTCTTTCTTGACAATTGTAGTGTTGCTTCGCACATCAAGACTTTTAATCTTTGGGAGCTGATTGATATTTTATAATTGTTTTTTATATGGAGAATGATCGACCTTAATGTTATAAAGTATATTTCATAAAACAGTGTGGGCTTACTACGCATTTGTTTACACTTGGCTTAGAGGCGAAATAGCTATTTCGTAAAATAATCTGCATAATCTACTAGTTTATTATGTGACCATGTCTGTTACATGACCTTTCAAACAAGAATCTTCCATCTACCCACTGCTTACAAACTAAAAAGAATACATCTACCTTAGCAAAAAGTACGCATTATAACGAACAAGTTATAGGTCAAAAAACAAAAACCTGACTTCGCACTAAGCTACGCTGCATCTTAACTTGTAAAGTTATTTTAAGAATGGTCGTGTTTTTCACTTAGGTTAATTTACAATTATTTATCATTCTTTTAAGAAATATCTCCACTTGAGTCTCCGCTTAGAGTCTTTATTTCGCCTTTATTTTGATAAAAAACAACTTATTTCTCGATTATTTTTTATGGATTTTTTATTACTTTTTTAATCAAGTTATAAACTCCTTCTATTTGATTTAAGTACAGGTACCTATGCCAAAAAACTTATGATACTTGAAGTCGATTGATTCATCAATTTATTTATTTTTATTCAATTTACCACCGTAGACACAAATTATGCCAAAGATATAATTTACAAGATAAAACATGTCAATTCAATAATAACAAAATGAAAATCTTACCATTTAGGTACCTACATATTTTTGTGAAAACATGAACATACATAACTACAAACTGTAAAAAGCATACCTCTTTTTGTAGTCAAGTAAAATGAACACATCTAAATAAGCAAAAAGTACGAAGCAATAATGAAAAAAAAGGCGCGAAGCGAGCGAGATAAAAAAAGGCCGTAATTGCATATTACGAAACACGAAACTTTTTACGTACCATAAACGTTATGTAGGTGAAGTCGCAACAGAATTCACGTTCTGAAAGCAAATACCCATGATCCAGGATTACGAGTCCCAAGCTTTGTTTAATTCATCATCACCAAACACGGCAACTAGTTCTGAACACTGTTTATTTATTTGTTTGTTATCTTGTTATGTTGACACAAAACGGTGCTACAGACGCGGTAGCATCTGGACTTCACTGATATAACTAGTTTAATGTTTTAAAAGCACTTGTTTGTTCACGGTAAAATGTTTAAAAGGGAATAACACTTGCAGGTATACGAGCGCAAGGCAAGTGGCTGTGTTGGAAAGAAAAAAAAGAAAAGTTGACGACGCGCACACAACCTTCGCTGTCGGAGCGGCGCAACAGTGTGTGTGAATGGGCGCAAGCGGTACAACACAATCTGCGGCGCACGCACGCACTCTCGGCTTTAGATACGGTTGCCAGCTGTATGACGAAAATAAATCTTATCGTTCTTATCTATATCGATAATCAAAATAAGTAATGCACTTGGTTCGAAGTGGACGTCAACAAAATCTGATGATAAGTTATCATTTTGAAAATACTTGATTTAAAAAGTTAAAAATGACTTCATAATATTTTTATTTTAAGTTACAATACAACGACCTATAGACACATGCCAATATCGATTATTTCAACTTGTTAAAATTTACTTTAAAGCAACGTTGCAAACATTTTTAACTCGTATGTTTAAAAACAAATCTTCGATATATTTTAGCTTCACTGAACTCACACCCCCGACCTGAAAAAGAGGAGTGTTAAAAGTTTGACGTGTGTGCTTCTGTATCTTTATGTGTCTGTCTATGGCATCGTAGCTCTCAAACGGATGGAACGATTTTGATGATCAAATTTTTGTTTGAAAGAAGATTTCATCGAGAGTATAATTCTAGCTGTTTTTCATCAAAATCGGTTCAGCCTTTTTTTGTCAGGAGTTTTTGAGTATTCTAAACTCGTATCGTATTAAAAATGTTGGGATACGTGAATGAAATAGCTGTGCGCTTTGAGCCTAACCTTAAATAAAACAGGTACTAGTTTTACCAAAAAAGGTTATGCAAGGACATGTAACCTTTTTCATCAGATGCGAGTTTATTAAGAACACAGATGTTATCTAACTTTCAGATTGCTTTCAGTTATTTTTTTAACCAAGCTGTCGTTATTTGTTCTGCTTAAAATTGTTTAATATTATCCACAAATTTTTATTTAAATAATCTTCAAAAAAAACTCCACAAAAAGAGGCTGAACACTGAATAATGGCAGCACCAATCTCTGGTATCGTTCCCTCCAAGAAGTTTATCGTGTACGAACGCAGAATCCCTCTCACACAGAGACATCTCGCTTGTGATTGGCGAAGACGTCGTGGAGTGTTGCCCGCGCACCAACGTCCTTGCGGCCAGCGACCGAGCCTGCCCGAAGCTTTGGTTTCCAAGTTACACTTAAAGTTAACTTAGGACCAAGCAACTGGCATTTAAGCTGTGGTTGTGGTTAACTTGCCAGAGTTTCATTGCCGTAACAGGGGCATCGGGTTCACGTGAGATGGGCCCAGATTATGTCAATTAACCTGACGTAAGCTGCGTATCAGATGTAAAGATTGTTGATGTACTGTTTTGTAGCCCCTATTGGATATGGGCCATGTCAATAACAATTTCGGGTGCACCAAACTTGTTCTTAACGTGGCCCAAATTTTATACCTACTTCAGACGATGACATAATAATAAAATATGACATGTGAATTAACTAGATATAACAAAAAAAATGTATAACAAAAAACGTGTGTGCATTTATTAAATTAATTTTATACGATGTAATAAAGCTCTAATGGGTATTTCTAGTAAACTCCATGATAAGTATTAAGTATAGGTACTCTACTTCAGGCATAATAATAATATTATATTGTTCTACACCAATCTACACATAGAACTTATTTATTATCATTTATCATTATTATTTATAATTATTATTCAAGATAATTATCCAAGAGCCGCCATCATGTTGAAAAAAATTGAGGACTTTTATGATTAGAATATGGTGTTATTATATGTATGTATAATTATTGTATAATCACTTATTTGTTACGATAGAAAATACATTGGAAGTTACGAAAAATATAATTTTTTCGAGTCAAATGTATTATTATTTTTACAAAAATGTAGCATAACACATTTGGGAAGTAAAGATAAATTTACCAACACCTCGCGCATCAAAATCGGTCAAGCCGTTTAGACTTTCTAAAGGACTAGAAGGTAATATTATAGAAACATACATACATACACCCAAAAATATATCCTTCCTTCTTGTGTAGTCAGGAAATACTTACTAGCTACACTCGCCAAACTTTACTTGTAAGCTCATTTGATTTTTAAATAAAAATAAATGTTATTTTTGGCATAAAAAATTGCCAGATCTAAGTATATCAGATAATCCTGTCCTGCCAAACGTTCAAGTACACCGTACAGACAAACGGACAAAAATAATAATAGAAATAGTGTTTTGGTCTTTGTATTATTAGTAATGCATCTGCAATCAAAATTTTTGAAGAAAAAACAAATGTAGAAAACCTGTTCATATACATAAGTATTTTGACTAATAAGACAGTCTTATCATAATATTATGTACTGTACTGTATACTTTCTATGATTCAATGTATAATGTCTGTGACTAAAAATTATACATTTACATTTTGGGTAGAAGACATCGATCTTTTGACCGATTAATATCGTGAGTTTTTTCCGGTTAATTAAATAATATTTACTTACTATACTTGTTTAATATTTATTTACTTATTTACTTTACTTAAGTTTTGCTTTAAGGCCACTATCTGTTGTCATCAGCTGTCCTATCCGTACAAGGTTGCCTGGAAGAGATCGTTCTAAGCGATAAGGCCGCCAATTAAAACACCTAGCTGTAATATTATTCTCTATGTATTTAATGTTTCTGTATTATGGTATTTTAATAAAGTGTTATCTATCTATCTACTTATCAGCAAAATGCTTACGAATGTTGTAATACTTAAATATTCAAAACTAGACTCCTTGCAGGTCACAATATTGGGTTGTGACTTTTGAAATTGCAGTCCTAAAATATTTATCATGCGTCATGTGTTAAAAAAAGCCGGAGTGCCATACCCAAAGAGACACAAAGTTGAAAAATAAATATTTCAACAAGTGTTCTGTGGGCTGACACGAATCTATTGGCACCTCATTTATCAAAATCGAGCAGTTAACCGAACCTCTGTCCAAACCTTAGATACAAGCGTAAACAGACATAAAAAATATTCATATTTTTTCATACTACAGGTATATTACGTGGAATAAAGTTTTTTCGTATTTTTAGGTATGAAACTGTAATAATTTGGCAGGTTTTGATAAAACTATTTAGTTATATCTTAAATAAGTATCTATGTTTTTAATAAAATCAAAAATAAATTTATAAAATTAAAAAACCGTAAATTCAGAAACATAGCTAATAGCACTCGCGACAAAATCCTTCTTTAAACAAAAAAAAACTAGATAAAATTCGGTCCAGCTGTTTGAGAACTACGATACTACAGACAAACACATAGATACTCCTTTTTTTAGGTCGGGAACTAAAAAATAAAATACCCAACTGCATTCGCGCTTGATACGAAGCTAAGTGTGCGCAAAGCCACCCTAAAGTGTATTTAATATAGATTCACGCACGTAGAACTAATGCCCCATTGCCCATTAGTCCGAGATGCTACGTGTCCTGGCATATATAAGTAAGTGATGGTCCATGGGGCCGAAAAGTTATCGAGTGGAGACCACGCACCGGCAAGCGCAGCGTAGGAAGACCAGCCACAAAATGGACAGACGACTTCATAGAAGTGGCAGGAAGGCACTGGATAGAAGCGGCTTCCAAGGGGAGGCTTATGTCCAGCAGTGGACTTCTTGTGACTGACATGGTGATCTCAACGTTGAAAAGAATACATCGTCAAAACATAACTCCAAATGCCTCCATTAAAGCGTAACTTGCTCATACCATTCTCAAACACGGCATCAAAATAGCATTCCAAATGATTATGATGATAATTATGTCACGAGCTGACACTTCCACGAGCTGATTCTGGTCGTGGGTGGCGAACGAATAGGGCTACCATGCAACCTACCACCTTACCACACCTACATGGCCACTTGTAAATCAAAATCTAAACCTGGCCCCAAATACAAAAAAAAAAAAAACACCTTTTTGCTACTTTGTTTTTCTCAGTTCAATTTTTAATATTATTTTAATCATTTTAATATTTTGCATGCTTGTATTGTTTTTAATAATTTTAACTAGTATTTTACATTATATTAATCTACGACATTTCCACAAATAAGTTAATTGTAGTGGTATTGTTACACGTCAGCGCAATACACAAAAAATAATCTTTTGCCAAATTCCATCTCTTGGGTGCCCAAGATACAGGCCTAGCCTAGTTTGGGACCCACTGCATTCGATTTTGTACTTATGTGTGAACTTTATCGATCTAATCTAGTTTGTGTTGTAAATGTGTATTTGTGTGTAATAAATGATTATTATTATTATACTCTTTATTCAATTTATATCTTAAATCTAAGTTTTTTACAATAGAAATACAAAAATATAAATATTATGAAAAACTTAAACCTAGGGTGCCGCCGGCAGCGGGGCGGGGCTCAAGCTGCCGGTGGTAGGGGCTACAGAGAGAGGAACCTCCTGACATTATTTTTTTTTTTTTTCATTCTGGTGCTTATCTGGCCCAACTCATAAGCATAGTAGGTATTCAAAGTGATAATGCTGCTGCATGTTTGGTGTGGTGAATTTGAAATTTGTTCTCTTAAAATGTAGATTGTAGACTATTAAAATCAATCAATCACCGTCTGAAACTCCTAAAGGAAAGAAGCCGAAATCCCTTCTCCGGTTGGTTTCTCGTTCAGCGAATTTCTCTCGCAATACAGAATGGCAATGCAGCGAGTGTGAGCGTACTTTTGAGTCTTTTGGTTTGGATTTGTGCTGCTAACTGGGTAGCGCACCTGACTTTTGCCGTGCCTTATTAGTACATTATAGTTATATTTTGATTTAATTTGATTTAAAATTTATTATTTTAATCAATTGTTTTTTAACTAACCGTTCTACGAGATAGTAAATTATAGACGTATTTATAATAAAATTTGAAGACTAACGGACCTTATTTTTTTAAAATAGTTACTTTAAAACGAAATTCAAGTTATGCGCCCGTAAGTAGAACTTCTTTCATGCTTAGTAAAACTTTTCGATGTAATGACAAAGCAAGCAATCATTACATTCGCGCGAACAAAACCCCGAAGAAAGTAATATTGACTCTAAAAAGGAGAGAAAAAAAATTGCAAAAAATCTCCATCCGTGTCGGAGCGCTATCAAATTGAAATTTCAGAACGCTCTCGAATTGAAAACGGTTTCGTATCGCTGAACACAAACTAAAAGGTAAACGAGACGCACCTAGAAGAACTTTAATTTTACTTTAACTTGTTTTAGGGTTCCGTACCCAAAGGGTAAAACGGGATGCTATTATTAAGACTCCGCTGTCTGTCTATCCGTCTGTCACCAGGCTGTATCTCATGAACCGTGATAGTTAGACAGTTGAAATTTTCACAGATGATGTATTTCTGTTGCCGCTAAAACAAAAATACTAAAACACAGAATAAAATAAATATTTAAGGGGGCTCCCATACAACAAACGTGATTTTTTTTGCTCGTTTTTGCTCGATATTGATAACGGCATCAGGTATACGTTCGAAATATTGACAGAATTTTGAGTTATATTATTCACTTTAAAAATAAATAAAATTAATATTTTAAGGTGGACTCCCAACAGAGACAACAGAGATGAGTTTTTTTTGCGGTTTTTATAGATAATGGAACGGAACCCTTCGTGCGCGTATCCGACTCGCACTTGTCCGGGTTTTTTTATTTGTTTTACTGTAACTTGTACTTTAATTTTCCGCGAAGTTTTAGACAACCCTACAAGCCAAGAAGGTACACCACATGTACTGTATAAAAACATATCCTACGCAATAAATGCTTACAAATATGTAAATTATCGTAACTCCGGCCCTGAAGGTTCGCGATATTCGATATTACAGTATAATTTTGGACTTAACATTCGCATTATGTTCATAAATAAGAAGAAAACTTTCATTTTCAAGTAAAATATGACTTGATTTCTGCATTTTATACCACAAATGTTTGATTTTGTCTCAGAAGGGTACGCAATGTGTAGCAATAAAATACTTATTTTTTCTTAGAGTCTGAAACCGTGTTAGGAATTAGTAACCACTTATTAAAGTTTTTTTTCGTTAACGTAGTGGGTTGTTCCGTATTCAACTCATGAAATCTCACTCCATTCGTAACTCAATCCAAAATATGCAATACGCAAACTCATCCCACCACAAATATCTTTATTTATACCAAATGATTCTAAGCTCATGCCAACGCAAAAATACGGAAAAATTTGCATAAGCATGCCAATTAAAATAAAACAAAACTTAATGGATAGCATAAACATGCCAATTATGAAACAAAACTTATTAAATAAATAGTATGGCTCTTTTAGATCGAAATGTCCGACTTTAACTTCAACATATATTATGTGACACGAAAAAGTCATATCGACTATGAGGCTGTCATGTCAAAAATTTCAATATTGGTTAAAAAGAAAAGAAGTTTGCTACAAAGTCATTTGTCGGTCGATTTTTATAAACATTTGGCCTTTTTTTTTTATTTGATAAAATTCAGTATTATTGCAAAAAAAATGTGCTCACGAGGTATACTGCTCTTAGAACTACTGTAGAATCTTTCTAGAAAATAGATGCAATTTAAACTTTGCTCTTTTCCACTATCAATCTTTTGTTCATTAATCTTACTGATATTGTAAAATTGTATTTACATTATACAAACAATAATCAATAACGCCCGTTATGTAGTGCGCCTACTAGCCGGCGGCATTTTGTATCTTTTACATAAACAAAGTAATTACTAAAGATAAATACTTTATTTAACTGTTCACCAGAAATTCAATTTGCGCATCTAAATATGGACTCAACTGACAAAAAAATGTGTTTATGGTAAAGACTTTCCCATATTATGGTTAAAATTTAAGGCGTCATTCTACTCCTCATTGTTTTTTTATTTAATTTAATTTTTTATCTCTTCAGACACCAGGTTCCGTGACCTTTGTCATAATTACAAACTATTGTTTACTACTTAAGTAAGGAAAGTAGTAGGAAAAGGAAGGTAAGTGTAGTAAGGTAAGGAGTAGGGAAAGTTATTTTGTTTTAATTTAAGTACTTAGTACTATGTTCCGTGCATACCACAAGCAAACCAGCGACCCGCAAGCAGCGCCCGATCACGAGTATGACGCATGTGCCAGCCATCGCCCTCTTCAACCATATGTTAGGGAAGAGGGCGACCCGCCACACGACGCCGCCGCAAGAAGGAGCCTTCGATGGTGAGCATGAATGCTCAAGGTGTGCACACAGCTCTTATTTCTAACTACTGAAATACTAGGTATTATTTCTGTGAATGCAGTCACTGGTAGAGCCCGGTTTTAGACGGGGTTTACAGATTATCTGTTTGCCCTCGGTTGATCGGACTTTATCAGCGACTGCACATCGTCTAATTACATATTTTTTTTAATGCAAGTCTGTCACCTACTCTCGGCCCAGGGCCTCCATCACCGCCGCGGTTTGGTTGTTACTCCTCATTGATTGTTACTTTACTTACTTTTAATATGTGACGAAGTCTGAAATTCTGAAAAACGCATACATATACATAAATAAAATATATTATTTAAGTATATAGATAATTTCTTTCGATATTTCAGGATTAGTTCTATTCCATTTGAATATAATGGTCATTCATCTCAACCGCCGATTTTTTTTTCAGAAAACCTTTTGCCTCGAATCTTATGAAGTCGGACTTAAAAAAAATACTTAGATACAAATTCTTGTTTTCCAATTGAAAGCATAAATAATAATACTTAATGATCCTGAATGGCTTTTGAAATTATATAATACAAAGTGTCGTTATATTTTTTACCGACTTCAAAAAGGAGGTTGTATTTTTTATGTTTGTTAGGGTATACTGTTCAGGTGGTTTCATAGATTTTTTTTACAAAATCGGTCCATTATTTTGGTTTTTATAACAAAATAACTGGAAAAATATGTCATCCAAGCAAACGAATTGCGTATTTTGAAGTCAGTTTTTTCAGTTATTTGAAACGATTGTTTCCTAATTTGTATCCAGTACGATTTCCATAACCATAACATACTGTTTTTATTGTGCGAATAAATATCATCAATAATTAAGCGATACAAACCACAATTTACGTTCCGTCGACGGTCGCTGGCCGCTGCAACGAAGGTCAGGACAATATTGCTTTAACATGTTTTAATTTAATAGTTATTTTATGATATTCTCCGCTAGTTATAACACCTTAATTAACAACTATTAGTATGTGTAGTCATTAACCAAGGTTATCTTGGAAATAAAATAAAAAATATATTGGAGGACACTTTCACACGCCATCTTACCCCAAACTAAGCAAAGCTTATGTGTGCCAGATGGCTGATACAATACATACATATGATAGACATAAACACTGAGACACACTGTTAACCTCCCACTTTTTGAAGTCAGTACAATATACCGAAAGTCAGTCAACGGACATAAACATAGACATATTTTATTGATTATATTGTTCGATTACAAGTCAATCAGTCAACGGACATAGACATATTGATAATTGTTCAGTTACAAGTCAACACAATAAAAACAAAATATATTAGACGTATTTATTAATTAATTAATGATTTCAAATAAGTACTAATTTAGTTAAAATTGTAGTACCTACGTACAGTTATCAAAACATACTTTTATTATAAGATTTTCTTCATTCTTATAAAAAGCTTGCCTATTAGTAAGCCATTTCTTCAGCCTTGATTTAATGAAAAAAAACTTGGAGCTTCAATTAACGTTTGAGTATATACTGTACAATATCGTATTACCTATCTGATTCTGCTACTTCATACGCCCTTTCTCATGGGACAGCGTGTCTGTTTGCCTCTAAACCAGTGAGATTAAGCAGGTTCCTCGGTTATCTCTTATCTCGTCCGCACGGTACACACGGATCATGGGTACACATTGGAAGAGCAAGGTCTTACCGTCTTCAGGTAACGTTTGTGACTAGTAAACGTATCGCGTTTACTAGTTTCATAGGACAGAATCGGCTAATGACGCATTTATTTTATGAACTAGAAAATTAATAAGGGGACGTCCATTAATTACATAAAAGGAACAGGAGGGGGTTAAGCCAAATCTCACTAAATCTCACGCGGGGGAGAGAGGTTTCGACAAATATCACGAATTTTTTTTTCGTGCGAAAAATGAAAAAAAAATCATATTAATTTAAAGTACTGAAAATCATAAGGATATGTTTTAGCAGATCCTAACTTTGACGCAGCTAAAGAGCTGTTTGACCGCGTAAGTCATCTCAAGTGATTAGATCAGATAAATAAGAATAAAAAATAGGGATATGTTAGTACCCATAGTCACTCTTGAGATCGTACAAGAGTCTCCATGGACTGAATTAAAATGAATGTTCCATATTAATTTTAGTAGTGTCCATTTGAATTAGGCTAGGATCACATGAAGGGTACAGGCAAAGAACAGGGGATGTCCTAATGAATTGACTTTAATTCTAATGATTGGAATTTAAAATACCATAGACAAAGATATGATTCTACTAAAAAACTTTTTTTTTTTAATTTATGACATTCCCTGTTATTTGCCTGCACCCTTCACATGGTAAGAACCAGGGGCCCAATTCAGTTATTCAAGACCGCTCCATAGCCGAACCATATGTGGAGCGTTTCCCGTCGGCCGCCATAGTTTTTTTGATTCAGTCACTTTTATGTCATACAATTGACATATTTGATGAAACGTAACACGTCCTTCGCTCGTTACTAAATTAAAAAACGATAGCAGCCGACGGGAAATGCTTCGCACAAGGTTCAGTGACGGATCGGTTTTGAATAACTGAATTGCCCCCCAGATGCAAATGACGAAAATTTAACCCATGTCCAACTTTTCTCTTGTTGTCATGGTAACTATAAAGCCGTGATACAAGATTTGTAAGTAATCCGACACTGATTTATTACGTTTTGTTCCTTGTTTGTCCTTGATCGTATTTTAGATTCGACACGCGTTCGACCCCTAACATACTTGTATTACACACATTTTATGTTTGTTTTTAAATTCCGTCTCGATGGTAAGAGAGGTAAGAGGTAAGAGTTTCATCTTATTCTAACTGTTAGAATATAATGTACATTAATAATGTATAATATCAGTATACCAATTTATTTCTGGTTTATTGTACCTATATTTAGATTTACTTGTTTTTGTTTCCATTTATGTTTTTTTTTCACATTTTAGCTCTATATTCGATATTTTTAAGTGTTCATCACACTGAAGTATCTACAAATTTATAGACAGTTCAAAAATTACACACATCCGACAGCACTTTCACGGGTTCAAGTCCTGTCGGATGTGTGTAATTTTTAAACTGTCTATAAATTTGTAGATATTTTCGCTATGCTTTATTGATTGTTTCATATTAAGAAGGCAATTCTGATCCCTATACATATTTCATAGTAGATTTTTTTCTTATGGAACATGACTTCCGAGTTTTTACTCATAACTAATACTTACAGTTTGTTTAAACACTAAATTTTAAGCACCTCAAACATTCGTTTGCAGAAAAAGAAGAGATTAGCTGTAATATTTCTAAAATTTTCTCCATGTCCCGCTTTAGCCCAATCGTCATGGTAACTATAATGCAGTGATACAAGATGTGTATACATGTAATCCAAAACCGATTTGTTACGCATTGTCGCTCCAACTGCTCTTGATTGTGGTTTAGATTCGTCTCACTCGAAGAAGCTACATTAGTCTCGAGCACCGCTGTAAAGTAGCATGTCTGTCTACTTTATATTCTACAGGATTCATAACGGGGAATGTGCGCAAGAGCTATACGACCTAATTCCACCCTCTCCATTTCACTACAGGACTAGCAGAAAGTGAGCAAATTATCACCCATTCCTGGTTGAAATGCTAAAAATCCATACTCAGCGATATCGGTCCACGTTCTTGATGCGTACTGCACAGGAATGGAATTTGTTGCCGCCATCTCTGTTTAATGAGACCTACAATCTTAGAATTTCCAAGGCTAGAGTGAATAGATATTTTCAAGATCGACGAGCTCCATCCTCGACCACACCGTTGCTTAACATCAGGCGAGTTGGTGGTCAATCGTAGATCTATCTTGCATAAAAATAACCTAAACTGCAAGCTTTGTTTTGGTGTTTTGGTAGCGTATTACATCATTTACACTGCCATATGTAGGTATCTAGAATCATCTAGGTTGTATTTTATGTGATAATTTAAGACAAGCCATAAATTCGCAAAAGGAAGTTGTTTGTATAAATTGGACATAAAATTGAAAAAACACATAGAATTGATTGGTTACAGATTTTATTAGAAACATCCTAAAACAATTCACTCCTTACAAGGTTATGTTCAATTTATAAGTTTCCAAATTCAAGTTGGAAGGCTACCATATTTCTTGTTGACGTGTAACTAGGGAGTTATCAATAAATTGATTCGATTTGATTTGTTTTTAAATAAAATAACGGGTTGCTCACGTCTATTAAGACGAAAAATCCGACTACAGGGTACTTCGGCGTTTCGCACCGCATGTGATTCGAACCGCGGTGCGAATCGCCCATGTACTGTTTCTGAATGGGCCGATTCGCACCGCAGTGGTTGGTGCGATGCGAATGGCCGAAGACATATTTTGGAATAGTATACTTATGTATGTAACCACAATGTATGACCACAACATAGTTATAATTTTCATAATAAAATATTATCTTGTTACATAAGTATATAAGAAAAAAAAAATTTTCATTGTTAAAATTATATTTCATCAAAATCCGTTTAGTCCTTTTTTAAGTCTGGGGTTTTAAGTTTTCTAAACTCACTTGTAGAAGTCGGTTACCATTTGGCAAATTAATAGTCAGACGTAGATTTATTTCATCATCATCATCATCTCAGCTATTAGAAGTCCATTGCTGGACAAAGCTTCCCCTATGGACTTCCAAAAAGTTCGATTGGAATCGGCTTGCATCCAGCGTCTTCCCGCCACTAGATACTATTTAGAAAAAAATAAATAAATAAGCTTTAGAAATAGAAAAAACTACCAAGATAAAAAGTGAATCAACGCTTTATATCTTCATCTGTCATCTACTAGTACTATGATTCCGAGCAACACCAACCGGAAAGTGTCTCCGATACTAAATTCCAAGCCAAAATCGAAACATAACGGCACAGCGCGTGCGCGTGGGCAGATCCACACACATGCGCGACGTTGGACGACATACTGTTGTCTGGCTGTCTGTTTGTACATCTGTACGATTTATCACATCTGTAACTATTATGTTAGATAGACAGTAGGTGCGTTTAATATTTGTTATTATTACGAATGTTTTTGGTTACCTACTTTATTAATTTATTTATTTACTTTACTTTACTTTATTTACTAATATTTTAAGGGTTAACTAATATTTACTATTAAAAGAATAATACCAAAAATAGAGCGATTTCCGTAGTGTAACTTTACTCTTGATGTTGAGTATTTAGTAGTAATAGTATGTTCGTAAAATTACTCGTTCTTGCGAGAAAGTATGCGTAAAACCACAGGAAAAAAAATGAGCATTCTTCAGAATAATTCTTCTAAGATCTCGGTTAGCTAAGAAAATTGTTTTTTTTTTATTATTATTACAAAAAAATAACCTATGACACTCGGGAAGTAAAGACGAATCTCGAACATCGAAGTCGGCAAGTTGTTTAGGCTTAAGGAAATAATTAGGTACCTCCTACTGGTTATCAGTACGATGTCACGTAGAAACATACATACGTACGTACATACAATTCCCAAAAACAATACCAACCTTGCGCAATCAGGTAAAAAGATACAGACGCATTTATTCAATTCTGTATATTTCATACGATCATTCCAGATGCGGTCTATTGAATAATATCCCCAAACAAAGGCATGCACACAATAATGCAACTCAGTCGCAACTTGAAGAACTTGCACATATTCTGTGGCGCGTTCCATTTTTGTCACAACAGCACCTTTTGTGCAAGTTTTTATCGCTGGTCCAGTGTGGTCCCTCGATAAAAACATACCTTCCTCCGTCTCTGGCAGATATGCCACTGTTGCAATGTTGACATGATAATTTTTAAACTTTGTGAGCACTTTTAATGGAAATATTCTGTTTGCACTTCTTGAAACACGTTGTATTATATTTCACTTTCAGATGTTATGTCTTCGAAAGACTCATTGCTTCAATAATGCGCAAACCTTCTTGATTATGTGAAAATTTAGATTATTTTACTATGGAAACTAACGTGGTTTTCACACGTCACCGACCGAGAGTGACGTTTGCGCTGCTCCTTTGAGGAGCCGAATGCGGTTGAAACTATAGTCGAATTTTTTCGGCTAAAAACAGACGTGAGTGACCCGTAGATTTAGATTAGTAGACTGACGGGCTGATCGATTCATGGACGAAGATAAGACTAAGGAACTGACGGATTGAGGTATTGATGGCCTAATGGGAGGATGATGGAGAAATATCGTAGTTTTTCTTGGGTTCTTCTGTACTAGCAACTATCGTCAGATTCGCATAATTTGGCATAACATAAAGAACATCAAAATTAAGACACCAAATGCATGTTATCACTCATGTTAAACGCAAATAAATTTACTTTTACTTTGACTTCGATTTTTCGCTTAGTCAAACTGTGATTTAATGAGAAATATACGACAAAGTGAATAAAGAGCGATCTAATGTAGATGTGGTGATTTTAAGAAATTACTGCAGTACTATCGATTACTGCTATTGTGGGGATATTGAAACGAAATAGTATATGTATGTTTAAAGGTTGGATGATAGTAATTCCTTACGAATAGCAGACAATCAAAAACATCCCAATTAAGGCCTATTAAAGCCATATGATGGTTATGAGCTTAACCATCTATACATAATATTACAACTCATTCAAATGCAAAATTTAACGACTTAACCCTTAAACGACTCAAATGAAAACAAATCGAAAATTAAACGACCTATAACTACCATATACATAAATAAACCTTCAAAAGGACAACCGGACTATTTCTACATAATAAATAAGCAGTATTTTCACTACCATATGACATGTTATTTCGTCAATTAGCTATTTAGTCCGACTCTGATTCGTGGTGGGCAGGCCACACAAAGCTAAGAACATACTATTTACGTCGTTCTCAATATGTTATGTCATTAACTTGGTAAAATTATTATCCAAGGTAGAGCACTTTTATTAATATATAAGTATCGATGTTTTAATTTATAGTTTCCTTGTGCAGGTTTTTCAAGAATCAGATAGCATTAAAGGCCCTTATGATTTTATGCTTACTCAGTGCGTCAAATTAAGACCTATTTATTGTAAAATAATTATGGTTTAAGAAGCAAAAAAAAACTTCAAATAGCACGCGTTCGAAAAAGGTAATCATAATAAGGATGTAGGTATATAGTAATTAACCTCTCATTTAGCTAAATAAGCAATTGTTTTCTGAAATAATTGACTAGGCATTGACCAATCGGACAATATATTTCATTCACGATGGACCTTATAAAGAAGCTCAAGTCATAAAACGAGCTATAGAGAGAGCTTGTATGAGATCTCGGCGTCTCTGATCTTTCTGTGAGATCGAACCAAAAATAAAGAGATCAATAGACGTACGAAAGTCATCGACATTGCACAGCGGATTAACAAGTGGAAGTGGGCAGGGCACATAGCACGCAGAACTGATGGCCGATAGGGCCGAAAAGTTCTCGAGTGGAGACCACGCACCGGCAAGCCCAACGTTGGAAGACCAGTCACAAGGTGTCCAAAAGACCTTATACAAGCGGCTGGATGCAAGCCGCTTCCAATCGGATTTATGGACATATATGGAAGGCCTATATCCAGTTGGATTTCTTGTGGTTGAGATGATGATGATGATAATCATCATCTCAATGATGATGAATAATAGGTAATTTTAGTATAAACTCGTAATCATCTTGATGTAACTCAAACAATGATCTCATCTCGTTAGGTGTATATCATGTGCCGACGCAGGTGAAAGATATACTAGAATAATAATAATATGCTTATTTTTATACTATAATAAAACAAAAACTTGTATTTTTGACCCCCGACCCAAAGTATTATAAGTTTTAAGTGTGTTTATCTGTATTCTGCCTGTGGCATTGTAACGGATTGACCGATTTTTTTCTAGTATTTTTTTGTTTGAAAGAGGATTACATACATCAAGAGTGTTCTTAGCTTTGTTTCATCAAAATTGGTTTAGCCGTTTTTTGTCAGGGGTTTTAAAGTTTTCTAAACTTATACCTTGTTTTCCTATTAAATAAAAAAAATATCCTACAATAAAATGCTGGATATCTTTTAAAGATCTTGTTTTAAATAATTTTAAAGCTACTTAAACTGAGTAAGACGGGATTTCTTTATTTTCGAATAAATGTAATTTTGTACGAACTTATATTTGAATGAGGGCTTAATCATTGGATTTAGATGTAAACTATTAAAGCAAAAGTTAATTAGAATCGCTTGCGGCAGATGCAATAATTGGCGTCAAGCCATAAAGAACTATAATCAATCACACTAATATAAATGATAAAGTAGGTTTGTCTGTTTGTTACATTCTGAAAGTTGGATAGTATCAAGGCGATTTTCGTCACGAGCGTAAAATGTAGGATATATAATACTTTCTACACATAAAATTAACAAATAACATCAAGTAAGTAGATACTTACTTAAAAAATAATCTTTTTAAGTTAAACGGTTTTATTGAAAAGAAAGATAATGAATGTATTTACTGTATTTTACTAGAAAAGCCCTTTCATTTGATAACCATATTGGGGGGGTTGTGTTAAAATATGAAATCCGCCATTTTATGGCGGCGGCCATCTTGGATTTACAATAATACAGAATATAATAAATTGTATTGTCATCAGGACTAAAGGTGTATAGAAAATTTCAGATCGATCCGTCAATTGCAAAGGGGTAAAATTTCAATTACTAAATTTGACCCAAACAAACAAATAAATAAACAAACAGGTCAAGCTAAAGAAAACCGTTTAAAAACAATAACCATAATTCTTTATCTCATTAAAAACTTGTTTAATTCAAAATGAAATTTGTAGTAAACCTTCTAATATACCATCTACACAACGGTGTGGACGAAGATGGAACTCGTCGATCTAGAAGATATCTATTCCCTCTAGCCTTGAAAATTCCAAGGTTGTAGTTCTCAGGAAACATAGAAGGCAGGTTAGAATTCCATTCCTGTGCATGACGCATCGAAAGTTTTTAGAAGATAGCGAGCGAAACAGATTAGATAAATTACTGCCTCTCGTGTTTTCAGAAGATAGCGAGCGAAACAGATTAGAGAAATTACTGCCTCTCGTGTTTTCAGAAGATAGCGAGCGAAACAGATTAGAGAAATTACTGCCTGTCGTGTTTTCAGGAGATAGCGAGCGAGACGGATTAAAGAAGTTACTAACAGTCGTATTTTCAGAAGATAGCGAGCGAGACGTATTAGAGAAGTTACTATAGTCCGTTCTATTTCGATTGGCAATAAAGTTCGTTGACCCCTCGTCAGCCGCTAAGATAAAATGAGTGTAACTTAACATTTTACCAAAATTGATCACAAAAATATTGATTTATCATCAATTTTTATTACAGCTCTACATAGTACTAGAACACACTTGACTTATTTATTTGTCATATTTTTCATGATCTCTATACTTGTTGTCAGTTATTTTTGTAAAAAGGGTGCTTATCGCACTAAGAGTGTTCTATGTTACACTTTATTTTAATGATAAGTAACGAACATCTATCTCTTTTTGTAATTATTCAACTTGAAATTATAAAAAAATAAGCATTACAACACCTTTTGTAACACTTACCAAACTATTTGTTGAAAATAATACAAAACGCGAGTTATGTGACTTTTCTTGGAATATTTTGTAACGTCAGACAACAGAGATGCGTCACCTTCGGCCGCGTGGCAACGATGCCATTTTGTTCAGTCGTGTTTGATTCGTAAAATATTTTTGTTGAATTTTAGTTATTGAATATGTTATATTTTTGTTACTAAAACACTTTTTTAAACTATCACGGTCATTCATTAAAACACTATTACTATTTTGTTGTTATTTATTTATTGTTATTGAAAAAATGCGTAGAATTGATGGTACAATAGATAGGACTGCCGACAGATTCATAATTAATGTCACAAGCAATTCGTCTGATTCAGAGAGCTCCACAGACAGTGAAGAATTAAGTGATGGCAGTGACTGACAATATCACATAATTCGTGGCCCTATTTACGACAATATAATTATATGTACCTACTTTTTTGAATAAATGACATTAAAAAGTACTTTCGTTGTTTATGTGCCTAACTATTTCTGGCGCTCTCCTGGTGGTAACACCTGCGCTGCGCATGCCTGTTGCACTAGTACAAGTAAAAAAGTCCTTAAAAACTTCAAATTACAATACAATACAAAAACACTTTATTGACACCATAATAAAATAACATTAAGTACATAATTAAGGCGTTAGAAAGGTACAAAAGGCGGCCTTATCGCTAATAGCGATCTCTTCCAGACAACCTTAAGATGTTAAAAGATTAAAAAAAATACCAAATTACCTACTAGGTACTGCTTGGCGACAGAATATTTGATATTCTGTTAGTACCTATCTACGCGAACTCCTGTAAATGAAACGTACTGCTAAGTAAAATAAAACGAATTATAATCACTGTCATAAAAGGTTTGTCACCTCTGCTAGACCACTGAAAGGTCAACGAACTTTATTGCCAATCGAAATGGAACGTAGTATAACAGTCGTGTTTTCAGAAGATAGCGAGCGAGACGTATTAAAGAAGTTACTACCAGTTGTATTTTCAGAAGATAGCGAGCGAGACGTATTAAAGAAGTTACTAACAGTCGTGTTTTCAGAAGATAGCGAGCGAGACGTATTAAAGAAGTTACTACCAGTTGTATTTTCAGAAGATAGCGAGCGAGACGTATTAAAGAAGTTACTAACAGTCCTATTTTCAGAAGATAGCGAGCGAGACGTATTAAAGAAGTTACTAACAGTCGTGTTTTCAGAAGATAGCGAGCAAGACAGATTAAAGAAATTACTACCTGTCGTGTTTTTAGAAGATAGCAAATGACACAGGTTATAGAAGTTACTACCTCTCGTGTTTTCAGAAGATAGCGAGCGACACAGCTTAAAGAAGTTACTACCTGTCTAGTTAGTTATCATGTATGAACTACTAACTACAGGTTTTATTGCTCACAGGACCTATACTAAAAATCACGATCAACAACCAAGTATTATTATTTACTCACAATATGTGATCAATAACTAAGTGAAATAACGAGCCGGCGAAGTGAAACCAACAAAAGATAACTGATAAAGTCAGTTAGGTGCTTTCTACGCTACTTGCTAACCAGTAACACCCGGACTCAAAAACTAGCCACTAGGTATCGACTAGTATTCATAATAGGGTATTGAAAGCGTACGACAACTGGTAGCCGAGCCTATGCATAAGCTGCCAAAGGCTGGCCCTTGTATTTATACCTTAGTCTGCATATTCAATGAAATTCTAGGAAGATTGTTTTAGATTTATCGGCGTATGGACGTAGAATCGCAAGTTTCTCGCGAATATCGATTTCTTCTAGGCAGCACGAAGCATAAGCCCGTTAAAAGCATTTTTGCACCCAAATAAATGCAACCTACATTGAAATTCAAATAACAATCGCTTAACATCAGGTGAGTTGGCGGTCAAGCTCAAACCCATATTTCATAAAAAATAAGTGAAAAAAAGTAAATAAAATAGACATGAAAGTTACTCGAATCGAAGTGTACTTACAATTCAAAAAGGTGCCGCGGACATAACGCAGCGCCTGCGCATGAAACGTTGCCATAAGGTGTGTGAGGAGAGGGGCGAGCTAAATATTTTACGTGTGTTCCTAATAGAAATAGAGTTTAATACTAATTAACTTCTGTCTAACGATATACAATGTAAATATATTAATATTTAACCTGTAACTTACTAAATCACAGATTTTCGGATTGGCGGAGGTGGCACTATATTTTAGTTCCATTGTACATTCATATTCAAAACGGTAGGTTTCGTCTAAGGAATAATTATGTCTACTTAATAAATAAAACCATTGTTATGAATACGGAAAAATACTTCTCTGATCGACACCAGTATTGTACCAAGAATAATTATGTTAACTTCGAAACTAGTTACGAACCTATAGTTACGTACGTAAGCGGCCGAAGCATTCCCTTATGTATATTATAGCTTCAAAATGGTGGTAATCAAATAGGTATGAAAATAATTTGACTTTGAATTTGCCGTCAGACCGTTTTTGGCAGTGTAGCTTACGCTTGACATGATGTGTCATCGCGAAAGGGTATGCGCAAACTCGCTATAAAAATAAAGTTAAATGAGTATTCTTGAGAATAATTACTGTAAAGTCACATAGTCTCCCAAGGAAGCTACTTAAAAATACAAATTATTTTTTATGACTCGTAAAGCTGAATCTCGCCAAAGTATATCAGTCGCCAGTCAATCTGTTTAGGCTATGTGAGATAACATAGGAGCTATTAAAATAAAACCGGCCAAGTGCGAGTTGGACTCGCGCACGAAGAGTTCCGTACCATTATCTATAAAAACGGCAAAAAAAACACGTTTGTTGTATGGGAGCCCCCCTTAAATATTAATTTTATTTTAATAGAATTATTTATTTTTAAAGTGAATAACATAACTCAATATTCAGTGAATATTTCAAGCGTCTACCTGTTCTCAATATCAAGCAAAAACGAGCAAAAAAAATCACGTTTGTTGTATGGCCCTTAAATATTCATTTTATTCTGCTTTTTAGTATTTGTTGTTATAGCGGCAACAGAAATACACCATTTGTGAAAATGTCAACTCTATAACTAACACGGTTCATGAGATACAGCCTGGTGACAGACGGACGGACGGACGGACGGACGGACGGACAGACGGCGGAGTCTCAGTAATAGGGTCCCGTTTTTACCCTTTGGGTACGGAACCCTAAAAAGATGGCTGGTAACACTACAGGGTGCAACTAGTGACAAATAAAGCATTAATCAAATGTAATAACTTTGAAATTAGACTACTTCAGTCAATTTATGTTGTCCGGGTTCCGTAGTCGTGACTGTGGAATCGTAAATTGTCTTCTTCCAACAATAATTCAGCTTGTACCAATAAGTTCTGAGCACTTTCTGTTTCTAACAAGACCCTAATAAAATATTGTTTAGCATAAAACAAATATTCCTTAGTTTTCATCAAGAACAAACAAACTAGGCAAAAGACTAGTGATTTCTTTAAATATTTCATTTTTATTTTTTATTTATTTGTTTCATATTATTTATTTACTTATCTCAATTTTTCTTTGTTGCAGATTGATGGGAAAACCTACGGAGGAAAGAAACATTCTCGTTTCATTTATAGTGAAGTAGAATGTACATAACTACTTAAAAGAAAAACATAAGATGTACATACCAGCTGCTTCTCTTCTCGGGTATAATGTAAAAGTAAGTTTGTCGGTTGTTTGTTTTCAGTCAGTTAAGAAGTTGGCTATTATATTGGTGATGGTCTAACTCCCTATCACTGCCAGCCAATGTTGAATCTTCCCTCGTATCCCCTCTATCCCCCTAATTATCCTCTCCGTTCAATCTAACCCTCTACCTAAGGTCAAATGTGGCATCAAACGGTCTCATGGTCTTTGACGCTCAACCGTTGAGCGTTTGCTTGCCAATTATAAGAATCGGTCTAGAAGTATATATGATAAGATAAAATATAGCCCGAAATCGTTGATTCCCGTTGTCCCCCACTTGCGTGTCCACCACTGGGGGACATCGACACCTAATGCTGTTTTATATTTGAGGCGAGACTCGAGGTCACAAGGTCCAGTGGGTCAAAAATTCCAGTGACTCAAAAGACCCAATGGGCCAAAATGACAAGTCCCAAAAGGTCTAGTGGGTCAAATAGCTTCTTGACAGCTAATTAACTATCTTCATATATTTTTTTTACTTTGACTTTACAAACTCGTAAGGTATATTAAAAGTTATAATATCATGTTATAAAGTTAGCAAGACTGAGGTACGTATAATTTTAGACATTACCTTCCCTAAGAGGCTGCGTCGTAACTGAGACCACACGCAACTTACCTTGACACGAATTCAGTATATAATTACACATAAAATGATTGTTTTGTATTGATTGTAAAATATTTATTATTGACTCGATGAAGTCAGTTGTATCTAAAAACTACATTACTAATATAGGAGGGTTACGCTCATCTCTTATTAGAGTATAGCTATGCAAAGTTCACTCTGGCTCGTTTCTATCTTGCTTTTAAATTTTAAGATATTGTTAATAATTTTACAATGCAAAATATTCATTGTAGCACTAGTTTTGTAAGTTATTTGTAATATTGTATTTGTTCAATGGCGTACAGTAAAAAAATTATAAAGATAGTCCCGGCCGTACGCACCCGCTCGCTCACATGGCGACTAAACCAGGGCTTGCTAAAGTGAAAACGCATTCTAGGCGACATGTTTGAAAGCTACAATGAATGCAATCATTGCACAGTGCACCTATCCACAAACGATGATTAAATATGATATTTTAATATGGACCTGACGGGACTACTTCGCCGATATGGTAACTTTACAGCTTTCTACCCAGAAATACCATTACAGCTTGAGCTGCGGAGAAATCGAACCCGCTGAAGACGCAACACTTTTCAATGGTTTTGTTGATGCTGGCGCCGAGGTGCGCTGGCCTGGAAGGTCAAGGTTTTCTGGTGATGGATTTAGTTTCACTTTGCTTCTGTAAGCCCGAGGCAACATTTTACGAGTCGTAGGTGTTCTGACGTTCCGTTAGCATTGTTTTGATGACGAGTGCTAAATCATTTATTGCTATCAATCGAAGTGATTGGAAAACTTGTGTAGAAACGGGCTAGATATTGTGTAGATTTGTTGTTTGTTGTGCTTGCCGACTTTTTTATTGCAGATTTAAAAAAAAACTTTGTAAGTAAAAGTTTTTTTTTACTTTTAGATTAATTGGTCCCATAGGAATTTTATCAAAATCGGTTCTGTGGTTTTTTTAACACAAAATAACTGGGATAACTAGTAGCGCTTGTGGTGTAGTTTGGCTAGGTGCTCGAACGATCACCAATGTTAAGCAACGGACGGACCGGTCAGTCTTCGGATGGGTGACCGTGAGTAGCATTTCTCTCTGAGAAATCGCTTCAACTTTTGTGTCACTCTCTTAATTGCAGAAAAAGCAAGATAAATACGCTAACTTTGCATCGCTATAAAAGTTGAGAGTACGTCTGTAGTAAACGATATTGCGTATTATAACGTCGTTTGTATAAGTTTTTTAAGCTATAATAATTAGTATTAAACTGAAAGATATCTATCAACATTAAACTTAGATTTTTTAGATGACCAATTACCAAGGTAAGTATGTATACTCAAAGATTTTTAAGAAACTAACAATAAACAACATTGTGAGAAATAAACTGTAAATTGTAGATTACTTCTAGCTAGCTACCCCCTAGCTAGTTATCTCCCGCATACTAAAAATTGCGAAGCTCCGAATCCAGGGGTTCAATGTATTTCATCAGGCTCACTTTAGAGCCAGGGTAAGTACAGGTGGACCACCTCGACATTATTAGGTATGCTGTCATAATACCTAAACCCGTCGACAATACAAAAATAAAACCGGCCAAGTGCGAGTCGGACTCGCGCACGAAGGGTTCCGTACAATTATCTATGTTTGTTGCATAGGAGCCCCCTTTAATATTTATTTTATTCTGCTTTTTTGTATTTGTTGTTATAGCGGCAATAGAAATACATCACCTGTGAAAATTACAACTGTCTAACTATAACGGTTCATGAGATACAGCCTGGTGACAGACGGACGGACGGGCGGACAGACAGCGGAGTCTCAGTAATTTTTACTCTTTGGGTACGGGACCCTAATTAGTGAAAAATTTAAATGAAAAAATATTTATTTCCAAAAGTAAAAGGATACAAGTTGAGTAAATAGTGATTTCCGCACTAGGCGGAGCCTGTAGTAGTGTTCCCAAACACGGTACATTATTCTTGTTTCCATGCAAAACAGGTTTTATTCCAGCCTAAAGATTTTTTTCTATCTATGGATCTAAACTTGTGTGGAGGTGTCCGACCGTGAAATAACAAAACTTATGACATCCGTTCTCTAAAATTAATATAAAATACTTTCAAACTATGCGAAATTTGCATAAAAATAGAAGTTTCCTGCAATAAAATCTTTAAGATGGCGAAGGATTGCAAAACTTGTTTTTATGATAAATAGGCTGGCCAAATACCATATCTCAGACATATACACAGACATGCTCTTAACCTTTTGACTTTGTCATATATTATATATATACAAAAATGTATAAATATATAATTGACTGAATGAGCGAAGGGATCGAAAGTCTACATCAACTAGCAAGTTTTTTGTTCTTCTGTCCGGATGTTTGTTGGTACTCGCGTACAGGTCGTATTTTTCAACCCATCTTGACAAAACTTGGTATACAGGTTTCTGGATTTTATAGATTGTTTTTGTCTTTAGGAATTATGTTCAACGAGATATTTCTCCCAAAAAGAGAGAATATTTTCGATTTACAGACCAATTTTAATAATATTTGCTATAAAAGTTTGGTACTTAATTCTCAATAAGAATTTAAAATATGAACAAAATCGGTTAAGAGATTGTCGAGATAATTGCTTATGAAATCTCGAGTAAAAAGAGAAGTTTACTACGAGGTAATTTTATCGGCCGATTATGATAATATTTGGCTAAAACATTGGGTATAGAACTCTAAACAAGAATATCGAAGTCGAGAGTTACTGTTCTAGTTCTAAGTCTACTGTTCATAACAGTAGACTTAGAACTAGAACAGTAAAATTGCCTCGTAGTAAACTTCTTTTTTTAATCGAACTAAATGAAGCAACTTTTAACCGGCCTGTAACTTCCATATCGTATAACAATCTTTCTGATTCGGGGTTAATAAGTTAAACCGTTTCATAGATCGTGTAATAGACCGTATAATAATGTAATATATGTGCTTTAATACAATTCTAATAAATTTCAAAAAAAGATTGAACTCTTACACCTTATTTCATACCCATTTCATACCTTTTCTAAAAATTTCACCAACATAAGGTTTCAATTTCAAACATATCAAACCATTTTAGTCATAAAATTCCGAGAAGCTGAAACAACAGTATAAATTATAAAACCGCGAGTGAAATATAAAATCTCTAGTTCTCAAAGAACCAGATTTGTCACGATATAAATCTAAAGATTATGCAAGCGGCGCCGGCGCCGCCGGTGCCACATTTGGATTTAAATGTGAAGTTATAGATCCCACGCACACTTGACACTAGTCTATGCAACTATTTTATTTAGTTGTAGAATTTTTATAAATAATGCAATTTTTTCGTACTGACCTTTTTACCCAAATTCACTAGGCAAAAGAGGGTGTTTATCAGCCTAAATGTGTTTGTTTCGTTGTGGTACTCTAGTGACGCGTAGGCTGATTTTGGTGAATAATACGTTGTTAGATTCGTCTTTGTTAAGCGTATATAAATGTGCACGTTAAAATAATAAAAAAAACAACGGATTGCACTCCGGGAGTGCCAGCAGAAGTGAAAACTAAAGAGTAAAAAGTTAAAATTTGAGCTAACGAGTCTTACGTACATGTGTCGAAAATAAGCATTCGGCGCAACGAAATGACGTCATGCTAGAAGCTGTGAAATTGCTAACGCCGCTAAAGAAATTTTTACTTTAAACATCAAAATGGATTTTTAGAGCCAAGAAGAAAGTATTCGATTTTTTATCCCATACCTATCGATTGGATATGAAAATGAAGGGTTCTAAAATGTTATAAAAGGTGATATCAATAAAACAACTATAATAAAAAAGTATATATGTATTCTATCAACCATCTAGTTTCCATAGTACCTACAAGCTTTGCTTAGTTTGGGCTAGATGGTGTTGTGTGAAATGTCCACCAATATTTATTTATTTATAATACAACAATAAAATAAAAACTATAATACAGCTTAGATATTACATATTTAAATGTTTATATGGAGTGAGTAAAAGTTACGCAGTCGAGTATTTTGTATATACAGATACTTGTTATGCCTGACAGGCTAGATTTAGCTGTAGTAGTCTGATACTAAGTCACGGTATGGTTCAAGCCACCTGAATATGACAAGGACACCTAGCCTGAATTGAGACCAGGATCTCATGGGAAAATGCCTGAACAAACGACTGCTTGGACACTAAAGTGCTCTACCACTTTTCCAAGGTAACTATGGTCCAAATCTGAAGCCTCATTACAGAGATAGATAAAAAAAGAGAAGGTTATCTTTTCTGTGAGATAGATAGAGAAAGGTAGCCAGCCTATTTCGGCACAGAAATCTATTGCATAGCTATTATTGTGCAATTATTATGTACTTCTTTATCATCCAACGTTAATTTCTGATTCTGACGTCTCCTTCACAAGTAATTAAAGTCTTCTGGGGAAAGACGTCTGGGACAAGTATGTTATATTATGCACCGAGTGTGTAGCGGTTCTTTTCTCATCCGTATGTGTTACTGGACAGAATGACAGCCGACAAGCGATTTCTCCTATTTGGCAGTTTTGGCACCCATTTGACAAGATTTAATTTTAAACCGGTCTTAACAAAGTTTATTGTTTGTTGTTGTTAGAGTAGAAGATATTCTTTGTATTTATCGTGTTGAATATGGTAGATATACATGTCCAACAATTTTAACATAACAGTTAGAGTAAATTTTAAAAGGCTGAATGAAAATATTCCATTTACTACTGCACAATATCATATGAGAAAAGGCAAAGAAAAAGCCATCGGCCTTGGCCATGAATTCCATAGGCTTCTGTAAGACTTTTTCTGATCTCTCTGCGAGATCCAGTAAGAAATTTAAAGATACGTAGACGTACGAAAATCACTGACATAACACAGCGGATTAGCAAATTGATGTGGCAGTGTGCACTGTCACATCAATTAGCACATAGCACATAAAACTGATGGCCGATGGAGTAAAAAGTTCTCGTGTGGAGACCACGCACCGGAAAATGCAGCGCTGGAAGGTTAGCCACTAGATGGACTGACGACCTCATACAAGTGGCAGGAAGACGCCAGATGCAAGCCGCTTACATCCGATCTTTTTGGAAATCCTATAGGAAGCCTATGTCCAGCAGTGGACTTCCTGTGGTAAGATGATTATGATGTTTATTGTGTACTTAAGTACCGCCAAGTGTCGTGAGTCGATAATTTGCCACCGTCCTTTATATTGTCATTTATTGATATATTTAGGAGCCTTTTTAGATACATAATGTGATATTTGGTTGCACCTACAAAACTTTAATAATAAAAATTTAAATATCTTTTCAATATACACATCCTATTAGTTAAATACCTGTATCATGTAGTAATACCATTATGAATAATAAAATACCATAGACGGAAAATTATGGATAGTTACGCATCCAAATGCTTCATTATATACTAATAAATTAACTACTTAATAAAACAATGTATGAATTTATTTTCAAAATATATTATAAGGATATCGTTTCGAGCTAAATCATAATAGGTACTTTAGAAATAATACATGTTTGACGGCTGCGTCAAGGGTCAAATATAATAGGCATTCATCCTGGATATGGCGCGTATGGCGTATAGTGAGGAGATTCATGAGTATTTATACAAGCTGATTGGTTCAATTTGAACACTAGAAATGTTCATCATCATCATCTCAGCCATAAAAAGTCCACTGCTGGACATAGGCCTCCCCTATGGATTTCCAAAAAGACCGATTGGAAGCGGCTTGCATCCAGCGTCTTCCTGCCACTTGTATGAGGTCATCTGCCCATCTCGTGGCTGCAAGAAATGTTCAAGGCCAAGTTTATTAGTGCACATGTCAAACGTATAAAGAAATGGAACCAAAATAAATTTCAACTTATCTATGTCAAAAGAAAAACAAAATACCCGACTGCAGAAAAGCAGATTTTACAGCCTAACTTTCGACTTCGTTACGCTTGATATGCTGTTGAGTGTACGTTTTTTTGTGAGAATGTATGCATAAAATCGCTGTGAATGATTATAAATGCGCATTTCATTTGTGTAGTAGTTTAGTTAGTTGAGTCTGTATATTGTTTTGTTGTAGTTAATAAAGGTATCTACTTAATAAAAAAAAAACTGAAAATCAAATCGGTTGAATTCCTTTGAATAATTCTAGTAAAATTACTTGTTTATTACGAAAAAGTTTGTTAGAGGTTCGTTAGGAGTCCATTCCATCTGTGATTCATCAAAAACCCAAGCGAGCTGCAAACTATACCATCACTTAACTTTAAGAAAATGTGGTCAAATGCCTCCAAAACAATATTTGATAGCCAACATTTCAGAGTGCAATGCATTACCATACAGTAACTTAACGAAACAAGTCACTGGACTATGGAAAATGCCAATGACATAAAAAAAAGGTTGTCTGTAAAATCGGTTTACGGACGATAGTTTAACGTGACAACATCATAACAAAACATTGATGAAATGATGATGATGTAACGGGACAATGAGCGTAACGTAACGGGACAATGAGTCACACTATTTCGTGCGTGCAGCCGGCATTCATCGATTTATTAGACGTTGTCACGTCAAAACCTAGGAAAACACCAACGATTTATATGTACTTTGAATTCTTTGGTAAACACTAAAAGTTATTAAGAACTCGAGACTCGAGTTTGTAAACGTGCTCAGAGGTTTTACTGTTCACCTTATGTCGTTTAAAATTCAACTCATGCAAGGCGATTATTATCTTCGCACAACATAATAATATTTCGGTACCATCCAATATACGTATAGCGTATTGAAAAAGCTTTCGCGTAGAATTTTAACGATCAACATTATTTTTCAATTCATGTGTTACTGTGAAAGTTTAAAATAAGGGATTTTTTTGTATCGTCATGTGAAACCTAAGATTAAACAACTTTTATAATGAATGTAAGTATAAAAAGTTTATTTCGAAGTTTTACTTACATTAGCTCAGTATGTCTTGCCTTGTCAGTATGTTATCGCAATGATATGAAAAATATTTAAAAATTGTAATCAAGAAAGTGTTTTGTCATAAAAAACCTTTAAATCACAATCTTTTTTTTTTGTTATAAAGAAAACAAAAAACTTAATATTACTATTTATCTGCAACAGAAAGTCTCTAAAACTAACACTTACCTGCAAACATTCTATAGTACCTACAACGCTGAATTAATCAAAATTTGAAAGTCAAGAAAATAATTATATTAACCGACCCATGTTGGTAAATCCTAAAATTTGTAGGTAAAACCCAAGATTTACATATGTATTTCTTATTATTTATTTATTCTTTATTTTCTATTATTTATTTTACCTACGCTTTTACAGTAAAATATTCACTCCTAAGTTTGTTCTAAAATATTCTGCAAACGGAACGGAAGTGTGTTCGGAATACGCATTGACTTTTTTGTGCTTAAGTTTGCACATATGGGTTAACTTACAAGGCTAAGTTTTTTAAGTTTGTTCAATCAGTTGGGCCTTTTATTGAACTCAGAATTTTAATGTACCTATATCCATTAATTCGTGGATTTGTCCTAGAATATTAGGAACCAAGACAAAGGCTTTTATTTCAACGGGTGAATTATAATTCCGCCATAATATGAGGTACATAAATTTACAACAGGCGAAATATTTTTTTAAGTGTACTGAAAAAAATAAGTTCAAAACTAAAACCAGACTACTTTTTCAGTAGTCTGGTTTTAGTTTTCTAACTTATTTTTGACGCTCTAAAAAGTATGTAAAAATAAAATATTCTTATCTGAAATTGTAATGTGTAAATTAATCTATATGTATCGTATATTAAATAAACAAGTTACATGTAATAAATATTTTATTGTATTTCATACATTATCACAGTGGTGTTCAGAGGATAACCGAAGTCGTATGCCACCTACCGTAACAAAACAATACATTCTGCAACCGTAGAGGCATAGCTATTAATGGTTCCAATCATATAACAAGTATAAGTTTAGAAATCTCAAAAACCCGCGACAAAAAAACGGTTGAACCGATTTTGATGAAACATAGGAGTAGAAAACAGTTTTCTACTGCTGACCTAGCATGGAACCGATAAACGTATTTATCCACGCTGTTATGTCAGTTGTCAATATAGTCTATACTTTATTTCCTCTGTGAGGTGGAAAAAATGATGGAAAGAGTATTTGTCTACCTTCCATTCTAGCTTAGGTACCTGTTGTATGAAAAAATCGCAATTTTCTGGTAAATTATAATGGGACAACAGTTCTCTTAACGACTAATTGACTTTTAGGGTTGTGCAACGATGCTAGCACAACCCTAAAAGTCAATTAGAATAAAAATAATTTAAAAAAAATAAACCGACTTCAAACTGAAAAGAGAGAAATAACACGACGAAAATCAATACTGGGCGTCTACCTAAGTAGGTACGTAAACCAACTACTTTTGAGGTCGGTGTCAGGACCTAAACTAAGTCATCAACTAAGTCCAATACAGACACCGACCTCAAAAGTAGTTGGTTTACGTACCTACTTAGGTAGACGCCCAATATTGATTTTCTTCGTGTTATTTCTGTTTGAAGTCGGTTTAATTTTCTTTAATCACTTTTATTTATTCATTTTTAACAGTATTTACTCGTTTTGTTTGAAATTAAAAATTGTATTCACAATACAGGTCGAATTGATAACCTCCTTTTTTTAAGTCGGTTAAAAATAGATTTCTAAGCTTAAGTAACAATGTGTGAGTGCGCCGCGAATTGAATAATTATAGGTAGTTTAAAAAACTGAAGCAACCGACTTCTCATGGATGCCATTGTCAAAACTGGACCAATTTGAAATGGGACACGGGAAGCACCAGCTTTCAAATAAAAAAAGAATAAAAAGAATCATCAAAATCGGTACACCCAGTCGAAAGTTCTGAGGTAACAAACATAAAAAAAAGACGTGTGGCACTCGGAGACTGCCGCGGTAAAGCTATTGCATAATAGCTTTACGCGCGGTGTGTTAGGTTATTTTCGTTACGAAATTTCTGGATTCGGTCTCCACGCTCAAGGCCCGCGATAGAAGCTATGCAATAGCTTAAAAATACAGTCGAATTGAGAACCTCCTCCTTTTTGAAGCCGGTTGAAAGGTTGGGAGCCTCTGATCTATAACATATTCTTTATCTTTCCTGAGGCATAATTGTTAGTTTCAACTCCACAAACACAGCAAACGTAATCCTTTCTCCAGTTATTTACGATTCGTTTACAACCCTTCATTAGTACAGGGAACAAACAGGCTCGGGTACATCTCCAAGTCCTGGAATCCTCTAGTGTTATTGTCTTTTCCCACGAGTGAAGCTTACGCCCACATATTCGCTTGTATGTAGTATATTATTAGTAGGTATGCTTTTACAAAACAAACAAAAGCCAATGTATTTACACAAAACAAAATACAGTCTTTACAATTATTTTACAATGAATAACTCAATCGAACGTTTTTCCAATTTGCAAGCGATGGATATTCAAATGTTTCTCAGGACAATCGGGAGGTGAAGACTAATGGACATCTCGAACATCAAATAGGACAGTTTCAGCTGCAGAAGATCAATCATCATCATCATCATCTCAGACATAAGAAGTCCACTGTTGGACATAGGCCTCCTCCATGCATTTCCAAAAAGACCAGTTAGAAGCGGTTTGCATCCAGCGTCTTCCTACCGCTTGTATGGGGTCGTCTGTCCACTGTGTGGCTAGTCCAATCCTCTCTAGTTTCTCCCTTCGAGAACTTTTCAATCCCATTGGCCATCAGCTCTACGTTCTATGTGCCCTGCCCACGGCCACTGCAACTTGCTAATCCGCTATGCTATAAAAATACATAAATACGTCTTGCCTACTTACTTTCATATACCCGAAAAGCACCCTCCTTATTGTGCATTCGGGTAAAAATGGTGTCATCTGAAGTACGACATTCTGCCTACACGATCTTAATGAGTTACTTAGTAACTAGAGAAACGTGAGCGTTTGCGCAGTTCAAAGATCCAGTTAGGTAGTTGTATTAATCGGCGGATTAATTAAACACGACATTTTAATCGCGCAAGAAGTCGACCGACACAACTTTCGTTTTAGCCAATAAAACATTCAGGCACCTACAAGTACACTATTTTATACTCACATACTCGCATTTTACATTGAAAGTAAACATGAATTTATTTCCTGTTTATTGAAATTTCCGTGAGTATTCTCAGCGCACAGTATATTCTGACAGCAAGAAGCACGAAAAAGCGACATCGTTACATGGGTGATATTCCGAAACGCTTTAGCTCCACTTTCATGGTGCGTACCGCCAAAATGTGGAATGTACTTCTTGAATGGGTCTTTCCGAATAGATATAATCTAGGTGTCTTCAAATCGCGAATGAATAGGTTTCTTCTAGGCAAGCGCGCTCCATCGTAGACTGTAACTGTCTAATCTAACTGTCACTTAACACCCAGGTAAGTTGACGGTCAAGCGTAAGTCTATTTTGGATTAAAATCAAATATGCCCCAATAATTAAATAATTGGTTAAAATATGACTTATTTATGTCCTGTAAAACTAAATAATACGTAAGAATCGACCAGAACCAGACTATAGTCCAAAGCATGTATACATTATATGAGTACATAACATATTTTAGGTATTTTATAGACTATTTCATATAAAAACAATATGAAAACATATGAAAACAAATTCTCATTAGCCTGTTACGAGACGTACACAATTTTTTAATGAAATTTTACTAATAACTAATAAAGAGACAGCAAGTGAAGCGAAACTGAACCGGTTCTGCATCGCCGTAGGGGCCAAACTCCACAGCTCAATTTGCTCCACATCTTTGTTTAATTAAACGGTCATAAATAACGAAATAATTAAGACCTCTTTACATGTAACCGAACCGACTATTCACTGTAACTGTTACAGTCCGCTCATTACTTTCCAAACTTGATTTTTTTGTTACCAAACTAGAAATGAGGAGCCGATTTTGTTTAAAAATCACACAGGAAATTGAAATCGGATTTTTCGTTTTGATTTTATCTCCAGGATAAATTATTACTCCGGCGTATCCTATCTCGTGATTTTTATCGTGCGGACTGAAATTATGAAATTTGTTTCCTGATCAATTCTTTCCCGCTAGATATAAAGATCTGTAAGAGAAATGCAAAAAATTTGTCTCGCGACTTTTTGAATTTTGGGGATTTTTTGGAATTTGGCCTTGACCGATATGTCAAGAGGATTTCGCTCGATGGTTGTGTCAATGGTCGGATACAGAAGGCAGTCATCTTAGACACGGCGCGTAATGGCAGGAGCTTGAGTCCCGCCCCGCTGCCGGCGGCACCGTAGACTGAAGTTTTTTATAATATTCATAATTTTGTATTGTATGTGCTTAAGACCACACGACAGAAGTGAAAACTTCATTAAGGCGCCGTTAATATATGAAATAGCGGTATAGCAGTGATGCGTTGACTATATCTTTCTAGCTCCCTGAGTCGACTCGAGCCAAATTTACCCGAACGTGCGTTACGTAGCCGAGCGTGACGCCCAAGTCTCATTCAATATCCACAAAATAAAGTGATCAACGCGCCTAAGGCAGTTTTCACTTCAAAAGTCATCGCTTTTTTAGGGTTCCGTAAAGAAAAAAACAGAACCCTTATAGGATCACTTTGTTGTCCATCTGTCCGTCTGTCCGTCCGTCCGGGTGTCAAGACCTTTACCTCGGGAACGTGTAAAGGTATCGTGTAGAAATTAAAGCCATATACGCAGATCCATAGTCTCTTGCTACAGAAAGAAAAATTAAATTTCTCAGTATTCGTAAAGAAAGTTACAGCCGAATATGTCGTAAAAAATACACATTTCGACACTCACAAGGGAATCAAAACCTATGGGGTACTTCTCGTTGACCTAGAACTATGAAATTTGGCAAGGACCAATGTGATAAAGTAAACATATAGGAAAAAAATTAATCACAAAAAAATAGTGTCTTTATGCAAGGAATGAGGGTCCAAATTTTTAAGTGAATTAACCGTATCATGTGGGGATCATATGAAAGAGCTTAATTAGCATAAGTTAAAACAGGTTTTTAAATATTTTTGTAATGTATATTTTTCGGTATAAGAAGGAAAATATTATAAATATGATTTCCCCCTTTTATCTACTAGTTTGTACGGAACCCTCGGTGGGCGAGTCTGACTTGCACTTGTATCGTTTTTCTATATGTAGAAATAGGTTTGCGCTTGACCGCCAACTCACCTGATGTTAAGCGACGTTGCGGTCTACGATGGAGCGCGCTTACCTATAACAAACCAATTCATACGCGATTTAAAGACACCCAGATTATATCTACCGGGAATTACCCACTCAGGATGCGTATTCCACAATCTAGCAGTAAGCACGATGAAACTACTACTAGAACTAAAGCTTCAAACTTGCTTCAAATGTAGACAGGAAATATTCTCAGGAAGCAAGAAAGAATATTAGCAATCTAGTAAAAGTAGTGGACAGTACGTAACGGAGCTAGAGGCAATGATTTATGAGATCTGTAAGAGCCTCGGCTAACTAGTAATTACGATAATTTCTACCAATAAACGTATCCGGAATATTGAATAGAACTACGCTTTAATTTGTTTACACTAAATTTAATTTAATAAAGAACCTGTATTACTACCTACTTTATCATAATGCGACCAAAATAAAAAGTGTATCAAAAGGACACACCTATTTTGTATTATATGGAAAATTTCCACCCAGATGGACGACATAACCCAGTCTGGGGCAGCGGGCAGACTACTGTCCCATACTGACTTTGTCCATAAGCTCTTCATATTTCATATAAAATTATTTTTAATAGTGACAATATTTATTACATTTGTATTTTTACGTCCACATAATATACGAATTTGGAATACGCTAATTAAACCCTTTCATTTGTTATCCAACACGGCACCTTTCATTTTTGGTTTAAATTCATGACTTTATGCACTCTAGAGAACGCCATATTGAATTTAGTGTGACGTCACACAGACTATAAATAGCGGATGAGTAGGTACCGGCAGAGCAGAATAGTATCTCCCTTTAGTACCAGGTGTCGTAAGAGGCGACTAAGGTACTTGATGATGTTGTAATTCTCAACATGCAGCATCATCACGATCAGAGAAGGAAAACTCGAAATAAACCCGGAATGGCACCTCCGTAAGGCACGAGCCAGGTCCTGCAACCGACCCGGTACCACACGTAGTGATTCGTCATTCCTGTGGGCCTTGCCGGTTAGGTCGAGAGGGTGGTGTAGGTTCTGGGCATGCCTATGTCACCTAATTGCGTCCCAGGCGATGCAGCGTCCGTGGAGAGGACACTTCACCCACTTTAGCTTAGCTGAGTGGATAACAACACGGGGAGTGGCAGTTACCAGTGATAAGTCTGCGCAGATAGGCGAAGGCGCGGACGCTAGGGGTCACTCTTGACAGTGGGAGGGTCCATCGTAGGCCCATTGACACGTTACCGCCCGCTTCAAACTGGGCAGCCCCCGGTCAATAAGGTACGTGTCCGCCTCGGTGCTGTCTTGTCTCCTCTGGGTGAAGGAGGCACTGGCTACCAACCAGACAGGCGGTGCCGTTAATTTAGTCACCTGCGGCAAAGAATAAATATAAAAACAAAAACCACTTTCAATTTCGCCAAACCATGCGCTTAGGGTCATGGAATGTCCGTACCATGAGGACAGGCTTCCCGAACACCGATGGAAGTCCCAACTGCGATCAACATCTACGCAAGACTGCCGTCATAGACGGCGAACTATTGAAGTTAAACGTTATGATAGCTGCCCTGCAAGAGACCCGACTTCCTGACGAAGGTTCTATAAAAGAATCTAATTTCACTTTCTTCTGGAAAGGGAAGGACTTATCAGCTGTTCGTGAACACGGGGTAGGGTTTGCTGTCCGAAACGAGCTCTTAAGTTTCATAGAGACTCCTAGGGGGGTGTCCGAGCGTATTATGTCGATGCGCCTTAACACTGATTGCGGATTTGTCACGCTTATCGCAGCCTACGCTCCTACATTAAATTCCTCCGCAGAGTCTAAGGACAGATTCTACCAACAGTTGACCGAAACAGTGCAGAAAGTTCGCCCAGGTGACCGCTTGGTCATTTTAGGTGACTTTAATGCGCGTGTTGGTCAAGACAAAAAATCCTGGCCTGACTGTATAGGTGACCATGGTGTTGGCAAACAAAATGAAAATGGTCAGAGACTCTTAGAATTTTGTTCTAATAACCAGCTATGCGTCACCAATACATATTTTAAAGGTAAATTTACCCGTAAAGTGTCTTGGAAGCATCCACGCTCTGGGCACTGGCATCAATTAGATCTAATACTTACTAAGAGAAAAGATCTCAGAAATATCCTCCACACGCGTACATTCCATAGCGCAGACTGTGACACTGATCACTCCTTAGTTGTTACCACAATTTTCATAACACCCAAAAAGATTCATTCTTCAAAGCCTCGTGGTAAAAGAAGATTGAACCCACCCCCTACAGAAAACAACCAGATGGTTGAAAAATTTGCTGAACTTATCCGCAGTGAAACAGTTTCCTGGAACCCCAGTGCATCTGCTGAGACTGAGTGGGAACACGTAAAGCACTTGCTAACTGATACCGCAGCTAAAGTATTTGGCCACCAAAGCTGTACAAAGAAAGATTGGTTTAACGACAACCTTCACTACCTTCAACCATATCTTGATGCAAAACGTAAAGCCTCTGAAAATTACCGCCTAAACCCATCAGTGACATCTAAAGCCGTTCTAGCAAAAGCAAAAGCTGATCTTCAGCACAACACCCGACATATTGCAAATTCCTATTGGACCGAAATCTGCAGCAGTATCCAAGCTTGCGCATCAACTGGAAACTTTGGTGGTTTATATGCAGGTATTAGAAAAGCTCTAGGTCCTATACCAAAAAAGACAGCGCCGTTGAAAGAAGCTGACGGAACTGTTATCACGGATGGTAATCGGCAGCTTCTTCGATGGGTAGAACATTACACCAAACTTTATTCTGAGCCTGTAAATATCCACCCAGATGTAATCGATATGCTTCCGAATCTTCCCACTTGGGACAAACTGGATGAACCTCCTTCAATTACTGATTTCCATACAGCAATTAATCAACTCAAGCGTGGCAAAAGCCCAGGTAGTGACGGAATCCTGGCGGAAGTTGTTAAACTTAAATGCGTTGCTCCCATCCTATACAATCTTATTGTGAAGTGCTGGGATGAGGGCTTTGTTCCTCAGGATATGCGCGATGCTAACATCATTACTCTATACAAGGGTAAAGGAGATCGAGGAGATTATAATTGCTAACGAGGTATCTCCCTTCTCAGCATTGTTGGAAAGTTGTTTGGCCGCATCATTTTGGCTAAGCTCCAAAAACTTGCTGATCGCGTGTATCCTGAGTCACAATGTGGTTTTCGTGCTCAGCGCTCCACAACTGATATGATTTTCACACTTCGTCAGATCCAAGAAAAATCTCGCGAGCAAAAAACTCCACTAATAGTAGCATTTGTTGACTTGAATAAAGCATTTGACACTGTTAGCAGGGAAGGGCTGTACACAGTACTTGACAAAGTTGGTTCCCCTCCAAAGTTACTGTCTTTAATTATGTCATTTCACGATAATATGAAAGGCTCAGTCGTATACAATGGCAATAGCTCTAATAATTTCAACATGAACAGAGGCGTACGACAGGGCTGTGTCATGGCTCCCACCCTATTTGGAACATTTTTCTCGCTACTTTTGAAGGTTGCTTTCGGCGATACCAAACAGGGTATACATTTACACACCAGGAGTGACGGAAAACTTTTCAATATATCTCTCTTAAAGTCCAAACGGCATCGAAGGGACTTATATACCGATAGTCTCCTGTTTGCAGATGACGCAGCCTTTATTGCTAGTTCCCCTGAAGAACTACAGATTATGCTGGATAAATTTTCGAACACATGCAAGCTATTCTCAATGTCAATTAATGCTAAAAAGACTGTTATCATGGCGCAAGGGTTTGCGGAAACACCAACAATCTTGTTGGATGGCACACCACTGGAAGTAGTGGAGTCGTTTTGCTACCTGGGGTCGACCGTGACGAGCAATCTTTCGCTTGACGCGGAGATCAATACTCGCATCGGCAAGGCGGCAACAATGTTCGGGAAGCTTAGTGCAAGAGTTTGGGACAACAAACATCTGACTATTAACACTAAAACGATCGTGTACCAAACATGCGTATTAAGTGTTCTCTTGTACGGAGCTGAGACCTGGACATCTTATGCCAGGCAAGAGGGACGACTGAACTCCTTCCACATGCGCTGTCTTAGAAGCATTCTAGGCATCTCCTGGAGAGATAAGGTGACAAACGAAAGAGTGCTCGAGCTCACAAAGCTACCCAGCATAACCGCCCTGCTAAAGCAGAAGAGGTTGCGTTGGTTAGGTCACGTGCACCGGATGGAGCCCTCTCGTTTACCCAGACAAACTCTCCTTGCAGAAATTGCTAATGCCAAGCGACCAGTGGGCCGTCCCCTGCTGAGGTTCAAGGACAGCGTGAAGCGAGATATGACCTCATTTGACATCAACTTTTCTCTCTGGGAAGATCTTGCAGAAGATCGTGATCAGTGGAGAAAAGTTACTGCTGATGGCATTAAACACCATGATGATGCATGGCTGGAGGTGCTAGCACAAAAACGTTCCCGCCGGCATAACATAGCCAATTCCACCAACTTAGCACCTCCAACCAATAACCAAGGGTTTGTCTGCCAGCGGTGTAGCCGCAACTGCGGTTCCCGGATTGGCCTATTCAGTCACCAACGACGGTGTAACTCAACTTTATGACGCTGCTTAAATCATCCGACAGGATGGAACAAGGCCCATGATGAGTGGCCGGCCCAATGTTCAAGGTACGGCGTCGTGCCGTAGACATGGGGGCGAGGTCTAAGAGTTCACCATTTAGACGGAGCAGCCAAGTATCATCTGGAAGCTATAAATATTTATTCAATAAGTCCACTGGTAGTAGGAAAAGTGGCCAGAATGCTGGCAGCATTGCTACGTTGGATGGCAATGCTTACTTTGGGAGCAAAGTAGGAGCCAGCATTTTGGTTACCCGTCACTTCCCCTTTAAATATTTATTTGTCATGCAAATATTAATTACTACCGCATACTATTTTTATGCAAAACGTTCCCTATGTACGCAGACGTCGCTCACTGTGTCAACAGGTTTCAATATACGCGATAAATCCGTTAAAATTTGTAACATTTCAATTACTACTCAGTCAAAGATCTCTTTTAGAAAATATTAAGTAAGTTTCCTAGAACGCCGGTGCACGCCTATCGTCGCCATAAGTGCTGTAATGGCAGTTCCTAGAGACACTAATGAAGCACGTCCGCTGTGGACCAAATAACCTTACGTGCTTAGAACTAGGCTTAGAACGCGAGTCGCCTCTATCTCAGTAAAGCTATTTCAAACAAGCCTTTTAAGGCTACGTCACTCCGCCAGTCTTTGCTCACGTTAGATAAACAAAATTTGATATAATTTCAGAGCCCGTAGTCCGACCATCGTCCGTCTCGCTCGCGCATACCCACATTTTTGAAGATATAAAATGACTGCATGAACTTATAAAAAAATCATCGTTTGTAAAACAAGAAATATTCGATCACATCACAAATATTCGACAAAAATTACAATTTTATCCAAGTTAATTTTCATACATAAAAATCTTTAGAAACTATGAAAAATTATAATTATAAAGTTAATAATTTCGTTATTTCGTTTTATAATATATATTATATATAATACTTACCATTAGGTAAGCTGTTCTTTATTTATTCGAATTGATTATAAAAACAATCATCTATAGATACCTACTATAATATGTATAATATCTAACATGACATTAAAACTCCTATGACTTTTTATTTTATTTTTGATGGTATTGTTACCTATTACCAAACAAGCACAAAACAAAAACATCTCTAATCCGTTACTCGAACCCGGAATCTAATGTATGACAATTTATGACAATGCAAGAACTTGATATATCACAATGCGAATTGCAAATCCTTTCATGGTTCGTTAAGCTAATTGTTTCTGTCATATTCAAATATGATTAATTTGAAATAAAAATAAAAACAATAAAGTATGTTAAAATTAAAATGTTGATCTTTCTTAAGTCAATATGATCCAAGATCCAAGAAACATTATTAAAGATAAAGATATAGATAAAGATATAGATAAAGATATGGATAAAGATATAGATAAAGGTATAGATAAAGATATAGATATATATTATATTTCAGGTAAAATCTTACAAAGAATTTTACGGATCAACTATAAACAAAATTTCAATGTAAGGCATGTAGCAAATTAGTCCAGGAACCCCAAACTAAGCACTTGGCTTGTGTCTTGGGGTTCAAGCACGAAGTTAACCAATACAAAAAAAGAAGTACTCGAGTATGCAAATATTGAAAATGAAATATAATTAACAGAGAGAGTGATAAAAAATTTATATTGAAACAATAGCTAGAGCTTAAAATTCCATGGATAGTGATAGGACAAATAAAAGGTTGTGTCTAGCGTTGCCAATTCGCTAAATGAATAGATAATAAATTAGGCTACAGGTACATGCATAGTTATCACAATAGGTATAATAATTATAACAACTCCATTTAAACATTCTCCACCCTTCAAACTGCACAATAATCTGCTTTTACGACAAAGTGGGAACGCGCCCAAAGGACAAATAGGCGTGATTTTATGTACTTACTTGTATGAATAAATTATAGTTTAATAAACTGAAACATCCGACTACAAAATTCGCAATTTCGTTTTAAAAAAACCACTGAATCGATTTTGATGAAATTTCTATAGGACTAATTTGAAGAAAATATTCATTTATACAAAAAATATTTTGCAAATCAGTTTATAAATTACGTAGTTATACATTAAAAAAATACAGTCGAATGGATAATCTCCTTATTTTTGAAGTTGGTAAAAACTCTCTTAAACAGATCTCTTTAAACAGTCGGGTAAAAAGATTTCCGAAACCGGTAATCCACAATTCAAGTCATCAATGGATCAATACAGGCTTGGAGGCTCGCGGAACTACCCGACACGGCGACGCATTCTGTCTGGGACAGGTATCCATGTAAGGAGACGACCTGGACAACCTAACTGTAAGGTACAAAAACAGCCCTCTAATTGCAATCGAACGGGAACTCGAAGACGCTGTAGGCTTAGGGTCAATAAAACATGCGCTAATTGGATGATTCCATATATAAACGAGCTAATATGCGTTGAAACCTGTGTTATGATGAATAAAATAGAATAAAATAATGGGAAAGATAGAATTCAATGAGACTTTATTAGCGATTGAATAGAATACAGCTAGGGAGAATCCTATTAGTAATATGCTAAAGCGGGCTGTGATTGATGATCATGGAGCTAAGAAATAGTTTCTTTTTATATTAGGAAGAATAGAGAATAACAACACTTGTTTTCAAGCAAACAAATTTTGTGATTCAAGGTCAAGGAAGGAACCCTGTAGATTTTGATTAAGTTATTAGTGGCAACACTTCGCGTTCCTGAGAATTAAGGTCTTGACAGACGACAGAAAGACAGACAGGCAGATGCGGCAAACTGATAACGAAATGATCCTGATAATTTTCCATTATCTGCAGCTTTGCTCAAAGACTATATTAGTAATAGAAAGTTGTAGGTACCTAACTTGGTACAGGTATACTTGGTATAGGTATACATATTGATGAAAAAGTGGTAGATACAATAAAATCTGGAAAAAAATATTTAAGGGTACCTACCTAAAAGAGAGAATGTTTTTTTTCTCGTCTACTCCATTGTAGTATGGTTAGTTAATTTACAAATACTGTAAGTAGGTGTGCAAAAACCATTTTTAAATTTAGAAATCTGTTTGTTAGAGACCCCTTTCCGGCTAAATGGTTAGTCTTGAAAATGTGAAACAATTTATGGCAGTAGCATATATAATTAAATAAAGCTTTAAAAAATGTATATATATATATCTATATATAACGAAATTAAAATGAAAACTATCACAGATAAGTAGGCTTTACAACTTAACGAACTATAGCCGATTTATTGGAAAATTGTACTTATAGAAATGGCAAATGAAAATCGCCAAAATTTCAATCTTGAACTTGTATGTATATTGTATATTACATTCCCGTCACGTTTGTATGTTTTAAAAAAGTATCAAGCAAGAAGCCCTGTAATAAGTCCAACTATACATATAGGAGTAGTACTCGTATACTACACGTAGCCCGAAACGCACTTGGCCGGTTTTATTTCTTTTAAAGTACGAAAACCGTATTTTTTTAAATTATTTAATAAAACATAACTCACGTAATTTCCGCTAACCATAAACATTATCTTATACCATTGCGTGATAATAAATAGGTATCATGGTTGTTACGCAACCAAGTAAAACACAGGAAACCAGGCCCGTTATTATCTTGTTTAGAAGCAATTATCCCACACTACAAATTATATGTCCACGATAGAAAGGAAGATGTTATTTGAAATAATATAGGCGACTGCAGTTCACACATCTACAAATCATCTCGTGAATATGTAACTACTACTAACAATCTACTTCTAGAGCCGTCTCAATAAGCGAACGAAAAGGATTCTCTCTAATTCCTTTCGTTTTACAAAGAAAATGCGCAAGTAGCTCCCTCGCTAAATTCATTTGATAAGTTGGTGTGTTCATATAAACGGGCCATGAAAAGACAATCATAGAATTGGGCACGCGGAATTGATGCCAAGGGGACAGTAGTTTAAGGTGTCTATCGTTCTGAACTAGTGTTGATAAGAAATGATTGTGAGCATACGCAATAACTAATAGAGTTGTTATCAAATCAAGCGTTGCATGGAGCTCATAAGAGTGGGTAGCTTACGAATGATTAAAATCAGTTTCGGAAATGTCGTTACACGTAGGAATGCTGTTTAGTTTAGAAGTTGAGTAATACTTTAACTACAGGACATGTGTACTTAAATGTAGAAAATCATCCGCGATTTTGAGGAATCAGCCTCAATCAACTGTCAAAACGGGTATTTAAACCCAGATTGTGTGTGATTTTGGATTCTATAATAATGAAATTCTTTGTCAGAGAATAAGTTCTTTCCCGAGTCATCATCATCATTATCGTCTCAGCCACAAGAAGTCCACTGCTGGACATAAGCCTCCCCCATGGATTTCCAAAAAGATCGGTTGGAAGAGACTCGTATCCAGCATCTTCTTGCCACTTCTGTACGATCTTCTGTCCGCCTTATAGCTGGCTTTCTACGCTGCGCTAGCCGGTGCATAGTCCCAATTAAGCCTGGATGTAAATCGCAACCGAATCCATTTCTTCTAGGGAAGCATGTCCCGCCCTAGACTGCAACGTTGTGTGTTGTTTATTAGGTAAGTGAATCAAAAAAGCATATCACAATATTTTGTTCCTTAAAAATACTCAATTCACAATCTATTCTACAAAAAACGCAGAATATTACTTTGCGCTAGAAAAGTCTATAAAAGTCTATATATGTCTGTAACTCGATATATGAAGAGCATCATCAGCGTCTATTATTCCTCCCACTGGTGTAACCAGACCTCGTTCCTACCGCGAACAATGTGATACCGTTACGAAGAGCCTCAGGAGATGTTCACATTCATATCTTACTTCACTGCTAATGATATTGAACTCAGATTGAACATGCAATACAATAGTATATAATAGTACGTACATTACCTACGCATTTTAAAAAGATACGTACATCGGAAAAACATAACTCTCCTTATCTCCGAAAATATGGATGGTACTAAATTGTTAAGTACAAGACGAGTTATTTACTTGTCTCATTACTCAGTTGCATTAAAAAAAGTTGTCTTTCTTTTTATTCGCTCAAAAAACTTAACATGACTTCTTGTCGTCGACTTGGTCACTACAGATATATATTGACTGGCTTTGTGGCTCAGTTGGTAGTGTGTTTACGTCTACCTGCTGAACTGAAAGGTCGTGGGTTCAATCCCCACCCAGGGCAAACATTTGTGTGATGAGCATGGATGTTTGTTCTGTGTCTGGGTGTTTCTATGTATCATATGTATATATTTACAAAAAAAAAAGTATATATGTATTCTATCAGCCATCTAGTTCCATAGTACAAGCTTTGCTTAGTTTGGGCTAGATGGTGTTATGTGAAATGTCCACAAATATTTATTTATTTTTATTATTTATATTTACATACCCGATATCGCAAAAAAAGGGTTTCGATTTTAATGTTAACGGGCAAGTGTCTTTATTAACAACAGAACAACATACAAGTCACAAGCTATTTACACTAAGTACTACACAAAAAATATAGATATCCCTCTTCTGGTTAGCAGTGTACCCAGCATGTTGTCGATTTTATATTTTACATACGTATTCCTACACAATAACTAATGTGGTTAACGCCTTTTTATAAAAAAAACTACGGGTCACTCACGTCTGTCTGTTTAGTCGGATTTTTCGTTTAAAATAATAATAAATAATAATAATAAATCTTTATTTAGATTTTACATTAGGTAGTTTATAAATCAGTATGTACTTAAAAATATTAGGTTACAAGCAAAAAGACTAAATTATACATATATAAGGAAAAAAAAGGAAGAGGGGTAATTTGCAAAGTTAACTGCTTGAAGGAGACAAAAAATACAAATATAAAAGTAACTTTGTAACATATTAAGGGTTTTTTTTGTTTTTTTTTTAGCAATACATATGATTTTTTATGATGAATTTTCAGTATACCTTGGCTTATGTAGAACATCTAGTAAATAAATATTCGCGTATACAATTAAGTATGTCATTTCATTAAATAAAAGTTTTAATTTACCCCAAATTACCATTTAGTCGTTGAGTAGATAGGTACATGACTGAGCACTAACTCCTAACTAGGTTGCCCTGTATTTAGGATATCAGGTCCTTCCTGTCCATATTTATTAAATGTATCTTAACTCTTAGAAATGTGTGACTATTTAATCAAATAATACTTACGGTGTGAGTGTATAACAGGTAGCAGAATAGAATATAACATAACATTGGCCCACGAAGTTTAGCGCCGCACAAAGAGCGTTTCAACATGCAGGACATATGGGCACACACAGCACTGCAGTATTTATATAATATATATAACACGGAATGAAAAATAAGTATGTAGTTAAAAGAGACGTGAATGACGTTTTTATTTAAAAACTACTAGATTTTACAATGTGGTGTCAATTAACACATCATCACACTACATGATGTGTTGACAGCCAGGCCAGCCATGGACAAAGAAGAAAATTACTTCTAATTATTATTTATTGTGACCTTATACAGCTGTATAAGGTCACAATAAATAATAATTAGAAGTAATTTTCTTCTTTGTCCATCTAAACAGCTCTTGCATGCGGTCAAACAAGTTGATACGAGGAGACTTTTTGCCTTCAAACCCCATGGTTAGCAGGAACGTGATTGGTTCACTAATGGTCCGACGACGGCCCGCTAAATGAAATCAATGAGTAAAAATCCTCCACTGGAAACCGGAATAGAGCTGGTTCTGTAGTTTTTGCTGATGCCACTGACCGCACGCCTTTGTGTTGCTTTGAAACAATCATGGCACAAAAACCGAAATACTTTAGTACAAACTCATCAACAACATTTATACGAGCCTCAATCTAATAGATACAAGGTTTTTAAATGTCCATCAAATAAATACGTCTTCCGTTCAAAAACCTTAACCTTGGCAACCAAAGATAATGCAATATCCACAAAGACAAACCTTGTTAAAACATCGTTTTGCATTTTCGTCAAAACGGCGAAAGTGGGACGAGCTAACGAGCCAACTTCTCTGCCTATCTCTCAATAGTCTATCTCGCTTACACACGTTATAAACGAAAGAGACGACAGGAATACCCAGAAGAAGATAAGTGATAATTATGGTGGTGCTAAGGAGACTAATGATAAGACAAACTGTTGGAATTGTAAACGTGCGTTCAAAATCTCATGTCAAGAAATAGACCATACTAACAAGGAAGTGGTAATTTTAAATTATAGTAGGCGCTTTTGTTGTAACAATGGTTACCGTGGCCAGTCTTGCGTGTATATTAATAAGTAACCCGGGCTTACAGATAAGATCTTTGGACATTTAAGTTTATGCAATACAAATAATTGAATATGGTTAACATAATCTGAGGTAATGTTTGGATATTGATTTCTAATTACTTGACCATTGAAATTGAAACTTTGCAGCCGAATCGCTTCCCACTAATATTACAACCAATGCCACTTATTTTTTTTAAATTCAAGCTTAAGCTCCCGCTTGGTTAATTAAAATATATTAGCCATATTTGTGTAAAATACAACGCTGTTGTTCTAAAAGAAATTTCGATACATTCTAGAACTTTCGTTTTGTACAATCCGCCATACATATAGGTATATTTTTATTTACATTTGATAATATAAATACAATCTACGATTGACCACCACCTCGCCTGATTTTAAGGACAACAGGAGTTTTCCACCCTTAAATATTATCCGGGAAAAAATTGACCTCCAAAAATGGAGATGGACCGGCCATATGTTGAGATCTATACAAGAAAAGTGGAGCCAAATTACAACGAATTGGTATCCAAGAGATGTCGAGGACGACAACAAATGCACTTGGAAGATGAGCTGAAACTTACTGCGGGACCCAAATGGAGGAGAGTAGCTCAAGACAGGAAGCAATGGAAACTACTGGAGGAGGCCTTTGCCAAATGGCACACTGAGTTGAGAGACATCCTATAGCCAAACGAATCAAACAATACAGTAATAAAGATTAATCTCAGCCAGTTTAACGGGCTAAATAAAGATAATAAATAAATAATAAATATTAACTGATTTCGATATATTTATTTATTGGAATTGGAGCCATTAATATTTATGGCTATGGTTACGGGGATAGGGAGAATTCTGTGGGTTACGGTTTGTTTTTTCAAGCTTTGAATTTATTTAACTTCAGAATTATAACCAAATTTGAAAAAAAACAAACCATAGATCCTTAAACATTTATACTTTTAACAGGATAAAAAAAGAATCATCTAAATCCGTCAATGTAGGGGTAGAAAACCGTTTTTTCCTATTTGTATGGAAGATCGAGTGACATTGCTTCAATCCGAAAAAAAACGGCAAAAAAATCATGTCTGTTGTATGGGAGCCTCCCTTAAAAAATAATTTTATTTTAATTTAATTATTTATTTTTAAGTGAATAATATAACTCAATATTCTGTGAATATTTCAAGCGTCTACCTGTTGCCAAAAACGAGCAAAAAAAACACGTTTGTTGTATGGGAGCCCTCTTAAATATCTTTTTTTTTTTTGTATTTGTTGTTATAGCGGCAACAGAAATACATCATCTGTGAAATATTTCAACTGTCTAACTATCACGGTTCATGAGATACAGCCTGGTGATAGACGGACGCACAGACAGCGGAGTCTCAGTAATAGGGTCCCGTTTTACTATTTGGGTACGGAACGCTAAAAATGATATCTTAATGATATATAATATTTATACAAACGACAATGTGTATTTGCAAGATCAGACCTCAAAGGAGAGATAACGTTACATTTAAAATCTTGATATTTCACTCGAATAAGCTTCTTATTAAGATAAGGATCAAGATGATTGATGTTTCCTTTGATGAATATTTATCTGTATGTATATTTCCCATTGGTTGATCACGGCTACCAAACTGTACCATCAAGTTTTTATGGTGTTAAGAACCGGTCGACCAATTTACGCGTGCAGATTTTGATACATTTCTCAAGTCTGTGTATAAGAAACTACATGGCGACTGTTATAAAGATAATATACCTATGACGTGTAACTAGGTAGTTACCAATAAACTGATTTGATTTGATTTAATATTAAAGACGGTTTAAAAAATATTGCAGTAAGTATAAAATTAAACCCACATCCTCTATGAACATAGTAGGTAGTGATTTTTCTTTGAAATCGTTTTTTTTTTTACTTGACTTGACCATACCTAGATAAAGAACAACTATTTTAACCGCCTTCATCTATTCCTAATTTTAGTCAAAGTTTGATTATAGATCAATTTGAACAGCAAATGCCGAAACAAAAGAAAAACTGTTGCCTGTTTCAAACTTTAAACTTTTTAACTTCGAAGTTATAATATAGGTAGTTATAATGTTTAAAAAAAAACATACAAACCTATTTTATGATTCTAATAAGATTTCTACCCCTAAACGTTAACGCTTAGAATCAGTTATCTTCTTTTTGTATGGAAAAGTGTGCGCGGTAAACATTAAAAATACGTGATTAGGAGCAAAACGCTAAACATCAAAACCCAAATAATATGTCTTCGACAAGTCTTGTGCTGGTTGATGTTGGCTGATGATGATGATTCTATAACAAAATAACATACTATTCGATATTCTTGAACTGTTTTTCCACACTTAAGTATCAGTATATTAGTACTTAGTAGTAATTTTTGAACTGTCGACAAATTTGAAAATAACAAACTGTTTTTTTCTACTATTAACTAACTATTGACTTAACTATATTGAAGTATGTAAATTTATAAATGACCATTTTATATCAACAGTCAAGATATTTGATAAGAAATTTATGCCTTATTTATTAAATTTCTCTTGCCTTGCCTTAATTTTCTTATGCCTCATTTATCTTTTTAATAACCATGTAAACATTGATTTGATTAATAATTTATTTATAGCATCATGAATCAACCATGAGATTGTTCTATACTATACTCCGTGATCGAACTAACAATGTGACACCACGTTATTTTATAATGATTATAACTATTATTATAGAGTAATTTGTGAATTCTTCCAGGCCCGATTGACTAAATTTAATGTGGCGCCGTGCATTTAGTGCATTTTTTTTCAATTACATTTACCATAAAGATCAATTTTTGATTGTAAACCTTTTCATATTCTAATCCATTTATTTAATTATAGGTACCAAAACATTGGTACCAAAACAATGGTATATTGGTACTAAAATATTGGTGGTAATGGAATACCATTACATTTCATCATTAAAACGAGCCAAATAATCGTTAAATAATTTATGCCTGTTTTGCCCATTTCAAAACCTAATTGAAACCGTCTACCCGACTTCATACAAAGTAACCGAGCAGTCGAACTCGAGTCGCTGTCAAAGCATTGCAAAATCGCATCGTTACATTTCAATAGATGAATGAGGCTCTAACTGTACCACGACCAATCCACGACTCCATATTATTCGCAACCATCGTAACGCAATACTGCCTACGCACTCCCTTCACTATGTAACCACTAGTGAGGAGACTATCCGGCTAGTTTTTACGCTAACTGCTCAATAAAAGTAACTTTTTCAAATTAATTCAAATAACTGAAGTCCCAATAACTTTTATATACTTAGTCCTCCTATTCTGCGTTGCAACTACCCAATTCCTATTTAGCTCCAGCAGCATTTTCATCTTACGCTCAATTAGTTCCAGTTACACTCTAGACTCCCTTCTTTTTTCACAAAAATCCTCATTTGTCCATCAAATAATCACTATTATATCTTCATTTGTATTTATTTGTAAACCTATAAATAAACCGTCTATTTACCACCTTAATTTATCTTTCAAAAATATTAAAACAGCATTTATTCATTTTTTTTATATATTTTTTTAATAACCGTAACATGAAACTTATTAGAATTTTAAAACATAAACATTGATGTCGTAAAAAATATTTTACCTGCTTTTCAACCCTTATATTCGGTTCATTCGCAAAATTTGTTCTTATTGGACTTAATTACCCCGTAAAACTTGGAGGTTAGACAAGTGGCATTCTAATTTCGTGAACGCAAGTAGAATATAAAAGTAATAATATAAAATTCAATAATAAATAGTAGAGAGTGAGAGTGAGAGTGAGTGAGTAATATTAATTTCGTGATTTATCAGTGGGTTTTTCGCTTTTATATATATATATATATATATATATATATATATATATATTATATACTCGTAGATATAAATTGCGAATGCCAACTGTAATTTTTTAGATTAGGTTTTATCTGCCAATCTCACAATATCGTTCTATATTTCTTGGTACATTATCAATCAATGGTTTGGGTTGGTGGTCTGTCTTTTGGTTTAGTTCAGAGTTTTGCTAATCAGCACTTGATCTGCGTCATCTTGTTGGTATTTAATCTATGTTAAATATTAAAATAAAGATATATTTAACCGGCATAATGAATGTGATCAACCTCTATTAATTGCCAACTGAAGGACAAATGAGATGATTGGAGCTAAGAAGGGTGTATCAGCTAATTAATTAACTCCTGAATGGAGCCACAAACCAATTAAACTGATTGCATAATGTCTAGAATATCCATTTTTCCTAACTACCTAAGAAATAGGATATTGTTTCCCGGATGTATCTAACGGACACATCGATATATATCTTGGATATCATCCGTTAGGAATTTGTTTCATTTCAAAGAAGAGTAAGTATTAGGGTTTTTTAAACTTTGTGTTTAAAATAATTTAAGTAATAAAAACTGAAAAACCAACTTTAAAAATTTGTTTTAAAAACCAAACTACTGAACCGAATTTTATGAAATTTCTATGGAATCAAACTAAAAGTATATCATTTCAAACAGAAAAGTTAATCAAAAATTAAAAAAAGTTAATATTTTAATCGGTTTATATATGACGGAGTTAAGCAGTACCAAACATTAAAAAGTATGCAGTTGAATTGTTATCCTTCTTCTTTTTGAAGTCTATAATAAGGTCTAAATTGTTAATTCCAAGAATCGTTACAGTATTCATAAGTATAAAACGGAACTGTCATTAAATTAAAATTTTGTTATTATAAAGGTGCCACAGTAAAATTCGTTCTTCGTTTATGGGTGCATTATTAAAGTATATCCTTCTTACACTGATAGATCACATAGAAAATAAAACCCCTTTTAGTTTTTGATACCATCACATTAATTAAATTATCAGGTAAATTCTTGAGTCTGATTCTGTATAAGATTAATCAGTAAAAGGATATAGCCAATTATTCAGTCCTGCCTTGCCCTAGGCGCCTGCTAGATAGGGTGCCTACTATTATATTCTGGACACTCGAAACCAATTTGTAATCGAAAATATAAGGACTAAACGTGGACTCAATCCATATATTGCGTAATTATTTAATTATTCGAACACCCTAAGATTGAGAATACCTTTTTTAAACGTTAAACGGTTTTATTAGCTTGCCGCAGGCTTGCCCTGTTTGTTGTTTATGTTTTTGGGTCAAATTTAGTAATCGAAATTTGACCCCTTTCCCGTTGACAGATTGATCTGATGGTACACGCCTTTACTTTAAATGTCAATACAATGAAATATATTTAGTGTCATTCAATATGGCCGCCGCCACAAATGTTCATATTTTTTCACAACCCCGACAAAATGGGTATCAAATGAAGGGTTTTTTTATTAGAAGACAGTAAATACATTACCTACACTATTTCTTTTCAATAAAACCATTTTCTTTTTAACGGTTTTACCGTTTAACTTAAAAAGTATTTTAAGTACTTATTTTATATGTATGCATGACCAAGTGAGCAAGCATTTTTTTTTTAACTATCTATAAATTTGAAAACCTGACTTGGCGCTCAGGCAAGCGATTTGCTCATCTCGTCGCACAGTTGCATAAAAAAAAAACTAAATCTAAAACAGAGTAGGTACCAGATCTGTATAACTTCCCTAATGACCCAACCAGTGACCGCGCTACACTAGATACTAGATACCTAGATACCTACATCACAACCTCTAAGTGACTGTACATTTAGCTAATAACCGGCAGTTTCTCTCATTTTCTAGTCGCTTCGCAAGCATCAATGATGATATTATAATCTATTATGTGAGATTGAAGTCTCATAATTCTATGCAGTTACTAACCAGACTACTAATTCAAACAATAATTTAAAAAGGTTGTGCATATCGAGATATATTAAGACTCGTGGTTTTACCACGATTATGAATTTTAACTACTAGCCGCCTTTTTCTTGCAGGTCAGTCCACATATCGGACACTAGGCACAGACATTTACCCTTACCTACATTTTCGCACGCGTAATATGGCCATAGGGATCAGACGAATCAATAAAATTAATATTAATTGACATTTTCACACAATACCAAGCTTATATTATGGAAACCAAACAGTTGATGGATTGGAGGCTTATAAACTTTTTGTAAATACATAACTTATGATACTTAGAAACACCCAGACACAGAACAAACATCCATGCTCAATGCTCATCACAGATATGTTTGTCCTGGTAGGTTTTTTTTTTAAAATAAAGATTGTGGACTGACGAACATTACATATTTTGCATCAAAATGTCAACAAAATCATTATAAGTTCGCTATTGTGCTCCCATTGCGTTACGTTCCAATCCTATAGAGTTTATTTCATAATAAATCAACGTAATATAAAACTAAAATTAAATGATTGAACCTTATAAAATGCTATCGTCGATGTTTATCATAACGATTCTATTATGATTATGACATAGCTGCGATGCAATTCAATTCAATTTCAATCGTGTATACTGCACGTTAAATGCTTTACGAAATACTAAAGGAAATTATGCAAAACTAGTACTAACTCTACTAGGCATAATAAACATGGTGATGTAATTAACGAACCAAAGGATCTAACTTATAAAAGCGAAAGTAACTACCTATCGCTTTGGTTATGTGCGATCAATGATGTTATTATCACATGGGCGCAAAGTCTAAAACAAATTTCACGAGTAAAATGTCCTGGGTTGACCGACACTCGTATACCAACAATGAGATTTTAATTTAAACTTTATATCGTTAACTTAAAGCCTAATTTAGATTTAGAAGCTTAGATACATCTATTTTACTTCGAATTATTTTGAAAATTTAAAATATTTTAATCGTGTAAGTGGTTAAAGGTGGCCGATTTAGACCTCATTGAGGTCGGATGTTTTCGAACGCTGACGTTAAATCCTTATCGATATAATATCGTTGTTTGCTATCCAAGATCTTGGGTATAGAGAGAAGAAACATTAAACAAGAATCTGCGATTTCAATCTACGTTGCGGAATTCGGATATAATATATTTAAGAACCAACATAGCATATAACTTATAATTAAGAGAAAAATCATATTTTCCGGTGTCATTACTTATACTTAAATTAATCATTTTGATTCTATCAATTACCTATGCTTCCCATGTAATGAGTAGCATGAGTGAGTAGGTACCTACCTTAGGCTTAAAGGATGCTCATGGATTAGTTTTCACTCTGTAGACATATTTTATATGGCTTGAAATAGTCTTTACATGACTTTTTATATGTTAGATAGATTTACGATTGTCCACCAACTCGCCTGATGTTAAGCGACGGTGTGGCCGAGGATGGAGCTCGTCGATCTAGAAGATATTTATTCACTCTAGCCTTAAAAATTCCAAGATTGTAGTTCTCAGTTAACAAAGATAGCCGCAAAGAATTCAATTCTTTGCTGTTTGTCTTTTTTTGTTAAATTTGTCTTTCTTTGTAACAATACCTTCCACATGACAATCCGTCAAGTCTTATTGCTACAGGAAATATGAAAATGAAAATGAAAATGAAAAATATATTTATTTACATAAAACATAATAAACTTAGTTACTATTCACTCTCAGTACATATTTTCATTACGTCTATGAAAGAATTTAAATAAAATCTAAAAACTTTGATTCCTGCACTAGGCATAGCCTGTGTCGCGAGAATCATATACGATTCCCAAAATCCAAGAAAGTCTCTAGTTGACATAGCTAATTATATTATATTCTATAGTTACTAATATATACCTACCCTATATATAGGTAAATACAAACATTTGAAAAACACGGTCCTACTTGGTCATTCTGCTAAAAATGGTAAAATATCGAAAAGAAAACTAAACTGTATGCTCAATAAATAGTAAGCATGAAATATTATTAGATCTAATAAATAATAATGCACAACAGAGTCCCAGAACACGTCGCGATGGAGGTCAGAGCGGGCGTTAAGGCACCTTCATCAACATAATTTATAAGTTACCTTTGGCTATGCCCATGGAAATTGACTTACTTTTAATTTTGAATTGGACCGTTTCACAACTTACTGATAAATTACTTTACACTAATATCTCACAAGTAAGTAAGAATTGAATGGTATTACTAAAAAGATAAAAAAGAAACACTTATCATCAGTTAATTTTATACAGTAAGGTACATATAATTTGACGTCAACTCTCTTTTTTTTAAATTAAAATCCTTTAAGTACTATTTATTCCAAAAATCTCAAAAAATCCATGAGATATCTCTATTAGTAAATTTGAAGTAAATGTCCCTTCTACTTATATGGTTTCCATTGTATTTGAAAAGCTATTAAATTTTAATGATAACAAAATTATAAAATTCGTGAAACTCTTATTATAAGTAAGTAGCCTTGAACTATACTCCTAGCCACAGAGAATATAAAGTCCAAATTGTTAATTTACCTGTGATTAAAATCAATATTTAGGCAGTTATTTATATAGGTGATTGTGCCACTCAGCTGGCTTCTTCCCGATTTCAATTTTTCTCGGCCAAAAGCTTCTTCAGCAATCTCTTCGCCATTTCTTTTTTGTCTTGAGCCATTTGGTGCCCACTCATTAAGTAGTTATTTTTGCCCACAGATCTTCAGGCATGTGGCAAATAGCCTAATTCCTGTCAAATATGTATATAAATAACTAAGCGACAGAAAGAACAAACGACCAACGCTTACCCCGGTCTGCGGATTTGTTGTCAGCTTTAATATCCAACAAGGTAATGTCGTCAGCGTTTTGGAAACTTGGGATTTTTTTATCTTTAGTAAGTAATAATTTTGTGTATATATTTGTCATTTAGCTTTGTATAAATGTTACTGTATAAAATAAAACGGTCATCAATATTAGCTACACTATCCACCAGATATCCTTCATGAACGGTAAAACTCGACCTATGTATGTATTATTTATTAAAACTGCATCTATTATGGGCGTCAAATATTTGAGCATTTGCATACGCCAGACTAAACAATTGCCTCTCGGAATGTATTGCTATAGCCTGTTCGGAAACTCGACCGACATGGGTAAGTCAAGAATTTGAATGGTTTGTTTAGAAAATATTATGATCGTATTGCGCATTACTTTCACTCCGTTGGTTGATATGACGTCAGTTGAATTAATGGACAGTTGGGTTTCAATGTTGGCTTGATAGTTTCGTCACATCTGCGGTTGCAGACGCCTTTCAGCAGGCTAATGATCGCGTATGGCGGAGTACGAATAATACGCATACTTTTGCTTCAATAATTTGTTAGTACAGACGCAGCACTAACCACGTATTTGAGAGAATATTAGATAAGTAACAACTAGAGAAACTATGAAATTAAAACTTATCATGGAGCAAGTAATATAGAAAATTGGAAATGTAGCTGCAGATTTAGATGCACGGCAGTACGTTCAAGTAAAGCTTAAATTGTCACCAGGGACCGTACCACAGACGTTCAAGCAATCAATATTACTTTGACTTATATCTCGCTCTTCCTACAGTTGAGAGAGCAAGACAAAGGTTAAAGTAATATTGGCATAAGACTGCTATTAAGATTGTGGTACCCCCAGGCCTCTACTGTATCCTATAACTAGTATTACAAAAGCAAAATTAACTATATCGGTGTATCTGTTATCTTTTCACGACGAAATATCTGAGCCGATCATTATGAAATAAGACGAACATAGCCATATTTCTTCATCATCACCGTTTATCAACACTACGCTGGTGAAATTGCCGAGAGCAATTAGCATTAAATATATATCGACACGAACCATCAGATGTCATTTTTGACCTCTATAATCATCGTCATCTTGTTTTGTCCTGTCGGATGATTTAAGAAGCGTTAAAAACTGCAGTTATAAGATCGTTGGTAAACTAAAAAGGCCAATCCGGGGACCGCAGTTGCGGCTACACAGCTGGCAGACAAAAACCTTGGCAATATAAAACACAAAATTTAGAAAACTCACGATATTAGATTTTTTGTGTCTACTAAAATCTTAATAAGACAAGAATTCCTTATTTCATTTCTACAACTTTCCGAAATACTAACGTCCGAATACATGTGTAATCATTGCAAATTTTCGTAATATAAAAAAAAAACAATAGACAAAAAAAAAACAAGAAGCAATCATATGTGAAAATATGAATAAAACACTTGTCTTCACTACGAAATCAGTATGTGAACCAATCTACCTCATTAGTGTCTCATTTAAATTTACTGATATAAAATATACCAAACCATATAAAACAGGTTAAAACTTTTACAATAACTCAATCAAAGGTATTATAAAAGTTCTTGATTTAAAAGCGAATTCAGACCCTAATTAGGTCAAGTTGTGCTATATTGTAAATGTATCATTTCCATTCCAAATTATAATGAGAGCTGCACATAAACTAAAGTAGTATAAACCATATTTGAGATAAATATTTAATAGCGGTCATCAATCAAAATGAGAAAACGTATTCAGCATCATTACGCCTTCGCAAACGCGATGTCATGAAAGGTAAGCTTTTAGTTCCTTTCTGGAAAGCAATCAAGTTTTAAGACTTAGTAGACGACAGAAATAAACATCGAAAGAAATAACTGCAGAAAACAATTTTACCATATATGAGTTTTTTATTCTTTAAATTAGTAGGCACCTGGCCTTGTGGCTCAGTTGGTAGAGTGATTTCGATTTGGATTCGATCCCCACCCAGGGCAAACATTTGTGTGATGAGCATATGTAGATGTTTGGTCTGTGTCTGGGTGTTTCTATGTATCATATGTTTAGAATAAATATTTACAAAAAATGTATACATGTAGATATTCTATTAGTTATCTAGTCCCATAGTACAAGCTTTGCTTAGTTTGGGCTAAATGGTGTTGTGTGAAATGTCCACAAATATTTATTTATTACCTAAACAACATACCTACAAACTTCATCTTAGTACAAAAACAAAGCTCACTCGGAAACCGGGAAGTGGGTCACAATTTTGACTTATAAGATTTTATTGCAGACATGTTATTAGTTTTGTAAAAATAAGGTTTGTGACAACATAAAAGACAATTAAGTATATTGTTATTTAAATGATTGTACTAGTGTTTTGAAATACATTTGACACAATTTCGTAATGATGTTATAAAAGCTAATTTTGTTATCTTTACACACTCAAACGGCTGAACCGATCGTTGTGAAAATTAGTATAGAGATAGCTTTGGACATGGAGACGGACATAAGCTACTTATCATCATCATAATCATCACCGTTTTTCATAAATAAGCAAGTGAAACCGCGGAACGCAGCTAGTCTATTAATCGGGGATTATTGTTGATCTATGATTTTTAGTTATTTTCCTATCATAATTTCAAAGAATCCCCCCAGTTGCAAATACTGTGATCTGCTCCATAGAAACGGATTTATTTTTACTAGACTATATTGGCAGACACCGAAACAGCTAAAACTAAATAAAAGCTAGTAAAAATATTTATTTTATGCATAATTGGATCCGTACTACAAGTATTCGACTAGCCTTGTGGCTCAGTTGGTAGTGTGTTTACGTTTACCTGTAAGGTCATGGGTTCAATCCCCACCTAGGGCAAACATTTGTGTGATGAGCATGGATGTTTGTTCTGTGTCTGGGTGTTTCTATGTATTATATGTATATATTTACAAAAAAAAAAGTATATATGTATTCTATCAGCCATCTAGTTCCATAGTACAAGCTTTGCTTAGTTTGGGCTAGATGGTGTTGTGTGAAATGTCCACAAATATTTATTTATTTATTATTTATTTATTTATTCATATGATGAGTATATACAAATACTTTTCGAAATATGTTCGTCATGTATAGAATGTATATGAATGTTGGCTATATACCTACCAATTATTATACATATATATGCGTATTATATACATAAATACCGTCTTGGAAAAATATATGTACCTAACCTAAGGTACATTATAACTTGTATTTTAATATCGTCGACCTACAAAACAGTTTCATAGATGAAACTGGTGCCAACGCGTTGGGTGTGGATTATTGATTTCTCTGCATTAGGTTTGCAAGCTCGCCCAATCAATCATGCTGCAGATAAGGCATCGTGGGAGGTATTGGAACAAGCGCCGTGGAACTCGATGTAAGCTGGCTTTAGTATGTGTCTTCACTTGCCTTTATGGCGGTGTTGAAACTCTCTATGCGATAAGGTGACGTTCCATGACAAACGGGACTTTTGAATTTACGAGAATTCACTAACAGCACTGAGGAATGTTCAACTATTGTACATATGGCTTCCATTGTACAATCCTTCCTTCCATTTTTACCAGATTGTGTAAAAGGATTTGTTAAACGGAATGTCATTGTCGCAAAACGAGAATTTATGCATTACATTTGCAATATATGTTCTTAAAAGGTTTTAGAGATCTTGTACTGTAGTATTGTGTGCTGCGAGGCCTTATAACCGTAAGTATCGAGCCTTAGTATTATATGTTATAAAATTACTATCTGTACTATCTTCCTAGCTATATGTGAGTACTGATTCTCATTATCTTTATAGGTTTCTTTTTAATACAGTTGCTCAAAAAGTGGCGTAATGCAGGGACGTATAGCGGTCGGGATGTGGGCTATTAAATACTGGTGTTTTTTTTTCAATTCAATTCAATTCTTGTTTATGGCGTTCTTAAATTCTCGCCAATGTCACGTTGTTTGTTTTTTTTTTTTTTTTTGACACCTCAGTTAAGCATTTAAGTTGCTCTGCGTTTTTTTTTTTTACCTTTCCCGAACTCGTGCGTTCTCTTTCCCTTAAAAAAAGAACCAACCATGAAGTTTTTACTAAAAAAAAAAACATTGAAGTTTTTATGATTCATGCAAATACGTATATTTCTAAAAAGAAGCTACTAATTTGTTTCAATATCAGATTTAATGATTTGATTGAATAAGTTAGGTTAGATTTCATTTCATTTCATCTCATTAAATTTCATTTTCATTTCATATCAATAAAAAAAATCTACTGAAGACTTGGCTGTATGGGCATAGTTCCCTTTGCCTACCAGAATGGGTGAAGAAAAAAAAACTCTGCTTATATTCTACGGTTGGCGCCATTTTCCAGAAATTTTCTTTGCGAGTTTAGTTGTTTGTTGCACAAAATGAGTAATTTCGGCCCTAGTTTTTTTTAATTAACACCACCGGAACTCAAAAGTCGCTACATATCTACATACGACGAATTTATTGCGTGGAGAGAAGAGAAAAAAGCAAATAGTTTTTCAGAAAATGTTATGTTGGCATACTTCTCCGAACTCTCAGCAAAATTAAAACCTTCTATGTTATGGTCGAGGTTTTCGATGATAAAAAGTATGCTGAAAATAAGGAACAACGTGATATAAGTGAATACTTAGTTAGTTGAGTTTATTGTGTTTTTATAATTTTATTAAATTGCTTCATTTTTTCGCAACTGTATTAAAAATAGTCGTTCAGTACACGTGCGGAACCGTCATTGCAACTTGTTCCGACTGTCAACCCTCGCCTTCGGCTGCGCCTCGGCTCGGGTAGACATTTGTCGGAACTCTTTGCAATGACAGCCTTTCCGCACTTGTAATGAAATATACTATTTTAACTGGAAACCTTTTCTTTCAAAACGGAAGACGTTCTCATTTCCACTAAATAAAATATTTCTTTTTTGTATATTTGCTACGCGATTACTTCGCCAATTATGTAATGATTTTGATGATTATTATTGTTTTGTATACTTCAGAGATAAATTTAATCAAAACTGTTTTAGTACTTTGGTTTTTAAAACAAAATAACCGGAAAAATATGTCATCCAAGTAAACGAAGCTACGTGTGTTGAAATCGGTTATTTCACTTTTTTTTTTATAAGATAGGATAATTTATTTGTATAAAACATGAGATAAATTTACATACAGTAGCATGCGATTGATGTTATTCAGTGGATATGGTCACTTAAAGTCTTGTTTTGCCTTCGTTAAAAGGCAAACTCGTTAAACTGTAATTAATTATGCTCTTAAAGTTTCAATTTTTACTTGGATCAAAATTGTATAAAAAGTTTGTTTCAATAATCACCACTATTTATCACTCAACATCAAAATAATGTAAATAGTGTATCGCAATCTGTGAACAAAACAGGTAATTGATCAACGATTATTGCTAACTCTCCTACGTTATTTCTGTTAGTTTGACCATTCTATGAAAATTTAAACTGTAGTTCTGATATCTTGTCAGGCGTTTTTAATTGACAAACAGAACCATGAATCCGCTAGAAATCTGATCATATATACATACATATCTTCTTTACACATCAAATATTATTGCATATTAACTGTAACATTATAGAGATTTTTTATAATCTCGAGTAGACTTATAATATCTTGGCAAGTGTTCTAAATAGTGCTATTGGTTCATTTCTGCTCCATTGGTACATTAATTAAAGGAATGGAACACCCTGCCAGCTTCTTATTCATTCAGCATATTCTTTGAGCTAAGTATAATTGTGATTTAGTTCTAATTGCTTTTCATTTAGCCTTGAACAGAAGCAATATGACTGAACTCAGTACATTTTATTTTATGTAGTAAGTTACTCCATGTCAGCTAGCTTCACCATCCACCTCGACGCTTACCATTTACCAACTAGCCAAGATATTAGTGATAAAAGTGTCTTTATTTCACCATCCGTCAGCTATAAATGACATGGTATGCATAAAATTGGGGGTCTGAATTGTACGGATGACCATGCATTACACAGATATATTTTTTCACAGAAAAAAGAAACAATTCCCAAATAAAACAAACAAGCAAAACCTAGAAAATATATCTAATTAAGCTGCACCAAGGTTCTCATAAATTCTACAAACAGACATTGCTCTTAATTTCGACGAACCTTGAACTACGCAATGTGCGGGTTCCTCAAATATATTCTGAAGCAAATGACTATCTACGCGGCTGATACCAAAACTAACACAGCTGCAAATGGAAATAACTGATAACTATGATAATGAGGGTGTCTACTCTTGGTTCCACCAGCTCTAAACACAGCTGGATCAAAAGAAAGGAACCTCATCATTATTATCACCCACCACCTGGAGAAGTTCAAGAGAATAAGCGATTCCACTCGTTCTACCTATAAACTAATAAGTTTACGGGTAATAGGTTATTGCCCCTGAACCCACTCTTTAGTCCACGGATGATATCAGTAATAGTTTTAGCCCATTACTTTGTAAAGCCAGGGAAACCAAGGGTAGGCGCACGATAATAAATGAGTGTTCGTGTCGATTCTAATATCAGACAAGTAGAATATAAAAATATTAGTTGCAAAAATTATCAGCTCAGTGACATCCTGTGGATTATTCAGTAGATACCAAGCTATCTGCGGCATCCTGTCGGTTATAATATTGGTTAGAGAAATCAGAACGTTTTACAGAGAGTAGCTGTGACGATGTTGCTGGTATTTTTACTTGTGGTTGGAACTGTGAGTGCTAGTGAAAATGATTGGAAATGTAAGTGAAAGATTTTTTCTTTGGTTATTGTAAATATACTTTTGCAAAGTACACATTAGACCTCCAATTTAATAAATAAATAAATAAATATTTGTGGACATTTCACACAACACCATCTAGCCCAAACTAAGCAAAGCTTGTACTATGGAACTAGATGGCTGATAGAATATTTATATACTTTTTTTTGTAAATATATACTTAAGATACATAGAAACACCCAGACACAGAACAAACATCCATGCTCATCACACAAATGTTTGCCCTGGATGGGGATTGAACCTTTCAGTTCAGCAGGTAGACGTAAACACACTACCAACTGAGACACAAGGCCAGTCTTGACTATCGTTATCGTTGCACACATTATCGTTGCTTACTAATTTGACAATTAGTAAGCAACGATAATGTGATGCAGACCTGAAACTTAGTGAAAAAAATTCTTTAGCATTTATTATCTCAAACTCGTTAAAAATAAATAAATGTTGACAGATCTATAGCGTTTATTAGGTATAGGTATAAAACATACAAGATTTATGTGTAACCATTGTAACTAAAACTATTTTGATAAGCCAATTACGATAAAAATAATTATAACAATTTCGGGGACCAATTTGTAAAGTGTAATAATTTAGTTTTTAGCTTGCTAAAATTTTCAATCTAGATAAGGTATAAATTAAATAATAAATAAATAAATATTTTTGGACATTTCACACAACAGCATCTAGCCCAAACTAAGCAAAGCTTGTACTATGGAACTAGATGGCTGATAGAATACATATATACCTTTTTTTTGTTGTAAATATATGTATACATATGATACATAGGAACACCCAGACACAGAACAAACATCCATGCTCATCACACAAATGTTTGCCCTGGGTGGGGATCGAACCCACGACTTACGGTACAGAAGGCAGACATACTACCAACTGAGCCAAAAGGCCAGTCAATTAAGAATGTTAATTACGTGGAAAATATAATTAAAATTATAGATATTGTGTGCCTTATATAAATATTTTCAAATAATCACAAATAACTAATAATATTTAAATAATGTTAATTGAAATTGAACATTTTTTAACGGATTTATCGCGTATATTTTACATAATTTTATGACCTAAAGTTTCGAACACTTTGCAGCGTCCGTGGTCAGAGGTGAGACTAGATGACAATTGTATCAATGAATTTCAATCAGAAAACTATGGTAACAAACGAGAAAACCTTAGAAAACCACACCTTATCCAATAAATAAATAAATCTATAAATAATTTTGTCTAATTTATTTTAGCTGAACTAACGGATCCAGCATGGCAGAAGGTCATAGAGCAAGGCGGTATGCATATTGGTGGTGGCAGAACAAAACGTTTCGTGGAGCTAGGAGGAAACTCGGTAAGCCGCTGTCCTTGTTTATGCAACATCTCTTTATATATATAAATCAATTGCTGATCGTTTGTCTTGCTAAAACTCGAGAACGGCTGGGCTGATTTAGCTGATTTTGGTTTTAAAATGTTTGTCGTAGTCCAGGGAAGGTTTAAATGTTGAGAAAATATCGGGTCCACTCATCTAGTCCAAAATAAATATAAATTTTAATATGAGATAGGAAATGACTATATCTTTCACTTATCACAATCGTAATTGCCTCTTAAAGAAGTGACGTGATATTTCAAGACACTATTAAAAGTGGAAAAAGCGAAAGAAGTCTGTTAATATCATAACAAGTGGAAAGATATAGTCTCTGTCACCCTTTTACCCGTGGTCGACGTGATTGTGGTGGTTTTTGCGTCACCCCATCGATGGGTCCACAGGTAATTTTATTAACCGATAGATATGGATCTATCTATCGTTTCCGGAGTTTCCGGCAGCCTAGTGGTGAGACCGTCTGACTTGCGATCCGCAGGTCCTGGGTTCGAATCCCACGGCGCGCACCTCTGTCTTTTCGAAGTTATGTGCGTATTGCTGATTTCCGCCAACTTCAAACGGTGAGGAAATCTACATGTCTGAGAGTTCTCAATGATCTTGAAGATGTGTGAATTCTACCAACCCGCACTTGGCCAGCGTGGCAGACTATGGCCTAACCCTTCTCACAATGAGAAGATGGCCCGTTCCCAGCAGTGGGACAGTTTGTACAAACAGGGCTGATAAATAAATGAATGGATCTATCGGTTAATTCGGCACTAGAGATTGCTAACCCAACGGGAAAAAGACGTAATTGTATAATTATGTATAGAGATACAAGATTAAAATGCATTTCTTTATAGATGAATAACATAAATCAGCCGTGTACTCTACCAAGCGGTAAAGAGGGCCGCTGTAGACAAGTGAGGCACTGCCTCCAGGATGACTTCAAGAATGATTTCATCAAATTCATGGACTACATGTGTGTCATCAATGAGAAGTAAGTTTGCTTTTATATAACTATCTTTCTCTAGACGATTGTGAACATTATCGAATCTCAATATACTTTTTGTGATTTATCATAAATAACTAGGATTTTGGGTTTTGCTTTATTTTTATTACAACTTCGAAGTAAAAAAAATAAAATGTGAATATCTTAGTATGATACCGACAACATCACATATGAACATCATTTCGGAATAGAAATTAGATTTTTGTTGTAAACCACTAAATTCACAGCTCACTAAAGACCCTTAATAGTAATTTGATAACGAAGATGCGCCTAGCTTGTAATGTGACCTACCTATATCTCTGTCTGTGATGCTATCGAAACAACATTAGGCGCTTGGTGAAAGATTTTCATGATAATGTTCTCTTCACGATAGTGTTTTTCTGCGTCTCGAGATAATTATTTCATCATTTGCATTCACAGAGACCAAATCACTAAATAAGAGTTACTACAATAAAATCGCCTCGCACTTCCTTAGGGAATGTTTAGCCTTAGAACCATGTTTCAAGTAGCTCTTCACTAGACTGACTCATTGCCTAACTTTATGCCAAATATGAAATAACTATTTTGCTTGTTTGCTTATGCTTCAAATAATTCCACACAATACTCATGTAGGTCTCTAAAATTAAAAAAACGCAGAGCCCTTCTGTGTTTTCTGCCGTTTGAATTCTGTTTCGTTGTTGTATAATATTCCTTATTTTTTAGACAAGTCGGCGCATGCTGTCCAGATGATACAGACAGGTTTGGTCCTGAAGGTTTAGCTGGAGACCTCCCGGCTACGGCTCCTAAAGAAGAAGACGACGAGGCTATCTTGAGGATCACTAGAGCTGAAAACAGAGGTAGAATACGTTTGAATTTGAATAAATTCAATGCTAGTGGTTAATTATAAATTTTGTGATAATAAAGTTCGGGGAACACTCTTATCAATTTTACACAAGCACCAACATAAATGAAGTATATCCGTTGAAAATTATAGGCATGAAATTTCAACTTCACTGTAATACAGAACATGGAAACAGTCATTCAATTATCAATCACGTTATTTCGTGTTGGTGTAGGCAGATATATGTATGTTGCTTCTACTTGCTGTTACTTTGAAGCATAGCAGCGTTTGCTCTTCTTTCATTAGTATTGTCATACATACTCGTCGTTTGCCCATACTTTTACCTGATCTTTCTCCTAAGCTCCAAAACATACGTCTTGTCTTTCGTTCATCAATTGTCATCTCTTATATCTCATCAATGCAAGAACAAGTCATCATTTATTGACAACAGATTTTGTAGCTCTAAATTATTTCTCCGTGTATTTTGTTTATGTAAAATGGGCTTACATTGTACCAACAAAAATCTAAAGAACGCTCCTCCAGACGGTACATTCAAGATCTTTTATTTTGTCTGTACATGTGAAGGTTGTGGACTGAGCACGCGTCCTCACGCACGCCTGATGGGTTCGCGCCCGACCAGCGTCCGTGAATGGCCGTGGATGGCGTCGGTTACTCCCACTGGCTTCGCGCAGTACTGCGGAGGAGTCCTCATCACTGACAGACATGTGCTCACTGCGGCTCATTGCACTAGAAGGTAGCTGCCTGATATTTCTCATATACCTAGTATTGTATATTTTTCCCGTGTTATTGTCTCGTGTTTCTATAAGAGCAGTATATTTCTAGCTGGGAGTCTGGTTACTAATTGATTGAGTCATAATAGCTAATAGGTTAGCTTCGCGTTGTAGATAACAAAATAGTACTTTTTCAAGAAAACGCGGATATGATAGTTTCTCTTAAAATTAAGTAAGTACTTATTAATAGCTCTAAGGAAGCAAATATTTCGAATAATATAGATAGTTTCTAATTGTTACCGCGAAGCGCAATGAGGGAATTACATGAAGATTTAAAGTTTTCTTTTATATACACAACATGTTTACTGATTAATTCTCTTCAGATGGGAAGCTGACGAGCTGGAGGTACGTCTCGGAGAGTACGACATGGATCGAGACAACGAATCCCGTACATACAACTTCAAGGTGGTGGAGAAGCGTCAGCACGCGAATTTCGAACTAGCCACTTATAAGAACGACATCGCTATTCTCAAGCTGCACCGGCCAGCCATGTTCAATACCTACGTGTGGCCCATTTGTCTACCGCCTCTGGGACTAGAAATCGTCAATGATACTGCTGTTATTATTGGTAATTAATTTCTATAGAACCTTACTTCAATATTTTGAGAGATAGGGAATCTAATAAAACCTTACAATTCGTAGAAATCAAAAAGTAATAATGTAGAGACAGACATAATATTATACTCTTGGTAGAGACTAGAAATACTTTTCAGACTTTGCAGACATTTACAGATACTTTGTATATGTCACGTTTCTATAATGTATTTTACATCCATACGTGTATGGGTATAAAAGACATTATGAGAAAGCAGACTCGTGTTCTGCTTCTATTGGAATAAATCATATTTCTATATGTCAATAAAATTAGGTTTGGGATGACTGTTTGAAGAGTCTCTATAAGGATCAGTAAATACTTACTACTTACTTTGTTCTACATAGACATATTTTGAAGTGAAATAATTGCAATGCAATTTACATAATTTGATTTCACAGGGTGACGACTGACGAGGGTAATGCACTGTTCTAAAGTTTTTGAATATTGATAAGCACTTAACTATTAGTGGCGGAAGCATTAATATTCTATAGGATTAATTTCGGGGAGTGTGCTCAAGAGGTTCCCTACCTAATACCACCCTCCCCATTTCACTACAGGACTAGCAGAAAGTGGGCGAATTACCACCCATTTCTCGTTGAAATACCAAAAATCTGTACTCAGCGATATCGGTTTCCTGCCGCCATCCGCCATACCGCCATCTCTGTTTCCTGAGAACTACAATAATACCAATAATTAGATAGATAAGACTTAAGTCACTAAGTCCGGGCTAGATCCGTGTATTTTAATGCCAATAATAACGCAGAAGCGACTTTATGGCGAGCCGTCGGTGAGTGGCGACACCGCGTACCCCGATGTTTCCCTGAGGCTAAAAGAGATCCCTGACTTCCAGCTTACCTTAACCGGCCGGCTGGATGGTGGAAACTGCAAGAGCTAAGAACCTAAGCTCCAAGGTGGAAGTGTCAAAGGTTATAACGCCGCGAGTAGCGTTTGTTGAAAGCGCAGCACACCTCTCGACACCCTTAGCCATCCATACCGATGTTGCTTCTCCGGCGTCAATATGCGGCGCCACTATGGGGGGTCCATTTAGTGGGTGGCGAGTCATCACCTGCCTAGGTATTGTGCTCTCACACAGAAGGTACTTCATCTTACCTGCTCTGTGAGAGCATCAGCCTATAGCCTAGTTTTTAAGTCACTAATATTCCATCATAATAGCTAAGATTTGTTGAACTCCATATTGTACAGTAATTCATCCACAGTTCATCCATATATCCAATCTGTATTTTTAATATACATTTGTAAAAGAGCCTCTCAGTGTTGGTTCCGGCCCCAATGATACCTTTCAAAAGTCCGAGCTAGACCCGTGTATAAATTTAAATAAATGGATAATAATAATACGATAAACCTCACGTTTGTATTGCAGGTTGGGGTACTCAATCTTACGGTGGAGCAAACAGCGCCGTTCTGATGGAAGTGTCTGTTCCTATCTGGGAACATCAAAAGTGTGTCGACTCCTTCACGGATTCCATTTTCGAAGAAAACATCTGTGCGGCTGGATATGCTGGCAAGAAAGACGCTTGCCAGGTATTATTGGACGAGATTAAATTATAATTATCTTCCTTTACTTTTATGTATCCAAGTCTGACGAAAATTCAATTTAGTGAAATTTTAAAATTAGGTCGGACTAAGCCTAAAATATATCATACCTTTATCTTTGTATAAAGCTCTCTAAAAGAACTGCAAATAAAGAAGATATTATGTAGGTGAAGAATATGACCTTTGAGGACTCTTTCAATATTAATTTAAAGTAGTCTTTGATTCTGCCTATGCTTCGATCAGCTCTTATAATCTGTGCGTGGTTCACAGGGCGATAGTGGCGGACCTCTAATGTACCAGATGTCAAGCGGTCGCTGGGCTACCATCGGCGTGGTATCCTGGGGTGTCCGCTGTGGTGAGCCTAACCACCCCGGCGTGTACACCCGTGTCGACAAGTACTTGCAGTGGATTGTCGAAAATGTTACTTTCTAGATCACATTTGATGTATAGACTGTATTCAGTATGATTAAGAATTTAGACATGACATTTGATGAATTGAATTAAAAGATTAAATACAATTATTAAATTTTATTATCCCACACAAACATTTGTTAGGTTGGTATCTAAGTTACTAATAACGTTTTCTCTCGACTGGGTCAAAACTTTCTCCCGTTAAGTCTGGTTTGAGTTTAGAGTTTCTGACTCCTAGTCCAAAATATGGAGATTTATTCTTTGTACATTAAGGTGTTTCTGCTATATATATCTTTCTTAATACGTGCCTAGCGACAGAATTCATAGTCAAAATAACGAGTCATTCTAAAGTAATCAACCTATCAATAAGTCACGATAATTCACTATCTATTGATGAATTAATAAAAACATAGTGCTGGCTACTACTACCATGTTTGTAAATTATAGTTTTTTCGTATGATTATTCCGTCACAATCACATTTATGCTGTGAGTACTATTCAACTCTTCTGTGGCTGTGGGCTAATATGATCAACACTTTCCTTTAAACCGTTATTACCTATCCTCAAAAATATTTCATCAGTCTATCCAAATTAACGTAGCATATCAATCATGATCTTTTCTCCACAGTCTTCGATAGCCTGCAGCATTTCCACCACTTCTTTCTCTTCTAGAATAGGATGAAATGTGAATGCCAATCGGAAAAAGTTCTTGTGATGTCGCAATGGAGAGTAAGCAATCATCAGCTGAGATTTGAGGGTCAGGAGCTCCTTGATTTTTGGTGTTATCTGAAATGTATGGATAGTTATTAATTTTAATGAGGTATCAAGTTACTAAAGGCAAAAAATATGCTCATATACATACATAAAACCCGAGAAAAAACGGGCAGTACAATTATTACTCTCCAATATTGTAGTCCGACAACCGACTTTCAATTTCAACTATTTTGTTCTAAAAACCAAACTACTAAACTGATTTTGAACTACTAAAATGAGATTTCTATGGGACCAATCTGAAAGTATTTTCTTTCATATAAAACAATCTAAATTAACGAACATAAAAAATGCAACCGAATTCAATACCTCCTCCTATTTTGAAGTGGGTTTAAAATAATGATATGCACAAATACCATTTCATTTTGTTTTAGGTTAGGACTTGACACACTGGACCGGCTTTTTGGATTCAAATAACAGCTTATTTATTTGCACGGCAATTTGAAGCGTCACGTACGAGTATCAATAGAAGCACGCAATGCGCCACGGACGGATGTCACTGTGCTAGTTAACTTGACACACACACCTGCATACCTATTACATAATATTAATAAAGAAGTACAAAAGTCACCGATATAGCACAGCGGATTAGCAAGTTGAAGTGACAGTGGGCAGGGCACATAGCAACGTAGGGCACGTAAAACTGATGGTCGATGGGGCCGAAAGGTTCTTGAGTGGAGACAACGTACCGGTAAGCGCAGCGTAGCAAGACCAGCCACGAGATGGACAGATGACCTCATACAAGTGGCGGGAAGACGCTGGATGCAAGCCGCTTCCAATCGGTCTTTTTGGAAATCCATGGGGGAGGCCTACGTCCAGCAGTGGACTTCTTATGGCTGAGATGATGATGATGATGATGATGATAAAGAAGCTATAAGCTATAATGAAAAAAAAAATATAACTAACATAGCGTGGATAAAAGTCTTGCACACTAATGTGACTCTTTATCCTCTTGCCACATAAAAGTCCTAGCTAAGATGAATAGGTAAATATGGCAATGAGAATTATTAGGTACTCAAAAAATAATACCGTAGATATTGTATATAAATAAAGCAAAATAGAGACCACACCTTGGCAAGCGCAACGTAGGAAGACCGCCAACAAGGTGGACAGAAGACCTCATACAAGTGGCAGGAAGTCACTGGATGCAACCTGCTTCCAACCGGAAATCCATGGAGGAGGCCATGTCCAGCAATGGACTTTTTGTGGCTGAGATGATTAAGATGAAAGCAATGATCACTAAGTTAGGTTTCACTGCGTCTGTCATAACAAAAATATGATGCAAAGCTTAGATAAAATAAAACTACGAACCTTGTGCATGATGTCCCACCAATGCGTATCTTCTTCCTTGTCCCTCAATAACTTGGGAATGTACCAGAAGCAGATATTAGGGCACTGTATCGGCGCTGAAACGAGTCTGAAGCCAGGTCTGGCAGCTACTGCCTCGATACAGAATTCTGCTACTTCCATCACGTGGTCGGTGAGCGCCCTGAGGCCGTGGTCTCCTCGCGCCTTCCATATCATCCATAGCTTGAACGCGTCTATCTGGATATTGATGATGACGGTTATTGGATTTAGCATAAAGTTTATCACTGCAATTTAATTTTAATAACATGACAATATGTTTAACAAGCATCCATCCAAGTACCGACTACCTGCTTCTTTTTGCTTTTGGATTAAGGATTCCTTCGATTCTTGTACGATTGAGTAAACCAAAGCAGTTATAAAGCCAAAAATAATTCTTATCTCACCTTCCTCCCACACTGGATGCTCTTGTCCCCCGTATCGTAGCTGACGTCATAGAACTTGTCCTGCTGGAACAGATAGTTGGCGGCTGCACAGTTTGCTTCATGCAGCAGACCCCTCTCTCTGGTTAAGAACACGGAGCATTGCAGTGGAGCGCCCACCATCTTGTGAGGGTTCCACGATATGAAGTCTGCCCTGAAAATAGAAAGTAGAGACCATAGACATTTAATGGTAGAGACATGAAACGACATTTACAATTTGGAATTTGCTTATGGTTTACGGGTCATGGAAAAATTGCAAAAAGGGCGTGTGCCGTTTTTTCATCGTAAATGGGGAATATCAGGTTTAATTGCCAACACAGGCAATTAGTATTAATTTATAGACTGATGCCGTCAGCTCCATATTTAAACCGACCGTGAGGCGATTGGGCAATGTTCTCATATAAGAAGCTTCGTTCGCTAAGTTCTCATAGAAGAGTTAATCTTTTAATGTCGTTTGAATGGATAAAGATTAATTCTTCATTCGGACCTGATTATGGGACGTTCGCCGAGAGTGAAGAACATTATTTTAGTTGTTTTTCAATAGCTCAAATCATATAAACAAATTGTATGTGAAATTGTTATTTTAAAACTTTTTTGTTTCTTTTTCTCTTTCATTAATTAATTTTCAATAACAAACTGTATTAATGTAACAAGATGTGATTTTGATAACTAAAATTAATAAGTGCAGAAGGTTTTGCACGACACTAATTATATAAAAATGTATGTAGTAATGTGAAGTACTTAAATGTTAAAAGTAGAGTTACCTGAACCAACGACTGACTTAACCATGACTTATATAATATTGATTAAAAGTCAAGTCAATCAATATAATACATACCTTTCGATCCCTTTCAATCTGCCTTTAAAATGTTCTGACAGCATTAAACTTCCTCCCCAACAAGCCTGTAAGCAATAAAATATTGTAAATACCAAAATCTATTTTTAACCGACTTCCAAAAAAAAGGAGGCTCCCAAATCGACTGTATGTTTGTTACGCGACTACTTCGCCAATTATGAATTGATTTTTATGATTCTTTTTATTCGATAGGTCATACTTCAGAGGTGCTTCCATATAAATTTTATCAAAATCGGTTCAGTACTTTGGTTTAAAAAAACACTGGAAAAATATGTCATCCAAGTAAATGAAATTGCGGTATTGTGAAGTCGATTGTTTCAGTTTTATAAACTATAATTATTACAATTTAAGTAAACTAAATATATAGATCTACGCTTGACCAACCAGCAGCCTAGACAAAAAGCATCGTAGCGTTTGCCCGCACACGCTACAGACGAAGCGTTAGCATTAATGAAATGGTAGACAAGGTTAGCAATAAACGCCTATTCCGCTCACTTGATGGTAAGCAAAGATAATATCTGTGGCGACAGTGTGACTGGCTAGCGCTCTTACGTAAAGTGCCGTCATTTCACAGTGCTCCTGTACTTCCAGATATTGATCGTTAAACGATTTGACTGACGACTGAATGTTCTTTTATGGGAGACTGATGCTTCGTTTGATCCCTGTCGTTCAACTTGTATGCTATTAATAAACGCAAGTTAGTACTTACTGTAAACTAACTTGCGTCTATCTTGCGAATTTACATGGAAGTCCGTGTCAGCAAGATGATAATGCTATGTTTTTAATTCGAACTGCTTAGCCAGATCATGATGAGGTAGATCGTCAAATGTTTATAGAAACATTGAACGATATGCCTGACTGTAAGCTAGCCATTTCGCTATACTGTCAAGTGAACCAAACTATAATCATGATTGCAGTGAATATCTGTTCACTCTAGCCTTAAAAATTGCAAACTTTCAACAAACAGAGAAGGCGGCAAATAATTCCATCCCTAAGATAGTGGGCAACAAAAACAAGGACCGAAATCATTGAGTACGGGATTTCGGAAAGTTTTCACAAACCTAACGGGATAAGCGCATACAGCACAGCCTAAGTTATGTAATCTAATCACTATAGAGAGAATGATTCTCTTTTCACGAGGCGACAATGTACTCGTACCTATTAGAATCTGAGTAGATAGGGTATAGGAGTTGATCGAAGCCTATATTTTAGTACTTACATCAACGTACATCAAAACACCATGTTTTTGGCACACATCAGCAACCCCATCCAAATCGTCAATAGCTCCCAGAACAGTGGTTCCCGCGGTCCCGTTCACCATCAGAGGATATCTTCCTAGACTTTTCTCCTCTTCGATAGCTCTATCCAGTTCGTGGATGATCATTTGGCCTTGATCGTTGGTCTTTATGAATCGGATGTTGTCTGTGCCAAAGCCAAGCCAGTGAGCTGCCTTGCGAATTGAATAATGACTCTGGAAAGTATATTGTTACTTAATTAATTTAACAATTCTTTGATTAATTATTGATATTGAAACTGGCTAATTTGTCCAATCATTACTTGACATCTGGTGTCAAGTGGTAGTACCACATAGCCACAAATAGAAACTAAGTTTTTTTAAATGATACCTAACCTGTCATTAGATGTTTGACGATGCAATTTCAAAAACCCAGCCAGCCTCTAGGAACCAGCGCGTCATGATTATTTTATGATATTTTTCTACAGTAGCATACGAAAGAAGTAAAAACTTTGGAAGAAACAGGTAGAGGTAGCTTTATAACTTTATACTCACATCTTCAGAAGTGAAGACGACAAGATCAGGCAAACACTTCATCCCTTTAGCCTTAACTTGTGGAAACCTCTTGTACCTCGCCGCGACCAGCCCGTAAAGCATTGATATACTCCCTCCAGGACTGAAGATTCCGTCGCCCCCAGGAATCCCAAATAACTTCAAGATATGGTTCAGGACTTTCAGCTCTATAAGCGTGAATACTGGGGCAACTTCGTATGTGTACCTGAAAACACCAAAATAATTGTTAGTTGTACGAGTAGGTTTTCATTTCTACGACTAGATGACAAGACAAACAAAGCGCCTTGCCTATTACGTTATCACTAGTTCCTATTCTCTTCGTGCTTTTCCTATTATCTATGCTCGTTTTTGAATGATCTAGCAGATCTAGCTGATTATGCGTGATGCAATTCTTAAAGTAATAGTAGATTGTTATACAAGGGGCTAAAAAGACCCATTGTAACGAGGTAGATTTTTACTCCCGAGCTCTAGCGAGGGAATATATAGAAACAGAGTTACAATGGGTTTTTAGCGCCGTGTGTTACACTCTGCTTTTCACTACGATTGCGAGAGAGAAAATAAAATAATCCAATAGGTACAATAATTCAAAGTTTATTTTATTAAAAATGAAATGTACAATTTGTACAATTCTGGATATTTAACGATATGTTTGCAAAGTGAATGTAAATATATTCCAAAGAGATAATTCTACTTTTGAATAAAGACTATTTCGTGTATGTAGGCTCTTTGGTAACAGATAAAAATTCAAAAATAAATAAATACTTTTTCCCCTAGAGCTTAAAATGCTATTTTTACTACTACAATGACGGACTTTTAGAGCAAGAGGAGTGAAAAAGCTATTATATAGCTGATTGCTAAATTTTCAAATACTCTTGCGTTCGATATAATCTGATTATCTTTAAATCGTATGTGAATAGATTTTTTTATCCTTATCGGTTAAAAAGTTGACGGTCTCGTGCAAGCCATGTATATAAATCTGGTGGATAGAAGCTCCTGGTCTGAGAGTTGTTGAACTTACTGGCTAGTATTGAAAGCTTCCGCGATCCACGCTCCCGCCAGCCCGTACGGGTCGGTGCCTCCATACAGCTGGTTCCTGAAGGCTGCTTGGTTCGTCTTCACGCTGTACTGCAGCACATGGCGGACGCACCGCTCCAGCTCGCTGTCCGAAACTCTTTGCGATATATCCAGGTCAATGCCCAGGATTCTCTGTATAGAAACATTATTGAAATGAAACACGAATGCGGTGCATCCGTAGGGCTATACACAACTCGTCGGATTCGAAATCGGGTCGGAAAGTATAGCTCCATCTCTGTCATTTCTACACAGTATGACACATCTGCTGTGACGGTCACCTGTGAGTTACCAAGATTGTAAAAACAGAAAAAAATATTTACAAAATAATTTCTTGTTCTGACTTTGTTGTGACTTTTTTTTACTTTAGATAAGTACCTACTACGATTGACCCTGATAGTAATTGACCTAAGCGACGGTGTGGAATGTAGGATGGAACTCGTCGATCTAGAAGATCTCTATTCCCTCTGGCTTTGAAAATTACAAAAGAAAGCGGCAAAGAATCGAGAAGGTTATATAAGATCGTGATTATCTTGCACACACTCGCTAAATGAATTCTTTTAAAAGCTGTAATCTTGCTGTAATAGAATACTTAATAGCAGACATGCTATTTTAAAGCTTGAGACTGTCGCTTCCTAACAATCAGTTTATCGTTACCGATTAACCACGTATAACTAAACTAAACTAGTTTTGTTTAGTTTTTTTTAAAATGTTAGATAGATCTATGAATGACCACCAACTCGTCTGATGTTAAGCAACGGTGTGGCCGACGATGGGGTTCGTCGAAAGATCTAGAAGATATCTATTTACTCTAGCCTTGAAAATTCCAAGATTATAGTTTAGTCAAAAATCGGGTTCGGCCTGTAAAATAGATATACAAAGATTATACATATCTATTCATATACAAATATTTAATACACACACACAGTTTATGTAAAAGATAAAATGAAAACGGCAATAGTTATAACATTATATTACACAAGTAGTAATTGGTCAATCACATCAAAATATACATAATATAAATCTTCAAATAACAATTATAATAAAAAAGTCAAATTAATAAATAAAATAAAAAAAAGTAATAAGTACTTGACATTAAACTACAATCACATTACTCTTTGCTCTCCAAGCGTAGATATCATGTAGATCTAGGTGTACTATTTATTCTATAATCTTTAAGGGGCTCACTCTCATCTCTTAAAGCGGTGCAAAGTTGGTTCGTGCTCGATTTTATCTTGCTTTTACTCCAATTATGAGAAAGGGACAAAAGTTGAAATGAAATGAATCTACATTAATTGCGATATTTTTAATAATCGCTCCAACTGTTGTGCTACTCGAAAGTATCTATAGTAGTATATATATATAAGTACTCGCTACTACTCTGTCGAAGATCGAGCGAAGTGGAGAAACAAAAGCAGGAAAGCTGACCCCACTACCATATGGGATGAATAGCTAGGAAGAGAGAGAGAGCTCCAACTGCTGTGCTACTCTCTTAATTGGAAAAATCATCATTTAGTGCAGTAATTTGGTTTTTAAAACAAAAAACCAAATCACTGCACCGATTTTGATGAAATTTCGATGGGACTAATCTGAAAGTATATCCTTTCAGATAAAAAAGAATTCTTCAAATCGGGTCATAAATTACGGAGTTTTGCGGTAACAAACATTAGAATAAACAGCTGAATTAACCTTCTTCTTTCTGAAGTCGGTAAAAAACGGGTGCGAGCCAACATTTCACCGCTGTAAGAGAAGAGAGTAAGCCCTTAATCAACATGCGTCTAGGAAACAATTAGCGTAAACACCGAGTTAATTACTGCATAGTAATAACTAATAACATTGCAATAAACTATCACTAACTGCTACTATTAATACTACTAAAGTTTACTAAACTATCATAGTCTAGTAAAAATAAATTGTTTGTTTGTTTTTGTATTGTTTGTATGGAGATGATCACAGTATTTGCAACTAGGGGGATTCTTTGAAATTATGATAGGAAAAAATCCCCGATTTACAGACTAGCTGCGTTCTGCGGTTTCACTCGCGTAGTTATGAAAACCGGTGATGATTATGATGATGATAAGTAGCTTATGTCCGTCTCCAGGTCCAAAGCTATCTCTATGCTAATTTTCATAACCATCGGTTCAGCCGTTTGAGCGTGTAAAGGTTTTAAAGATTAGATTTTATAATATCATTATGATATTGTGTCAAATGTATTTCAAAACACCAGTACATTCATTTAAATAACAATAAACTTAGTTGTCTTTTATGTTGTCACAAATCTTATTTTTACTAGACTATTATTGATAAGAGGCAATATCAAGTTATTACCCTGAGGTCCGGTTAGGAGACAGCGTCGCTGATTAGCTCTTCTTATCATTTATCAATACTCAGTTCAGCTTAGAATGAGAAATCTCATTATGACTTAGGTTTGGTAATCATATTCATAATCATAACTGTAGCGGTAATATTCCGTACTTTTTACCCGACTGCCGAAGATGGGTTATGTTTTTTGAGAATGCTGGTCTGGATGGATTTTGGCATATGAGGTATCGTCATAATAGTGAGAGTAATACTGGCTATAAGAATCGCCCGAAAAAATTATGTGTAAACCAAAAGACCGGGCTTGACCCGAGATTGTATTAAAATAATAATAATTATTATTATACACTTTATTCATTTTAGATCTTAAATCTAAGTTTTTTACAATAGAGATACAAAAATATAAATATTATAAAAAACTTAAACCTAGGGTGCCGCCGGCAGCGGGGCGGGGCTCAAGCTGCCGGTGGTAGGAGCTACAGAGAGAGGAACCTCCTGACAATGCGTGCCGTGTCCAGGATGACTGCCTTCTGTATCAGACCCTTGACCCAACCATCGAGCGAGAGCCTCTGGAGATGTTGGTCGAGGCTCTTCGCTATGACACCGTTCACCGAAACGACTATCGGGACAATGATTATTATATTAATATAATAATCATTTAATATATCAATATATATTAATTATTATATTATTATTATCACATTTATTTATTATTATTATTATTATTAATTATTATTATCTCTTTATTCAAATGTATACACGGGTCTAAGCCCGGACCTTTGAAAGGCATCAGTGGGGCCGAAACCAACACTGAGAGGCCCTTTTACAATGTATAATAAAAAATACAGATTGGGTATATGGATGGACTATGAATGGATTATTGTACAATATGGAATTTGACAGATTTTGGCTATTGTGATGGAATGTTAGTGACTTAAATAAACAAGGCTATAGGCTGATGCTCTCACACAGCAGGTAAGATGAAGTACCTCTGTGTGAGAGCACCAGGATGAGAAAACGGCACCTGCCAATTCCGTCTCACCATACAAAAATACCTAGGCAGGTGATGACTCGCCACCCACTAGATGGGCCCCCCATAGTGGCACCGCATATTGGCGCCGGAGAAGCAACATCAGTGTGGGTGGCTAAGGGTGTCGAGAGGTGTGCTGCGCGTTCACTAAACGCTACTAGCGGCGTTATGCCCTTTAACACTTCCACCCTGGAGCTTAGGTTCTTAGCTCTTGCAGTTTCCACCATCCAGCCGGCCGGTTAAGGCAAGCTGGAGGTCAGGGGTCTCATTTAGCCCCAGGGAAACATCGGGGTACGCGGTGTCGCCACTCACCGACGGCTCGCCACAAAGCCGCCCCTGCGGTAATTATTATTATTATTATATCACCAAATTATTAAGTTACATAACTTGTTCCAGTCTGTAGCGTCGTAGGTCCAAACAAATGTTCTTAGATATAATTCAAAAAAATCTTCCCAGCGGTGCTTTGTGTCAGAGTACCTATTTTAAAATAAGTAACCAAAGATGCATTTTATTGTCTTCATATTCGAAGTAACAAGCTAATTGACTTGTGAACTCACGTTCCATATTTCTGTGGCTCAATATTTACTTGCTAAGAGTCGCTATGATACTGTTTGAAAAAGTCGTAAAATCAAAGCCATACCGGTTTTATCTATGTGTGAAAAACGTTTGTACCGGTAAAAGACATCTAGGTAAAAATACTTAGTAGTTTAGATATGTAAAATACATAATATGTATTATGTATTTTACATATCTAACCTACTAAGTATTTTTACGTGGTCTGACATCTGGAGACTGAGGTGTTTTTTTAATTTTTAATTCTAATTATTTTCTATGAGGTATTTATTTAATTTTTAATTCTAAGTAATTATTTTCAAGAAGGTATTTTTTAATTTCTAATTCTATTTTTTTCCATGAGTTTTTTTTTTTTAATTTAATTATTTTCTAAGAGGTATTTTTTCGTAATTAAGAATAACATTCATTTTACTATGGGACAAAACTTGAAATCTCGAATAAAAATCAGAGTTTGGTTACCTATCGATAATCCGAATTGTGAAATACTGAATATCGTTATATTTTATTCCTATTTTATTTGTTTGATTTTGATTGACATTTATTTTTATTATACCTTGTATGTTTTTTTTTTTCTTTTTTGATACGTTATTGCTTGTAAATTTTATTAGCTTCTTTATGTTTAAGTGTATGTTTTCCGCTTGTATGCTGACATAGTGGGACATGGCGCACTTCACTATATATATAATAAGATACAACAACTATATAACCCATGTCCACAGGCTAAATAAATGAATTTGAATCGGTTTCTCCAAAACGAATTTTTTTTTTCATAATCCCGAAAGCTCATTTGAAAACTCATCTGATAACCATATCTTAGTAATACGAAAGTTTTTGTATGTAATATAAAGAAACCTAACAAATTATATATCTGACAACCGAACCTTTACAAATAAGAAGCTTTTAAAATATAATATAATAGAAACCTAACCTAATAACTGTTCGGGCAAATGATACAGATGTATAGAAACGACATCAGGCGAGTTGGTGGTCAATCGTATGTATTAAAAAAATCGTATGTATGTATGTATTAATCTTGCATTAAAAAAAATAACAAACTTTTGAATTAGAAACTCGTGTCAAGTACGAGTAAAACATCTGTAATCAGACAGTTCTATGAAACGGATAAGATTCAAACAAATTCGGATTATAGATAGGTTACCTCAGTTTTCATCAAGTACATATAAATCATTGGTCTTCATACATTTTGTCAAGGGCCAATAAACTTCCTCCATAGTGTGGAACTGCTGAGTTTTAATTTCATGGTAAAGTTTTTTATGATTATGAATACATATTCTTGTTACAGATATATACTTAAATAGTTTTTTCTTTCATAAAAAATTTGAATGGCATTAAATTACCAAGAAATAACTAAAATGATAGTATTACAACGTGACGTAGATCGTTTAGCTATAAGGCGACCGATTGTACAGTTAAATATTTTTTTCACTCCTCTTGCTCTAAAAGTCCGTTATTGTAGCGTAGTAAAGCGGGGAAAAAATTGCATTTTGAGCTCTAGGGGAAAAGTTTTTTTTTTATCTGTTACCAAAGAGCCTACATACACGAAACAGTTTTTATTCAAAAGTAGAATAATCTCTTTGGAATATATTTACATTCTCTTGGCAAGCATCTCGTTAAATATCCAGAATTGTACAAATTGTACATTTAATTTTTAATAAAATACTTTGAATTATTGTACTGGACCATTTTATTTTCTCGCAATCGTAGTGAAAAGTAGAGTGTAACACACGGCGCTAAAAACCCATTGTAACTCGGTTTCTATTTAAAATATAAATCTTAAAGAAAAATCTACCTCGTTACAACGGGTCGTTTTAGCCCCTTGTATAACAATCTACTATTAAATAAGGAACTAGAATTCAAATATATATTTGAGCCTTCTGTAAAATGAATTAAATTAAGGATAATAAATATACAATTAAATTGTGTGATATTATGTTTACAATATTTTTTTTATCTTGTACATAATGTATTCTTCATTAGACCGTTAAGTAATTTTATTGTACGTATAGTTACAGCGCTTTAATATGATTTTAACCTTGGTTTGAATAATTCATTACTACGTATTTTGAGATGATAAGCAATCATCTCAAAATACGTTTTATAGCACGGATATTTTTACTATAAAATTAAATAGCTATTAACTAAACAACAATAAAAAATAATTACTTAAACTATGAAAATCGAAATTTTAAAAAATCATGCTATAAATTCGCAATGCTCGTCCTAAAGCTTACGAAACCCTTTTTAACAATAATAATAACTAATTAACTATTTAATTTAATTAACTATTTTATTAACATTCATTGATTTAAGTTTTAAATAAGCCGTCGTGCTTGCAGGTACATTTTTATTACTACAATGTTAGTACCGCCAGGATAAATTTAATGTAACTGGTGTCTGTACCAGTATGTATTGTTTATGCTGAATAAAGATATTTTGAAATTGAAAAAATTTTACTAAAAAATACAAAATGTTTACCTCCAACTCCTTGGGATGTCTAAAATGTATCAGCGGAACATCTTCTCCCCTTTCATCCTTCACTATCTCCAACACTTTATCCAAGAAAGAATGCCCGTTCAACTCCATATCACACGTGTGACCAGGACTACGGTCTGTCACAGACTGGCCTGACTGAATTCATTACTATAGACTAGCAAGCTAATTCAGATTGTTCATGGAATTAATGTGGCAGTCAGGATAAGATTTATAGATAGATAACTCTTTATTAAAAGACAACTCTATATTTATTTAATCTTGGAATTTTCAAGGCTAGAGTGAATAGATATCTTCTAGATCGACGAGCTCCATCCTCGGCCACACTGTCGCTTAACATCAGGCGAGTTGGTAGTATATCGTAGATCTATAATGTATAAAAAAAGACCACAGTACAGAAACATTAAATGCATAGAGAATAATATTACAGCGAGGTGTTTTAATTGGCGACCTTATCGCTTAGAGCGATCTCTTCCAGGCAACCTTACACGGAAAGGACAGATAGCAACAGATAGTGACCTTAAAGCAAAACTTATCTAAAATAGGTATACATAAAACAACAGTTGTTTATTATACTATAGGTATATACCTAGTTACGTTACAAGAGGAAAACAAAATATAATTTTACAAATGCTCTATCAGTACAATAAATATATAATATTGAGACATAGACATAATTTTATTGTAACAAAAACACACAGAAAATAAAAAATCATACACACAAAATAATGTTTTTGTCACAATCCGGCCCCAGCTCAGCATAATGCTAGTTGTAAACAACCAGCGCTGGTCTTCCGCTGGGACCGGTAGGCGACGTCACGCACGAGAGAACACTTAAAACTAACAATTATCATGTATTTAACATATAAATAGATAGGCTTATATAAACATACACATATAATTAAACACAAAAATATTAATTGATATAACCTATCTTTAACTTAAAAACCAAATATGTAAAAAAAAAACAACAAATGAATGTCAGTGCAGTTGTGTTGTTGTGATTTAGTGGGAGTACAACACAACAGTTATATACAGCATAAAAGATGGAAATTAATAAATGATCGTATTTCCAATAAATTGTCGTAGGAAGTAATACTTATCTTAAAAAGTCCTTAAATCCAACGCTCCATCTAGATACCCAAAGCTTCAGTACAAATCTCCTAGTCTATATCTATTTCCTAATCTACCCAGATCTATCTATATCTGATATATTTCCTGTTTTGACAAGGTATGTCGCACGTTTTGACTTGGGAATGCGAATTTTAATCATTAAAAGGTATACTTAAGGCCTAAAACTTTTGCTTATAATAGAGTACCAAACGTTTCTAGCAAATATTAATCAAAATAGGTCGGTAAGTGGCTCCATTACAAACTTAGCCCTTTTCAGACGAAATACCCACTTAATCAAATATTTCTGACAACAACAAAAAAAAAAGTTTTTTTTAAACGGGCTTATTATTTACTACAACAAAACTATATGCACACTCAATTAACTAAACTACTTACTACACAAAAAACATATCAATTACCTCAGACCGATAAAGATCTAAAGACAATCCAAATGCTCAAACCCACTACTAGTTGGCAGCGTACCCAGCATGCTACCGCATTGCCACGTTGAATGGCAATACAAACAACAAACATACAAAAAAAAACACAATCGAATTGAAAACATCCTTCTTTTTGGCAGTCGGTTAAAAATCGAAAATAACACTGTCGCGTCTATCTGTCTGTTTGTTACTTCTTCACGTCTAAGCGATTAAACTAATCGATATATATATGTTTGGCACAGATATTCTTTAGGACCTGAAGTAGGACATAGGCTATATTTTATAATCATCATTATCGCCGTTTTTCATCACTACGCGGAACGCAGCTAGTTAGAGTTTCAAGGCTAGAGTGAATATTCCAGATCGACAAGCTCCATCCTCGGCCACACCGTCACTTAACCTCAGGCGAGTTGGTGGTACATCGTTATTCTATATAACAAGTATAAGTTTAGGAAACTCAAAAACCCCCGACAAAAAAAACGGCTGAACCGATTTTGATGAAACATAGCTAAGAACACTCCCGACTAATTCACCTTTCAAACAAAAAAAAAACAAAAACAAAATTCAATTCATCCGTTCAGGAGCTACGATGCCACAGACAGACACACACACACAGACACAGACACGTCAACCTTATAACACCCCGTCGTTTTGGTGGGGGGTGTCGGGGGTTAAAAAGAGTTATAAATTGATACTCATGGACCATAAAGAATACATTTGTAACCGATTTGATTTCTTTACATAAATAACTATTCAGGCCCAAATCGGCCCAAGACAAGTTTTACGCAATATTGTATTTAATTTTCGTCAGTGTTTGTCAGAACAAACATGTTTTCCGTTACATGGAAATTTCCCAGCATTTCCCGGTATTCACTGGGAAATGCTAATTTATTTCAATAACATGTGAACATGTGAATGTTATATCGGAAAATAAAATAATTGTTGCACTACATTACAATGTATACAAGTAAGTTCACTTATCTATCTTGTCCATTTCCAAATTTTTCCACATTCCTATTTCGTCTGTTTCCAACCAAGTTCAAATAGGAGGAGGTTGTATTTTTTAATGTTTTTTACCTCATAACTCCTTTATTTATAAACCGTTACGGAAAGTTCTTTCTTCATGAAATTGCTTTTTGAAGTCGATTGTTTCAGTTTTTGAAGGACGGTATTGGCCGGTTTTTTTGTAATAATAACAATACATTATTTTATTCGATTAATGATCGTGTAAAACCAACAAATAGCCAGCACACACATATCAGCTTGTAAAAGGTAATTTTATTAGCGTTAGCATTCCCAAGTTTCTATTTCTATTGACTATATAATTATAGTTTAAAAAACTGAAGCAACCGACTTCTTATGGATGCCATTGTCAGATCTGGACCAAATTGAAATGGGACCACACGGGAAGTACCAGCTTTCAAATAAAAAAAATCATAAAAATCGGTTCACCCAGTTCGTATAGTCGTCGTGAGGTTACAAACATAAAATAATACAATCGAATTGAGAACCTCCTCCTTTTTTGAAGTCGGTTGAAAATAGGCCTTCGCCTGACCTATTACCGTCAATTCGCTTGTTCCAGGCGAGTTGACGGTAAAAAATAAAAATCGCACTTTTTTATACTAGATATATCTACGATTGACCAGCAACTCGCCTGATGTTAAGCAACGGTGTGGCCGAGGATGGAGCTCGTCGATCTACCAAAAAAAAACAAACAAAACTCATAATACATTTCTGTAGAAAATAGTACAAATTCCGTCAAGCTGTACATTGTTCATGCAAGAATGAAGAATCTGTCAAGTGCAGTGACATAAATTCGTTTAATGAATAAAAGGTGTTAGTCTCGAAGTATTGTTTTAACTTTCGCTTAAAGTCTATAGCATGCAAATTGGTTACACTGTGTGGAATTTTGTTAAACAAACAAATTTTATTGTAAATGCCTTGTTTTTGAACCTTGGTCAGTCTATTTGTCGATTTTTGTAATAGATCATAATTTCGACAATTACGCGGGTGCTTAATCTTGATTTAATTAGGTTAGCTTTCTCGTGATAAATTTCTAGAATGGAATTATATATGTATAAAGATATTGCAGTCATAATTTTATTTTTCTTAAAGTGTTCTCTAACAGATGACCGTTTTCTTAAGCCTAACATTATTCTAATGGCTCTTTTGTGCTCTTAACACCTTAGTTATGTCCGATCCATTACCCCATACAGTAATGGCATACCTTATCCTAGAATGTATATATGCAAAATATATTGAAAAAATGGCGGCCCTATCAAGCAATGGTTTTAATTTTAATAATGCATAGTTGGCACTGGACAATTGCTTGCACAATTTCCCTATATGAGCTGAGTGGCTAATGGTGTTGTCAACTGTGTAGCCTAAGAATACGTTTTCTTTTAAGTTATTCTCGCTGGCAATTCATTTTTTAGATTGATAATGCATAATATTGCTTTTATCAGTGTTAAGAATAATTCCGTTCGCGTTAAACCATTCTTTGAGTATACTCATTGCTTCCTTAATTTTTCGTTCTAAATTATCCTTACCTTTAATTCCGACATGGGTGTCATCTGCAAATAAACTAATGTAACTCCAGTCTGGCATAATGTTGAAAAGGTCATTAACATATATTAAAAATAATAATGGCCCTAATATTGAACCTTGAGGTGCCTCAATATGCATTGAGCACATAAAAGATTCAACTTTATTCACTGACACCATCTGAGTTCGATTCTGTAAATATGTACGCATCATATCAAGTTCAGTTCCCTGAAATCCGTAATGTTTCAATTTAAGAATTAAAATCTCGTGTCTCAACCAGTCAAATGCTTTAGACAAGCCGCAACAAATACTTGCACATTTCTGCGACTTGTCCAGTGACTCGAGGATATAATAAATGACTTTTCGTATGGCCATCTCGGTCGATCGACCCTTACGGAAACCGAATTGGGACGCCGTAAAAAGATTGTTCCCTTCAAAATGCTCCAAAATTCTTTTTTTAATTACTGATTCAAGTATTTTTGATATAGTGGGTAATATGCAAACCGGCCGATAATTTCCCAGTTCCATTTCATCGCCTTTCTTATGTAAAGGTATTACCCTGCCTGGTTTGAGACAGTCAGGGAAGACCCCTTTTTCTAAGCAATAATTAATTGTAATGTATGATATACTCATTTGTCAAAATTATTTCTTTCAATGTCTTAGAATTCATATCGTATATATCTGGTGTAGTCTTTGGTTTCATGTTTTTTATTTCATGTAATACACTTTACAGCTACTTTTCTCATATTTCTCGTGAAAACGTAAGATTAACATCACAATAAGTGTAACTTACACTGCGATACAAATAATCGGTCGAGTATTTTGTTTTTCCCAATACTTCTTAAAGATATATTATATTGATAAATATATTTATATTTTTATAGGGGCAAGTGCCTTTTATATAATAATTTAATTAATACCAGTCTTATTATATTACTTACAAATTATAATAGAAAATACTTATTCAGATATAGATAGATAGATGAACTCTTTATTGACACACCATTAAAATTAACAAAAGCAAGTACAAAAAGAAATAATTTTTACACAAGTGTAACAACGGGCTTCCTTATCGCTAAAAGCGATCTCTTCCAGGCAACCAAGGAATGGAGTGAAATTCGGAAAGAAATTAGACGGGGCGTGCAAAAGATGAGAAAGTAATATAATACTCAAAACTATAGATATGGTTAACAAACAAACAACAACGACAACAAACAAATACTTCAACTTATACAGAACTTATACTTATTCAGATATGTATTTGTTGTCCAACAATTTATATGTATTCGTTTTTGTCAGTATTATTTGGCATGCCTAATAATTGTGTACATTGATTGAAATAAAAGCTAGGTTTAATCATTTGAATTTAAGCTTGACTTATCTCAAGTAAGTATACTACAGTACTAATGTTATTTTGTAAACAATAAATCAATTAATAAATATTGTATACACTTACATTTGTACGTAGTTTAAGTACTCGATAAAGAAAGGGAGATAAAATAATGAGTCAGAGATAACTATGTCACAAAATATTCCTTAATTATTTATTGACTTCGGAATATTTTGTACTTTCCGGTATTAAATATAGATGGCTTATTCGATTTGTTAAATATTTTGTTAAAAATAATATAGGTAAGTGAAGACATATCTAGCAACTGTGGACTTCCAAGTCTGAAAAATTGAGAAAAAACGTTTCGAGATATGCATAATATTAGGGTTTTGCAGCCTTTCATCGTCAACTTGTAACTGCCTGGTGCTGAGCGTCGGACGTAAGATATCTTCTTCTTGTGAGAAAGCTATGTGATCTCTTGTATTGGTGTAAAATTAGCTCGCTCTCGTTTGTGTTCTCCCGATGAGGGAGCACCTTAATATGAACATAATTTTATTATTGTACCCGCAAGGGTCAGGAATAAAACCTTAAAATATAAACTAAGTATTTTTGACAATGTTATATAATTGTCAATTGTCATAACCTCGACAACAATTTAATTTCGAGCGTTTTGCCAATAAGGCAGTAAGGTTTTATGGATTCTTTTAACTAAGGAGTAATCACGAGTAACAATCAGCAAGCGTGACCAGCGAGATTATTTATAGTTAGGTCTAAGCGTAAGTGGGAATAGAAATAGTTTCCGGAATGGTATCAAAATTTTAGTTAGAATTACAATCACTACGCCAGAATGAACTTCAGAAAATCTCGCATTAGATCCCGAAAGCAGTCTGTGAATGTTATGAACTCGGAAAAATGGAGAAATTACGCGAAAAGGATATCCAGCAAAGGTACCATTCGTCTTTTCAGCTAGAAGAAGTCCACTGCTGGGTATAGGCCTTCATGGGTATCGAACGAATGGAAGCGGCCTGCATCCAATGTCTTCCTTCTGCCATTAAAAATAAGGTCATCTGTGTACACTTCGTGGCTGATGGATGTAGGTGTATTATATGTATGCATGTGTGTATTAAACGGTAAACGGCTTGACCGATTTGGAGTGCATAGTAGCTGGATTCGCCGTTACTTCCTAAGCCTATGACGGTTTATATTTTTTTTATCATTAATAAAAATAGAACTCTCGCGTGATATTAAAAAATTCATTGTCATCATCATCATCTCAGCCACAAGAAGTCCACTGCTGGATGTTGGCCTCCCTCACATATGTCCATAAAGATCAGATTCCCATTCATGCATCCATCATCTTTCCGCCACTTGCATAAGGCACTGGTGTTGTCACCTGTTCGTAGTGACTTCTGACAAATAAGTGATTTTACAAGAAATTATTCAAATAATTCAATAAAATTTAAATAATTCAAATAAATTTTACTATGATTCGATGCATATTTGTTAACAAAATTGTCCTCTTAACACGATATCAAGCCTAACAATAAAACTACAAAAATGCGATAGGGAATTTTATTTTTCTTTTAAGATAGACACTTGTTCTAGTTGACTTTTAGTATATATAGAGGTATACCTGTCTGTACACACTGATGATTTTATTTATCGTCTAGGGAACTCTTTGCTAAGTACATCGTCTTTGCTAATAGTAATTTTGCCACATAAAGGTCATGAGCTGTTCGAAGACGAGTCGGGTGATGACGAGCCGAAATACAATGAAATCAAGGATTGGGTCCAAGAGTTCTTCAACAGGAGAAGTTCCTCAACCGACAAGACCGATCAGGACGTGGCAGTCCATCTTACAAGAAAGCAAACCGTCATTCTGGCTACTCTCTTACCGGATGAAGTATTACTCATGAAAAAGTATTTTTTTCAACTATGTAAATTTTGACTTACAGTCAATACCTAGTCTTGCCATAAATATTGTCACGAAGAAAAAAATTATTTTTTTATTGCAAATAATATTTATTACTTTTACAGTGTTAGTTTAATACATAAATATAAAACAATTTAAAATATAAAAGCTTATTCGAAGTGGTCTCCATTGGCTGCAATACAGTCCTTTAAACGTTGAGGCCAGTTATCAATAGAAGCACGCACTCTTTCCATGGGAAAATTCTTCACTGCCAATCGTATGGATTGTTTTTTTTTTTTTTTTTTTATCAGCCCTGTTTGTACAAACTGTCCCACTGCTGGGAACGGGCCATCTTCTCATTGTGAGAAGGATTGTTTTAGGGACTCCTAATTATCATGGCGTTTAGAGCAAGCCATACTCTCTAAAACTGACCATAAATCATAATCCAGCGGATTAAGATCAGGACTAGACGACGGCCAGTCTTCAGCTCTGATGAAGTCCGAAACGTTCACTTCCAACCAAGACTGCGTGGACCGAGCTTTATGACCTGGCGCCGAGTCTTGTTGGAAGGACCATATTTGGGTTTTGAACATGGTGTTGTTAAAGGGCTTAGCTACCTTCTCAAGAATGGTATTTTGATACACTTGTGCCGATGTTTTGATACCTTTTTCACAAAAATATGGCTCAGTCACACCTTCATAGCTAACACCCCACCAAACCATCACTGAAGTCGGATAATGCCCACGTTGCACTCTGTCGACTAATTGGGAAGCTTCCTTAGAGCTTTGAGCATAAATACGGTCATTTTGTTTGTTAAAATGTTGCTCAATTGTAAAGATTTTCTCATCCGTAAACAAAATTTTTCTGTGACCTCTCTTTGCGTACCGCTTCAGTAGTTGTTTCGATTTTACCACCCTATTCTTTTTTAAATTATCAGTTAAAAAATGACCAGTGCGTCTCTTATAGGCTGCAAGTCCTAAGTCATCTTTTAAAATATGCGACATGGTTCTGGGTGCTATCTTCATCTCCCGAGATAAAATCTTTTGCTTTCGGACAGGATTTCTTCGAATTCTTTCCCTTACTGCTTTGACCACCTTTTTCGTACGAACACTACGTGGACGGCCAGATCTTTTTCTGTCACAAACAGAGAAGGTCTCATTGTACCTATTAATAGCCCGGTACACAAACATTTTACTAATACCAAGCGTATGGAGAGTTTTAAAAATTGCATTTGGCTCCATACCAACTTTGTGTAATGCAATCACAGCGATTCGGTTCTCTTTACCACCCCTCTCCATTTTAATATCGCAAAATATTGTACAATGTATTGGCGCCAAAATTAGAAAACTCAATGAACAATCGTATAAAAATGACAGATTCCAAATTCAAATGTAATATCTTTCTTATTTTTATCTGTAACAGTATTTATGGCCAGACTAAGTATATGCAACAATACAAGCTATATGTAACAAAACAAGCTATATTCTGGATCCAAGCCGCTTCCAATCGGTCTTTTTGGAAATCCTTGGGGGAGGCCTTTGTCTAGCAGTAGACTACTTGTGGCTGAGATGATGATGATGATAGTGCAACAATACTTAAGGGTGTCTACCCATCAAACGATATAACTTTTACTAAGGAGCTATTCCTGAAACAACGGAAATAAAGGTGTTGCAGCAGTGGTGCATAGGTGCATACATATCTATGAGATCGATTCTGAAATGAAAAGATCCGTAGACATACGAAAGTCACTGATATAGCACAGCGGATTAGCAAGTTAAAGTGGCAGTGGGCAGGGCACATAGCACGTATAGGGCTAATAGTGCCAAAAAGGCAACAGCAAACACAGCATGAGAAGACTAGCCACGAGATGGATTGATGACCACATACAAGTGACGGAAAGGCACTGGGTACAAGCCGCTTCCAATCAGTTTTTTCGGAAATCTATCACAATATCTAGCAGTGGACTTCTTGTGGCTGAGATGATGATGATTATACATTTGTTAGAGGTTAACACAACAACCTTTTAATTTGGAATAGCTGTTTTTTTTGCGATTTCATATATGGTCTTATAGCGATAGTTTTATAAATAGTTGGCAAGTTGAGTTCCGTGTTTTTTTTCAGGTTCGACGAACTTGAACTAAAACGTTTTGTGGGCGTCCTGCTCATGGCAGATGTTTCAGGATTCACAGCTCTCTCAGAACGATACAACAACTTTGGGAAAGGCGGAACCTACCGCCTCACTGTAACTCTGAATACATATATCGGTGCACTGGTAGAGCTCATCTATAGCCACGGTGGAGATATAATCAAGTTTGCTGGTGATGCCTTCTTAGCACTTTGGAAGACAGATAAACGCACTTTCCTCAGCCATACTATCCATACGGCCATAGCCTGCGCTCTTATCATCCAGCACTCATATTCATCTTACGAAACAGACGTTAAAGTCAGCCTAAAAGTCAAATTAGCAATATCGGCAGGCAATCTTATATTTGCACCCATAGGATCTAGTGTCGATATGAACTATGTCATTATTGGACTGCCAGTTCTGGAGGCTAAATTAGCAGAGAGTCTTTGTTCTTCCGGAGAAGTGAAACTAACTCCGAACGCTTGGGCTCATTGCTACTCTAGAAATTACGACCACATAGTTCACGGCGACGGACATGTGACCATAAAATCTATTCTCTACGATCCAAGAGAAAAAGACGTGACTAAGCCGTTTGTTGGTTTTTCAAGTATGACCAAACAAATAAAACGACCCTTCAGTGCCCTTGAAAATCTTTCAGATGCTCTCTGGGATTCTTCTAGCAATCTAAGCCCAGTAGACCTTCTAAAGAAACATGAAGCTCTCGAACTACGTAAGACAATTTTACAGGCCGAACAGAATAATATCGGATCTGATATTAGAAAATTCATGATAAGACCGGTACTTACCCAAATTGATGCCCATCAACCTCTCGAATACTTGACTGAAATGAGACTAGTCTCAATTTTATTTTTAACACTAATACCGAGAGGTTGTCCATTTCCCCAGCTTGTGACAATCATAAACAATACATACCAAATAACTTGTGAAATTGTTTACAAGTCTATGGGTTGCGTAAATAAAATAATTCTCTTTGACAAAGACGTTATGATTTTGGTTGTATTTGGTTTACGAGGTTTTAAGCATGAATCTGAAGCTCAGGCAGCTTTAAAATGTGCATACAGTATCAGAAGATCTTTATTAGCATTGGACGGTGTAATAGAAGTTTCTATCGGTGTCACAACAGGACAAGTCTACTGTGGTGTCGTGGGACATCCACTTAGAAGAGAGTTCACAGTTATCGGGGCCATAGTCAACAAAGCTGCAAGACTTATGTGTAAATTTCGGAACAAGGTCACCTGCGATGAGACTACTTTCATAAAAAGCAAAATGTCCGCAAATGGTTTTACACTCCAACCTGAAACAGAACTAAAGGGAATCGGAAATGTTGGCAAAATTTATGAGTACACCGAGGATATAAGAGTTAAAGAATTATATGATATTCCTATGACACAACCGCTTCTTGATCGGTGCGATGAAATGGAATATTACCAGAGTTGGCTGGACGAAAGTCACTCGTCAATTTACAGAGACTTTGATGCGATACTCCTTGTTGGTGAAACACAAATGGGAAAGAGTAGAATGCTAGATTGGATGGCAAGGTTCGCAAGAAATAAAGGTTTTCAGGTTTGCTATATATGCTTATCATCAATACATTCTGCGACTCCGTTTTTAGCCTTAAGTCAGATTATCAACCGCATATTAGGTCTCCAAGAACCTGTAACAGGGTTTGACAAAGAAGAAAAGGTAGTACAATTATTACAGATCTACAGTGAAGATCTTTGCTACCTGAATAACATTATCAAAGTACGTTTCGCGTACCATGAAGGCATGTATATGCAAGATGAAAGAAAACGACACGAAAAGGGAAAAGTGATATTTTCAAAACTCATAGCTGCAATTCATGATATTCATGTTATAATTTTAGACGATTTACAAAACATGGATTCGTCGTCGTGGGAATTCATTTCACTTATGTTTTGCTCTATGAAAATATTTTTCATCTTTTCTGTCTCTCGTGTTAAATATAATTCTACAAGCAATTGGCTCTATAGTGCTTTTATTAATGATAGTGTACGAAAGATAGTATTAAGCTCGCTAGAATCTACGTGGATTCCCGCACTAACTTGCCAAATACTTGACGTCACCGCCGTACCAAAAGACCTATGCGATGCACTCATATCAAAATGTAATGGTATACCAGGACTAGTAGAAAGCTTTATCACTCATTTATTTTCTACCGGAGCGCTGGAGTTCAAAAAAATATTAAAAGAAGAAAAAAGCAATGTTGAGTACGAAGACTTAATATTCCCCAACGAAACGTTGCTACACCCACAGGCTCTTGATGAAAGAGATCAAGAAACATTAGATAAATTGATACAAGAGAATGCGACTGAAGAGATAAGTATATGCATTGTTACTGATAAAAATGAGCTGAATACAAATATAAACGTTCAAAATTTGGATGCTCTTATAATGATTCAAATAGATTCTTTAACGCCATACCAGCAGCTATTGTTAAAAATTGCGTCAGTGATAGGTAACGTGCTTTCGAGAACTCTCTTAGAGAACATCATGTATGAGAATAACTGGTTAATTACAGCAAGAGCCATTAAAAGGCTCTTTGCTATGCGGATCTTGACATGTGCTACCCTAACAGATCAGATACACACTAGTCAAAGTTCTTCAACCACAACCATAACACGTTCCCATCCCGAAAATTTTGCATGCGGGTGTTCTTTTGATTACGATCCTGAAAACAGTCCTGAAAATCTTCCAAAATATGCATTCTGTAAAGTAATGAGATTTAAAAATAAAAGTTCTAGAAAAACGTGTTATGAATTATTACCAATAAACCAGAAAAGGGAATTTCACTCGAGAATCGTCAACTACTTGGAAAATAATAAACAAAAATGTCCAACTTGTGGTGGTGCTGTCATGATAGTTCAATCTATAGCAAGCATTCAGTTTAAAGATTCCTATAGTAGTATTGGCAGTCGTGAGTCGCGACGTAGTCAAAACAGCTCTTCCGATGAATCAGAAAACTATAGTCAAAGCGGACCTCCTCCTGATTTAAGATATAAAAATGATCCCAAAAACGGCAAAAACGTAAGCAGAAGTCAGTCGGAAACGTTTAATACAGACAAAAAAGAAATGAATGTCACAAAACCTTCCAGCGATGCGGTAATACTTGAATCGGAAAAAAATAAACTGCAGTACACTCCGATATTAAAAAGTAAACTCAGCCAAGATGTTAACTTGAAACCTAAAAGGGTTACTATGACAAATTTTAATTTAATGAGATCTACAATAGATGCTAAAGAACCTAACAAAATTTTTGATATGCTCCGTGAAGTGACAGAAGCTGAAGTTATTAGTGATTGGCATAAATTAGGCGTTATTGATAGCCTAGATAACGTTAATGATGACAGTACACAAAAAAACAGAGTGAAAAAGCCGTTGAATATTGTAATTGAACGTGGAATATCCCAGATAAACTTTAATAAATGCACTTGTGCTAATTTACATGTTACTATTTACGGACAGCTAATTCAACATGCAGTACATGCTGAACTAAAAAATAAAGCAATAGAATTTACCATTACATTTTGTTATTTAAATTTGCTCGGTGATAATGTAGCTGTTGTATTTCCTAAGCTCGAAGAAGCAGAAACTATGTGTATGGAAAACAGGACAGTATTAAACAAATTTGATATGAGACTATATTTGGGTAGAATTTACTCACTAAGAGCTGCTGCTAGCCTTATAAGTGGCAGAGTAGCTGGAGCTAAAATGGAACTCGATCGAGCATTAAAAATTTATAGGATAAACCTGGACAAAGTCTCAGGCCTTCTACCATTAAAGTCATTCATTAAATACTTTAAAATGAAGCGACACAAGTACCGTACGAACACTATGATGATCCTATCGGATTCTGTATACTGTCTTAATATTGCTACTCTTTTATTCGCGTCGATGGACGAGAACAGACTGTCAAAAATAGCAGCATATAAGGCCTTAGATATAGTACAAGGGGTAAATTGCAGTTTAGTTGACATGTGTGATGCTTACACCAATGTAATTCAAGTGGAAATTGATCGCGGTATGCCCGATGCCACCGCCGCTATCGAAAAAATGATATGCATCTCATTTCATAACTTGGGTCGTCCCATTGAAGCTGATGAACTGTACGCTATTGGAAAACTTTTTATGGGAACTTTCAGAGCGCGACTAGCTAGAGGAGAACTTACAGCGACAGTTCGTTCGGGATTCCGTGCACTCACAATAACCAGATTCCTACATGCCGACAGTGTCACCTTAGACATTATACCGGACCTATTTTACATTTTACTAGCCCGGAGGCGTATAGAGGAGTCTATAGACGTATTACTGCTGACGATGCGTCTGAATCAAGCTAGAATTTCAAATAAATGCGAAACGTGGTATTACGCACTTTGCATGGATATGATATTGGATGCTGGTTTCCAGCTAGAGAACCCATATGAAATCAGCTCGTATGCCGAAAGCGCATTGAGTAGAGGGAAATCAAGTAGCGTGGCTCGACGCCGGTTGATTGTCAATGTGTGGACGTACTGGCTCAGGGCCGATTCAGAAAGGAAAGCGAGACGCTTCGAAAAAGAAGCCTTAAGTTGGGCAGGCAGTGATGAAAATGATAGCACGCTTTCCAGTATGTTTAGTGCAATGAGGCTTGCTGATGGAATGCTAGAAAGCTTGGCTAGAAAAGTTGACGATCTCAAAAAGGTACTTGATATTCGTTTAAGTAGATTATTTAAAATAATAAGACTGCTCTCATATTCACACCTCATTCCACAATCACCGAGAATGTAATTTGTCACATTTATCATTGCCTCTGATTGTGAAACTCTCTAACTTGTATCCCTCCTAAATACAAGATGGGTGTCTTGGAATCGAGAGTAAATAGGTTTCTTTGATACACACACACATTATATACCATCCTAAACTAGTACATACGTGCTTAACATCAGACAAACGCAAGCCTATTTCTAAAAAAACTCTAAATCTTGTTACCTTTTTTGTGTCTACTATAACATCTCCAATATAATCGTTGGAATAATTTATATCAAAAATTAACCCTCCATACGCAGTCTGGTAAAAATAACCGGTCAACCACGCCCGAAATAGTGTTCCGTAGTTGCAATTAGAAAAGTGAGAGATAAATTTCTTTATTTAGATAGGAAACATTTAAAAAAAGTTTAAAATTTTCTGTATACTCTATACTGGCGACGGAGTAGTGTAAAAACATGTATTTCCTTGTTCCTCAGCCAATTTAAAAGATATCGAAGAAAAACTTTTTTTTTTATAATATATAAGTATACCTATCTAAATAAATTAATTCGTCTCTCACTTTTCTAATTTATGTGGCTGCAAGCTTCGAATGAACAAATCGTATGTATTAAGATAATATAAATGATAAAAACTTCCGAATATTTTTTGAAGACAGTAGTTTGAATAACATATTTTTTTATCAGAAATTTTAATAGAAAAATATGCATTTTAAAATATAATGCAACATTCTGACCGACCTCAAAAAATTGTCGGTGTACTACTTAGGTAGATGCCCAGTTTTGATTTAGTTTTTCGTGTTATTTCTCCCTTTGCAGTTAATTAAATTAAATTGTTGTATGTAGTACAAATAGGAGGATTTGGCAGGTTTCTGGGGCCGTACCACAAACGTTCATACAGTCTTATTTCAATATTACTTTGACTTTTGTCTCGCTCTTTCTACAGTTGAGAGAGCAAGACAATAGTCAAAGTAATATTGGAATAAGATTAATATGAAGATTGTGGTTGCCCTCCTGGTCTACAGTCTAACTGGATCGGAGATTTAAAACTACGTTCCTTCGTAATTATTTATTTAAGTTGCAAATGCTTGTTTCAAGGGTATATTCAACAGATTCACTGTACAGCAAAATAAAATATTTTTGTGGATCTACATATTTTTGTAGGTGGTGGACTTAATGGAACTACGGTCCATCGCTGACCGCGAACTGACCAGGCTGGAGCGAGATGCTCGGCTCATGCGGACGATCTACCCTCGCTGGATGCTGCTTAAAGCAAACTCTCTCAGACTGTCCGGACGGCTGCAGTCGTCTCTCAACTTGTCCAATCAAGTACTGTATTAGTCAATTTGTACTTGATCACCAACTTGTCTGGTCTCTCTCTACCTACTAAGAATTTGTACGGATGGCAACACTTCCATTGTGCGACGGTACAGTCCAGGATGAAGTACGTTTACTTAGAAGAAATGGATTCACTCGCTATTTAAAGATACATAGGTTACCTATTTGTAAAAACTCACCGAAGTATCATATTCCACAATTTAGAACTTTATTGTTAATTATCTAAATTAAAATCGGTCCATCTTTTGAGTTACAATGCCGCAAACAGGCGCACAAATACACAGATACTGAGCTAAAATTGCTTCAAAATTATGAGTATGACGACGTTATGAGTATATATTTTTTTATTCGAAGATAGGCTTGCGCTTGACCGTCAACTCAGCTGGTGTAATACATGAGTAAGTAGGATACATATTAAAGCAAACTGCTGGTGCTATCGGTTTGCTTGCCATCTTGCACTACAACGGCATTTTGCCGTGCTCAACCGCCTAATCAATCCAGCATAAATAGAAATAGAAATATTTTGCAAAGTGGGTGACTTCTTAATCACGGTACAATTCAAGATACTTATGACTATAACTTTGTGACAGGCAATGGAAGAGGCGCGTCGTATCAACAATCGCTTAGAAGAAGCTTTGGCGCGTGCTTCAGTCTCCAACTCTGTGTTCTGGACGCAAAGCGCTCGTGCTGGCTCATTTTTACCTTGGCAGGAGGGCGCAAAGTACGCACAGGATTCTTGGTACCAGCTCATGTACAGAATTAATACGATGAGGTTATGACACTATATACTTTAGCTCCACAGTTAAAGTTGTTCCGTCTCGGTGGGTGATCGTGATAGTCTTCATTAAGGACTTCCATTGGCAGAATATAATATATTATCGTCGCAGTAAACTGACAAGATAGAGTGACGGCAAGACATTAAATAAGATTAAGTACAAAAGTATGCATGATACCTAGTAGTGATATGCTTTCGTAAAAATGAAAGGCGCTTACTCCTTTGCGAATTCCAGAATTATCAAACTTTCGAAACAAATTGTTTGTACCTACTTCATAATAAATAAATTAATATTGGCGACAAATAAAAATGTCTCTGTTTTGTTTTATTTTGCTGAATACAAGTTTTAGTAGTTGTATTTCGAATATTTAGATTTTTTATTTGTGTTATCTAGTTTACCCTAGAAAAACATTCTTTGCATGCACGAATGTCCAACTTGAGGCGTAGGAATCAGTTGAGAAGGGTACTAGGAAACTCATACTCAACTGATAAAACTTACATCTTACATTGACACCGAAGTGGGTACATACTTTATTAAATAAAATTTTTTTTTTCAATATTCTAGTTTCTGCGTAATACGTGGACAAACATACAAATAAGTATAATTTGAATATGTAAATACTATAAATAGGTATACATACACTTATGAAATTCGGCACACATGCTTAGAAGCTGGTATAGACTAACATAATAATGACCTTTTTCAACCGACTTCAAAAAAGGAGGAGGTTCTCAATTAGACTGTATTTATTTTTTATTTAAGTCGATTCAATATTGAAGCATCCTTCAGTTTTGAATGAAGACTTCAAAATAAGGAACTTCGTTTACTTTGATGACTTTTTTCAGTTACTTTGTTATAAAAACCAATGTACTGAACCGTATTAAAGAAAATGTAAGGAAACATTAAATATACGAGCCGGACTCATTTTTGACCGGATTTTTGATAAGAAAAATATAATTTAAACAAAAACAAAAGTTTCCGGTAGCCTAGTCGGGAGACCGTCTGACTTGCGATCCGCAGGTCCTGGGTTCGAATCCCGCGGCACGCATCTCTGTCTTTTCGAAGCTATATGCGTATTGTTGATTGCCGCCAACTTCAAACAGTGAAGGAAAACATCGTGAGGAAACCTACATGTCTGAGAGTTCTCAATGATCTTGAAGATGTGTGAAGTCTGCCAACCCGCACTTGGCCAGCGTGGTAGACGCAGCCTGCTGCATGGTGTGGGCCTTACCCTTCTCACAATGAGAAGATGGCCCACGCCCAGCAGTGGGACAGTTTGTACAGTTGATAAAAAAAACAAACACAGTATATTTATCCGTAGTTATACAGTTTTACACAGTTTTTTGATTGAAATCTCGAGTATTTCCAAAACAGGATGGGCAACATTTTCTGCTGTTTTCTCCGTAGAGAGAAAAAGCAGTGGAGTACCTAGTACCTTACATTTTTTCTCTTTCACTCCCCAGTGAAAAAGCGTTGATTGTAGCAAGGGTGAAAGAGAAAGATGTAAATATTTTTTGTCTTCATCGGAGTATCCGGTTGTCCCCATACTGCCACAAAAATTACATAACATAACATATCAAACAAAAAAAAATCAAAATCAATTCATAATTGGCGAAGTAATCATGTAACAAATATACAAAAAGTACAATAGAATTGAGGACCTCCTCCTTTTTGGAACTAAGTCGGTTAAAACTGCACAGACTATTCACTTGGTGACAGCTGGCTGGCTTGCTAAAAATTACCAGTAGTCTTGATTTGAATGGAGTTTTCGTTAAAACCATGCATTTTGGAAGGATTCTGGGTAGACGATTTTTGAGGTTTCGGAATTTCGAAAGGTACAGAGCCAATTTCGTCGACATTTCGTTGACGTGTGATTTAGCGCAAAATATAGCAATGCTGCTCGAGATTACTTGATAGTCTGTGGCTTGCAATTGTGTAGACAGAAATTCCGACGTAGTGTACAACACAGTCGTTGCCACTGTTGTTGTTGAAGGTCACTCCTGTCGAGAACTTGGTTTTCAACAGTGTAGTACGGCTTTGTGACCATTTTGTTTCCATGGTTTTCTCTGTCACCGGCGCTCTCTCGACCGACGCATGGTCTTTTTATGTTTGACATTGATTGCTTCTCTGAAGTTGAAGTTAAAACGAACAAAAAATGAAATGAAATTTATTAGTCTGTGGTGTATCGCGGCGAAGAGTGGACGCGTCCATTGCCCGTTTCTTTTTTTAATTACTGTCGAAATAAATAAAATTCAAGCAAGAAGAAGTATTCGAACGAAAGTTACCGAAATTTATGTCTAGTGTATGAATACCTAATAGAAGTAGTTACAGTAGAGCATCACCAACACCACAAAAGATGCTTGTGCATATTTCAACCTAAACCAAAATTGAAACACCCGATATAAAAAAATAGGCAAAATGAGTAATTGGGCCAGGAGAATGCATCGGCGAGCAGCTACATTGAGCAATGTGGTCACGTCTTGTGGCCATCCTAATTCTTTGCCTTACCCAAGGCGTTTGGAAAAAGTGAAGTTTGGTGTCCCATTGCACGAAGTATGCAAAGACGACATACCGGGGCCCTTGCTTGTTAGTATCTTGGTAACAATCTTGTGTCCGCTTTGTTTTCAAATTAACTGTGCACGTTCAGTGTCATCCAATTTTGAAGTTTTTGTGTCATAAAAATGTTGTGGTGGTTGCCAGGTTCTGATATTGAAGTTGAACAAGGAGGCGCCGCTCCGCCGCGATGTTTTTCGCGCGCCTGGACACCAAGGAGCGATGAAAAAGCTTATCCACTTCCTACAAACTGGCCGGCTGGTCAATGTGGATAACTACTCTGTGTATACCATTGCAAGTGTGCTGAAAAAGTTTCTCAGGTAAGTTTCATAATAACCAAACAAATATCTTTTTATACATAAATCAAAGATAAACAGTGGAGTCATTTGTTAATATACTTGTCTGATGATATATGTACTTACCAAACTTTATTATCTAGTGACTAGACCTTGAACATTTCAGTCTATTAAGTGCCTCGGTACCTTCTATCTTGTCCTTAAAATAAACATTATTTTCTTTTGATTACAACATTGCTTCATAAAGACATAGACATCAAACTGTTTTTGTTTTGTATTTTCTTTTTGCATTATAAGAAGTTTTAAGTTGATCATCTCTAATATTTAAAACATCTCTTATCAGAAAGAATATAAAATTCTTTATAACCATTATTGATAAACTCTATACCTTAAAATGTCTAATTAAAAGTGCAAACCCTGTTAAACCTGGGTTACTTTGACAAAAATGCTATAAACAAACAAAGTGGATAGGTATTTCAGTAGGTAGTATGTATAAATAATTGTGTTGATAAGATTTACTCTATCATGTATGACATCACATCTTTTATATTAAAATATCTATTTCCTGATGACACTTACTTTGTTATCAATATACTTACAGGTCTCAGGTGATATTTATGTTTACAACAGTAATTAGTTTGTTTATTAAAATACATATAATTTTTTTTGAATTACAATTAGTAATATGTAGTTTGGTCATCATTCATAACCTATAGATATAAAAAAAAGTTTTTTTTGTATTTGTAGAGCAAACGTCTGTTGTGGTACTTATTTGTTATAGGTATTTAGAATGACTCTCAGGTCAAGTCCAGTCCTGTGATAAGCATCAGTCGAGCCAAATCCAACATTGAGAGGTGCTTTACATTCAAGTGTTTTTTTTTTTTAAATACAGTATAAGTGATGTAACTGTAGTACAATATAAGATTAAAAAATATTAGAAAACCAGACTAGGCATTGTAATAGGTTTATTAGTCCTGTGCTAAACCGAAATGCTAAATACAGAGAATACTGACTTTTAGGAGACAAAGTCGAATCTATCATCTTTAAAAGAAACTGAAAATACAGACACCTTTAAATTTAGGCTAAGACAGTTCCTTATAGATAAGGCATAATATTACACTCTGGATGAATTTCTAAAAAATAAAATATAGGATAGAATTAGAATTATGACATATATAATTTAACTTGACATCTATAATTGTAACGTTGATTGATATTAATAATAAAGTAGATATAATTATTTAAGTGTCTATAATGAATATTAAATGTTTTAAATATTATTAAATTTGCACGCCTCATAGGGGTTAGATGTAGAGATACTTACTAAATATATTATTATTTAAGACCTATTTATTGTACCTATGTCTTAGCAATTAAATCAATTTGAATTTTTGAATTTACCTTTACCACTTCATAAATCACAAATATTAGTTTAGAAAAGTCAAAGCCCTGACAAAAAACCAGCTGAACCGATTTTGATGAAATATAGCTAGACCACTCTGAATGAAATCCTCATTCAAACAAAAAAAAAAACCTAGATCAAAATTGGTCTATCCATTTGAGAGCTACAATGCCACAGACAGACACAAAGGAAAAGAAGAGGGGGAGAAATAAAAAGAGGGGTGTTTCAAATTTGATGTGTGTAACATCAAACTTGTAACACCCCTCTTTTTGGGTTGCGGGTTAAAAATTGATGAAGCCATAATGTGCTACAGGAGATAATATGAACCCTAAAAACATTTATGGTCAGTTCATTAAAAAAAATTGTATTACTTGCACTCTGTGTGATCTTATCAGAAATGACTGAAGACATTTATTTGTCATAAAATAATAAATTAATTTAACTGATAAATTGTTTCTTAAAGCAGATATTACACCAAAAACATATGTATGTATGTTTAGGATACCATAACTACATAGAATCGTAACATAATATAATTAATTTGATATAATTAGTAAATGCTTTTACAATATTTTTATATCATTGTGTCATCGATTTTATTTGTATTGTTACCTGTTATTGAATTTGACGTAATTGATGTGTACTACATACCTATTATTAATTGATTCTTGTATAAGTTAATTTAATAAGATACAATTTCTTAATTTAACTGTTTCCAAAGTGTATCAATCTATGATTATTTTTATAAATAGAGGTCCTCTTCTATTCTGCTGCACCTGACAGGGTCAATATGATGCACACTAGTGTTTAGTACCAACTTTGTAATACTATGGAATGACAATAAACTATCTCAATCTAAATCAGAAGGAAAGACTTAGTGCCTTACCGAAAATGTTACTTAATTTTAACCAACATCTTAAATTCTCTGTATTCTTTCCGCAAGTATCATTATGTGCCAGCGAGAAGTTGACAAAATATGTTGAGCATTGCTGAAAGTTATGTAACGTTTTTCGGTAAGGCCGTCATATTATCACTTCATTGTCTAATTGAAATATTGATTTAATTTTATGCAATTGTTTTAGGAAAATACCTGGGGGAGTGTTTGGGCGCAATGGTGAGATGCACCTCTTTGCTGCTGTGGAATTACCAGAAGCGCAACAAGTGGATGAAATACGCAGGTGTGTAATGCAGAACTGAAAAAAAACTATCCTAAAAATGGTCATAAATGTAGTTTAGTAATTATAGTTTAAAAAACTAAAAAAAACAACTTCAAAATATGCAATCCGTTTACTTGGATGATATTTGTTTCAGTTATTTTGATACAAAAATCACCCACCGATTTTGATAAAATTTATATGGGACCACCTCTGTAGAATTACCTACCAAAAAAAAAAAGAATCATCAAAAACAATTTATGATTGGTGGAGTAATTATTGAACTAACATACCAAAAAAACATACAGTCGAATTGAGAACCTTCTTCTTTTTGGAAGTCTGTTAAAAAATAATAAACTTCCGACTTCAAAATTTATAAATTTAAATTTACAATTAAAAATAATTTGGTTTTAAAAACCAAATTAATGAACTGATTTTGATGAAATCTCTATGCGATCAATCTTAAAGAATATTCTTGCAAACAAAAAAAAAAACTTTAATGCCACAGACAAAGACACATAGGTACATAATATATATTTAACTCATAACAACATACAGTCTTACTTATAAACTCTCAATCAGCGCATTTTAGTTAAACAGTATATATGTATTCTATCAGCCATCTAGTTCCATAGTACAAGCTTTGCTTAGTTTGGGCTAGATGGCGTTGTGTGAAATGTCCACAAATATTTATTTATTTTGTGTTTTGTTTCGTTTTTGCGCGTGACAGTTCCCGCCTAACAGAAAGTGACAAGTCCATATCCAGTGAATAAGATTTTAATGTGCGTTTATAAGTAAGACGGCTTATTGGTTGGCGGCGTAAATATGAATAGTAAAAACTAGCAATGCTAATCAATTATTTCTTTAAAACACCAACAAATTTCTTACCTTTCTACCCAAATTCTACCTAACTGACATGCAAATGTTAAAGTTATCAGTACTCTAGACAGGTACTATCGCTGTAATGTTTTATTCCGCGCGCCAAATGGTTAGTCGGCATCGTAATGTATACGACACAAACATACATTTACATGTATTTGCAAGTAAATTATCTTTCTATAATGGCACACGCCAACGGCATACAGTTGTCCAAATAAGTTTTGAATACATTATTTACAAAAAAAACTAGGCGGTTGAACACAGATCTGATGTTAAGTAGCGATGTGGTTCAAGATAGTACACACCTTGCCTCGAATAGAAACTGGATCTCAAATGGAACGTGCGCAACAAAACGGTGTGATGCTTGGCGAATGGTAGCCAGCCTGGGTATCTCGATGTAGTCTGTACAGAAAGAGAATTAATGTGGCCATTGAGGGCGCATGACGCGCTTGCGCATTGAGGGCGCGTTGACTAGCAACACAAACGAGACGTCAGTTCCTATTTTTAACCGACTTCCAAAAAGAAGGAGGTTATCAATTCGGTCTGTTTTTTTGTATGTTTGTTCACCGATTACTCAGACAATTGTGCATTGATTTTGATGATTCTTTTTGTATTTGGTAGGTCATACTTCAGAGGTGGTCCCATATAAATTTTATAAAAATCTATGTAGTACTTTGGTTTTTATAACAAAATAACTTATAAAATATCCCAAGTGCCAGTTTATGTACATAAGAACTTCTATGGAATACTCACATTTCGGCTCTACACATGATGATGACATTGATTATACCATAGATTTGTTTTTATCGAAATAAAGACATTTTGATTTTGAACCTGCATCGTTTTGGTAGTTTTTAAAAACATCCTATTTTTAAATACTTATTCTGGTCAGTCCTGTTGTATATTGTATCTTATTACTGGGCATTAGCCATCTTCTGATTCTGAAGGTTAGGCCATAGTCTACCAGCCTCTACTACGCTGGATAAGAGCGGGATAGCAAATTTCATACATCGTCAATTTGAAGTTTAAACGTCAATATTAATAAATTCGAATAGGCTTGTTGCCACTAATAACAAATTGCTTGGTTTATAGTTTCTAATTATGAATAAAGAGACGTAGATAAGAAATAAACAGTCTATTTCTCATAAAAGTTAAAGATTATTAATATTCTTAAAAAATAAATTCCTAAAAAATAGGCATTAAGTCACATGATCGCTATCATGTGACTTAATGCAACACCAATCAGAAAGTATTACGTCACGCCATGCAATTTGTTGTTGACGTTTTCCTACAACAGAGCAGGTTACTATGGTTACTCCGTATTGTTTTGACACTTGACACAGATGTAAACAGTTTGATTTCGCATGGATTTCGCAAACTGTGACGTCATTCAAGACGCCATGACACTATTCATCGTTTTCAAGGGAAATCTAAATTGTTTTTTTTTTTTAATACAAAATACGTAATGTAAATATTTATATTTCTTTAAAATATAGGTTTTTTGGGATAAAATAGATATTAAAGTATAATATAATTAACCAAGTTTTCAAATTTAGCCAACTAGCCTATTGGAGTGAACATGTTTGTTTCCGACGCAGCATTGACGAGCCTTGGAAGGGTCGCCGATTGACATCTCTTACAGATGTGCATGACGAATTTACATAATTAAATACATCGTCATTCCGGGTGACTCTCCACCCAAGTGGTCTGTATTAATAATCATTGCAAGTCCTCAATGTTTTGTGAATTTGTATTTGATGAATCCATTGTTCATTAACTTCCAGCTATTGTTGATCTAATATAGAAACATACATAGTATGTATATGTATACGTAAATCCGAAAAATATTACTTTCTTATGCAGTCACATAATAACTTTTATTTAAAAAATTAAACCAGTCAAGCTACGCGCAGTGTAGTTTTGTAGTTGAGACACGACCAGAGGCGGATTATTACCCTAAAGGCCGAAAAGGCCCGGGCTTAGGGCGCCAGATTCTAGGGGCGCCTGGTGATCAAAATACATGGTATTGTAGCATCCTACATCACGGACCCAGCTAAACCTGACAACACGGAGTATTACGCCGACATTTGTCATTGTTCGCACAGTAATGTGCGGATGGCTTCCACAATACCGCCGTATTATGGGCATGTATGGGAACAATGCTTGTTTATAGAGACGGCCGGAATTCTGTAGCGGGAAATTGATGCGCCTGCGCATGGTAACGGTGAAATGCACGCTCGTTAGTTTGAATGTAAGGATTTTAAACAAATGTTCCAATATTATCATAAAAACATTTTTATTGATTTATTGAAATTAAACAATTTTTAACGGATTTATCGCGTATGTTTTTCATAATTTTTATGACCTGACGTTTCGAACACTGCACCGTCCGTGGTCACAAATGTCACAATTGAGACTATATGACAGTTGTCATTTTTGTTATGAAAATATTAGTTACTTTAGCTTATTATTTTAATGCAAAACGTTCCCTATACATGCAGAAGTTGGTCACGGTGTGAACATGTATCGCAGATCTGTGTTGGGGCTGAGATTTTATTAATTCGATGACCGGATCCCATGTAGATGACACTTGCCAACCATCTTCTCTAATAAAGCTCGAATATTTCCTAATTTCAAAAACCTCGCTTGACGTCCTTGGTACATAACGCGTCTCTCTAAAAAAAACATAAATGGTTAGGTCTCAAAATCCAGTAAAATATACGCGATAAATCAGATAAACATTATTTAATTTCAACAATCGCGAAAACCTTAGAAAAAGTTATTTTTATTTTGTTAACTACTTATACGTCTACCTTCACTACCTACACCTACTGAAATTAATAAATATTCCTTAGAATAGTGAACAACAGGACAAGTAGAAAGTCTCGGCATTTCTCATGGAAATGCTTAAAATTCATACACAACGATTTAGGTCCATATTTTAATGCATACTGCATAGGAGTATAATAACACCCTATACTATACTCTTCTCGTTACTTACGTATTTTCAAGGCTAAAGTGAATATATATATATATATATTCTAGATCGACGTGCTCCATCCTTGACTATATCGTCGCATACCATCAGTGAAGTTGGTGGTCAAACGTAAAATTTGTTTAGTATAAAAAAAAACATCCGTTCTATAGAAAAGATACGCTCTTTACAGTCCTCTTATTATTCTCCAATGCAATACACAAATTATAAGCTATCAAAAAGATAGCGCGCTCTTTTATCATTGTTTCGACAGTTCTTTGAAGGCCAGCTCGTTGGTAATAGTTTCTGAACCGTGACTGATCCACGTCTGGCCTTTACCTTTGTGATTGTACGTTCTGGAACTGATGCTGTGTAATTTCATGCCCATGATTCCGAGTCGTCTAAGTTAAACGTTTCTGAAACAGGTAATATTAATAAAGGAAAAATAAAATCGTAGCATCAGAACTTAACAATGATTTTTCACAGCTAAAAGATATTTCACACGTCAAAACTTTTCAAATCAAGCTCAGAGAGTTTCCATCCAGCTTACAGTGTACCTGCGAAATATCCGACATACTTTGCTGGTTGCTGCTACCTTCTATTCGGGTTAAAGAAAATTTATTTTCTCAAAAAGAATTTACATTTACTTATTTGAGATTACATTTCATTAAATTAATTATTGTTAAACGTCTTATTTTTAAAGTGAGGGTAGTAAAACTAATTAATCAACTAATACGGCACAGGCGGCACTAAAATTCGCATAGAGCTGAAAATTGGTATAGACGTTAAATAAACCATTACAAATGAAATGTCAAAAATCCCCTTCGATCCTACTTCTGCAAAAAAAGAAAAAAGACGTGTGGCACTCGGAGACTGCCGCGGTAAAACTATTGCATAATAGCTTTACGCGCGGTGTGTTAGGTTATTTTCGTTACGGAATTTCTGGATTCGGTCTCCACGCTCAAGGCCCGCGATAGAAGCTATGCAATAGCTTAAAATTATCCAAGGTCAAAGGTAAAAAAATCCGGTTTTTCCGATTTTTTTGGGTTCCGTACCTCCATATTACCAGCATCCGGACAAAGGAAATATTTGGTTAGTTGATGCAAGAAACTTTTTTCGTTCCGTGTAGTTCCGTTCGATTCGCTCACTCGGTCAACTAGTATGAATCAAGTACACGTCAACCAACAAGGGCCATAAACGTATCATCCTTACACTATAAGGTCGCGTAATTTTCAAATCAGCCTGACACAATACGCACTCGCCGCGTTGTATAACCGGGTGTCATGTCATGTTGATCGCGTTAACGATGCTCGTTGGAGCGTTAACACGTCCGCCGCCCATGCGCTCTGTCACTACTCATACCTCTTCACTTGTTTGTATTATAAGACAAAAAGTTTGAAAAATCGAGGGTTGAGTTCATTTCAAAGGCGGTGACAGGGATCTTCAATCTTCATTCCGGTGAGTGGCGACGTCGCTGTGTTGTAAACATGGGCGGATGGATAAAAAATTGTCTGCGAAATAATTTTACTACTTACTTGACTGGTCAGAAGTGATTATATTATTTGAATAGTATTGATGTCGAGATTCTGGGTCAGTGTGGGTGCCGGGTGCTCATCTAATTTTCAAAAAAAAAAATATATCCGATGCCACGCGTGGCCACAATGCTAGTACTTATCTGATTCGACGCATAAGCATTGCCATTCATCGTCATGATTCATCTGCTAGTAATGGATAATTGCACATTTGGATTATCTTGGATTGCAAGGAATCGACAGTGAATAATATATTTCAAATAAGTTGGTCATGTATTTCACAAAATATTGAGGATAGATTTTTTTATGATGAAACGAATGGGGGAAATCTTACATTCTGTACCAACCCCACTTAGGTGAGATATGATGATAGGGCATGAGTGAACAACTTGTTATCATACAGCGTAAGGATGATGATGGTAGTTTTATTTTATGGTAATCCTCAAGTGTTCCTAACTAACCGACTGTAAATATTAAAAGGTTGTTATTCCTACGGAAAAACCCGCACTCGCATAACTACGAGTATATTACCATGGACATTGACAAGGCCATATGCCATGGGAAAATAAAGGGGAACTAAACAATCAATCTAAAATTATAAATTGCGTCTTCATTCACCGTGACAAATATCATGGTAACCTACGCGAAGGAAAACTTTCAAATAAAAGCTTTGTAAAGTACAATTACGATATCGTACGTGCTAAACGTAAATAATAAAAAAGTGGCCAGTCATCATTCAGTCTTTATACCACTGCTGGATAGTATAGACCTCTCTCTCTCTTATCATATAACCTGTCTCGATCCTGTGCCAATCGAATCTAGATTCGAATTGCAATATCCACCCATCATCCACCTGTCGTCACTGCATCTTGCAACATGTTTATTTGATAAGACTACATCGCACGGTATATGAAAAAGCGCATAGACCAGAAACTGTTTCTTCTAAGTAGGCCTGTCCACCGTCGGTAGACATTCACTGTAAATTTCGATACTATCGATTTATATCATCTTTCATCAACGATTGTTCTTTGTTTAGAGACATGTAAGAGATTTAAAGTAAAACTACGTCATTAAAGTTCACACCCCTACAATGCAGTTTTACAAACCATTCATTGAATCCCAGTCGTCAGAAAGACTGCACAGTGCACAGTTTATAGACGGCTGCGTCACACATGCAAGACCTGCGTAATGAGACTTTTAAGAGATTTAAAGTAAAATTACGTCATTGAAAAGTTCACACCCCTACATTGCAGTTTTACAAACCATTCATTGAATCCCGGTCGTCAGAACGACAGCAAAGTTTATAGACGGCTGCGTCACACATGCAAGACCTGCGTAATTTTACATGCAGGTGTAACGGTTAGGATGCGAGGTCGACGACCCCCGCTCATTATGTTAATTTTCCTCGTCGAATTAGGTCGATTTTATCACAATTACATTGGTGTAACTTACTTATTTATAACTTTACATTGATAGAAACTAAGTTTACCTTATTATGTAGGTATTTATATTGTAAACGATGTGTTTACAATGTACATTAATGATCGCGCATCAACAATGAGTCCCTTGCCAGAACTATGTTCGAACAAGGCTGTACAAAGCTTCGAAGTCGCTTATTTATTAACCGACTTCCAAAAAGGAGGAGTTTCTCAATTCGTCGGAATGTTTGTTATGTATGTTCCCCGATTACTTGAAGACCCCTAGACCGATTTGAAAAATATTTTTTTTGTTTGGAAGGGTATACTTACCACAGGTGGTCCCATAGAAATTTCATCAAAATTTGGTTTTTATAACAAAATAACTGTGCGTGAAAAATACAAGTAAACGAATTGCGTATACATTTAAATAGTCGTTTTTTTAGTTTAACGATTACTTGTCGGATACATTTCGATATGAGAGTGGTACTGATCAGAATGTTATTAAGAAAAATAAACTAAAAATTTTAAAAAAATGTCAGCGAGAAAATAAGAGCGTAAAATAGCGAGACAAAAGTCAAAGTAATATTGAAATAACACTGCTGAAATGCATGTGGTACGGTCCCAGGCTATTGTTCGAAGTTATTCCGTACGCAATATTTCGCCAGCGAACATTATGCTCTATGAATGTTCTACATTTTGCGCTTTTAGTGCGTACTCCGTTTATTTATTACTGTGCTCATAAATCATGCAGTTCCTACCGTATTGAATTACAAAAAGACGACACACTCGTTCCAGGAACCTTGCACTGTAAAACGTTGTGTGTAATGCAAATATTTTTGGAAGATACAACGACGGAATCAAGGTTAAGTAGTGCGACGTATCGTGTATAGGTTTTTTTTAACATGCTTTATATTCAGTTGCTTTGTTAGAATCTGTTTACATTTCTGCCGTGGTATAAAAGAGGAACTATTAGTCTTGAAGTAGCGCCCTAACTGAACAGACTTGTATTGGTGAAATCTTGCAATTGTATTTTAAATCAGTTATATCCCAACCGCATACAAGTGATTTGGATGACAGTATGGTTGGCTAAGTGGCATTATTCTTAATCCAATATATAATATAATCTTATCAAAAGTTTTTTTTTAATCAATAATTTTTAAAAAATTATAAAAATGACCGCCTGCCTGTCGGCTAGTTTTTTTTTTTCATTATTAATTTCTTAGGCTTTAAGTTCTTACAATTAATAATAAAAAATATATTATAAACAACATTGGGCCCAAGCTGGCCCAAGGATGATAATGGACTACATATTAAGAAATTTCCTCGCTATGCGCGCCGTATATAAGATGACTGCCTTATATCTGACCGATTCTAATCGAACCTATCGAGAGCGTCTTAAAATATTAGCCGAGACTCTTCGCTATTTTATTAACACGCTTTTATTAGCTTCACCTGTATGGATGTTTATTTGTTTATAACCGACTCCTTTGGACATGATTTTGACCCACTTCAAACGGTCAGATTTCATTCAAACTTTGTAGACTTATCGAGAACCGATGATAATACAATAATTTGAAGCGTGTTTTTTTTAGTTTTTTTAACTGTAAATATTCTATTCACATTATCATGTGTTGCCCACAGATTACTGCTCTCCCTTCCGGTGTGCACCCAAAGGCTACTGGTGCTCTTGTTTGGAACGTTTCGGGTGATGGCGTCCAATGCTGAAAAAGCAGGTATTTGTACTCTCTATTCAATACCGTTTCCTCATTAGCCTCTAGGTCGAACTGACCTTTGGCGGTATAAAGAGCTTAAATGTAATCTGATTGCTAACAGAAAAAATCCTGATTAGTGTAAGGTGATAAAGGAGTTACCGAATTTTATACAATTTTAATCTTATTTTGTAAATTCCACTAGTTTCTATAATTATAATCACTGGATCACTGCGGCAACTGAAAATAAAAGTAGCAACGTATTGAACGCTTAAAGCGAATCAAAGTAATATGAAAACAATATGTTTTAGATAATAACTGAAAATAGGCACATTAAAAATATACTATCTGTGCCCCGCGATTGAACTTGGGTAGTGATGAAAAACGGTGATGATGATGATTATAGTGAAAATTTCCCTGTATCTATCTCCAGGTTAACACCAAATTTCATAACGATCGGTTCAGTCGTTTGATCGTGTAAAAGTGACAGACAGTGAGACGGACTTACTTTCGCTTTTCTAATATTAGTTTTTTGTGTATTTTTCCCCATAATAGTCTGTTTTTTTTTATCAGCCCTGTTTGTACAAACTGTCCCACTGCTGGGAACGGGCCATCTTCTCATTGTGAGAAGGTTTAGGCCATAGTCTGCCACGCTGGCCAAGTGCGGGTTGGCAGAATTCACACATCTTCAAGATCATTGAGAACTCTCAGACATGTAAGGTTTCCTCACGATGTTTTCCTTCACAGTTTGAAGTTGGCGGCAATCAACAATACGCACATAACTTCGAAAAGACAGAGGTGCGTGCCGTGGGATTCGAACCCAGGACCTGCATATAGACGTTCTCACCACTAGGCTGCCGGAAACTTTATTACAGAGTTTATTTAATAAAAAGTTAATACATACCACTGCTCGCGCGTAGCCTCACACGCATCGTAACCGCCATAATTTTTTTTTTTTTTTTGTTTCGTTAAATATGACTATGTGATACCATTTAAGCCTCATAATCAGGAGTTAATTTTTTTTCCTTCGAAAGTTATCGTTTACGGATTTGACTTTCTTTCGATCGATATTCAAGAATTCAATCCCTCGTATTCATTCTCATCAATCGCTAATGCGCGCTAGTGATCTCAAATATTTGAATTTTAATACTATCAACAAAAGTTCGTATAGGCGACTGTGTGTGGCGGGTCGCCCTCTTCCCTAACATATGGTTGAGGAGGGCGATGGCTGGCACATGCGTCACACTCGTGATCGGGTGCTGCTTGCGGGTCGCTGGTCTGCTCATGATATACACACAATATAGTAATAAGTTAGGTAAGTTTTTTTTTTTTTTTTTTTTTTTTTTTCACACAACACCATCTAGCCCAAACTAAGCAAAGCTTGTACTATGGAACTAGATGGCTGATAGAATACATATATACTTTTTTTTTTTGTAAATATATACATATTATGATACATAGAAACACCCAGACACAGAACAAACATCCATGCTCATCACACAAATGTTTGCCCTGGGTGGGGATTGAAGTTAAAAAGAAAAATCTTGTTTTCCCGTAACAATGTATGTGTATTAGCAATATTTAGCAAAATTGACAAAGGTCACGGACCCCGGTGTCAGTGGAGCTAAAAATTAAATAAAAAAAGTTCGTATCAAAATTCAGATTCACATGTGAATTTGAAAATTGAGCTCCAATTTCTGTGACAAACGCTGCTTAGAACTGGGATGTGAACCCGCACCTACCAACTCGAAAATCCAGTGACTGAGTTATTTTGTAAACACTTAGTCAATTGGTATTCTTAACATATTTCCAGTGCGTCTCACGTTAAGGAAGCCGACACGCTTTATTATAATCTTCAAGCCTAATTAGCACAAATAATGAGCAACAGTACCTGGAAAATTATCTCGAACACACTTTTATCTATCTCGAGTGCAAAATATTTACTATCCTCGAAGGCAAGGATTATCTGACAAATATTGTAGTAATGACTAACTTAACAGGACGTCAACGGATGTAGTAGTGTGACTTCACTTAACTAATAATGATATTATAAGAGCGAAATTTAACTTACCATAAGTACTTACTATAAATTATAAGTTTCCGGCAGCCTAGTCGGGAGATCCTCTGACTTGCGATCCGCAGGTCCTGGGTTCGAATCCTACGGCACGCACCTCTGTCTTTTCGAAGTTATGTGCGTATTGTTGATTGCCGCCAACTTCAAACGGTGAATGAAAACATCGTGAGGAAACCTACATGTCTGAGAGTTCTCAATGATCTTGAAGATGTGTGAAGTCTGCCAACCCGCACTTAGCCAGCGTGGCAGACTATGGCCTAACCCTTCTCACAATGAGAAGATGGTCCGTTCCCAGCAGTGGGACAGTTTGTACAAACATGGCTGATAAAAAAAAAGAGCGAAATTAACTCTGTCTCTTCACTGATATTTTTTAGAACTTTAAGAAGAGCATAGGCTATACTTTAGCTTTATAAAACTGGTACAGGAGACCCGGAGAACTCTCTATTTAACTAAATAGCTAATCATGCTACGATGCAATTAAGCGCAAGTACGCTAGCACGCGCGCCAAGTGCTTATTCTTATATTACTCTACCTACAGTTACAGAGTGCATTTCGTTCTGTCATGTAGCTCTTATCTCTTCTAACGCGCGGCATAGTACTAAACTAAAGTAGTAAAGATTTTCGCTTCTGTAATGCATGTATCTATAATTATTGTGACATTTGGATTTATTCTTTATTATGTTAAGACTTAAAATATTGTTATCTTAATAATGTGCACAATGTTAATGGACTTAAATAAAATATATAAGTTTCCAGTTGAGCCCGCAGATCGTATCGTATACTACTTGTAGCATTATACCTAAGCTGCATAGTGCGCCTTGCCTGGCATGGCGTCGTTTAATTTCCCACATTTCTATAAAGGGTTCAGCTCTATTTGTCTTTAAACATGTGTTGCGGGTTACCATATCTGATGGTATTACGCTTGCAGGGTTGGCGGCCTGAGATCCCTTGGGAATCGGAATCGAAAGGAAAATTGTAAAGCTTATGTACTTTTACTATGAATTTACCGTATGGAGAAAAATCTGTTTACTTTTTATACTCATTCGTTAATATAGATCGACTTTATTGGTCTTAACTTTTTTTTTTACTGTAGGTGCTGGTGGAAGGTACCATTATGTTTAGTATGTTATTTAAAACACCTTTCTCTACAACTATGCCAAAATTAGCTTTTACACGAATTATTTCTCCTCTTTTCCTTTCGATTATTGGGCTACAATACGCAAGATTGCATTGCAGATACGGACTACTTACGTATGACACCTAATGGTAAAATTTGTGGTCTGCTGCCTTTGGTCCTTCAATTGTGACATTATTCGGCCTGTTCAGAAGCATATGGATTTTATCTTGTTACCCTCCGTAATGAAAACATCCGAGTTACGTACGATTTTAAATTGCCATTTATTTGCGTTGAATGACCTTACGTTTGACTTTGTCTCATTAGAGTAAAAACACATTTGCCAAGAAGATACTTATTCACTCTTCATTTGAAGACAACCAGGTTTAGGAAACAAACTTGTCGATAGAAAGTTTGAAGCCTTCACTGACTACGTTAATTTTACTCAAATAACGAGGCAGTTAGTGAGAAAGTTCAGTTATTTAATATAGGTACAAATCGTAACACTTCGATTTTAGAATTCGATGGGGAAAGTCTACTTTTAGGGTAGGGAAATTGTACTGTTTAGCGCAACAAATCTAGTTACCACTGAGAGTAACCCTAAGTACTAGTACATGTGTTACAAGTTAGTAAAGAAACATCTAATTATATTAAATATCGCAATGCAGCTCATAGCCCGAGTGGAAAAAAACGGTACAGCCTGCCTAGTACAGGACTAATGTCTGTGACGTTTTACTGATTCTGTACATAAATATATTTATGCACCTGCTCTAGATTTAGCTATACATGGTGATATATAAAAAAAAACAACGGGTTGCACTCCGCGAGTGCCGACAGAAGTGAAAACTAAAAAATAAAATAGCAACAAGACTGACTCGTGAAGGATTTGACCAAAGATATTGTGTTTTACAAACAACCCCTACTCATCGCTGTACACGAAGTGTTAGCGTGTTTTAAGACTATACAGCGCCATCTAATACGTTAGTCTGGAACTAACTTTATTGTATGAACACTTCATATAATAAAGTTAGTTCTATAACAACGTACTAGATGGCGCTGTATACTCTTAAAACACGCTAACGCTTCGTGTACGGCGCTTGTACATACAATAATGAACTTTAAATGTAGCGTTAGAATTGGTTTCTAACCCGTCCCAAAAATGCCCAACGCCGATAAAGAAGTTTTCAGTTCAAAAAAATATTGAAACAAGTCAAATTCTCATTCACTAATTGAATCCAAACTTTTTTTGATTTGATTTGATTTGAATTGATTATCCAAACTTGACATAACTAGTAATAAGGAAGCGTCATATCCACTCGAGCGCATCATGAATCTTAAAATTGAGCAACAAAAACCTCATGAAGACGCTACAAAGATTAAATAATCTCAATTAATGCGAAGCGCTTGCATCACTGACGCCCACGCGATATAGCGTGCAATTGCCATAATTAGTGTAGTTTTTTTTTCTCTTTTCGTTTTGTTAGTACCGGCACGACAACCGGCATCGATGTGTTTGCTTTTGTTTAGTCTTTTCTGTAGTTGAATGGAGTATAGCTGTGGGCTTAATGGATTTAGAGAGGCGTGTTTGGGTTGGATGTCAGGGTCTCAATTAAGTATGGTATTATAGAAGTCAGTATAATAGTGATGTGTAAGGCCACAATCTGTACCACCTATCCTACTCTGTACATGGTTGCCTAGTAGAGATCGCTATAAGCGATAAGGCCGCCTAATGAAAGATTTGCCATGGTAATATTGTTTTTTTGTGTTTTTTTAATAAAGAGTTATTTATCTATGCTTATGAGCTGTTTATGTTAAAGGTTTTGCCTTTCAAAGCTGATGTTTATAAGTACTACTTCTAGTTCTTACAACTTCAACAAGTGATACTCCACTGCATAAGTGTAACGCTTACGTTTCGTATGATAATATGCCGAATGTACATTTTCGCGAGAAAATATGCACAAAGATTGAAAACTTAACCCTCCTTACGCAGTCAGATAAAAGAATAGTAAAAAGAACGAAACTGTCAAGTATGTATATCATTTATGGTTTAACTTATAAACTGAATAAGTGCATTTTAGTTAAACATTGTTTTGTTCCGTTTTCGCACGTGACAGTTCCCGTCTGACACAAAGTGACAAATGCTTATTAAAATAATAAGATTTTAACATCCGTTTATCCGTAACGTCCGTTAAGTAAGACGGATAATGTAAGCTGGTAATGGGAGGCGGAAAAAGTGAAATATACTTTGCAAGATTGTACCCAAAGTTATTGAATGAATGAAATGTGGAATCCACATTCCGAATAGATATAATCTAGGTGTTTCAAATCGAGAGTGAATAGGTTTCTTCTAGGCGCACTTGGCTCCATCGTAGACCGTAACTGTCGCTTAACACCAGGTGAATTGACGGTCAAGCGCAAGCTTAATGTCGAATAAAAATAAATAAAAAAAGACAGGCATTTATTAAATATTTTCGCGAGCAAAGTTTGCTACCAACAAAAGTGGCTGATTCGTCCTTAATTAAAAACATACAGTTAGCCAGCCATTCGTGGTAAAACTTTGCTCGAGAGAGATACAATCTGACGATCTCCGTCCGTTCACCAGCTTAACGACATATCGTATTTCAACATCTGGCTGTTTAGACTGAAACAGATTTTATAAATGTAACTGAATAATATTTTTTAGAGATAGCTAAAATTGCGAACAAATGACGGAAAATGATAGCTGTCACCAAATATTATCATACCTACAGCACGCATAACTCAGTTCAGGACGTAATATGACTATTAATATAAATAGACGTAAGACGACATAAATATGACTCATCATCATCTCCTTGCCCTTATCCCACTAGGTGGTGTCGGCACACCATGTTTCCTTTCGCCACTTCACTCTATCGGCCGTCATTTCTACATTCACACCCCTTACACACATATCGTCTTTCACACAATTCATCCACACTTTTTTGTCGCCCTCTCCCGGCCCTGCCGCTTACCATCATATTTAGGGCCCTCTTGCATACATGGCTATCCTCCCTTCTCATGACGTGTCCATACCAGGATAGCCTTCCACTCCTTAACTTCTCGGTCACTGGTGCTACTTTCATACTTTCTCTAATATACTCATTCCTAATCTTGTCTAATTTTGTTAGACATAAATATGACTATTAATTTTGTTATTTTTATTATTATTCTTTTATTTTATTTTTAAGTTACACTAATATGTGGTTAGTTGAACAATGTTTTTTCTATTTTAATGTGACGTATACTGATGTATGAATAAAAGAGTATGAATATGGACGCCCCTGCAGTATCTACGTACAGTATAGTACGTGTTTTTTCTCAGATCCATCCTTCCCTACCATGTCTACCCAAAGGTGGAAAGGGAGGAATTTTGTCTCACAATATATCCTACAAGAATTGGATGTATTTCGGATACAAAAAAATTACATTGTCAATGACATGACACATTTGTTTTTTTAGCATATCCGGCTGAAAATTGAATATTTGGCACTTCATATTTTCCAGAGCAGTCAATAAATTATTGTAGTAAGCCTTTCGGTTACCATCAGGCGGGTAGTGGACAAACGTACATAGATATTAAATAAACAAGTATAAGTTTAGAAACAACGAACGAACGTGCACAAAATAGAGAAGAGTGGCGTCTTCTAGTATCGGAGGCCAAGACACATTTTGGGTCGCTGCGCCAATCAATGATGATGATGATGATAAGCTTATAAAACTCAAAAACCCCGGACAAAAAACGGCTGAACCGATTTCCATGAAACAGCTAAGAACACACGATGAAATTCTCTTTCAAACAAAAAAAACTAGATCAATATCGGTCCATCCGTTTGAGAGCAACGATGACACAGAGAGACAGATATACAGATACACACGTCAAACTTGTTACACCCCTCTTTATGGGTTGGGGGTTAAAAAATGCAAGTTTTCGATACAAAAATCTCCACTCTAGGACGATTGGGCTCGGGATTAACGCCCTTTTACAGCAAAGTATTAATATTACGTCTTTTAGTTAGAATGGGAAGTAATTTCAGGTCAAGGATGTATGAAACAACCCCATTTTTAACACGCTTTTATTAGCTTCATACGTATGTTAGTATGTAACGGAAACTTTGAACATGATTTTGACCCACTTGAAACGGTCAGATTTCATTCAAACTTTATAGACTTATCGAGGACCGAATACAATACAATAATTTGATAAGATTGAGCGTGTTTTTTTAGTTTTTTAAACTATTATATTTTATTCCTTTGAGACAGAGCAGAAATTGCTTAGATGACATCCACATAATTAAATAAATGGTATGCCATTATCGGGCCATTCATCGTCATATTTATTCTCACAACTGCATCTAACACATGCTTCCTACGTCAATCATCGACATACAACAGATATGCAGTGCCCTAACTTGACGAGGTTCCTTTTACACTGGATCATTTAAGTAGGGTTGTCAACTTTTTGTTCAATCGGGTCTTATTCCACTCTCATCATACTATTCATTTCTCATTCAAATGCTCAAAATCCGGTCACAATCAGTTCTGAAGGTTTCGTAACCTACTCAACATTTATATAATTTTATAGAGTTAATTTCAATTTATGAAATCCGCCTAGTTTCATAGTACACTTATTATTTTATAATGTAGTACTAAATCATATTTTAAGTTATTTAATATTTAAGAAATATGTAAACTTTAATTTAATAAATATACTATGATAAAAATAAATAAGAACCTCATTTTTCAACCGAATTCAAAAAGGAGGAGGTTCTATTCGGTTGTAACTTTTTTAATGTTTCATCATCCACAGTCTTTTCTATCCCACTGCTGGGTATACCAGTACCTCTTTATATTTTAATGTTTGTCGGCGCATAACTCTGTCATTTATAAACGGATATGGAAAGTTATTTTTAAATTTGATAATGCTTTCAGATTGGTCCCATAGAAATTTCATCAAAATTAGTTTAGTAGTTTGGTTTTATAAGAAAATAACTGGAAAAAATATATCATCCAATTAAACTAAATTACGTATTTTAAAGTATGTTGTTTCTGTTTTATAACCTATAATAATTATTATAAAATGTATTGATGCTTTAATAAAATTAACTATATTCTGCATATTTTGTGTATGATGCCCAGTAAACAACATTGATGCGAGCAATATGTATAATGCTGTTCTAACATTTGGCAACCCTATATTACACTGCGAATTGCGTTGCACCCTATGTTTAAACAGCGAAGGAACAGATTGCAATAATATAAATGACCAATGAAGTCGTCATCGTCAAGTGCTCTGACGCAGTGTGATGACGATGGACTGATAATATTTAAATATCGTCTAGCCATAAACAGATCTGCGCTGTGACTCATACTCGTTACACTTAAAAGCAGTCATTAAAATAGTTCCCTAGTTCTAACTAGGATAAGGTCAGGAGAAATTATTATAAAACAAAAAATAGTAGTTCATCACGCAAAATGTACCAACTGTCAAGTTATAAATAATTGCTGGGAATATCATGCCTGCAATGGTTTTGGAACATTGTCGTAGTCTTTTGCAGTCTGCCTGGGATACTACCACGCCTTTACCGCCAAGCAGTAGTGTGCATACGTTACTGTGTTGCGGATGGAAGAGCAATGTTTTCAGCAAAATATCTAGTCGTACAAAAATCACCGACATAACACAGCGGATTAGCAAGTTGAAGCGGTGGGCAGAGCACGTAGCACGTATAAAAGTTCTCGAGTGGAGACCACGCACCAGCAAGAACAGTGTGGAAAAACCAGCCACAAGGTGGATAGATGACCAAGACGAGTGGCAGAAAGACGCTGGATTGAAGCAGTTTCCTTCAGGTCTTTTTTGAGATTGACGGGGGAGGCCTATGTCCAGCCGTGGACTTTTTGTGGCTGAGAAAATGGTGATGATGTCTAGCCAAAATGAAATTTTGCATCTAATACTATGACTGACTGACTCTATTCCTCCATAATCCATTTGTTACGAACGATGGCAGTGAAATTGCCTCTCGTGGCTGCGTGCTAAGATAGCTAAAATCATATTCGTAGATTACTTAAAAAGTAGCTTTGTTGTCACGATCTTATATAACCAAAACAGTCAAGTTGCGTTGAATTTGTTGTGACTTACGCCATTTCTCAACCAGATATCAAATGTAAACAATAGTTCATTAACCATGTCTTGCGTGAACCGCAAATGGACATATTTCGGTTTTTATACGAACTCGCTTTCAGTTCGAAGCTAATTCACCGCCTCTAGTTGTAATTGTCGTCTGACAATTAGTTTTTTAGGACACAAAAATTAGACACGCTCTTCTGGACTCTATTATACTTTAACATGCGGTATATGGATTACAGAAATAACTTAATTACAATATGCTGTGAAAATTCAATCATTAATAAGCTTCCACATCATCGTGGCCTTACGGTATTTGTAATGATTGGTATCCTAAGATATATCGATATCGTCCGATCAGCGAGCTGGAAGTCGACAATTGAATATTTGAATGGTATCTACGCATATACTTGCCAGAAAAGTTTCTGACAGATGAATTTACGGTTTTTGAGACTGTTCGGAAAGAGTAGTCCTCTTATTATGTGGCAATTGAGGACTGCTGCACGCTGCTGTCCTTAGAACAATATTTTGTTCGACTAGCAAAAATCGTGGCAAGAAATGGTAACTGTCTCAATTGTGTTTGAGACAGTTACCATTTCTTGCCACGATTTTGCCCCGAATTCTCTTTTTTTTGCTTGATGTTGGCATCATACTTGCACATTTGCCATTTGTCGAGTTTATCCGAGTTCTCTTTCCAAACAGACTCTAATTACGTATGTGAAGCGTTATTTCATTGGAAGAACACTTCGTATTTAGTTCATGCAATTAAGGAATGTTGTGGTGCGATAGCATGCACTCCGGAGAATGATGTTTCAGCTGCTGGAGTTAAAACCAGGTCATTTGAAATGTAGGCACCCCGAACTACATAGAATAGATCTGTACTGTGCAATACTAGGTCTTGTTTGGTTCGAAGATCAAGGTCAATAGTTTTGGGGTCAAGTATTGTGGCACCTCTATTCATTGCAACTTTTCATGCAAAAACTTGACTGGTATTTAAATTCTTAAGTCCTAACAGTACATGTATACAGGTTTTAACAATATTCATAATTTTGGACAACTTTTATTACGGGACCAGTCCTGAAATCACCAAAAAATTTACTGTAGCATGCGAAGAATTTATTGATATATTAACGAAATGTAAGAAACCGCTGATTTTTTTTGATGTCACAAAAAAGACAGGGTTTTAAACGGTCGAAATCCATAGGTCTTGTTGCATTAGACTATTATGGTTTATGACCAAATGTTAACATCAAACAACGACTTGCTGGTGTCATCACTCAATTGACAGACCTCATGGCTCAGTGGTAATACGACTGCCTCCTTAGCTAGGTCGTGGGTTCGGTCCCCACCCAGGGCAGAAATTTTTGTGATGAGCATGGATGTTTGTATTGTGTCTGGGTGTGTATGTATTTACCAAAAAAAAGTATTATATGTATTCTATCAACCATCTAGTTTCCATAGTACAAGCTTTGCTTAGTTTGGGCTAGATGGTGTTGTGTGAAATGTCCACCAATATTTATAATTAATTGCATAAAAAAAATGATTAAATACATTGACCCTGTAAAATATATCCATCAATCAGTTGTTATGTTTATAATTCAGACAAAAAATGGAAAACAAAAACGATTATAATACGTATCTTAAACATCTCACTGTATTATAGATTGACATATTAACTCAATTTTATTAAATTTAATATTTCAGGTACAGGTATGACATCTGAAGCCCTGGGCGTGTCGGTGGCTCCATCCTTCTTCCACTCTTGCGTATCCGATGGCAAAACAGCCACAATGGAGGACGTACAAAGATTCAAGGTCAGTTGCCACATCTGTCATGTGTTCGGCCATAATCTCCATAGGGTTGTCAAAAAGCTTAGCTGAAATTTAAACTATATTTATTTTTGAAGTAGAGAGGGTTTTATGTGACTTTTTAGTGAAACATAGTTTTGTATCATTCTAGTAATTAAACACTTTAACTAAAAAATTGATTGTTATGATCAAGTATCTCCGTTGAGAAAAAAAATAGTATATGCAAATAGCAGATACAAGTTCGTATCTGTGTGCGAGTAAAAAAAATATTTTTATCTAAAAATAGACAGAAAGTGCTGTAGATAAGATAAAAAATCCATTTAAAAACATTAACCTCATTCTTGTGGAGTTGGGTAAAAAACAGACGATGGACAGTTTTCAAACATCCCCTTGTACGTAACCCAGTATTTCACCTGTGCCCTGATCGGTTCAAGTATAGTAATCCAAAATGAGAGAGAAACATATTGCTATCTCCTTTCTTGTTTATCGGATGGTGGGCCGGCAGTATCATATTCAATTGTCTTATAGGCTGAACCATATAACCTAAGAAAAAACGACGGACTGGAGGTCAATGAGAGCTCTGCAATTACGAGCTCCCCTTGGTCACTAGTCTATCCTTGTTTATTCGTTTTGTCTCACGTCTATATAATAGTATTTCAAGACATCTTGAAACGTTGATTCAGTAACTGTAAGTAGCTATTCCCGCTAATCGCGATATTTTCGACTTGTAATATCAAATATTAAAATCCATAATATAGCCAAACACCACAGTAGTGAAAATATAGCCATTTTACATCTAGTTTTATTTAATTTTTCAATCTTCTACAGTCTGAAGATCTTGAAATGAATAGATGTATTATTTTAGCTCATGTTTATCGTTAGACATTGTGCACTTAATTGAGAGAAGGTTAAATGCAAGGTAAACCTGTTCTACATTTGAAAAAAAAATGGTTGTCTGTAAAGTCGGTTTACGGACGATAATTTTACGTGATAACGATGCGTCCCAACGCTTAGGCCGATCGTGCCTCTCTATCGCTTGTTCCGCGCTATCGCTTGCATGTTCGGCTCAAGCAAAACGTGACAATGAGTCATGCTTTTTCGTGCGTGCAGTCGGCGTTCATCGATTTATAAGACGTTTTCACGTCAAAAATATGGTATGGTTGAAAAACTGCAACGTTGCAGCCCTAGTGCAGTTATATTAGATATGATAGTCGTTCACGGCGTAATGAGCCGTGCATAGGGTCACACGGAGTCATGCCGCGTTTCCATTTTGATTTCATGCACTGAATGATGCAGAATTGTACATACAACCAATCTTAGATAATGCGCTGTGGTTTCCCAACTCGCTTTTAACTGTCTGTTCAAGAAGATGGATAATGTTTTTCAGGTATATATGTATGTAGTAAACTATAGTCGAAGATTTCGACTCAAAAATACACATGGATAGTAATTATCATCATCATCATTACCATTTTTCATCACTAAGCGGGTACACGAGTGGAACCGAGGGACACAGCTAGTTTTTTCATTAAAAATTTGTGCTTCGCTCGTTTATGAAACAACCCGCCTAGGCAATTATAATTTGTATCTTTAGATCATACTAACACCGGTCAAAGACATCTCAGCACATTTTGGTACGAGCGCAGTACTCACACACATTGATAATTTAATTATCAAATTAATTGTACTCGTTATCGTCATACATATCTTAGGAATTAATAATGCCATTAAATGACATCATTTCAAATGGTTAGATATTTCAACAATAAGTTGCCATTAAGATCGCATTGATAACGCATATCCTCTTATCGTACGAAGCAATAAACAGCTTTTTTATCAGCTCATTGTAAGTACGGTTTCTAATAGTGTTTCTTATCAGATAAGCGAATTTATATAGTCTTACGCATACGCTCCGATAATATCTGATGGCAAAATTTATCATGTACGTTTAATGAATATTTACATATAGGTATATATTGATGTAGTTAGTTCATTGACTTATATTCACAAGGATATGCCCGATAAACAATCCCGGTGGGTCTAACTCGCCGATGAACTTAAACCGCCTGATATTATTCAGCGTAGCTACCCATTTTTTTACGTGCCCGAAATGCCCGTGTGTTCTGCACTAACAGTGTTGATAGTTATGTGGGACTGTGGAAACCACTAAAACCCCACGGTGTTCCAACACTTCCGCTTGGGCACCGTTTCGAACTCCAACCACGACCCACCGCGACTGTACGCCTCTGGGGGGGGTTACAGGTGACCCCCCCCCCCCCCCCCCATGTCGCGACGCGCCACAACACAGTGACGCATCGCGACCTTCTCTGGGATCGCACCAGAGGGTGCGCAAGACCCCGTGTGTTACGCCCGAGGCCGCGTGGTCCCTGCAGTGGGTCAGATACGAGTGGTCTTTTACATTTTAATTATATCAATAGACGACTTTATTTTTTTAGCTCCACCACATATTTATATAGTTTATTTGGTCGTGTGCTTCATTCGTCAAATCTAACATGCTGTACAAATACAAAGTACTAGGAATAGTATTCTTTGTCGAGTTTGTACTATTGTAAATATTCATAGGGCATGTCCTTCCGTAGTAAGTCAAAGAATTGCCTACTATTATTTGTTAATTAAAGTCACACCCTCTCTACTTTCATGACTATCTCACATTTGCGTGTGCGATGTCAGATTTTACTAAGCTAAGGTTCCATTGCGGCGTTGGATGTGCACTAAGAGACTACACTTTACTATATTTCACGTGAACCGAGACTTTGGATCGCAATGGATTTATCAGCCTACATTTTCATACTAGGCGAAGCCACGTACAAGCCGACATAACTGGGAAGTGAAAAACGTAACTTGATTACTTTTGAATTGAAACGGTAATTTCTAATCTATACCTTTAAAATATAGTAATACGTGTGGGAGAGAAAGGGAGAGCGAACTCTTATCTATATAAGTATAGTTTCCGTCACAAAAAGAACGCTGGTTTATTCGTAAACGAGAACAAACCAGCGTCGTTTTTACGTGACGTCAACTACATGGATATACTTCTGAATTATGTCGTACTGTACTGTACAAAGCGCGTCTGTACGTAACAATGGAATCGCACCTTTAGGTTCTTGACTATCCATACTGTGACGCACGGCGTTTAGTTTGTAAATAGCTTTAAATTACAATGTTCACTAAAATTGTCTATAACATGCGGCGAAAGGCTGAAGTTAGCGTGAGTATAAATGATTACAAAAAACGTTACACCTGTATTTGTAGCTCTTTTCGACTATATTGGCTTTTACTAGATACATTGTTTAACCAAATTCTAATATAAACTGTGTCATTAGTACCTTGTCCCAATAAAATTACGTTAATTATCAGTATTTATTTCGTTGCACGCGGTATTTGTATGGAAAGACGTCAAAATCTTAAAACGTTATTAGGAGGAGTTCCACTGGTGCGATCGTACTGAGATTTTGATACTTTTGTGTTGCTTTGATAACAATGTACTATGGAACTAGGGTTGCCAGGCGTCCGGATAAATCCGGACATAGTTAGGCTTTTTGATTGCGTGTCCGGCCTAAATAAACAGTGTCCGGCTTGTCCGGCTTTTGTTAGGTTTATTAGCAAACGAGCAAGAGCCGAGCGTGGACGAGAGCAGGCGAGTCGACTGTCGGTCGCTCGCTCCCGCAGATAGTTTTTCTTTTAATTTCATCATATATTCTACTAGACTGTTTTTTTTATATCCTTGATATTTCATTAGAATTTAAGAAGATTTATGGTAATAAAAAAGCTTGATTTTACAAAAAAAAAATATGTCGTACTTATTAATACTGAGACACAAAAACCTCAATAATGTAGGGGGTCCGGCCTTTTTACCCAAATGTCCGGCCAAACTGTCTGATCTCTCCAGCTATTAGGTTTGGCGACCTGGCAACCCTATATGGAACTGATGATAGAGTCGAAAATTAGACACTAAAACTTCCTGATAGCACACAGTAGATGCAACAATATATTAATAGATACAATTCATATGTTTAGCTATCTATATGCATTTTTCATTAGGTATGCGTATGCGATTACGAAGTTATATAATAAGATGAGGAAATTAAATAATGAACATGAAACTCCCGAGTAGCATATAATTATGGACGACACGTCGAAACCTAGTCAATACGAGTACTTTTTATGCTTTAGTAAAAGCTTGTTACTCAAAGTTGTTTTCTTTTTTTAGGATTTTTGAAAAAAAAAGTTCATAAAGTTTATTGGGACAATGTAGATTCAGAAGTGTATTTTTGTAGTGAGCCATTTGTAACGCTTTTCTTCTGCTTCTATCTATAAGCCATACTTCACCAAATAGTCCTAAAGTTTTACTTGTATAGGAAAAGTAGGTACTCATTTTTTATTCAGTCTCTAGTAGTCCTATACTGAGTATCGTAATATTATGCATAATTTAATTTTTTGTCACGTACTCGTAGCTGCATCTAGAGTTTTCTTAGAATAGCGATAGTATTCTTTGTTATAATAGATATGATTGATAGATTATCATTTTATTGTATGTATGTACAGTTGTACACATAGACAAGATAAGTATTTGGTTCTTTAGAATTAACATTATCAATGTCATATAGTATCTTCACGTGTACTTCACTTTTAAGACGATTATACACACGCAGTTGTCCATTCATCAAGAGAATAACTAAACGTTATTTGATTGTACTCGTAATTATTTTTTACTCGACTGCGTAAGAAGGAGGGTTGTGTTTTTCGAGTGTATGTGTGTAATGTATATATGTATGTTTCTATATGATCGCAGCCTAAACGGCTTGGCCGATTTTGATGTGCGAGGTGTCATTAGATTCGTCTTCACATCCAGAGTATCATAGGCTATATATTTTGTAATAATAATTACGTCTCTCGCAAAAAAAAAAATGCGTTTTTTCGTAACCTCCAACGAACTTTTTCGTAATGAGCAAGTGGTTTTACTAGAATTATTCTGAATAATGCACATTTATAATCATTTTCAGCTATTTTACGCATACTTTCTCACAAAAAACGTACACTAAACAGCATATCAAGAGTAACGAAAACGACTGCAAAAACTGCTTTTCTGCAGTCGGGTATTTTGTTTTTCTTTTAATATAGATACTTGTTTTAATAATTTTTATCCATCCTTACCACATGCCCGATATATCTAAGCATTCCTTTCTCTCTTTTCTATCGTCTTCCTACACACCGCAACGTTCTCTTTACTGATTCCAGATTGGAGGTTTTCCCCGGGCCTCAAATTTTGGGATTTGAGAGTCGTGGAGGAAAATTTGGAAGGAAAAAAATTTTTGAGGGGAAATCTGATCTGATGAAAATTGAGAGATTTTATTTTAGTCAAAATTTTGGGATTTGAGAGTCGTGGAGGAAAATTTGGAAGGATAAAATTATTTGAGGGGAAATCTGATGTTAGAGGAAATTGAGAGATTTCATTTTAGTCAAACTGTAATTTGGGAATAGTTTATTGTTGAATCCTTAGCGCGAGAGACGAAATAATACTTTAAGGGAACCATAGGTAGGTTTGTAGTTCCAATCAAGGAACAAAATCATTAAAAAAAACGGGTTGCACTCCGGGAGTGCCGGCAGAAGTGAAAACTAAAAAATAAAATAGAAAAAAAGACTGATATAAATTTACATACAATAATGAACTTTAAATGCAGAAAGTTATAATAGGTTTCTGACTAAAATTATCCGTCCGTATTACGAATTTTCGTCACACGAATTCGATCAGACACGAGTTAAAAAAAATTACCCATCCAAAAAATGCACAACGCCGTTAAAGAAGTTTTCACTTCAAAAACTGATTTGAAACAGAAAGCAGTTTTCTCCTTATTTATGGATGAAGATGGACATCTTCTACCTACTAACAAATGTTTTGTTCACAACCGTGATAATGTAATACCTAATGTAGAATTTGGATTGACTTACGCATACATAAACTCGTTACATACATCAAGTTTGTTATGCTTGGGACACGGTGAGTAACGCTGAATTAAAACACACTTGAAGTTTTTAATTTCTATTGACGTTGCGCGAATCATATCGAACGTTTTCCAGGTAGCCTTCCGTGTACTGTAGCCTAGTTTGATAAGGGCTTGATTCACGAATTCGGCTACGGTTACTCACTTCCTTGTAACTGAATCATCTAAATATAATTCAATTAACTAAACGAATCCACGAGCTAATGATACATTCATCTATGATACAGTCATGCATATTAACAAGTATTAAGTAACATAAAAGGGGGTATTGAAAACTGTTTAATACTACAGACCAGACTTAATGGATACTTGAAAATTTCACATATTTTTCTATGAAATTAGAGTGAAGTATTTCAGTCTACAAAGTTTTAAGAGATAGCGTTTTCATAGTTCCGAAAGACAGAACGAGAGAAAAAAAATTGTAGACATAGAGGGGCGTGCAATTTAAAAAGAAAACTTCGTTATGATGTAAATTACTTCTATTTCTTGCTAGATTTATGGACTGCTGAGCTTAGTGTGTTTGCATATACAATATAATTTATATATCAGTCCAAGCACTGAAATCTTTTATTCATGCTGTTTCATTGTCACAATTTTCTTTTCACATACATTCACTAGATAAGGTTTAAAAAATAACATAGAACAGTACTTTTACTTTTCCAAATATTGTATTCCAAACGTGACGAACGATTGGAACTGCACTAGAAATTAGTAACTTGTCACGTATGTAAAACTTCGCTCAATAAAAAAAAACAGAAAACTTACTGTTTATTCGAGCTTATCTACTCAGTTCAAGGCTGTTGTAGAAAAAGTTCTCCAATTCTACTGTTCTATGTTAAAAACATATTACACTGTCCGATTTCTCGGGCTCTGTCTATCAGGTACCCGTCTATGGAGATCTCTGGAGATCGGGACCCTGTCTCTTATTATTATTACACTACGCTGGCGACAGGGCACGATAAATCGGGTAGTGTATTAGGGCTTTTATTTGACGCTTATCTTGAATTGTGTGTTTTTAGTTTTTTTTTCTCCAATGTCCTTATGACCACCAGGTGGCTACCCGCATAATGCGCCAGCTGATCGAGCAGTTCAGTGCGGGGGATCTGTTCGGACGTGACAACTACGAGTATTACGCGCGTGTCACGGGCCGTATCCTGCGCGTGAAGGACGAGTGGATATGCTCCTTTAGAGACCCGCCGCCGCCGCGGCACCATCGCGATCAAGAGGCTTATGCTAGTGAGCATTTAAATATCTGACAACTAGACACGCGTGTTAGGGGCCGTATCCTGCCTTGTCACGTGCCGTATCATGCGCGTGAAGGCCTAGATATGTTTCTAAAGAGACTAACTAAGAACGCAGCACTATCGTCATCAAAAGACAAATGTCAGCTAATATTGATCGTGGCAACTACGAATAAAAGGCGCGTATCATGGGACCTGCGAGTGAAGGGGGAGTTGATATACCTACTGTTATAGACGTTGCCGCAATTCAACGATGTTATATCAACAAGGATTTCGCGTTAAAAAACACCTGAACTCAATTTCTAAAATGGCTACCTTAAAAATAATTTCAATTTTCGAAATAATTCGAAGGTGTTTCTAAACTTCTTAATCTGAATTAGGCTTTCGCGCGGTGACATAGTTTAAATAAAAATATTTAAGTTCATCATTGTTGGTTTATGATTATCAGTCAACTCAAGACACTGTTCGTGAATTTCGTTTTATATTTTGTGTCCATGTGATATTAACGTCATTGACGCAACTCTAGACAGTAGTATCGAGACCAAACAAACATCCCTCTTATACTTGCGCAGTCAGGTAATAATAATATCTGGTAAATACATTTAAATATTGCGCAATAACAACTATTTACTCTGTAACATTGCCCTTGTAGATGTACAGGGTAACGAACCGATGCAAAAATGAACCGCTAATTAATTCTCAATTAAATCCGCAATCCCATGTGAAAATCGCTCATGTTTTGTCATGTTTTTATAAACACGGAATCAGAGAGCCTTTTGTTTTGAGGTATGCCCCGACAATCGCGCATTGTTACCAATCTTTTTGCCGTTCTTGTAAAAACGCCGGTGATGAAACTCGAGAGCGCACTTTGTTCGGGGCTATCTCGAGATGTTATCTCGCCTATTGCTGCAATTGTAGCGGCCTAATTGGGGACTCGAGATCGTTATAACTTGAAATTTGTTGTAACTAGTGAAGATAATTATCGCATTTAAGATTTATCTAAGTATGATAGATAGATAAATTCTTTATTGTACACACCTTAAAATTAATTACATAAGATCATCACAACAATAACTGCAACGGGCGGCCTTATCGTTTAAAGCGATCTCTTCCAGGTTACCATGGACCACGATCTCGATCGCTAACTGAATCTAACAAAACACCCAGTTTATATCTATCGGGAAAGACCCATTCAGGAATTCCACATTTTAGCAGATTCTTCTGACACACGGCAAAGTAGTAGTATATTTCATCTGCTACTTATATCGAATTTCATCGAGATCTGGCGAGCCGTTTGTTCTTGAAAAGCTGTCAGACAAAGTTACTTTTGTTTTATATTGTTAGAATTGGAATGTAATTGTTATCAATTTTTGTTCCAGGGCAATTATCATTGGAAGCAGAGAAAACGTGGCTGCAATGTGAATGCGATCGATGGGGAAATAAATTCAATTTAGAAGGTATGTCACTATTACTACGTGAAATTATTAGGAAACACGGAAGCCGGCAGCGAAAATACCTTGAACCATTATATAGCATACTGTTTAGGATGCCAGAGACACGTTATGTATGGTTATTGTACTAATCGTCGATTGCAAATTTTACTACGGGTCTAACTTGGAGAAAAAATGGTTGTCTGTAAAGTCGGTTTACGAACGATAATTTAACGTGATAACGATGCGTCACAAGCCGAACGCTTAGGCCGATCGTGCCTCTCTATCGCTTGTTCCGCGCTCTCGCTTGCGCGCTTGGCTCGGGCGGAACGTGACACTTTTTCGTGCGTGCAGTCGGCGTTCATCGATTTATAAGACATCACGTCAAAAAATCAGTCAAATCGAGGTATGACCGTGTGGTTTATGTAAATGTGTGTTCTAATGGGGCACAACACACTTAAGCAAGCCGGAAGCGGCATATTCGGCTCGGCAGTATTTGTTGAACGACAGGGCCAGCCCGAAGCAATTACTACACATCTTGTATTATATTCTATTATTTTTTCGAACATTTATCTTCATATTACGTTAATACCCGGCTGTGCCGAATAATGCCGGCCCGCTTAAATGTGTAGTGTTCTTTAAACAACAATGCGATGCCGAAAAATCGTAAATAAAAAAAAACTTTACACACTCTTATATTTGGATGTTCTTCTTACTATTTTATAATAATTATATTGGGAATTATATTTTTAGTTATAGTTATACGGTACTTTTTTTTAAATAATACAAATAAATAATGTTTTCACAGGTATCTCGACATAACGTTTGAGTTGTTAATAATTCAAGTTAAAACAAAATGTAGACAAATTTTCGTATGCTATTTTAGGTGAGTCACACCGAGTCCAAACAGTAAAGTACCGTTCCATAATATTTTCATACAGTTGTTTTGAATTGGTTTAAGGTAGCACTTGTTGGTAGACTGTAGAATAATTTAAAAGTAAACAAGAGCAAACAAAGTAGAGTAATAAAATAAAAATATCACTAATTTTGTCAATTAAACACTTCGTAATTTTTTTAGGTGCACTAATTTCACTTAGCTTGATACACATTAATAACCTACGTACTTACCTACTAAATCTTTACTCAATTTAATGTCGTTTTTACTAAAGTTTGGTCAATAATGTTTACATACCTGAAATATATTTAGAATCATACTCAGCATTTTGCAGACTAGATTTAAAACATTGAAGCATATAAAACGACACAAAATCTATAACTAGCCGAAAGGAGCTCATTGTATTCATTTCATACGGGACCAATCCTGATATAGCAAAAAGCTCCAGCTCTTCTCTTGAAAATCACATAACGAAATATTGTGATCAATTATGAAGGCACTACTAAACTAATGAATATTCTTAAGCTCAGAAAATTAAAAAAATGAACAAAAATTGTATGGGAATTTCATTCGTATTTTGAATTTAGTTTTTTTTCTAAACATTTTAATTAGTTAAGTGGTACCTTCAAAATAGCTCTTAATTTATGATAGAGTCTGTTTAAATACATAACTATCGCGGCAAAACACTGGAACTAAGGTCTGGCAGGATGTACTACTATGGTATTCTGTGGTCTCGACTGAACAAAATTATAAATTAAAGACAGTAGCGCCCTCAATGCCGCATAAGTTCTCGAGCTGAACAGTGATTATAATGAGGTTCTTTCAACAATTCTTGCTTTTGTGTAATATCTCTGGACACTAGACAAACAGAACTGAATTTTGCACAGCAGGGGCTCAAAATAAAATGAACAAAAAAAATTTAAAAAATATGGATGAAATGAATGATGTGGTTAATAATAAATGTTTCTTTCTTTCTTTAAAATAAATATTATCAGACACTGGCAATTGCGCAAAACGTGTGAATCCGAATGCCTTTAACGAGAAAAAAACATACCTGAGTTGTTACTTTTTACGACAGGGTTGTCAAAATCCGAGGAGTGCCAATCGATGCCGGCACTGATGGGAGGCGCGGGCGGTGCCGGCGCGGGGGGAGTCCTCGGCCTCGGCATCATACCCGAGCACAGCCTGCTCGACTCCTGCACGCGCCTCTCCATATCGCTCGAAGAGAGCGTCTTTAAAGTACGTACCTAACCTTGGGGGCTAAATTAGTGGCATTCTAGTTTCGTGAACGCCAGTAGAAAAGAAAAGTAAATGTATGGGATTGACATTAGCTAACTAAATGTCACGTGTCAGCGCGGCACAGTTTCTTAGCATTTCGAAGCGATTAAATCTTTGCTTTAATGTATCTACTAATGTAATCAATAATTAAGGACAGGTGGACGAAGAGTATAGTTATATTTTATTAGTTACAGAGCATGTAATATAAAAGTACTCAGTTGCTTTGAAAGATAAAATAAAAAACTGTGTCATGGTTGTGGTTTTTTTATGCAAGATAGTTCTACGATTGACCACCAACTCGTCTGATGTAAAGCGACGGCGTGGCCGAAGATGGAGCTCGTCGATCTAGAAGATATCTATTCACTTTAGCCTTGACTAGCACTCAAGCATTCTAAGATTGTAGGTCTCAGGAAACAGAGATGGCGGCAAAGAATTCCATTCCTGTGCTACGCATCGAGAACGTGGACCGATAACGCTGAATACGAATTTTTGGCAATTCAACTAGAAATGGGTGGTGATTCGCCGACTTTCTGCCAGTCCTATAGTGAAATGGTATTCTATAAAAGTACCTACCACTGGCTCAAGTTGGGATTCTATAGTTAAATTGTATCAAAAGTTACATATATCATGCTCCTTATATTCCAGGTATCCGTGAGCTCGTCTTCCCAGTCGTCTCGCAGCAACTCCAGCCCTCACATGACGCTCGAAGAGTTGCGAGCAATCAACAAATACGCGGAGAGCACGAAAAGCCTCTCCTACCTCCCTCAGGTAAGAGACAAGCTGGCCTCGCCTCGCGGTCCTCCGGTCCTCTCGTTTGCAGTGTTCTGTCCTCTGTTCTGAGATCTTTGCGAGTCTAAGTTATTTTAAACTTTTGCAGTTATAAAAATAATCACCCTACGTATTGAATGTTACATTATATTATATGAATGTAAATAAGGTTTTGGTGTTTTGTTTTCATGCGAAACAAATGGATAAAACTCACGGCGCTGATATCAGAAACACCGACTATAGTTTCGAACGCAAGACGGCCTCTTGCAAGGCAGCTGCAGGACCGTACTTAGTTTACACGGTCAATTCTGGCTAGCCGGCCAACCGCGCTTTGCCTATAACCTAGATTATTGATTACCGATTAAGATATTTACTTATGGTACTAAAATAATGTTTAATTTCGGTGCAACTATGGATTTTGGCAGTTGTTTTTTTTTTCTCGTCTTAGTTATATGAGTGTTAAAATTATAATAAAGTTTAAAATAGCTTGACTCTTTGACAGTAGTGAGAAGTATTTTGGATCGATTGAGTAGTTTGATTCTTGATCTTATTGGAGCATTGTGATAGGCTCTAACTGCTACAATAACTAAAACATTCTATAACTTTCTCGAATCGTTATAAACTTGTCATGCAATAACCAGCTTTATTTGAACGGAATATTGTTCAAATTTTGTACGAAAACTGTGTATAAGACATACTTATCTTTGAATTCTAGCGCTCACTGAAGGACGTATTTTTTAAGTGATGGTGATAAGAGTTTACTTTAAACCCACCCGTAGAGTCCACAGTCTGTCTCCCCTTGTACTCTTAGAAATACGAACCACTGACATAAATTTTCGTGTGTCCTTGTGCAGTTCTGGAATATCTATATAAAGTCTGTTTTGTTTTTTTGTTCAATGGCGAAACTACAATGGTGGATAAGCTCCAATAAGAAATCTTATTTCCGAAATGATGAGCTTTGGTAATTATGCGCCATATTTGTTTTCATATAAGAAATAATGTTTTTAAAATGTATATGGCTAGAAAGAAGTTCAAATTGTGCGCTGAGTTTGGTCATATTTCTAATCAATGACTGTAAATAAATTGAAGCAATGATTTAGTTGCTAAATAATAAAACTAGTGACTTTAGTGTGTTGCCATTGGTCCGTATTTCAATAAAAACTGCATGACAATCGTCTGTCTCCCTTCAAAACATGTAGGTGGACTGGCTGTTCTGTTAGAGTAGATTTACCTTCTCACTTACCGATTTCTATGTCTTGCCCAAGGGTTCACTAGGACATCGCGAGACTTGACTCATGAGTAAGCAAAGACACGAGATGTGCTTGTTTTAGAACAAAGTGTGTCGGGCACAAGCTGTTTAAATACACTGACGCTTTTAGCCGCACAAAACGGGTGCAATGTAATTTTATATACGTTTAGATTTATTTATTGTATACGATATATTAAAAATATGTATATTAGGGTTAATTACCTCAAGTACAAATTAGTGTTGTGTATAGGGTTAGATTTTTTTAATGGTATTGGTATTTTGTTTGTGGTGACCCCGTTTGTGAACGTATGCCTTAAGCAATTCTCCCATGTTTCTAGTAACTAACATTATAGAAAGTAGTTACTAATAATGAAACTAACATTCTCGTTTCATGTTAACCGATTAACTCGTAACATAATTTAGGGTGGGTAGTTTAACAATAATCGATATTCGTTTGTGAATGTGGCGGTTAAAGTTTCAAATAATGTAAAAAGTGTCATGATTATTAAGTGTTTAGGATAGTTAGTGGTTCAGGGAGAGACGAAATCTTCGCTTCATTGACAAATTATAATGAGTGACGTTAATTTTCTCAAAACTTTGACGTGAGATATTGTCAAAACGTTGACGTAAGATATTCTCATATAACTGTGCCGGAACACGAGAACATCACTATGATGTCATTATCAACTCTTAGTTCGGATTTGATATCGCTGTCACTGTGTGTTCATTTTTCTATGTGCGCCTGAATAGTTCATCGTTCTAACTACAATCTTAGTATAGTTATAAAATGTATCAAATGGCGATAGTTTTTCGACTTAAAAAATGTATAAAATGTAACATAGCAAAAATCCACTATAAGTATAGAACAAAATTATATTGGGAAGTTTTCTGAAAACTGAGGTTTCGTCGTCTTCTGAGATATGTTCGGGTAGCCAGAGAGTGAGAGAGTGAGTGTAACTAGTGTCGCGGAGTGAGTAGTGAGCGGGCACTCTCGCGACGCACGCACAGCGGAGCGGAGCGAGTGAGGTGACACGTGTGGGGTGGTGTGGTGCGTAGGTGCACGAGCGGCAGCGCGCGCGCATGCGCACCCGCTCGGAGTGGTTCCTGCAGCCGGCCGCGTCGCTGGACGGCGGGCGCGCGCGCGCCGGTACGCCCCCCGCCCCCGCCGACCCCGCACCTCCCCTGCCACGGCCCCGGCCCGCTCCCGCGCCCGCGCATCACGTCTGCCCCTCGTGCTCGACCGAGGCGCGACGGGAGAGCAAGGCGCTCTTCGTGCTTGTCGCCTGCCTTGAATTTTTGTTTTGAAACTCGCGCACCGGTACTGTGTCTGTGTTCGTTCGCTTCGGTGCGGAGGACTAACCGACGCCGATCGGAGGCTTCGCTCTCGTTACTTTCCTAACTATAAATACAAAGAAACGAATTTATTTACAAGTTTATATAATGGATAGGCCCCCTTTTTTATACAACTACAAGCAAGTCATAAAAATATACTTTTTTCTAGTCTTTTTTTGTTTTTTACCAAATTTAAAATAAACAAAAGAAACATTTTTTTCTTTTTTTTTCTTAGTTGACTGCGTGAATTGCTTAATTTTAGTAAGTTTACAAACAAATGGTAGTAGTGATCAATACTTTTCCAATTTGGTTAATCAAAACGATATCCAAAATATCTTAACCAATTTTAATAAAAGAGGTCGTTACATATGTAACGACCTCTTTTATTAAAATTGAGTATTCAGAGCAGGACTTGCGGTAAAATGATCTTATACGTAGGGACAAAGAGGCTCCAATATCGTTAGTTCGGAAGTCGTAAAAGATCGAAGTCTCCGAAGCTTGTACTCACAACACGGTATTGAAGGGGCTAGCTTCACGCTCGCTTGGTGTCGTGGCACGTTTTTGTTGTATCACTGCACGTTTCAGTTTGGTCGCATGCTCTCTACTCTCGCTCGATATATATATTGTAGATATTACTATGTACACAACAGTCTTTTGATTCTTCACTTTTCACTTGTCTCGTCTGTAACAGTAATTTTCCAATTTCGAACTTTAAAAAAATGAGGTGAAAAATATTACCGTAGAGGTGTTATTTAGGTATTTATTTGAGTAATTTTAGCTTTTTAATTGGCAATTATACACTTACTTAAAGCTAATTATGATGCAGTTTTTTTTAAGTTTTTTAGTAGCAATTGAGGTATGGGCTTCAATACGAAAACACTAGTATTACCAGGATAAAAAAAAACATTATTTTAGCATGTTATGTGCTTTTTCATGTATTCTACGAATTATTGGCATGTTCGATGTCGTACAATGTTATACACATCGTATTACGCTTGTGTTACCATATACAACTATCATAATGCATACGTAAAATCGTGGCAAACTAATATTATAATGGCTTGAATTTCTTGTGGGGTAGTGATTGATTGACGAACAAAATTTGGCACGAACAGGGTCCTTATTGGTCGTCAATTGACAGTTTTTAAACAACAACCAATCACCAATCAATTCACTGCCTGAATGTGGCAAACATTGTTACACACTCCGACGAACGCCAATCAGCGCCCTTACGCTGGCGTCTGTTTGTCCATGAAGTCTAAATATAAAAATGAACCATACTTTGCATACTTCTTTCAGGAAACCTATGTATTTCTGTACCTTTTTACCCATTTGATTTTTTTATTCGAAAATAGGCCTGCGCTTCACCATCAACTTGCCTGGTGTTAAGCGACAGTTACGGTCCACGACGGAGCGCGCTTCCCTAGAAGACAACTATTCACTCGCGATTTGAAGACACTTAGATTATATCTATTCTGAAAGTCCATTCAGGAAGCGCATTCCACATTTTGGCGGTACAACACATTGTTTTTGAAAAGAGAGCTTGTGTTGCTAAGTTGAGACAGCAATACGCTTGAACGAAGTCCGTGCGTCTTCACATAATTTTATTTATACTTCATGGTCGCGCCAACGAATACTAAGCATAACAGTAAAAAATCAGATATTTTCTTGAGAGCAATAACTTTATAAAATATTTCATGAAGTGTATTACTAGAGTAAAATAATATATTGTGGTTTAAAAAGGCGTATATTTTACCACGTGGAAAAATAATTCCAGTATTTGGTTGTTTTCTTCTGAGTCGTATTAAATCTTAAACTTGAAAAATCGCAAATAAAACTGTGAGTTAGACCACAAATCTGCATTTTATTTTTCTTGGTGTGAAGCTATATTGATATAAATCGATTAATACTATTTTGCACAAGAAGTACACAAATGTACATTCTGTTCTACGGAACACCACACTAAGTTGCTGATATCCTAATTACCATAGGAAAGTTGCAGTATATGGTGCGCGCGCGCAAATGGCATCTTTGCGTAATTGCGTAACCGGCGTCAGCGACTTATGTCAGCATAACAAGAATTCAAGCCCATACTAAATCAGAAAATGCCACATTTCCATTTGTAAAAATATAGCCGTTTACCATCCCACGATCAAGAATAAGCGTTTGTTGTTTGTTTTATAAATTTGGTGTATTATGACAAAGCAACTAAAATATATCTCAAGTTTTTGAGTGAAATGTTACAGTGATAAAATTGTGAATCCACTCAAAAATACTTCATAGAGCGGTGGTAAATTGAATTGAAAATGAATTCTATCTGAGTGGATTATGTTGTAGCCAACTAGCATACTTAATTAGCCGTTAAAAAAGAGCAAGGTAAAAATGCTCGGCTGTGAGAGCTACATTATTTCATTATAACATTTATACTCATATACATAAATATTAGCTAATTTGAAATTCTTGCAACTACATTTGTATTTTGATATTTTTGGGTTGTCATGTTCAATGTTGCGCTAAATCATTTTTTTAAGCATTGTTTGTTTGTTAAATGGTATCAATTCACACATTGTGTGATATCATGTTGTAATACATACCCATATCCTACAGGCATGCACTTCACGTACACGTCGAGAGATTCCAACATAATTATGTATCGGGCCATTTAAATCGAAAAAAAAAACCGGCAAATTGTTAAACTTCTGCAAGAAATTGTACAAATACTTTGTCGTTCCCTATAACAACTGGCACGTTGAGTTCACATTAAAATTATATACCTTAAAAGTTTCAAAGTTAAATTTTCCTAAAGTTAATAAAGAACTAATAAAGTCATAAGGTAGTTTATTCACCATTATATATCTTTAAAAATGTTGGTATGCACGAGCGAGACGGACGATTCCGATCTACTGACTCAACTCCTCATAATGCGTGTAATAGCTTTGAAACAAAAACAATGCCTTTTGTCTTTTCTCACGTGCTCGGTACCACCACTGGTAGCCATAGTTACAAGTGAATTTCATCCCATTGGATGTTACCCATTATCGATAACGAAGTATTTGAATTAGAATTTTGTTTAGGGATAGATTAATTTTTAGCCGACTTACAAAAAGAAGGAGGTTCTCAATTCGACTGTGTGTGTGTGTGTTATTTTTTTGTTCGCCAATTACTCCGCCAATATCGAATTGTTTTTATGATTATTTTTGTTTGGTAGGTAATTCAGGAGTGGTTCCATATAAATTATGCCAAAATCGGTTCTGTACTTTGGTTTTTATAACAATACAACTAGAAAAATGTCATCCAAGTAAACGAATTGCGTATTTTGAAGTCGGTTTTTTCAGTTTATACAACTAAAATTTTCTCATATTGTTTTGGCGTACCAAACGATTTCATACTCTTATAAAACTTAAGGTTCAAAATAGAAACGCTCATTATGTTGCGATATCTCTCGATGCGTACACGCATTCCCCGGTGTGAGTCTCCCTGACCGTGTGTGTGTGGACGGTGGCGCAGGTGGCGAGCGTCGTAGCTCGCGGCGTCGGTCCCGGCGCGCGCGCGTGTGCGGCGGCGGCGCCGCGTGCCGTGCGCTCACGCACTCCGACACTGAAATCCCGCTCGCTCTCCAGCCTCGTAAAGTGACCGCCTGACCGTCGCCCTCCCGAGACATACACTGCGTCCGAGCTCTCTCCGCCTCCAGGTAAACATCATCATCACATCACATTTGAGACACTTGCATCATCAATATCGTCGTCCATCTTCGGGACTAGTTCACGCGTCATCACCGATATACGAGTTTGTTGATAAAAGTAAAGTTTCACTGTGTTAGAATTAGAACTTTCGTAATATATATTTACTGACTCTAGAGGTGTGCGTGTGCCCTGAATAGGGCACTCACATAGTTCGGAAACCGGTCGAATACTAGCTCCGAATAGTATTTGTGAATTTCTCTGGACAGTACGTATAAATTATGTTTGAAATATATTTTTAGATAAAAGGGTTAAAAGATATACTTAAATAAAAACCCTATGAAAACTTCGCAGAGTTGTGTCCTAACTAACACTCGGTTAGGTTTGATTAGTGTCTACTTGAAGCAAAGTAAAATGTGTCCTGATCGAATCTTTGAAAGTTCTGATTTTGACGAAACGAAACGTTTGTATAGTTGCTCTGCTAAAGTTATATTATGTTATTTTTCTATCCTACAAAACTATGTACCAAAAAGACGCAGATTAGAACTTTGTATCTTTGCTAACATTATATTTTTAGGTTACGTTTCTTTGTTAGTGACATCACAAATATTGATAAAACGAAATACATCACACACACAACAAAAATGTCCATGAATTCATGTTTTCACTGTCGTGCTATGATTTTTTCTACTATAATCGATATACTTTATTTATTTTTCTTAAAAAGCATGAAATCCGTCATTTCTATGTCATCGCAGTTTTTGCTACTTATATGACTAGTTCCAGTCCTAACTAAATATTTACTAGACTTTTTCCTCTAATAGGTCAGCATCGTTGGGCACCTGCTTTTCGGTCGATTTCTGAAAGAGGCCCGTGAGCCAATTTTGGCACGTTTATTGAAAACTCACATGTCTGGCAACGGTCTGGGTGTTTCAAAAAATCTACTATTGTCAATAATATGGTATTACCACCCATTTTTGTGTTTATGTTTTTGTTTTGACGGACGCAAACTTCTACAATATGATATTATTAAGTAAAATCATAATTAGACTCGGTGCCAAATGAAGCCCCATAGGCCTCATCACATTTTTAGTTTTCTAACAAATAGGCGTTGTAATGAATGAATTAAACTAATTTGAATTTGAATGAAAATCAAGAATAGGAATAATATGAAAATTTCATAATATTCCTGTAATATTTACAGATTTCATACAAAAGAAAATGGAAAGAATTAAATAACTTCATATTCAGAATGTTTGTTCAAAATGAGGTAGCTTTTCTAGATTCTTCTTTTACTTATAATCGAAAGGAAAGAAGATGAGGCTGCTTGATCTTTTATATTGATACGTACGTTCAAAAACGATAAAATACAAAATTCTAAAATTTGCTCTCTATATTTTAACTATATGGTGTCGAGTAGGTTTTTTAAATTACTTTTTTATACTTGGATGAAGAAATGAACGTCATAAATTAAAAGACGTCTTATTTGTCCAAAAGACGAGCTTTATCTGTCCACAAAGAACAAATATACATATTTTATAATCATTCTATCGGGTTATTTTTAGTTATTTTAGTATCGACCGTACCTAGCAAAGGATTACACTTAAGTGGTACGATAGATTTATTCAGTACGGCGGTTTATTAAGATATCTACAATAAAGATGCTACAGGTGTGCTATAACATAAAAATATAATCATTATAGTTGCGTCCCGCTCGCATATGAAGTGTTTTGGTTGTGTAAGCGTGATAGGTGATAAGAGACATCTGTGTCGCGCAAGCTGTGTCTCTATGTGACAAGGATGGCACTTCTCGCTCCATGTGTGCAAGTGGGATACATATGTATATATATATGTTATTTTCATTTTATAGCTTTCTTTGTAGTCGTCTTAAAATATATTTTATTTTATGATGTCTATGAGATATTAAAACAGTGGTATGGATTGGTTACACATATGACTAAGCAAAGAATGACTATCTTTTAAATATATGTTAAAACCATAAAGTGTTAGGTATCTAAGAACGATATGCAAAACAAAGCTTTATATGCAAATTGTAATTCTTATGATGACTTGTGTGTAGTACAGTGTCAATATTTTATATTTGTACTAAATACATTCCTGTGTATAAATTGGCTAGATAGTTAATTAATATGAAATTATTATACATTCGTAACTTCGGATTTATATAGATTTACTTATTAAGTTAGACGTTAAATATTGTGTAATTTATCGAACATTTAACGTTCTATGTATTTGCATTTTTATTTTCTACCTCATACTCATTATCTAACATATCTCATATTTCTGTACTGGCCACGTGTATTCCCAAATCCTGCCAAAATCACCAGTTGTATTTTGGCTCTTTTATAGCGCAAAGATACGATCGGCCTTATTTCCTCTTACAACAGGGGTACGATTTTTGAGTTTGTCGAAAGAAATCTACGTGTGAATTTGCCTAAATTCCTAATAATATTTTGAATTATTTATTGTTATTTTAAAATGAGAATTACTGTACTCGTATTGCGTTAGCTAGTGAAGTGGATAATTGCAAGCGAAACGAATTTTTGAATATCGTTCTAAAAAAAAACATATTCGCATGCGATAATTTTCGAGCGATTCAAAAATTGAGCTCCAGGTCAGGCGCACTCCACAGTTTAGGTTTAGGGCTTTCTTACATTACGATACTAATAGACGACGTGAGTCTCGAACAACAGTCGCCGAGGAGTATCTTGCATGATATATTTGTATGGTGACTGGTACACACTTCGATATCGGTATCGTACGTGTTTGCGATACTCGCCGTGTTTAGGACTTCCGCACACGGGAGCAGGGATCGTAAACGGTTAAGGTATAAGGTTACGCTACCGGTGTAATAACGGTAGAGGTATGAATTATAAAAGTAGACCGAAAACGGTGATAATAACGGTTTAGGTATATAATAATAACTCTACCGATATTTTGTTATTTTGGTACCGAAATCACCGCGTTGCATAGGACCTCTCGTTCTTACGCGTTTGCATACGAACGGGGGATGGCGATGCGCGGGCGGTCAAGGTCAACCCCTTCATTTTTCGGTTACGTTAGCGCAATTTATAATGATATCGTTATTTATCGGTACCGTAAAATTCCTATACCTTTATTTTCAGGTATCAAAATAAAAAGGTATGACGTCATACCCTTAACCGTTATAACCTTTATCTTTTCGGTATGAGACCCCTGCACGGGAGTACTCGGAACGCGGCTCGAGTTTGATAAGCGTATCCTACGCGTCGCTCGCCGCCGTCGTACAATTTCAGTATTGTTCGCACATGGTGCGATGGTGTATAAAATTCATCACAGTCGCATATGCGTGTCAAACTGGACTGGCATTCAAATAGTCCCGTGTGCGGAAGTCGCCGCGTGTCGCGTCTCTTACGAGTTTCGCTCGGCAAAATCGCGGCGGAACAGCTGTCAATTTGTTGAAGAAATAGAAAAATATCCGAACCTATACTACCGATAACTATAAATGAAGTTGAATATATGAAAAAGTAAACGACTGAGAACGTTTGGGAAGAAATCGAAAAAAAGTCTAATTCTTTGTCACTACTAGAATCATTCGACATATTTCTAAAACGTCCTATGGGTATGACTAAATGTTTTCAGTTTTCTATGTTTTCATTAGCGTAATGTATGTACGAGCCCTGCGTATTGATCAAGTGTTTTACAGGTACGCGACTGAAGTATCGTCTCTTTCGTGTATCATAATGTGAGAAGGGCTTCAGTTATCAGTATAATAGCGCCACATACTAATTTAGTACTTTGCCGCGCGCCAGAAGGGTCAAGAGCTACACGATAGAACGAGATGTAATATGTGTCTGTTTTAGGTTGTCCTTAGTGCCTACACGAGCGAGCTGAATTACACTTTATTCAGTCCCAGCTAGAGTTGCTATTTTTTATACGTGTTTGCGGCGTAAGTCTTCTGCATAAATCATACTATTTAAGTATTCTGTGTTTACGGCCAACAATCAGTATGCGTGCGTTCATTATCTGAGCCAAATTTGAAAGACTGAATTATCCTTTCGATTCCTACATGACATTTAATCATATTTATAGTACTGTACCCCTCCTTCGCAGGTATTACGAAAATGTTGTCTATTATTATATACTTAGTACAAATAGATTCGCAATATACCAGTCAAATTTTTGAGTAATTTATATATTTAAATAAACAAATATTGGAATATATTCGAAATATAAATGTATTTATATAGGTGCTAGTTTTTTTTAAATTAAATGATGTCATATTTAAATAATTTTCTTTTTTTCTTCGTTGACATGTTTTTTTGTTATTGGCTATGTATAGTTCAGTACTCTGATCTTCCACTTAATTTAAACGACTATTTGAGTTAGTTAAAAGTTACTAGTATATGTTGTACATAATTATTTAAACTCAAAAAATATATCATGTACAGATGTTTTTATCTTATTTGACCGAGTCAGACCACGTTAGTGGTTTTGAATGGACATTTACATAAAATTAGCCTTTAAAGTGAAGAACTTAAAGTTTCAATGGTAAATTTTAGGCGTTGGCAACATAACTCGTAAACGTTAACATGGAAAACTGCACTTTGAAATTGAGTTTTTTAAGTGTAACTTTCAAAGTTAATATTTATGCGTTGACAATACGACTCACAGATAATAATTTATATTATAATTTAAAGTCAAATTATATAATTTCTTTATGCCAAGTCATCAATCTTAATTTATAGGGGTTGACAACAACGCAACTTTTAACACTAACTTTTAAGTTGAATCTTTAAAGTCTAAATTTATGTACACACATGAGATAGAAAATCTGTATCCATTATTGATAACATTCATATGCACAGCATTTCGCACATTTGATTATAAACTTGTTGTAAGAATATATATTTTAAGACTGTTTTAGATTACTATGATTTCAATGCAAGTTATGTTAACAACTTGTTGTTTAAACTTAAATTAGGTAGTCCAATGTATGTGTTTAGATAAATATCCTACATGATACGGCATTGAGTATTATGCGGCAGCTCAAAATGTTTAATTTGTTATTATATTAGTTTAGAAATTGGTCAAATGGCCGTGTAAAATGGGACAGCTTATGTTTGTCTGTTCTGTAGCCATATTTCAAAGTACCTAAATGTTAATAGATCTTCAGGGAAATGTCTTAAGAAGTGTGTGAAGTACTCATTTTTGCATACAATGGGAGAAAATGATTTTCTTCATCACGTTACCCAATTTCAATTGTGTTTTTGTGTGATGAGCAATGGTGTACTTGTGATTTTTGCTTTTATTGAAAAAGAATAAAAAACACTGATTGGTTGGGATTATCACCTTCCCAACCAATCTGTGCTAGTTTGGCGTTATTTGGCTATTAAGCACTCCACACGCAATTGTTTTAGAGTTTGTTCGGATAGAGAACTAATGTGGCATTGAGGGCGCTGCTGTCCTTATTTCAATATTTTGTCCAATCGAGACATTAGTTCCTATTTTTTGTCACGATAATTCTCTATGCAAACAGATTATGTGTGATGTAACAAGACCCTAACAAAATATGCCGTTTGATCTAACTCCACGGTGCTACTTTGGACAACAATTTTACTGATGACAAAAATGGACGCAAAATCATAAATGTATAGCGCACCAATAAATAGTTTGCGCGCGTTAAGGTAGAGACTATGCGAAGTTTGTCGCAATAAGAGGTCCGGCAAATTATTCGTCGCAAATCAGTGTTGCCAGAGCCTAATCTTTAATGAAATATTTTTTTTTTTTATTTGGAGCTAAAGTATTAAATTACAGAACCAATAAGGGCAAGATGCTACCCTTAGTTTAGAAAACTGTGTCGCTGGTAATATCGTCCACCTTCGGGGTAATTTTACAACATACATTATAATTACAAGTATAATGCATAGATTTATGCCTCTTCATTGGCAACAATTTGCTGAAGCCCATTTTTAACATTGGCGTTTAGAACGCACCCCTGCAAGATCTACTGAGGCGTGATAGTGTCGCACATTCTTAATTACAGAAAAAGTAAGATAAAAACGAACGCGAACCAACTATGCGTCGCTACAAAATTGAGCGTAACCCCCCTGACCTTTTTACTTGACGTTGACGTTAAATATCTATAAAATCGAATGTCTTCTATTTTATACCAAAACTGAGAAAAGACAAAGACCCGATTGCTGTTAAAGTTTTTTAACAATACTAATCTTACCCGATTGGTAGCACGCAGCGCTGCGGCGAATGATTTATGTTCAGTAGTTTTTTTTTATTAATTTGTTTTAAAAAAACGTTACGGACAGGTACTATAGAAATGACAAAAATCCGTACTCAGCGAAATCGGTCCACGTTCTTGATGCGTACTGCACAGGAATGTAATTCTTTGTCACTATCTCTGTTTCCTGAGAACTAGTCTTGGAATTTTCAAGGTTAGAGTGAATAGATATCTTCTAGATCGATGAGCTCCATCCTCGGCCACACCGTCGCTTAACATCAGGCACGTTGGTGGTCAATCGTAGATCTATCACAAGATAGATCTACGATTGACCAGTTAATGGTTTGCGACGTATTCCAATCAGACCGTACTTTACTATTTATATAAGCTTAAAATTGTATGTCCAAAATTAGAAGGTATCTGTTTAGTCCGTTTCGACTATAAGTGTGTTAAACTTCAATTAGTTATATTTTATTACATAATGTATATTAAATTATTTAAATGATGTTTCTCGCAAATTGACATGTTCTCGTATGTGATACATTCATTTAGGTACAGTTGTGGTGAAAGTTAATATTGGCTTGCAATTTTTGGATTTCCTCGTCCAAGTTCATGTGTTCAAGATTAGCGTTAGGCGAAAATAAAGTGTCGTAGTTAATAATGTTTATTAAAAAGCCGTCTAGAAATATATGAGACTTGCAAAGGGACGCCATCTTTACTTTTCATTTTAAAATAACTACTGTAGCCAGTAAATTAAATTAGTTCAGTAAAACTTCGCAATATGGCGAGATTATACTAGAGAAACTAACATGTTTATCACGCATTTTATTAGCGCGAAGCACACCTACCTGCACTAGGTGCCCTGCTTCTTTGAAAAAGACCGCCGATTGCGATTGAGACTATAGTCTGGTATTTCGACGATAAATAGACATAAGTGACACGTTCGTTTACTTTAAGATAGCAATGTCTCATATATTTATGGTCAAGGTATAAAGAAGAAATTTGTTTTAAATTATAGTAAATTGTTGTTTATGTCATCACAATTTTTGAAAAATAAGGCTAGAATTGTTTCGGATCTGTTGAATTGTGGTAACATCATCGACAGTTTTTTTTTTTGTTTTTAGCTTAATATTTTTAACATATTTTTAATGTAATAGTACCTATTTAATCTAACATAATTTTTGTACAATAGTTTGCTCTGAGGTCTAGTTAATATATTTTTAATTTTATAAGACTGTTCATTGTAATATTGTGTTATATTTTTTTTTATAATGTTATTACTAACACTCGAATACATTGTCTTACTTATCATTCCACCGATTTAAGTATTTGATAAAAACCAGTTGAGTTGAGTATTATTTTCAATCTATAAGAAAATATAGTTGTGTTGTGTAGATAATTTGTATTGGGGTTGCAAATTTGGAGTCTTACCGAAAAACGTTACCCAAATTTATTCAACGCTACTCAACATATGTTTTCAAATTCTCGCTGTTACGTTGACATTGAATGTCATGAATTTGCGGAAAGAAGACAGAATTTGAAACGTTATTCAAAGTAACGTTTTTCGATAAAGCCGCTAAACGATATACCGGTTAACAAATTGTTGACATGTCAATATATATTTCCTGCATTTCTTTTTTCGCTACGTAACTAAACGACAAGGCGTGAGAAAGAGATTACGATCCGTTTACGCAAGAGAAACCGACCAACAAAAAATAAATAAATTAATTAACGGCAAAATCATACTTTACCGTTATAGTAAATGACTACTGTAGTCATTACAGTACTTATTACTATCGTGGTAAAGTATGATTGTATTTTATTTTTACTCTTAGTAACGTTTTAAAATTGTCATATTTGTTTTGTTGATATTCTGTGTTTATAAGATATAGGAGTCTCCTAGTGTCATTTGGAACTATTTAATGTTGAGATAGGTGATAAAAGGAATGTTTTATTTTTGTGAGAGATGTAGCAGTATCTTATAAAAACGATTAAATGCCCTTCATAGAATCCAATAGAAAAACCGAGTAGGTATACGGGTATTAAGGCACTATGTCAAAGGAAGCCGTTGTATGGCAAATATTGTGATACATCAACAGCATTTTTTTTCGTGATTTCCGAGTTGTTGCAGTTGTTTAAAATGTTGAGTACAATGATTTCGGCTTAGTATAGGGTACCGACCCCGTATTATACTTAAAAAAATATTAAAATATCTAGTCTAGTGTGTAATATGTATTGATTGACAATAATTTGTTTGCCAGTTGCTAAGGTCCATCTTCAGCGGTTTTGGTCGTGTTTGTGAAAAGATTTTGTTTCCCTGTTAAGATGTATTATATTGGAATTGAATATTCCTTTAGTATTATCATACTGGCATTGTTATTTCTATTGTGTATGGTAAATTCAGTTAGTATTTTGTCACGTTATTATTGCACATTTTGTACACAAACTATAAAAGATTACACGAAATAAAAGTTTAACAAATAAATATCAATTTTTATTATTTTGTATATCCATATTCTCGCAGATCCCCTTGCATGTAGATTGAGTCTCTTTAATATAAGAGCGTTCACAAATAGGACTATAAGTTTAGTTATCTCTTAAGTCAAAGTGCTTTCTGAGCTTGTTTTTTTTATGGTGAAATGGGCCAACGTTTGACCACAACTCACCTGATGGAAAGTCACGAAGCGGTCGAAGACAGAACACGCTTGCGATACCTATTCACTCTTGTCTTGAAGATACCCAAGTTGTATTTACTAGGGAACACCGAGGCTGGAAGTGCGTTCCACTTTAGCAGTTCACGAAATTACCAAGTGAAATAACACCAACCAGGTTTGCCCAGCACTGGGATTGATGTATAGTTCCCGTCATGTAAAAAGAACGCTGATTTGTTCGCGTTTACGAACAAACCAGCGTTCTTTTTACGTGACGGGAACTATACCACTACCGATACCAGGCTTATTAACAATGGTCCTGTCTGTGATAATGGAATGTTCTTAATAGAGCAAAGCGACCACTATAGATTTCAGTAGTCACTGGTGCAAACAAGTCGCCGTGGATGACACTGGTTAGTCTGTTTAGATAATAACTAATGTGGCATTGAGGGCGCTGCTGTCCTTATTTCATTATTTTGTTCAATCAACACGTTAGTTCCCATTTTTGCCACGGTAATTTTCTATCCAAACATACTCTACTTGGTTGTCAACGAAATATTTACCATGGTTTGTTTCATAAAATCATAGTGAAATATTTAATTAATGTAAGTATATATTTCATAAAATAAGTGTATAAAAACTATAACAAGATAAAATTTCATTTCATTCTTAAAACTACATGGAAATATTGCATATCACATTGTAAAACACAAAAAAAACTTGAACACTACTTTTTTTGCTGAAATTCTTATCACAAACTATATCATTATATCCTTCACTTTTTCCCCCTTGACATACACCTGCACAATATTCCTGTCATCTCCACCATAAATAAATCTTTGTACGAGATTAGTGACATAGTCTTTGGAGCCTGCTTCGATTTCAGGGAACTCTGGGAAGTGAGTGATTGGTCCATCTTTTGGGTACACGTCTATTAAGAGGGCATCGAATTCTTTACCCACTTCCAAAGAACCGATTTTGCTATCTAGGTTCAGTGCTGTGAAAAAAAAAAGTGTGTTTACAAGGTTTTAAAATATAAATAATGATTCACGCTCAGCTCACTCGGCACTAACAAGAACCCTTTCAAAAATCCAATTAAGTTTTACGAGTAGAATACATTCAGAGGTCTAGGATTTTGTCATTTTGATTTTGGATTCTGGAATTTTATCGCCAAGTACCTAAGAATCTGTACCGAAAGAAATCTAGTCTGGTAAGCGTCATCGATCACATATGCAGTAACTAGCAGCGACCCGAGGATTCACCCGCGTAGTGATGAAAAATGGTGATGATGATGATCATAAAATGTCTATATCTGTACAAAGTTTCATTACAATCGGTATAATCGTGAAAAGGTAACAAACATACAGACACACAGAGTTACTTTTGCTTTTATAATATTGATAAGGTAAAGTAATTAACGCCAGGTGAGCTGTGATTAAATACTCTGCTATAGGAATTGCACCTCTAGCTCCTCCTAAAGTGGCCATGTAGAAAGCATCATCGCTCTGTATCTTGGTGTCGCTGTCCAGGAACGTGGCCACGTCGAGGGCGCGGCGCATCGCGTCCAGAATGGAAGCATTATCACCGCCTGACACATCTGTAAATAAATAACACTATTAAAAGTAAATATATTTTACCAGACTTAGTCTATTTGCTATAAACCACAGCAAGGTAGTCAGTGTTAGTTGCTATAAAAATTACAACCCATCCTTGACCCACCATAGAATTGAGTAGGCACTAACCCTAAGGCGTTTTGCGTCTGGCAGGAGTTATATTATTTATACTATTATTTCATGGATTTGTGGGAAGGAGATGCTCTACCGTGAAATTTCTTTGCTATTGCAAAGATAAAAGGCGTTTGCTATTGGTATTTATTGAAAGGCGCTGTGGTTTAGAATGCGCCATTTTCAACAGACTTCAAAAAAAGAGGAGGTTATTTTATTAGGTCGGCCTGTATCGTAACTAACTACATATATAATGAAATCTAAGGTAACTAATTTCACCATCTTCCAAGGATCGTAGCGTCATGAAAATTGGCAGCTGTATGTAGTTCTGATGGCAATACAATAATATGGTACTGTCGAACTGTACTGATGATGGAGCCGGAAGATATGAACTAGAACTTCATGATAGAACATCGTATCATAGCTGTGTTTGGATTTGTTAGAAAGTCTTGTAATGAACTTTGACCACAATAATTTGTAGCGTGTTTTTTATCATTTTAAACTAATTTATTTTATGTTTGTCACCTCTGAACTTTCGACTGGGTGAACCGATTTTGATGATTTTTTATTTATTTGAAAGCTGGTGCTTCCCGTTTAGTTCCATTTTAATTTGGTCCAGTTCTGGCAATGGCATCCATGAGAAGTCGGTTGCTTCAGTTTTTTAAATTATAATTATTGTTTATTTGAATAGTAAAAAAACACTATTTGGGATTTTTAAAGGTATACCGTCGGAAAACGAGTTATATGGACGCTTCGCCATCACTGCTAAGAAGCCTAGTGTGCTGTGGGAATATGCCTAAACTGTCGACCGTAATTAGAATAGCGTAGAGGCCTAAAAAAAATTGTACTCTGCATATTACTATGACTTTTGTCTTGCTCTTTCTACAGATGAGACAGCAAGACAGGTTAAAGTAATATTGAAATATAAGGGTCCGCTTCGCTTGTCAAGTACAGACGACTGCTTGTAGTTGATTAAAAAACTGAAAGATTTTTATTTTGCATGTAGACGATAAGTACTGTAATAACATTCTGCTTAGAGTATTTTATGCATTTTCTCCTGTCAACATCTACCCAAGCCTGTTCCTTGACATGAGCAGGGTTCTGCTAGCGTAACTGCTAAAGTGGTGGGGAATGGGGATGATAAGTGGTGAAACCATATAGGTAGTTGTGCTTACCTGTCCCCAAGCCTACAGTGATCCCATGTCGCAGCAGTTTCCTCACAGGACACGTGCCGGAGACGAGACGAGTGTTGGACGCGGGACAGTGCGCAACCGATACTCCTTTCTGCGCTAGCAGCCTCATTTCTTCCTCACTCAGGTGAACTGCATGAGCCATGATGCACTAGGAATAAAGATTACTTTTGCATGATTTTGCAAATGGTGCGTATTGATTTCTTGTTGTACTGACTTATTAGGTAGGACAGGTGTTAGGCCTAATGTTAAGAGGTTCGTTGAGCGCGTATTTGGTCATACATACAACACAATTGATTTTGATATTGATGATTCTTTTGTAACCTACTTTTGAAATTAGCCTACCTACTTGACTTGAGTTTTTTCCTAACCCAAAAAGAGATGTTAGCAATTTTAGGTCCCCATCTGTGGATAACTGGCATCATAGCAGCTCTCAAACGGATGACCCGGTTTTGATTAAGTTTTTTTTTTGTTTAAAAGAGGATTTAATCTAGTGTTCTTATTGTTGCAACAACAAATTTGAATAAAGTCCTCAAAAGTTTCTTATTACGTCATAAAACGTACGAGCTCTTGTATTGAAAGTACAACGGGTTAGATGCTCTTAAGGTTAGGGTGTACAGTGTACACCCTAACCGAGCTCGTTATCTCGTTTACGCACATTTTTAACAAGTATGTATATTAAAAGACTGTGTCTCACATCGGTTCTGCCGTTTTTTTATGTCGGGGGTTTTTAAGTATTCCAAACTTACATCTTTTTGTAAAAAATAATTAATACCTTTTCTGTTAAAATACTACATTTATCATAGACATCGGAGTAGGTTGTGCATCCAATATTCTTATGCAGCACATATTCGATTTCTTTCAGGTTCTCTGATATGTGGCTCTGAAAAAACAATACATAATTGACACAGATTGTTGATTTCATAAAAAGAAAGCGAGTAAATAAAGTAAAATAAGAATTAATTTCTATACAAAAACAAAAATAAAATCTTGAATGATATATAATAAAACCAAGATAATCGGTGACGATAAACTAGCTGCCAAGAAGCTACTTAGTCTCGAGCACCGCCGTAAAGTAGCATGTCTGTCTATTTTTTACAGGATTCATTTCGGGGAATGTGCGCAAGAGCTTCACGACCTAATTCCACCCTCCTCCATTTTACTACAGGACTAGCAGAAAATCGGCGAATTACCACCCATTTCTCGTTGAAATGCCAAAAATCTGTACTCAGCGATATCGACCCACATTCATGTTGCGTACTGCACATGAATGGAATCCTTTGCCACCATCTCTGTTTCCTGAGACCTACAATCTTGGAATCTTCAAGGCTCGAGTGAATAGATATCTTCTAGATCGACGAGCTCCATCCTCGGCCACACCGTCGCTTAACATCAGGCGAGTTGGTGGTCAATCGTAGATCTATCTTATATAAAAATAAAAATAAAAGTGGAGGATGGCATTATACATATTTATTGAGGGTATGGCACGTAACACAATCAGGTCAACTGACACCCAAATCAAGAACAGATATTAAATTCACCTTGAAAGTAATTCCCGGCCGGGAATCGCACCCAAAACATGCCCATCGAGTACACATGCATGCTACTACTGAGCCAAACGGTTGTGTTAGTTAGTCGGTTTATTCGTTATTTGAAAAGGTACTGGCAAAGCGATAAAGGCGCTATCACTGCGACGATTGCAATTAGAGTCCGCGCCACTACTGTAGTCCTATGTTGAAATTTTGGAACTGAACTAAATTTGACAGGCTCGCCATTTTCTGCCGAAATACAGAACACAATATGTAGACGGAATGCGATTGTAACGTCGCGTCTATAGGACTTAAGTGCTGGCGCAAACTCTATAATGCAGCATTATAGGTACACAGGAAAATTGAGTTGGTGCCAGTTTTACGGTGCCGCACGATACGCCACTGTCGTCACTGTTTTCCGATAACGACACCGTCGCTTTACAGTTAACATGTATCTGGCGCCCTAAGCCCTAAAACCCCTTGCTTTAAACAGTAGTAGAGTAGTGTTGTAGATACAATACAACTTTATATAATTTAACATTCACCTGTATTCTGCAGTTATATTTTATGGCTATCTTCGCTAAGCTAGTCATAAGTTTTTGGTCACAGCTAACAGCAAATCTTGGTGTCACAATAGGTTGTACTAAGTCATTCTGAAAGATTAGATCTAAGATTAGTATATGTTCATCTCTTTCTTTCTGAATGTAAATGACAGAGCAAAAATGTAAATTCTGAATTGAATCTAAATCTGACAGAGTGTGAAAATGGCTGCTGATTGAGACTGTCGATTATAAATTGTCTAAAGAAAACAATGGTAGGCATAGGCTTGCATTTGATCGGTTCCAACTTGACTTGCATTCACAATTATTCGGAATCGGGTCGGAAACATCTCTGTCTGTATATCTACATCTCTGTCATTCTGTATCGAAATGACAGAAATGGAGATAAAGTTTTGATTAGTTTTTTAGAGTTGTGAATAGCCCAACCTGGTGCTAAGCATGGTCTAGGATAGAGTATGTGTATCTATAAAAGGTAAAAGTGCTTTATTGATTTTATCACAATGTTATTAGCAATCTCATTTCAATGTTATTTTGACATTTGTCTTGCTCTCTCAACTGTAGAAAGAGCGAGACAAAATCAAAGTAATATTGAAATAAGACTACTAGAATGCTTGTATTTTAATGTATGCCAGATGTAGTTAAATATTTTTTTTTATTATACTAGACATAACATTGTATAGACAAGTATTTGAAAGTATTGATTGATAAAATTTTGTGACATTCATACAAACCTTGAACTCCAAAACCTTCTTAATGAACTGTTCAGTTTCTATCAATTCTGTTTCTGTGTTATTGTAGTAATCATGATTATTTTTCTCATTCATGCTAACTTTCCCTACTAGCGCCCTCTGGTGATGCCTTATAGCACTTTTAGCCAGTTCTAAAGTACCCTCTGAATGGATTGTACCAAAGTAACAGGCTGTAGTGGTACCATTGTTTAGTAATCTTTTCTGAAACATTCAACATAGAGTTGATATTAGAAATCACACTCAAACTTATTTCATTACTTTATTTTTGTTTCATAATTGTAGGTTTGTCTACAACCTATAAAAAATATAAAATGCATAGGTTGTCGATTTTATTTTCAAATAAAAAATATTTACTTCACTAAACACACAGATTTCACAGATTATTTATGTTTATGTAGAAACCACTTGAACCAATGAAATTTATACCATTGTTCTTGGATTTAAATACATTCAGAAAAAATAAAGATTGGGTGTTCACTTTCCTGAAATAAACCATAAATAACTGTTTAATGTCTCTTCTAATGATGTCTGCTCATATGGGTTGTTTTTTCTTTTTGCATTTTGCCTCAAGCGGCTAAATGAGCTCAAAACTCAAAATCACATTCCTTTGTTCACAAAGGAATCTCTACATTAGCAATCTCTTCACATAACATGAAGATTAATAACATACAATAATTTATGTTTACAAATTTCTTATCACAAACCTTGATTGAGGCACTAACACATTATTACCACCCAAGATGTTACTATGCTATTTTACAGATAAGAAATACGTACCACTACTTTGTTATAAACTTGTGAAGCAAAGTTTACATCACTGTATTTCTTTTCTAGTGGGAATGTGTATGTATCTAACCATTCTAACAATGGTTTATCCAGCCCAAGACCTAGGTTAGGAAATTGTGGGGCATGAGTATGGCAATCCACAAACCCGGGCATGAGAAAATGATTTTCAGTCATTTCTACCAATTCATATTTAGGAAAAGAGCTGCTACTTTTCAGTTCTTCAAACCTTTTCTTGTCACAAATATGAGTAATCTGAAACATAAAAATGAGAACAGAAGTACTTACTCTTAAAATAAGAACCTACCTTTTTATGGATATTAGGGCTAGCTAGGCCATTGAACAATTTCACCCGGTGCCCGGTGTTAAATGACAGTATGGTCGAAGATGGTAAGCCACATATTATCAACATTTCAAATAACTTACCAACTAAACTTTTTGATAGTTTTTATTAGTTAAGAATTTAAGTAGGTACTTACAATTCCGTTTTCTACAGTTAAATAAGTGTTAACTAAGACCCCCATTGGATTAACAATATTCCCCGCAAAAACTAATCTTTTGGCTGTCATTTTCAAAAGTTTTTCTTTTATTCCGTAAATTGCACAAAAAATTCAAAATTAAATTCGGATTCCGGATTGGCATTTTAACTTTTTTTTTTTTTTTATAAACTCGACAAATGGCAAATGTGGAAGCATGATGCCAAAATCAAGGGGGGGAAAAAACTTTCTTTTTTATAAGTTATACAAAATAATTGAATTGATGTATCGGTAGCGGTGTTCCAAAACAAGCAAGCATGTTATTGTCATAAAACAAGTATTCGTTTAGAAAACTCAAAAACCCTCGACAAAAAAACGGCTGAACCAATTTTGATTAAACACAGCTAAGAACACTACCGACCTACCTTGAATTCACCTTTCAAACAAAATCAAAATCAGTACATCCGTTCGGGAACTACGATGCCACAGACAGACACTGGGGTTGCAATCGGTTGCATATAATGCCTGGGCTTCATTAGCGGGTTACGGCGAACATTCGCCGCAACGCGATGAGTGTGTCCGGGTACATCGTCGCAACGAGTAGTATTCGGGCGCAGACGATGTATTATCGGGGCATTGTCGGTAAACTGGCGCGTATCAAAGGGATTTGTCGCGACAATATTCGCTTGAGTGGCTACACTTACGTCACTTCAGTGTCGTCCAGACATTGATGCGAGACGGACGTGCTTGAGTTTTTTGGTACATCATAGAGTGGTGTAACGGAAAAGCAAATGCAAATGATACTCGTACGTAATAAATAATAATTTACCGACCACCCATTTCTCTTTGAAATGCCAAAAATCTGTACTAAGCGATATCGATCCACATTCCTGTTCCGTACTGCGCAAGAATGGAATTCTTTGCCGCCTTCTCTGTTTCCTGAGGCCTACAATCTTGGAATTTTCAAGGCTAGAGTGAATATATATCTTCTAGATTGACGAGTTCCATCCTCAGCCACACCATCACTTAACATCAGGCGAGTTGGTGGTCAATCGTAGATCTATCAACATCAATGCAACGCCACTACTTCCTCCATTTTGAATTATGTCTCTACTGCACAGCACACCAGAACACAACCCGGCACGATGTATCGCGTCAACGCGACACGAATCTTAGTCCGCTAATGTAGATAAGAACATCGCGTATGCCCGTTGCACGATGATTTTAGCGCGCCAACGCGACACGAATCTTTGTCCGCCGTCTATGTAGCCCTAGCATAAGGGAATTGGAGCATTTGGAGTTTTAGCGGGATCGTCATAGAAACACGTCATTTCTCTGTTTTATTTTCCTAAACTTGTGTTATTTTGAAATTTAATGCGATAAAAATGATGGTGTTTTATTCATTAAGTGTTCGATCAAATGCGTGACTGTAGGCAAGTAAAATAAAGCAGTGAAACATATAATTTTTCGTTGTCGGCAAAACTCCATAGAAGCTTCTAGTAAAATCCCTATCACTTTACTCACGCAAGACTTAAAGTTAAATATGACTGCTTACGTGACTTAGACTGTGACTATAACACTATAATATAAGCTTGTATAATTCAAGAAACTTGAAGATATCTCAATAATTGACACTGCCAAATCGCTTATCGCGTGGGCCAATACAAAACAGAAGAAGATTAGGGGAACAGTAGAGTTTTGGCGAGAACGTCATCGAAACTAAACATGTTGTTGCTTTATTTTATTTTCGTAAACTTGTGTTATTATGAATATTAATGCAATAACAATAGTGGTGTTTTATTCATTAGTGTTTGATCGAGTCATGATCAAGTACGTGAATGTGGGCAAATGAAATGAAGCAGTGAAACGTATCATTTTAAGTTGTCGGCAAAATTCCACAGAAGCTTCCAATAAAGTCTCCACCACTTTACTAAAGCAGGACTCGAATTTGAAAATGACTGGTATACGTGACTTAAATTGTGACTTAATTTTTATCTTGTTTTATTCAAGAAACCTGAAGAAATGTCAATACTTGACACTGGCATTTGGCGTTAAGCAGGTCCAAATCCAATTTAAAAAAAATCCTCTCAAACCAAGTTTCGAAACCCCAGTGTTCGGAAGCGAAACAAAAAAATCTAGTCTATTCCGAATTATAACAATAAGTGTAAAATAACAGACATCAATTTGGGTTGGATTCTTTCTACTAGCATAAAATAATATCTTGATTGCTAGTATTTGTTTAAATAGATTGATTATTGCTTTACTTTTTTAGTTTTTATTATTAAAACAAATTGTGACAATGAAAGTGACGAGCTACGTCATATTTCTCACGCACTCTGATCGAATTACTATCAGTTTGCATATTTAGCACTAAAGGGATCTTTTGGAATATTTATTTATTCACATTTTATTCAAATTCAACCAACTTCAAGGGAACAGTAGCGGTGTTTCGTTACTTCTATCGTAAATTTTTCGGTTTTTCTATTAAAATCGTTAATTAAATCGAAAATGAGTGACTGGGAAGAAGACCCAGAACCGCCACCTCCTCGGCAGACTAACAATGCCCAAGAATTTCGCGCAACTCCTGGAGGCAGCCGAGGACGCGGTCGCGAGAGAGACAATAATTGGAGAGCACGTGGAGCACCGAACGGCGATGATTACCGGCGTAATGACAATCGCGACGATTACCGTCGTGGTGGCGGCAACCGCGACAATCGCGACTACCGGGATCGTAATGACAGACGAAATTTTCAAAGGCAAGATGGCCACAAAAAAGTTATAAACGTCCCTTCGCAAATGGTCGGGCGTATCATAGGCAGAGGAGGATCCAAGATACGAGAACTCGAGTCTGAATCAGACGCAAAAATAAAAATCGGTGAGTCTGACGGAAATGTTACAGATATCACATTGAGTGGGTCACAAGATGCAATCACCAAAGTCGAAAGCTCAATAGATGAACTTATCGAAGACAAACCCCCTCCACCTCAAAAGGAGCCTAAAGCAAACGGAGAATTCATGAAAATGAATGAATTTGGTGTGGCGGCTATGGATAGGGAGAAACTGAATGACGGCCTGACTGAAACTGACAGACGAAATTTTCAAAGGCAAGATGGCCACAAAAAAGTTATAAACGTCCCTTCGCAAATGGTCGGGCGTATCATAGGCAGAGGAGGATCCAAGATACGAGAACTCGAGTCTGAATCAGACGCAAAAATAAAAATCGGTGATTCTGACGGAAATGTTACAGATATCACTTTGAGTGGGTCACAAGATGCAATCACCAAAGTCGAAAGCTTAATAGATGAACTTATCGAAGACAAACCCCCTCCACCTCGAGAGGAGCCTAAAGCAAACGGAGAATTCATGAAAATGAATGAATTTGGTGTGGCGGTTATGGATTGGGAGAAACTGAATGCGCAATATGACATACAACAAAAAGAAAGATGGGCTGCACTGCCTCCTATTGTAAAAGATTTCTACAAAGAAGATCCAGAAGTCCGTAGAATGTCTCCAGCAGAAGTAGCTCGTTGGCGTAAAGAAAACAACGACATACAAGTAAAGCGTACATTTGACGATAAGCCAGGATTAAGGCCCATTCCAAACCCAGTTCGAACATTTGAACAAGCTTTTCAGCACTATCCTGAAATATTGGAAGAAATTTACAAGCAAGACTTCAAAACTCCTTCTCCTATACAAAGTCAAGCATGGCCTATATTGCTCAGAGGTGATGACATGATAGGTATAGCGCAAACCGGTACAGGAAAAACTTTAGCTTTCCTTTTACCAGCTCTTATCCATATTGATGGCCAAACAATCCCCAAAGAGGAAAGGGAAGGGCCTGTGGTCCTTATAATGGCACCTACAAGAGAATTAGCATTACAAATAGATAAAGAAGTCTCAAAATATACATACAGAGGTATTAAATCTGTCTGCCTGTATGGAGGTGGAGACCGCAAGGAACAAATCAAAGTTGTAGCTAAAGGTGTGGACATAGTCATAGCAACACCAGGAAGACTCAATGATTTGGTAATGGCTAGACACTTGAATATCATCAACTTTTCTTACATCGTCTTAGATGAAGCAGATAGAATGTTGGATATGGGATTTGAGCCTCAAATTCGCAAGTCCCTGTTTGATGTCAGGCCAGACAGACAAACAGTGATGACGTCAGCTACCTGGCCAAGTGGTGTACGTCGACTGGCAGAGTCATACATGAAAGACCCTATTCAAGTAAATGTTGGTTCTTTAGATTTGGCAGCTGTTCATACAGTCACACAACAGATTCAGTTTGTAGAAGAAGACGACAAGGAAGCAGCTCTTTTAGAATTTCTTGATAGAATGGATGCTAATGATAAAGTTATCATATTCTGTGGAAAGAAAGCCACTGCTTCACACATCTCCTCAGAATTAGCAGTGAAAGGAGTACAGTGCCAGTCACTGCATGGAGATCGGGATCAGGCAGACAGGGAGGCAGCTTTAGAGGATATGGTGGAAGGCACTGTCAATATATTAATCGCTACAGATGTAGCATCAAGAGGCATAGATATAAAAGATCTGACTCATGTTGTGAACTTTGACTTCCCTCGCCATATTGAAGAGTATGTGCATAGAGTGGGCAGAACTGGTCGTGCTGGCAGGACTGGTATAGCCCTGTCTTTTGTCTCTAGAAAGGACTGGGCGCATGCACGAGACCTAATGAAAATTATGGATGAGGCCAATCAAGAGATACCAGACGAATTAGTACAGATGGCAGAGAGGTTTGAAAATATGAGGTTGAGAAGGGAGAGGGAAGAAGGCGGCGGGGGTCGCGGCGGTAGAGGCGGGAGGGGAGGAGGCAGGGGTGGATGGGGCAGAGACAGGGAGAGATGGTAACCTGCATATGAATTTTCAACTTGCCTACTAATTACATCAGGATTTAATTTAAAGTGGTTTCTTAGTATTAGAGCTATACAATGTGTGAAGGAATTAAATATGTATCTGTTCAGGAAGGCAAAAATCACCCTACAATTTGATTGATTTTGTAAGGCAGTTTTTACCTTAAGGGCCAATGATATACATGCAGTAGGAAATTCAAATTTCAAACAGTTTTGTTGCCTTGTACCCAGCTTGGTTAATTATTGTAAGTATTTGCAATGTTTGCGACTATTTAAGATTATTCTTTATATTTTCACATCAAATTAACTATCAATGCACCTCATTGCTTACATATCCCGAAAAGTTACTTGATTTATAAAAAACCGGACAAGTGCGAGTCAGACTCGCCCACCGAGGGTTCCGTACAAACGAAAGCATTTTTTTTTTTTTTATATTTACCTTCATAAACCGAAAAATATACATCGTAAAAATACTTAAAAACCTGTTTTAGCTTATGCTAATGAAGCTCTTTCATATGATACCCCACATGATACGGTTAATTCACTTTAAAATTTGGGCCCTCATTCCTTGCATAAAGACACTAATTTTTTGTGATTAAATTAAAAATGTCCAGTTTTCGGATTTTTTCCTATATGTGTACTCTAACACAATGCTTCTTGCCAAATTTCGTAGTCTTAGGTCAACGGGAAGTACCCCATAGGTTTTGATTCCCTTGTGAGTGTCGAAATGTGCGTTTTTTACGACATATTCGGCTGTAACTTTTTTTTACGAAAACTGAGAAATTTTATTTTTCTTTCTGCAGCAAGATACTATGGATTTGCGTGTATGGTTTTAATTTCAACACGATACCTTCACGCATTCCCGAGATAAAGGTCTTGACACCCGGACAGACAGACGGACAACAAAGTGATCCTGTAAGGGTTCCGTTTTTTCCTTTTGAGGTACGGAACCCTAAAAATGGGTTATTAGGTTAATAAACATATATTAATGTAATAACCCATTTTTAGTAAATCAATCAACATGATGTATTATTGGTAAACAGATTGACAGGATAATATAAAAAATAATTTTAGATTGTCGCAAACATTATGATCAATTAAAAAAAATACCTGAAATCAGAAATCAAAAACTTTATTTAGTTGAACGTGGTTGGTACAGTACACATTACAAAAATAGTATACATGATAGTTATTTCAATTATTGTATCACATGTCCATACCTGGTGAGGCATACAAATTATGAGAAAAGATAAAAAAAAAACAAATCAAAAATGTCAAAATATCAAGATTTATGGAGTGATTATCAATTAGATGAGAATGTCGCTACAGCTAATTTAGACAATGGTACATATACAATATATAAGTAAACATTGTCATAATTACCAGTTAAAAATAAGCATGTCATTATTAGTCGTCATTAATATGGTCTGATATAGCTGTGTCAATAATATTATCTAATATCTGATGTCAAAATATTTTTGTCAGATAAAAATTCTGCAATAGAATATTATCATTCTTGTTTTAATTTAGCAATTTTGTGTCTACTTTAAAAGACACCAATATTTGATTCTCTAAAATCTTTAGGTATTTTTATATAAATTACTGGTCCCATACAGAATATGCTTTTCCGCATGAGTACCTGACTTAGCAACAAGGATGAAACTGTTTGAAATAATTTGAATTTCCCGCTGTATGTGTGACATACCACCTTAAGGTGCAATTCCCAATTATGGTAAGAAATTCAAATTTCTTAGTGTTTTTCCCTTGTAGCCAGATCATGTAAGGCTATCTTGCTAGGTTTCATTTTTAGTGAACCCGGGTTTGTTCATATTATCAGTCATAAAAAATCCGAGTACTATTTCAGGAGGTCGCCCAGGTACTATTTCATTATAGTCGTAGAACAACTACGGTTGTGGAATTTTTTATCAGCCCTGTTGCCCTTCCCGCCTCATGGCATCCTAGATGCTTTGATTTTCATCATTAGGTTATTTAGGTTTCTTATTTAATGCTGTGATATAACTAAAGTTAAAGCAGTAATATATTTTTTAGAATAGGACGTCATTGATAGTTTGTAGTATGAATGAGGGTGTTACTTGCATAATGTTTTTCCCAGTCTGTTTTATATGTATTCTGTAAGTTTCAAAATCTGTTACTTTTATTAGATTGTAAGGATGCGATTAACGCGCGCAGCTGTCTCTTCCGCGCATCACAACATTTTTAACTTATAAAATAATTGAGCAGGGATATTAGAAAAGTGAGGAATGAATTTGTTTATTTAGGAGAATTATTAAAAAATAGTTTTATTGATGTTTTTTTAGATTGGCTGAGGAGTTGGATATGTTTTTTTCACTACTCCATCGCCAGTATAAGTGATATCTGAATAAAACTTTTTTAAATATGTCTCCTATCATTTAGATAGGAGAAATGGTTAAAACAAATTCATGTCTCATTTTTCTAATATCTCTAACCAACGATTGTATTTATTTAAAAAGGTTGTGAAGCGTGAGAGATGTTTACGCGCGTTGTCCTCCACCTTAGGGTAATGTTCCAAGGGACGCGACAGGTACTTTGTAGCATTCTAATTGCTTCATGTAATTTGTTGCATGAAGCAATATAAAGTTGGTGACTTGCATCTGTCGCAACCCTCTGAATTTCGCCTTTAGTTAATTGAAGACTTGATTTATTTATAAATATTAGAAATATTTAGGTTGGTCTCATTGTAGGGAAAATACCATCCCCATTTTGAAGCATTATAGACCACCTCTTCTGGTGTGCTCATGCTCACCCATCTTTATAAACATAATAAAATAAAATAATACAAAATTTGTTTCCTTTATAATACGCATGTATTTCAAATTCATATTATTCTCCTTTCCCAACCATATTAGGATAAAGCGTAACAACAAGATTTTACAAGTTCCTAACTTATTTGATAGACTGGAAATTTTTATGTTTAGGGATTAACAATAAATAGGGAGTTGCTTATTTCTACAAGTGCACTGCTAACAATTTCGTGCGAGACATTCAAGAATTGTAACTTTTCCTTAAAACTTACATTAGAAATATCAACTGGTAGTCTTCCTCACATAAGCAACAATGACAGGCGACCAATCGGAACTCTTATTATCAAAATAACAAGCTGTGATTGGTAATTATATGCCATTTGTTTCCAATTGTACAAGAAAGTTTACTACTTATATATGTGTATATATTTAACTGTCTCATAACATATATTATTCGAAAAAAAAAAAACAACGTAAAGTCAACGAAATTATGTTTCTCCTTCCCTTCGTGTACAAACGCTGTCGTCAGTAAGAATAGAAAATAAATAATAGCGATATATTCACTAATAAACTATACAGGATAGACAAAGACTTCGCATAATGTATAACAGTTTAAATGATTTCTAAACGTTTCATTTCTTTGTGGAGTTCCACGCCCATTTTGGCCGGCGAGCGGGTTACAATCACGTTGGCCTTCTCTAGGGCTTTGATTTTGTCCATGGCGCCTCCTTTGCCGCCCGAGATGATGGCTCCGGCGTGACCCATCCTTCTGCCGGGAGGAGCTGTTAGTCCAGCGATGAACGATACCACGGGTTTCGCTTTTTGTCCCTGGAATGCAAATGCATACGCTTTTGAATAATACACAACTCGGCGTTTTACATAGTTTGAATTATAGACGGTAACTTAGTAAGCGCACAATGCAGTAGTGAGAGCTTTTCGTTCAAGACTGAAAAGTATGAAATGCAATAGTGACGTCTTATCGTTCAAAACTTTTAAAAGTTCGTAGTCCGACCATCGTCCGTTTCGTTCGCGCATACCCACATTTTTTAAGATATAAAATGACCGAAGAACTTATAAAAAAATCGTAGTTTGTAAAACTAGAAACATCCCAAATATTCGACAAAAATTTCAATTTGATCAAAGTTCATTTTTATACATAAAATCATTTTTAGAAATTGTTAACGCAAAAATAATTTTCATGAACGACGATTTTTTATAAATTCATGCAGTCATTTTATGTCTTAAAAAATGTGGATATACGCGAGCGAGACGGACGATAGCTGGACTACGGATTCTTAAAGAAGGGAAGTGTATTATCTCAACTATTTTTTACACTTTATTGAAATATCCACAGGTATGTTTTCAATACTATGGGTATCACTTCTTCAGATAGACTGATCGAAATTCGTTACGAAATTTTTCCACGAACATGCGACTGATTGGGCGTGATTATCAATTATTGAGTTCTCTTACTGGGTATACCTTTCTACTTATAGCGCACAATTATTAACGGCAAAAGATTCAAAAATATTTCTAACCTTGTTTAAATTATCATCCTTATCAGAATTCACAATTTTTCGGAATTGGGTCGGAAACTATATCTTCATCTCTGTCAGTTCCATACAGAATGATAGAAAAGGAGATATGATTTCCGACCCGATTCCGGGTGCTTGTCGAATCGAAAATATTCGATTAAGGTAGGAGGAAAGTTACTTATAAAGTAACTTTTTGTCAAATTGTTTCATTAGAAGTTAAAAATTTAAACAAAAATAAATCTTAGGTGCAAAAGCTTAGCTATAGTTCCAAAACACTCATAGAATAATAATTACGATTAGAAAATGGTTTTTTTTTCCTATCAACGGCCAATCGGTCAAGTTTGTGGCAAATTTCCCACGAAAGGCAGTCAGTTACCAACCTAAAAAGATTATTTGACTTAACAAAATACAAAGATCACAACAAGATTATGATAAGATAACATTCAACTCGTGATATAATAGATAATGAATATGTTGATATCAAAGAAAAAAAATCTATCTTTGGAAATGAACATGCCATTTTCATATTCTATTCTCTATCTACATTGGCGTCGATTCTGTTGCAAGTGAAACTCTTTGGCGGGATAACATCTATTCGCGTTATTTCATTCCATTCCTATATGTCGGAAAAAGATGGCAAGCATTTTATCATTATTTTACTTTGAGCCAGGCCAATTTTTCTTATCACATCGCAAACTAGTTCGGTCAACAAGAGAACATACGAAACTGACAAGATGAACGATTTCGCTATTCGTTTGCGTACTGTCTATCATCTGTAGTGTTATAAAGTTATGGAAAATTGCCCAAATTGCGAGGAAAATTCTACTCGGTCCGAGATTTTTATAGGGGTTGGTGAGCGAGAACTATTTCTTGCAGAACCAGTAGTATCTTATTTATACCTTTCATTACAATCCTGCGCTAATTATAGGTCAAACTTTGATGATGAGTTAATTTAACCCAAGTTTGACCCGTGACCATTTCAAAGGTGTCTAGATGGAAAAAAAACAACAGAACCGATGCCATTAAATGAAAATTAAATTAAATACAGCTACCTACATAATGAGGCAAAATATTGAAAAGTAAGAATAGGACGTACGTAACAATAATTATGCTGCGAAATACTATGAAAATATTTTTTTAGGATAGATGCGTGCGAACTATTACTAACATACTACACGAAGAGAGGCAAATAATAAAATTATAACTCATTTTATGTCGGGCGGCAGGTCGCGACTAATCTTTACCTTGCTCTGTACAGATAGAAAACAAATATGGTGTTAGAATTTAGCAAAACAACATAAAATAATATAGCAGCATAAAGGGGAACATACACACATGTCAGTCATATTTCCGTCAATCTTCTGATCAGTCACGTCACGTCAAAAGGGCGTAACGTATTGTATCTACATTGCGATGCCATGTTTCACATGTTATCCTATTATGTAGTATTTTTACTTTGGCTCCGATAAATTGTATTTTGGTAATTTCTCACGGCCTTATTCTATATCCATTTCGTTCGAAACTATTTCTGACATTGTTAACTAAGAAGCGACGGACGTGGCTGGGGCCGATGTCTTATGTTTTTGACTTGACTTTCGAAGACTTGACGGGAGACTTTATTGATATGTGTGCATGTATCTTAAAGATAAAGTTCCTTTGCATGTGGAAATAGAGCATAAATCTGCACACATTACTTTTTTACACATCCGCAGATAGCTTGGCTGTGAATGGCAGTGGATTTGCTCGCCTACTTTTTTATAAAAAGTTGTATACAAAAGGAAATCAAGATTTGTACTGTGTACGTGCCTGTATGTTTATGCAATAATGTAACCACGCCTTAAACTGACAATCGGTTATAGAAGTTCGTCATGAGCAATGTTTGCCAGAAACGGGCGAGCGGCGCGCAAGCGTAGAGAGAAAAAGCAATAGTTTTCCTCTTTTCCCTTTCACATTTCCTTCTATTCACTTCCCAGTGATGTAATTATAGCAAGCATAAAAGAGAAAGATGTACGCCTTTTTGTCTTTATCGGTGTAAACGGTATGCCCCAAACTGTCACCTAACCTTTGGTTATAAACATCGTATTTAATGCGATGGGTTGATCCCCTGTCACCTAACCTTTGGTAATAAACATCGCATTTAATGCAATGGGTTGACCCCCTGTCACATAACCTTTGATTATAAACATCGTATTCAATGTGATGGGTTGACCCCTGTCACCTAACCTTTGGTTATAAACATCGCATTCAATGCGATGGGTTGACCCCCTGTCACCTAACCTTTGATTATAAACATCATATTCAATGCGATGGGTTGACCCCCTGTCACCTAACCTTTGGTTATAAACATCGCATTCAATGCGTTGGGTTGACCCCTGTCACCTAACCTTTGATTATAAACATCGCATTCAATGCGATGGGTTGACCCCCTGCCACTTAACCTTTGGTTATAAGCATCGTATTTAATGCGATGGGTTGACCCCCTGTCACCTAACCTTTGGTTATAAACATCGCATTCAATGCGATGGGTTGACCCCTGTCACCTAACCTTTGATTATAAACATCGCATTTAATGCGATGGGTTGACCCCCTGTCACTCCAATATAACATTTTACCCTCGTATCTCCTTTAACCGTCTAATACCCTCTCCCTTCGTCCTTCGTTAGATGGCCTCATGGTTTTTGACGCTCTGCCTACCTCGCCTGTTTTAGGCGTTATATGTATGTATGTATAATAAAGTAGTATCAGTATCGCAGTCTCATACTTTATACACAGTACTTGCATCCATTTTGTTTCCTGGCCCATGCGCACAAGCAACTGATTGGTGATTGATTAATAACTATGTTAATCAACGGCCAGTCAAACGCGAATTCGTCGCTAAATCAAATTTTGCTCACGACAAACTGCGATAGTCAGTCACCACTCTAAGATTATACGATGCTTGGTAGATTTTCAATGTAACAAAAATCTTGGAAGTTATTAGTTTTGCTAGAAAATCAAGAATTAAAAAGCAGGTATGTACAACAATAAATGTGTTGCGAATTAGCTTGAAGATGGCTGTACGAATGTTATGTACCCCTGAAGCTTCCAAAACTTACAATTAAGTACCTACTTATTATTTAATGTCTAAAAATATGTAGTTAATAAAAGTATAGAATGAGAAGATATCATGATAATATCTGTCATAAAACTGTAAATTGGCAGGATAGAACTAGGGATATACTTCAAGTAATTGCTCATAAAATCAGTCAGTAAAATTATGCTGAAAAAAAACAATGGAATAATTAAACTATTTTATGTACCTACCCAATATTAGACGAGAGTTAATCGGAAACATGCTTGGTGTTATGCGATATTGCGTAGTACCTAAAATCGCAAGTAACGGGTGGTCAAATATGTAGGGATTGATCCCATTAGCTGGGATATTGTGAAAACGAAATATCATTGACAAAAAAATAATAGGAAAACCCAAATGAATTGAGTGAATAGTTATGTTCTAGACTGACGGTCTCCATCCTCGGCCACACCGTCGCTAAACATCAGGCGATTTGGTGGTCAATCGTAGATCTAACATAAAAAAATTGATGCTTCAAGAGTATGTAGTTCAAAATCGTCCGTCTCACTCAGCATATTTTTGAAAATCAAAAATGAACAAACTTCTAAAAAGAAATCGTAACCGTTTTCCAGTACGTGGGTACTGGAAAACAACATCACAAATTTTCGACATAAATTTCATTTTCATCCAAGTTAATTTTAATACTCACATAAAAACAATTTTTATGCAAGTATACAAAATAGTAGGCAAAGGCAAGTAAGTAGGTCATTCTATTGCAATTTTCAATTATGGATATGAGAAAAGTCAATCAAGCGGTTAAAGGTCGCGATGTCACAGTTAATCGCAACCAAAACAGTCATAAAGAAGTCATACTAACCGAGTTGTATTGTGTCAGATATTCCGAGGCTAACTCCTCGGCGTTTCCTCCAATCTCTCCGATGAGAATAATGCCCTTAGTATTGGGGTCCTTGAGGAACACCTCGAGGCAGTCAATGAAGTCTGTGCCGTTGAATGGATCACCGCCGATGCCGACGCACAGCGACTGACCGAGACCAGCCTGGAAAAATACAATACTGGGAAATTAGGGAATTGTTATTTTAGGGAATTTAGAATATACTTTTTGTAGGGATCGTTTACATTTGATATTGCTTTCGAACGCGGCAAGTCGTTGAAACAAGATGCGATATCGAAACGCGCTACTATTACTAAAAAATAATTTTCTAAAGTAATCTAAACCTTGATAGAATCACTACAATGCACAATTTTGATGATTAAAGGCATCGAGTGGCGAAAAAGCGCCGCGGAATCGGTGCAAGCATTAAAAATGTGAGTTTCGATTCCGCGATCGAACGATATAGACGAGTTGCTAAAGCGCAACGCACTACATTACAACGCAATGACTGGCGTCGTACCTCAGTTGGTAGTATGTCTGCTTGCTAAGCCGTAGGTCGTGGGTTCGATCCCCACCCAAAACAAACATTTGTGTGATGAGCATGGATGTTTGTGTCTGGGTGTTTCTATGTATCTTCAGTATGTATTTACAACAAAAAAAGTATAACATGTATTCTATCAGCCATCTAGTCTCCATAGTACAAGCTTTGCTTAGTTTAGGCTAGATGGTGTATGAAATGTCCACTAAAACCAACACTACATTTAAGGATGGGTTCAAAGCGCTCCATCTCTCGCGCATCACAACATTTCTAAACATACTATAATCATTGAGTAGGGTTATTAGAAAAGTGAAACATGATTTTGTTTACTTAGATAGGAGAAATGTAAAAAAAAAAAACAGAAAGCATTGGTATTGGCGACGGCATAGTGAAAAACATATTTTGCTACTCCTTAACCAAGTTTGATAGCTTGGTAAGATATCAAAGAAAATATTTTTTCAAAACGTTTCTCCTATCAAAATAAAATCATGTCTCACTTTTCTAATAACCCCGTGTCGAAACCTATGGGGTACTTCCCGTTGACCTATTACTGTGAAATTTGGCAAAAAGTATTGTAATATAGTACACATAACGGAGAAAATCCGAAAACTACATTTTAAAATTTAATCACAAAAATATGGTCTTTATTCAAGGAAGGAGGGTCCAAATTCGATTCAATATTCGTCTGTAACTTTTTTGTATGAAAACTGAGAACTTTGATTGAAACTTTGATTTTTCTGCAGCAAGACACTATAGATCTATGTATATGGTTTTAATTTCAACTCGATACCTTCACGCGTTCCCGAGATACAGGTCTTGACAGACGGACGGACGGACATACGGACAAGACAACAAAGTGATCCTATAAGGGTTCCGTTTTTTTCCTTTTGAGGTACGGAACCCTAAAAAACATTTTAAAAAAATATTCGAATTCGGATTACATAAAATAGTAGAAAATAGTTTTCTACTGTTGCATGAAAAATGCGATTGTCAAAAGATCGCGCGACAACACGAGATGATATCACTGTAGTTAGGAGACATTTTTACATAATAACCATATTTTTTAATTAATTTCATAGCATAGTTATTAATAATGTTAATGAACCGACGAACAGATTAATACGAGGTCGATACCTATAGAAAATCGGTCAAGGTTACTATCACTTATTCTGTGGTCAAGGCTACTGATAGCATAGATAACTACTAACTTATGACGTAACTACGTGATAATATATGTAACTTTGAATAAATATTTACTTATTTTATATAATATCATTTGCTAGTCTATGAAACTATGACGTGTCATTTCGTTAGCTAATATCGATCCCATACATTTACCATTTGTCTAACAAGGTTGTTGTGTTACGCTTGTCAATGAGACGCGTATTCACCCGTCTTGAAAATATCCACGCATAAATACGCGCATGTAATCTGTTTGTATGTCCTAACACTGCTGTGTTTTTTGACAGTTTTAATAACAGTCTAAAATGTAGATTGTAGTATATACACATAAGGAGTTATACCAGCGCATACTACGTAATATCGGTTTTTTTTATCTCTGTTCTATTCTAAATTGACTAAATAAATTCTTAGTGTGACAAAATATAGATATTGAAACAACTTATATTGGTTTAAAACTTTAAATTTTTAATAATATGTAATAAACAGAATTTCTTAGTCTTAGTAAGTAAAGTTAGTTATTAAAAATAGTTAAAGTTACTTAACCAATCTCTCCACTTTAATAGTTAAAGCTACTTATCCAATCTCTCCACTGCGACCAAACAAAGTAAAATTAAAACAGAAGGTACATAAAAAGATTCTAAAAAATTCTACATTGATACATGAAACATAGCTAAGAATACACTCGATAAATTCCTCTACAAAAAAAAACTAGACCAAAATCGTGCCATCCGTTTGAGAGATACGATGCCACAGACAGACACACAGTTATACAAATATACACGTCAAACTTACAACACCCCTCTTTTTGGGTAGGGGGTAAAAAATAGATTACCTCGTAAGTTGAAAAATACAGTTCCAGAGTTCCTGTGGAAGCATGCATCTGTTTGCAAGAACCATAATCGTAAATCTATTATGTAACTCAATTCACTAATTCAGAATATCCTAGCCCCAATTTAATTCTAACCAATCCAATATCCAGTACAAACCCCTTCCTCACAGAACATCTAGTTCTAACAGATTCTACGACGTAGGTCTTGTTAAAGTGATAATATCATACTACCTAGCCTAAGGTTACCATATTTTCACAGGACCTCTAAAACGTGAGAGAATTGTTTTAGGTGAAATCAATCAAAAGTTACCTAATGAACAATTTGAGAATTTGCTATTGATAAGTGAGCAAGGACATAGCAATAAATAAGTAATTATTGGTAGTTTCACGCACGTCAAATAATATCGTGGTTATACATTTTCGGTCCTTGTCGCAATGCGAACTCTTATTTTATCGGGACATTTTACAGTTCGTTTGGGCTTCGGGACACAAATGATGATAGCGGTGACATGTCACGATGTATCGGGACGAAAGGCAACCTTAAGGCAAATAGTCTAGTATCTGGGAGTATTCCTTTTACATAGAGCTTAACATCAGGTGAGTTGGCAGTCAACTGCAAACCACAACACACAAAAAAAATTTTTTTTTGTTGCAAACAAACTCACCAGTGTGGTCTGATGGCAAGCCTCGTACGTGAGTGTCCCCGAGCGGGAAACCACGCCGATCATACCCTGCTTGTGCACAGCTGCCGGCATGATGCCTATTTTGCATCTCTCTGGAGCAATGATGCCCGGGCAGTTTGGCCCTACCAGGCGGGACTTGTTCTGTCTGAGCAGCGCGTGTTTTACGCGGACCATATCCTGAAATACACATGAAAAGTGGTATGAGATCTTTATGTAACAGAAATTATTATGATATATTATTTTTTTTAGCTACCTGGATCTCAGAGTACATGCTTTGCTTAGTTTGGGGCTAGATAGTGATGTGTGAAAATGTTTACTAATATTTATTTATTTATATAGTTTCTATAATTTTTTATCATGGATATTGTTAAATATTCCATAAATATAAAACTTGTTTTTGAATTCATTATAAGCAGGGTGTCTTCAAATTGTGAGTGAATAGGTTTATTTTAACACTGCAAAAGCACTGCTCCATTATAGACTAAAACATAATAATTATGTTATACTTAACACCAGAGGAATTAGCGGTCAAGTTCAAGCTTATTATTGAATAAAAAATATTAAAAACAAAACACAAATTTCAAATTTCTGGTAAGTCTAGATGGCTGCTTTATAATGTAGACTAGATTATTATAACTATAAGACCTATCTGTTGTATTGGCAGCTGTCGTCCTTATCTAATATATTTAAATGAGCAATTCTTGTACTTTTTTTTATTTTTTTTTTATCAGCCCTGTTTGTCCAAACTGTCCCACTGCTGGGAACGAGCCATCTTCTCATTGTGAGAAGGGTTAGGCCATAGTCTGTACTATTCTTGTATTTATATATATTATAAGAATCTCAGAAATGCCTTCAACAATTTTGATGAAATTTGATATGTGGGTAAATTTTGGGAACAATAAATCTATCTAGCTAAGTTAAATTTTTAGTGAACCCAGGTTTGTTCTTACTGTATTAGTAGGTATTCACAGGATTCCTGGATGATTATGATTACACATTAGCCTGCATTTGTTGTTGTAATAACCTGATTCTATGAGATATGATCTTGGAATGATGAACAAAAAGATCTCAGAAACCTAAAATAAAAGAATTTAAATAGAGAAATTTTATAACAGTAATGGAAAAAATATTTTAGTCTTATGTAATCAATTACAACATTTAACTTTTATTTACTCTTGGTAATATGGAAGAGGAAAGTTGAAGATTCCATTGGCCTACAGTAGTAGACTAAAATAGGATGATGAATATAATGAATATCATGCAGCTAGTATTTGAAAAATAATATTAACATTAGCATTATAATAGATGAATCTATTACCAAATAATGTTCTATATTCTAATATCTAAGAAAATACAAAAATATACCAACATGCTGTGGCACTCCCTCTGTAATGCATACAATAAGAGGCACTTCAGCCTCAATGGCTTCCAAAATGGCCCCTGCAGCTCCGGGTGGGGGAACATAGATCACTGAGGCATGGCAGTTAGTCTTTTCTTTTGCTTCCTTTACAGTTTTGAACACTGGCTTGCCGAGATGCTCTGTACCTGCTTTCTTAGGTGATACTCCACCAACAATATTGGTTCCATAGTCCAAAGCCTGTTGGCTGTGGAAGGTACCCTGTTTGCCAGTGAACCCTTGCACGATAACACGGGTTTCTTTTGTCAGAATCAGGTTTTTTCTTGTTTCATGGTATGGAACACTGCCACCTCCACTTCCACAGCTGGAGTGCCTCACATTGGCAAACTTAAGTCCATCTAGACAAGCATCAATAGTATAGTTACAAATATAATCAAAATTAGATCTAGCGAAACATCAATACTTAGTATAATTTAAAATAAAATCAAAATGAGCCTTTTTACAATAATCTTAAATGTTATTCCATTTCTAAATATTTTTTTACATCCATTCAGTCACAGTGCAATAACATCATAAACAAGATAATAAATCTTCAAGTGTTATGAACTTTGTAACTGTAGAGAAAAAAACAACTGTTATCAGTAGCAACAAACAATATAACTTGCTGGTTATATTGTTTGTTTCATTTAAGAATAGGAGTTATTAATCTGATAAAAGGTGGTTTAAAATACCTGCTGTATCCTAATAAGCTTGAAATATTTTGAATGCAGTAAAGTTGATGTCAATCAATGAAATGTTGCCCTATTAAGAGTGAGTAGTACCAAAGGTCAACTTATTGATCCAGCACCCAAACATAGACTTGTTTAGTTTACCTACTATTATTACAGAACTAAGTTTTCAACTACGATTACATGAGTGAAATAAGACTGACAAAGTTATCAAACTGGGAATAGAATGGATATTTTTAGATGAAGGTCTCGGTTACTGGGAGAGTTAAATGAATACGACATTGACAGTACGTAACCAAAATTATTGGAATAATTTGTATAATGGTCATGACCAGCTAATTACGAACATATTTCGACTATTCTGAAATAATATATGTGATGGGTGCAAATCAAACTACAAGGTTAATATAGGTTATCGTACAGGATGGTCCATAGCATAAGGTTATGTGAATTTTTGGTGGGATAAATAATGATGAAATATTTGAGACATTACCTTTCAATCTACACAAAAGTCTTGTTGGAACAGCCATTGTAACTATTGTAATTAATTTAAAGAAGGGAAGGACGAAAAATAATTTTGTGACACTGACAGCTTGCCTTCACAGCCATTACGTAACTGACAGTAGTGCTGGGCGTTTTTTACAATAACTGTTTTAAAAACTAGTTATATACTTTAAGAAAAACGAACAAACGCTTATGCCGATAAGACATAACCAGTTACAAAAAAACCAACGAAATGAATTCGCGTCGCGTGACTGCTGAGTGCAGCAGTGATTAGGGATGGTGCGTATTTACGCGACTAGGTTTTACACTAGATATTTGCTTGCAAGTGTGCCGACCAGGTGCCGCCCCGAAATACTTGCAAGGAGCAAAAGTCTTAAAAGTATTTACTTTACTGGATTTCGTGAATGCTAAGATGCTTCTTATTGTAACATTTACAATGAACAATTTCCTATGCAAGTATTTTAGTTGAAAAACTCGCTACGCAATTTTGCACCTTATTATTACTTAAATACAAATCAATTTTCCTAACGAAAAAAATACTTACAAGGGTTTTAAGCCCTGGTGCTTCACTCGGTTGTTATCGTCAAATATACGGAACGAAGTAGGCAAGCAATATATATCGCGCTCGCTCAGTCATGTTTGGTGTCTTTTGGAACGTTTTGAATTTCGTGAATGCCATTATGCTTCTTATTAAAACGAATAGAATGAACAATATCCTATGCAAGTATTTTTGTAGAAAAACTTGTTACGCAATTGTGCACCTTATCTTAGTTAAAATACAAATCAATTTTCTTTAAGGAAAAAATACTTTTAAGGGGTTTAGGGGGGTTTTTGGCGCTGGTATTTTTATGTGGGCGCACTTGGAAGCCTGTTATGAGATTTTGCAAGTATAACCCATCCCTAGCAGTGATAACGAAACAAGCAACGAAAACGTAGGAGTTTTGGCGGGAACGTCTAAGTAACGTGTTGTTGCTTTGTTTTATTTTCTTAAACTTGTGTTATTTTGAACATTAATGCTATAAAAATGGTGGTGTTTTATTCATTAAGTGTTCGATAAGGTGCGTGAGTGTGGGCAAGTGAAATAAAGTAGTAAAACGTGTGATTTTTCGTTGTCGGCAAAACTCCATAGAAGCTTCTAGTAAAGTCGCCACCACTTAACTGAAGCAGGACTCGACTTATAAATTGACTGTATACGTGACTTAGATTGTGACTAGAACATTTAAAACTTGTTTTATTCAAGAAACTTGAAAAAATCCTAATACTTGACACTGGCAAATGCTTTAATGCGGGTCCAATACAAAAAAGAAGAAGAACGAAAACGTATCGACTTTATGAGCGAATTTAGTATAATGTTCTATCTCTATTATTTACGGTCTATTTTTGATTGAATAGTAAACCCGTTTTTTGTAACTACATTTTGGCCCAAGTTAGAAAGTTCTCTATCTCAACTCAATAAAGTCTATTATTGATTGAAATTAGAAACCAGTTTTTTCTAACTACATAATGATACAAGGCAAAATATTCTTTAATATAACGAAATAAAGACTAATATTGAGTGAAATAAGAAAAATCGATTTGGGTTGGGTCATGATCATAGACCAAGAAAAAATAGACGGAAGTACCAAGTAACCGGGTAAGAGATAGCGACATTGATACCATTGCATAATATTTCCATAGAAGTCGGAGAAAATAGGTTGAGATGAGAGTTGGGAGTGGGTTTTATTATACAGGATGCTATATTATTCATTAGGAAGCGATCGTGTGATCGTATATATATATATGTGTGTATATATATATATATACACACACACATTACAAAACAAACACTTACGGCCAAGGTAAGGTATACAGTATTTCCAGATCAAGATTGGGCTTCGCAAATATCGGCAACGTAGGAAAAGAAAATGAGTAACATTCGCATCACACAAGTGATAAAAGTAATCACTTTATCAGGGTTCCAAAACATTATCCCAATCTCAACTTTATCAGAAACAAATAAGTCATATTTACATACCATAATTATTTTTTTGGGTTTCGTACCTCAATAGGAAAAAAATGGAACCCTTGTAGGATCACTTTGTTGTCCGTCTGTCTGTCTGTCTGTCCGTCTGTCCGGGTGTCAAAACCTTTATCTCGGGAACGCGTGAAGGTATCGAGTTGAAACCATATACGCAGATCCATAGTATCTTGCTGAAGAAAGAAAAATAAAATTTCGCAGTTTTCATAAAAAAAAGTTACAGCTGAATATGTCGTAAAAAACGCACATTTTAACACTCACAGAGGAATCAAAACCTATGGGGTACTTCCCGTTGACCTAGAACTCTGAAATTTGGCGAGAAGCATGGAACCAAAACTTTTTAGGCGAATTTTGATTAAGTTCAGAGTGGCCGCGCAAAGCAACGTTGACTGCCTCAATCAAACGCTACAAAATGAACGGGACACTCACTCGGATCCGGCGAGCAAGGAATGTGTTAAATATTTTTACGATGTATATTTTTCGGTTTATGAAGGAAAATATAAAAAAAAATGATTTCTCCCTCTTATTTAGTTTGTACGGTACCCTCGGTGGGCGAGTCTGACTCGCACTTGTCCGGTTTTATTTTTTATAAGTGGCGCTTCGAATGCCATCTATCAAGTCTCATGCAATCAGCCATTTCCAAAATCATTACTTAATTAGAACCGCTCCTTTCCGCAAGTGTCATTTACGTGTCAGCGAGAAGGTGACAAAATATGGTAAGCAATGCTTAGAGTTAAGTAGCGTTTTTCGGTAAGGCCGAATACCTTTGGTCTTAACTCGCTATGTCCATTGCATGAAAGCCTAAAAATGGACGCGCCTTAGTTTAAATGCTACGAACAAAAATTTCTGCCATTTTTTGCGGGGGGCGAGGACAAACACACACTTAAAAACTATCGTCACACAAATTAACTCTTCTAGTATTTATATTCGCACACAAATACAAATGTTCAACACTTTTACAAAAAAGGGCGTGGTTAGGGTAAATTTACATAGGCAAACAAGAGACGTATACAACATGCAAAATAAACGTAATATTCTGCATAACAGTGCTGCCATGTAAATGCCATTTTTTCCTTATGATTGTAAAAATAATGTACCTACACCAAATATGCAGTTGATAAAAAATACTTATAAGAAAACCTATTAGATATCGTATAAGTAACTAGAAAAAGTTATTATTAACACTTTATAATCAAGTCAGTTTGGTTTATTTTTAGGGTTCCAAAGTAAATGAGGAACCCTTATAAATTATCCATGTTCGTTTGTCCTTATAACACAGCCATTTTTCTCGGAAAATAACAGTACTTTTATAATAGTATATACGAGACATATATTAAGTACCTACTATACGCGGGATGTAAGTAACAAAGGGGGTGGCGTTTGCGTTTGCGGAGCGAGGGCCTCATTTCACCCTAGTTTTAAAACTATACAATATTCCGAGTGTTGTAGGTAATCGACTAGAGACTAGAGCCCGCACCACCACTACAGTCCGACGGCAAAACTTGGAATCTAAAAGGTGCTAAACTTCTTGGGAACTACTATTTTGTCCATTTGTTTTTGTAAAAGAAGCAATACATTTATAGAGTTTAAAGGTGGTGTGCCACCTTTAAAGTCCGATGACAAAACTTGGGAACTGAAATTTACAGGTTAGTTGTCACTTTGTTTTTGCGTTAGTTGCACCGCGTTTATCAGACTAGTGGAGGCGCAGAATTTACCCATAATCGAAGCAAAATAAGCTGCGGCAACACCAGTATCAAAACTGCAAATAACGATAGTGTTTGATAAATATCGATATTAATGCTATCGATATTTTGACCACTGAATAAGTTGACTTTGTCCTGTCAATATTTTAATTTCATTCAGTGTTTTATATTTTAAGTTATAGAATATAAGCTAAATAATGACAACATTTTTAATGAAAAATAAACACATTCTCTAAGAGACTAACGAGAATGTTGAAAGTTTGTATGAAACTTCCTCATTTTTGATGCAAAAAATGTAAATATTGATATAGGTATATTGTCATTGTATCTTCTACGATGTTTGATGCATGAAAAAAATTAAACCAGTTTATTCACTTTAACATACATTATATATTTTTCAATCAGGTTTACGATAGGTATATACCTACATTATTATTGGTCTTAAATATATTACCTATGTTTTTACATATTATGCATTATTTATTTCTTAAACAGAGTTTATGTAAATCCGGATTAAAAAAAAAGCTATCAATATACATTATGATTATACTGGGTTATTCAGGATGGGTGTACTAAGTCGAGAAGAGGTCATTGTACTCATCATTATGAACAAATTTCAATATGGGCACAACTCTGAAATCGCGAAATATTATCAACTGTTCCACAGAAAAATTTAGTAGCTCCCGAATAATTTATGGAACTGCTGATTTTTATGCGATATCAGAGTATATATATATATATAGAAATTTAGCAAAATAATTTAATAAATGTAATTTCGTATTATAATGATGATTAATAATAATTTGAGTAATGTCATAAAATGAAAATAATGTCACGTAATCAGTGTTAGGTTACATAGAAAAGCATCCAAAATAAGTTCATAATACTGATATTTCTACCATAATTGTGTTTTCTCGGGCTTTAAAGCGCAATAAAGAACCGGTAATAACAAGTTCCGCTGCAAAATACTTAAAAACGTAGATCGTTACATCTACTTTTAAATGTTTTTCTAATCAACGTGAACATGTTGAATGCAACTGCGCTGAAACATCGGGAACTCAAATCAATTAAACCCGCGGTATATATCCCGTACATTATAATATTATATTATAATGAAAAACCGCAATAGATTAAAAAAGTGTCAGAGGAAGGAATTCACTCAGACCTTTTATCGATATCAACACTGTAAACTGTGTGAGGTGATAAGGTACATCACTAGTTGGGATTCCCCGCCGAGATTAGCGCGTGAGAGAAAGAAACAAAGCAACTACTTTGGTGTGTGAGTGTGGGCAAGTGAAATAAAGCAGTAAAACTTGTGATTTTACGTTGTCGTACACCACTTTACTGAAGCAGGACTCGACTTACAAATTGACTGTATACGTGACTTAGATTGTGACTAGAACATTTACAAATTGTTGTATTCAAGAAACTTGAGAAAATCCTAATACTTGACACTGGCAAATGCTTTAATGCGGGTCCAATACAAAAACGAAGAAGAAGGTTGTCAGTAATATTTATGTCAATGTCACTTTTAGTTTTGTTGTGACGTGACGTGTTCTTTGCGTTTGCAGAGGTTTTTCGTTGTTTTCCCAACAATTTTAATGATAAAAGAATATTTTCATCTAATAAGCGACGTACAAATTCTTGCAATAAAGTGAAGCCACGTGTAGAAAGCTAATATTATCAGAAGAACCGCACAATATAACGTAATTACACGGGCGTACGACTACTACGTGCCATACCTACCGGATAATTTCGTTTTAAAATTTCTTTGTTTAATTTTTAATTAGTAAAATGTGTGGGACGGATAAGAAATTGGGAGAAATTAGAGCGTTAATTTTAGTAGGTGGCTATGGAACTCGTTTGAGACCGCTAACCCTAAGCAGACCCAAACCTCTGGTAGAGTTTGCAAACAAGCCTATCCTCTTGCATCAGATAGAAGCTCTAGTTGAAGCTGGGGTTACTCAGGTAATATAATACTCTACAAACTAGTCTACAGTAAATCTAGCCTATGTATAATTTGAAGACAACTATAAAATATTCTAATAAAATCTTGTATATGTCATTAAATTAAACAAAGGTCAATTATCCCATGTTTTTGTGAATAAGAATAAAAAGTATTTTAGACCGAAGACAAAGAGCTTCTACAAAACCAATTTAAATTTTTACTAAATATTTAGTACAATACAATACAAATATTGCAGAATATTTGTAACAATACTTTTAATGACCACTCACAATTCATCAACCAAATGTACAGTTGGTATATTTTTCCCTGTTGATCAAAGAAATTAATAAATTTAGTAAAAAAAACATTATTAGATTCGTAGAAGCAAAAACTGAAGAGCATTATTTCAACTTACATTTACAGATAGTGTTAGATTTCTAAAAATAGTTTATATTTGTTCAGGTAATCTTGGCAGTATCATACAGAGCTGAAGATATGGAGAAAGAATTGACAGAGCAAGTATCAAAACTTGGAGTATCGCTTACATTTTCACATGAGACTGAGCCTCTAGGCACAGCCGGACCATTGGCACTAGCTCGAGAACTACTCAGCACAAGTCCTGAACCATTCTTTGTGCTGAATTCAGATGTCATATGTGACTTCCCATTCAAAGAGCTTGCGAAATACCATAGAAGTCATGGAAAGGTATGCTTATTATCTATGTGGTTTATAGGTCAATAAAACAGTTTATAAATGCATGTTAAACAGCATTATCAGTGATGATAAGAAAGCAGTTCCATGTAATATATCTTAACCAAGCACTCTAAAGTAACAATTTTGGTTAATATACAATATCAATTAACTGTTTGTATTTAAGAAGATTATGAAGTACTCATGTCAGTAGATACATCACAAATTTTTCATATCACATGAGTTAAGAAATTTTTATATGAAATAATCAAATTATAATGATTCTTTATAGTTTGTTGCTGTTTTCATATCTTTGCCTTCTTAACTTTGAAAATAATTTGAAAAAGAATCAGACACAAATAATTCATAGCTCTAATCACTAAAATATTACTACAATAACAAAGAGAATCATCAAAATCAGATGTTTTTAGGGTTCCGTGCCTCAAAAGGAAAAAACAGAACCCTTATAGGATCACTTTGTTGTCCGTCTGTCTGTCAAGACCTGTATTGGGCGTTTGCAGATACCGTAATCACAGAAGAAGGTATTTTATGGGCCATTAGCAACTTCGAACCACACAAGGCCCCTGGTCTAGACGGGGTATTTCCAGGTCTCCTTCAGTGGGGCCTAAGTAAGATAAAAAATCATTTAATCGCCATATTTCGATCATGTCTGGCTTGGAAATACATACCTAAAGCATGGAGAGAAGTAAAGGTGGTATTCCTACCTAAACCAGGAAAAACTGACTATACTAATCCAAAGTCTTTCAGGCCAATAAGCCTGAGTTTGTTTCTCCTGAAAACGCTTGAAAGGCTATGTGACAAATATATAAGAAGTGGACCGCTGGCAGACAATCCCGTCCACAGTAACCAACATGCATACCAATCTGGAAAATCGACGGAGACTGCGCTACACCAGGTTGTCTATAAGATCGAATCAGCTCTCGAAAGCAAACAAAGTTGCTTAGCAACTTTTATAGACATCGAAGGAGCTTTCGATAAAACCACTTTCCCCAGTATAAGGGATGGACTTGAAAATCGGGGAGTGGATGATAGAATGACTGCCTGGGTTACTGCAATGCTCTCTAACAGAGCAGCCAGTATAGAGACTGCGGGCACAACACGCTGCAAAGTCAAGAAAGGATGTCCGCAAGGAGGAGTTATGTCCCCCCTGCTTTGGGTAGTGGTGGTCAACGAACTAGTAGAACTTCTCAATAAAGAAGGCATTGTCACTGTAGCATATGCAGATGATCTAGTAATCATGGTTTCCGGTCTCTTTGAGACGACTCTATGTGAAAAAATGCAAAAAGCACTAAAAGTTGTAGAGAAATGGTGCGAACGACACAGTCTGTCCGTGAATCCACAAAAAACAGAGTTGGTTTTGTTCACGCGCAGAACTAAGATTTCAAACTTAAAAACTCCTACACTCTTTGGGACCCAACTGACGCTCAGCAAAGAGGTAAAATACCTGGGAATTTGGCTAGATAGCAAACTATTGTGGGGGAAACACCTAGAATACATCACCACAAAGGCAACTAATATCTTATGGCAATGCACTAGAGCAGTAGGAAACGACTGGGGTCTTAGACCAAAGCTATGCCACTGGCTATACACTGTTATAGTGCGACCAGTTCTCACCTATGGATGCGTGGTATGGTGGACACGCACGGTACTAACAACAGTAATTAAGAAACTGCAACAAACGCAAAGACTCGCGTGCTTACTAATAAGCGGATGTATGAAGAAAACACCCTCAGCTGCTCTTGAAATCATACTTGGACTGACCCCTCTGCACCTACACATACAACAGGAAGCGATGGCGTCAGCACTGAGGATTACATCCACCAAACAATGGGGAAACTCGGGTCCCATTACAAATCATTGTAGAATACTTGACAGGGCGACAAAGATAATCCCCGAAGCGACACGGGGGACCGATAAAATAGCAAGCGTACACCTTGACAGCAAAAAATATGAGCTGGTCACAGAGGATAATGCCTTGGATGGGATATTGCCATCCTGGAATATATACACCGATGGTGCGAAGAACAAAGAAGGAGTAGGCTGCGGTTTTTACTCGTCGGAGCTAGGATTCAATGAATCTGTAGCTCTAAATAAAACTACAACAGCTCTGCAGGCGGAGGCAGTGGGTGTACTACTAGCCGCCAGAGCAGTTGAGCCATTTAGTGACATTCTCATAACTTCTGAAGTTTCAGACAGCAAAGGAATTCTCATGTTCACCGTGGACAGCGCGGCCACTATATACGCACTAAAGAGACCCACAACAAGGTCAAGAGTCATCGCGGAGTGTCATACGGTGCTGCAATCACTAGCAAAAAAGCACAAGACAATAGTGAGGTGGACAAAGAGCCACGGGTCATGTATAGGTAACAACATAGCAGACACCCTTGCAAAAGAAGGTACTAAGAAGCAAACGAACAGAAATGTGGTAAGTTTCTGCAAACCAACGTCGACAGAAGTGCGAGAACAATTACGACGGCACACGGAAAAAGAACAACAGAATCTGTGGGAAAAGAGAGATGACTGCAAACATGCTAAGGCAGCTCTTCCAATACTCGACAGAAACGTTACGAATAACCTATTGAAATTGCAACGACAGGACCTCCGAATATTAGTGGGCCTTATTACCGGTCATTGCAATTTGAACAGTCACTTATACAAAGTGGGAGATACGGACAGTCCTCTGTGTAGGGGCTGTCTAAAAGAGGATGAAACCGTGGAACATGTACTTTGGCATTGTGAAGCCACGGAAACCACCAGGAGATCCACAGGATTGCATGTGAAAGCCTCAGCTTCAGCTTTGAACTCAGCCTCAGCCTTACCATCGCTTTTGTCACCACCACAACAGCATGCTACCCCATCATCTTCATTATCATTATCTGCTCAAACATCCTCACCACTGGAGCAGTTGTGCCAGCAGCCCAGAGCCGTGCTCCGATATTTCAAGGAGCTGGGCTGGCTCGGGTAATGCTGGTAGGGGGAAATGCACAATACACCCCTAGCGGGACGTCAGTGCAGGACCCATCGCCCCCACCTCGAATAAGAATAAGAATAAGAAGACCTGTATCTCGGGAATGCATGAAGGTATCGAGTTGAAATTAAAACCATATACACAGGATCCATAGTGTCTTGCTGCAGAGAGAAAAATCAAACTTCTCAGTTTTCATAAAAAAAGTTACAGCCGAATATGTCACAAAAACGCATATTTCGATGTTCGCAAGAGAATCAAAACCTATGGGGTACTTCCTGTTGACCTATAACTGTGAAATTTGGCAAAAAGCATTGTCATATAGTATACATAACAGAACAAATATGAATACTACATTTTAAAATTTAGTTGCAAAAATAGGGTCTTTATGCAAGGAAAGGAGGGTCCAAATTTTAAAGTGCTTTAACCATATCATGTGGGGTATCATATAAAAGAGCATCATTAGCACAAGCTAAAACAGGTTTTTAAACATTTTTACGATGTATATTTTTCGATTTATGAAGGAAAATATATTTAATTTCCCCCTTTTATCTACTAGTTTGTACGGAACCCTCGGTGGGCGAGTCTGACTCGCACTTGTCGGTTTTTTTTAAATGTAGATTTCAATTCCCATTGTATGTGCATTTCATATTTGTCTTAAGTAATACAAGCAAATATTATAGTTCATTAATTGTAATGTTCTAACAATATATAATTTTTACAATACCTAAAAGTTGATAAAAGTTTACTGATAATTATTTTCCTGTTTGATAATGTTTTGACTCAATTTACAAGAATTAATATAAGCAAGTATTGTGAACAAGATTATAGGAAAAAAAGTTAGCCTCATCACCTGGACTCTAATATCAAGAATTATTTTTTCACTAAGCTCAAGCATGGGCTTCTCTTTTTTGTTTTTCTTGAATTTCATTATAACTTAAAGTATTGATAAAAGCATTGCCATATATCGTTCTAATCGTAGATATAAAAAAACGGACAAGTGCGAGTCAGACTCGCCCACCGAGGGTTCCGTACAAACTAGTAGATAAAAGGGGGAAATTAAATATATTTTCCTTCATAAATCGAAAAATATACATCGTAAAAATATTTAAAAACCTGTTTTAGCTTATGCTAATTATGCTCTATCATATAATACCCCACATGATATGGTTAATTAACTTTAAAATTTGGACCCTCCTTCCTTGCATATTATAGACCCTATTTTATGTGATTAAATTAAAAATGTACAATTTGTTATCGGATTTTTTCCTTTATGTGTATATGACAATGCTTCTTGCCAAATTTCAAAGTTATAGGTCAACGGGAAGTATCCCATAGGTTTTGATTCCCTTCGTCTTGACAGACAGCAAAGTGATCCTTTAAGGGTTCCGTTTTTTTCTTTTTGAGGTACGGAACCATAAAAAAATGCGTTTTTTCGTAACGTCCAACGAGCTTTTTCTTAATAAATAAGTGATTTGACTAGAATTATTATATAAAAGAATAGGCATTTATAATCTTTTACAACTTTTTATCCATACTTTCTCAAAAAAATCGTACACTCAACTGTGTATCAAGCTTCTTAACGAAATCGTAAGTTAGGCTGCAAAAACCGCTTACTGCAGTTGGGTATTTTGTTTTTCTTTTTCTTTTTGTTGGTAGATACTTGTTCACGAATGCATTATTTCTAAACCAAAAAATGGAGTGAGACCTTTAATTGACATTGCCATGTAAAGATTTTCGATTTTCCAGCTCCCTGTCTACCGCAACGAAACATTTTTAACTAATGCGTAGGGTAGTAATACGTACGTATAAGTAGGGGGAGGGAGTCAGCATAAAATCACACTACATATTACTAGGGGGAGGAAGCATAAAAAATTGCTAGAAAACAATGTGATTATTGGATGTGGACGCTTTAGAAAGAAATTGCGCACAAGTGATATTTTAGCTCTGGTGCCATAAATCTGGTATCATTAAAGTTGTCTTGTTTATGCCATTGGCTCCAGTAGTCAGCCATTAGTTTTTGAACCATATTTATAAAATAGGACCCATTGGATCTACAATAATATGTTGTCACTTTTTGTATCCTAAATAAATAGTTTGATATGTTTATTAACATTTTCAGGAAGGCACTATTGTTGTAACAAAAGTGGAGGAACCATCCAAATATGGAGTAGTCTGTTACAAGGAAGACGGAGAGATCGAGAGCTTTGTAGAGAAACCACAAGAGTTCATATCAAATAAAATTAATGCAGGTAATAAAAATCTATATTCATGATGCAACTGTGACAGTAATCCACATGCTTAAGTGCTTTTGCTAAGTGTGCTAAGTGCTACGTGCCAACTTTTCAACTCATGGAATGAATATGATTTGGTTAATCACACCAGAGTAAACAAATTTATCGTAGGTAAGAAGTATCGTAGGTAACGTTCCATTGTAGATCAGTCTTATTCCTAATATTAGGCAGGTCTTGACGTTTTAGTCTATGTCCTCTGCGACTTAGGTCACACTGGAGACACAATTTATAAATCATGCAGATTTGCGGTGATCCAATCATTTCTGTGAAAAAAAAAATTAAAATTGTATTAAAAATTACGAAGTTACGATATCAGTGTAAAAACATCACCAACTCAATTGTTTCAAATAATCTCTGCCATTATTGGTCCATCCCTTGAAGCATTCTGATTGGCGTTTTACTATTGTTAACCAAATGCGCACGCGGCGCTGGCGTCGCGTGACGCGTGACGCTAGCGAAACATTTTTATGACGATAGGTATAATGGTATTCAATTAAAAACTGTATGCCTTTTTCGTGGCTAAATAAGCCTTATCAGTCATGAGGAGACATGTAAATAACGACTGCCTTACATTAGTCCTATAACAGAATATGGTGATTTTGTTGTGAATTGGAGGTCTATCTGGTATTTTAGTTTGATACCGCTTGTATGGCAAATATTTACATAACATACTTTTCACATTTACATAAATGTTAACCCTTTAAACGCCTGGTCGGATATTTCTAACAAGTTTTTCGAGATGTTAAAGGGCGCCTTACAACCTTTGTCGGATATTTCCGACAATTTTTTTCGGAAATAGCCGACACAGATGGTTAAAGGATTTTAATCACTGTGTCAAAGTTTTCGAATTTGATGAAGATTTTTTGTCGTATATGTTGTCGTTAGTCGGAATGGGCTCGATTTTTTTGTCAATATCCGACAGGCGGTTAAAAGGTGGTTAAATCTATTTCACAGAGTTAAATAAATCTGTGACCTATATAATTATTTTTTTGTCCTTGAAAACCTAAGAATATAGATGCAATTAGCACAGAACGGAGGCAGATAGCATCATGTGAAAAGAGGCCTAACCTAATACTAGTAGTGGATTGCGAATGAATGAATAAATCCTGATAGCCTAAATATACGCCCTGTGATATAATATTCTATACTCTTGTAGTCGTGCCTAACTGAATGAAATAGGATTATAAAGGCGACGAAAGAAAAAATTAAGAAAGAAGAATGAAGTCTTAGTGACTATAGTGAGAAATGTTATCAAGGCAGTGCAAATTAATATTGTCTACTAAATTTTCAGGCATGTACATTCTCAACCCGTCAGTACTGAGCAGGATAGAACTCCGACCCATGTCAATAGAGAAGGAAGTGTTCCCGTTCATGGCCAAAGATGGGCAGCTTCATGCAATGGAACTGCAAGGATTCTGGATGGATGTTGGACAACCAAAAGATTTTCTCACTGGTAAATACTATTAATATCTTTTTATTTCTGTGCACTTATACACTTATGTAGGGTTGTTACTGTTACTAATACTAAACCGAAAGGAAGTTTTAATAACCTTTTCTGTGGGCACAACTTAAAATTTGTGAAAAATCGGCTTTTCCCAAAAAAAAAAAACAGTTATCAACAAACGATTTCTGGGATGAAGAGGTAGGTGGAGGCGGGCGTCGACGGCGCACGGACCTACACGTAGTCAGTGCACAGACATATGTTTTCTTTTTTTTTATGTAGAAATAGGTTTGCACTTGACCGCCAACTCTTCGGATGTTAAAGACGTTGTGGTATACGATGGAGCGCGCTTACCTAGAAAAAAACAATTCACTCGCGATTTAAAGACATCCAGATTATATCTATCGGGAAAGACACACTCAGGAAGCGTATTCCACAATCTAGCAGTCGGCACGATGAAAGTGGAATTAAAGCGTTTAGTTCGTTTTTTTTTTTTATATCCATGATGAAACGGTGACGATTAAGTTTCTCGACTCTTGACTCTTTCGATTAAGTTTTTCGAGTATACATATGTAATTATGTATGTTTCTATATTATTTCCTACAGCCTAAACGACTTAACCGATTTTGATGTGTGAGCGGTTATTATATTCGTGTTCACTTCCCGATTTTTTTGAAATAATTTTAATACAAGTCACGCAAAAATTAGAATAAAACCGGACAAGTGCGAGTCAGACTCGCCCACCGAGGGTTCCGTACAAACTAGTAGATAAAAGGGGGACATCATTTTTTTTTTATATTTTCCTTCTTATACCGAAAAATATACACCGTAAAAATATTTAAAAACCTGTTTTAACTTATGTTAATAAAGCTCTTTTATATGATACCCCCACATGATACGGTTAAAGAACATTAAAATTTGAACCTTCATTCCTTGCGTAAAAACATTATTTTTTTGTGATTAAATTAAAAATTTCTAGTTTTCGGATTTTTTCCTATATGTGTACTCTAACACAATACTTCTTGCCATATTTCATAGTTCTAGGTCAACGGGAAGGACCCCATAGGTTTTGATTCTCTTGTGAATGTCGAAATGTGCATTTTTTACGACATATTCGACTGTAACTTTTTTTTATGAAAACAGAAATTTTCTTTTTCTTTCTGCAGCAAGATACTATGGATTTGCGTATATGGTTTTAATTTTAACGCGATACCTTCACGCATTCCCAAGCTAAAGGTTTTGACACCCGGACAGACGGACAACAAAGTGATCCTATAAGAGTTCCGTTTTTTCTTTTGAGGTACGGAACCCTAAAAATGTAGTATTTCGTAACCTCCATCGATTTTTTTACATTTGTTAGATTTATAATTGACCACCATCTCGCCTGATGATAATCGATGGTTTGGGCGATGATAGAGCTCGTCGATCTAGAAAATATCGATCATTCATTTTTTTATCAAATAAGTGATTTTACAAGAATTGTTCTAAATATTGCTCAATTAAATATATTTTACATCGACTTACTTTTTCACATTTTCGGGGGTTGAAAATCCGTACTCAACGTTTTCAGCATTATTGATGCGTACTGCATACGAATGGAATCTTTGCGGCCATCTCCGTGGTTATAGGTACCTACTTGAATAAATGAATTGAATTGAAGCCGTTTACTATGAGCTATATATCTCTTGGAACTTTCAAGGCTAAAGTAAATAGTTATATCCTTTAGATCGATGAGCTCCATCGTCGGCCACACCATCGCTCAACATTACCGAGTTGGTAAATAATCGTAGAACCATCAAATGTACAAATTTATCCCATTATAATGAGGTAATTATGTACCTCATTGTAATCTTTAATTTATAATATATACTAGTATGTTATCAATCTTTTATAAGCATATTAGTTGAATCTGATGTCATTTGTAAAGCATTTTTGGATGTGTAATAGTTTTATCTTATCGTCTAATCAATCTGGGCAATATTATGCTATATTTCAATTATCATTAAATCGTAATGTTATCATGACTATAAAAGTATGAAAGATACAGCAATCAAATAATGTAGAAAATTGGTGAAATTGTACAAATTACTGTATAGCTTCGCGTCTTTTGGCATAATGTTTAGTTTAAACTTAAATTAGTTTTAATAGCCCGTATAACAAATATTAAGTATTAGGTCAGCGTCAGCGTTTTTAATATATAAACCGTTACAAAAACTCAAGCATCTTTTTTTTTATAACTTTGATTACATTTACTATACTTATATAAGAGTATTACTTATCGTATACTTTTCTGATGCACGGCAAAGTACTGGAATGTCCGGCCGAGCCGGCAAGTCGTATTTGTAACTATTATACCTGAAATGCAGAGTGCGTCTGGTCTAACTCAGTATAAAATTCAACATACGTTTTTCAGGGATGTGCCTCTACTTGACCAGCCTGCGCCAGAAGAACTCAAACAAACTGTACGACTCTCCCTGTGTCGTCGGAAACGTGTTGATTGACGCGACAGCTACCATCGGCAACGGATGTCGGATAGGACCCAACGTTACCGTCGGACCTGATGTTGTCATTGAAGATGGTGAGATTTTCCACTAAAATAAAAATAACAGATCCGGTTCGATGCCATCCTGTTCAGATCCGATTTAGGGTCACATTTTTTTATGCGTACTGTACAGGAGTGGAACTCTCTGCCGCCCTCTCTGTTTCTTGAGGACTATAGTCTCGGAATTTTCAAGGGCTAAATAGATGTCTTCTAGGTCTACGTGCTTCATCTTCGGCCAAATCGTCGTTTACCATTAGGCAAGTTCGTGGATAATCGTAGATCTATGCAGTATAAGAAAAGAGATAGAGAAAGGGTTGCTTCGACGGTTGGGGCTCGGGGCATGTGGAGATGATGGATGAAGGAAGGTTGACTAAACAGATTTATGTGGCGAGTGTAAATGGGCAAGTTGTTAAGGATCGACGAAGGCGAACCTATCACGATCAAATTGAATACGTTTTGTGAGAAATTCAGGTCAAAAGTACCCGAAACCGACCAGCGTGTATGGATGGAGATTGGAGAGTTTCATCAAAAGTCGAAGAAACGTAAGACGTGTATCAGGATCGTAGCAAGTGGAAAAAATATAGTCTTTGGCTACCCCAATGGGAAAAAGGTGTAATTGTTTATATGTATAAAACGATATCATTATAGCCTCAATAAGTATAGCCTATAAAATGTTCATTCCACAGGTGCGTGTATAAAACGCAGTACTATTCTACGTGGCGCAGTCGTCCGGCAGCATGCTTGGCTTGACGGATGCATCGTGGGCTGGCGCTCCGTAGTCGGCCGCTGGGTGAGAATGGAAAACACCACCGTGTTAGGGGAAGACGTCATAGTTAAAGACGAGGTGTACATTAATGGCGGTCAAGTTTTGCCACATAAATCTATAGCTCTCTCAGTGCCTGAGCCACAAATTATTATGTAAAAAATTGTGGAGAAAGAATGCATGCTCTATGGAGTCTGTGGTCAGTGTTTGAGTTTGTAATGCCACAGAATATACAAAACTTGCTGTAATACTGAAAAAAGATGTTATATCAATAAGTATCAGTTGAGGCTGTCTTAGCACTAGTATTTGTCTGTCTCCTACACAGACAAATACTAGTGCTCGATTCACTAAGGTGGTGACTGACAGGTTTATCAGAGTTCGTCACGAGCTAATTTTGATTCAGCATTGATTGTCAACGACAAATCAGGCGTTCGTCGGAAGTCGTTCAGTCACCACCTTCACATAAAACTATTGTAGATCAAATATAAGTAAATACTTTTTGATAAGCCCTCGAGTGCGATAATCTGCATAATATTACACTGGAAAAAAATATATTGAAAAATATAAATTAGAATGCAATATTGCTACAAGAAATCCAACTGCAAAATGTACAACATTAAAATAGCTAATGAGATACAAAAATTAAAATGTTTTCCCAAAATCCATTATCATTATGCAATTGGGTTCAAACGCAAACGCGATAATTTTTGTGCTTGAGCTTATACACACACATACATAAACGTATGTATGTGTGTGTATAAGCTCTCTCCATATAGGAGCCTCAAGGATGTGAGAACAGACTGATGGTATATGTGTGTTGTACGAGTGTGTCAGTCTGAACAGAATATGTACATTTAGTCAATAAATGTACCTTGTAAGCAGCAAAGTTGCGTGTGTGTGTGTTGCGTCACAAAAATAATATACACGTGCAATGTGAGTTATTGTGAGTTAGCCGGGTACGGTAACTGTAACCATTGCATGTTACTGCACTGCGACCAAAATAGGGTATTATAGTACTAAAGAACACTACTCTTTCGGCCATAGCTAAACTGCGCTAGTTGGAGTCAATCACTTAGTTAAGGATGTGTGTAAAATAAACCAATAGTATCGCTCAATTTTGATATGTTGACTTGAAATAACTGAGTATAAAAGACGAAAGCGATTCAATCGGCTTAGCTTAGAATGTCAGCGCTAGGTATGTGTGCTGCGGAATAGGAGACACTTCTGGCTGCGTTGCCACTGAAATGAAGCGAAGCTTCATGGAGCATGAATTGACCAATCAAAATGTTCGAAATATCCATGTGAAAATTTTGGAACATTGCGATTGGTCAATTACAGCCCTGATAAGATCAGTGGAAACGCAGCCTCTCTCTCCTACGCCCTGCCACTTCACGCAGACTTTGAATAAAGTGTACGAGGTCCACGAACCTGCTGCGGGCCAAACATATTATGTTCGTTCGGAAACCAAAGGGCGCAGGCGCTCTATGGTTTCCGAACGCCCTTTGGTTTTGGTTGCAGGCAATGAGGATATACGGAGTTGCTGCTATGGTTACAGTCTAATATGTTATTGACGAAGTTTTAGAGTGTACATGATGCCATACTTTGTTGCTGTAACTACTTTGTTACAGTAGCTAAGTTCTAATGAGTACTCGGCCTTAAAATATTTTTATTTTGTGTGATTGTTGTTATTTCATATTTTTAGTTTAGTCTATACATAATTATCTATTTTCTTTACGTATTCTACAGTGTAGTGAAGTAATCTACCTATTTAAAGTTTTTATTTTTATTTTATCTATGGTGCTTTGATGTTATTATGTTTTATTCCGTTTTTGTGAGTATTTTTGAATAATGCCGGCTATACAATCTCAATTAGACCGAGCTAGACTTTGTATTGCTGCCATAAAAAAACGATACTACTTGTTCTAGTGTTTTTTGTATAGAAATATAAAATATTTAAATATAGACTTTTGTAATACTTTACAGCATTCCGAAAACAAGACCGACAGATGGATAGTTCTAATTCAAAAGTTCTATTCAAATGTAACTACAACATATAAAAAATCGTACAAAAAAATCTAATATTAACGTTTGATTTGTTCATCTGAATTATAACCACACTAATCTACACAAGTTGTTTGACTTGACGCGTCGATTGATCTACGCGCCACCTAGTAAACAACGTAAGAACTAAGAATTTTAAAAAACCCTCATTCCCTTGCGACATTTTTTTGCGTTAATTTTTAAATGACATACAATTTGTTGTTTAAAATTATGTACATGCAAAATCATCACATAACTGTAATATTTTTTCCAACATTAAGATGTGTCACATATACGGGAGGAAATTCAAACAGTTTTTTTGCCCTTCTAGGCCAATCAAATCTATTTAAAAGTTATTGCACTATATTATTGATGTCAGAAATGCAGAAGTTTCTAAAATTACGTAAGTAATTAGGTGCATTATTGATAGTTAAATTGATGTGATGATATAAAAAATAATCTTATATCATTGCAAATGTGATTACTTACAAATCTTACAATAGTTACTGGAACTAGTTTGAAATTTGAATTTCCCTCCGTATGTGTGTCTGCGCATAACTTTGTACAAAACCTATCCATATTATGTAATATAAAACAATGGTTACAAAGCTGCCAATCTACAACCAAAATTATCTAATAAGCTATATATTTAATACTTAACGATTTGTAACTGGAAGTTACTTGTAAAACCTTACATAAATAAATAATGACAAAACCAATTTATTTTATTATTTTCAATTTAACGCGCATCTAAATGTGCTTTCATCTACTTATGTATGCAAAAAAAATTACACAGGAGACATACGTATGTACGACTTAAATTTTTAGTATACTTAAATTATGTTAGGTAAGTATTTTACTAAAACTACGAAAGGTTCTCGAGTGGAGATCACGTACCGGCAAGCGCAGCGTAGGAAGACCAGCCACGAGATGGACAGATGACCTCATACAAGTGGCGGGAAGACGCTGGATGCAAGTCGCTTCCAATCGGTCTTTTTGGAAATCCATGGGGGAGGCCTATGTCCAGCAGGTGGACTTCTTATGGCTGAGATGATGATGAAGTATTCTACTTTATTACTTACTGCGTAAACATTACATAAGATTTTAATGAGCAATGATAAATATTTGATAGAAAATGGACTGAACCACTATCTTTATAGTTTGTGGACTGGACTAATAGCAGTTGTGATTAAGTTTTATCACAGACCAGTCAATTATACGTATTGTAAAATTTTATAGACTAATATGTATTGGCTAAATAAGCTGCTACGAGGAGCAAATAAAAAAAAAACATTTGTTAAGACGTTGACGTCCGTTCTTGACTTTGTTGTAATTTGACAATGACAATTAATAATTTAATGTCCGTTGTCAAAAAGTGCGCGAAGTGTGAAGAACCGGCTAAAATAATTATTAAATAAATACCATTTAATTCCTTTACGTCTGTGAATATTTACTATCTATTCTCTATCTCATCACACTAATAAAAGTACATAAAATAGCTTTGTGTTTTTAAAAGCGCACAATGTCAAAGCGCAAAAGCACAGGTTCTTCCAATACTCTTTTTAATTACTTTACCAAAACCCCTCCAACTAATAAAAATCCTAAGAAGAATGATGATGATACTGGCGATGGTTCCAATTTAAATTCGTCTGTTAACGGAGATGAAAATAAGAAACTTGAGAGTAAGTATCAGCAACATCTATTTTTCTAACCTATCATGTCTCGGAACTTCGTGTTTAACAGAAGTTCAATACTTTACCTATATGTAGGGCTTTGTCTTTAATTTAGTCATCATCATCATCTCAGCCATAAGTCCACTGCTGGACATAGGCCTCCCCCATGGATTTCCAAAAAGACCGATTGGAAGCGGCTTGCATCCAGCGTCTTCCCGCCACTTGTATGAGGTCGGTGTTTAATTTAGTAATTTCAAGAATCTATGTAAATAATTATACTAAGTAAAACACTAAGCAAGGTACACTTCACTCTTTATTCTTTTTGGTTGCCTGGAAGAAATCGCTTTTAGCAATAAGGCCACCTATTGTCACACTAGACTTTTAAGATGTTCTGTAATTTTTGCATATGTTAATTTGGTGTACAATAAAGATTTTATCTATATATCTATAAATTCTTTATAATTAATTGATTAAGCAATACTTCACTGGAAAGCTAAGTCTTGTACATTGTTATAGATAAAAAGAGAGAAAGGCCATCAACACCTTCACCAGATGTGAACAAACAAAAGAGCGATAGTGAAGATGAAGTCCCTATTGCACCAGCAAAGAAGCGGAAGAGAATCAGAATTCATCCATTGGATTCCGATGATTCTGATACAGAGAACAAAGGTATATCATTGACATAAACTGAAAACAAAGTGAAAGACAGAAAAAGGCAAGGAAAGTGAAGATTAGATCCAACTTAGCGAGAGAGGTCAATCGTCAAATCCAACTCAGCTGGGCAGCTTTCGGGAAACTCAAAAGTGTTTTCTCCTCCAATATACCCCAGTCCCTCAACTCAAAAGCTTACAACTACCACTACAGTGTGTGCTACCACTTATGACATGTGGCACTGAAACGTGGTCACTTACTATGGGCCTTATAAGGAACCTCATAGTCACTAAATGACTATTGATAAGTGCCAATTTAGGCAGTTTAAAAATATAGCGCTATAAATGTAGCTAGCAATGATATCATTTATAGCGCTGTATTTTTTAATTTTACTAGGTGAGTGTATCTAGTAAAATTAAAGTTTAGCTACCTGCCGGCTTAGACTCATCTCTTTTATCCTAAGTACAAAAATCCCACTAAGCACTTTCAACTATTTTTCTAATTTACCAAACAACTTTTTAAATTTATTTGTCTTCAAAAATATGTTTTCCTTTTATTCTATGAAAATCAATAAATGTAAAAATGAAAATGGCAGTTACAGCTGTAATAATACTGTTAAATGAAAAATGAAAATATATGTATATATATTGTTGTCATTATTTCACAATACAATTTAGCTACTGTATAGTAATAACCATAAATTAGAATAACTAGCAATTAATTGGACATATTACATTACATTTACAATGCCATTACAGCTGTTAGTCATACAGTGTCTTTTAAAACTTCAACAGTCTCTAATCTTGTTAAATTAACCCTTTTTAAATAAAAACTACGGGTCACTCACATCTGTTTTGAGCCGAAATATCCGACTATAGTTTCAACCGCATTCACCGACCGAGAGTAACATGTGTGCTGCTACTTTGAAAAAGACCGCCGAATGTGGTTGAAACTATAGTCGGATATTTCGGCTCAAAACAGATGTGATAGTTTTTATTTAAAAATGTGTGAAAACCACATTAATTTCCATAGTAAAATTAACCCTTCTTTAGCAGATAACAAGGTTAAAACAAAACCTAAAGAGAAAGTATCCATTGAGAAGAAGTTGAATGACAGTTTCAAATATGAAGCAAATCAATCACCTAAGAGCAGCAAACAAGCTAAATCAAAGCCTGACAATGAGTAAGTTCCTAAAGAGAGAGAAGACAAGTGAAAGTGTATGATTGAGTATATCTTTTCTGATTACCTATGAAGTTATCAAAATTTTAGATGCCTGTCACATCTACAACCATCTTCAAGAGAAGGTGACATTCAGATATATTTTTACAAACACGGATGTCTATACTGATCTGTTTCTAGATTGATGATTCCTTGGCTACATCATCAGGTAAATCAGTGTTCAATGGTAGAACTGAAATTATTATTTTTTCAGATCTATACCAGCAAAAGAGAAACCCTCAGAGGAAAAAGCAGTCATTACTGATGATGGGAATTGGGTGCACTGCAAACTAGACTGGCTGAAGCTGGTGAAGATCAAAGATGCTATGAAGAGGAGACCTGACCACCCTGACTATGATCCTACAACTTTATATGTACCACCTGAATTTTATAATGCACAAACCCCTGTAAGTAAACAATAAGTAAAGAAATATAATTAATATATAAACAATCAGCATTAGCCCTGGGAAACCCACCTGTGCTGATGATGATGATGTTCACAACTAATCCAGAACTCACACTATTGTGAGATGTTTACAGACGCGAAACGGGGAGTTGTGATGGGCGAGTGGCGAAAAAAGTAAAGAGAGAGATAAAGCCATAGAGTACATCACATTTTCTTTTTCACAGTGAAACAGCCCTATGTGAAAATAGCAAGTGCGATAGAGAAAGATGTAGGTATTTTTTGTCTATGTCGGTGTAACTGGTTGACACCATGCTTTTACAGAATTTGCAAGATATTCATGTTTTTAGAAAACATTTAATTTCTATAATCTATAATTATATAATTTCTATATTCTATAACTTCTATAATCACATTCTCCCAATCTGTTTTCTCTGCTTTCAATGGAAATACAATAAAGTGGTGTCAATGTTGCTATCTCATTCTTGGTTACACTGTGCATTCATCCATGCATTAGTTTCTCTCCAACGCATTCTGCATCTCTCAGACATCTAAAATATGTGTGATTGTGTGTATCTCTGACATTAACAAAGTATTAAGTAAGTCTGAAAATCCAAGAAATAATTGTATGTACACTATTTATTACCCGACTGCGTAAGGAAGGAGGCTTATGTTTTTGACTGTATGTATGTTTGCATGTATGTATGTTTCTATATGACAGCCTACAGGCTAATCGGCTTGACCGATTTTGATGTGCGAGGTGTCGTTAGATTCATCTTCACTTCCAGAGTGGCATAGGCTATATTTTTTTTTGTAATAATAATAATACATTGTCGCAAAAAATAAGAATTACGATTTTTCGTAACCTCCTACGAACTATTTCGTAATAAACAAGTGATTTTACTGGAATTATTCTAAATAATGCGCATTCATCAAGTGTAACTAAATCGTAAGTAAGACTGCAAAAACTGTTTTTCTGCAGTCGTGTATTTTGTTTTTATATTAATATACATATTTGTTGTATGATATTCAGGCACATCGCCAGTGGTGGGAGATGAAATCATCACACTATGATTGTGTCCTCTTCTTCAAAGTGGGTAAATTTTATGAATTATACCACATGGATGCTGCTGTAGGAGTTAATGAACTTGGATTTTCTTATATGAAGGTAATAGTACAATATCTTGTGTTTATTTAAAACAAGTCTTAGTATAAATACGCTTCTGTACTACAGTATCAGTCTACTCGTATTCTTATAAGCCTAGAGAAATAAGGAGTTATTTAAATGTTAATACATTCTTCAAAAACATGTAACATGGTAAAAAACATGATTATTCCAAATCAGGGCTGGGTCAGTAAAAGCTATAGGTCAATTTAAATAGTCAATATGCTTGAATTCTTATTTGCTCATAAAATAACCTAACCGCAAATATATCCGTTCCACAAAAAAATATCTTCAAAAGTGAAAAAGTTACAAGCAGTTCGAGTTTATGTCAGATAGAGAGCACACCATCGTGGAAGATGTCATAGTGCACTATACAAATTTAATAGTAAATGTCATTTCGCGGAAAAGGAACGGAACATCCCCCATTCAACATTTTAAATGTTCATATCTCTGAAGTTTATTGATCAATTGAATTTTTGTTTTGCATGTGTATTACATTTTCGTATATTATCCACTAAAACTATTATTCCTATGAAATTACATTAATGTGGGATGGTAGAAAGTGGTATGAAACGTGACCCATATGATTGAATTTCAGGGTGAATTTGCGCACTCTGGTTTCCCAGAAAGTGCGTATGGCAGAATGGCTAGCACGCTCATCTCCAAGGGGTATAAAGTAGCGCGCGTGGAACAGACAGAAACACCGGACATGATGCAAGAGAGATGCAGACTCAGTAAGTACAGTTCTGGATGTCAAGACTGTTAGTAGCCTATGATAGACGAATCTACCGACACCTAGCACATCAGAATCGGTCAAGCCCTTTAGGCTCTAAGACGTAATATAGATTTATTCATACATCCTAAAACATAACCCTCCTTCTGGCGCAGTCGGGAAAATAAATTACACATCTTTATATTTCGCATCCACGCCCTTGTCATGTCTAGGTACCGCATCGAATAAAACCATTAGGTGTGAGGATACTGGAGGATTCGCGAGGCGAGGCGATTACTTTTGCGTATTGAAGGTCTGATTCCTGCAGAACCTGTAACTAATTTATGAGCCTTTTTTTACAGAAGGACAGACGACAAAATGGGACAAGGTGGTGAGACGCGAGATCTGCCAGGTGACGGTGCGAGGGACGCAGGTCTGCGGGCTGCAGGACCCTGGCCCGGGGGAGGCGACCGCTAATTACATGATGGCTATAGCTGAAGAGGTACGACACTTAGACTCACACTTTATCATCATCATATGGCCTTTACGTCTGTTGCAGACGATTTAAGCAGTATTGTGGTGTAGGTTTTGGTGGCTGAATTTATAAACTTTAATTTTCATACAAATTGTACAGAAATTAACCTCTTTTTTTTTTTAGAAAAATTGCTAAAAAGTGGGGAAGGTCGACTCTAATACAAAATTTGTCGTATCAATTCCAGGAGTTGAATGGCTGCAGTACGTACGGAATTTGCTTCGTAGACACCTCAATAGGACTGTTTCACCTCGGCCAGTTCACTGACGACAAGCATTCTTCACGGCTCCTCACCACTCTGGCGCATTTCCCCCCAGCACTGGTAAGAGCTTCAAAATTAAATGCTGGTATTGTGCAGTAGCGGATCCAGGGGGGGTTAAGGAGCTAATTTTTTTAGCACGTTTTACCCTACAGTAGACTCTCCATAAGTGTATACGACTTACTACTACAACGACATACTATTTATTTTGACTGGGGATTTTTAAAACCTACCGTTACCAGGATCAAGCCCCTTCCAAACCAAAATCCTGAATCCGCCACTGGCCTCACTGACAGGCCTTATTAGCGAGCGACGTACGCACTACCGACTAGGCTAATTGTTACACATCTCGTCATTTTAGCAGCGCTAGTGAAATAGAATTCAACACAATATTTTGGTTTTTATACACGCGGGTCGAACCTGGACTCAATTGGAACAGGACCGAGGAAGATAGCAATATAACTGAGAGGCTTATACCCATCTGTGGAAAAGAGAGCGCTGAGGATGTTGATGATGATGACACGCAATTGAGAATTTGATATGATACGTCTTTACAGTCACACCGAAATGTAATGTGTAACCAAGCAAAATAAGAAAAGAAAACCATAACAAAAATAAATTACAGTTTAAAAAACTAAAAACACAACTACAAATTATTGTGGTCAAAGTTCATTACAAGACTTTTCTAACAAATCCAAACAGCTATGATACGATGTTCCATCATGAAGTTCTAGTTCATTTCTTCCGGCTCCATCATCAGATCAGTTCGACAGTACCATATTATTGTATTGTCATCAGAACTACATACAGCTGCCAATTTTCATGAGGCTACGATCCTTGGAAGATGGTTAAATTAGTTACCTTAGATTTCATTACATAGTTAGTTACATACAGGTCGACCTAATAAAAGCGTGTTAAAAACCGATATTATCGCCTTGATGATTCGCTTTATCCATATCCATACAACACACGTTTTGTTTTGAACTTTACCCTATTAGGTAGTATACGACCGTAAAACCACCAATCCCCGTACGAACAAGTTGATCAGCACGCACTGTCACGGCGCGCGGCGCGAACTTGCTTCGCTCTGGACCCCGGAGAAAACGCTCAAGACTCTCGCGGAGAAATATTACAAGACTGACGCGGACGGAGACTGGCCGGAGGGACTGAAGGACTACTTACATGAAGGCAAGTATTATACACACGACCAGTAGATTACATATATTTACGAGACGATACAGTAATCTTAAGATTACTAAGATTAGTTAACTAATATCAACTAACTCTAAACACCCCAGACAAAAAAACGCTGAATCGATTTTGATGAATCAACAGCCTCCGGATTCAGTACTCATTCTGATTCGGAATCTTTCTCTATGGAAATGACAGAGACGGAGATATAGATTCCGAATCCGAATGAGTTCTGAATACGGGGGCAGAACACTCGATGAAATCCTCTTTCAAACAAAAAAAAGCTAGATCGAAATTGGTCCATCCATTTGAGAGTTACGATGCCACAAACAGACACATACGTAGATATACAGATATACACGTCAAACTTATTACACCCCTCTTTTTAGGTCGATGGCTAAAAAGCGGAATTAACTCTATGGTGTGTCTCTGTCATTTCCATTTAGAATGACAGAGATGGAAATAAAGTTTATATAGAGAATAAGGGTACTGGAAGGTTATCTACTATGACGATTGGATGCATCTCGCGTGGCGTTTTTTGATAGTTAAAAAAATAGAAAAAAAACAACTTCAAAATATGCAATATGTTTGCTTGGTTGATATTTTTTCAGTTATTACGTTATAAAAACCAAAGTACTGAACCGATTTTGATAAAATTTATATAGCACCACATCTGAAGTAATTACCTATCAAACAAAAACGAATGATCAAAACCGATTCATAACTGGCGGAGTAATCGCTGAACAAACATACAAAAAAAACAGTCAAATTGAGAACCTCCTTCTTTTTGAAAGTCGGTTAAAAATAATGCAATAAGGAAGGCAGCGTCCTCAATGCTACATTAGTTCTCTAGCTGAACAGACTAACAGCACTATTTGATAGTACAATTTCACTTGTAGGCGATGCCCTTGGCCTGACCCCGGCCGCCCACTGTCACCTCGCCATTCGAGCTCTCAGCGGCTGCGTCTCCTACCTCACAGGCTGCCTTCTCGACATACAAATACTAGGCATGGGCCAGTTCACCTCATACTCACCACCTGACGTGCTAAACAAGACCCTATCGCAAGAGTTTAAGGTTGAAAACAAATGGGAAGGCGGCAACACTATGGTTTTGGATGCTATCACGTTGAGGAATTTGAGGATAGTGCAAGATGAAGGTTGTCTATATGATAGGTTGAACTTCTGCTCGACTGCATTTGGGAAAAGGTATTTTAATTATGTTTTTACCTGATTCCGTTAAAAACTGGGTTATGTTTTTCAAGTGATTGTATGTATACATATATGTACGTATGTATGTATGTATGTTTCTCTGTTACCTCCTACAGTCCCTGAGTGTAATAGGCATTTTTTTTAATAATAATAATAATACGACCTTCGGAAAAATAAAAAATAAATGTGTAGTAAATAAATGTTTTCGTTACCTCTAACGAACTTTTTCGTAATAAACAAGTGATTTTACAAGAATTACTCTAAAGAAAGTGCATTTAAACTTTTACAGTGACTTTACGCATACACTCTCACAATAAATGTGCACTCAACAGCGTCTCAAATGTAACGAAATCGTAAGTTAGACTGCAAAAACCCATTTTCTACAGTCTTTTATTTTGTTTTCCATTTAATATTGACACTTGTTGCTGTTGTTAAAACTTGTTTTTTCTCCAAAAAAAAAAAACGGGAAACTAGAATAAGAGCGTTGGAATTAGAATACGAGTTAGACAACACAGATCTGAGTCATAATTAGTAGAGAATAGTTCTCGAAATCGAAATCCTAATTGTCTCAGCACACCATATTTCTCCACAAAATAATAAAACTGTTGTTTACCCGTATCAGATTTCGATTATCCTTTTTTTTTTTTTTTTAATACATTATAGATCTACGACTGACCACCAACTCGCCTTATGTTAAGCGACGGTGTGGCCGAGGATGGAGCTCGTCGATCTAGAAGATATCTATTCACTCTAGCCTTGAAAATTCCAAGATGAGGTCTCAGGAAACAGAGATGGCGGCAAAGAATTCCATTCTTGTGCAGTACGCAACAGGAATGTGGATCGATACCGCTGAGTGCGTATTTTTGGAATTTCTACGAGAAATGGGTGGTAATTCGCCAACTTTCTGCTACTCCGTAGTGAAATGGGGAGGGTGGAATTAGGCTTTTTGAAATGGCTTCTGTTTTGCTTCTTCATATTGAACAGGAGTGGAATCCAGTAAATATGACTAATTATTTTACTTGCAGATTATTATACCAATGGGTGTGCGCGCCGAGTTGCAATCTCAACGTGATAAAGGAAAGACAAGAGGCTGTTAAAACACTTTTCGAAAACCAGGAACTTTGCCAAGACGCCAAGAATATCCTCACTACGCTACCTGATCTGGAGAGGCTATTAGCCAAGTAAGACACTTAGAAGTTTTCTCAAAGAACACATATCCATAACCGTCTATACATTTTTTTCTCATATACGATTATACATTGTTTTCTCGTCTCATTAAAAAAAACATCAACATTTTTTAATGTTATTCATACTGTTTTAGTAAAAACAAAAAAAAAACCTTAAGATAAGAATTTAAAGAATTCAATAAAAATAAAAAATAAATTATTCATATTGAAATATGAATAAAAAAAAGTTGAAGTTTTTTTTAATGTGATATATATGTCACAGTTAAGACCCGTTTTTAGATATAACGCGTTTTCCCTAGTTAGAACTAGTTTTCACTAAATGCCTTTGTTGAAACTAGAATTAACTAATGTTAGGTTAGTTTTTTTTTTTTGGGAGGAGGAGAGTAGGGAAACAGAGGGCTAATGGGTTACTCACACACTGTTTCCCTTGGATAAGGATAGGATGATGAGGAGGAAAAAGGGAAGAGGGTAGGGGGGGGGGGAGTGTGGGGGGGAGTATGGTTAGGTTAGGTTAGTAACAACTAGTTTTAACTGAAAATTAAAAATATTAGTGGTAAATTCTAGTTTTCACTAGTTAATTCTAGTTTCAACAAAGGCATTTAGTGAAAACTAGTTCTAACTAGGGAAAACGCGTTATATCTAAAAACGGGTTTTAACTGTAACATATATATATATATATATTATGTGATTTATACATATTACATACATACAAACAAAATTATAATATATAAGATAAGTAAAGAAATAAAAGAATTTATTACGTTGAGTGAGTGAGGACTATGACGTATTGCGTACAGGGAAGAGCGAAATACGAATTCTGAGGTAATCCCGACTTACCTTACAAGTATGTACATGTATTCAGGTAAAACACGGCCGTGTCTACGAGCAACATACTGATTTTTTTACAACTCACATAAAGATTATGTGATGGCGTAGACCTGTAGACGAATAGCATGCCTTGATTCTTCCTTCATTGACGTGACAAGTCAAGTCATGAGTGGTTAAGAGCAAATCTATTTATGCTATGTTATTATTTACCGATAGTTCAAAAACGATGTTCCTATTGAAACAAATCTATCGCAATTAACAATCGTGGCTTAAAAAAAATAACTTACTTACAGTTTGACTCATACAAAAAACTCTTGACTTCCAGGCTACACGCACTAGGTAACCTCAAGAGATCAGAACAGCATACTGACTCCCGAGCAATATTCTACGAAGAAAAAACCTATTCCAAACGGAAAGTCCTAGATTTCATATCTGTACTGAACGGTTTCACCTCGGCTGTGAAACTGGTGGAATTATTCTCCGCCGAAGATGCTACGCTCTTGAAGAAGATCATGCAGCTCGCGCCGAATGGAAAGTACCCCGATTATAGAGATACTTTGAAGTTTTTTAAGGTAATGAGGGCTTTAAAAAATTTTTTTTGAAAATTTAACGATAAATAACATGACAGACACATAAACTCTATAAAAGGTGGTTTCCACACTATGCATTTTTTCTATTAATACATGATTAAAAATATGTTACTGCGAACTTTTGTCTTCAAAAACATAACCCTCCCTTTTGCTTCGCCGTAGTCGGGCAAAAAATTAACAAGGATTTATAGTTATCTGTAGTTCATCTGTCCTGATTTTCGTAAACACGCGTACAGGGCATATTTTTCAACCAATCTTGACCATAACTTGGTATAAAAGTTTCTCAATTTTGTAGATTTTTTGTCGTTGGGTTTTTTTTATAAGTGGGAGATATTTCTCCCAAAAAGGGGGAAAGTTTGCTGTACTCGTTTAAAATCTTGATTAACTTATTTAACATATTTCAGGAAGCGTTCAACCAAAAAGAGGCGGAAAAAGAAGGTCGTATATTACCCGGCGAGGGCGTCGATCAAGAATACGACAACACCTTGGAGACTATCAAGGAAATAGAACAGGAGTTGAAGGACTATCTGGCTGAGCAGGAGAGATACTTCAAAGCCAGGGTAACACATAGCCTCATTTAAACCGACCACACTATTTTTTATAAATATCATCTGATAAATGCGACATTTTGTAAGTGAGTGTATTTATGTTACTTTTTCATGCTAAAACTACTTAATGGATATGAGTGTAATTTAGAATTACACGGACTATATTATATACCGAATTAATTAATAGGTAATAAGTGACAATGTATTTTATGTGTATTTTAACTCTAGAAGGAAGGGACAGTATAACTTTGCTGTGCTATAATCACACTCCCAAAAGTTAATTTGATATTATCATATTTAAATGGATAGTTTTGAAATATAATGACTCAAGTAAATTTTTTGTCTCATAGAAAAAAAAAACAATAATTTATAGTCTTTGGTTTGCTTCATTTACGAATAGCAGTGGCATTAAAAGTATGTTCAAATTAACTTTTCCTCTCGCCACGGCACCACAATCGCATATTCCAGAACGAATGTACGAAATTTTGTAATTAGTTAAGAAATACCTTAGCCAACTGAATATAATTAATTCACATTACAGTGTAACTACGTGGGAACGGATAAGAAGCGTTACCAAGTAGAGGTTGCGCAGGGACCCGCGGCCAAAGCGGGCCCGGAGTACCACTTAGAAGGCGCCCGGAAAGGGTACAAAAGGTTTTCTACTGCTGAAACTAAGGTAGGTACAAATCTCCACTCTAACGGAATCCATAATAGTCCAGTAAAAATAAGATTTGTGACAACAAAAGACGCCTAAGAATATTGTTATTTAAATGAATGTACTGGTGTTTTGAAATACATTTGACACAATTTTATAATGCTATTATAAAATTTAAGATTGTTACCTTAACACGCTCAAACGGCTGAACCGATTTTTATGAAATTTAGTATAGAGATAACTGTGGACCTGGAGACGGACAAAAGCTACTTATCATTATCATAATCATCACTGTTTTTGATAACTATGCGGATGAATCTCTTTTGCCTATTATAATTTCAAAGTGCATTTAATGTGATCAGCTCTATAAAATTCTCGAGTCAAAACTCGAGTAGTGTGGCAGGATTTTGGGTAGATTTGACTCTTAAATTTGATTACCTTTATTTATGTTTGATAGATCTACGATATTATGTTTGATTACCAACTTGCCTGATGTTAAACTACGATTAACGACAATATTGTAGCTCTCAGAAAACAGAGATGGTGGCAAAGAATTCCATTCCTGTGCAGTACGGATCAAGAACGTGGTCCGATATCGCTGAGTACGGATTTTGGCATTTCAATGAGAAATGGGTTACCTTGACTAATATTACAAAAGCGAAAATAATTTCTATATCTGTGTGTATTCGATCCAAAATGATCTTAGATTATTATTAACGGTTTCTATAGGTATATCTTAAAAATATATTGAACAGTGACATTTTACGAGTAACGTTAAATAAAACTTCAAATTGAAACTCGGGATACGAAATATGATTCTATTATATACTATAAAGATGTTTAAGGTACATGTGACTATTTATGTTGAAAAAGTTAATGGTAGAATAGTGGAGTAAACTAAAATTACGTGAACATAATTGTGTTTCTTCCAGGAATTGTTATCCCGAATGCAAGCAGCCGAAGAGCAAAAGTCAAAAGTGCTAAAAGACCTCAGCCGCAGAATATTCGAGAGGTTCTCGTCTAAATACAGCGAGTGGGAGGCGGGCGTTCAGTGTCTGGCCACACTCGACATATTGCTGGCTTTCACCGAGTTTGCCCGACAACAGAGCGGGGATGTCTCCCTGCCAGAGGTTACTTTTGATGGAGATACTAAGGTGAGAAATGAATACAAATTCTCCCTAAAACTTACGCTCAAGAACACAATTGACCGAGTGAGTGAAGCGAACAATGGTCTTAGCATCAACTAGCAAAATTTTCTTCCGTCTGTCCGGATGTTCGTTGGTACTCGCGTACAAGTCGTATTTTTTCTACCAATTTCTACGAAACTTGATATCCAGATTTTACAATTTTATCTATTAAACAACTGTACCGTAATTCGAAACCCAATTAAATATATGAGAGTAGCGTGCTTGACTAACATCCGAAATAGTCGTGCCGTGATTCGGGTCCGCTCGTTCACCTCCGGTTTTCTCGTCCAATCAGAAGTGACTCCGCCCCTTCCGGCCCCTTCCTTCCCCTCCACGTGTACCATCACCACAGGTAGTGCGCTGGGCGCAACTAGGATTCATTGGCGTTTGGATTTTCATCCAAAAGCGGTCGTTAGTACCTTCTACATACTTTATAGGCCGCGTCGTGCTATAAAAGTGTTAAAGTACCAAATAGTGTTAACCGGTAAGAGGTTGATAATTGGTAAGTCCTGAACAATTATTTACTTTACCACATTTAACGGTGTTACCGTTCGTTATTTTATAAATTCATACTGAATTTAAGGTTATTCCAGTATTTTAAATAGATTTAATAGGGTTCCGCTCCAACGAGGGATACTACGGATGTTAGGAAATGAAGATTTAGCTGTTGCAGGAATAAGGCTTATTATGCCATTAAAAATAGTACTTATAAAACAGCTATCGCTGTGACATATACTACAATACATTTATTACCAAATTCTTTACCCGAAAGCCCGAACCCAAACACGAGTTGGGAATATTCACGTACAGGACCTAAAGAGCAGTGGCAGAGCTACCTTCTCGCTTTTTCAACTATTCTATAGCAAATCAATTATGCCTTATATAATGTTCTATATGCTTAAATATATACTTTAAACATCGGTTTTAAGAATCTCGTCATTTTTAAGAAGTAACGTTTTATATTGCGTTCATCTCATGTACGATTAAGAGTGAAACAAGAAAAGCTGATTATCGCAATAAAAAGCAAATTGACGCGACTTTATTCGAAATAAGTAAAAAGCAACACTAAGCTAGAATGATGTACCCTTGCTTCGTATCAAAATTATGCATCTGCGTGTTACAAACATTGCAATTTCTGCGTATCCCATCAGTATATGATCAGAAAAACTGAAGGCTTTAATAAAATATAATCTGTCCTGATCCGACGGGGATAAGAACCAAAATAACTAAGACAATTAAAAAACTAAATTCGTCCTCATCTAACCGGGATAGGACCAAGAAATAAGTGAAGATGCTGACAAACTATGTAGTTTCTCCCTCATCCCATCGGGATAGGAGCAGAATCGAAAAATGCTAGCGGCCCTGCCCTACATTTGCAATTTTGGGAGATTCTGATTATGCTAAGGCTTCATCTTAGATAGGACCAAGAAATAAGTGACAATCTATGTAGTTTCTCCCTCATCCCATCGGGATAGGAGCAGAATCGAAAAATGCTAGCGGCCCTGCCCTACATTTGCAATTTTAGGAAATATTCTGATTATTAGAAAATACTAAGGCTTCATCTTACATTTTCGAACTTGTACTAAAACTACTTACAGTAATCGAAATAAGGAATACGTTTATTAAAAATGTCAGGCACCTTATCCTACATTTTTTAAACATTTGAAAGTGGACTATGTAGTTTCTCCCTCATCCCATCGGGATGGAGCAGAAACGAAAAATGCTAGTGGCCCTGCCCTACATTTGCAATTTTGGGAGATAATCCGATTATTAAAAAATGCTAAGGCTTCATCTTAAATTTTCGAACTTAAAACAAGAAATACCAGTACTAAAACTACTTACAGTACTTGAAATACGTATATTAAAAATGTCAGGTACCTTATCCTACATTTTTAACATTTGAAGGTGGTATTACACTCATCAGAGAATGCTAAGGGCTAAATTTTCAAACTTATAACGATGACTATGCTCACTGTAAGAATGCGAGGCGCCTCGCCTCCATTTTCAACTCTTGAATGTAGTATTACGCTTATCAGAAAATGCAAAGGCCTCCGCCCTACCTTTTCGCCATTACGCTCATAAAATAGTGCTAAGGGGGCTCCTCCTTTCACTTTTTCGAAATAAGCACTAAATGCTTGAGAAAATTATGATTACTTTCTTTTTTCAATTTTTTAAATAAGCGTTATGTTCATCGCAAAATACCTAAGCCTCCGCCCCCATTTTTTCAACCTTTAAAGAAAGCTTATCGGAAAATGCTAAAGGCTCTGCCAAACATTTTCAGGCTTTGAAATAAATATTACGATCATCGGAAGCCCCCGCCTTCCATTCTATTACTTAGAAATATTACTCATTGAAAAGAGCTTAGGGCTCGACCTTACCTTTTTTTTTTTTTTTTTTTTTTTTTTTTTTTTTTCAACTTGCTGATGCAGTCTCGCCAAGTGACCAGACTCATTCTAACCTACGACTCTACAACGACAAATATGAATCTTCCACGATATTCACACATCTGCTGTCATGTGTAAATCCAGTATTTTAAGAACAGTGCGATGAGATTAATTGTTTTGCTGTAATTGCTATTTACAGAACGGCTACAAATGTATCACCATCATAAATTCATTTGTTAACTGCCACCGTATACCGAGTTTTTATTTTTATGAAAACACTGGGCGTTCATAATTAACGTTGTGTCAAACCTACCCTCTTTTTCCAACTGCATTAAGCCGTCACTGCATTTATGTGGCTTGCTTATAACGATATTATAAAATATGTTCGAAAATCGATTCAACATTAATTTCATAAACATCAAGTCTATATACTTCCTGGCTATTTGCAACTCGGCCGGACACTTTCTTAATTCTAGGATTTAAAGGAGGAGAAATTAAGCGCATTATCGAAAGAGAATGCCTTGAGCACCTGTACCTGTGCCTTGCACTCTGTATCAATGGCCTTCCGCCAAGGCTGTGCTATACATATCAGACTGGACGGTATAAACATGAAGTCGCCCCACAAGTAGAAATAAACTTCCAAACCCTAGTGTTTGAAACAAATATACACATGTATTTATTGCTATAATATGCTATGTGTTCTCGCGCCAAAACGCTCAACATACAAATACAAGGGTACAAAGTTGGCCCTCGGACATACAAAGTGTACCAATCACTGTTAACACAGACATGACAATGAAGCGACTAGTACTAAGAAGCAATCGTAAGGGAACTTGCAAGATCAATATCATTAGATTATTCAAGTACATCCCTTGCCTATTATCACAATAGACTAGTTAAATACAGTTAATGAAAGACATTGAAAAATCTTATGTCAGTGCAATACTCACATGATCAATCTATTATTTAACATTTACGACACAATCGCAACACTCGCATATGCCATTTATGCCGTACAGAATTCGGCACAACTTCTTAAAGTACCTACTTGAATTACAAACTTCAACTGAAACGAAGAGAATATCAAACTTTAAGGTCCACATCGAACAAACCTGTATTCTGCAATGGTTTCAGGATTGCACATCAAATTCTCAGGTGGATTGTTTCGATGCTCTTTAACATAGAGTTAGACACCTTTAATCTTACTTAGTCTGTTTTTCATCTCCACAACTAAGAAATAAATTACTTGAGAAATGGACAGAAGTCAACAAAAGAACTGATAGTGGATAATTTCTTTATCGTCTTTATTAAAAAATTACAAACTGTCGCAACTTACGAATAACCAACTTATGAACCTAAAAACCAATCACATTGCAGACCTGCATTTGTAAATTGGTAGAATATGCTCTGAATTTAGTGTGTACCGGCCCACTGCTGGGCAAAGACTTCCCTATTCTCTTTCCATCCTTTTTGGCTTGATGATAATTGTATCCAGGTTTTACGAACTTTAGTAAACCACTGGAAAATTCAGAAACCAAGTTCCAATTGTTACCATGGCCGGCCACCCACCGCCGATAGTAATTAAAATGAATACAAAAATAAATAAATTAATAAATATTTGTGGACATTTGACACTAATATACGACGTATATCTGCCATTTAGAGGTATCAATACCTTGTATGAATTGAGACAGGCTATGCTAAAGTCCTATCGTGTCTCAGTTGAATATTTTTTGACTGACCTGCATAAGCTTGTAAGCAGTCCATCCTGGTTAAAAATGATAGCGGTTACATATTTTAATTTTATACTGTACCGCAGCCAGAAATTTCTATCATCATAAATAATCGCATATGAACTTTCACAGTTCCACCCCACACAACAATTACTCCGTGTTTAATGGAAATAATATAAGATGCTTTTATTCCTAGAAGTGTTTAACTTCACCCAGTTTGGGAGCTAGTGCTGCAGTTTAATGTTTTGTACCATAATTATTGTAATAATAAACAACTTCAATTTGAATGGATTTACTAAACCAAGAACAATTGGTCTAGTTTCACCTGTTACCAAAGACGCTGCAAAGTATTCGAAATATCAGATCGCAAAATTATGTAAAATACATACATACACTATAGCTGATACTGCTTAAAAGAAGTAAACGCTGAATCAAGTATACCTGGTAGCTACAGTCTAGCAGTGGCATCAACCAATTGTAATAACAAAATAATAATATTCTATAACAGTCGGTTCCTGATAATAACTTGATCTTGCTAAGAGTACTTACAACTACTTAACTAGTAGTTACTTTAATACATCACTTTTAAAATATTAGTTGTCTTTGACTACACCTATACAGTCAAACTAAATATATCACATTGGCGTAACGTCACCATCACCACCAGGCGATAACAAACAAGTCTCTCATATATTTAATTGGGTTTCGAATTACGGTACAGTTGTTTAATAGAGATGTTTTACCTGTAAATAAAACATTTATTAAACATACTTACCTATTCGAAACCCAATACTTTCTATATCTGCCTGGTGGCCTAATTATATGAGATAACCAATGAATCCTAGTTGCGCCCAGCGCACTACCTGTGGTGATGGTACACGTGGAGGGGAAGGAAGGGGCCGGAAGGGGCGGAGTCACTTCTGATTGGACGAGAAAACCGGAGGTGAACGAGCGGACCCGAATCACGGCACGACTATTTCGGATGTTAGTCAAGCACGCTACTCTCATATATTTAATTGGGTTTCGAATAGGTAAGTATGTTTAATAAATGTTTTATTTACAGGTAAAACATCTCTATTATTATTTAATCTTGATTAAAAAGAGAAAAGTTTGCTATGAGGCTATTTGTTAACCGATTTTGATAACATTTGACAGAAACATTCGATTCTGCACTAAAATTTCGATTGTGACCTCAAGAGCACTGTTTTTTTTTTGCAACAACTATCGTTGCAAAATTAATGTACGCAAGGTCTCCTGTTCTTACAACTACTATTTATAAACTGTAACACTCAAATTGGGCTATTCAGATCGCTTTAATTAGGTTATCTAAGTGACATCAATCTAAAAATCAATATGGTGGACGCCCAAACATGGCGGACCAATTATTTTTTATGCACGTTGCGACATAGGGATTTAGTGAAACTCTTCCATTTAAAATTCATATCATAAAAACAAGCTTTTCGTATTCTCAACAACACACTGAGAAGATTTCGACCCAAACATCCCTCGTCTTATAAGTTAGACGTGTATATCTGTGGCATCATAGCTCTCAAACGGATGAACCGATTTTGATCTAGTGTTTTTTTTGTTTGGAAGAGTATTTGATTGAGAGTGTTCTTAGCTATGTTTCATCTGAATTGGTTTTGCCGTTTTTTATGTCTGGGATTTAAAAGTTTTCATACCTTTTAATAATCTTATTCTTATTTAATTTAAATTGGCTTTCTGTCATACATAAACAATTAATCTTAAAAATCTTAATTAATCGTTCATCATCATCATCATCTCAGCCATAAGAAGTCCACTGCTGGAAATAGGCTCCATAGACATAGGCTATGGATTTTCAAAAATACCGATTGGAAGCGGCTTGCATCCAGCGTCTTCCCGCCACTTGTATGAGGTCATCTGTCCATCTCGTGGCTGGTCTTCCTACGCTGCGCTTGCCGGTACGTGGTCTCCACTCGAGAACCTTTCGGTCCCATCTGCCGAATCGGCATTAATCGATCAGCCATACATAAACAATTAATCTTAATTATCTTCCAGCCATACATAAACATAGTGGAAGGCAGTCACCCGTGTATAGTGAACAACGATTTCATTCCAAACGATACAACTCTGGGCGGCGACACGGGGACCTTGCTGTTACTTACCGGTCCTAACATGGGCGGAAAATCTACGCTGATGCGGCAAGTTGGACTGCTCGCTGTGTTGGCGCATTTAGTAAGTTTACGCTGGAAATATATGAAACACTAATATGTTGAGTTTTTTCGTTCGGTAACAGACCACTAATTAGGTACTTATTTTTGTTTGTTTGGTTTCAAAGACTACACAGAAAGAAGAAAATACGATCTATGTATTTATTTATTTAAAAGAAAAATCAAGAGCTTTGTAATATACGATTAAAATTATAGCAATAAAATAACAATATGCTAATTATAGATTTTCACGGATTAATAAATGAGTTTGAATTTGATAGTGGCAGCTTAGATGCAATCATGAAAATTTAAAAGCTATACTCGGCTAACACCATTTGTTGTATATTTCCATCCAAATAATGTGATGAATTTTTAGAATCTTTAATTTAATTCTGAACAATCCAATATTTTTAATTAAGTTGACCAATTTTAGTTTATTTTATTTTATTGACCAATATTAGATTATTTTTATGTATTATTTTTTGACGTACAATATTTTATAATTTATTTGTTCGCTCCATTAATGCATGCTGTCTCCATCTTTAATTATTGTGGCAATTGTAATTATGTTATTATTATATAAAACTATTGCAAATATTGTTATTGTACACAATGTTGATGGACTTAAATAAATAAATAAATAAACACAGTAACATATACAATAAAAATTTCTAGATGCATACAAGTTATCGGTACCATTCAAAACGTAACATCTGCTTAAATCGCTGCTTGGCCGAATTGATACTTGACTATAGTCAACGTCATATTACCTGCATAGTTTATTGAAGTTCTCACTAGCTCGCCACTGAAGGCACTATGTATGTTGTAAATAACGATATTTTTTATTTGCAGGGCAGCTATGTTCCGGCGGCGCAATGCAGCCTGTCCTTAATGGATCGCATCTTCACTAGATTAGGGGCTTCGGACGACATCCTCTCGGGCCAGTCCACCTTCCTCGTAGAAATGAACGAGACGGCAGCTATAATTGCTCATGCGGGCCTCCACTCGCTAGTGTTGCTCGATGAATTAGGTAACCGTTTCAATTTATAACTGTAATTGATCACCTCTTCATTCGGCTGAGAGAAACGGACGACATTATCTCAGGCTGGAAATCCCTCACCATTAGATATTATCTCTCTTTCCTTTCTGTGGACAAATCAGCTTTTCTGGACTGTCTTTCCTTCGAAGGTCTTCCAGCCGAGCTTCGATAAAGATGAGTTTTAAAAGGCTGTCTATAAACGCCTTTCTCGACTACCAAATAATTAGTGAGCAATCACCACCTTTTGTCTGTACAAATGGTGATTGCTTACTGTGTTTCTTACCATTTCTTTTGTATAAAGCCATTCCAAATTTACCTAATCCTTGCTGAATAGAAACACATGGCTTAACGGCTATGGATTTTCAAAAAGACCGCTTGGAAGTTTCTTGCATCCAACGTCTTCCTGCCACTTGGATAAGGTCATATGTCCATCTCGTGGACGTTATAATAGGCACTTACTTTAGAGTTATTGTATCACAGGTCGCGGCACGTCTACGTACGACGGCACCGCCATAGCGTCCGGCGTAGCAGTAGAGCTGGCGGAGCGCGGCTGTCGCGTCATATTCTCCACGCACTACCACTCGCTGGTCGGACACCTAGCCTTGCACGCGGCCGTCGTGCTAGGGCATATGGTTAGTTGCTTTACACATTTATATCTTATTCCACCCTCCTCATTCCACCGCAGGACTAGCAGAAACTTTACACTCTACCACCCATATCGGTTACCTATCTATTATCAAATTGTGAAAAATCGAATATCATTTCCCCGAGAACGTTTTTTTTTTCAAAACACTTTATTAAAATCCCGTTTGCTCATTTGACAACTCTGTTAACTGAATCTTTGTAATACGAACATTTATGTGTATAATAAAAATAAACGAACCCAAACTAATATAATAAACTAATATTTTATTTTTATTTTCTTACTTTTGGGGAAATTTACAGCTAGGTTTACATTTTAGTTATTGAGTATAAACAAAAGAAGGCTAATTACAAATTTCCACGGATATTCTAAAATATAAACAATGTGTTGACGTTACATAAATAACGTTATAAGTGTAAAAAAAAAAAAAAAATGAAAAATGCGTTACTCAGCATCCGCTTGCACTGCACGACGGACGTATTGAACAGGTCAACATCATGCAGTGCAGCCACTGCATTAAAACTACGACTCGCTCTTAGCAGATAACTATTTTTCCTATAATTAGAGTTAACTGTAGGAACAGATACAGTGCATAAATATCGGGCAAATGAAACAGATTAGCAAACAATAAGAGCTTAACAAACTTATGGAATCGGAAACTCGCATCAAGTAAAACATCTAGAATCAGGCAGTATCGTAGATCTTCTATATAAAAAAAAAAAAGTTCCATGAAATGGATTCGGCAAGTAAGATTAAAACATATGTATTTCATATTATAAATAGGTTACCACCATTCTAGACTTCTATAGATACCCCAAGTATATGTACCTAGCGAGTCAAAACGAGCGTGTCAAGTACGATAAATCGCAGTTGACGACCAAGATTTATTTAATTTCAGGTGATATATACTTCCGATTCGATATTTTGTCAACTAGTTACTAGCGTACAAGCGCGCGGATGCATTGGGTTGAATAGATTTCGCGCGGATGGAAAATTTCATCACAAAATCGTTTGTGACGTGACAGTCGGTACCAAAAATGTGGTACGCAAGGTTTTCATATAAATTAAGTCGCATGCTCCATATACTATGTCTGTGGTTACCACCCATATCTAATTAAATTGCCAAAAAAAACGTACTCAACGATTTTAGGACCGTGTATTTGATCCGTGATGTACGAGAGTGGAACTCCCTGCCGCCTTCCTTGTTTCCTGAGAGCTACAACCTTGGATATTTCTAGGCTAGAATCAATAGATTTCTTCTAGATCGACGCTCACTATCTGGCGAGTTGGTAGTCAAACGTAGATCCATTTAATTTAAATAAAAAATATTGCTTATTATTATTATTTATGTATTATACTGTTAGTAGTTTAGGATAGTGACAGGATTGTTGCAAAGTCCTCTTAGATAATGCTACTTTTGGTTTGAAATCAACAGCCAAGCAAGAATGTGCAAGTATTAGTTTCTTTCTCACAGATGGAATGACGATCTTTCCAGTTAAGTTACCGAATTTGACTTTATTTCATCATCATCTCAGCTATAAGAAGTCTACTGCTGAACATAGGCCTTCCCCATGGATTTCTAAAAAGACTGATTGGAAGCGGCCTGCATCCAGCGTCTTCCCGCCACATGTATGAGATTAACTTTATTTACCAGTAACTTATCTCCATTCCAGGCTTGCATGGTAGAAACGGACGAATCGACAGCGGAAACGGAAGACCACATACCAGAGGAAACAATCACCTTCCTTTACAAGCTATCTCCTGGCGCCTGTCCCAAGAGTTACGGCTTCAACGCGGCGCGTCTCGCTGGAATACCTACAGAAATAACTAGGAGGGCGCACCAGGTATCGAAGAATTTAGAGAAAGAAGCCACTTGTGTCCGCGCCTTTAGAGACCTTATGAAAATGGAAGACGCGTCTCGTGTGAAAGAAATGCTGGCAGCTTTGAGTATTTGATTTTAGTAAGTGATCTGATTTTAAGATGTTTGTTTTTAATTATTTTTATATACATTAAGAATCTGATTTTTATGGTTTTGTCAAATTTATTGAGACAATCGTGAAGTGCGCATTTGTGTAATAATAGGTAGATTTCTACTCCTGTATATTAACCATTATTTATGTGAATGAATAATAATATTCCATTTAAATAACAATATTTAGTTGTCTTTTAGGTTCTCGAGTGGAGACCACGTACCGGCAAGCGCAGCGTAGGAAGTGTAGAATTAAATAGGAAGGAAGAAAATATAATTAAACATTTTTATGCGACTGCTCGCGTGTAAATTTATTTTGAAGTAAATAACAAAAAGAACATAAGAATAAACAGTTTAAAAAACAGATTCTTATTTTGAAATGAAAAAGTATGTACAACATCTCCTCCTTTACTTTAAAATAAAATAATCTGCTACTCACTGCAAGAAAATAAATAATTTAATATATGCCTATCTGTTGTATACATTTGTTAAACTTGATTCGTCCTAAAGGTTTCGTTAGGACGTCTGCTGGTAACTTTTGGGAAGGCATATATTTTAAATCAATAACCTTCGTTCCCACTTTTTCCCTAATGAAGTGATATTTTACATCAATGTGCTTAGTACGATTATGGTGGACTGGATTCAGTGCTAATGCTTGAGCACTTTGACTGTCTGTAAAAATATCAACAGTTGGTGACTTACCAGTTACTTCACTGATAAATCTTTTCAAAAAACAAGCCTCTTTTGTAGCAGAAGACAGTGCCATATACTCTGCCTCGGCTGAGGATAGTGCCACTGTTGATTGTTTCCTAGACTCCCAGGATACGGCTCCTCCTGCCAGCTCCACGTAAAAACCCGTATGAGAACGTCGACTTTCTTGACAGTTCGCAAAATCTGAATCACTGTAAATTCTTAACTTTCTGTCTTTCTCCTTTAGTTCTGTGTTCCTTTTATAAGTAATGCCAGCATTTTTAGTCCCACTCAAATAGCGAAGACATCTTTTTGCTGCATTCCAATGCGTCGCATCATTACTTTTATACTTTTATTAAATTCGCTAAGGTAACTCACCGCATATGCGAGATCCACTCTAGAGACCTCTGCTAACCACAACAGCGAACCCACAAGGGCCTGATAGGGGTAATTGCTCTCACCAGTTCCAGGGACGAGTTTCTTTTGAGCGAGAGGCGTCTCTACCGGCTTACAATCTCTCATATTGTATTTTTTTAACAATTCTTCAATATACGATCTTTGCGAGATCTTTATATTGTTTTCAGAGCAATCTATATTAATTCCAGTGAAAAATTTAATTATTCCAAGATCTTTGCAACTGAAAAATTTTTCAAATTGTTTCTTGAAGTTGTCAATTGTGACATCGTCTCTGTAAAGAATGACAATGTCATCGACATACACTCCTAATATCAAAGAGTTTTCATCTGAAATCCTTTTTGTGTAGACACAAGCCTCCGAAGGAGTTTGAGTATAACCCAAACCTGTCAAAATTTGTTTTAGTTTCATGTTCCAGGCCCTAGATGCCTGTTTCAAGCCATACAAGGATTTTTGCAATAAACAGACTTTCCCTTCCTCCTTGTCTTGAACAAAACCTTGAGGCTGCATCATGTAGACTTCTTCCTCTAATTCGCCATTGAGAAACGCCGTGTCAACATCCATATGTCTTACTTTATATCCCTCCTGGACCGCTAAGGCCAAAAGTGTTCTAAAAGAAGAGTTTCTCACCACAGGAGCAAACGTCTCCTTGTAGTCTACACCTTCTATTTGTCGATAGCCTTTAGCAACTAATCTCGCTTTATATTTGATTATGTTACCATCGGCATCTCGTTTAAGTTTATAAACCCACTTGCAAGGAATACAAGTCTTGTGACTAGGCTTATCGACCAAAACCCAAGTGTGTTTTTGGAGTAAAGCATTATACTCCTCCTTCATTGCTGTTATCCATTTATCTCTATCATCGCAATTAATAGCTTCATGATAGGACTTTGGATCGTCAGAAAGTATCTCATCTACACGAGTACTATACGAGTAATAATCGGGAGGCTTACGTTCTCGGTCTGGATACCTTCTCGCTGAAACAGTTGGTTCATTTGAGGGAACCGTCTGAGTCTCTGTTTCATCAATATCTTCATCTGCATCTTCGAAATCATCACTTAACTCTTCAGACAATATTTGCGTAGCCTGTGATGAGGAAGAGCTCTGTTCATTAGATGAACTTTGCTCTCCCGACACAGTTTCCACAGACTGCTGCGATGTGGAGGTGGATGGAACATCTTCCATTAGACTCAATGATGTCGGTGATGAATTCTGCGATAACAAATTAGGATTAACTGTATCCTCAGGGATCAAAACTTTTTCTTTGAGACCTGTAAAGTTACTTTCAAAGAAAGTAACATCCCGAGACTTGAGTATCCTCCTTGGATTTTCCGCTTGACGAAAAAAGTAGCTCCGTGGATCTTCTGAGTATCCAACAAATATGTGTTCTGTCGCTTTCATATCCAGCTTGGTTCTTTGACATGAAGGCACATGAACCAAAGCTCTACAACCGAATACTTTTAAATGAGAAAGGTTCGGTTTCTTTCCATACCACATTTCAAACGGTGTTTTACCAACAAGTGCGCGATGCGGCAATCTATTTTTTAAATAAATGCTAGTCTCCACAGCATCCTGCCAATATGCCTGCGACAAAGAACTATGTGACAGCATTGATCTTGCCTTTTCTACAATACTACGATTGCAACGCTCACTGATACCGTTTTGTTGAGGACTGTAAGGCGCCGTTGTCGTGTGCTGTATTCCCTGAGACTGTAAATAGCTTGTCATCTCAGAGTTGACGATTTCAGTTCCATTATCTGAATGCAGCCTACGAATTTTGGCTCCAGTCTGTCTCTCAACAAGTGATTGAAAAACACAAAAGTACTTCTTCACTTCTGTTTTTGCAGACATACAATATAGAAAAGTAAAACGTGTATAATCATCGACAAAAATAATAAAATATTTATTACCTTTGAATGAATTTGTGGACATCGGTCCACACACGTCCGTCCAAACCACCTCAAGAGTGGAAGTAGCCCTCATGTGCTTGAGCCTTTTGAATGGCTTTCTCGCCTGCTTACCCTCGATACAAGGTATACAAGACTCTTTGTCTACCTCGTTGTCTGTGTACTCTACACCATCAGCAAGACCTTTTCTAAGAAGGTCCATCCCAATACGGCAAAGGTGTCCAAGTCGCTTATGCCAAAGCTGAAACCTGGACTTATCGGAGTGCACATTATAAGCTGAAACATATTGCGGCAGATTTACAGTACAGTCTAAATTATACAGTCCATCACAACAAATACCTCGCACTAAAGGTTCATTATCAAAAGAGACATTACCTGTCTTGTAAAAATTACAACCAGATTTATCAAAAACTACCACTAGATCCTTTTCTACTACCTTTTTAACTGAAAGTAGATTACTGTTCAGTTCAGGCACATGTAAAACATCACTAATTTTGTTGACTATAGAATTAGTATAAATTGGAACTTCACCGCAACCTAAAGCTACCAAATCTTCACCGTTAGCAACAGTAACACGTCCTTCACTGATTTTCTTGTAATTCTGAAGCCAATCACCTCTTGAAGTCATGTGTGCAGTAGCTCCGGAATCTATAATCCATTTATCAGTATTTACTTTACATGGTGCTGATAAAGTGGTGCTAGTTACTTCAGTAACTGCTTGCGACGACATACTGCGATTTTCACTAGCAGCACCATCTCCTGTGGTATGATTAACCATCATGGTTTTACCTGACGTTGTCTCATTCTTTGTCTCTTTCTTTTTATTAAGACGACAATTTGGACTTTTATGCCCCCTTTTTCCACATCTGTAGCAAGTCACTACTCTCTTGGATGATGCAAAAGCTGCGTCTACATCTACTTTTCCATCTCCACGGATCATTTTACTCAAGAGTTTATTTTTTACCATCTCTGAAGTAACTTCTACATTACAATGTTCTAGCGCCATTATTAAGGGCTCGAACCTAGGTGTCAAGCCACCTAATATAATTGCAGCTAAAGAGCTGTCCTCTATTCTCTTGCCGATATCGGCAAGATCCTGAGCAGTCGTTGTTATTGCAGTCAAATACAGCTCCAAGTTGTCAAAATCATTTAATGAATACCTGTACAACTTCCTCTCCAACGAAAGTTTTCTTCCAAGGCTTTTGTCCTCATACGCCGAACATAACGCATCCCATGCTTCTTTTGCACTTGACGCAGTTCTCACGTGTGTAATTGCAGAACCGTCAATGGTAAGACAAATTTTTGACAATGCCTTTTGATCATTTTTATTCCGCAACTCCTGGGACGTTTTATCGCCTTCTGGATATCCTATTATAGTTACCCATAATTCCTCGTGAATCAATAGCATACGCATCTTAAATTTCCAGGTAGGATATCCATCTCTGCTTTTTAGAAGAGGTATTGAACTAATATTTGACGTACCAGCCATCTTTTTATTTCTTCTCAATTTAAACTCCAATATATAGTTTTCCGTAATAAATCTTCTTTTAATAGATTTATCTACTGGAGTTCGTGCTGATAACGAATGTAGAATTAAATAGGAAGGAAGAAAATATAATTAAACATTTTTATGCGACTGCTCGCGTGTAAATTTATTTTGAAGTAAATAACAAAAAGAACATAAGAATAAACAGTTTAAAAAACAGATTCTTATTTTGAAATGAAAAAGTATGTACAACAGGAAGACCAGCCACGAGATGGCCAGATGATCTCATACAAGTGGCGGGAAGACGCTGGATGCAAGCCGCTTCCAATCGGTCTTTTTGGAAATCCATGGAGGTGGCCTATGTCCAGCAGTGGACTTCTTATGGCTGAGATGATGATGATGATGAGTTGTCTTTTATGTTGTCACAAATGTTATTTTTACTAGACTGAATTCGCTGGGCCCTTAGCAATCTCGGTAAAATCTAACTTTCTAATCTTTGAAACATAGTTAAATTTAATTTAAACTTTTTTGTTTGATTAGAAACAAGAATGTAAAATCCCATAAAAAACAACGAAATCGGTTAATAATTAGGAGTAGAAAACAGGTTTCGTCTATTGTATGGAAAATTGCGGGTAATGCGTTGGAACAACCCCTCTATTGTGTGTTTATCCATTTAGTTATACTGAGCAGTATAACTAACTGGACGAACCCAACTCAAATTCTTCGATTCCATCTAGTTATACTGAGCAGTATAACTAACTGGACGAACCCAACTCAAATTCTTCTATTCCATCTAGTTATACTGAGCAGTATAACTAACTGGACGAACCCAACTCAAATTCTTCTATTCCATCCAGTTATACTGAGCAGTATAACTAACTGGACGAACCCAACTCAAATTCTTCTATTCCATCCAGTTATACTGAGCAGTATAACTAACTGGACGAACCCAACTCAAATTCTTCTATTCCATCCAGTTATACTGAGCAGTATAACTAACTGGACGAACCCAACTCAAATTCTTCCGATTCCATCCAGTTATATTGAGCAGTATAACTAACTGGACGAACCCAACTCAAATTCTTCCGATTCCATCTAGTTATATTGAGCAGTATAACTAACTAGACGAACCCAACTCAATTCTTCGATTACATCTAGTTATACTGAGCAGTATAACTGATTGGATTTTTTTATCCAGTTTGTTATACCGTGTAACTGATTGGTACAATCTGATGTATTGATGAATGAATGAAATGATGAGCTATTATTACCTCGTAGTTGTAAGTTGTGTCACACCTATGTGATTGTTGTAGTGTATGATGCTAGAGCTAGAATTACTCATATAAGTATTCTACGCCATATTTACGCTCTGGAAAATTTAAGGCGCGCAGAAAAGTTATTCTATATTACTACTAAATGGAGTTTCCTCATTTACTATTGGAGCTGGCAAATGTAACCGCAGCCTTTTTTTTTGTTTCCGCGCACGATAATTATTATAGTAAAAAAAATTGAAACTGTTTAAATTCTTAATGACTGCAAATTAGTATAATTTTCAATGCTAGAATTTTGGCGTTAAATTTTTAATGGTATTAGGGTCCTAATTTAGTGTATCACAAGCCTCTTGAGAAGTGTTTTTAATACAAAATGTGATTCTTTTATTAGATTCATAAGCGTTTAATTGTTAAAATTCGTTGAAACATGTTTTTTTTAAATGTGATTGTTAACATGTTTTGGCTCATTTGGCCAGATTGCCCTGTGATTAATCAAGATTTTTCCCACCAATAAATAATTTTATAATGATCTGTTTTTGTTCTGGCGGTCCCCGCCCCCTTCCACATCCCTCATATCTATGTACTTCAAGTTCTTATAGATTGCTTGTAGTATTACAACTTCAAATGAGATTCTCAGTTCGATTGGGTTCTTACCCACACGGTTCCCCTCCTGTAGGCCTAAGATGTTCGCAGCGAAAAATTCTGGACTCTGTCGAGTGAAAAAGAGACAGACATGCCTTTGTATTCTTTGTCACGCTCGCACGACAAAAATAATACTGAGACCACAGAGTAACTTATATATACGGAAAAAGGAGACCACTTGGGTGAACCGAGGGAAGTTTATGTTACTTTATCCTTTTAAGCATTCGGCTGAAATAAAGTAACTGTAATACTTCAAAGTCACATTTGTGAGTATTTTTGGTGATATGCCTTCAGTCCGGTGGGAAATTTAAATTTCGGTATTAAATTACAGTTTTTTTTGTCCAAGCCAGACCAGCCAGGTTTGATAACTTTTGCAACCGATCCTAATGTTTGCTGCAATTTATCATTATTACTTATAAGTCTAGACATCCATTTTTACAAATTCAATCGGCTTCTAGGGTTAAGTTAACCCTAGAAGCAAAAGAAAAATGTAATGCGCATATTGATATACGTTATAATATAAAGAATATTCTTAGATGGTCGCAAATATTGTTATCATCTACAAAAGTTACCCGAGCTACGGACAAAACCCTGTTTGAAATTTGAATTTCTCGAATGTCTGGCGTCGGTCCTTAAAGGATAATCTCTAATTTTAGAATGAAAATCACAAACATTTTAATTCTTTTAATTTATTTTCAAACATCCATTGTATGTACTTAAAATTACGCTTTTCACTTATTTCTGTCTGTTAAAATATGTTTGTTCGATGGAAAAACATGGACTAAATTTTTAATAACACAAACATATTTTAGTTATAAAACTAAGCTATTTACAATGTAAATAATATTGTATAGAAATAAAATATAGTGAAAATGTATAAAAAAGATAACAAAATGCATCTGTATAATAATGGGAGTATATATGAGCTCAGTAACTTAAAAATTCACACAGATGACTAGGTTGAATAAATTATTTTCATTTGTAACAATGATATACATACTTAGATTTGTAAAACCACACATTTTAAACATATACATATGTACTTTCATATTATTATGTAAATTATAGTCATGTACGACGCTTGCCTTCTCGTAAAACTTGTCATTAAGAGTCTGAAATGCAATCGCGGATCAACCCTCAAAATTTAATATTAGCGGATACTGGAAGTTCACCGACTCACCGAAAATTAAATTTACCATTATGTGCTAAGGCACATAAGCGAAAAGCCGAAAAACGTTGCTTAATTTTAAGCAATGCTTAACATATTTTGTCAAGTGTTCGCTGACACGTAATGACACTTGCGGAAAGAAGACAGATAATTTAAGACGATGGTTAAAGTTAAGTAACGTTTTTCGGTAAGGCTGTATATTAATAATGATTTACTCAAGGACAAGGGAAGCGTCGTACATGACTAGGTACTCAGTATAAAATAAAAATATACAAATTAACACCCCTGAGACATTATGTTGTATAAGTTTTTTTTTACTTGCTTGAAGTTATACAAAATTGTAGCTTTGGATGGATTTGCTTGCAGAAAAAGCTATTTAGGTAGTACTCGGGGCTTCGAGTTTAAAATACCCATTTATTATCTATCGGAGAGACCCATCCAGTCAAGATATTTCATAGAGGTTATTTTTTTGTATGAAATAGATTGACCACCAACTCGTCTGATGATAAACGACGGTGTGGCCGAAGATTGAGCTCGTCGATTTAGGGGATATCTATTCACTCTAGCCTAAAACAGCGTGAAATTTGGAGGAAAGAAAATTTTGAAAGCATTTTGCTTATTGTTCTTTACTATTTATTGTTCATCTTTATTTTCCGTCTCTTGTTAAGAGGATAGTTTACCGTATTTGTCGATAGTCTACATCGATTTTCTTTATATAGAGTTTATAGAGCAATGACTTTCCATCACGTGGACGTAAAGTCTAAAACAAAAATCACGAATATAGTGTCCTGGGTTGTGTTGGGTTGGTCGAATATTGTCCGATACTCATAGGAAATAATTTATTCCGCATGTTTTGCATTCATATAAATTACATTAGCATTAAAAATAAAATTAATTAAAATGAAATTATCGGACAGATATATATTAGTAACTTGAATTGACGAACTTAAAGATTTTGATGTAAAGACTATGTCGCCGCGCTAAAGCCTAATTTAGATTGAGAAGGCTAGAGACGCAATTTTACCGCTTCGAATTATTTTAATCGTGTAAGGGGTCTAATTAGATCTCACTGAGCTTGGACTTTTTTGAGGACTGACGCTACAATCCGTTGATACTTTATCAAATATATAGGGCATTCTTATTGTCGACGTCTGATACCCCCCGTTTACACACTGCTCTTTTTAGCAGGGTGAGAATGTAAGCAGGTCACTCGCGCAGATATTGCCGCAGAAGTGTACATGGTAATATTATCGGCGTGACTGCGTCTCCGACAGAGTTTATCACCTACTGCTCATTCTCAAAATGTCCATTGTCCATCGTTAAAAAAGTTCACTTATCGTATTATCAACTTCGCAATAGGCATTTTTGTAAATATCTTATCGGAAAGTATTTGCCCTATGAAATGTCTTTGGGGTGTTAAATCGACGAAATAAGTAAGAAAGCAAAACAAAAAATAAAAAAACATAAATAAGTACATACGTTTCAAAATTAATATACATACGTTTGTTAGAATTTATAACCATCATATATATAATTTTTATTTGCAGTCTTTCAAAAGCACTTATTTACAATGCGTAATTACAAACTTATTTCTGTTTTTGTGATTACCTACTTAGTAAAAAAGCTGATAAAGGAATGTTCTAAGCCGGAAGATTAAACCAGACTTTTAAGCTCTGATATTTTGAGAATTCTCAAAACAAGTTTAAGAGAAATTCGAGGTGCCCATTTGTCGCCAATGTATCACAAATTTGTCCATACAACAGGAGGTAACAGTACACAAGTCAGAAGTTACATCGACGTATCAAATACACACTATTATTATTTTTTATTTACTCGTATTTGTGTCAAGAAATTCTGGACCATGTTTCCGTACATGGTAGAGAATAGTCAGGAGTACGAATTTCATCGGTACAACATTTTTTTAAATTGGAAATAGGCTTCTACAGGACCGTTAACTGGCCTGATGTTAAGAGACTGTTGCATTGTTGTGGTCTACGATGAAGCGCGCTTGCCTAAAAGGAACCTATTCACTCGCAATTGAAAGACACCCAGATTATATCTATTCGGACAGACCCATTCAGAAAGATTTCCACATTTTATGTTGTGTCGATCTATAATTAATTAATATTACCTTTAAACATCATCGGATTTCGATGTTAATTTTATGTGATCGGTCCCTTGTATGACTAGTGTTTCTTACCTTTTAGAAATTAGGAAGGTACATAAATTAGAAGCGAAAAAATATTCCTAGCTATTAATGGTTTCAATAAAATTCATCGAATTCGGATAATGTTAAGTGTTGTCGCGCTATCTTTTGACAGTAAATTTCATGTTTTTTATTTTCACAACAGCAGAAAACTGTTTTTTACCCATACATGTTACCTGACTTTTTTTTTTGTATGGTTGGACTGTAAATTTCATGTTTTTTATTTTCACAACAGCAGAAAACTGTTTTTTACCCTTACATGTTACCCGACAGAAAGAAGGGGGCAGAAATCAGTCTTCTCTATATTTGTATGGGAGATAGCGCAACAACACATCTCTTAAGGGGTAGAAACCAGTTCCTTCATATATGGACAAAAATGTGTACTCTTAAGTAGTATAAAGGTAAGTACATACGACAATTAAGATCATACTGAATAGAAGACGGTTTCATTTTGAAGGCAAATAATACGGCAGGTTACATACTAAAACTTTTTACTAGTGAAGTCATAGAACCACCCTATAATTCTTTACTTTAACATGTATAATTAGTTAAGGAAGCATACAAAAAAAAAAACTTAATTATCAAATCTATTGCAAAATTAAATTTATTGGAATCAAAATGTTACAGATAATTAGCGTAAAAAATAGAAAAACAAATATCTATTTTAAAAGAAAAACAAATACCCGACTGCAGAAAATCAGTTTCTGCAGCGTAACTTACGATTCCGATTCCGTTACGCTTGATATGCTCTTGAGTGTACGTTTTTTGTGAGAAAGTATGCGTAACATAGCTGTAAAAGATTATAAATGCGCATTCTTTAGAATAATTTTAGTAAAACCACTTGAATATTACGAAAAAGTTCGTTGGAGGTTACGAAAAAACATATTTTTGTTATTTTTACGAGAGATGTATCATTATTATTATCATCACAAAAAATTTACAGACACTCTGGAAGTAAAGACGAATCTAACGACATCTCGTACATCAAAATCGGTCAAGCCCTGTAGGCTCTCATAAAGTAGCATACATACATACACTCGAAAGACATAACCTTCCTTCTTACGCAGTCGGGTAACAAGTGGTTCATCTATGTTTTTTGCGGCTACTGTTTCGCTCGCACAATTTTTTTTAAAGTGAGTCAGCGAGTCGTGTTTAAAAGCAGCTTTAGTAACATTTTTATTTTATCAGATTTACCAAATAGTGATAGAAAGAATTTTGTTAAACCAATACTTAATTTTTTGACGTGATAACGTCTTATAAATCGATGAACACCGGCTGCACGCACGAAAAAGCATGACTCATTGTCACGTTCCGCCTGAGCCGAGCGTGCAAGCGAGAGCGCGAAATAAGCGACAGAGGCACGATAGGCCTAAGCGGCTTGTGACACATCTTTATCACGTAAAATTATCGTCCGTAAACCGACTTTACAGACAATCATTTTTTTTTACTAAGCCAAAGAAAATTCCCTCGTATGAAACCTGCCAGAGCATCTTATCCCTCTTTACCTATAAGTCTTTCAGCACCATTTTACCCAATAAAAATATTGATAAATTACTATTATTTAAATTTATCTAACTTTCGAGGCTTGGTGTTTCAGTCATAACTATATTATGCTTTATGCTGTAGGTACAAATACTAATTAATTATATTACTTAAATTTATATCTATATTCACCAATCTCTATTTGTGACATTTAAAACTTAATTGGAAGGTTGGTAGAGAGTAGAAGTTTTTCACTATGGTCATTGGTCGTATAATGCGTAAGGGAACAATGAAAATTAGACTTTGAATTATTTAATTTAAAGCTTGATTTTTAATGTTAATCTTTGCTTGTTATGCAATATCATAGTGAATAATATTCTCATTTTAGTCATTTAATATTTTCAAATATGTGGCTATGCGCCAGCGAGACAAAGGAGTTAGGTACTCGACTGAGCCTTAAATATTCGCATTGACCACTTGACGTGAACGCCAAATAGTTAACATTGAAAATTAGACTTTCGGATTTGCACGTAAACTATAAATTTCAGTGTGAATATTCGCTCGTTAGTCACCAGCAACCATAAAGAAAACTTCTAAGCAAGGATTGCAGATAAACTTATTAAGCTAGTAAATACCTTGTTCTTTCAAATAATTCTGAGTATGGCATGGCTGGGCCATGCTATTACAATTAGACACTTGTAAATTCTGAAATAAATTATGCTTTTGGAAACGTTGGGCATAGATGTATAAATGCATAAAACATAGCAACTTTCAGTATTTCTATGCACTAAAATTATTTACATAGCCTCTTAAATTTAGAAATTTCTAACAGTTTTCACTATACCCTCAAAATTTGTTGTTTTGGCTTATGGCTTATAAACTTACAAGCGTACGTTAGGTATTATGCTTGGATCTTCTAAGCAGTGAATAATTTTCTTTACAGAGAAAATAATTCCAATTCATATTTACGTATTAGTGTAATTAATTTGAATAATAGGTACCTAAAACACATTTTTTTCTTGTGATCACTTAAACTTAAAAGCAAATTACATAAAAATGCATGTCAAATTTACTAAAAATGACTATTTATCACCACCACAAACGATCCAAGTTTTTATCAGCCAAAAATGTCACCATATTAAATTAAGGTCTTTAAAATTAAAGACCAAAAGGGCCCAGAATTCTATGATCTTATATATTTTCTATCTTCCTGCAAGGCTATTCACAATCTATTAGATTCGGATTCCGTTTGGAAAATATATAGAAGTTTAATAACAAGCCGCAAATACTGACGCAACAAATAGGCACCGCGGCGGGTGGGGCTTTAATTTGACACCGCGTTGAGATATCGTGGAATTTTTTGTTTGTAGATATATATTTATAACTTGTAAATGACAGAGACGAAGCTATAGTTACCGAACGGAATCCGTCTCTAATAGATTGTGAGTAGAGGTACTGGAATCTAACAAAAATGAGTCCCGATCGTGAGTCTTCCTAAGAATGTGATTCCAGAAATACTAGCAATGACCAAAACGTGCATAGTTTGAGGATACAGTCAGTCTGTAGACGGCGGACAGAGCGCACGTAAATTAACCTGTTGCACACAGCTGAACGTTTTGCTGCGTATCTCAAACTTTTTAGTTGGCGTACACTTCCCGCGTTGTGAGAAAGTTCAACAATCATGTATCATTGTAAGCGTTGCGAAGCAGAATTTAGAGATGGAGTGCAGTGTACATCCTGTCAGGGCCACTTCGACTTCCAATGCGCCGGAATTACAGAAGCTGGATATCGGAAACTCGGTGAGAGGAAGAACACCTGGAAGTGCACCACTTGTAAGGCTGCAAAATCAGCAAGCCCACTCCAAATTCCTTCTAGTGTTGTGGGTGCAGCTCAATCTCCTACTCCCGCTGATATGGACAGCATCGTGCTGGAGCTCAAGCGCTTGTCCAGTCAGATGTCAACGCTTCCTGCCCTGACGGAAAGTTTGAAGTCGATCCAGGCGGATATCAAGGATCTTAAAACTCTAAAGGCTGACATAGCAGATTTGAAGTTGATTAAACCCGACTTAGCGGATATGAAGGCTTCTATGGAGTTCGTGCATCATTCTGTGGAAGCCTTAACTGACAGGGTCACCGCGATTGACCGGGAACTCCAGGATCTCCGTAATACTAAAGATAATGTGAGTTCCCTTCAGCAAGAAGTTGGACAGTTGCGAGGACTAATCCAAGAACAGGAGCAGAGATCGCGAATGAATAATATTGAGATCAAGGGCGTCCCCATGGCCGCGAATGAAAACTTATATTCAGTGGTCTCAAAAATTGGTGAACTAGTCAAATGCCCTTTATCCAGGGATCAGATCAATTTCGTCGCGAGAATACCTATGCGGAACGACAAGCTGAACAAAACCATCATTGTGTCTGTGCATAACAGATACCTGAAAGAAGATTATGTCGCAGCTGCAAAAAAACGCACCATTACCCCTTGTGATTTGGGCCTGCAGGGTGACACCCGTATATTTGTAAACGACCACCTTACCCTCGAAAACAAACTCTTGCTCAACAAAACTAAAGAGTTAGCAAAGGAGAGAAATTTTTCGTTTACGTGGGTAAAAGCCTGCAAGATTTTTATACGGAAAAACCCAACATCACCAGTAATTACCATCAAGTCAGAAGCGGATTTAAAACGAATCTCAAATTGAAGTCTATTGCTGCGTCTTGTCTGGATAAGTTAAATTGCCACATTATATTTTGCTGTATCACCTTCTGCTCAAAAAGTTTGAGAAACACTTGCCGGGCGAACCGGTTTAGTGTGCATGCACCGGTAGCGGTTTGTTGTTCGCTTATCGCTTTGAGACGGTCACTCGACTATTTGCTATTATTGCATTGTTATTTCTATTTCTACCTTCTATTTATTTTACTCTCAATACTTTTAGCTAATAATTACTTTATTGCCCCATTGCTACTAGTTACTAAGATGCTTAAATTAAGTTATTATGTGCACGTTTGGAATGAATATTTATTTATGCGACATAAAATTATGCTTATATACATAGATACCTTACAATCGTCTTCTTACTATCTATTGGAACGTTATGCTTCGCGCGTTTGGAATGCCTTCTACGCTGCTAATTGCATTATTATGCCTACTTGCTTTATTATTATTTATATATTTATTTTTATTGTTATATTTATGCCTATTCAATCATTAAAACTTCACTATTTAAAATGATTCCAATTAAGATTTTTTATCAAAATGTTCGAGGGTTGCGCACAAAAACTTCTGAGTTTTACAGAAATGTTTGTATGAGTGACTATGACGTCATATGCATTACAGAATCGTGGCTGGTCAATAGTGTGAGTAGCAGTGAGTTGCTTGATGATAAATATTTGGTGTGGAGACGCGATAGGGACTACCTAGCGACCGGTCAGTCACTTGGTGGGGGAGTATTAATTGCGGTGCGCCGGGAGCTAGTAGCTGAAGGTCGCAGTGACTGGTGCTCCACCGCCGAGGACCTGTGGGTGACGTTATTGCTACAGAATCGTAAACCAAAAGTCACCTACAAAATGCATATCTGTGTTGTTTATTTGTGTAATCAAAATTTAGGATTTTCATTAGCTTCGCAAACGACTAATTTTTCAACTAACCTTTCTGATATAGTCATAAACCACCCTATGGACAAATTTATTATTTTGGGTGATTTTAATATACCTAACCTGCAATGGAAGCCTTCGGAAGTTGGGTACTCATACCAACCCCATAATATTGAAGGTACGTATCAATTTGAATTAGTTGATAATTGGGTTCTATGTAATTTATCTCAATATAATTCAGTTTTGAATATTAATAACAGAATTTTGGACTTAGTTTTGTCGAATAATGATGTGTCAGTTGAGCACTCTGATCACCCATTAGTACCGGAAGATCCTCATCACAAATCACTTATCATTACTGCGGATTTCCTGGAGTTTCATTCTTTAAAATGTAAGCCGTATTTGAAGTACTTGTATAACTCTGGCGACTATGAGGCTATCTCATCTAAACTTAATGACATAGACTGGCAAACTGAGATTCATAATAAGTGCCTTGATGACGCCATTAGTCTGGTCTACGCGACATTAAACGAACTACGTGATAAATTTATACCCTCGAAACTGGTGAACCCATTGCGTAAATATCCTATTTGGTATAAATCACCCCTTATTAAACTGTTACTAGAAAAAAATAAATTTCGCATGAAATTCAAGCGGTATGGTAACGTAAGTGATCTTAACTCTTTTAACACTTTAAGGGAACGCGCCAAGGTCTTGGAAAGTAGTATGTTTCAAGACTACATTGCAAATATTGAATCCAATATTGTCAAAAACCCAAAAGCTTTTTGGACTTTCGTAAAAACTAAAAAGCTTTCCAACGCATACCCTTCAGTACTAAAATTTGGCCAACGCTCTTCTGATCAAGGCGAAGAGATTTGTAATATGTTCGGTGAATACTTTCATTCTAATTTTCTGGAACCTTCCACTGATGAAGGCGTCTACACTACTCGTGATTTTGATTTGTCCGACCCTACTACCGATATTGGCTCTGTTGATGTACTAGAGTCTGAAGTGTTAAATTATTTTAAGTCGCTAGATCTTAAAAAATCAGCTGGACCAGATAACATACCCCCAATATTTATTAGTAGTTGTGCAAAAAGTTTGGCATTTCCTATGACTTTGTTATACAGAAGGTCTTTAAATGAAGGTTACGTACCCGAGCTATGGAAAACTGCATTTATAACACCTATTCACAAAAAAGGCCCTAAAGACTCTATTGAAAATTATAGACCCATTTCAAAATTGTGTGTTTTTGCGAAAGTCTTGGAAAAAATTGTTTATAAGCAATTATATTCGTCTCTTAAGCACACACTTTGTGAACACCAACATGGGTTTCTCAAGGGAAGGTCCACAACTTCAAATCTTCTATTATGCAGCGAGTACCTATCAAAGTATATGTCTGAACCGTCTCAAGTAGATGTTATTTACACAGACTACAGTAAAGCCTTTGATCGGATAGATCACGTGATCTTGATGCGCAAACTGCAAGCAGTCGGTATCCGAGGAAATTTGTTCAGATGGTTTTCTTCGTACGTTAAGAACAGATGTCAAACCGTAGTACTCAATGGCTATACGTCTGCAGCAATGAGTATTCCTTCAGGAATTCCTCAGGGATCCTTGCTCGGGCCTCTCCTTTTTATAATTTTTGTGTTTGACATTTCCTCTTGTTTTCACTCTTCTAAAATTCTTCTTTATGCCGATGATATGAAAGTGTTGTGCCCCATACGGAATTCTGAGGACTGTTTACGTCTTCAAGAAGACTTAATTAGATTTCAAAATTATTGCTCAATAAATAAATTGGATTTAAATGTTTCTAAATGCTTTGTTTGTTCCTTCACTCGTAAGCCACAGCCTATCTACATTAATTACAGCCTTCAGAATTCCTCTATATCCAGAGTAAATTCAATCAAGGACTTAGGAGTAACTTTTGACTGCAAATTACTGTCCGATGTGCACGTTGACAATGTAATAAAAAAAGCCTCTCAGGCTCTAGGATTTGTTTTCCGAATGTCTGCTGAATTTTCATCTATTAAAACATTTAAAATATTGTATTGCGCGTACGTGAGAAGCCACCTGGAATATGCTTCTCAAGTGTGGAACCCGAACTATGGCATCTACATTGCGCGTATTGAAGGCATTCAGAAACGTTTTCTACGTTACTTACAATATCGTTCTAAGGTATATCTACCAGATTATTCTTCCCGATGCAAAAAATTTCACTTTTTACCGCTTCACGAAAGACGACGAGTAGCAGATTTAGCTTATCTCTTTAATATAGCAAATGGTACGATTGACTGTCCGGAGTTGCTTGGGCAGCTGGGACTGCGCACTCCCTCCGCTTCATTAAGAAAACCAAATCTTCTCCATGTCCCAGTTGTAAGATGTAATTATAGGCAAAACAGTTTCCTTATAAGGGCATGCAGGTGTTACAACATTTTAGCAAAAGACACGGATGTTGACTTATTCAACACTCCTGTGTTTAAACTAAAACAACTTCTTAATATGAACTATTTTACTTAAGTTTATTCTGTATGTATCTCTTTATATTCTATCTTTTTTTTTTGTTTGTACAATTATTCTGTATATATTTTATAAGTTTATATATATACATGTATTTATACCTGTCCGTCTATTTCATAGTTGTCTAGTCTTTTATATTATTTGTGAAAACTTTTAATTGGCCTTCCGTTTTTATATACTCTTTCTAATGTATGTAGTTAGCTGTAAGTTTTCCTTTGAAAATAAAATAAAATAAAATAAAAAATACATCTGTTCAACCTATACAGTCCCGCAGAATTCGTGATATACAAACTTTTATAAAATTTAAGTGTCAAAATATGCAAGTAAAGCGCCGCTTCTGGGGGACAAGATTGAATTTAGCGTAAGTACATATTTCTTACTTTTCCAAAGTACCTAGTAAACAAATATGGCGTCACTAGCGACTAGGACTCTTTATTTAAGAGTAAAGTTGTCACGGCAATTTCTGTTTTTTACCCCTAAATATTATTCGATTATGAAAATCGACTTTTTTATGTGGTTGGCTATGCCTTTACGGTTTGATTTTTTTCAAAATTTTAATTTTTAATTAGCAATTATAACGCAATTTGAATAAAGCAAACCGTAGAGGCATAGTAAGTAGAAAAATCAGTTTTCTCTTTTTGTATGGAAGAATGCACGACGTTTCTCTTTAGGTAAATAATTCTCGCTGTCCGGCAGTCCGCCATAATTGTTTACAGTACTGGACATGTAGGGAAAACGGGGTGTAGAAAGTTGGTCATCTCAAAGCTCGTCGAAGGAGGAACTGCCCCGTTCGTCGAAGGGCCTCGCCCGTGGCTCACCCCAGCGCTCCCACCGTTCGGAGCTGAGGAGTGACTCCGACTCTTCGTCTTGCCGCGGAACAGGGAACACCATGCCGTCGCCGAAGCTATACCATTGATTATGTTACTTTTCTAAATAGTCGTATTTTAATTTATAAATTTAAAAATAAAATGGAACCAGATTAAGCGTCATTTTGTGACTAACATCAGCAGGCAGAAATTAAGGCGCCATCGATAGTAAATCTGTCTCGGGCATAATATCTACATTTTCAGATATAAAAATAGTAAAAAAGATTTGTCGAAAATCGGGTATCCAAAAAACGAGAGAATAGAATAAATAAAGCAAAAATTTAACTTTGATACAAAAATTCTTATACATACAAATATGTTATCGAAAATAAAAAAGTACTATAATATATTTTTAAGCGATAACTTGTTTTAATCGAAATAAAATTTTATAGACAATCGTTTGTAACATTTTTCTCAAGTTCCACATAGCATATGTTTTCGTAAGTAAAATCAGTAATTTTATATCTTCAAAAATGTTGCTATATGCGAGCGAATCAGAATAACTAAGAGCCTCTCGTGTCTTAACGACTCTAATTCACATCACAAAATGACGCTAGGATAGAACTCTCCATAATTCAAATAAATAATAAGACTGTAAAGTGTCTACCGAATTTACGTAAAATGTAATGTGTACCAAGTAAATTTAATTGTAAATTGCGATGGCAACATACACAACATTATCTATCTATAACTAAGAGGTAATTCAGTTAATAAGCGGATCACCCAACACCATTCTGAGATGTGAACACATCGCTTCGCATCAGACGAGTTGGTAGACAATCGTAGATCTATCTTGTATTAAAAAAAAAAAAAAAAAAAAAAAACTTCCGTGTCAAATCGTTCTCGACGGAAATTAAGTATACGTCACAAAATGACGTTTTAAGTCAAGCCCATTAAATTTTGAATCGAATGTTTCCTATTGGCGATTGAAAGGATAAGTGTAGAAGTTTTGTTAGAGATTTGATATAAAGACAATGTTTTATGATAGTGTGCCTTATATACTTAAATAATAATGTAAACAGTGCAGTATGTACCAGCTAGCATCATACGTGTAGAGCTCGAAATATAAGCCAACTATTTAAATTTATACGATGACCATAAAAATACGACACCTCGCCATATTGCGGTATGTTGTAGAACTAATTTAGTTATATTCTGGCAACTGTTTATTTAAATTATAAAGCGAATGTAGCGCCCCTAAGCAGGTCTCATAAATATAATATGGTCAAAGTATAACATGACTAGCATAAAAATATGTAAAATGTAAAGGTACTAACACACGATCAGATCTGTAGGGGTATTCAGAACTCGTTCGGATTCGGAATCTATATCTCCGTCTCTGTTATTCTCTATGGAAATGACAGAGACGGAGATATCGTTTCCGAATGAGTTCTGAATACTGAGGCTGTACGGAGTGAACTTACGAAACTGTTCTGAGTGAACTAGATTCTTTCGTGCGAAGAGTAATGCGCCGAACATGGCTGGTACTTTCGGTACGCTGTGACGTCACAGCGAACAATTTTGAAGGGTCTCTCCGTGTTCGCTGCGAACTGATACGATCGTGTAGTACTTTTAATTTAACACCGTGCTTGTGCAAGGTATTTAGAATGCGCATGTGTAAAAGAGCTATCAGAAATCATAGCGATTTCAAAAACTTAAATCTAACTTTCATATATAGTATTTTCACTTCGTGGTCTTCAAGCTGGTACTCTTGCCTACTTCGAAGTCTTCAAGTTTGTACTCTTTTTCGGTGTCTTCTAGCTAGTACTCTTGTCGGCTTCGATGTCTTCAAGCTGGTACTCTGGTCGACATGTGTTTCACCTCTTCACGAAGCATCTTCAGAACTTCTTGACTCTTCGAACTCTTGCGCGAGAAGAAGAGGTGAAACACGTATCGACAAGAATACCAGCTTGAAGACATCGAAGCCGTCAAGAGTACCAGGTAGAAGACACAGAAGCACAGAAGAGTATCAGCTTGAAGACTTCGATGTAGACAAGAGTACCAGCCTGAAGACCACAAAGCGGAATCATACTACATATACCTATACGTTAGATTTAAGTCTATCCGCCATCAGTCAGTCGCCATCTCTGTTTCCAGAGACCTACACACTTGGAATTTTCAAGGCTAGAGTAAATAGATATCTTCTAGATCGACGAGCTCCATCCTCGGCCACACCGTCGTTTAACATCAGGCGAGTTGGTGGTCAATCGTAGATCTATCTTCTATAAAAAAAAAGTTTTTGAACATGAATTTCCGCAAAGTAACACCTGATTCAATAAGTTTTCATAGCAATTTCTCATGATAAATATTACCTTCAAAGCGATAGTACAAAACGGAGCAGAAATATCAGCCTTAAAATATGTTATAGTATAGAAAATCTCGATCAGAGTAAGTTGCCTCGACGTTGAAGCTCGTTTCCGTGCGGCAAGGTGAATGATAATAATTGTAGCGACGGTCGGGCGCGGCGCACACCCGCCCGCTTCCTCAGCCACCGCGCGCAGTTGTAATGAGACAAGGAGCGTAACGGAGACAATGAGTGTAACGTAACGGGACAATGAGTTATACTTTTTCGTGCATGCAGCCGGCGTTCATCGATTTATTAGACGTTGTCACGTCAAAAAAACAAACGTTCCAACGTTCCGCTTCACGGAAGCCGCGCGACGCAAAACATGTAGTGTCTTGCCTCTAGCTTTCAACCATAACAATTAAAATATATCTGGACTCCGACGAGTTCCAACTTGTTACAACAAAACAAAACAAAAAATACTTTGTTTTAATTTTTTATAATACGCTTAGGACCGATTCGGTTACTCGGCGTTAGGATAATCGGCGTTCTACTGTATTTAGAGTCGAATATAGTCATCTTGTATCTCGCAATACACTTGGCTTATAGATCGGTCATTTTAATTTAAAAATAAAATATAACACCCAAAAAAAAAAACAATATATTCAGCAATACAAGGGGGTTAGCAAATGGCTAGTCTACGTGAACGCCAGTAAAATAAAAAAGTTAATGTCACGTGACGGCACCTCATTTCTTAGCTTTTAGAAGCGTAAGCGTTTGCAATATAAACGTTTGCTACTTGACCAAGCCTGCTGGTGTGTCCTGTCTAACTGATGCATCCTATATACTCGGTAACAATGTATTAATTTTATGTTTATATTGATATTTCAGCTCCGTATTGTAAAAAGTTAAAATGATTGTGTGACGCGTAGCAATTTCTCCGTACAAAAGGAGACAATTGATTTCTACCCCTGAAATTATTAAACATCGTCGATTTTTTAAAATTTCACTGGAACCATAAATTTTACTAGGGCTTTCACCTTTTTTACAACTTTAATCATAACTTTCAAGTAAAAAAAGGAGTAAAATAAAATAAAAAACCGATAAACAATATCAGCCATTCATGATTCCAGTCAAAAACAAACATCGAAGTCGGAAAAACTTTATGAATAGAAAGAAATCAGTTTTCTGGTGTTGTGTGAAAGAATACGGGATGTACATTGTACAGTGCGCGCTTACGAGTCTTTCTACGCCTAAATCTAATAGCCTAACTATTAGCACTACAACAACATTAGCATGCAAAAAGACACCGACTTATTCATAAATTAAAATACAACGAAAAGAAGTGAATGACCCAACATTTTTACCAATTCATGTACGGGGTGAATGCCAATGAATGAAAAGCATTACATTAATTGAACAAATTTATTTTTAAATGTAATAAAATATAGCGAATTTGTAATATTTCCCTTAAACTATCTGGGGGACGGTCCGGCCCTTTCGGGGGCATAGTCGCCATCTCTCACTCACACGCGCCATCTCCACGCTAAAATAAGTAACAAAACTTATTTCTACAAATATTGACCACGAACTAATATAATTTAGAATATAAATTTTAAAATAGTAGATATAAGCGTGGGTGCTTCAGATAATATAATATTATGAAACATTAAATTACAAGAATTGTGAGAAAAATATATGAATTATAAGATAATGTGAAAATATGAATATAAGTATATGAATATGTGAATATAAGTATATGAATATGTGAATATAAGTATATGAATTATAAGAAATATGAGATAAATATATGAATTGTGAGAAATATTATAGACATTTTATAAACCATATTTGATAACAAAAATCAAACCATTTTTACTAATGACTAATAAATTAGTGCTCTAATTTAAGCAATTTAATACTATTAATGATTGACATAAATATTATTGATATTATTGCATTATAAGCGGTAGTTTTATCAATATATAATATTTAGAGATCATTACTAGGTATGCGAGAAGATATCTTCTGATTTTCGACATCTTCCATTGTCTAACTGTGAGTTAAAAGTTTGGTGAAAATACCAAAAAAAGAAAAATTAACTGAAAAAAATAATATTAATAGAATAAATCAAGAAATCAAATAGAATTTTAAAATACAAAATTTTTTACTTATGTGTGAAACTTAAATATTCTGAAGCACCCAAAGCATGCAAGACTGAGAGAAAACAATATACTTATAATAAACTAGTTCCGAATATACAGCACACAGACCTATACCAATTTATTAGTAAAAGCCCGTCAATTTCAGAAATATATAACCCTTGTACGGATCCATTTGCTTGCTAATTCAATAACTACTTTATATACTAATAAGCTTAGCATTCAGTCTAGGTTATGATAGCAATACCGGTATAGCGTCTTAAAAAAATCAAATAAAAATACAAAATCAAAGAACAAAACATTTTATTGTGCACAGGAATACTTACAACATATGAACATTATTCTTTAATATCAGTCTTGTGTGTTGTATATGATACAGAAATTATAAATGCATATAAAGCAACTTGCGTTATTTCATATAATAAAACTATAGACGCACGTCAGCCAAAACTTTCGCATAACTTGAGCATATTTCTATAGATAAACCTCAAAGGATTTGTATATTCTTTTGTGTATTGGTAGCGATTTTGTGATATAGAATATTTATTTGTAATAATGTTTCAGTAATTCCTTCAAAACATAATTGTCAAAACGCTTCAACATAAATGTATACGCAGTACAAAAATTTCGTTACCCGCCTTAAACAAAAAAAAAAAAAAACATAGACTGCTATAGATACCCCAAGTGTATGTACCTAGCGTGTCAAGTACGATAAAAATTGCAGTTGACGACCAAGATTTATTTAATTTCAGGTGATATATACTTCCGATTCGATATTTTGTCAACTAGTTACTAGCGTACAAGCGCGCGGATGCATTGAGTTGAATAGATTTCGCGTGGATGGAACATTTCATCACAAAATCCTTTGTGTGACGTCACAGTCGGTACCAAAAATGTGGCACGCAAGTTTTTCATATAAATGAAGTCGCATGCTCCATCTACTATGTCTGTGAAAAAAAATTCAGGATATTACTCGGACAAAGGAATGAAGTCTTCGATAGGTTTTGAGAACTGTCAGAGTCCCATTCTATACACATGTAAACACACCTATGGAGTTGGTCGACGCAGTACTGAATCAATTAAGATGGGTACGCCATCGACCGACACCAGAGATGTATTTGTATTTGACCCTGAGGATGGGACTCTAACGATCTCGAAACCGGTCGATATTTGACCGGTTTCGCTCCTTTGATCGAATAATATCGCGAGTTTTTTTTCCGGTTTATTAATATATGGGATGTCATCCTCGGTACTGACGAAGAAAGATGCGGATTGAAATTCAATGTTGAAATTTTTATATTGTCTGTAATATTATCAATACTCAAGAAAATATAAAATAAAATTTGAAGTTAAACTTGAAATCCTTTGCTAAAGAATGCAAAATTAATCCACACAAATTCAAGACATGAATTACAATTAAAGCTTCATAAAATTATAAAATTCTATAAATTAAATTAATGTTATATTGTTAATGGAACGGATATTTGATAAGTAGATTTCCAAATTTATTTATTGTAGATAAATTATACAAAATTACGTCATATTTCATTCATGCACAATTAAAATTTATTTTTTACTACCTAAATTCTACATACGGCCTATGTACATACCTAATTATTTTTTTTGTATATTTTATCAAATATATAATAACGTTACTATGCTTTAATAACAAAATTAAATGTATATAATTCTAAAATCAACTTGAATTAGTAGAGAGAGTAATTCGTTGTTTTCGTTGCTAATATCTTACTATAAAAACTTCGATCATACCAATTCTTTATGACCTGAAAACATCGAACTAGCAAACTTTTACCTAGCACCCCGGTTAATAAGTACAATTATTGTATATTTTGGTCGAATATTTAATGCTAACACATTGTTACACAAATACTAGACAAATGTTCAGTCACTATTCAATTACTATTATTGTCGTATAATGTAACAAAAACATTTTTTTAAAATTCTATGATTACCATACGATTTTCACAGACTAGTTAAAAATTAAGGCAAGACTACGAGTATAACCGGCTGCTCTTTATTTTACGTGATAGCGTAAGCTGCACTACTTTGCACGAATGCAATAGAATTTTTAGGTCTATTTGCGTCTCTTCAGATCATACCGATATCGAGTACATGTCGCTTTTGAGGGCTTCGATACTAAGCTATTAAATAGCCAAATAAATCAAATTTAACAATTAGAAAAAATATAGCATTTTTTTCAATTCTATACTAAAACTGACGTATACTAAAAATAGGTCTCTTATTTCAAGACCATAGTAAGTCTAGACTTATTTAATTATTGAAGGGGGCCTATCCCGTGTCTAAAGCACGGCGCCGACACCGAAAAACAGTGGCGTCGTCGCCGTATGACGGTGTCGACGGCGACTTAGTTTACATTTGTCGCGCCGAAGACGAATACCCTAGAATAAGCCAATAAATTAACAGATTATCAAGTTTAGTATAATCTAAAGTGCCGCAAATTGTCTTGATCCTTTTATTGCTCATACATGGCTTAATCTTTTTCTTTTATTTTTTGGAAAATTTATTGAAAAAGACAAAGCACAATACGTTCAAGTAACTTTATCAAAATAGTTTAGATGAATAGCACTAGGCTGCCAAAAGCCTCAAACACTAAAGCGAAGCCTTTCTTATATATTGTGCTATCACGCTGATGCCGTAATAAAAATATATGGAAAAACTAGCAATAGCTAAAAGAATGGTAAAGAATCGAATGTCAGTATAATATATACGTTTTATCTAGCAGTCTAACTATGTAAGCTGGTATATTTAATAACTCACTTACTTATAACCAAAATAACTCACGGTTGCATTAGTTACAAGTTCGGTATATATTTTTTTTTATAATCAAGCAATTATTCCGTTTGTAATTTAGTTTTTTTGAAACAGAATCATGGTCAGAATTAATGACATGGAGACCAGAAGTATATTTATTTTGCAGCGCATATAAAAGCTGTCTATAGGAAAAGGGGGTGATTTAAAAAACTGCCAACATTTAAAAAAGAATCAACATTGCAGAGTTGCAATTATGGCAATTTTGTAGTTCAATATGAAAAAAAAAAAAAAAACTAAAACCTAAAAAAAAAAAACATACTGAATTAGGGTGCGCCTTATTATCTACAAGCAAACGTAACATAATATACAGATGACATGGAAAATCAGATTTTCAACGTAACATTTAAATTTAATTTTCGCTGTGAATAGTTGTTGCCTGCGCGTATCATATAGAATACCCCCCTGCACTTAATTAGACTGCTATGACAAAACGCGCCTACATAACAAAAAATACTCGTAATAATTGTCGTTAGAATATCCTCAAGGTATGTGTCTCAAGTCGGCTGAGTCGAGCTCTGACCTGGATCGCGTGGTTCCCATGGATTCGTAACCGTGCGGGTCCGGAGGCGCCGTGAACGTTTGTAGCTGGTGTTCTCGCCTCACGGGGAAATCGCACCCGTCGCCCAGGCTACGGAACGATACTGGTTGAAAGCGTGGACGAATCTCTGGATACTTATCGCTATTCTATTGTTTTGTTTATTATTTCACCATTTTCCCCATTACATCGATATTTTGCCCATTATATCGTTATTCCTATTAACTTATCGTTTTCGACATTATTTAACTTATACTTAGGTGTTTTGTCCATTATATTGGGTTTGCTTTCTGGCGGCCTACAAAAATCTGCCACCAGAGCTTGTTTACATTATGATAAACTCTGAAAGAAACATTTTTATTTGGTGGCTTATTTGTTGAGTAAAAAACTCAAATTGAACTTTATATCACCTGACAGGAAGTGCAATAAAGCCATACACTCACACTAAAATATCCGGTCATCAGTGGCGTAAGCGTGGGCAAAGTCGCATCAGCGAGGCCCCTTTACTTTCATTCCCAAGATCTACCCAATAAATCTATCTTACCAAACATAATTTGACACGACATATCTACTCACATAATTGTGAAAAAATATAAACGCGCGGTGGGAAAATATTAAAAAGCATATATAGCATATGATTTAATTTTTTACAAAATTAATGTTCTTCGGCTTTTTGATTTTAAGTCTGACGGCATTGCATTTAAAGAGGCCTCGCGAGGCCCCTTTAAATGCGAGGCCGTGGGCGAGGACTTACTTAGCCCACGCCTAGCTACGCTACTGCCGGTCATCATCTTTTCATGACTAAATGAGACATTTTTGTGATAAGACTATAAGAATAATTATTGTATAAAGAGCATAACAAACATAAGATGATAAAATGTTATAAAATATGGTAATGGTTAATAATTTCTTAAATTCTTATTAATAACCTCATATAGAGGATTATTATTATGTCTAGTGCGTTTGGACATTGGACATTTTATCTATACAATAGGCTGGAAGAATTTCTATCCCTATACAATTTGATTTCGATGTATTTTTACCCGATTGAGCAATAATGGTAATGTCTGTTTACTATGTGATTGGTTTACAAATAGATACTTTACATATTCAATATTGGTTCAATTACATTTTTGTCCCACATGTAGAAAGACAAAACCCAGAGTGATCCAATTTTGAACAGCAATTACTCGTTCGTCACTAATGAAAGTCAAATAAATTTTTACAAATAATACGAACCTATATGATTATAATTATCAAGCCATAAATTTACGACCATCCAAAGATTCGTCCGCGCCACTTAGGATACAAAAAATAAATAAAATAATAAATTAGCATTGGTAAATAGTGAAGATAATACAAAATAAAATAAGTATAGATATACGTAGCTTATGTTTTAGTGATATGCGCTTTGTACAAGTGAAAAGCAAAATGTAAATGGTCTATCAAAATTTTTGTTATGATTTGTCTGTTTTTCTTAAGAGCTCGTATCCTGTCATTGACTATCTCATCTTTGTGAGAAAAAGATACAATTTCTCAATGTTAAAAAGAAAGAATGATCTAATGAACTCTGAATAAAGACATGGTTTAGTCCCATATAGGTATAGGTCCCATAATTTAGTTTATGCCAAAATATTCAAGCAAAATAGTATTTGATAGAAAGAAGCTCTTAAAAATATACATTCTTTATACATTCCATGATGTGTTAAGTGTTAGGATCAGTAAATATAAGTATTTTATCGTCAACTCATGTCGAACCATGGCAACACTGAAATCCGCTTTTTAGTAGGAGCCATTTCGAACCTTAATATTAGTACCATAGGATATAATGTAGCTTGCAGATCATTTCATAAGGCTGTATTTACAACACCTCGTGTCTACTACCACAGAGATATTATTGAATTGTTAAATGTCATTCACTTCTTTTTTTTTTCACAGCTTTACATGACATGCACACACACATCTTTTGCTAAACACGCACACACACACACACTTTCCTATATGTATACGTGCTTGTGTCTACACACAATCATGCTGTCAGATGCTAAGAATTGTATTAACTGCATTACAAGATTACAGGGATCATAAGGGAGGGGAACCCTTGTTATAATAAGTCCAATTATTAGGAAAAATATCTGACAGGCACAACAACCCTAAGATGCACTATATCTAGTTTTCGTAAGAAGTATTTCATTGTTTAATATTTTTGATTATTGAGTTAGAAGTAGCTAAATTAAGTATTTTTTTCCTTATAAAATTAAATTTCATTATAAAAAAATTAACAGTAAGAGAGAAATATTTTGAGGAGAAATATTACATTTTAGTAGGAGTCTCATTCGTCATCGCGTTCGATGTTTTTTATTTATATTTAAAACTACTTGGAATCTTTAAAAACCCACCAAATCTGTTTTGTTTTCTGTAGAAAATTCTTTTATTTTATCATAAAAAGTTTAACTACAAATAGATCCATTCCACAAAAATATCTTTAAAAATAAGAAAATTAAAGGTATTTTGATTTTATGAGACAGAGCACACAATCGCGTTAGATGACGTCGCGCATCATGTTCTCCGTAAAAGTTAAATATAAAGCGTTTTTCGAGAGAAGGACAGAGCATGCCTCCCTTAAAACTTTAAATATTTATATCTCGGAAATTTACTGATCGATCCCAATATTTTTTCAGTAAATGTGTTACATTTTAGTATGTTATCAATTAAAGCTATTATTCCTATGAAATAAAATTCCCTATAGTCCGTGTTGTAAAGCGTTACTTGATGTACCAGACACTGTATTAACTCGTACCACCGTGCAATAGCATTGCAATAGAGACTATCGGGAACTATGTCAGGTAACAGCAACTGAGTTAAATTGCCAATACAAAAAAAGGGCCTTAGAAACTTCCATTACAATAGTTTCACACGTCGGAAATTAAGTTTCCGATACCGGACATCCACTTTGTTAGAGATATGTTTGCATACCTCTCACTGACTTTATCTATGTTTATTTACGACTAGACATAGCGCATTTTAGATTAGATTGCCACATCAAATATTTGTAAATAGAGGGGAGAGTAATTATGTATTTATCTCTTACCTGGTGAATATAGGCATCAGCCACAAGTTGGGACTGTTGCCGAATACTTCCTTGAAGTTGTTGTAGCAGCCCAGCGAGAAGCCATTCTTGTCGGCGCCGCCGCGGAACATCGGCGCGCGGAACGCTTCTGTAAGTTGAAAATATTATAAGCTAGTAGCGTTCCGCGGTTTCGCTCGCTATCCTGATGGAAACATATAATTTTTCCGGGATAGATATGCCTATGTGTTATTCCAGGGTATAAGCTACCTCCATATTACATTTCATGTATATCGGCCCAGCTCTTGTCTAGCTACTTTGTGTTATATGTATAAGATTAAGACTCTCATGTTGCCCTTTTCCCACTAGATGGGGTCGACACAGAACATTTCCTGTCGCCACTTTACTCTCGTGACGCCATCCCTTCATTTACACCTTGTACACAATTGTGTACAAGGTGTAAATGATGAATTCATAAACATTTTCTTAGGTGCCCCTCTATATGTTTGGATAACTCATATTTATTTTCTGTGCGGCAGTGTGTATTCTGTCACAATAAAGTCAATGACTATATAACAAGATTATGAAAAACCAAATCTGTAGGTCGCAGGCAACAGCTAGAATTCTTATTTACAGTTTGTTTTATCTCAAACGATAACACTACTACTGTACCCCTATTCACAACTTGTCGGTTTCGGAATCGGGTCGGAAACTACATATATCTCCATCTTTGTCGTTCTATATAAATATGATAGAGATGGAAATATCGTTTACGACCCGATTCCGGACCCAACAAGCTGTGAATAGGTTTACTGGCTCAGAAAGCGGAAACTATTCGTACGTAGTACATTTATAAGTTGTATAATGAATACCTATAAATGAATAATGAATAGAATAATCTACAATAAATAAATAATAAATAAATAAATATTTGTGGACATTGCAATGGATCATCACAATACAAATTCAATCCATACCCGACTTTTAACATGACTATTTACAACGCAACTTTTAAACGAATTTCGAATCGACTGAAATAACTATTTTTAAAACTATATTTTATGAGCATAATGGTCTAAGTGGATACTCAAATGAACTACCCAAGTGGTAAGTGACTGCAATTACCATGGACCAGTGTTTTAACCATATGATTAATAATCTGAGAGGTGGGACCGCGCAGGCGCTGGTATCTAATGAGGAAATCTGAAAACAAACTGCAGTTTTAGTCGCTGACTTGACATTTTTATACAAGGGTCGGTGGGTTGCAGTCACTATACAATGCTGTTCTATACTGGACTAATGAATAGGAAACTCAATATTTTTAGAATTTAAGCTGCTTACAAGCTATGCAAGGCTAACATAGCATTTTCTACCAGTCATCTACATGATAAAAGAGAGAAAGATGTATACAATGCTGTTCTATACTGGATTAATGAATAGGAAACTCAATATTTTTAGAACTTAAGCTGCTTACAAGCTATGCAAGGCTAACATAGCATTTTCTACCAGTCATCTGCATGATAAAAGAGAGAAAGGGGTAGGTGTGCATAAGTATAGGTTTAGAAAACTCAAAAACCCTCGACAAAAAAAAATGGCTGAATCGGTTTTGATGAAACATAGCTAACAATACTCTCGATGAAATCCTCTTTCAAACAAAAAACTAAAATTAAATATCAATTTCAAAAAATGATTGACTTGGATCAAATAGAAATTTTTGTCGTAAATTTGTGTTGCTGTTTTCTAGTTTTATAAACGACGATTGTTTTTTATAAGTTCATGCAGTCAGTTTACATCTTCTAAAACGTGGGTATGCGTGAGCGAGAAGGACGATAGTCGAACCACGGACTCTTAACCGAGGTTTTCAATTGTTTCGATTTAATTTCTTTGTTCGTCCTTGAATATTACTACTGTTCAAACAGTCACCCTGTATATTTATTTATTTATTTAAGTCCATCAACATTGTGTACAATAACAATATTCGCAATAGTTTTATATAATAATAACATAATTACAATTGCCACAATAATTAAAGATGAAGACAACATGCATTAATGGAGCGAACAAATAAATTATAAAATATTGTACGTCAAAAAATAATAGGTACATAATATTGGTCAATAAAAGAAACTAAAATATTATGTATGTATGTATTTGTATCAGAAACTCACCCAAAGTGGTTCTATTATGTGCGACTAGATAGCAGTGGTATCCGAAGAGAGAACCGAGCGATATCGCGAACATCAGTGACACAAAGAATGCGAACACGATGTGGTACCGTCCCGCAGCCGCTGCCACTCCGAAGTCCCCCTGAAAATGTTACATTTGATCGTATAAAATCATTGAGTAAGTTGAGTAAGTAAGGATATTAGATGAGTGAAAAATAAATGTTTATTTTGATAGGAGAGATATTTAAAAAAAGTTTGTCAAACACAAAAACTAGATCAAATTCGGTTCATCCGTTTGAGAAGTACGATGCCACAGACAGATACACAGATACACACGTCAAACTTATAACATCCCTCTTTTTTGGTCTGAGGTTAAAAACCGATAAGACAGTTATATATAATAGGCAGTTATCATTAGCAATTTTACTAATTTTATTGTTTGTGTTGCCTGCCTACTTTTAACATAAAACCCGCGTACGCGTTATCGTCCCGGAAAGCCCAATTAAAATATTAACAATGCACCTATCATGTAGAATACATTTATTTTAGGCATTTCGGAATATATTTTTATACATTTCAAATCAATATATATATATATATATAATTCTGATTATACCAATGATAAAAAGGTGTATGTAAAAATACGTGAGGTGAGAAAGAATTGCCTAAAAGTTTCCCGAACTCAAGTGAAACCGCGGTATTCCGCTAGTCCTACATAAATATTCGAGGTGAGAGTAGACAAGTATTTTTACCAATTATGTCCGAAAAGAGTATAGATTTACAATTAAGTAATTTGGTTAGCTTTTATGACGATTTTTATTCGCTTCGGCCGCGTTACGTAACTATTGTTTCGTAACTAGTTTCGTACAAAAGATTGGTGGTACTATACTAGTATCGATCAGAGAAGTTTTTTTCCGTATTCGAAATCACGGTGTTTGTTTGGCGGTAAATCACATTTGGTAAAGAAAAAAGTTGAGATTACTTAAAAAAAATTTGGAATCCGACTACTAGTTTTCGCGTAATACATACATACACTTATGAAATTTGGCACACGTGCTTAGAAGCCCATATAGACTAACATAATATGTGAAACTTGTTCAAATCTAACAATGTTACATACATACATACTCGTACATATCAAATTGATAATCTCCTTTTGGTGTCGATTAAAAATTTATCCATAATTTTCTATAAAAATCACTAAATACTTTTGTATGGAAATCGAACCTTAAAGAAAAATAAATATATTACGGAAGACATTTCCTTAGATATTTTGAAAGACTCATCAACAAAATATTGATGGTAGCGCTCTGAAAACAACATCCGTATGCTCGTCTCGCAATCAAATCTTGTCTACAAAAACACCAACTTACAATATCAAAGTAAGCATATTGTAGAACTAAATATTTTCGACGAATAACTATCAACCTTGCCTGGGAAAATCGAAAGTGGCTCCATCACTCGATTCCATTGTAGATCGCATCGATATGATAACACATAGATAATGAAGCCCAGTGATAAAGTGGATGGACCTTTACTATTTTTATATATGAATACATATATATATATATATACAGATGATGATTATATACAGATGACAAGTGGCGGGAAGACGCTGGATGCAAGCCGCTTCCAATCGGTCTTTTTGGTAATCCATGGGGGAGGCCTATGTCCAGCAGTGGACTTCTTATGGCTGAGATGATGATGATGATGATATATATAAATATATATTTAACGATATTTATTTAACACAAGTACGCTGACGTTCGCACGTTTTTCAAAATTACATTCAATAATTTTATATCCTGAAAAAAGGTGTCAATTGTTCAATTGAATTAATTAATGGTATGCTGTTTAATTAACTTTTATTCAGTAAGGCAACTCTTTAGAGAACACATCTACATGCCAAATTTCATTTATATAAGACTTATATATCTGAGTAAAATGGCTGTGATATACCGACAGACAGACGGACATGGCGAAATTACAAGGGTTCCTCTTAATCACTATGGAACCCTAAAAATAAAATTATAATTAGGGGTAGAAAACAATTCTCTCCTGTTGTATGAAAAGCACGTAATTTGCTGGCAAAATATCGCGCGAAAACGAATCTTTTAACAAATTTGAATATTATAGCCTATCTATGGTAACATAGATAAGTGGCTATCTCTACATATATGTGCAAATAATCTTTTAATCGCTATGTCTGACTCACAACTATGACATTTCTTTTTACTTTAAAATCGCTCTTGCGTCATCACAGAGAAGTCGAGATTTTTTCCCACTTTATACGCGACTTCAAAAAAGAAGGAGGTTCTCAATTCGACTATAGGGTTTTTTAGGATTCCATACCTCAAAAAAAAAAAACGGAACCCGGACCTTATAGGATTATTTTGTTGTCCGAGTGTCAAGACCTATATCTCGGGAACGCGTGAAGGTATCGAGTTTTAAATATTTTTACGATGTATATTTTTCGGTTCATGAAGGAAAATATAAAAAATATCCCCCTTCCCCCCTAAAAAAATCCCTTAAAAAATATCCCTTAATATATTTCACCCTTTTATCTATTAGTTTGTACGGAACCCTCAGTGGGCGAGTCTGACTCACACTCTTCCGATTTTTTTGTTTGGTAAGTGATACCACAGAGGTGGACCCAATTCTGTTATTAGCCGGCCAAGTCGAGCAGCAAGACCACGCCATACCATCCTTTCTTCGGCACCATTCAGATCACTTTCGACCCCCTGTAACTTTGTTGCGGATAAAGCTAGAAGCCTTAATTACAATTGTACGTAGATTCTATAATCATGTGCGAATGACAGACATACATCGACAGACAGACATCCTCCTATTTACTTCTACTTAATCCGATTTTAGAAAAAAATGGAATGCATAAATTCTACATAAAATGTCTACTAGGTATGTATCAATTTACGTAATAATAGACAACCCACACAACACATGAAATATATTATATAGGCAGTAATGTGAACTTTGAGATGTAATAATCTAATCACTACATATAATATTATTGATCCTACGCTACGCTATTTACTAGTATCTGTAAATATCTACTTGCATGTACCTCAATAAAGATTCGCTTCAGTATGGACACCTTTTATACCGGAAAAAAAAACCAGTAAAAATATAAACGCGTATGACATATGTATATAAACTCACGATACTATTCAGTTAGTGTGTGCCTAAGGCCTCAAGGCTGCTAAGTGAACATCACTCGTTCGCCGCTCGCTGATACGATTCAAAGACAATTTTGACGAATTGCTAGTCTATTACTATATAAATAGACTAACAATTTGTCAAAATTGTCTTTGAATCGTATCATCGAGCGACGAGCGAGTGATGTCCACTTAGCAGCCTTGAGGCCCTGAACGAGAAATTCTGATAAGTCCCGAAACGACCGATAACTCAAATCAAATCAAATCAAATCATTTATTTCATCTAAAAATAATAGTACATCACAAAAGTTACGGCACTAATCATCAAACTGGGTGAATTTAATCACCCGTGTCTTGATAGATTAGTCATCATTGATAGTGATCCTGCTTAAGTACATGTCAAATTAACATTAATTAGTACAATACAATGTCAATCATTACAAATTCAAATATTACAAATTATTATTATTATTATTCAAGATTTATCATTTTATTTTAACTGGACCTTGACCGAGTAATATTGTTATTTTTTCCTGACAATACATATACTTAGGTACATTATAAATGAATACTCAAGGATGTTTTAATAAAGCGTATGATAGTGTGCGTATATTAAAGCCGGGAATACACAATGCCGTAAATTTGGAACCGCAGACTCATTGTTTTGTGCTAATTTCTGTATCCAGCTAGTCATGTTATGCTATTAACTAGTTTACACAGCTGTAGTGGAGAGAAGCTGTATTATGAAGAATTATTACGCCATTCCAACTTACAAGAATATTGGCATCTTTCTCGAACAGCTGACTCGCGCCATGCGTATGAACGGGACGACAACATTATTAGCATTCATAATAGCATTATTCCTTCCATAACCACGGCATTTGCTAGCTAATAGCATGCACATAAATATGACATACTTTTGTGCAATTTACAGGCACGTGTACTCCCGGCTTAACGCTTATTCCGCCAGTGTCCATACTGTTTAATAATGATGTTAATAATAATAATTAAAAAAAAATTACAGTGAGCATTTCCATACAGATTTGAGAAAATGTGTTATTTCTTAATAGATCATCGCAGTTGGCAATTTTGTATTCTTGATACATCTGTAACGAGTACACAAGAAGGATCTGTCTAAATAGTTCTTCTATGAGATACAAAAGCTTAGAGATCAAGAAAGACAAAGAAAGATAGATTTTAATGTTGTAGTAAACATGCAGTATAACCTTGGCCATGAAAAGTCCGCTCGGAGCGGTTCCTCTGACATACGTTGGCACGCTAAGTAGTTAGCTTCGCTTTGCGTGAAAATGTAGGCGGATCAATTCACAGCGACCTGCCGCCAACGGACGGGCCATGTATATACGGATGCGTAAACATGGCCCGTCCGTGGGCCGTTTGTGTGCTTCGATAACGTCAAATGCGTGGTCTACTTGTAAGCATTACATACGCAGCTGGACATGGCGTACTCTAAATATATATTTATATCAAACGCAGTGGCGTAGCTTCAATGTGGTGCAATGAAAATGTAGACACGCGGACAATTGAATCTACGCAGCTAACGTGCGTAGCGTCTGCGTGCACGTCCTACGCACGCATCAATGAAACCTTAGCATAAAGATAGATGTCGGAGACGGGCTGCAAGTCGCAAAGTGCATCCGCAGTCCGCAACATTGCTGGATCCTATAATTTTCTATGAAAATAATTCTGAGTAGAGCGACGTTGCAACCTACGGTCGCGATCTGCAGCTTACGGCCGCGGCCGCGGCAGCCGCGGCAAGTAGATGCCAGTGGTGACGCGGACTGCAGAGCTCTTATTGGCTCACACGTCCGGTCTGCAGACTATCTCAGAATAGAAACTGCCGCAACTGTATGTGGATATTCGATCGACCGTGGGCTATATGCGGTTGCGATCTCAGGCTCGCCTCGGACTCTAACACTAAGCGACAATTCATGGTCTAGGAGTAAGAACACTGCGAATAAGCGTCTTGATAGGCTACGTACACTAACACACTCTCCTTATAACATTGCCTATGAAATAAATCTAAAATTCCTTTAAGATAATAAATATAAATAAAAATCTTTAAATTTAACGTTTATCTATTTTTTAAATTGCTACTTACTGTCTCAGTTAACTTGCTTTTGATGTCATTTTATCGCTTTCTTTAGTGTCTAAGCTGCATGTTTACTGCGACAATGGCTATTTAAGAAAACATTAATTTTGTCATAAAATTATAACAAAACTAAGGTTGATATTTGTGTATTAATACATACTTAAGACGAGATAAGACAATTTTGTCAGGTTTATTTTTGTGTTAATAGACACTTAAGACAAAATAAGATTATTTCTGTCACAAAAATTATATACGAGTAGGAATAAGCAAGCATTTTAAGTTTTAAGTCTGCCTCTAGCTACACACGACAGGTTAGCAAAATTTGGCACAATTTCACTTATTAACACTTTAACACAGAAACGTTTACCCACTTGAAACATAATTCAAACGCTCATATGCATATGTAGTTAAGTGATGGTCATGCACTCATTTATATCATTTATATAGATGTATATCTTTAACTGTGAACGGGATTTTGAATAAGCTACTTTACTCTAAGTGTGATTTCATTGTGACAAAAATAGAAACAAAAAAGGTTGATCTTTGAATATTAATACACATTTAAGACGCGACAACACTTTTTTGTCACAAAAAATATAACAAAACAATAAGTTATCTATATGTATCAATACACAATACACATTCAAGCCGGAACGGTCAATTAATTTTCACAAGCAGAAAAAGAAACCGTTTTGTTAAGATACAACTAAAAGTCATCCAGCAATTACGTCTAAACACACTTTAAAACCATTCGATTCCTATTTAAATCAAATTATTTAAAAAAAAAACATACCTTCCAAAACCTGATGAAGTAAGGAAGCGTAGTGCCCATAATAAACAAACAATAGACGAGCGCGTATCCCAGGAAGAGCATAAAGAACTTGTAATTATGAAAGCACACGCAGTTGTTCACCCAGGGGCAGTGGTGGTCCATCTTCATAACGCATCGTGCGCAGATGGAACAATGGTGCGCCCGGTCCGGTTTGACCAGCACGCACCGGTTGCAGTATCGGACGGAGCCTGACATTGTCCTAAAAACAATTTATAGTTTAATACTCGAAATTATTATAATATAAAACTTGAAAAAGTTATTGTTCAAAATTCGAAAATAGTTTAAAACTGGAAAAAATAAATAGAGCTTAAACCTTGAAAAAGTAACAGTTTCCAACTATAATTAGCCTCGCACGCAACTCATTTAGTACGTCTACCTTGTAAAGATGTAGACGTTGATAACGAGACGCATGATAGAGAATCCATCTTTGTCATTATGTATGGAAATGACAGAGATGGAGATATAGATTTCGACCCGATTCCAAATGATTGTGAACAGTGGTACAGTATAGGCCTATTCACAACTTGTCGCATTCGGAACCGAGTCGGAAACTATATCTCTTAGCTGAAGTTTTGGCGGGAACGTCTTAGTAACGTGTTGTTGCTTTGTTTTATTCTCCTAAACTTGTGTTATTTTGAACATTAATGCTATAAAAATGGTGGTGTTTTATTCATTAAGTGTTCGATAAAGTGCGTGAGTGTGGGCAAGTGTAATAAAGCAGTAAAACGTGATTTTACGTTGTCGGCAAAACTCCATAGAAGCTTCAAGTAAAGTCGCCACCACTTTACTGAAGCAGGACTCGACTTATAAATTGACTGCATACGCGACTTAGATTGTGACTAGAACATTTACAACTTGTTCTATTCAAGAAACTTGAGAAACTCCTAATACTTGACACTGGCTAATGCTTTAATGCGGGTCCAATACAAAAAAGAAGAAGAAATATCTCTTAGCTAACCTGTCATTTCCATGAAGAATCATAGATATAGTTTTCGAACAGATTACGGATCTGAATGATTGTGAAAGGGGTACAGTCGTCAAAGTTGTTGTAATGCGAAACCAGAATAAGTTCAGCCCTGCTAACATGGACAAATAGTCTTTCCCCCATTTTATCCACCCTTCAGAAGTAATAAAGTATGTACTGACATTGACAACTGACATAACAACGTGGACAAAAACGTTTTATCCACCTTCCATGCTAGCAGGGCAGGTACCCTTAATAGTTCAGTGTCAGTCAACCGCAAGATCGATTTCTAACCAACATATAAAGTAAACTGATACACAATAACGTTTCGGTTCCATTACTACATTCAGATACTATGAAAATGTCAGACGGTGATTCAATTGCAACCCACGACCTCCCACCCGTATCGGAGGTCAAGACTTTTAAAAAAATGTTTAAATTTTATTCGATTCAGTTATAATTAATTAATTACTTATTATTATTTTCAAATAACTTGTATGTATGTATGATAATTTTTTTATAAACCGCATTTTGAGTCTTTACTATTAGAAGAATCCTAAGTATTTTTATTCCTAGTAAATTATCATTTAAATCGTATTAGGTCACATAAAAAAGCAATGCACGCGAAAAAAAAACTTCACTATACTAGATTTATTACACAACTCAATTTTATTATTATTTTAGCTAAAAGCTTAAAAAAATTTGGTGGCGCAGCGATTCACATTTTGGGTCGCTGCGCCAAGGATTCTTCTAATAGTAAAAACTCAAAATGCGGTTTATAAAAAAATTATCATACATACAAGTTATTTGAAAATAATAATAAGTAATTAATTAATTATAACTGAATCGAATAAAATTTAAACATTTTTTTTGTTTGAAGATATATGAGATAATACATAGGAGGTTGATTATTAGTAAATACTGTATAAATATGGTCGTATTTTGAAATTACTATCCGCTCCTCCGTAGCAACGAATGAGGTCGGGGAATCAGTTTTAATAGTGAGCAAGGGCGTCGCCAGCCCATGGCCCAGGGGGTGGGGGGGGGGGGGCGCAAGTTAATATTATGGAGGATGAGAAAAATATGAATTGTAGGTACAGGTACAATTCCACGGCCTTAGGACTTTGGTTGCTTTGCAGTTGGCTACATTTTTTAAATCTCTTGGGGGGGGGGGGGGGCGACGCCCTTGTATGTAAGTATAATCACGGGTTTTCGATGAGAAATAATATTTGTTATGTTTTATGAACACTAATCACAATAACTAATGTTATGTTTACATTATAGATTATATAACTACACGACATGTCTAAATACAAATAGTAATATGAAAATATTGTCTCAATTCTATGAAAACAAGAAACAATCGCACCTCGTCAACACAGGTATAGTATCAGCAAACCCCTCTAATATCTCTTTTTTACTTTCCAACGTGAAAAATAGTGCGCTGATTCGTCTTAAATATATTCGCAGTCTAGAATTGAGATAATATTTATTATTAAAATTAGCGTTTGCCAATTAAAAACAGTAGGTGCATAAAATTATAAAAAATGTCTATTATAAGAAGTCTAAAATTTTATAATCTTATTTAGAGATGACCTCTAAATAAGATATTAAAATTTTAGACTTTTAAAGGCTGTGACAGACAGACCAGTGCGGTGTTTGTCGCAGTTCGTCGCGAGCACGAATTAATGAATCTGGGTTCCCCTTTGCAGGGGAATAATATTCTGTATATTTTTAAATCTCGAATAAATAGATTTTTCAACGCAACGCAGGCCGCAATGTTACTCAACATCAAGAAAGTCCAATCCAATTCTCCGAACAAATTTCGTCGCTTATAATAACAGAGCGGAAGTCGAATTTGCTTATTTTTCAGGAGAGACAACAAAATGTTTTGAATTAAATTAAAGAAATTCCACGGTGACAGAACTAGTTTAATAATAGGCTGGGATTGGATAAAATATATGTTTTATGTGAAGTCACTTGATGAGCTTCAAGAAGACCTATCCAACGATGTATAAACGTCACAAGACCATTTTTCTACTACGACGGTATTGTAAAGGTGCTACCTCACCGGGAGCATTCACGTGTAATGTAACGTTACAGATTCGAGCATTACATCAGTGAGGGAGGAAAACCGACCATTACAGCGCGCACCTTGTAATGATACAAAACGAGTATAATCAGTGAAGGAGGAGAACCGAGCATTACAATTACCAATATCGTTTCTTCTGGGTTTTTTTACGTAAATAACAATGTCGAATTAATATTGCCGCACTTAGCACAATGACCGCTTCGTCTGACATTATGGAATCAACTAAATCACACGCGAATGCTTGCAAAGTCAAATCTATAATGTTACATTACATGCGAATGCTCGTCAGTTAGGGAGGTACTATAGTAATGTAATGCTCAAAGTCGAATCTATAATGTTACATTACTCGTGAATGGTCCCGGTGAGGGAGCACCTTTATATAAGCGACGATTTGCTCGCAACGAACTTCCCGAACGCCGATCGGTCATCACCCTAATAAAAAACTAGTGTTATTTACCTAGTGACTATAGGCAGGTCTTTGGCAAAATTTTCCAAAATCAATCTCTGACCATCTTCTGTCTCGGCGCTCAATAGCTTCTCCAGTTCAGCCTGGGGCAATTTGTACTGAAATTAAAATACATACTTTAATTACTACTACATACATGCTATGTGATAGTAGTAGAAATCATTCTTTTGCAAAATCCTGAGAGGAGGGAGGCAGGACATAATCTTTACCAGTTATTCAAGCACCAAATAGTATTTAATAGTATTTTTTTACGCAAGATAGATCTACAATTGATCATCAACTCGCCTGATGTTAAGCGATGGTGTGCCCGAGGATGGAGCTCGTCGATCTAGAAGATTTATTTAAGACACTCTAGCCTTCAAAATTCCAAGATTGTAGCTATCAGGAACCAGAGATGGTGGCAATAAATTCCATTCCTGTGCAGTGGCCATCAAGAACGTGGATTGATATCGCTGTGTAAGGATTTTTGGCATTTCAATGAGACATGGGTACTTTCTGACTTTGTAGCAAACAAATTAAGACAAATATAAGAAAATTACGTGCATGTCTTTATATTCGGCTTCATTTGTTTGCTTCCATGCTTCCCACTACAGAAAACTGACGATAACAAAAAAAAACTATTTTATTATATTCACTCCATTTGACAGCCGATGGATCAACGTAATCGTTATGTTGAGTGAGGACTGCGAAGCATAGCGCGCGGCAAAGGGGGATGCGCCGCCATTTTGAGTCTTTCTGCGTCCGTTACACACAAACACGGCCATTTTCACAACCAGACACACCGGATTCGTAAAACAAATGATATCCTTGAAGATATATCCGCAGTCACTTGTTTTCGTGTCAGTCTAGTTTGTCGTGGTTCTGCGTGCCAAACTTCATGTTTGCATATTCCATACTTATTAGAAAATATTTTTTTAAGGCTGTGCTCAAAGCGCGCAGCATCTCTCTCGTGCATCACAACATTTTTAAACATATAAAATCACTGAGTTCAGATATTATGAAAATAAGAGATGATTTTGTTTATTTAGAAAAGGAAAATATTTAAAAAAAGTTTAATTCAATTCAGTTTTAGATATCATTTATTTTGGCGACCGAGGTTGGAAAAAAAAAAATGGAACTTTTCAGCCAATTTAAAAGTTATTGAAAAAAACTTTTTTTTAAATGTTTCACTTTTAAATGAAAAAAAAAAAATATCTCTCTCTTTTATAATATCTCCACTCAGTATTTCATACGTTTAAAAATGTTGTGATGCAGGAGATACCTAGATAGATGCACATTTTTAGCATGTTCTTAACTCTATACTTAACTGAAGATTTCATAGCATACTCAACCAGTCTTATTGCATATCCATGGAATTATGATGTATTCCTCAACTAATGTGTGGTGAATAGTGATAACCAAACTACCTCAAAAAGAATTCAACAACATTCATTTGTGTAAATGTAAAAAAATTATAGTATAGTTTCGCATTCATAACGAACAAGCAGGAATATTAGTTTCAAGGCATTCAAGAATTATTTTGCTCTCAATAGATCACATGGACCGAGTTTTTATAAATTTCAAGGAAAACATACATTTATTATATCATAAACATTTATAAGTATTTTCGTATCAATGGGGAAAACATAAAGCATGAATAATATAACAGTAACTGTTAAGCCGCTATGAGTCATGATCTAACTCTTCATTGAGTGAGTAATTTGGATATTAGTACCTGTTTACTAGAAATTAGTGCTAATTGAGAGTTATTTAAAGTACTTAAGTAGATAAGAGCCATTTTAATGTAGGTACTATTTAACAAGAAAATGAAGAATGAAGAATTTAGAAAATGACAAATTTAAAACATTAAATTAGTTAGTGAAACAAAATAACCTCCTTTTTTTGGAAGTCGGTTAAAAAATAATTTACATACCTTACTCCATTCTCTAAAAATACTAACAAGGTACATCAATCTCTAATTAAATTCTAATATAAAAAAAAAGTATTTTTAATAATTATTATGATTGAAAAAAACTAGTTTACAATGAAGTAATTTTGTTTTTGCTATAATATTGATCTTTATTGGTAATGGCCTTACCGAAATGTGATTTTATGATATATTATGTTGTCTATAGCAGGCTTAATGGCAAGACATGAATGTTAACAATTTTACATATTCTAAGATATATGTAAATGATGTTCTCGTCAATTGTCATGAGTCCAATATAGGCTCATATTTTTGTGTACAACATAAACAAACACTAGAGCTGGCCACTCAGTCTATACAAACCTAACTTATTTCAAGTTTTAGTGGTATACTATTTATTATCAAACTATAGAAATTAACATTTATTTTTAGGTTAAATGCAACTAATTTGAAGTAGATCAATGGGGTCTCACTAGTGTGTGGTCTTTCACAAATAACTGATAACCCATCTAACCCACTTTGGCACACTTAGATATGCCAGAGATTTCAGAACATTGAACTCATGAGATATATTCATTATGGCAAAATTTTTGTTTACTTTTGCCATCTTATCTTTACTTTAAGATTTTTACCCTCTTTCTAGGTAGGTATTTATAGGGCCTATCATATATAAAACAGGTTCAGTGCAGCATGGTGAGAGCAACTGATAATACTAAACTCAAAAAATTACTTGTGTAAAAAAACACTTTATTTGTGATGGAGCTTCTAAATAATATATACATGGTTTGAATAATATGGTACAGCACTTTCAAACCTCACTGGCAAGATTTTTTTATTCAGCTAAATGACAAGATGGCTTATCTTGTCATTTATCTACTTGTGACAAGCCTCACTCTTTGCCAATAACAGTCCATCTATGCCAACAAGGACTTTGAGACTTCAACATTTAATAAACCTGAATGGTACTCTGCAGACATCACAATAAGATATAAAAGTCATCGCCTAAAAAATTACAAAATTGCAGTATTTTTTTACTACTAATAGTAACTATACTGTATCAATTGTAGTAATATACAGTCTATCTTTGACAAAAACATCTAGATTGGTTCAACCAGTCAGTTGTGAACAGGCAATATAAATGGGGACATAAAACAACAGTTTACACTATTTCTACCAGCAAATTAAGATTTCACATGAGGTGCATGTTGGTGCCTAATTTGTATTCAAACTCGCTTTCCATATGTAAATTATTTGCATCCTTTATGTTTCTATTAATAAGTTGACCCCCACTGTTGTTTTGTGTAGTAAACAGTCATACAGACATTGCTTTGACCTACTTTCACCCCATAGATGGCTATAATAGTCTATGGGTTCATAATTTTTTTATGCATGATGAAGGGTAAATACAATGTGCCTATTTTTTTTTTATTTTATTGATTAAATTAAGCTTAACTGCACTAAGTCAAATATAAAATAGTAATACAGACAAGATATCAAGACTTTTCTTGGAATTAATGTGCTTATTTGTGACATTTTACTTCATTGGCTTTTAGAGACAAATAAGCATATAAATTATTTATATTTGCATAGTATAAAATCTACATACCTTGTCAGGTATAGATTCGATGTCTGCAAAAATAGTTCGCCAATAAGACCAGGCAAACATGATGAGAAGAATATGGTAAATTACCAGATACACACATTGTTGCACTGTACTCTGGATGGTAACTGGAAAGTAACGTTTGTATTAAAGTTATGTATTGTTTTCACTGCTGAATTACTGTGTTGTTATTCATAAGATACTAACAAATGCACAACTGAATCACGTATGCGAAATAGCTCCATGTAATGATAGACACTATCAATAGCACGGGCAACCACTTGAACGCTCGCCAACACCACATATTGCACGCTCTCCAAGGTGCACAAAATCCAGGGGGTGATACCCTACTATTTTGAACTGATGAAGCCATTATTTAGTAATAAAACACAGGAATTATAGTACCCATGTTCATCTTGCAAAAAGACAATAAAAATGATTTGACATTTGTCTTGTCAATTTTGTTACCAGATGAAGAAAAATCTTACTTCCGGTGGCAGTGCTACCAATGCTTTTTTTTGTTTATATAGACAAGTTAGTCGATTTTTATAGAACATCACTACATGTTACCATAGACAACGCAATGAAATGAAAAAATAAAACATCAAAAGAGTTTTGGCGGGAACGTCTTAGTAACGTGTTGTTGCTTTGTTTTATTTTCCTAAACTTGTGTTATTTTCAACATTAATGCTATAAAAATGGTGGTGTTTTATTCATTAAGTGTTTGATTAAGTGCGTGAGTGTGGGCAAGTCAAATAAAGCAGTGAAACGTGTGATTTTACGTTGTCGGCAAAACTCCATAGAAGCTTCTAGTAAAGTCGCCACCACTTTACTTAAGCAGGACTCGACTTTAAATTGACTGTATACGTGACTTAGATTGTGACTAGAACATTTACAACTTGTTTTATTCAAGAAACTTGAAAAAATCCAAATACTTGACACTGGCAAATGCTTTAATGCGGGTCCAATACAAAAAAGGAGGAAGAAAACATCAAAAAAAAATAATTTTTGTGTTTCCACAAGCAAGCGTCAAAAATTGTTGTTTTTTTGCTCAAATACTCAAAATCACGAAATTCCGATAAATCTGGGAAGTTTTAATAGTAAATTATGGAGGTGAAAGAATGCAACGATTTGGCCGAAGAAGTAAGTGTAATATAGTAAACTGCATTTATAAAATATGAGAATATTGATTAACTTAACCGGACCATGACGTGTTTCAGAATCAATTCATTGTGGATGATGTGAGTAAGATCATCAAGGAAGCAATAGAAAACTCTATCGGCGGTACCGCTTACCAACATAACAAAGTAAACCAATGGACCTCTGCTGTCGTGGAATCCTGTTTGGGGCAGCTGACTAAACTACAAAAACCTTACAAATATATAGGTATGTACATGCAAACTGTTTATTTGCTGGACAAGATGTTCACCAAAGCTTAAAATATGTTAATTCTTGACTGTTACAGTTACTTGCACGATAATGCAAAAGAATGGCGCAGGACTACATACGGCATCCTCTTGTTTCTGGGATAACAACACTGATGGCTCCTGCACAGTCCGCTGGGAAAACAAAACTATGTACTGTATTGTCTCTGTCTTCGGCCTTGGCATCTAATATTACTATTTCCAATTCTATTTAAGCTTAGACGAGAAGCTTGTATTGCAAATTAAAACTTAATACATCCTAATGCTTATAACTTTATTCCGAACTTTAGTATTATAAATCAAATAAGACTTTGAGTAACACCTATTTTAAGTTATCTTAAAGAAAAATTCTTGATTTATCACAATGTTCAAAATTATTTATAATATGGCATAGTTAACAGCACATAATAATTATGAATTAAAATTAATAATTAATATGTAGTAACATTCTCATATTTCTGTAGTGACGAACTTGTTTTATAGTCATTACTTAATTTAAGCAAGTAGGATATATTTTCATACACAATAAAGTATATTAAAAAACTTGATATATTGTCTTATTTCATTTTTCTTTTGTTGCCCAAAATATTAGATTAAAGCTAAACAAAATATTGTCTTAAGAATAACATATTACCCAACTGCACAATGCCACTGGTTACAATGAATCTAATGAAACCTGAGAGATCTAACCATGGGCATTTTCTGTTTGCTGTTCAGATTTTGTATACATTAATGCAGAATAATGAGTTCTAGATTGAAATTTATAAACATAATCTAGACTATTATACAATTTTATAATTTAGTATCATATAGCACACATACATGTTAATTACACACCTACTTATTAACATGTAACCTTATTATTGTATACATGTTAATTGTACACCTTATTTTATACATATGTTTTAGCAAATAAATGAAATCTGAATCTACAAATCTATAAACTAGAATTATTATAGGTACAATATGAATAAAAGCACATGGAAGTTTGTTGTTTATCGATAAACAATATACTATACTATTAAAAAATGTCACAAGAAAGTTTATATTTGAAACAACAAAATAGCTTCGTTTAGTTGGAACTGCTAGTGAAGGAAATAATTCTGAAAACATCTTTCTTATATAAGGTGATGGCTGTTTATCTCTTACCTCCTAAATAAAAGTGAGTTCAGGTTAGCAATGTTGTGCTTTGTGCCTATTGCATTAAAGGTCTTATTTCCCATTCTTTCATTTTAAACTAGACTCTTACTACATTAGAGACTTGAATAAAAGTTTTGGTTATTGTTAGCATTATTATAATGCTATTTTTTTTTAAATTTGCTATATCCCATTAATTTGTATTCCCATCTAATTCTCACACTTTATATAATATACAATTATACATAGAGTTGAGAGTTGTAGAGTTGAGGCACCGGGCGGTGACGGAATTACATCAGAGCTACTGAAAGCGGGTGGAACACCGGTACTGAAAGTCCTTCAGAGGCTCTTCAATTCCGTCGTGCTTGAAGGTACAACGCCAGAAGCATGGAACAGAAGCGTGGTGGCGCTGTTCTTCAAAAAAGGAGACAACACTTTGCTGAAGAACTACAGACCCATCTCGCTTCTGAGCCATGTCTATAAGCTGTTTTCAAGGGTCATCACGAATCGTCTTGAACGCAGGTTCGATGACTTCCAGCCTCCCGAACAAGCCGGTTTCCGAAAAGGCTATAGTAGGTACCATAGACCACATCCACACGCTGCGGCAAGTGATACAGAAGACCGAAGAGTATAACTTGCCCCTTTGCTTAGCGTTTGTGGACTATGAGAAAGCCTTTGATTCGATCGAGACCTGGGCGGTGCTTGAGGCTCTCCAACGATGCCGTATTGACTATCGGTATGTCGAAGTGCTGAAGTGTTTGTACAACAACACCACCATGTCAGTCCGAGTACAAGACCAGAACTCAGAGGCAATTTCATTGAAAAGAGGCGTGAGGCAGGGAGACGTTGTCTCTCCGAAACTGTTTACCGCCGGTTTGGAAGATGCCTATAAGCTTCTGGAATGGAAAGGGCTCGGCATCAATATTAACGGCGAGTACATCACTCACCTTCGGTTTGCCGACGATATAGTAGTCATGGCAGAGTCGATGGAAGACCTCAGTACGATGCTCGAAGACCTCAATAGAGTTTCCCAACGGGTGGGCCTCAAAATGAACATGGACAAAACGAAGGTTATGTCGAACGCCCATGTAGTGCCCACCCCAATATCTGTGGGGAACTCCACTCTTGAAGTTGTTGACGAATACGTCTACCTAGGACAAACGGTCCGATTAGGCAGGTCCAACTTTGCGAGGGAGGTCAATCGTCGTATCCAACTCGGCTGGGCAGCGTTCGGGAAACTTAAAAGCGTCTTCTCGTCCAATATACCCCAGTCCCTCAAGTCGAAAGTTTACAACCAGTGTGTGTTACCAGTGATGACATACGGCACTGAAACGTGGTCCCTAACTATGGGCCTTATAAGGAAGCTCAAGGTTGCGCAACGAGCTATGGAGAGGGCTATGCTCGGAGTCTCTCTACGAGATCGAATCAGAAATGAAGAGATACGTAGACGTACAGGAGTCACCGATATAGCACAGCGGATTAGCAAGTTGAAGTGGCAGTGGGCAGGGCACATAGCACGTAGAACTGATGGCCGATGGGGCCGAAAGGTTCTCGAGTGGAGACCACGTACCGGCAAGCGCAGCGTAGGAAGACCAGCCACGAGATGGACAGATGACCTCATACAAGTGGCGGGAAGACGCTAGATGCAAGCCGCTTCCAATCGGTCTTTTTGGAAATCCATGGGGGAGGCCTATGTCCAGCAGTGGACTTCTTATGGCTGAGATGATGATGATGACATAGAGTTGAGCAAACCACCAAGTAACATCTATACTATGTAACCACCAGCGACTGATCAAGAGTTCTGACCGCCCTAGGCTAATTATGAGGACGCGACCCCACCAGGTGTGTTCAGCAATGGACAATGAGGAGGATCCCCCAAAACCCGAGCAAAAAGCAGTTTTTATAGTGTAACTTATCATTTTGTTACGCTTAATATTATGTTGTCGAGTGTACGTTTTTATGAGAAAGTATGCGCAGAACTGCTGTAAAAACTATAGATGCGTATTATTTGGAATAATTCTAGTTTAAGCTTTCGTTTTTTTCTGTTTAGGCTTGTAGGTGATCTTAGAGAAACATACCCACATACAAACATACTATTCACTCTAACCTAACTCTAACCTAACTCTAACCTAACCCTAACCTAACCCTAACCTTTTTTTTTTGACCCAGGGGAAACCCTTTATGGGTACCACTGCGCCTCGGGGGAGGCCGCGTGGTTATGTGTGGCTAAAACCCCTAGGGTGTTTCGTCCGTGCGCCTACGTGCCGGGCCTATGGGTGCACTCTTCACACTCATTCCACGGGCCCGGCGGCGCCTGTCCTTTCGGACCCATCTCTGGCGGGTGCTCAACACGCGCCGTCCTTGAGAGGCGCGCGGAAACACCGCGCGCGCCACCTCTGGGCTTATTAGCTGGGCGACGAACTCCCCCGAGTCCATCACCCAAAGCCCCGGCTTCCCCCATACGTTCACAGAGGAAAGCCACCCTCTTTTCCTTCTGTGAACCCCCGTCCGTTCACAGAAGGAAACCTCCACCTCCGGTCCACCACACCAGAGCTCCAGTTTCAGTATGTGAACCCCCATCCGTTCACAGACTGAAACCATCATCTACTCGATGCGAGCACCCGACTCAGTATGCAGTCATTTGGCACACTGAGCCCGGTGATCGCATCCCTTCCCAGGTTGATGAAGAGCCGGTCTGATCAGTCTCCGGCTCCCCATCAAGCCACATCCCAAGGTCTCTCGATTCCAAGTGTAAACACCGGAATCGAGAGACCACCACCTCTATTCGATTCCCAACGGGCCTCATCCACCATCTCATCGGTGCGAGCACCCGACTCGGTGTGCGTTCGATTAGCACCCCCCGTATTCTGAACCTGAAAATGGGTTCAAAATACGGGGGTGATGATGTTTTCGAGTTGTTTTAAAAATTTAAAAATTTTGTGTTTTTGATTTTTAATTTCTGTGTGTTATTGAAAAATTTTATTTTGTAAATTAGGCCTAACAGATCTCGATTTTACCATATTTGTAGATTTTTTTTCTCGGAGATACGAATTTTTTAACGAATTTTAGTAATATGTATAAAGGAAAATAACAAACATAAAAATATTTGGAAGTTATCATAATTCCCTTAGTACTATTAGGACATCCTATAACCAAAATTTCAGTCTCCTAACCCATTAGGGAGCGAAACTCCGCGAAATTTGGCCTCCGGTAGCCATTTTGTTTTTTGCATGTGCAAAATTTTGACTTCATATATCTCCGGAACCGTATAACTTAGAAAGACCGGATTTGCATAGGGGGTGATAGGAGATCCTAAAGATTGGCCCTAGATTAAATTTGAGCGTTTTCGGCGTATCGGAAATTTTTCATCCGATAACCATACAGTCGTGTAGCTCACTCAGGTCGAGCCGAGTGTTCCAGTCGAATTCCCGCTCTCCTACGACCCCTGGAACTCGAGGTATCCGCGATAACGCGAAGCTTTTGACAGTAGTGACGTCACGTCACAAATTTTCGACCAGCCATATCTCGGGAACCGTGGGGGCTGGGAGGTCGGGGATTCGACAGCGGGGCTCTACGGGCTACCCTTAATAGGAATATACTGTTTTCACGGAAATCGGAGCTGATTTTTTTTTGAGTCGAGATAGCGCTGCTACGAGGTGGAGGGAGTCACGCCGAGTCCGGAGAGTCCTTTCGCCACTGCTCTGTGATCAGTGGAACCAGAGATATTCTCGGTCGAAAGTCACTTTTGACAGTTCGACGCCATTTTGAAAAAAAAAAAAATCGATCGAGGATATCTCGGGAACCGAAGGTCGTACGTGGTCTGCGTTTGGACTGGGGATATCTGCTGGACCCTGGCAAATATACACACACACATACTTACATTCACGCATCACTGCACATACATACATTCTCATACACACCCACACATACTTATTAGCATACATCACGGACACTCATACACCCTCATACATACATATACTCACCACTATCCTGCAGACAAACACGCCAGGGGAACCACCGGCGCCGCTGGACGAGCCGCAGAAAGCTGCAATCTGAAATACAAATAAATATTAGGATAATAAATATTCTATAAAATATACTATTTACAATATTCAATTTACAACTTATACAATAATATTTTTAACTCATATAATTATAATAATATAAAATTTTAAAACTTATACAAACCTTAAATTGACGACCTACCTTGTGAGCTGTCCTTATATACCAACCTAAACATGTATCATACACCGGTTCAAAATCCCAAACCACTCATAACCCTTCTAGACACCACAATTACGCTGACTGAAGCTGAAGACAAACAGGAACAGCCTAAAAGCCCAAACGTCAGACGTAGTATAGATAAATGGGAAAACGGAAAGAAGAAGAGCTTCAGATTACACCTAGAGCCCTAACTCTAGCCTAACTCTAACCTAACTCTAACCTAACCTCACTCTAACCTAACTCTAACCTAACCTAATTCTAACCTAACTCTAACTTAACTCTAACCTAACCCTAACCTAACCCTAACCTAACCCTAACCTAACTCTAGCCTAACTCTCACCTAACTCCCACCTAACTCTCTCCTAACTCTAACGTAACTCTAACCTAACTCGAACCTAATTAGGAAAACGTAGATCTTACGTATATAAAGATAAACGTAGATTAAGGTTGGAAAATACTGAAAATACCCAAAATCCGGGTTCGAAGGACCAGAAAATGGTGGGGGAAAACAACTTTAATTAATAATTTTTCACCAACGGCGGGTGCGCTGGTTCTGAGATATTTTCTTTGATATTTTACCATCCGGCGAAACTCGCCTGTGTGCGGGGGGGTGACTATTCCTTTTTAGAAGGCCGGGCTTAGGAACTATTTTTAAATAGAGCAGTGTACATACCAATCCGTCGCCAGAGTCCTAATTGATATGATGCGCAAAATGGGCGGCTCCACTGGCAACTTGCTGTTCAGCCTTCCATAGGCACTTGTATGCCACTATCAGTTATTTTGTTACACAAATTAAAGCACTGCATCCATCCCGACGAAATGTATACGGGACCACAGGTATAATTGAATTGATGCCCTCCTTCTTTTTGGAAGTCTATTAAATACGAAAGCGGAGAATGTAGTCGGGCGCGTGCAAGCGAGGAACTGACGCCACCACTGTTCGTAGGCCGATCGTGATTTGGCATGTTTTAGAACTACCCTTATTCAAAAAAAGAACCAGCTGATAAATATAAATGAACAATTTTGCCAAATTACAGGACCAAAGATTGGCAGGAATGTCACTAATCGATCAATCAATGCATGTTATTTATTAGTTAAATAAATAAATCATATCAAATCCCTAACCATACATACGCTTTACATCGTGCGCAAGCCGCTTCCAATCGGTTTGTTTTTGGAAATCCATGGGGGAGGCCTATGTACAGCAGTGGACTTCTTATGGCTGAGATGATGATGATGGTGATGACATCGTGCGCGGAAATTAAAAAAAAATGGCAGCGGTTTGGTACATCACAAAGATTCTGTCCCCTTTCGATTGTTGTTTTCGTTTTGGTCGTTCCTAAAATGCAAAAAAAAAAAAAAAAACAAACATTTACAGATGGACGATTATACGATTATTACGAAAATTATAGTAATTTTTTTTCATAGCATTAGTAAAATTATAGTCAAAAATTGTATAGCATTAGTAAAATTGTATTCAAAAATTGTAAGTAAATAATGTTACACTAATTTTAACAACGACATTTTTGTTAATATCACATTCGTATTAAAATGTTTGTACTTTATTCACAATATCAATTCCTCTTCTTCTTATTTGCCGTTCTTCTTTTCCACGTTTTCCAAACAAATTTCACGCATATATACAGAAGAATCGCCATCAAAATCAGCACAGCCGCTAGATCGAGATACAGCTTCTGGTACCAGGAGAGCATAGCTGCAGGAGAGCGTAAGTGAAAAGCGCCTTTAGTCTTAACCACATGTTCTGCCCAGAAGACCAGCTCTTCACCTGGATTAGCCATACGGTCATGGTAAACTGACGATAGATACTTCGCTTTATTGAAGTAACTGAAACAATGAATTAAACCACTTTTCAAAGATGTTTATTACAGTGCAATAAGATAATAAAGTTTGTAAGGTTTTTGTATCGATTTTATAAATAGTGTTTTCGCATCATCATTAATATTTTCACTAATTAGAATAAAATAAAAATAATGTATCTGTCTGTATTGTACTAGCTGTACCCCGCGGTGTCACTCGCATAGTGATAAAAACGGTGTTGGTGATGATGATTAAATATAGCATATGTCATTCCCGAGGCCCTAAAGAATCGCTTTGCCAAATTTTATAACGATTGGTTCAGGCATTAAGCCGTGAAGAGGTAACAAATAGATAGAGACAAACGACAACCAGAGTTACTTTCGCCTAAATAATATTAGTTAAGATTAGCATTTCTAGCATTCCCATAATTCCCATATTAAATAAAATATAGAGAAAAAATAGTGACCAAGACCATGTCGTGACACTCATGGGGGAGGGGGGCAGGGGGATTTCGTAGCAGATTTATTATTATCAGTTCTAAATCTGCGGATATTTGCGAAAATGTTCCTGAACAAATAGGGAAGGTTATGTTATGAATGTTAAACAAACTTTTCTAGACTTTAATACCAAAATAAAGTGATTATTCAAAATGTCTGCGTTTATTTTGGTCAAAATTTTTAAAATTAATCAGAGGCACCCCACGACGGTCCCTTTTACCACCTTCTACTTACTCTGGATTCCCAAGCACGAGTTCCACAGCTGCTTTCAAATCATCAGTAAAGTCTTCCCTCATCTCAAGCATGACTCCAAAGCCTTTCTTCTCCACTGACTTCATATTGACGTGCTGGTCTCCAAAAATCGGTAGTCCTATTAGAGGCACTCCAAAATGTATAGCTTCTGTTGTGGACAACTGACCTCCATGTGTGATGAACAGCTTTATTTTTGGATGGGCTGTAAACGTAATTGTATTTTTTTACTCGACTGCATACAAAAGTTAAATAAATAAATATTGGAGGAAATTTTCACACAACACCAATCTATCCACAAATGGGTTACGTAAATGGGAGATTTTTTTTAAATATTTTTATCTGGTAGATTTTAGATTTTAAAGAACTAAAAAAATAACGTCCTTCCTGAAGAAATTATTTCGAATGGAAATAATCTGGGCGTCTTCAAATCAAGAGTGAATAGGTTCCTCCTAGGAAAGCGCGCTCCATCGTAGATCGCAATCAATGGCTTAACTTTAAATGAGTTAGTGGTCAAAGGCAAGCCTATTTACCAATTTAAAAAAACGTAATTGCGTAAGTTACTTTTTTACGTTTTTGTACGTTATTTTTTCAAATAATGCTACTATCGACTATAGTTAAAAGCCAAGTAAAGGCGATCTTGTTTGCGTTGAATTGTTAGTTGAAATTTAATTTACCTAAAATACTTGTTTGTGGTGCCCATTTAACCAGATGCAGGTTAGAAGGTAAATTCTCCATGTCATCCTCGAACTTCCAAATAACATCGTATTTCAGCGTACCGAACATTTTCACGAAAGATTCCTTCATTTTCGTACTCATATCTTTGCTTTGTAAGTTAGATCCCATGCTGAAATAAATAACGCCGTGTTTCGATTCGTCCATAATATTTTGAAGATCCTGGAAAGATAATACATGTATCTATCAGCATTATGAATCCTGTTTGATTTAGATAAGAGTGTGTGCAAAATGATCCCGGGATCATTTTATACACCGATAGGAATAATTTTACCCCAAACGGTCATTTTTTGAATTAAAACAAAACATGGCTTCTCAATAAACGATGAAAACGAAAACAATATGAAATCATGTAGTTAAAGACAGCTACAACGCTATTCTTTTATAACCATTCGATGCAGAACACTGATACACGGATATGAGAATATCAAAATACGCATATTTTAGATAAAAACAATAAAATTCAATTTTTCTTCAATAACTTTGACACTGCGTCAGCGTGCGTTCCGCCATTACTACCTGTAAGAACATCACCTCTAACGGACGTAATACATGTTTTGTTTCCTAGATGCCGTTGGTAGTTTCGAAAAAATTGAGGGAATCATTTTACCTCAAGGGATCATTTTATACTGGTCTCCCCTACTATTAATAATAATTTATATCAATATACATTTTTAGGGTTCCGTACCTCAAAAGAAAAAAACGGAACCCTTATAGGGTCACTTTGTTGTCCGTCTGTCCGTCTGTCTGTCTGCCCGTCTGTCCGGGTGTCAAACTTTATCTCGGGAACGCGTGAAGGTACCGTTTTGAAATTAAACCATATACGCAGATCCATAGTCTCTTGCTGCAGAAAGAAATACCAAAAATCCGTACTCAGCGATATCGATCCGCATTCCTGTTGCGTACTGCACAAGAATGGAATTCGTTGCCGCCATCTCTGTTTACTGAGACCTACAATCTTGGAATTTTCAAGGCTAGAGTGAATAGATATCTTCTAGCTCGACGAGCTCCATCCTCTGCCACACCGTCGCTTAACATCAGGTGAGTTGGTGGTCAATCGTAGATCTATACAGTGTATAAAAAAAATAAAAAATATGAAATTTGTCAAGAAGCATTGTGTTAGAAGTACATTTCCAAATTTCATTCAATTTAAACCTGTAGTTTAAAAGATATTGCAAGTCAAAGTTCCTTGATTTTGTCACTGACACACTCACTCATCTACTCACTACTCACCAGTAGTGAGTAGATGAGTGAGTGTGATTCTTAAAGAATTAAAGATGTCTTATATCGTTATGGTTACTACCAAAGTTGTTAGTTTACTAATTACGTCACAATTTCTGACAAAATAGTTGGATAAATGCTCCCATTGATAGTACTAAATTAATTAACAGACTTGGTTTTACATTACATCTCAAATTTTTTTTGTGGTAGAAGAGTTACGTCGCGAGACTTGGCTTTTTGTATATATTATGTTTTTGATGGGATTTATTTTACAAATTTGTAGTGATTGATATTCCAATAATGTGAAAAAATTATTAAAATTGCATGACATATGACGAGTCAGCGATTCCAATGTACTTTAACTAACAAATATCTTTATTACGAATAACAAAATACGCGACTACAGAAAAGAGGTTTTTACAGTCTAACTTACGACTTCTATACGCTTGATATGCTGTTGAGTGTGCGTTTTTTGTGAGAAAGTATAAAATCGCTTTAAAAATGTATAAACGCGAATTCTTTAGGATCATAATCATCATCATCATCTCAGCCACAAGAAGTCCACTGCTGAACATAAGCCTTCCCCATGGATTTCCAAAAGACCGATTGGACGCGGCCCGCATCCAGCGTGTTCCTGCCACTTGTATCTTCTTGATATCTTCTGTCCACCATGTGGCTGGAATTATTTAGAATAGGTACTTCTAGTAAAATCGCTTGTTAATTACGAAAAAGTTCATTGGAGTTCAAAGAGATTCCAAACTACATATCACTGTTGGAGTTCATATGGAAACTTAAACGGGTGGATGCTCACCGCGGCTTAGTAAAAACTTCGTTTACCTTTGGTAGTGGTTGGATCTTCCTATCAATATGGTAGCCTCCAATGTACTTCACATTCTGTGGTAGCTTGAAAGGTGTTCCAACAGCCGGATGCGAGTTTACCAGCATCAGTGAAGCGTTGTATGCTGCTTCTTCATAAGATGCTATGGAGACTCCTCTTGTATCAGCGATGACGGGGAATACTCGGTTGTACAGAGATTTCTCGAAAGGAACAATGATGAAACTGAAACCGTAGATGGATTTTTTTGTGCATTTGAGTGTCAAAATGAGCGAGTTTCTGGTGTGAGTACACACATATTTTTTTCGCTTCGCTTTGGCATGAATCATTGTTTGTTCTTATCTTGCGTTTTCTCCAATATAAATAGAGTGAGACAAAAATCGAAGCGAATATCAAAATATGAGAATTAAAAGTTAGTTCACGTAGTTTTTAGGGTTCCGTACCCAAAGGGTAAAAACGGGACCCTATTACTGAGACTCCGCTGTCCGTCCGTCCGTCTGTCACCAGGCTGTATCTCATGAACTGTGCTAGTTAGACAGTTTTTGTTGCCGCTATAACAACAAATACTAAAAAACAGAATACAATAAATATTTAAGGCGGCTTCCATACAACAAACGTGATTTTTTTTGCTCGTTTTTGCTCGATATTGATAACGGCAACAGGTAGACGCTTGAAATATTCACTGAATATTGAGTTATATTATTCAGATTAAACATAAACAGTTAATTTAAAATAAAATTAATATTTAAGGGGGGCTTCCATACAACAAACGAGATATCTTTGCCGTTTTATTAGGTACTCTAGCCTACTCCTTAGATTTTTAGATGGTCTAAGAGCCTACTCCAATGAGACAAAGACGTGATTGTATGAAAGTAGTATCACTTAGAAATTCGATTTTCAACAAGTTTATATGTATACGCATCGCTTGACAGATTTTTTATGGGTAGACTTGCGTTTGAACTTTAACTTGCGAACTCTTAATAAAATAAAACTTTGTGGATTATTTACAATGAACAATGGAGTAGGATTAAAGCGTTTCGTTCGTGTTGTTGGAAAGCTCACCATGAAGATTATTCAAATAAGATTATGCAAATTTAGAGCACAATCACTTTCACAGGCGGATTGCTAAAGTTACCTACAATTTAATACAAACGATGACCGTGTACTTGCTTAGATAAAAAGAGAAAACTTATGTGTATTTACACATTATTTTATTTCTGTGACGCTTTTTTGGAAGCAAAAATGCCTACTCTATAGTTTGCAGAAAACCGATTTCTACCCGTAAACATTGTCCTATGTTTTGCTTTCAAACTACGTTGTAAAATCAAAAAGTTAAAACAAAAACAGGATCTATAAAAAAAACGAAATTGCTTATCCTCGAAAGTACTAAGAACTGAGATTTCCATGCTTTTACTTCATATTATATGAGTATAACTTCTTTATAGATAAAATGTCACTGATTCTATTCATATTGCATTTAATACACGTTCATTTTTTTAAACAATTCAAAATAAACATACTTACTTAATAACAAAATGCCTCCAGCAAGCAGTTGCTAGTTCCAAAATTCTTTCCCAGAAGGAGAAAGGTGGCACGTTGGTAGAAAACAGATCGGCGCTGTACGCGGGATTCGGAACTTCATCTATTACTCTCAGCACCTGCCCGTGGACCTCTGTAGACGCTACCCAAATCAACGGACACTGGAACAGCTGTGGGATTCTGGAAAAATCAGACATTCTCCTAAAGTAAAGAATAAAATTGTATATCAAAATAACAGTTTTTTAATTTTCATAGTTGTCTTATATGTAGTTTTTTATTATTATTGTATTTGGACCCGCTTAAAGCATTTGCCAGTGTCAAATATTAAGATTTCTTCAAGTGTCTTGAATAAAATAAGTTATATTGTTCTAGTTACAAGTCACGTATAGGTACAGTCATTTTCAAAGTTGAGTCCTGCTTCAGTAAAGTGGTGGCGACATTACTAGAAGCTGCTATGCAGTTTTTATCGACAACGTAAAATGACATGTTTTACTGCTTTATTTCACTTGCCCACACTCACACCATTTTTATCGCATTAATATTCAAAATGACATTAGCTTAGCAAAATAAAACAGCAAAAACATATTACAATGACGTTCCCGCCAAAACTCTTTTATGTAGTTACGAACATTATTTTTCCACGACTAAAATAAATCCTAATCTTAGTGAATATTTATAAAAGTGAAAATAACTCTGTCTGTCGTCTGTCTCTCTGTCTGTTTGTTTTCTCTTCACGGCTAAACAGCTGAACCAATCGTTATTAAATTTGGCACAGAGATTCTTCAGGACTTGGGAAAGGAAATAGGCTATATTTTATCATCACCATAATCACAGTTTTAGTCACTACGCGGGTGACGCCGCATGGGGCAACTAGTGAACTACAATTCGCTTACCCAGCAAGTGTTTCCGAGAATAACCACTCCACAATAGCAAGATCGAACATCTCCTTCGGATCGCTTAAGAATTTATTCACTGATTTATTTTCTAAGAACAACCTGTTGTAGTCGCTGACATGTAGCAAAAACCTTATGCTGTCTGCTATGTTGCCCTTTCCAATTAAGTTCTTAACTTTGAACGATTTTACTGAAACAGACGAGTTTTTTTTTAAATTATACTTACTTACAGATCTTTGAGGTAAGAAAACTACCAAGTGGGGTCCCAGCGTGGTGTGGCCACTCGGCAAGTCTCGTAAAAGATGGCGCGATGAACTCGACACCTTCGACAAATACTGGTAGACTAAAGCACAAAACTCTCTCACTGGATATATTTTCTTACATTTCAAAGCGTAAATTTTCGTAGAAATAGAAACGTTTGCCACATAACGTCCAAGACGGCAAGAATACCATTAGCGTCTTCCTGCCACTTGTATGAGGTCGTCTGTCCAACTTTTTTGATTTTACGAAAAAGCCAATATATCTTCGTACCCAACTGTTATTATCACCTGTTTGTATGCGATGATTGATGTTAGTCTTACAAAAACAAGAATCACCATCATTTGGTGAGTGAGTTGCAAAAAGATGACTGTGTTTTAAAACCGTTGAGTACAAAAACATTGTTAATTTGAGAACGAGCCTATCATGTGCCCGTAGTTCGACCATCGTCCGTCGAGCTCGCGCATACCTATATTTTTGAAGATATAAAATGACTGAATGAACTAATAAAAAATCGACATTTTTTTAACTAGAAAACAACATCACAAATATCCGACAAAAATTTCAATTTGTTCAAAGTTAATTTTCACGCATAAAAATCATCAAATTATTATTAATAAAAAATTATTAAAATCTTTCACTCACATTTCTCAGCTTGCTTTCTAAACTGCGATCCAATGAGCGAACAATCGATTTCTGTCAAATTCTTCACCGGTGCTGATCTTGGAAACGAGGTTAAATAAACAACCTGCAATAACAGAAAAGATATGAAAAATATTAATTTAGTTGCTGTTTCACCCGTGAAGTGATAAAAAAAGGGTAATTATAGTTATAATGAAATACATTTCATAGGCCTTATCCACGTTTTCACCTCTTTGAACTGAATTTCGTACCGAAATTCTGAAGAATGTTGAGTAAATAGGCGAAGCTAGTTTTCAACGCCTGAAAATGGTATTATTTTATTTAAAAAAATGCGTATGCAACGATTTAGGTCTACATTTTTATGCATACTGCACAGGATACTGTACTCCTTTCCAACTTCTCTGTTTCCGAAGAACTTTGAATGCTAAACATTTTAAGTTAGAATGAATAGATATATTCTGGACGAACGTGCTTCATCCACGGCCACAGTCGCTTATCATCAGTGGGGTTAGTGATCAAACTAAGATCTATTTAATTTAAAAACCGGACATGTGCGAGTCAGACTCGCCCACCGAGGGTTCCGTATAAACAAGTAGATAAAATGGGGAAATCTTTTTTTTTTATAGTTGAGTTGATTGTATGAAAGGTAAATTGCGGCTTACGATTTATGACGAATTAAAAAAAAACTACTTACTAGATCTCGTTCAAACCAATTTTCGGTGGAAGTATGCATGGTAATGTACATCATATATTTTTTTTAGTTTTATCATTCTCTTATTTTAGAAGTTACAGGGACACACACACACACACACACACACACACACACACATTTTACCACTTTGGAAGTGTCTCTCGCGCAAACTATTCAGTTTCGAAAAAAAAAAATATTAGAAACCTCAATATCATTTTTAAAGACCTATCCATAGATACTCCACACGTATGGGTTTGATGAAAAAAATATTTTTGAGTTCCAGTTCTAAGTATGGGGACACCCCAAATTTTTTTGAATCAAATGCGGTTCACAGAATACATCTACTTACCAATTTCAACAGTATAGGTCTTATAGTTTCGGAAAAAAGTGGCTGTGACATACGGACGGACAGACAGACAGACAGACATGACGAATCCATAAGAGTTCCGATTTTTGCCATTTGGCTACGGAACCCTAAAAAGTGCATGTAAAATGTAAAAGTAAAGTGTAAATAGGTACGAGTATTTTAAAGTATTTACCTCATGTCCAGCTTTAAGCAAATTGTTGACAACGCCTTGCCCCAATATATTATGGCTTTTCGCAGACAGTGGAAATACTACTAGAATCCTTAGAGCATAGCTAGTGTCCAGTATATATAGGAAGCATAACCAGAAATATGCTGTTATCCTGAGCTCCATCTGAAAAAAAAAATAGATAAACTATCTATTGTTTACACATATGCACACATACAAATAAGACGTCATAGCCTTTTAGGCTCTTCATATTATAAATTACTCCTATTTACTTTTTTTTTTTGGTAACTTAAGGACACAAAAATATCTGAATAAAACATTATTTTAAACTGTAGTGTTGACGTAAAAATGCACATTGATTTTTAACTGACTTCCAAAAAGAAGAAAATTCTCAATTCGAATGTAAGTTTTTTTTGATGTTTGTTCACCGATTAGTTTTTTGTTTTGTATGTTATATTTCAGAGGTGATCTCATATACATTTTATTTTCGGGTCTCATATCATTTAAATCAGTTCAGTACTTTGGTTTATCAAATAACTGGATTAATGTCATCCAAGTAAACGTATTGTGTATTTTGAAGTTGGTTTTTCAGTTTCTTTAACTATAATTATTATATCGTCATTAACTGTTTTTTTTATGCATTATAGATCCACGATTGACCACCAACTCGCCTGATGTTAAGCGACGGTGTGGCCGAGGATGGAGCTCGTCGATCTAGAAGATATCTATTCACTCTAGCCTTGAAAATTCCAAGATACAATATAGGTAAACGGCTACACCCCCAACATATACCACGATCCTCTAACCTACTTTTCCCTCACTCACCCAAACCCCAAACCAATCGGTGGGAGATATGAAGTGAGTTTGACTCATAAATCTTCCTATATCCTCTCCATATTCCTAAAACCACCCAACCAACTTAAAAAAAAAACAAAAAAAAAAAAAAAAACTGACAGATTTTAATGTCGAGGTATCGTTATATTTTTCTTTACTATTTGAAAAATAATAGAACCTACCACTAAAGGTGCCCAGTATTTTTAAAGATATTTGTTTCATACAATTTTGAGAAAATGATGTTTCACAAAATATTGGAATTCACTGTTAGTATTTATAAATGTACTTGAAACTCAATTATTAGGTTAATTTTTAGCTTTCTGTTTAAATTACTATCTTACATCGTAATATTTTATTAAGTTCCCATGCGGCACTATTATATGCGACCTTTGAGTATCAACTGGATGTAGCGTCAGTCCTCAGAAACACCCGAGCTGAATGAGGTCTAATTAGACCCCTAACACGATTAAAATAATGTCGATTTTCAAAATAATTCGAAGCGGTAAAATAGACGTCTCTAGACTTCTCAGTCTAAGTTAGGCTTTAGGGTGGCGACATAGGCGGCCTTACCGAAAAACGTTGTTTAACTTTAAGCATTGCTTATCATATTCTGTCAACTTCTAGCTGACACGTAATGACACTTGCGCAAAGAGAGAGAATTTAAGACGATGCTTAAAGTTAAATAATGTTTTTAGGTAAGGCCGAGAGTCTTTATACCAAAATCTTTAAGTTCGTCATTGTTGGTATACTTATGAGTATCGGATAGCCCAGGACACTATGTGACCCGGCCACTCCGAGATGGTGGGGCGGAGATAGCCCCGAATGAGCAGGGTCCCAGGGGACCAGCGCCGCCGGGTCCGTGGACGAGTTTCCGTGAACGAGACTGACGCACCCAGAGGTGTTAGTGGGTAACCTGGCATACCGGTTGACTGGACTAGACTTTCCGGCACACCGATCACCTGGGCGGGACTCCCACATAACCACGCAGCCTCCCCCGGGGTGCGGTGGTACCCATAAGCCGCCTTACGGAAAAACGTTTCTTCAGAAATCAGAATCATTTATTGAACAACTGTCAGTGAATTATTATGCTAGGTGATATTGCAGTTTACTCACATCGGGCATTCAATATTCAATAATATATATATATATATATATTAGATACATATAACAACATGCTTGATTTGACTAGGTATTATTTAAACGATTTCCAGACTATTAGATAAAATATTACACATTTTAATTGTATTATAAGAATAATGTGTTTCTGTTGCTAATAAATGATGTCAAAATTGTAATAGTATTAAGTAAATTATATGTTATGTCAAGTATAAAATTCAATGTCTTAAAATTCAATGTCAATAATAATAGATAATCAATCTCGAAATCGTCTATTCATCAATGTAATCTCTGTAGATTTATTTCTGTTTACAAATTCTTTTAAATCATAAAAAACTTGGTTTAATAGCCACTGTTTCAGCTTAACTTCACTTAACTTTAAGCATTGCTTAACATATTTTGTCAACTTCTCGCTGACACGTAATGACACTTGCGGAAAGGAGACAGAGAATTTAAGATGATGGTTTACGATTTCTGTGGTCCACGTAATGGAAAGTTATTGTATGTGACATTATTAATGTATTTTAGGATAGTACACAAAAATATATCAGAAAAACACAGTAACATGATTAAATAAAAATAAAAATAATGTTTAAATAAAAAAGTTTCGCAAAGAGGCAAGTGGCACAAAGAGCCATGGAAAGGGCCATGTTGGGCATTTCTCTTGTAGACCGCATAACAAACGTAGAAATTCGACGACGAACGAAGGTCGAAGACGTAGTTAGGCGGATTACAAGACCCAAGTGGAGGTGGGCGGGACACTTGGTCAGAAGGGAAGACGGACGGTGGGCTAAAGCAGTCACAGAATGGAGGCCGCGAGACGGAAAGCGAACACCTGGCAGACCTCCGACTCGATGGTCAGATGACATCGACAAGGCAGTGGGAAGACAGTGGATGAGACTGGCACAAGACCGGAAAGAATGGCGCGCTAAAGAGGAGACCTATACTCAGCAGTGGGTGGACAATGGTTGATGATGATGATGATGAAAAAAGTTTTACTCACATTGATTGACGTTGTAAATTTTAATGATTGTCACATTAACACAAAATAAACAAAATATTATTTTTGTATACGTCCATTAACACACGGTAACTCTCAAAGACTGAGCTGCAGTGTCCTCATCAGAAACAACGATAAATTTTAAGGCAGGCTTACAACATATAAAAGTGTATTCGCTTAAAAATATCCACTTTTATTTATCATAATTTAAATAATTATATAGTTTAACATAATATACACATATTTAACACCTGATAACCACTAATGGTTTGTGGAGGTGCTCATTCACTGCACTAAACACCTACTCAATTACAAAACCTATCCAATACCAAATCAATCTACCTACATATTTAAAAAAGTCAAATGAAGTTGTATACGAGTTGCACCATCCTAACCGGTTTTGCTGGCTAGCGTAAACAGCACTGATATTTTAACAATCGTTTTAAAAAGTAAGATAATTTAAAAATATATATTTATATTAGTAATCTGTTTTAAACGACTGTAAAAATGTTTTTTTGTATATTATACGTTTATATAATTTTTATCATTATTCTTATTTTTAATCTTATATGGTAAGCTATTCAAAAGGGCAGGAACAATAAATCCTAGGGTTCTTCTTCCGTAAAAATTCCACGAATTTACCATATTTTGAGTAATTTTACGAATAAAGAATACCAGAAAAATAAAGAATAACAGATTATATACAACGATTATATTATTTATGTGATCCAACTATACATAATATATCACTCCCAGAAACGTCCAGCATTATTATGAATTAAAATTAAATTGATCTTTCAAGGTGTTTAAACTTATGGAAAACATGTTTTTTTACCGTGAAATAACGTCTGATAAAATTACGAAATCGACCAAAATTTGATATACCTACGGCCTCCTAAAGTTGGCTTCTTTATGTATGTATTATGTACAGATGACCCAAGGTGAGCTGCAAATAAGGTCTCTCGCGAGGTCTACTGTTCGTAGGGCTAATAGTACCCATTATATAAGCGATAGTAACTGTTTGTCTCTCTCTCCGTTTGTTACCTTGTCATGACCAAACGTCTGGACCGATTGTTATGATGCTTGGTACAAGATAGCTGAGAACGTGGCGACGGAAATAAGGTATATTTTGTCATCATCACCATCACCATCGTTTTTAGGGTTCCGTACCCAAAGGGTAAAACGGGACCCTATTACTAAGACTCCGCTGTCGCTCTGTCTGTCCGTCTGTCACCATGCTGTATCTCATGAACTGTGATAGTTAGACAGTTGTCATTTTCACAGATGATGTATTTCTGTTTCTAACAAATTCTAAAAAACAAAATAAAAAATATATTTAAGCGGGGCTCTAATACAACAGACATCATTTTTATAAATAATGGTACGGAACCCTTCGTGCGCGAGTCCGACTTGCACTTGGCCGGTTTTTCATCACTACGCAGGCAAAACGCGAAGCATAGCTTATAAACTAGCTAAGCCCGTCAACATCACTAATTTAGTAATGAAAACGATGGTAATGATTATAATAATAATAGCCTTTATTCAAATACACTTAATCATATTTTTTTACAATTCATTGATATTTAATTTTGATATTATATTTAAATTGAATTTATACTGACCTTTTAAATGTCCTATTAAATTAATTTTGTAATTTTGTCAAGTTTTCGTTGTTATACTTCGTCCAGTGTAAATGTGACCTCCTTGGCGTAGGCCTCCCCCAGCCTTGTCCAAAGTTTCCTCTCTCTTGCTTTCCTCATCCACTCTCTTCCTTCTCTTTGTTTAAAAATGTCTTCCCATCTTCTGTGTGCAAGGGCGTCGCCACCAAGGGGGGGGGGGGGGGGGCAGAGGGGGCAGCTGCCCCCTCTAGAGATTTAAAAAATGTAGCCAACTGCAAAGCAACCAAAGTCCTAAGGCCGTGCAATTGTACCTGTACCTACAATTCATAATTTCTCATCCTCCATAATATTAACTTGCCCCCCTCTGGGCCATGGGCTGGCGACGCCCTTGTCTGTGTGGTCTCCCTCTGTTCCTTTTTTCACCTCTCGGTACCCATTCTACAATTTTTTTGGTCCACTTATCGTTTTCCATTCTGCATATCTGTCCAGCCCAATTCCATTTAAGTTTCCTTATGGTGACAATTATGTCTCTTAATTTGGTCCTCTTTCTAATAATTTTATTGGAAATTTTATCGGAAAGTTTTATCCCTAGCATACTTCTTTCCGTTTTCCTCTGACATACTGCTAACCTTTTCTCGTCTTCCAACTTTAAGGCCCATGTCTGGCACCCATATATTAAACATGGTAGTATTGCAACCTCATACACTTTTTTCTTAATTCATATGTCAATGTCTTTATTTTTCAGTATTTCTTTCAGTTCCCAGTACTTCTTCCACGCCAAACTTATTCTTCTGTCAATTTCTTTCTCTGTATGCTCTTCAAATGCTATTGATTGTCCAAGATAGGTGTTTTTTAATTACGTTATTTACATATTCAATATTATTTCCTCAACCACTATAATTTCCTCTTTCGAATTTTTCATAACTTTTGTCTTTGCCGTGTTCATTGATAATCCAACTTTTTTGCTCTCTAAATCTAGTTTATTCAGCATTTTTTGGAGATTTTTTGCGGAATTGGCAAAAATCACAATGTCAATCGCAAACCTAAGGTGGCTCAGAATTTCTCCATTTATTCTGATCCCTTCATCTTGCCAGTCTATATTTCTGAAAATCAATTCCAAGACCGCACAGATTTGTTTTGGAGAAATTGGGTCTCCTTGACGCACTCCTTTCTTTTTAGGAAATTCTTCTCCATCTTTTTCAAGGGATATTCTTGCCGAGCTCTTGGAATATATACTCTATAGAATCGTAATATATCCTTCATCTATGCCTTGGAGCCTAAGCGCTTTCCAAATGGCATGGTGTTCCAGGAAATCAAACGCTTTCGTGAAGTCTACAAATCTTATATACAAGTTTTTGTTGTATTCTCTGTGTTTGCTTACTATTTGTGTCACTACTTGGATGTGGTAAATAGTAGAAAACCCTTTTCAGAATCCCGCTTGTTCATAAGGTTGATTTTCATCCAGAATAGGAGTGATTCGATGGAGGATTATTTTCGAGAATATTTTGTATATGTTAGTCATCAAGCTTATTGGTCTGTAATTCCCTAAATCACCTCTGTCACCCTTCTTGTGTATTAATATTGTTGTTGATTGACTCCACTCTTCGGGTGTTTGACCTTTCCTTAAAATATTGTCAAAAATTCTTTGTAATAGCTTAGTTAATGGTTCGATTAGTAATTTTAGTATTTCATTGGTAATATTATCACATCCGGGAGTTTTTTCGTTTTTCTGTGATTTGATAGCTCGTTCAATCTCGCTTGGAAGTATATTTGGTAATTGATCGTGACTTGCGGTTAGCTGCTCATTGTCTTTTTCGAGGCATTGTGTATCTTTTGTCGCATATAGATCCCTATAAAACTGTGTTGCTTCTCGTAATATATCAGGTCTCTTTGTGAGTGTTGTTTTTGCCTTATTTACTAGATTTGCAGTCCACTCTTTTTTGTCATTTAGTTCCTAGTATGCCTTTTTCAGTGCTCCTGTCTTTTTGATAAATGTTTCAAAGATTCGTTGTCGATAAAGTTTTTTATCTTGTGTAATCTTTATGTTTATGTCTTTGCTTATATCTGAAATTTTTCTTCTAATTTCTTTAGTGCGTCTTTCTTTGTAGAGTAGTTTCCGTTTTTTCAGTAGAAGTATCGTTTTATCACTTAACTCGATCCGTTTATCTTTTCTTGTTTGTGGGAGTTCTATTAGTGCACGTGATGGTAATGATTAGAGACCGGATTATATGCATTTGCATATTTTCATATGCATTTGCATATTTACAACATTTTCAGCGATCATTGCATATTTTGTCTGAAATTTAGTGATCATGCATATTTTCGCTGTATTTACGACATTTTTCGGTAGGTTACCCTGTAAGTGTAAAATTATGTCTTACAAAAAAATCTCTTTATACTTACACTAAAAAATATTAAATAATTGTTCGTTTAATTGTTTTGACTATTAATATTATTATAGACTATAATTTATAGTTTAAAAGGTTGTTAAATTGTGAACGAATACGTAATTTACTGATTTAGAAGTAAAAAAAATAAAATGGCACTTTTCCCTTTTTACTTTTCCAAAATTAATCATTTAGGTATGTTACATATTTTAACAATTTTCATGTATATTTTATCCATTTTTCATGCATATTTCAAGCTTTTTAAGTTGCATATAATCCGGTTTCTAGCAATGGCGAATGGTGATGATGACAATAAATGTTTGTTAAAAAAGTTATCTTTAACCCGAACTGTCTTATACCGAATATCATATCCCCGAAAACGAAATTTATTTTTTAATAAGACATTATCAAAATCCCGAAAGCTCATTTGACAACTAGTCTGATAACCGAATCTCTGCAATGCGAAATTTTATGTGTATAATAAAAAGAAACCTAATGAACCTAACCTAATAACTGTTCGGACAAACGAAACTGATTGCTAACAAATTTATAGAATCAAAGACTCGTGTTGAGTAAAATTCTATCTGGAATCAGGCATTTCTATGAAACGAATTCGGGCAAGTAAGATTCTAACAAATGTATTTCGGCTTATAGATAGGTTACCCAATAAAATGGCCTATCTACGTTTCCAGTTTCATAGCTATCTTTGTACCAAATTTCATAGCAATCGGTTCAGCTGTCAGGTCGTTAAAGGTAAAAACAGACAAAGAGACATAGTTACTGTCGCTTTTATAATCATTAAGTAATTAGAATACAATCTATGTATACGCAGCTTAATTGTCAGGGGCTTTACTTAGTTTTACTACGATGCGTAAGTATGTCGATTATTCATCAGAGAAGGAGGAAAACAGTATAGGTACTGAACCATCTGTTACATAATATACAACATAAAAACCTCGGTTTTATTGGTTTAACGATTCTAGGCTATTTTTTTTATAACTGTTTGCGGAAAAAGAAGGAACAGTTTATGTATTTGTGTAAACAACGTAAGTTTGTTTATGTGTTCCTCTAATCTCGTATACCACAGATTCGATTTTTACAAATGAGGTGTCAATCGAAACAACTGCACATTCCATATTATTAAGTCATAAAAATATGTTATAGGTAGTGAATTCCATATGTTATAGTGACTGTCAGGGATTTGGAATTTCCTATATTCTAAATTTCCTATATTTCCTTTTGTTTCACATATGTGAAACAAAAGGAAATATTATCAGATATAAGTACATAATTATAGTTTAAAAAACTGAAAAAACCGACTTCAAAATACGCGATATACGCACATACGCGACTTGCTGTTCACTTTTCTACAGGCGCTTAGATGATATTTTACCAGTTATTTTGTTATAAAAACCAAAGTACTTAATAGATTATGATAAAATTTATATAGGACCACCTCTGAAGTATGATCTACCAAATAACAAAAAACAAAACGAGGCATCGAAATCAATGCATAATTAATTGGCTGAGTAATCGTTGAACAAACATACAAAAACAAAACATACAGACCGAATTGAAGTATATACAAGCGGTGAACACGTAAAATATTATATTATAGTGAGTTGTATACTGCGTGTGGGTCTGGGTAGTCACTTTTTTTATAGGTACTTATGTATAATGTATATACTTTGCATTCTGTGTAAAAAAATGGGCTGTCAGGGATTTGGAATGTCCGGCATATGTGAAACAAAAGGAAATATTAACAGATATACAAAAAGTGCGTACAAGCAGTGAACACGTCAAATAATAAACTATAGTTAGTTGTTTATTGCATCTATCTACACGCAGTATACAACTCACACATGGAAGTAACAAAGTGTATAGTATACGTGTACGCACGTTCACTTATACAAAGGAGTCGAAAGCGGTAACGTATAGGGGGCGTGTGACGGCATGAAAGAGCGTCATGCCATTTTGTCACGACAAACGACTTCGTTTTACTGCCATGGTGCGCCAATAAATGTTTTACATCAAAATAATAAGCAACTACCGATAACTAACGCCCTTACCGAAAAATGTTACTTAAATTTAACCGTCGTCTTAAATTCTCTGTCTTCTTTCCGCAAGTGTCATTACGTGTCAGCGAGAAGTTGACAAAATATGTTAGGCATTTTTAAAGCGGTAAGGCCATAATAGTCTAGTCTAGTCAAAATAAATTCTTATGGGGCAGATCAGATTAACTTCAAAATACCCAACAAACATAGATTCACAATAACTCTCTATGTTTTTAAACTAACTGCGCCCAACGGTTTCACCTGCATACCCGTCTATATCCGTACCCAGGCAGGACCATAACAATATCTGTCTTTCACTCTTTCTGTCGTGGCATCGTTTGTATTGACTAAACTGATTGACAAACTTACTGACAAACTGAACTGATTTTTAACTAGTTTTTATTTTTATTTAAAAGAGAATTCCACCAAAAATATTTCGTCAAAATCGGTTCAGCTGTTGTTTTTTTTTGTTTTGAACATTAGATTACAATTATTACGAAATTGTGACAAATGGATTTCAAAACACCAATACAACAATTTTTGTGTAGTAGTTTAGTTAGTTGAGTCTGTATATTGTTGTGTTGTAGTTAATAAAGGAACTTGCCAATAAAAAAAAAAAAACTATTTTCTTAGTTTTTTTTATGTTGTCACCAATCTTATTTTACTGGTAATGAAATTACCGACTCACAAATCAAGCTGAGTATAGATTAAAATGTTACTCCTATATTCTTTTGGTTTGAAAATTCTGATTTCATTCGAACTGAAAAAAGAAGAACGCTGGCCGCAGACTGAACGAAAAATCTTTTTTATTAAAACATAGAATATCAATAGTAACTAACTAGACAGATTTTAAAATTCTGCGATAAAACTTATTTAGAAACGAAATACAATATTGCTTCAAGATTTTACTTCAATATTTCAAAGTTAATAAGGCATTATCGATATACAATTTTTAATCTTCTTTAATAATTTTGAAGCTCTCTAATTAATATAGCTCGGTATTGTATACTTCGTTTATTCCACCAAGATTTTACTGATTCCAAGATGAACTATAAACCCAATGTATTATGTTTGGATAAAACATGGCCTTACACAATTACACATGTACCCAAATTCTTAGTATAATGACAGAAGGTGACAGAATATTTCGAACCCAATGTATAATGTTTGGATAAAACACGACTTTACCATAAACCCAATTTTTTGTCTTATTTCCGCAACTGTCATTTTCTACTCGGGAGAAGGTGACAGAATATTTCAAACGTTGATTATTTCACAGACCGTAGATAAAAAGTTGTTGGTAAATTCAGCATAGCTAGTTATTTTTAACCTACTTTAAAAGAGGAGGCGGTTCTATATTTGCCTGTAAAAAAAATAAAATTATATTTTCGGCACGACTGCAGTTATTTTGTTACATAATTTTAAAAAAACTGAAAAAAACCGACTTCAAAATACTCAATAGAATACATACGCGACTTGCTGTTCCTTTTCTACAGGCACTTGGATGATATACCAGTTATTTTGTTATAAAAACCAAAGTACTGCATCGATTTTGATAAAATTTATATGGGACCACTTCTGAAGTATAACCTACCAAATACACAAATAACCATCAAAATAAATTCACGATTGGCTAAGTAATCGGTGAACAAACATACAGACCGAATTGATAATCTCATTCTTATGAAAGTTGTAACTAGGGTCAATTAACTAATTCTAGGGAACAGCATGAATTATCAGGAGGTTTGGTTTCTCAATCTGTGCCCCTTACCGTCGACAGTTTGAAGCCCGGATACTGGCGGCAATCTAAGTGTAGTTTTCCTATTTTTGCCCGACTGCGTAAGAATAAGGGTTATGTTTTTCGAGTGTATGTATGTTTATATATATGTATGTATGTACGCATGTGGGTATGTATTTATGTTTCTGATCACCTATAGCCTAAACGGCTTCACCGATTTTGATGTGCGAGGTGTCGTTAGATTCGTCTTTACTTCCAAAGTGTCATAAGCTCTATTTTTTGTAATAATAATAATACATCTCTCGTATATCTATCTCGTATATATATCTATCTATCAAAAATAAAAAAAAGCGTTTTTTCGTAACCTAGGCTCCAACGAACTTTTTCGTTATAAACAAGTGGTTTTACTAGAATTATTCTAAAAAACGCGCTTTATAATCTTTTCCTACGCATATTTTCTCACAAAAACGTACAGCATATCTTTTCTGCTGTCGGGTACCTATTTTGTTTTTCTTTTAAAATAGATAGGTACCTACTTGTTTTATGTTGTAAAAATGTATCAAAAAAAAAGAAATATGAAATTTAATTTTTTAAGAATCTAACACAAATCAAATTAAAAATGCAGTCATCCGAATCATTAGCAAGAAAATGGAATATTTTATTGTTCAATGTAATTTTGTTCGAAAATTCACAGTGAGATTGCTTTCAGAGAAACGCCAGGCGCTTCAAATTGCTTTTGGCACAAACGTTCGTAAAAAATAGCCGTTTCGACGATTGTCTTTGTCGAACTCGACTTAATATTAAAATTTTCACACCTCTCAGATCCTACAGAACGCTTTTTAATATTTACCTGTTGAGACAGAATTCTGTTGAAATTACCTGCAAAAGTTTTATAGACTCAAATATACTAGTATACTCTTTTAAAACCCCGCCGCTACCGTACCCGCACTAGCGTCTCGAGAATCAGATACAATTCCTAAACCCCCAAGAAAGCCTCTATATTATATACTTACTTAATATATTATATTCCGTACAAGTATAAACTTAGAAAACTCAAAAATCCCCGACAAAAAAAAACGGCTGAACCGATCTTGATGAAACATAGCTAAGAACACTCCTAACTAATTCACCTTTCAAACAGAAAAAACAAAATCAAAATAGGTTCATCCGTTCGGGAGCTACGATGCCACAGACAGACACACACACAGACACGCGTCGTTACGTCGGGCTGTTTTCATCTTGTTTCATTAATAGTTTTGTGGCATTAAAATTTAAACCGATAAATGGCACCACAAAATAATAAAATTGTCCACCAAACACAATCTCATTGAAATTAAAACATTCAGCAAACAATGGACGTCCACTGTGGACATCGACATTCTGAGCGCTACGGACGGTGCTCGGTCCTTTGCATTTCAAATTAAAACGGATGTCCGGGCCAGAGCGATCTGAAACTCTTTCAGACTATACTATCATCGTCATCATCTCAGCCATAAGAACTCCACTGCTGAACACAGGCCTCCCCCATGGATTTCCAAAAAAAAACGGTTGGAACCGGCCTGCATCTTCCTGCCACTTGTATAATATCCACTGTCCACCTTGTGGCTGGTCTTCGTACGCTTCGCTTGGCGGTTCGTGACTATACTATACTGTCATTATACTGTAATAAATGTCAATATAGGTACACACGTAATACGTCTTCTTCTTTTTTGTATTGGACCCAGCGATTAGCGATTTGTTATTGCGATATATTAAAATATTTTCAAGTTTAATGAATAAAACACTACTATTTTTATCGCATTCATATTCAAAATAACATACGTTAGGAAAATAAAACAGAACAACGACATGTTTCAATGACGTTCCCGCCAAAACTCATGTAATGTGTCGTAATGTTTTTTTTTTAAATTTATTATGGTTTGGCTACAAGACCTTTAAGCCAATGTTGTAATGGCTTTATGTACGAAATGTTTCTAGGATGTATACTTTTGACTAAGTTTTGTTTTTCAATACTTTCATAGCCGTGGGTAATAGTTTTTTTTTTAGAAAAGAGAAGTATAGTGGTAAAAAATTGTAACTAGCATCTCGATTGTGTTGGTAGTACAACAATAATGAAATAAGGACAACAGGGCCCTCATTGCTACATTATTTCTCTTTCCAAAGAGTCTCTACAGAGTTACATCAATAGACCTACAAATTTGAGTGTGATTTTCTGGAAAACTTTTTAAATTAAAATAATTTTTAAAGTTATGACAGTAAAACTCTGTGATTAACTGTGCAAAGAAGAGAAAACTTTTGAACACCATAGGAAGATTAAATGGGATTTATCACATCAAAACTAAATGTTACTCTTTTATGTTCCCATTTACTTTTTATTTACACTACTATATAATTATGTATGTCTTTTATGTACACTTTAAGAAGACTAAATGGGATTTCTCACATCAAAACAAAATGTTTTGTTGTGATAAATCCCATTCACTCTTCATATAGTCCAGACAAAATAGACAAAAAAAAAGATAAAAGTTAGCCATAATTCGCATAGAGCTGAAAATTGGTATAGACGTTAAATAAACCGTTACTAATGAAATTTCAAAAATCCCCTTCGATCCTACTTCTGCAAAAAAAAAAAAAAAACAATGTCAAAGGTAAAAAATTCAGATTTTCCCATTTTTAGGGTTCCGTACCTCAAAAGGAAAAAAGAGAACACTTATTGGATCACTTTGTTGTCCGTCTGTCCGTCTGTCCGTCCTGGTGTTAAGACTTGTATCTCGGGAACGCGTGAAGGTATCGTGTTGAAATTAAAACCATGTACGCAGAAAGAAAAATCAAATTTCTCAGTTTTCGTAAAAAAAAAGGTACAGCCGTATTTTTGCGGAAGTTGGATCGAAGAGGATTTTTGACATTTCATTAGTAATGGTTTATTTAACGTCTATACCAATTTCCAGCTCTATGCGAAGTTTAGTTAACTTGAATGTCTATTTTGACTGGACTATTATGGTGTACAAAAGTTTTCTCTTCTTTACATAGCTAATCACTGAGTAAGATTTAAATCTGTAGGTATGCGATATGGTATCATAATCTGAAAGTATCCAGCAATGCAATTGTTCTGCTAAATGAGGCTTGACTTACCACAAACTGTTTATGACATTTAATTTCTGCATGTGTGTGAAATTAATTTATGTTCAATGTACCATTAGGTAAATGACCCACTGATGGCATCCAAAACAATACCTACCTGTTTTACTAGTGTAATAAAGTGCGTTACATGTTAAATAATAATAATAATAATCAATTTATTTCAAGCCAGTGGAGCCCATATTACAAAATGGAGATAATACAATTAATTAATAATAATCTTACATATAAAAAAAGCCAATAAATACAATATATACCTAAATAATTCATTTACAAACAATTATAAAATCAAAACATAATGATAAATAATTAAATGTTACTAATAAAAAGAAATGCAAATATGGATCAAATAAAAATAAATAAATTAATGTTGTCAATTAAATTTAAAAATGTCAAAAACGGAACATTTTTAAACGTCAAAACAGAAATTAAGTTAAAGGTAACAAAAAAAATCAATAGCTATATCTAATTATTATTCCTATCTATATGTCGTCGTGCTGCCCCGCAGAGAATCGGTTAGTCGATGTGACCTGCTACTACACTAAAATAATCAGTGATATGTTAATACATAGATGGGTTGTCTCCGGCTCTACGTGGCAAGCCTCAAGTAGGGCAATTGCCCGACCTGCCTTCAGTCGCGACACGGCGGGCAACGCTGTCAGACGCTAGTGTCATGATTTGTGAACTGTGACTGTCAATATCCTTTTCTGGCAACAAGGATGCGTATATCTATGCAAATAAACCACAAGAACACACACACACATTAACATACACACAATAATAATTTTGATCATTTAAAACTTAAAATAATTATAGTTTATAAAATAGTTTTTAACCTGCGACCCAAAAAGAGGGATGTTGTATGTTTGACGTGTGTATCTGTCTGTGGTATCGTAGCTCAAACGAATGCAAAGAAAATTAGTACTCAACGTTTTTTTTAGTTTTTTTTATTTGATAGATGATTTTATCGAGAGCGTTCTTAGCTATGTTTCATCAAAATCGGTTGAGCCGATTTGTTGTCGGGGGTTTTTGAGTTTTCTATAGTTATACTTGTTATTAATAACATATTATAATTTAGCTACTATATACCACTCTTGTCTAACGTACGATATAAAACTTCGTTCCAAACTTTAACAAAGGTTCCAAATCTATTATACCTACCTCATATCTTGGTACACGTAACTACAAACAATGAGATTTTATCTATAGAGAGGTTATACTTATTGAATATGAAGTAAAAATATGGCAAATCTCAGTTCTCAGCACTTTCGAGGATAAGATCATCCTTAAGGCCTTTTAGTATCAACAGACTCATATAAATTGGTGTTGCCACTTTCTAAACACATAGGATTTTATTGTCATTGTTCACAAGTCACGACATGCGTTGCCAACGTTGCCCGACGTGTCGCGATTTAAAACGAGTCAGGCGATTACCTTACTTGAGGCTTGCCACGCAGAGTCAGGTAAACCTTATCGACGTATAATACATCATTGACTACAAACGTGTTATCCAGGAGACCGCTTGCCAATTCCGTGTCCCCTGTGGTTGTGGACTCCGTCAACTCCGTGAGATGTGTTTGTACCAAGCCAATACGAAGCGAATCTCTGTATTTATAGCACGTAGGCTCACGAACACAACGATGTGCTTTTCAAGTTTAATGCTGAGGCCAAACGAGCGTAATTTTTTAAGTTCTGAGTCGCGTGAATTCAGACGCGAATCGCAATCAATAATAAAACTATCACAGGATACAAGTTATCGAGTTATAGACAAACATAGCAGTTTTTTGTAACTTACGATTTCGTTACGCTTGTTGAGTGTACGTTTACGAGAAAATATGAGTAAAATCGCTGTTAATGATTATAAATGCGCAGTCTTTAGAATAATTCTAAATAACAAACACTTAATATTATCAGTTCTTTGTTATTTTAAAAATGAAACAAATTAATTCACGGTGTTATAAGATATAAACGAGTGACACATACTAGATGGCGCTGCCGTTGTCGATATAATATTTTTACTTTAGGTAGATATGACTGTAATGGCGCACGCCGCACAACCATTTTGTTCTATCAAAGTCACGCTAGATGGCGCTTTTATCAATATTTTCTTTAGATATGCCTACCATTTCTGAATATTTCAACTGTATAGATAGAACATATGTGAAATTACAGATATTCATAGATTTACAGCACATTTCGCTAATTAGTCCTGTTTTCTGTGTTAATTATGTTGCATGGGAGTACGGAAGCCTCGGTGTGCTTGTGAAACTCGTACTTTGTCGGATTTATTTAACTGGTGCTGAAATCTATGTACTTTTAGCTAGAGAAAGTTTGCAAATTCAGCGAGCTCTGGAAATTGCTATGCTCAGTTTTCCCACAGTTATACGGATAGGGAAATTCTAGACTGGTATTTCTCAGAAAGATATCTGGATTCGGAAGTAATTCGTCAAAGAGCAAAACTCACCAACATAGCTCAGCATATTAGCACTATGAACTTTACCGACTAAAACAAAGAAATGAAGAGTAGGATTTTCGTATTTATTTATGTAATTTCTACCGAATTTAGTATATTTATATATTTGCGTCGCTTGTACTGCTAAAAACTTATTAGTGTAATAAAAAAAAAAAAAAATACATCGTAATTTCTAAATTCATCTTTGTTTCAAAATAAATAATCATTTTTCATGTGAAACCAGCCAAGCATTGCTCGCTCGGTCGTGAACGAATGGAATATACCGTGAAAATGCAATGTTTGAAATAGTTTTCAGATACGGACGCAACGTTCACCGCTCAACTGGTGTAAGCCGATATTGTCACGAGTCTGCGGGAAATTCACTAGAGTTTGTGAAAACAGTTTTCAATTATATTTTTACCCGACTATAATACGAGACCTGAAATTTTATTAACAATCTAGGTATAGACTTTTAAAATGAAATTTCATAATGATACTAGCCCAACTATTCAGAAATTTAATAAAAAATAAAAATTAATTATTCTGTACTCGATAGGTACAATACATTATAAGTATTTAGATAATCTAATATAATTATTTATTAGCTTATGAATAATACATATAATAATCCACAAAAAAGCTTACGTCAATTACACAAAACAAAATTAAAAATTATTCTAATAACCCGCCCCGAATCGATCCTGGCGCAAAGGTGCCCATAATACTGCCAGCATTACCCCACTGAATGGCAATGGCCAACCTCTGCACCAAGAACGAACCGGAGCGAGAGTCACCACCGTCATTGGCAATACGGCGCCCAATTTCAGTTATCAGGCCTTTGGCCTCCGCCCCCCAACTGCCCAAAGTCTCCACCGCAATGGGCACAAAATAATAATGTGGTTCCATCGCCGCATACTTTAAATGCTTCTTGGAAGCGGCATCCTCCGCCGCTGCTGCTGGAGCGTGGATAGTGCGACTCAGGTGCGAGGCCGCGACAGTGCTGACGCAAGTAGCGTCCCAGACCAAGCACTTGCCGTTTTTCCATGGCACCAAAGTCAAACCATCCGGACGCTTCCCGTCGGACCTGCTGAGTCCCGGTGGTTCGAGTGCACAGGGAACATTGGCAGATATGAGCGCTCTACGGACTATGTCGTTGAGGGCATGGTGACGCGAAAACCTACCTGAGCAGCGGCGACAACTCAATGCGTGGTGTCCATCGGCTTCCACCATGGAACCGCAGGTGCATATATGTGGTTCACATACCCTGCAGCCCAAACGGAGAGCCACAGCCACACGTAAGGAGTCGTCATCCAATAAGGTGCCTAGGTGAGGTGAAGGAAGTGCGTGCAACCATGCCCCTGATTCTGACCGCGACACCGCCCGAATTCTCGCCAAATCAGGACCCGTGGCAGAGTCCAACATCTGCTTGAAGATCCTCCTAGCAAAAACGTCATAATCTAATTATAAAAAAAATATTGACTTAACGATTCTTATAAATATATATTTTTTTTTATACATTATAGATCTACGATTGACCACCAACTCGCCTGATGTTAAGCGACGGTGTGGCCGAAGATGGAGCTCGTTGATCTAGAAGATATCTATTCACTCTAGCCTTGAAAATTCCAAGATTGTAGGTCTCAGGAAACAGAGATGGCGGCAACGAATTCCATTCTTGTGCAGTATACGCAACAGGAATGTGGATCGATATCGCTGAGTACGGATTTTTGGCATTTCAACGAGAAATGGGTAGTAATTCGCCGACTTTCTGCTAGTCCTGTAGTGAAATGGGGAGGGTGGAATTAGGTCGTGAAGCTCTTGCGCACATTCACCGAAATGAATCCTGTAGAAAATAGACAGACAAGCTACTTTACGGCGGTGCTCGAGACTAAGTAGCTTCTTAAATGAATATGAATATATTCATTGTAAATCCCAGGGCTAGCATGGAACCTAAGCAAGTACTATTTCCACCTTTCCGAGGAAATAAAGTATTTACTGATATTTACAACTGTCATACATCATACTATGTCGGCTGAAGTATTATAGAGGCATTCAAATCAATCAACAATTCACGTGCCAAAGGTGTTCCACTCCTATGCAATATGCATCAAGAATGTGGACCGCGTTCATTGAATGCATATCATTTGCATTGCAATGAAAATAATTGATAGTGTGCTGACTTTCTATTTGTCCTTTAATATATTGGGTCGAGAAACTTTTGCGCGCATTCGGCGAAATTAATCCTATCGTAACCTTCCTTTAATCTTTTGCTATTTTGTTTTATTTTTCAACCTGATACTTTTTTTTCCTTTAATCCTTTATTATATATGAATCAGTTTAAAAATATCTTCAAAAGCCAGAATATGGTAGATATAAAAATTAAAAGAAAAACAAAATTCCCGACTGCAGAAAAGCAGTTTTTGCAGTCTAACTTACGATTTCGTTACGTTTGATACGTTGTTGATTGTAGGTTTGTTGGGAGAAAATATGTGTAAAATCGCTGAAAAAGGCTATTTGGGCATTATTTTAGAATATTTCTAGTATAATAACTTATTTATTACGAAAAAGTTCTTTGGAGGTTATGTAAAAAGATTTTTTTATGTTTGTGAGAGTAGTATTACATTATTACAAAAAATATAGTCTATAACCCTCATGGAGTGAAGACGAATCTAACGACACCTTGCACATCAAAATCGGTCAAGCCGTTTACGGTATAGGAAGTCATATAGAATCATACATAAATACATACCCACATACATACTTACATCCATACAAACATAATTACATTTGAAAAACATGGCCTTCCTTACAGAATTGGTTAAAAAAGCTCTCTTACATTTATTTTAAAATGAAAGAGCTATTACAGCTTGAAACTTGCAGCTCGCAGCTCCCAGCTGTAATTCAGTGTGCTGTTGTTGGCAGACACTCCCAACTGTTGACACGGGCTGGACTAATTAAACAGCTTTGTGATGGTGTCTACCAACCTACTACGTAAACATGGATCAGGGCCTCATGGCTGCTATTTTTAACTATCACTCGTTCGCCACTCGCTGAATACGATTTAGCGAGTATTTCTTTACAAATAGTTTATTACTACTAAATAGATTAGCGATAACCGTAAATAAAAAATAGCATATGATGTTTCAAAAAACATTTCGGGTTTATATGTATCTAAACCATATTTATTTACTTTGGGCTCTTAAAATAATAAGTATCTGGATGTCCGAGCTTTGCTCGGGGTTTTTATAATAGTTTTTCTCACAAAAAAAGGAATTTGAAAAAAAAAGTGTAAAAACAATATCATCTATCTGGAATCGAACCGAGGTCTTCTGATCGAATTGCCCTATTCCCCACCTGAGCTATTACAACCTTGTAGACAGTGACGAAAATTACTTTTGTTTTCTAATGATATTGTACCAGTTTTTCATTGTCTGAAAACACGGATAAAACAACGTTTTCTAAAAATGAAACCTAGCTAGATCGATTTATCGTCCCCTCATCGACCTACAAACCAAATTTCATTAAATTCGTTGGAGCCGTTTCCGAGATATACATATATCACATATAGTTGCCCCGTTATTTTAGCAATAACGTGGCAACTAAAATACATTGCATACTTTTAACCCAAATAACATATTAGCTATATCAATGTACCTCATGACTTCATGATGCTCATTTGCTGAGCATGGATGTTTGTTATGTGTCTGGGTGTTTACATGAATCATAATGTATGTATTTACAAAAAAAAAGTATATATGTATTCTATTAGCCATCTGGTTCCCATAGTACAAGCTTTGCTTAGCTACGAGTAGATGGTGTTGTGTGAAAATGTCCTTCAATATTTATTTATATCTATACAATCATTACATTTGTTTGATCTATAGGAAATATGAAACCTATGAATTGTATACAATGCTAACTCTAATTATATATTTTTCCAAATTTTGGTGCGAGTTTTTCCGAGAATATGTTATGTAGCAGTTGAATAGAATTCCCAGTAATTTAATAATAATAATATTGGTGGACATGTCACACACCATCTAGCCCAAGCTAAGCATAGCTTGTATTATGGAAACAAGATGGCTGATAGAATGAATATATATTTTTTTGTTAATACTTATGATACTTAGAAACACCCAGACACAGAAAAAACGTCTATGCTCATCACACAAACGTTTGTTCTGGGTAGGGATCGAACCCACGACCTATGGCTCGGCAGGCAGACATACTACCAACTGAGCAAAGCGGCCAGTCAAAAGTGGATTCATTGCATTCACAAAAGCCACAAAACACCCTGTCTGAAATACGACAACAAAGTACAAAGCAAATTTTACCCACGGACTTAAAACATACTTTACCGTCTCAGTTTCATTTTGTGCTATTTCGCAACGTAGAATAGACTAAATTGCATCTCGAAAAGCCCCCAGCCTTTTGTTACTTTATTTTCATTTAAACAACTTTATTATCCCAATTTCGGATCGCAAAATTACTATTTACTCGTTCGCATTTCTTAGGAATATGAAATTAGGCAATGTTTGGGGAGACTACGAGAATTTCATAAGATTTTCTTCAGAGTTGTGATTGTATCCGGACAGAGTCCGGACAGTTTGTATTCGGACACTTTTAAAGCTTAATTTGTACCAGTATATTTGTTGGAAAAAAGCACCAGTAAATAAACAAATAAACGATTTTGATTAAATATTACAATAACATATAATATTTAATCAAAATAAGTTCAGTAGATTTGTTTTTAAAACAAAATAACGCATTATGAAGTCGGTTTAATAATAAATACTTAAATAAATAAAAAACAAAAGTTTTAAATTATGAGTAATATAAGCTATCAATAATATTCTTTCTGTTTTGTAAACAGTTTGACGAATTTTGTGGAGAAAAGTATCATTAAATTTTTCATAAAAATCGTAGGTGAAAGGAGTTAAAATGAGGTAAAACTATTTTAGAGACCAATTTTTTTCAATAACCACGAGCAGCAAAGATAATATGAGATGGCATAGAAGAAAGTTTGAAAGATCTCAACAAAATCTAAAAAAATATCAATTTTCAAAACTACCGGAAAACTTTGCAGGTAGGGAAAACCTGCAAAGTTTTTACCGATTTCAAAAAGAAGGAGCTTAACAATCCAGATATATTTTTAGGATATAACTTTCAGATTGGTCCATAGAAATTTAATCAAAATCAGTTCAGTAGATTGGTTTTAAAAACAAAATTACGCATTATAAAGGGTTTTCAGTTTTTTTAACTATTATTATATTGAACTCAATGATTGGACTACAATCCCAAAGTTAAATTTTCTGAAAATTCTAAAAGAATTGCTTCCGGTGAAATAAAAACTTAGTCTCATCTCTACTCATAAAAGTTTGCTTGCTCGAGTAAACGTGGAATCTTATAAAAATGTCTCTCTATGTTATAACAAATATTTGCACTTACTTTGAATTTGTGAGTCTACAAACACAATGTGTTTTTGTGAAAATTATGTTGTTCAACCGAGCCTAAATATTTAGACGTTGCGTTGACAAGGCAAAGTTTGGGAATCTATAAATGTATTTCTTTCGAAGCCAAAATTGTATTTCTATAGACAAAAAGATCCATTTATAAAAGTCTGTGGCAAGTTTTTTTGCTATTGATATTATTATCATAATAACTTATGTTTCTGATGCGAGAGCCGGAAAAAAGGCATGACAACTTATAAACGAGAATGAGTAATGGAATTGAGACTCATCATTTTTGTCATTGTGAGTACTTAATTTGATATTTATTAACAATTTTTTTTATTAATATTTATTTAACAGTATTAAAACTTCCGTGAGTATTCATTTATATTATTTAAATTCATTTATATTATATAATTGATCTTTTGACCGATTAATAACGTGAGTTTTTTCCGGTTCATTGAATAATGTAATATAGGTACCTAAAATTATTTCTAAAAGAAATCTACAGGGACTGCGCAAACAATGCAGATTTGTAACCATACTGTAAGTATTCATGTAAACCTTTCTAAATAAAATACCACGTTTTTCTTTGACTCAAGTAAACCACTAGCAGTAGCTTTTATTTCACCATTCCTTCGTAAAATAGAGGGTGGTACAGTTGTACAGTTGTTCTCACAAATGGACAACAGTGTTTCCTGACAATATAAATATATATCTAACCTACATGTCTAAGAGTTTCAATGATCTTGAAGATGTGTGAAGTCTGCCAACCCGCACTAGGCCAGCGTGGCAGACTATGGCCTAACCCTTCTCACAATGAGAAGATGGCCCGTTCCCAGCAGTGGGACAGTTTGTACAAACAGGGCTGATAAAAAAAAAAACCTAACGAGACGCTTCCAACGGCACCTCATTTGTCAAATTATGTTAAGTAGTAAAATATTCAGCAATGGTGCCACAATATTTCTTTGTGCCCATTGCTGTGGAAACAATGGGCTGTTTCGGTTCGGAGGCCAAAGCGTTGGTGGCAGAGTTGGGGCTCAGAATTGCTGAAAAGAGTGGAGGTACTCGCTCCGGTTCGTTTCTGGTACAAAGAATTTCCGTGGCAATTCAGCGTGGGAACGCTTCTAGTGTCATGGGAACCTTTGCGCCAGGAACAATCCGGGCGGGCTTTTTGTTTACTAGTTTTATACAATAATTATTAATATTTTGTTTTTCTTGTTTATTTAATTAATTTTTAAGGTAGTTATTGTGATACTTTATTGTAAATTATAAATAAATGAAATATAAAATTGTCAAGTTGTAAAATTGATTAAATTCATAAGAAGTAGTTTAGAAGTTATGAGGGAACTTACATACTTACACACATACCGGTCAAATATATAACCTTCCCTTTTGCTTCGCCCTAGTCGAGTAAAAAGTTAAAGAATCTTCGCCATTTTGAATTACAGTTTGGGTCACCAGCAAATTACATATTATGTGAAAAAAATGGGTTCACATTGATTTTTAAATATTTATTAAGACTCTATAATATTTTTATCTAAAATTACGAAGCTTAAAGTATAATCTCATATTCATATACCTGTATATATTACTGATATTATTAAAGACGAAGATAATTAGGTAGATCTAATTCGCATTCACTTTAAAATATATATATATATATATATATATATATATAAAACCTTATTTTAAGAGATCTATTCAACGATACTCCATGCTGGTGTGGGGATGAAAAAAATCGTTCCTTCTTTACGTGTATGGATTGTCACACTTATTTTTTACTTTTTTGAAAATTTTACTATTACGTTTTGTAGCGGTTCATTCCACACATCTACCTGCCTAATTTTGTTTATTATATTGCTTATAGTCTGTGAGTAAAATGAGTATGAGATGCAGATAGACAGGTTAGAAATAGATAGACAGGATTAGAAAGGTGGGCCATAATGAATTAATAAGGGTTTCTCGTAGTTACAATGAAACCCTAAAAATGGATGTCTCCGGTGTCAGAGTCAAACTCGCACCATTTTAAAGTATTCTGTGCTCACACTACTCTTCTATTTCACTCGTAAACAATTTTGAAGTTTTTGTGTTATAAAACTACTAAACTGACTTCTTAAAAGTCTGTTACATAAAACACTGATAATTTAAACAAGTTTGCCCTCAAAAATTTAATAGGTACATTTTACTAATTTTTTTGGATTATGTATTTGTGTATAGGTACCTATAAGAATTTACAATGAAACGTGTTTAACACTATTTTCTAGTCAATAGTCAATAGTTTAATTGCAACATATGTAGATACATACATGTAGTTTCTCTATCTTCCGTAAATATAAACGTATAACATAGTGATTTTATAACTTTAAATAATTGTAATAATACGTGAGTGAACCGGAATAAATACAGGAGGCAGCGCTAATGCAACAAGTTTTTCTAGAAGACTGTACGTATACCTTTCAAAAGGTACTTCATCAACTAAGATTCGAGGAGATTGTCTTTCCGCCCGCGAGCACCGGGTATCGACTTTGTTCCGCAAAGTTACGCAAATATTTATTCTTAGACAATTTCGTACTGGTGCAGATGAAACGCTGAAATTTAAGTAAGGAAACACACAAAAAACCCTCTGCATGTTATTCTTACAATGTACATAAGTTCTTACTCGTAGAAGAACGATCTCAGTTAATTGAAATACTTTGAACGTTTTCATTTCTGCTAACTTCGCTCGCGAAAAATTTCATGCCAACAAGGCCCTAGAACATTGTTGGTACAAATAAATAATATATTATAATCTAGAATTCTAGACTGACGTGTTCCATCCTCGACTACACTTTCGCTTAACATTAGGCAAATTGGTGGTCAGTCAAGAAAAATCTATCGTAAAAAAAACAATGTACAGAAGGTCGCATAAAAATAATTGTAATACCTTAAAAATAAAGCGCTCGCAAAAAAATAAGTTTCCGGCAGCCTAGTGGTGAGACCGTCTGACTTGCGATCCGCAGGTCCTGGGTTCGAATCCCACGGCACGCACCTCTGTCTTTTCGAAGTTATGTGCGTATTGTTGATTGCCGCCAACTTCAAACGGTGAAGGAAAACATCGTGTGGAAACCTACATGTCTGAGAGTTCTCAATGATCTTGAAGATGTGTGAAGTCTGCCAACCCGCACTTGGCCAGCGTGGCAGACTATGGCCTAACCCTTCTCACAATGAGAAGATGGCCCGTTCCCAGCAGTGGGACAGTTTGTACAAACAGGGCTGATAAAAAAAAAGCGCTCGCTTTGTTCGCGAAGAATATTAGTCATATTGTAATTACAAAGTACATACCTATATTCATAATGGGAATGGGAACAATTTCAACTCATTTTACCTAATAATGTCGTCAACTTCGCGTGTTACTCATTTTACCTAATAATGTCGCCAACTTCGCGTGCTCACAGATACACACTCATAATTATGAACCCAATCTATTATTTTTTATTATATAATTATTAGTAATTATATTTTTTTAATCTGTAGAAAAACTACAATTAGCATAAGTTTAACATGCTTGTAAGAAAAAACTATACTAAGAATTATGAATATACCTCTACTATATCTACACTTTAAGGCTACATAAAAAAAAAACAATTTTAAAAGCATGTAAAAAAGTAATCAATTTAAATTAAAATTTCGTCAATTGAAACCCATCCTGCATCGACCCTGGTGGAAAGGTGCCCATAACGCAAGCAGCATTGCCATGCTGTATGGCAATAGCCAACCTTTGCACCAGGAACGAAGCAGAACGGGAGTCACCACTGTTGTCCTTATATAATTTAATTAATATGATTTAATTGTGACATATTTGCCGTGGGGTACCGGCTTAGAATTTGCCGTGGGGTACCGGCTTAGAATAGTACCTCCCCCTTTCTTCCCGTGGGTGCCGTAAGAACCGGCTAAGGGAAATACCACCAGAAGTGGGCAGCAGCACATTCTGAGTAAAACGCCACCTACTGCGCTCGCCAACCCGCCTGCCAAGCGTGGCGAGTACTGGCAAAAACCCCCTATGACAGACAAAAATACCAGGCCCCCAGTCCCCGGCAGCTCCGCTATTCCGGGCTATGGTAGCGGTCCCGGTCACGGCGGAGCAAGGGGTGCTAAGAATCTCCGGAAGAGATCCGGCTACCACCCCCTGCATAAACGACGACTGGCCCTGGTAACACACAACATTCGCACGATGAGGACAGACGAGAAGCTAGCTGAGCTGGAAGAAGAAATGGGTAGGTTACATTGGGATATCCTGGGGTTATCAGAAGTCCGACGAGAGGGGGAGGACACGATAACCCTGAAATCCGGTAACCTACTCTACTACCGGGAGGGCGACCAACAGTCCCAAGGTGGTGTCGGGTTTCTCGTCCACAAGTCCCTTGTTAACAACATTCTTGCCATCGACAGTGTATCGAGCAGGGTTGCATACCTGATACTCAGAGTATCCAAGAGGTATTCGCTGAAGGTCATCCAGGTATACGCACCGACCTCGGCACACTCCGATGATGAGGTAGAGGTGATGTATGAGGACATTAGTAGGGCCATACACACTTCAGAGACCTATTTTAATGTTGTTATGGGGGACTTCAATGCGAAGCTGGGCAGGAAATGCGAAAATGAGTTGAGAGTAGGGCAATTTGGATATGGACAACGGAACCCCAGGGGACAGAGGTTGGCCGACTTCCTGGAGAAAGAGGGACTCTTCATGATGAACTCTTTCTTCCAGAAGCCACCTCATAGGAAATGGACCTGGTTGAGTCCCGATGGTTCTACGAGAAATGAGATAGACTTCATCCTGACCACCAAGAAACAAATATTCAATGATGTCTCTGTGATCAACATGGTTAAAACCGGAAGTGATCACCGAATGGTACGAGGCACTTTGAATATTAATGTTAAACTTGAGAGGTCCCGTATGATGAAGTCTACACTCCGACCTACTCGCGCTCATATCCAAGACCCCAAGAGCTTTCAGCTCGAACTATCAAATCGCTTCGAGTGCCTGGAAAGCTGCGCATCGGTGGATGAGATCAATAACAGGTTTGTGGAAACTGTCCGTACGGTGGGCGCGAAGTTTTATAAACCCCACCGTACAAATAGACCGCAAAAGCTCTCGAGCCATACCCTCGACCTCATGGCTGAACGACACTCATTGCAACTGCAGTCTTCCGGTGACGCCGAAGCATATAGGCGGCTCAATAGACTCATATCAAAGTCTATGCGACACGACATCCGTACCTTTAATACTATTCGTATTAAAGAGACGATAGAGCAGAATAAAGGCTCCAAAGTGTTCGCAAAAGACATGTCTATTGGGCAGAGCCAGTTGACGAAGCTGAAGACAGAAGATGGCAGTCTAGCGTCGACCAAAGCAGAAGTCTTGAGGGAGATCGAGAAGTTCTATGGACAGTTATACACATCGGTCGCAAAACCTGTTAGCAGTTTGGGTAAAGATCCAAGAGCCAAACTGACTCGACATTATACCGAAGATATCCCGGACATCAGCCTGTACGAGATTAGGATGGCCTTGAAACAGCTCAAGAACAACAAGGCACCGGGTGATGACGGAATTACATCAGAGCTACTGAAAGCGGGTGGAACACCGGTACTGAAAGTCCTTCAGAGGCTCTTCAATTCCGTCGTGCTTGAAGGTACAACGCCAGAAGCATGGAACAGAAGCGTGGTGGCGCTGTTCTTCAAAAAAGGAGACAACACTTTGCTGAAGAACTACAGACCTATCTCGCTTCTGAGCCATGTCTATAAGCTGTTTTCAAGGGTCATCACGAATCGTCTTGAACGCAGGTTCGATGACTTCCAGCCTCCCGAACAAGCCGGTTTCCGAAAAGGCTATAGTACCATTGACCACATCCACACGCTGCGGCAAGTGATACAGAAGACCGAAGAGTATAACTTGCCCCTTTGCTTAGCGTTTGTGGACTATGAGAAAGCCTTTGATTCGATCGAGACCTGGGCGGTGCTTGAGGCTCTCCAACGATGCCGTATTGACTATCGGTATATCGAAGTGCTGAAGTGTTTGTACAACAACGCCACCATGTCAGTCCGAGTACAAGACCAGAACTCAGAGGCAATTTCATTGAAAAGAGGCGTGAGGCAGGGAGACGTTGTCTCTCCGAAACTGTTTACCGCCGGTTTGGAAGATGCCTATAAGCTTCTGGAATGGAAAGGGCTCGGCATCAATATTAACGGCGAGCACATCACTCACCTTCGGTTTGCCGACGATATAGTAGTCATGGCAGAGTCGATGGAAGACCTCAGTACGATGCTCGAAGACCTCAATAGAGTTTCCCAACGGGTGGGCCTCAAAATGAACATGGACAAAACGAAGGTTATGTCGAACGCCCATGTAGTGCCCACCCCAATATCTGTGGGGAACTCCACTCTTGAAGTTGTTGACGAATACGTCTACCTAGGACAAACGGTCCGATTAGGCAGGTCCAACTTTGCGAGGGAGGTCAATCGTCGTATCCAACTCGGCTGGGCAGCGTTCGGGAAACTTAAAAGCGTCTTCTCGTCCAATATACCCCAGTCCCTCAAGTCGAAAGTTTACAACCAGTGTGTGTTACCAGTGATGACATACGGCACTGAAACGTGGTCCCTAACTATGGGCCTTATAAGGAAGCTCAAGGTCGCGCAGCGAGCTATGGAGAGGGCTATGCTCGGAGTCTCTCTACGAGATCGAATCAGAAATGAAAAGATACGTAGACGTACAGGAGTCACCGATATAGCACAGCGGATTAGCAAGTTGAAGTGGCAGTGGGCAGGGCACATAGCACGTAGAACTGATGGCCGATGGGGCCGAAAGGTTCTCGAGTGGAGACCACGTACCGGCAAGCGCAGCGTAGGAAGACCAGCCACGAGATGGACAGATGACCTCATACAAGTGGCAGGAAGACGCTGGATGCAAGCCGCTTCCAATCGGTCTTTTTGGAAATCCATGGGGGAGGCCTATGTCCAGCAGTGGACTTCTTATGGCTGAGATGATGATGATGATGTGACATATTTATTACGTAAATCTTTTTTGTTGTTATTTTAATCGAATTCATTTTGACTTAATTTATTAATTTTGACATGATTGTTATCACTCTGAATTGACATACTTATTTTGTAAATCATGTCTTTAGCATAATTCGTGTTTATGGTGCTAATTTGAATAATAAATAAATAATATCACCTATAGGCATTGTCTTTATAATATCCGTAATTTCATATAACGAATACACACATAGACACAAAAATTCTTGCTCGCTTCGTTCACATACCATATACATATTATTTACTTAATATTGCGCACATGAGACACGATGATGATGACATATTTTTTGTTCGTAAATAGACTTGCGCTTGACCGTCAACTGGTGTTAACCGACAGTTACGGTGTACGATGGAGCACGCTAATATATGACAGTCAGAAGGTCCACTAGTTGATGGTATTCCTCGACACCAAAAAAACGACGAAATCCTCTTGCAAACAAAAAAAACTAGATCAAAATCGCTACATCCGTTTCAGAGCTACGATGCCACAGACAGACACACAGACACACGTCAAACTTCTAACACTCCTCTTTTTGGCCGGGAGTAAAAAAAATAGTGCCTTGCAAAAATTACGTTTATTTTATTATTCAAAATTGCGTGTATTTTCTCTCATATGAAAGCGCTCAGGCCTATTGGGAAATATGGAGACATAGAAAGTTATTTGCCTGAAAGACTGATGGGAAGTACTTCGAAATAAATAGTTTCGTATTCGAAGTGTACAAGAAATGTGAACCTTTTTCTTTATTTGTTACACAGTCATGAACTTCACTTATAGTAAAGATTTCTCGACGTTTTTAGGTAGTGTCATTTTTAGGGTTCCGTACCCAAAGGGTAAAAACGGGACCCTATTACTAAGACTTCGCTGTCTGTCTGTCTCCAGGCTGTATCTCATAAACCGTGATAGCTAGAAAGCTGAAATTTTCACAAATGATGTATTTCCGTTGCCGCTATAACAACAAATACTAAAAATTTAAAAAAAATATATTAAGGGGGGTCCCCGTACAATAAACGTGTTTTTTTCGTATTTTTTTGTTCAATATTAAAAACGGTAACAGGTAGACGCTTCAAATTTTCACAGAATATTTACTTGTATATTACCTTTCAAATTAAATAATTAAATAACAATAAAGTAAATATTAAAGTAAAAATTGCTTAAAAATTACGTTTGTTGTATGGGAGCCCCTCCCATACAACAAACGTAATTTTTAAGCAATTTTTACTCGATCTTAATTAACAGGTAGAAACTTGAATATTTGTAAGTAAATATTTAGAAATATATTAACTATAAAAATAAATACCTAATCTAATACATAAAAACTCACAAAATGAAAATAATCCGTGCATCTAAACGCGGTGCGAGCGCCGCGCCGCGGTGTGGTGGTGGCGCGAGCGCGAGGCGGTTGCTAAGCAACGGCCGCGCGGGTAGCGGGGGAGGTAACATCACGGAGCGAGCCATAACCGCGCGTATTCGCACGAGCGTCGTCATGCTGCCCGGATGTGTATCGAAAACCTACCTATAAGTTTGCAATTTACTGCTTGGAATTTCGTTGGTTTCTCGTTATTTTATAAACAGAACTAAACTTTGTAGTATTATAGATGATAGTACGGAACCCTTCGTGCGCGAGTCCGACTCGCACTTGATGAATATTTTCCTGTTTCCCATGATTTCATTTATACAAAAAAAAAAAACAAATGATAACTTCGACCACGTTGTCCAGAGCATTGTTCAAATGCTTGCAAGTGCTTTGGACAACGAATTATTTTGGTGAGACATGTTACCTGTCATTGTATGTCTTTTCATAATCATCATCATCTCAGCCATATGAAGCCCACTGCTGGAGATAGGCCTACCCCATGGATTTGACCGATTTCCAAGACCGATTGGAAGCGGCGGTGTTGGCTGTTAAGGCTGAGAAGGAACTTTGCAGCAGTACCTCAGTACTGCTGCAAAGTTCCTTTTCAGCCTGCTCTTATGCCACTCTGCGCTCGTTTAAGTACTTAGTAGATCAGAGTCTCACTCCAGATCAGCCTCGGGCCATGACGTCCCATTTTAGTAGGCTCTTACTATAAACAGGGGATACCGATGCCGTATTCTGGCCCGGCACCAGGGCGGATATCTTTTTTTATAAGCTCTGTTTATACTGGCCTTGTGGCTCAGTTGGTAGTATGTCTGCCTGCTGTGCCGTAAGTCGTGGGTTCGATCCTCACCCAGGGCAAACATTTGTGAGATGAGCACGGATGTTTGTTCTGTGTCTCGGTGTTTCTATGTATCATATGTATATATTTACAAAAATTCTACCAGCCATCTAGTTCCATAGTACAAACTTTGCTTAGTTTGGGCTAGATGGTGTTGTGTGAAATGTCCACAATGTCCACAAATATTTATATTTATACAAACTATCCCACTGCTGGGCGCGGGCCATCTTCTCACTATGAGAAGGGTAAGGCCATAGTCTACCACGCTGGCCAAGTGCGGGTTGGCAGGCTTCACACATCTTCAAGATCATTGAGAACTCTTAGACATATTGTAAGTTTCTTCACGATGTTTTTCCTTCACCGTTTTGAAGTTGGTGGCAATCAACAATACGCACCTAACTCCGAAAAGACAGAGGTGCGTGCCGCGGGATTCGAACCTAGGACCTGCGGATCGCAAGTCAGACGGTCTCCCGACTAGGCTGCCGGAACTTACACCCCGGATATCTTTTACATCCCTATATTTACTTCAATCCTAATGATTTAAACTCTTAAATGAATTACATGGGTTTCTATTATTAACACTCCTAATTGCTACACCAAATCCAAATGAAAATTACTCCGCATACTGTTTAAGTAATTAATTTACAAACAAACAACATACTCATTCACTAAAAGCCCGAGTCTCAACTTCGCTTCACTCAACTACAAGTTTGGATGCCGTCATTAAAATAATTAAGAAAATATGTCACAAGATGTCTCGAAAAGTTTGCATTCTCGATTGAAAAATAATTATAAAAAATATGTTATTTTAGTAAGTACAGAGATCAGAAACAGTACTTGGGCGATTCGCACCGCGGTTCGAATCATTCATGGTGCGAAACGACTAAAGACCAGTGATAAGAATCTCTTTGCTAAAGACTCGACTTTTTGATATCGGGCTAGGATTTTGACCACAGTTTTGATGTTAAATGACCTGTAGTCTAAGATGGTAAACGTATTTTTTTTATTATTAAAATAATAGTTTAAAAAACTGAAATAACCGACTTCAAAATACGCAATTTCGTTTACTTGGATGACTTGGATTCAAACCAAACTACTGAACCAATTTTGATAAAATTTATCTGATCTTCTGCCAAATTAAAAAAATCATCAAACACAATTCATAATTGGCGTAGTAATAGCTGAACGAAAATACAAAAAAAAAACATGTAGTCGAATTGAGTACCTGCTTCTTTTTAAAAGTCGATTAAAAATAATGGGCGATATTTTCATAAAAAAGACACATCATCTAATTTCACCTATGACTAGTGTCACGACGGACACTTTAATATGTTGTAAATAAACCCCAAAAATGAAAAAACTCACCCGCCGTTGTGTGTACACAAATTCACAAAACACTTCACAGTTCTATATAATATTTTCGCGTTAGCGCGCATTGTCGGAATCAGAGTTTTTTAAGAAGTAATAGTTCTTTTTTTGCCAATGCGGCCTAGGTGGTGCCACCGTATATGGCCAGGCGCGAAGTGGCGGGTGATTTGAAGTCTTTAGTCCTTACAACTAGTAAAATTTCACTATCCTGTGACCTCAAACCCGCAGTCTGAAACGTCAGCTGTAAAATAAACGCGACAAGGCCATTAAAAGTTATTTAACTTCAATAATGTAAATCTAGCACTGTCCGTTAATGGAGAGACCTGAATATCGTCTATTTTATTCAGGCACAAACCTGGTAACTAGGCGAGGTACTTCCCATTTTACTACCGTCAGCTCTTACTTTTACGACAGTGTGCTAGTAAACCTGTCTCGCTGATGCCTCTCTCATAACAGAGTTGCTTGAGGCTGCAGTTTAGTATGCGTTACACTGCACCACGGTATTACCCATAAGATATGCAATAGATATTAATGGGTAACTATCTTGACTGGCCTTGTGGCTCAGTTGGTAGTATGTCTACCTGCTAAGCTGTAGGTCGTGGGTTCGATCCCCACCCTGGACAAACATATGTGTGATGAGCATGGGTGTTTGTTCTGTGTCTGGGTTTTTCTATGTATCATATGTATATATTTACAACAAAAGTATATATGTATTCTACCAGCAATCTAGTTCCATAGTACAAGCTTTGCTTAGTTTGGGCTAGATGGTGTTGTGTGAAATGTCCCCAAATATTTATTTATTTATTTATATTAATACTTTATCTACAGGTACTTCAAAATTAAGTTTGTTACATCAGATAGTCTAGGTAGTTATATTTGTTATGTATAATTAATTAAAAAAGCGTATATGAGTATTCTGTCAAAACCATATAAAAATATATAAGTATCCTGTCCTCTAGTTCCAATATTACCTTCAAACTTTGCCTGGTCAAACAAAGGTTGCCTGGAAGAAATCGCTTAGGGCGATAAGGCCGCCCCTTGTACTACTGTTTATTATAGTATTGTTTATTTTTATGTTTCTTTTTATGGTGTAGATACAATAAAGCAATATATTAACTTTATTTACATTTATATTATTGTGATCGGGATATTTACCGTGATTCGAGTTAATTTTGAGATATCGATATTTTGTTAAAGCTACAAGCACTGAAATATAGCGATGTTCAGGGCGACTGAAGAACTTTGCTTAGTTTATGGCGCTGTGTGATATAATTTATTTATAAACTCTGCATGGGCTTACCATAATATCATCGCATAACTAATGAAGCAATTGAAAAAATTCGTAAATCTTATGTTATAGGCAACAGGCTGGGAATTTGACCACTGCACCACTGGGATTAATGGATGTTTAGTAATCCTAACTACCCGGGTGTAGCTGGGCAGTGTTTCAACACCAAAAGCTCGAGATTATTTTTATCCATCTATAATTTAGATTAATTATGAATTCGCACGATCAATGGGACAGCTTCCACAAACAGGGTCAATTTGATATTCTATTCATGATATGGCTTCTTTGCATTGTTTTTTTATTTTATTTATTCAACAAATCTACATGCTTGAATTAAACATTTTTAAAGCCCTAAGCTTTAAAAATGTTTAATTTTTTTCCTTTTAGTTCACGATTTTTAACTTTGGTAACGTACAAATAACTATCGGGCTTAAGGGAAATAATAGATTTACATTTTGTATATAATCATGTAGAACTTAAGTCGTAAAGGAAAATACTTTTACATCAAATAGAGAGGTAAACATAATTATACCCTCTTTAAAAAAAACTTCCCTTCTCACAATGAGAAGATGGCTCTTGTCCAGAAGAGGGACAGTCTGTACAAACAGTGATAAAAAAAAGTGAAGTTGAAAAATTTAGGTTACATTATGAAATTTTGCAAGTTCTAAGCAGTCGATTTATAACTGAATTTTATGCATAATTACTACGATAATGTGCGACAAAAAATAATTTAGCATTGAAATGAAATATATTTTAACGCGTATATTTTACATAATTTTATGACCTGACGTTTCGAACACTGCAGCTTTGTTTATTTTGACAGCGTTGCGTTTCGTTTCAATCAGTACCTAACAATCACGAAAACTTTAGAAAACAATAAGTCTGATGCGTGATACTGGTGTACAAATAGACCCTCACTGCTCAATATTGTACTATCGATGATTACATAAGCCAAGTAAAAAAGCCATATCCAATAGAGTTTGTAGCTTTTCAAGGCTAGTTATGCGGTCTTTGATCGCAAATTCTACTATCGCGATACAGTCTTTTGCCGGCCGCGGGGTAAAGACGTCGCCTAACCAGCACCCAGGACGCAATTAGCCATGCCGTAATCAGTTTACAGGGGACAGAGCAGTGGGTTGGATTTCAGTCACGTCCCGGGACAGCCAAATTACTGAATGGCATTTCCGCTTGCCGCTTCCGCTGACCTACTCCAGGCTATTATTGAGATGTCATTGGAAAGTAACAGTTATGAGCCCATTGAAAATTAATAATAAGCAAAGTTCTCCGTATATAGTTTTGAGGCCTTGACTTGGGCGCTGCAGTATACTCACTCGCATGTTATTTTTAACCGACTTCCAAAAAGCAGGAGGTTCTCAATTTGACTGTGTTTTTTGTACGTTTGTTCAGCGATGACTCTGCCAATTATGAAATTGTCTGGGTGTTTTTATGTATCTTAAGTATATATAATTATTTACAAAAAAAGTATATACCTACATATGTTTTCTATCAGCCATCTAGTTTCCATAGTACAAGCTTCGCTTAGTTTGGGCTAAATGGTGTATGTAAAAGTTATGTAAAATATCCAGCAATATTTATCTATCTATCTAATACCTTTAAACGAGCATTCTTGTATTCTTGTATATATATAATCTGAATCTCGGAAACAGCTCCAACTATTTTAATGAAATTTGGTTTGTAGGTTGATTAGGGGACGATAAATCGATCTTACTAGTTTTCATTTTGAGTGAACCCGGGTTTGCTCGTATTTTCAGTAATAAAAAATCCGAGTGGAGCTCTGTCTCTCAGGCACTATATTTATAAACACCGCACGTTGATTTCATCAGATGCGGTCACTATATTGTCAATATTCAAGCATATGCGATGTCATTTACATGCATTAGTAATTGATATTGGTCGAGTGAGACTTGCTCTCCATGTAGCGGTGGATGGAGGACATTACATGCAGAGTTATAACTGTAGTTAGTTAGATGTAGTAATATCATTTTTTTTATTCGAAAATAGGCTTGCGCTTTACCGTCAACTCACCTGGTGTTAAGCGACAGTTACGGTCTACGATGGAGCGCGCTTGCCTAGAAGAAACCTATTCACTCGCGATTTGAAGATACCTAGATTATATCCAGTCGGAAAGACCCATTCAAGAAGCGCATTCCACAGTTTGGCAGTACGTACAATGAAAATGGAGCCAAAGCGTTTCGTACGTGTTTTCGGAATATCAACCATATAACGATGTCGCTATTTAGTTTTTTGTTGTAATGTAACGTACGTTTTGTTGTCACTAACCTTGTATAGATTTACTGGTTCTATAACTGACAAGGGTAGGATACTTATTAGGCGAAAGAGTTTTACGCATAGACGCAATTTTTTGTGTCCCGTAGTAACTAAGGGGAACCTTTATAAATTTGCTACCTATGTCCGTCTCTCTGTCTGTCCGTATGTCACAGCCATTTTACTCATAGATTTTTCCTGACCTACATAAAAGTTTGGGTGGTAGATGTATTCCGTGAATTTCTACAAAATGCCTTAGTAAAAGTAAAAAAAGTGAATAATAGGGTGGCTCTCCACACATATAAATAATGTATGAAATTATTTTTTCAACTACATCGTAGGTATGGTTGAATAGGTCTTTGATAATTATAGTTTAAACAACTGAAAAAATACCTACATAATACCTATAAAAATACATACATACCTACTCGACTTGCTTTTCACTTTTCTCCAGGCGTTTGGATGATACTTTACTAGTTATTTGGTATAAAAACCAAAGAACTGCATCGGTTTTAATAAAATAATGTGGAATACCTCCGAAGTATGACCTACCAAATACAAAAATAATCATTAAAATCAATGCACAATTGGTTGATTAATCGGTGAACAAACATACAAAAACTTATACTGTGGTTCTTATAACAAAATAACTGAAAAAATTACATTCAAGTAAACGAATTCCGTATTTCGAAGTCGGGGTTTTTCAGTTTTTTAAACTATAATTATTTATACTTATTTACGTTAAAAAGTACATTTTCTTTACACGTTTATTTTATTCTTGTTTTATTTATCTATCGCTGACTTATTTAACGCAACCATATTCGAAACTGTTAACACCCTGTCACATAAAATTTAAGTACTACGTTATTTTACCGCAGAAATTTAATTATGTACAAGTACCAGTGTATTCGGAAGTCTAAAACAATGTCGGGCGTTTCTAGGACAATAGTTAATTACCTTAGGTCGCAGTGGACCCTAATTCCCAGGCCGAGCGCCGTGAACACTATGTTCGCCCCAATAAACGGCGTGTCGTGCCAAATTGGCAGTTGGCTCTGGACATCTATTATCGCCTTGGCCTAATGTAAAGGAGGTCTACGTAATATGCGATAAACAGACTTGGAAGTTTTTACAAGCACTGAAATGAAAATTTATTAACAAAATGTAAATCAAATTAGTTATGGAACTAAGGATATTGTGACTACAATAACAGAGAGCTTATCTGCCAATAAGCTGTTTTATAGTTTGGCAGAAAATAAATATAACATAATATATATTTATTTAAAAGATATATTTTTTCTGAAATAAATGCTTTATTTATTTATTATTTAAGATGGAGTCGGAATGAGGTCATACCTATATAACGGATAGCGTACATGAATGCCTTAAGCTTTAAAAATATTTAAGTTTTTTCCTTTTAGTTCACGATTAATAAATAAAACTTTGTTTTTAAAAACATTTTTTTTATAAAAGATTGTGTGTATCACACGATAGTGTCAAAGGATATATATATTTTATTATTAATACTTTTCTATACTAGACTTCTTAGGCCACTCACAGTCTGTCTCTAGCCTTACTATATTGAGTACAGTGTATAACCTCCTTAGTAATATTCTAGACCTTCTATCCTCTATTAATATCATTGTAAAGGAGACTTAACAGGACTTCCCTTTGTCCCATTATGGAAATCTCAGGTTTCCATGTCCCATTATGTAGATTGGAATAGTAACTGGCTCCACAAAGGGTTATTCCGGTTATTGAATGCCGCAATCAATTTGGTGCGGATCCGTGCCTGCTGTCTTTAATACTAAAGTGTTAGATTTGAGTCGTTACATTAGGTTAACCTACTTTTATATTTATTTTTTAACCACCGATCCAAAGAGAGGGATGTTATAAGTTTGACGTGTATATCTGTGTGTCTATCTGTAGCATCGTAGTTCTTAAACGGATGGACCAGTTTTTATCTTTGTTTTTTAATTTAAACAAGTATCTATATTAAAAGTAAAATTAAATACCCGACTGCAGAAAAGTAGTTTTTGCAGTGTAACTTATTCGATTTTGTTACACTTGATACGCTGTCGAGTGTACGTTTTTTGTGAGAAAATATGCGTAAAATCACTGTAAAAGATTATAAATGCGGATTCTGTAGAATAATTCATCAAAATTCATAATTCATTTCTAGTAAAATCATTTGTTTATTACGAAAACATTTGTTGAAGGTTTCGAAAAAGAGGTTACGAAAAAACGCATTTTTTTATTTTTGCCCGAGATTATTATTATTATTACAAAAATATAGCCAGTACCATAACTCGAAGAGCGAAGACAAATCTAATGACACCTCGCACATCAAAATCGGTCAAGCCATTTAGGCTGTAGGTGATCATATAGAAACATACATACATACCCACATACAAACATACATACTTATTTCTAATAATAATAATAATAATAAAAAAAAAAAAAAAGACAACCGCTGACAAAGACCTAAAATTTTCGTTTATTGTGTGTTTTTTATTTATTTTATTGGTTTACATTTCTAAAGATACAATCAATCGTTACTACAATTATGAAAATCTCAAGAAATATATATTCTTTGCGAAATAATAAAAACCAAACCCAAAATACCACAATAAATAAATATGACATCTGCTGACAACTGTCAAGTACTTGTAAAATAAAAACAACAAGCGAAATACATGATAACACGGGGAAGATTAGGAAAAAACACAGCGGATTCAACAAATGCGCACCTTCCACCACCGCCCGCCCCATCGTCTCCGAGCTCGTCGTCGGGAGACGAGTATCAAACCTCCCGCGACATCTCCACGTCGAGTGATGGGAGCGGGCCGACGCCGCCGCCGCCACCAAGATCTGCGCGACGGAGTCGTCCACCGCCGCCAGCACGCCTGGGGCCTACAGCGGGGTCCGCCCCGCTATCTTCGGCCTCCGCTACTGGCGGTGTAGCGCGTCGCATGAGATGGTCTTCACAAATCAATGAAAACGTCATGCGCGCCTACTATGGGGCAACAGAATCAGAAACCAACTTGACGGCGTACCGGTCTAGAATACTGCCTTTGTTTCAGACTCTTGAACCGACCGTCACCGTGACTGTTCAACGATTATCGGATCAAGTGCGAGCTATCCAGCGACTCAAGCTGTTGGATCAGTCCGTGCTCGATCGGCTTCGCCTGGAAGTGATGTCTACTCGTCCGACCCCCGTGTCGGCGAGGGATCCGTCGCCTGTCGCGTCGTCTACCCCGTCATTGGCTTCAATGCCGACCACGGTGGCGACACCTGTGACGTCGGCTGACCCCGCAGCCGACGAGGGGGACGTTACGAGTGGTGTTTCTAACCAGGTGAGTGAGCAACTGAGGAGCACTCTGGAAGATGTGATTTCTCAGTACAGATTCGCACCCGACTCTAGGCCACGTTTACCACGCTTGCCTACCCATAGAAAAAATCTAGCACTGATGGGAGCCTTGAATGCATTGCTAGTTCCGTATATTCAAACTAGTAGAGATTTAGTTGATACTCACTCGATCTTATACTGCGGTGCCATTGCGGTGTGTCGAGTCGCACGTGTTAAATTTCCGGACATTAGCCGTGCACCGCGACGCACCGGAGATGTACCCGCGTGGCAAGTGAGGATCGAGCGGCGTATTAACACATTCAGGACTCTCATTGCGAAGCTGATCTGCTTCAGACGGGGGAATAATCGCCCCCGAGTAATGCGTTTTGTGACTCAGGCATTTGCCGGGACCGGTATTAGGCCGCAACACTACCTTGCCAATGTCACGGAACGCATCGACTATCTGAAGCAGAAAGTCTATGCATGGGCGAATCGTATTCGTCGCTACAGAGAACGTGTGGATAGATACTGGCAGAATCGCCTCTTCCAAAGTGACCAAAGAAAGGTATACCGAAGCTGGGAGGGAACTGAGCAACGTATAAGCGACGGACAGCTACCGGACTCTGACGCCATGACTAGTTTCTGGCGTGGTATCTGGTCGTTGCCCGTCGAACATACGGAAGACGAGTGGATGAGAATTGTCGAGCGTGAGTGCGAAGACATTGAACCTATGGGGTCTATTTTAATAAACCCTTTAGACGTTAGCTGTGCGATCCGTACGACACAGAACTGGAAAAGCCCTGGGCCAGACGGATTGCACAACTTTTGGATAAAATGGATTCGATGCTCACACGATCGCTTGGCTATCCAATTCCAAGATGCCCTCGAGCTCGGTTCTCTTCCTGCCTTCATGACCACCGGGGTCACCTTTCTGCTCCATAAGTCCGGTAGTACCACGGAACCAAAAAACTACAGACCCATCACATGCTTACCAACCATCTATAAGCTCCTTACATCCATTCTGAGAAATAAAATTTATACGCACTTAGTTGCGAACAACGTTTTGGCCTCTTCTCAGAATGGATGTAAGGTTGGGTCCCGTGGTACTAAAGAGCTACTCCTCATTGATACGGCCATTAGCCAACAAGTCAAGCGGAATAAGGGGACCCTCTCTGCTGCTTGGATTGACTATAAGAAGGCCTATGATTCGGTGCCTCACTCATGGCTTGAGAGGATCTTAGAGTTGTGTAAAATTGATGCAACTTTGAGATCCTTCTTAGCCACATGTATGAGGCAATGGACCACAGTCCTTCGTCAACCAGGCAGTAGAGATGGCTCCTTTACACTGCAGGACTTGATTAGGATTGACCGTGGCATTTTCCAGGGTGACAGTTTGAGTTCATTGTGGTTTTGCCTGGCACTGAACCCTCTCAGTATTCTGCTGAAGGATTCAGGTCTAGGCTATCGGCTTCGTAGGGGGGGTGAAGTTATTTCTCACCTGTTGTACATGGATGACCTCAAACTTTTTGCACCGAAACGACAAGACTTAATGACGTTGTTAAAAACAACAGAGGTTTTTAGCAGTGCCATTAAGATGGAGTTTGGTGTAGACAAGTGTGCGGTCGTTCAGGTAGAGCGAGGGAAAGTTGTAAATTCTCTGAATTTACAACTTTCTGAGACAATGACTCTCAGGTCCCTCTCCGAAGTCGACACCTACAAATACCTTGGTATGTCAGAGTCGTTGGGTATTGCGGTAGAGGATATTAAAAAATCGGTGAAGGAGCGTTTCTTTTGCCGCCTGTCAAAAGTTCTTAACAGTCTTTTGTCTGGCGGCAATAAATCACGCGCCTTCAACGGTTGGGTGATGCCTCTACTGTCATACTCCTTTGGCATACTAAGGTGGACTCAAACTGAGCTGGACGCCCTGGATAGAAGGGTCCGTCAGCAACTGACATTACATCGCATGCTACACCCACGCTCGTCTGTTATGAGATTGTACATTCCGCGGAAGTGGGGGGGTCGTGGCTTTTTAAATGCCAAGAACCTTCACAACCGTGAGGTGTGCAGTCTCAGGGATTATTTCCGCAACAACGAATGTGGGATACATTACGATGTAATGGCAGTTGACAAGGGCCTGACGCCTCTCTCCTTGGCAAAAGAGAACTGGCGCAAACCAACGGTGCTCAGCATGGAAGATCGTAGGGACGTATGGAAGGGCAAGGAGTTACACGGGAGGTTCTACCGGGCCTTAACAGGACCCGATGTAGACCTTCTTGCGTCGGTGAACTGGTTACGCTTCGGTGACCTCTTTGGGGAAACTGAAGGGTTTGCTTGTGCGATTGCAGATGAAGTTATCAAGACGAACAACTATCGGAAATACATCATGAAGGACGGTACGGTCGACATTTGTCGGGCATGCCACCGTTCTGGAGAGTCTCTCCGACATATTATTTCCGGTTGTTCGCATCTTGCTAACAGCGAGTATCTGCACAGGCACAATCAAGTAGCCAGGATCATCCACCAGCAACTTGCTCTTCAATACGGCCTTGTTGAGTCCGAGGCCGTACTATCAGTACGCACCAGCGCCGGTTCTTGAGAATGGTCGTGCTTTGCTCTATTGGGACCGTTCTATTATCACAGATAGGACTATTGTTGCCAATAAGCCTGATATTGTGATTGTAGATCGTTCCCAACGCCGGGCAGTGCTCGTTGACGTCACCATCCCACATGATGAGAATCTCGTGAAGGCTGAGAAGGACAAGCTCAGCAAGTACCTTGACTTGGCTCACGAGATAACCGCCATGTGGGATGTTGAATCGACGACCATTGTTCCGATAGTTGTATCGGCAAACGGTTTAATAGCGAAGAGCCTTGACCAACATCTTAAGAGGCTCTCGCTTGATGGTTGGATCAAGGGTCGGATTCAGAAGGCGGTCGTCCTAGACACGGCACGAATTGTCAGGAGGTTTCTGAGTCTGTAGCTCCTACCGCCAGCAGCTTAGGCCCTGCCCCGCTGTCGGCGGCATTCTAGGTTTACGTTTTTATAATGTTTTTATTGTTTTTTATATAAATATTGTAAAAACTTAGACTTAAGATTAATAAATAAATATATGAATAATAATAATAATAATAAGCCCCCAAAATCCGTACCTAGCGCCCGAGTCGAACACCAGACCTCGCGGGGGCGGGCAACGTGTACAATTAAAACTTACACGGCAAAATATGTTAAGGTAACCCATGACGATGGAGACGAGAAATAGAAAATTACGTATAGGGCCGCTGCCCGGGGGTGACCGCCGGGGCACGTCTGTAGCTGGCCACGGGCGTGACAGCATGCTAGCCAGTGACTCCTTGCTTGACGGCTGGGCGGGAGCCGGGGACGCGGATAGTAGGGGAGCGTCCTCAAGGACTACGGCCGAGAGTAGGAGTAGTAGAAGTAGCAGCAGAGCAGTAACCCCAGCTGAGGATGCTTCGCAGGAGGCTTGTGTCACCCAGACTGCGACCACCAAAGCTGGGAAACCCAGATTGCGTATGAAATGGGATAATGATATAAACTTATTCATCATGCGCACATACCTAGAAGTCACAAAATTAGAAACAGACAGGACAATGTATTGTAAGCAACTATATGACAGGTTTAGACTCCAATACCCACATCTAAATGTATCGGCTCAGCGAGTTGCTGACCAAAGAAGAGTCATCATCAGAAATAAACTTCTATCAGACAAAGTAATAGAAAGCCTTAGAAAAGAAATATCGGTACAACTGAATCAGGATGAATTAGAGATAACAATCAATCAATCACCTGTTACTCACTCACCTATTAGACCTGCATCTCAGTCAAACCATCCTCTCAACCAAACTATACCTTGCACACTTCCCTTAACAAACGAAATACTGTCTACACTAACATCCGACGTGTCAACTCAAACTCCAATACTACTTAACACACATACCTCAATATCTCAAAATACAGACCAGTCAAGTACAGATGTATCTACGCAAAATCTTGAATATCAATTGGAAACGGCATTAACATTGTACACTGGTATTGATCCAACAGCTAGACCAAAACTTCCAAAATTAAAAGAGAGTAAAAAACTCTATCAGTTAGTTGACATTTTTAACAAAGAAATATTAGGCAAATTTTATTCAATCGACACAGACTTGTTAGAAATCCACACTTTGATCTACTGTAGTGCATTAGTAATTAGCGAAAACTTAGGTTACAAAATTAAAGAAGAACAGCAAACTAACAGAAACCGCAAATATAACCCAAATATCCCAGCATGGCAAATAAGAATTGAAAATGACATCAAATCATTGAGATCGGACATAGGTAGGCTAACGCAATACATTAACAACAATAAATAAAAAAAAGTACTCAAACACGTAGAAAAAATTTTTAGAACCACAAAAATACACACATCACATGAAAAACATAACATTAGACCAGAAGAATATCTAGACACATTGAAACAAAAATTATCATTGAAATCACAAAGGTTAACTAGATACAAGAAAGCATTGCAACGTAAAAATGATAACAAATTATTTTCAAATAATGAAAAAGGATTCTATAGATCACTGAACAATAAAGAAACTAACGGAAACTTTGATCTTCCTAACTCCGATGCCCTTAAAAACTACTGGACTGATTTGTGGAAAAAACAAAAAGATCATAATGACAATGCGGAGTGGATTAGGGATGAAGAAAGAAGGTGGAGCCATATAGAAGAGATGGAATTTACAGATATTACAGGAGAAGATATAGAAATTATCACAAAAAAGACAAACAACTGGAAAGCGGCGGGAATTGATGGAGTCCACAACTTCTGGTATAAGAAGTTCTTCATACTTCACGATGTTTTGGCCCGGATTATCTCCGATCTCCTAAAAGGAACAAGCGAAATGCCCAAATTCTTAACAACTGGTTTAACATATATGCTACCAAAAAGTAATGATACAACTAACCCAGCTCAATATAGGCCTATCACATGTCTGCCAACAATCTATAAAATCATTACTTCCTGCATCACACACAAAATAAACATCCACCTAACTCAACACAACATAATTTCCGAAGAACAGAAAGGGTGTAGGCAAAATCATAAAGGATGCAAAGAACAACTAATAATCGATTCAACAATTCTTAAACACGCACAAACACATAACAGAAATATACATATCTCCTACATAGATTATAAAAAAGCTTTTGATAGTGTACCCCACTCTTGGCTCATCCGTATCCTACAGATCTATAAAATTAACCCAACAATCGTAACCTTCTTGGAAAACGCCATGAAAGAGTGGAAGACCAAACTGATTCTATCGAATTCTGGTCAATCTATCACAACCGATGAAATCCCCATAGAAAATGGTATTTTCCAGGGAGATTCTTTTAGTCCGGTATGGTTTTGCCTCATCTTGAACCCATTATCAAATTTGCTAAATAGTTTAAACAGCGGTTACAAACTGACACCCAATACAGAAATTAGTCATCTCATGTATATGGACGACATAAAAATATTCGCCAAAACTGATAATGCTTTAAACAAACTTCTACAGAAAACAACACAGTTTAGTGAAGACATTAATATGTCTTTTGGTCTAGATAAATGCAGGATACTCCATATTAATAAAGGTAAAGTCATAGGTAATAACAATAGCGTCGACACTGGCAATATAGAAACCAATTTTACTAAAATGGAAGCGACAGACACCTATAAATATTTAGGCATCTTGCAATTAAAAACTATAAACCACACAGAAATTAAAAAGAAATTAGGTGAAGAATATATACGTAGGCTCAACCTAATTTGCAAAAAGTCATTATTTTCAAAAAATCTCTTTAAAGCTGTAAACACTTTCGCGATTCCAGTCCTAACATATTCCTTTGGAGTTATTAAGTGGTCCCAGACAGATATCAATCAATTAGAAATAAAAACTAGAACGACACTCACAAAATACAATAATCTACACCCGAAGTCAGCCATTGAACGAATTTCTATCAAGCGGTTGAAGGGGGGTAGGGGGCTCATAGACCTGAAAATATTATGGGAAGGTCAAGTTAACAACTTGCGCAAATTCTTTTATCACAAAGCTGAAACAAGTAACATTCATTTAGCAGTAGTAGAATCAGATAAAAATCTTACACCTTTAAACCTGAAAACTAAGGACTTCCCAATTAGATTACCTAAAACTGCAGAAACCGATAAAATAAATACTTGGCGTAAAAAAGAACTGCACGGTAGACATCTGCACGACCTCGAACAGGCCCATATCGATCTGGAAGCTTCTAATAAATGGTTAAAACTTGGATCACTGTTTCCAGAAACAGAAGGTTTTATGATTGCTATTCAAGACCAAGTCATAAACACAAAAAATTACAGAAAATATATAATTAAGGATCCTAATATTCAAAACGATAGCTGCAGGAAATGTCACAGTCAATCTGAAACAATCCAACATATTACCAGTGCCTGTCCTACCTTAACTCAAACAGACTACACACACCGACATAACCAAATAGTACACATAATTCATCAGAAATTTGCCATAAACTCATACCATGCAAACCACTCCCATATTATCAATACACTCCAAAACCTGTGTTGGAGAGCACCAGTCACAAACTATACTTTGACAGAGCAATACTAACTGACAAGACCATACACAACAATAGACCAGATATAACTTTGATTGACAAACAAAATAAAACTGTATATCTTATTGATATAGCTGTACCTAATACCCACAACCTTCATAAAACTATTACAGAAAAAAACAATAAATACACCGAACTTAAAGAGGAAATAATAAGAATATGGAAAATGAACAAGGTATATATTGTGCCACTGGTGTTGTCCAGTACAGGGGTAATACCTAAACACTTGTTACAAGCTCTCAAAACGATAGAAATTCCTGAAAACACATTTATGACTATGCAGAAAGCCGCCATTTTAAATACATGCCGCATTGTCCGCAAATTTTTACAAGAAGATTTGAACAATCAACCCGTAACAGACCATGAAACTCACTTGGCCTAGGCCCGTGATTTCATAGTTATTACCGAAGTATCCTAAATACTTCGAGAAAAAAACACTTTTTGAAAATAAAATAATAATAATAATAAGCCCCCAAAATCCGTACCTAGCGCCCGAGTCGAACATCAGACCTCGCGGGGGCGGGCAACGTGTACAATCAAAACTTACACGGCAAAATAGGTTAAGGTGACCCATGATGATGGAGACGAGACAACGAAAATTACGTATAGGGCCGCTGCCCGGGGGTGATCGCCGGGGCACGTCTGTAGCTGGCCACGGGCGTGACAGCATGCTAGCCAGTGACTCCTTGCTTGACGGCTGGGCGGGAGTCGGGGACGCGGACAGTAGGGGAGCGTCCTCAAGGACTACGGCCGAGAGTAGGAGTAGTAGAAGTAGCAGCAGAGCAGTAACCCCAGCTGAGGATGCTTCGCAGGAGGCTTGTGTCACCCAACCTGCGACCACCAAAGCCGGGAAACCCAGACTGCGCATGAAATGGGATGATGATATTAACTTATTCATCATGCGCACATACCTAGAAGTCACAAAATTAGAAACCGATAGAACAATGTACTGTAAAAAGCTATACGACAAATTTAAAATCGAATACCCACATTTAAACGTTTCGGCTCAACGAGTTGCTGACCAAAGGAGAGTGATCATTAGAAATAAACTGCTACCAAACAATGTAATAGACAATCTTAAAAAAGAAATTTCAGAACAACTTAATCAAGACGAAAATCCTCAAACACTTATCACACACACACCAACTAGACCTGTATCTCAGTCTGAAGGTCCTCTCATCCAAAACATACCTTCCACACTATCATTAACAAACGAAATACTATCTACATTTACATCGGATGCGTCCACTCAAACTCCGTCACTACTTAATACACATACCACAATAACACAGAACTTAGATCAGCCTCACACAGATATATTTACATCCAGACTCACACACCAATTAGAGACAGCATTAACCTTGTACACTGGAACAGACCCTACAGCTAGGCCAAAACTTCCTAAATTAAAAGAAAATAAAAAATCATACCAGCTGCTTGATATTTTCAACAAAGAAATATTAGGTAAATTTTATTCAATTGATACAGATATAAATGAAATTCACACTCTAATTTACTGTAGCGCACTAGTTATTAGCGAAAATTTAGGATACAAAGTTAAAGAAGATCCACCCACCAAAAACTACAGAACTAACTTAGGCATTCCGGCTTGGCAAATAAGAATCGAAAAAGATATCAAATCATTAAGATCGGATATAGGTAGATTAACACAGTATATGAACAATAATAGATCAAAAAAAGTGCTTAAACATGTAGATAAAAATTTTAAAACAACTAAAGTTCACACATCACACGAAAAAGATAATATGCGACCAGAAGAATACCTAGACACACTAAAACAAAAATTAGCACTGAAATCGCAAAGATTAGCAAGATATAAAAAAGCACTACAGCGTAAAAACGATAATAAATTATTTGCAAATAATGAAAAACAATTTTATAGGTCCCTTCGTAAAGACGACAATAATAAAAGTTTTGATCTGCCAAATCCAGATGACCTTAAAAACTACTGGACTGATCTCTGGAAAAAACGAAAAGACCATAATGATAATGCTGATTGGATTAGGGATGAAGAAATAAGGTGGAACCATATAGAAGAAATGGAATTCACAGAAATCACAGGAGAAGACATTAAAATCATCACACAAAAAACAAAAAACTGGAAAGCTGCCGGAATTGACAGAGTCCACAATTTCTGGTATAAAAAATTCTTTATACTCCACGATGTTTTAGCAAGGATTATCTCTGATCTTCTTAAAGGAACAACTGAAATGCCTAGTTTCTTAACAACAGGAATCACATATATGTTACCAAAAAGTAATGACACAACAAACCCAGCTCAATATAGACCTATCACATGTTTGCCGACAATTTACAAAATCATTACTTCTTGCATCACACATAAAATAAACATTCATCTATCCCAACACAACATAATTTCGGAGGAACAAAAAGGGTGTAGGCGAAACCATAGGGGCTGCAAAGAACAGCTAATAATTGACTCCACAGTTCTTAAGCACGCACAGACTCACAATAGAAATATACATATCTCCTATATTGATTACAAAAAAGCCTTCGATAGCGTACCTCACTCTTGGCTCATTCGTGTTCTCCAAATTCATAAAATCAACCCGACAATCATAACCTTCTTGGAAAATGCCATGGTCGAGTGAAAGACAAAGCTCGTTGTATCAAATTCGGTACAATCGATAACCACCGAAGAAATACCGATTGATAATGGTATTTTCCAGGGGGATACTTTCAGTCCTGTATGGTTTTGCCTCGCCTTAAACCCATTATCACGCCTACTCAACAATGACAAAAATAGTTATAGACTAACAACAGATACAGAAATCAGTCACCTTATGTATATGGACGATATAAAATTATTCGCCAAAACTGATAAAGCCTTAAACAAACTCTTACAGACAACAACAAAGTTTAGTACAGATATTAATATGTCCTTCGGATTAGATAAATGCAGAACACTCCACATACATAAAGGTAAAATCTCAAACAATAAAGATAATGATAACACTCACAATACAGAAACCAATTTTACCGAAATGGACGAAACTGATACATATAAATATTTAGGCATCCTCCAATCAAAAGCCATAAACCACACACAGATTAAAAAGAAACTTAGTGATGAATACATTCGAAGGCTTAATCTGATTTGCAAAAAGTCATTAATCTCAAAACATCTGTTTAAAGCAATAAACACTTTCGCAATACCAGTGCTAACATATTCATTTGGAGTCATTAAGTGGTCGCAGACCGATATCAATCAACTGGAAATCAAGACTAGAACCACACTCACCAAACATAATAATCTGCATCCGAAGTCAGCTATTGAACGAATTTCTGTAAAACGTCTAAAGGGGGGAAGAGGCCTTATAGATCTGAAGGTATTATGGGAAGGACAGATAGACAACCTACGCAAATTTTTCTACAGCAAAGCGGAAACTAGTAATATTCATTTAGCCACAGTAGAGTCAGACAAAAATTTCACACCTCTAAACCTGAAAACAAGAGATATTCCGATAACATTGCCGAAAACTGTAGAAAAAGATAAAATAAATTCATGGCGCAGGAAAGAACTACACGGCAGACACCTACATGATCTGGAACAGGGTCATATCGACCTAGAAGCTTCTAATAAATGGCTCAAACTAGGATCCCTATTCCCAGAAACAGAAGGATTTATGATCGCAATTCAGGATCAAGTTATAAACACAAAAAATTATAGGAAGTACATTATCAAAGACCCTAATACTCCAAATGACAACTGCAGGAAATGCCACCGACAGCCAGAAACAATTCAACACATCACCAGCGCCTGTCCTACCCTTACTCAAACAGATTATACACACCGACATAATCAGATAGCACATATAATACACCAGAAACTAGCTATTAATCATAAACTTATACCATGCAAACCAACACCATATTATCAATACACACCAAAGCCTGTCCTGGAGGATACCAACCACAAACTATACTTTGATAGAGCTATACTTACTGATAAAACCATCCACTACAATAGGCCTGATATAACCCTGATTGACAAACAAAATAAAATAGTATTTCTCATTGATGTACCTAATACCCACAACCTCCATAAAACTATCACAGAAAAAATAAATAAATATACCGAACTTAAAGAGGAAATAATAAGAATTTGGAAAATGAATAAAGTATATATTGTGCCACTGGTGTTGTCCAGCACAGGTGTAATCCCAAAACACTTGCTACAAGCACTCAAAACAATAGATATACCTGAAAATACTTACATGACTATGCAAAAAGCCGCTATCCTAAACACGTGTCGTATTGTCCGTAAATTCTTACAAGATGACATAAACAAACTGCCCACAACAGAACATGAAACTCACTTGGCTTAGGCCCGTGATTTCATCGTAACTACCGAGGTATCTTCAATACCTTGAGAAAAAATATATTTACGTAAATAATAATAATAATATTTATTTAAGACACAGAAAGAGTGACAACGAATTCAAAAATATCGGACCCAAAGGCTCCTAGACTAGTTTAAAACTGTGGTACAGGAGCCAATGGCTTCTCCCAAACAAATGAACGAAATTTAATTACATATATAGATATGAACTTAAACTTAAATTTAAATAAATTTTGAATTTATACAGTTATGTTATAAACCACCTAAAATAAATGCCAATTTAGACTTATATACTAAGTAAATGAAATTAATGCAATACATGAAATTAATGCGAAACGCGCTGTGTGTGTGTGTGTGTGTGTGTGTGTGTGTGTGTGTGTGTTTGTGTGTGTGTGTGTGTGTGTGTGTGTGCGTGTATGTGTGTGCGTGTGTGTATGTGTGTGTGTTTGTGTGAGGGGTGTGTGTGGGGTATGTTGTGTGTGTAGGGGGTGTTGTTGGTGAGTGTTGGGGTTTTTGTGTGAAAGTGTGGTTATGAGTATTACATGTTTGGTGTTTTAATGTGCGAGAGAAAGATGAAGTGAGTATGCATGGGGGGGGGGGGGGGGTGAAAAGAGTGATGAACAGCTGCACTTATTTGATAGAAATTAAGAAATAATAAATAAAAAATGTTGTGAAGAACACTTTGCTAGAAATAAAAGCCTTCAAGAAGACTTTCGATTTCCTTATAATCATATTCTTTGAGCCATGTCATAATAGTTTTTTTTAGTTCTCTATCTGTTACTTTGTCGATCCCGCTACGTTTGTTTAATTCATGATATAGTCTAGGAGCAACAACATTAAACTGTTTTTGTGCGTACCTAGTTCTTACCAGTGGAATAGGACCAACGCGTTTTCTGTAGGTACAGTCCGATGGTGGTGGTGGAGTAACTTGTTTGTGATATCTCCTTATACTCTCAAATATAAATAGTTTTCGTACAGTCAATACATTTGCTTTTTCATAAACATCGGTAGTGGGATGTCTAAAAGGTAGGTGCATCATAACCTTAAGGACAGAGCGTTGGGCACGCTCAGCAACAATGAGGTGGGTTTTATCTGCACTGCCCCAGACACAAACACAATACCTAATTATGCACTCACATAGGGCTTTGTAGGTTTGTATACATAATTTTAGATCTGTAACCGTCCTTAAGGTTTTGAAGACATATATCAATTTTCTGATTCTAGAGGCTAGTGAATTAATATGTATGTCCCATACTAGTTTGTCGTCAAGTAGAACTCCAAGATATTTTAGACTAGTGACTTTTAATAAGGTAGCGCAATTGCATGTATCTATTATATTATTGATTACCAGTCTACGATTGCACGGATATGTATGTATTTTAATTTCAAAGTTAGTTCCAGGACCTGCAGTGTTTCTTTTGCTAAAGCACATATACTTAGTTTTATTTGTATTTAAGCTCAAGAGGTTATTCTCTAGCCATCGTGTTATAGTCGAGAGATATTCCTCTGCCAAACGTTTAACTTTCGGCCACGTTTTCTCATGACAAAGTAACACAGTGTCATCCGCAAACATAAAAAGGTCTAGACCGGGTATTGTACTAGTGCATAACTCATTTATATATATGAGAAAGAGTATCGGTCCTAGAGTACTTCCCTGCGGCACGCCAAAATTACAGTATGCACTGTCACTTACATACCCATCAACACGAACACGCTGCGATCTGTTCGCTAAGTAATCCGTAAACCATTGCAAGACCAGCCCTCGAATACCAACGTCTTCCAATCTGGTCAGTAATATGGGAATTGAGACTGTATCAAAGGCTTTCTGCAGGTCCAGAAAGACTCCAACACACTTATTTCTTTTATCCATATACGAAGTTACTAGAGATGTTAGCGCTAACACTGCATCCTCAGTTGATCTACCCTCTCTAAACCCGAACTGTTTATTACTCAAGAGATTATTATGCTCAAGATAATTCATGACTCTCTTCTTAACAAGTTTTTCTAAGATTTTAGATAGGGTAGACAGCAGAGAGATGGGCCTATAGTTTGAGGGATTGGTCTTATCACCTGATTTGTAAACTGGACATACAATAGCCTGTTTAAATATGGCTGGAAAAACACCCATTTCGAGACTAAGGTTACAAATAGTGGCAATAGGTTCTGCTAGAAACATTACATATTTTTTTAGAATATTACCAGTAATTTTGTCCCAACCTGGAGCACTGTGTGATTTTAAACTAAGTATTGTTCTTTTAACTTCAATTGGGTCTGTAGGTGCAAATGACATTGAATTAATTGGTGATTTTAAACTTTTAGCAAGCGATGCCAAATCTATTTCTGATGTGCCTATTTTATTTAATATTTTATCTGCAAGTTCCCCGCCAACTGAAGTGAAATATCTATTGATGTCATTTAATGATTTAGTGGCGTTATTTTGTTTACTTAATAAATCACATGACGTCACCTTAGATTGCTTAAAGTTACACACTTCTTTTATAGTTTTCCATGTTTCTTTTATATTGTATTTATTTTTATCAAGTTTACTTTTATAGTATTCACTTTTTAGGAATTTTATGATTTTATTGCAAATATTTCTATAATTTATGTATTTGTCTTTCACTGTTGTATCGAATTTCTAAAAAGGTAGGCCTGGTAAGGAACGCACACACAAACACAAATTGTCTTTTCTTACATTTATTTTAATTTTACTCAGTGACTATACAAGATCTTTGGTCTGTAATATTATTAAGTATCAAACAATCAACCAAACATTAACATTTTATATTTTAAGTATAAGTTGTAAATATATTTGTTTTATTTAAAAGAAAATATTCATTTCTTATAAATAAATCAAAGCCGCCAACTGTATACCACCCCCCAATTTTCCCCTTTCGGTTTCAGAGTTAAAATTGACGAGTATGAAGTAAAAAGATAATGTTCCTCTTCGCTCAATACGCCCATTTCATAATATCTACCTGAATTGCCATAATCACGCAAACTCCGATACAACGAGAAAAGTTATAACAAGAAAAGTTTTTTGAAACTAAAACTCATAAGTTATTCATTACAAAGCATAGTCTCGCAGACACAGTGTGTTTTAGTTACAATGTAAGCAGGGCGAACAATATCATTTGGAATGAATTTTGCTTGCAGCAAAAAAATAAACAATCTGGATTTGGAAGGCATGATTCATGATTTTTGGCTATGAATGCATTGTCTTATTCACGCTAGAGAGAGATAGCTGCGTACGTTGAGTTAACATCTCAAGCCGCTGCCGGTAGTAAATCCTATATCTCGCTCCCACATACAGACATTTTTTAACATAATAAAATTATTGAACAGATAAATTCGGATATCCAAAAAAACTAGATGGCGTTAACGTTCTTTCATCAAATTATTACTTTTAACGAAATTTTTATTGACCTTATTCTGTCCTGAATATGAATACAGTTTTATCCATTTTTGTTATGTGAATAAAAAGAGATACTTAGATAAAAAAGTTTTTCAAGATTTTATCCCGATGTTCTAGGTTATATTTTACGACTCTTACCTACAAAGTAGTCCTAATTAGATCTCTTAACGCAAAGAAAATGGTTTTTTGTGCGGTAATCTACAAGTTTTTATAGGCAGAGTGTTTCTCAAAGTTTTTATAGTGGCTGATAACGATCGAGATTTCTTTTAGGGCCATTTTTATGGAGCACTTTGAGAAACGCAGGTAATAAAGGGGAAGATTTGATATCGTAAGGATAAAATGAATTATAAGGGCTTGTTTGACCTCAATAATTAATTATTTAGATTATCAGTGAGGGTGCGTTCTTCCGATACCATGTTTTAGTTAATTTTTATTTTCTTTAAAATAAACCTTTGTTTGCAGCAAGTACACAATTTTTGATTTCTTAACTTATTACAATATTTTAAAAGGAGCTTTACAGCCTTAATACCTTATAAGATTAAGGGAATGTAAAAAAAACGGACAAGTGCGAGTCAGACACGCCCGTCGAGGGTTCCGTACAAACTAGTACATAAAAGTAGTTTTTTTTATATTTTCCTTCATAAACCGTGAAAAACATACATCGTAAAAATATTTAAAAACCTGTTTTAGCTTGTGCTAATGAAGCTCTTTTATATGATACCCCACACCCCACATGATACGGTTAAAGCTCTTACAAAAATCTATTTAATTAATTTTTTTTATTAATCTCCTGTTTTCTTCAACAAATACAAGTTGCCGCCAATAAATACCTAATGAATTAATTAATTGTGAAACTATACTTTTTTCGACCATATTCGGTAAAAATACTTTTGTATAAAAATCGTACCACCTTAAACAAATCATTGCTACAAAACAAATGAATGTTAAACAAATAATTGCTTCAAAATAAGTCTTTCAACAAATTATTCTGCGACCACAGACGCTGCAATGCAAAGTATTCCAAATGTCAGGTTTTTTAAATTATATAAAATATACACGATAAATCCGTTAAAAGTTATTTAATTTCACTGAGTAATGAAAAAAAAACCAAGTGAATGTGAAACAAGTTATTGCTACAACATGTTGACATCAACAGTCGCTATCGTTCACCGTTCTCCCATATAAATACCACGTAAGCTCAAATAAAAGTTTGTAAAACGATGGAAATGAAACCAAAGTTGTTTTTTTTTTAATTTGTGTGTAATCTTCCTAGTTCACACCTCATTTAACTAAAATCGTCGTTCGTGAACTTTCGACTCTTTTTACACGAACGAACATAAAACGAGAATTTGTCAGTTTTTTTTCGAAGATAAAGTATTATGAGTGCTCTTCAAGCATTTTGTGAAATACTTTCTATTATTTTTTGTTTGAATTTAATTCTTATTTCTGTGTGGTAAAGTAGAAAGTCAAATACATTTTTAAGAGTTAGCGTAATTATATTAGGTGAGAGTCGTTTTGGTAGCAATTTACTTTAGTAATCCCGAATATGAAAATAAAATTGTAATAAGTGGCCAAGACCGTGTCGATACACTCTTACTGTTGGATCCATAGCTAATATTGTAATAAAAAATGAAAAACACTTGGCGAGTATTTTTTACTAAGGCCACTTTGCAAAAAGGTGAATAACCTCTCTTTCTCAACGACTTAAATGTTTTTACATTATGTGCATATCGAATCTAATGATGTAATTTTGAAGTGATGTAATTACCAAGTATTTAATTTTTAATATGGTCTATTACTATAGTTAGTCATTATTTTCTAGGTTTAATATTTATAATTTTATAAAGACCTATTGAACGATACCAAATACGATGTACGATATGGTTTTTGAAAAAAATATCCCTTCTTTAAGACGTAAGGGACAAAATAAATAGAGTACCCTTTTGTTCCCTTGCTCGAAATTTTTTCTAGACTTTTGTAGCTGTTCAGAGAACACATCTATGTACCTAGCAAATTTTATTTATATAATACTAATATTCTTTAAGTACGTAGTCCGATAAAAAGAGACAGACAGACGGGCATGGTAAATTTATAAACATTGCTTTTAATTACTACGGAACCCTAAAAATGAGTCTTTTATAAGAAGTATATATATAACGTTAGCTTATATTCTGATACGCAGTTACATTTTCATTCATTTTATTCCATCTGATTTCCCTGGAATTGCTTCACTCATCAATCAAATTAATCCAGAATGAAATTGTTTTAAATATTGTTGTAGAAAGAAAACTTTATGACAAAATATTTGTTTATTTGAAATAATTTTCGTTTGATGATGTACGAAAAGTAAATTGAATAAAATTGTACGTTCATTGTTCACCGACTTCAAACACAAGGAGGTTAATAATTCGATTGTGTTTTCTTTTATATTTTTTTCTTTGTTATCTCATCACTCCGTCATATTTTATAAACCAACTTGAAAAAAAAACTTGCTTTCTACTTAATACTATCAAATAAGTATAAATTCTTAAATACATATATATTATCAAAATCAATTCAGTAGTTTGGTTTTAACAACAAAATACCGCATTTCGAAGTCGTTTGTTTAGTTTTTTTAAGCTATAATTATTTTTAAAAAAGCTTTGATTTACTCCATATATCGAACCGAATAAAATTGGACCCTTGCGTAAAATATCATGTCTATGCTACTTGCCATTGAAGAGCTCGAAGCTCTGGAGTCCATCGAGAAACGCGCTAAGAAGTATTTGCAATAACACCTTTGTTCTAAACTCCAAAGTTTGTAACATCGACGCAAAGTTGCCAGTCTGTCGGTTTTCTATCGCTTGAATGGAAAGTTTATGACTTTACTTTGTTGACAGTTGTAAAAATCAGTTTTACTATACCGTATTTATTGTTTTGTCATCAAAGTTACATATGCTATGTACCTGCTTATATCTAAAAAAATCGAACCAATTTATTTCTCTTTATATTTTGTGCATACATCGTAAATAATCTTTAAAAAATTACACACCTAAATTTGTAACAACCAAAATTTCAATCTAGACGCTGTAGCATCTCTTTTGACCTAAGTCGTATATACTGAAAGACACCGGTCCGAGGGCGTTACCTTGAGTTACCCCAATACGCCTGATGAATAGCCTGGCTCTACACGTAAGTGCGCTCTAGTAGGCGGATATTAGCCGAAACGTGATTAATTGCTGCGATTGAACACACCCGCCCACTTAGTAAGATAGTTTCGGGTTATCTGATAGCGGATAACGTCTTTAGCATGCTATCGCAGACAGTTTTAATTTTACTAGCCTACGCGCGAGGGCTTAAGTAACTTTTTCATTTCTCATTCAGAAAGTATCTTTTGATTCAGAAAATATTCTTTTAGCTGCCAAGATACGGGTTGGCGCCCAGTTTGGTGGCAAGGGTCGTCATCGTCATAAGATGTCTCTATAGTGAAATAAATAATTTTGAATTTTGAAAGTTACCTGAACACATGAATGAAAACAGTACTTTTCGTCCATGTATCAAGTTGGTCCACGGGTACTCGATAAAAATTCTCCGCTGAAGCTAGTTTAAGTGTCTATATAGTTATTTATATAGTTTGATTATGGATGCTAATATTCTATCAAACATAGATTAAATCCGTCTTTTAAATAACTATTTATTGAAAAGTCTCGAATTCTGTGGAAATAATATTGAGTAATCACCAGCACTTTTGTGTCCAAAATGCTGGTGTGTATTTAGGCAAACGCATAAGCATTATCAATTAACGTAGCGATATCATAGAATAGAATAGAATAGAATAGAATATATTTTATTGTCATACAGTCACAGTCCTAACAATTTTAAATAAAATAATATGAAGGATGTTCCTGATATGGACTCGTCAGTTCTTCTACAATTTCTTAATATATTAATACATAAAACGGATAAGGTGTCTTTACTCTGTGCTCTTAAGCATTACCATTCAATTTTATTATGAAAACAAACGTGGTTGTTACACATTTTTATTTGAGAAACTTACCTCTATTTTGACGCCAAAATCTCAGACTATAGTTTCAACCGCATACGGCGGTCTTTTCCAAAAGGATCAGCGCAAACGTCACTCCCGAAGGACGTCTCCTTTGGTATAGCTAACAAGACTCGCACCGCGTGAAACTACCATTCAATTTGGCAATGCTGACAGCATAACAGGGACGCTGCCAGCATTGTAAGGTAGTAGTAAGCTTTTAGATTATCTTTAGACCTTAATTGGTATATCGTAATCTGTTTTTTTTTGTATGTGTATTTAAGTATAAGTAGTTTAAATGAATATCTTTAATACCTCGAAGAAAAAAATCTAAAGGAGTTTCAAATGTACTAAAATTATTTGACTGACTGACGATTTAAAACTTTATTTAAGTAAAACAATTTTTAAGTTTCAAATTCTTTGACAAAACTAAAATAAATATTTGATCATCGCGGGTGTCTTCAATTTCATTTAGGACGACCGTGTTGCGTCTAAAATAATGGTATTACGGTTCCAGCCTGGATCTTTTTTGACCTATTCCGAAAATTTACATCTTACACTACATTGCTGTTGTAGAAATTGGTGTTGTTTTTTATTTATACTTTCACGTATTTTTATTCTCAATCAGCACTAGGAATAACTCATAACAAAATTAAATAGTACTATGAAACAATAGATGTTGTAGTAAAAAGCGTAAAAATGTAGTAAAAGCGTTTGTGGTGCAATCACACATGCACTTGAATCTTGTCAAGCTCAGGCCCACTTAGCCCAGGTTTCAATAAGTAATTATAATTAAAAAACTGAAAAAACCGACTTTAAAATACGCATTTCGTTTACTTGGAACACTTTTTTTCAGTTATTTTGTAATAAAAACCAAAGTGCTTAACCGATTTTATAAAATAAAACCACCTCTGAGATATTATCTATCAAATAAAAATCATCAAAAACAATTCATAATTCGCGAAGTAATCATAGCATACAGTCAAATTGAAAACCTCTTTATTTTTGGAAGTCAGTTAAAAACTGACCGTATTATATTTTATTACTTTTATTACCGATATTTTATTGCTGTGCATGTTATTTTTTTTTATTTGTGACACTTAGCTATTGCAAATGTTATTGAAAGTTCAAAAATTCACGCACCTTCCTAGCCACTACTTGGGATGCTTCTTAATAATTTGGCCACACACACACTCTCTGCTGCAACACAGTTGACGTTAAAGCTGCTGCTGCTTGCACAGGGCAGAATTTATTAATTTTTTTGTACTTGTATAAGCAAAAAGATATTTTGGTTTTCAACCGACTTCCAAAAAGGAGGAGGTTACCAATTCGACTGTATTTTTTTAGTTTTTTTTTTAATGTTTGTTACCTCATGACTTTCGACTGGATGAGCCGATTTTGATGAACCTTTTTTTTATTTGAAAACTGGTGCTTTTCGTGTGGTCCCATTTCAATTTGGTCCAGTGACAATGGCATCCATGAGAAGTCGGTTGCTTCAGTTTTTCAAACTATTATTATGGAACTTACTTTGCAATAGTACCTATAGGTTGCCTTACTAGGCGGAGGATGTATGCGTATTTACACTATATATATATATATATATATATATATATTATATATATATTCCGAACGCTTCTCTTCATTAAAACATAGATATACTTAACAAGTATTCAAGTATTCAAAATGATAAAGTCGATGTAACGACCACAAAAACCCTCAACCAAAGTAGATTCAGTATTATTAATGAATAGTGGTCGTAACTTGATTCAGAGAACAACTTGAGGTTAAAATGAACTTGCCAACAACTTGCTAACTCGCCGTCAACTGTTGAAGGGTTAATTAATTTTAAGCCAGACTCTTGGAGTCACTTTTTGTACTATCTGCTAAGATTTGTCGCAATTAAAAAGCAGTTCTCTACTTATGAAATTGCACATTTACATATTCTCATTATTCATAGTAAAAAAAATATAAGTATCAGTATTTTATGCGACAGGTACCGGAAAATTAAATTCCGCAGTGTATAAGGATATACTTATCGATTATTAACCAGAACGGTGCCCAACCAGCTAAGACAGAAAAATTATGGTGTTGCTCACTGTATACCAGATGCCCGCGCGCTGTATATTAACGGCCTTGCCGAACGTATTAGCGAGAAGTTGACAAAATATGTTAAGCAATGCTTAAAGTTAAATAGCGTTTTTCGGTAAGGCGGTATGCGACTGCGTTCTATACACTAAGCACACGCACTGTACAATAAACGCACGCGCACTGTACACCAGGTCTCGCGTACTGTACAATAAACGCACGCACACTGTACATCAGACCTCGCGCGCTGTACAATCAGGCGACCGCTCGCTGTACACTAAGCGCCCGCGCACTGTACTATAAATGCTCGCGTATTGTCTGGCTGGTGTACAGTGCGCGAGCGTTTATTATACAGTGCGCTACACCAGACGCCCGCGCGCTGTACGCTGTCATTGCTAATCTTATCCAATCTTATTACTTTACATATCCATAGGTACATAGTTCACATATCTCAACATTCACATATCTGCTGCAACCTTTTCCCTTTCAGTCAAATTTTCTTTCTGTCAACTGAAAGTAATTTTTGTCACATCGACTGTGGGAATGTCACTGAAATCGACAAATAGATTTAACAAATAAATAATATTATTTGTATCCCAAAATGAAGAATATCCAAATCCATCAAGCTTATCTGTTATCAAGTGACCGATTCATCTCAAATGTATTTTGTACTTACTTGGTTTTTCATTTGCGACAGATCATGCGACTCGATCTGTTTCTTTGTCTACAGAATTCTAGGTTCTTGTTCTTATACTTAGAACGCTAGGACATTTTCAATTGACTGCAGGGATCTTTTTTGGTGATTTAATTGGAAACTTTCGTTAAAATTTTAGTTTATTTTATTTAAAGGAGTAAAACTAAATTAAGATGAAATTTATAATCTCTATTTATTAGTCAAATTATTTTGCTTGCAAGTTGAGACTGAAATTCGTAACTTTTTAAGTAGGTACCTATATGTCTGTATTTTTTGACCGAGTGAGCGAAGCGTCTCTGAATCAATTGGCCAAATTTTCTTTCATCTGTCAGTTTGTTTGTGATTTGTTTCTATGTTCGTACTCGCGTACAGGGCGTAATTTTGAATCAATTTTGATGAAACTTGGTGTATAGGTCCTATGGATTATTAAAATTTTTTGGTCTTCGGCAATTTTTGATAAGAGGGGTGGTTCCCATAAAAAAGGGGGAAGTTTATTGCGGCGTTAATTACCAAACGATTTTAATGATATTTGGTAGGTAGGTAAAGTACACAATTATTACAACTTGTGGTAAAAATTAACAGAATTGGTCTAGTGGTTGTCGTGATATAATAACCAACTTCAGATTCCATGTAACAGTGAGGGCGCGTGGTTGTGCTTGATGCATTTTAGCGCTGAATAATTTTCTTGGTTTTACGTTTTCTCCATTTATAAAATTATTATTTGTTTTTATAAGAATATACATTGTTTTTTTTATTAAGGGCATCTTACAAACATATCCTATTTTTTGTATTAAAAATACAAAAAACAAAACAACAACATACAAAAAAAATAATTAAATTGGTCATTCAAGGTGCTTAAACTTATAAGCTGCAAATAAGCTCTCTCGCGAGGTCAACTGTTCGTAGAACTACTAGTATTTAGATTCAGTAGATTTATAAAAGGAGGAGGTTTTTTATGCGGTTGTATTTTTTATGTTTGTTAGTCTATCATTTGTAAACTGATTTAAATTATTATTTTATTTTATAGGATATAATATATTTTCCAATTAGTTACACAGAAATGTTATCAAAATTAGTTTAGAACTTTGTTTTTAAAACAAAATAATTGGAAAAAATATGTCATCCAAGTAAAAAAAAAATATATATTTTAAAGTCGTTTATTTCAGTTATTCTTTTAACTATAGGCAATAATTTTATTTATAACGTAGGAAGCGAATGAATCCGTGAGAAGCAGCTAATATTTTAAATGTGAACTGATTTGAATAACATTTAACATAGAGGAAAACCATATCATGGATTTACTTATTATACTTACTGGATTTTTAGACTTTATTTTGTAAAACGTAATAGCACGAAAATACAAGAATGGAATTCTTTGCCACCATCTCTGTTTCTTGAGAACTGCAATTTTGGAATTTTCAAGGCTAGAGTGAATAAATATCTTCTAGACCAACGAGCTCCATCCTCGGCTACAGCGTTTAATATAAGATAAGTTGGTCGTCAATTGTAGATCTAATATAAAACATACAAAAACAATAATCCCATGGGAAAGTGAGTGAAATCGCGGGCCGCTTCTAGTAAACATACAGCTTAAAATAATCATAGCCGGTATGTATTAAAATGTGAATGGGTTGACATTTCCAGCTGCTGTTTGAATTGGACGGTACACCACAATGTACTACCAAATCGTAATTTGCTCCGCAATTATTTGGCTACTGTTGGACGATGATAATTCGGTGGAGCAATCGGAATTGTGGACTAAACTAACTCGGTCACTGGATAATGCAGGTGGTGAGAGGGAGGGCCTATAGTATAGGCGGCAAGCGATTTCTCTATTAAGATTAAATAATCCACCACACAACCATAACCTGAAAATAAGTTGTCATAACAGGAGTGACGTCACTAAACGCTGATTGGTGTTTTGAAATAAGTTTTGTTTCTAGTCATTTTTAATTCGTAATTATTATTTAAAATCAACATTATGTAAAATAAAAACGTTTCAGAGGCCTTTCTTTTTTATTTTTTTAACATTTTAATCATAACTTTTTCATAAATATTCTAATTGCATCTTTCCTATTGTAGAAGTAATCACACAGCGCCACCTAGCCCAGAACTGAACTAAGCTTGTGTGAACCAGATATTATACCTAGTACTTATGCACTTGTTTTTGTAAATATATATTATGATGCATAGAAACATCTAGACACAAAAATTTGCTCTAAGTGGGGATAGAACCTACGACTAACACCTGAGAAGGCAGACATACCAACTGATCTAAAAATCCAGCTATTAATATAACCTCAAAGTTCAAAGTCACGCAACGAGCTATGAAAAGGGCTATTTAAGGGTTTAAGTCGTACCATGTAACTAGAGTTAAATTTTATGGTTAATTTTCCTTTTCCATTTTACCAACACGGACTATAACATATTTACCTCTTTACGAAATCGCCACCACTCCTGTTTTGTACCACATAAATTAAAACACATAAGCTGTCACGGGACCGACCTGGCCACAGGGAATTGTGGGACAGTCACTAAGTATTGTTTTATTCGTGTTTAGGGGAAAAGAAGCCTTAATGACGTCGCAGTTTGAGAAATTATCTTTCCGATAGTGGTGTGAAAAATGTTAATTATTTTTTAAGAGGTATAAAAATAAACAGTTTCTTTATATGTTTGGGGTTCCATCCAATTTTTTATCATCTTTGAGGATGTTTTTCGGTAAGGTCTTTAAACCAGATAAACAGGTGGACATGGCGAATTTATATCACCCATGCCATGGGTCCCACTATTTACGGGAAAATACCAGACTCAATAAAGTCTGCTGCAAGTCTGGTCAGTTTCAAGCATCGTCTTCCGCGCTAGCTGGCTTATCGAACACTCCTTTTATGACTTAAACGAGTTCTTAGAGTTACAGTCGTAACAATATTATTTATTTTTATTATTTATAATTTTTTTATATGTATAAATTATTGTGAAACTAAATAATTCTATATTATTATTTCTGAAATTCTTTTTGTACCTAATTTATATTGACGTGTAAATCGGTTTTACGAACAATAAATGAATATGACTAAAATAGTTTCTCTTAATAAAGATATCCTAAAAAGTACAGCGATCCTAAATACTCGCTAGGTGTGTCATTGACACTGAATTCGTTAAAACTTCTGCATTGAGCATTACTTCGTGCTAAAGTAAAAAGAAAATAATATTTCGCTTGAACAAAATGAACACACTAATTCATAAGGAACGGAAAACCCTATAAGTTGGTGGTAAAAATCGCCCCCGGCGCGAACAGATTTATGTGACGTATAAAACGATCTGACCGCATTAATAACAAACGATGCTAGACAGGGGTTGACAAATTGCAATAAAAAGGGTTTTATACTTCTTAGGGGGTGAAACCTTTTGTGCCTGAAGACCTTCAGCTGACTTGTTACAATAAATTTCAATTTATGTCTATATCTAATAAATAAATAGATACTCAGTTTGATTAGGCTATTTTTAGGTTTCCGTATAGTACACAAGGGACCCTTATAGTTTCGCCATATTTGTCTGTCTGTCAGCGGCATTTCTCAAAGACTAATAAATTGGCATGGATATACATATAAAAGATGCCAAAAATAGTTATAAAATATGATGTACCTCCCCTATACATAAAATGGGGATGATGATTTTTTCTGATCCACTCCATCGTGTGGGGTAACGTTGGATATTTTTTCATTTAGGTAAGGCACCCGTTATTGTGAAGAGATTAAGCAATATGACCTTCAATTCTGAATTTATTATGTTCTTAAGCAGATATACATGGCAAGAAAAGCAAAATGTATGGAATCAAAACGACTGATTTAAGTATTTAAAATGACTACGGAAAAATGATATTTCACTTAATCAATTGCTTTTGGGCATATTCGATTTAGAAAAATTTTGCTTTCCATGTGAACATTTGAAAGAGTAGGCACCAAGGCTTAAAGGATGCTCAAGAATTATATTTCACCCCATATTTGATTACCTGGGAATCCTAAAATGATTCTACACGTTTTTTAGCCAAACACGTAATTTCATCATCATCAAATAATGAAATAGCATGCTAATAACACTCCTTTATATCCGGTTATCAGCAGTTACTGCCAGTTATGAACATTAACGTGCTAATGCTAACGCAGACAACGTTTCTTCGTACAAATGTGCTAATGAGAAAACTGATGCCGTTGCCTCCCGAGCCACGTAACCTCGTAAAAGATAATGAAATCCGTTATTAACTCGTTATATCTGTCAACGTTATAATAACATGTTATTAGCACGTTTTATTTAGCAATGAAACGTCGTGTGAATTTTATGAGGAATCTGCGAATTTTGTCCGTAAAAGGTTTATTGCTCATCTCGAATTTAATTGTAATGTTCTGATTTGGATATGTTTTTAATTTTAAAGGATATAATCTAAAATGAGGCCTTTCTCTTTAAAATTGGTTCACTAATTTGGCTTTTAAAACAAATTTACTAGAAAAAATATCTCATCCAAACAAACAAAATTACCAAATTAATTAATTACCTATTGTATTTTGGAGTCAGTTGTTTCAGTTTAATAAAGTTTTTGACTATAATAAAATTATACACCTACATAATCTAATCATCCTACATGATCAAATCAAATCAAATCAAATCAAATCAAATAATTTATTTGTTACAAAGTTAAAAAGAGAATACATGATAAACTTGAAGCCTCTGGTTCCCAAACTAGTTTAACACTGTATTTCGGGATATTATGATATAATCAAGGTGTCTTCAAATCGCTAGTGAATAGATTTATTCGGTTTATTCTAGGCAAGCGCGCTCCATCGTAGACCGTAACTGTCACTTAACACCAGGTGAGTTGACGGTCAAGTGCAAGTCTATCGTAGAATAAAAAAAAAACATATTATAAGAAATTAGGATTAGCAGAGGTTATTAAGTATAACGGTTTGATACAATAGTTTAGATAAAGCAGACATTTCCTGGCTCATGATTAAAATCGCGGCTGTGATGGATGGAGGTCGGTTTTTCACTTAATTTCCTCGTCGATTCGCGTGCCTGCTATCAAAAGTAGATCCGGCTTATTTTATAATGTTTGCTGAAATTTACGCACTGGATAGTAAAAAATCTAGGATTTCAAACAGTGTGTATTAACCGTTCTGTTCATAAACCCCTAATAAGCACATTTGATAAAAACAAATTTTCGATGCTCAAACGAAAATTTATTTCGTTCATTGCGAGAAGGGTAAGTCTACCATAGTCTACCACGCTGGCCAAGTGCGGGTTGGCAGACGGTCACACACCTTCAAGATCATTGAGAACTCTCAGACAAGTAGGTTTCCTCACGATGTTTTTCTTCACCGTTTGAAGTTGGCGGCAAAATACACATATAACTTCAAAAAGACATAGGTGCGTGACGCGGGATTTGAACCCAGAAAAAAATTATAATATACATAATATAGGATTGGAAAATATATAATATACATAATTTATCATATGTAATAATAAGAAATTGGCAAATACCTAAATCTTGCGAGGTCCGAAAGAAGAAAAACACTCTATAACAAAGTGGGATACCGAAATACACAAATGTAGAGAATCTCAAGTGCAAAGTAAGTTAGAATTCCAATTTCCACCACATAACGACACGGGCGGGACATAATGAATGATGTACCGATACGTGAGGTACAGACGAACTGGCTTCTACTAAATACAGGCCCGGGAATTCGGTATTATTCCGATGTTGCATGTCCCACTTTGATGTAGGTAAGTTTGTCCCGGGAATACTATCCCATATTTCTGTTTCTGTGCGTACAAATAGACGAAAACTTGTTTTTTTGTTTGGAAGGTCATTTTCATAGAATTATACAGACGTCACTTGCATTTGTGTCACTGAATGCTAGTTGACGTCTGTATAACACACACAATGGAGTTTTGGCGGGGACGTCTTAGTAACGTGTTGTTGCTTTGTTTTATTCTCCTAAACTTGTGTTATTTTGAACATTAATGCTATAAAAATGACGGTGTTTTATTCAAGTGTTCGATAAAGTGCGTGAGTGTGTGTAATAAAGCAGTAAAACGTGTGATTTTACGTTGTCGGCAAAACTCCATAGAAACTTCTAGTAAAGTCGCCACCACTTTACTGAAGCAGGACTCGACTTATAAATTGACTGGATACGTGACTTAGATTGTGACTAGAACATTTACAACTTGTTTTATTCAAGAAACTTGAGAAAATCCTAATACTTGACACTGGCAAATGCTTTAATGCGGGTCCAATACAAAAAAGAAGAAGAACACACACACACATTTATGAAGGTATGGCTGTCGTCTGATTGCCGCTCGCTCGTTACGTCAATTGGAATTCAAACGTTTGTAGCCCGCAACGCTTGTCTCGACTGACAACCGCACCGGAACCGGAATTCCGGATAACGACGCGACGGGGCGAGACCGGGGAGCGGGTAAAGTCCGTTATGTATGTAATACTATAATTATCTTGTGTACTACAACAAAGACATATATAAATAGATTTAATTTAAATATCGAATTATTTTTCAATATCCACTGTCAGTACAGCGATAATGTATATATTAATATTGAGGGAAATTGTTGTTTTTGTGGGCGACGGGCTGACCGCTGTCACTGCAGGCCAACATTACATCTCACCCTCCAATACCTCCTAACCCTGTAATACCCTTACCCTCCCAACTAAACCTCTAATCACGGTCCACGTGGTCCGGTAACCACACTAACCACGGTGTTGCTCTGCCTACTAAGGGAAAATAGGCATGATTGTATGTAATGTAGTTTATATAGTAGTATATATGGCAGCATGGGTTACTAATCTAATGAAACTTAAACGATTGGGGGGGTGAGCAGTCTCCTATAAACGCACGTTTTCCTATCTGAGTGAGTATAAAAGACTATGTATCGGATGGCGAAGTATTTTCAATTAACACTTTCTACTTTCTACGTGTTCAGCGAGCGAGAATTCCGTTCTAGCTTTCCAAGTTAATTGTGGAAAATCTCTATTGTCGGAGCTTTATTTCAGTTTGTAATATTAATTAGTACTTTGGCTTAATTTATAGTCCGATCATAAATTCAAAGTTATTAGAATTTTCTATATGATGCTGTACAAGCAGAAAATTGGGCAGATATAGTAAGGCGAAGTCAAAATGATCCTTGGTGGAAACCGAATTCTCGCTTAACAATTTGTTCAGTGAATTTCCACAATAAATGTAAATACATAACAAAAACAGGGCGCCGGCGTTTACAACATTGAGCAATACCTTTAAAGGTTACTTTGAATTATAAAATCATGACATTAATAACATTTATTCAAATTTAAATTTATAGTCCCATAGAGAAGTTGGAATCACAGAATGTTCAAAATAATTTTCATTGAAAGTAGTTTATCTCGCACGTATCACATCTGAGACACGATAGGGTGGGGGATAAAAAATGATCCAGTCTTTATTGTATATAATTATGAAAAACCCAATCTCTATTTTTAATTTTTTTGAAAATTTTACTACGGCATTTTGTAGCGGCTCACAAAACACAATTATGTATAAAAATTCGTTTTTATAGGGTTAATAGTCTCCGAGTAAAATTACTGTGACATACGGACAGACAGACAGACGGACATGACGGAATTATAAGGGTTCCCCGTAGTTACTACGGAACCCTAATAAAACGATGTTTCTTGAAACATTACAAAAAAAAAAATCAAAAGAAAAAATTGGTACCTATAATTACTTATCGATATCGATATTTTAATACCTCTTGGTCTATCTCTGGCTTAATGTCATTAGGTTTTTTTTTATTTATTTCAGTATTGCCAGTATAATTGTTTTCTCAATTTCCCTGTATCATTTGTATTTACATATACTATATTGTTTGTAAATAGGTGTGAAAATTTATTTATTCAGTAGAATTTAATCAAATTAATTTGGTCCATTACTGGTGCTACGAATTAACCATTGACATACTTATCTAAGTATTGTGATAAATCCATTAGATTTCGAGAGGCAGTAATGTGATAATGAATACGGAGGACAAAAAATAGTGCTACGTTAACCACAATGTAGGAACTCTGCTATAATAAAATAAACATTTGCTGTTTTATCCTATTTGCAAAATGAAATTCCCAATGAAATAGCTGGGCGTGGACCGTTGCACTCCAACAAAAAAAAAACGTAATTTATGTTTACCTGACTGTCAACTGATGCGAAAGCAAAAAGAACCTTCGTGATCTTAACCTACATTATGTACACATTTATCACGCACACACACACACACACACACACACACACACACATACACACACGTAAGTTTCGCCGTAGCATAAAAATATAGTCTTTCCAGTCACACTTACTTTGACTCTTATTCTTCTCAACAGATCGTGCAACTCAAAGTCCGTGTTAAAGCCGGCTTAAAGTTTACTAAAATAAAATATGACCTAACAGAGTCAAACTGAAATGAAATGAAGTTTATTGGAAAAAGTAACTGCGAATGACTTCTACTGAGCTACTGAGTTATTTTTTTATGAATTAGGTATTAGTCGATTCATTGCCGTTGTGACATCAGTTATATGACGTCACAATTTGTAAATTACATGTATAAACTTATTTAATAAATACTATCATCATGAACTGTATTTTTTATTTACAAAATAAAAATACATTAGATTCTTTTATAAAGTGATGAAAGTGGCGCCGCTGCCTGTTTCGCTCGCACGCGGCACCCATAGATATAAAATTATTTAAATTACTGATTTCATTTTTGATTTCAGATTTTCTTTCAGAGTCATAAGAACACTATTACAATGTATTAACAGTAGCTGTTATTTTATATGTGATATTTTGACCGTGATAAACGTGTAACAGATAAACGTGTAAAATTTTTCACGTTTATACCTAAATTTCGGTCAAAATAACAAATATAATTTTATAGTATAAAAACTGAAACAACAGACTTCAAAGTTGCTATTATTTCAGTTATATGATTGTATGAATCTCCCATGGACCATTCTGACTTTAATCATGATTACCCGATCAAATCGGGAGAAATCCTTTTCAAAGGCAACTTTGTAGATAAATTTGGCAAATGGACGTGTATCTACGGTTAAAAATAAATTTATAAAAAAATTAAGTGTCAAATTGAAAAAATAAAATTGGCCCAAATTTAAAAGGCGGTTTGCATGGAGACTATCCTTCTGGGTCCTATGTAATAGGGCGAATTTTGTGGTAAATATACTCCAAAGAGATCGCAGTTTTTAGTTCCATTTTCAAAAATATGATGTTCTTCTTTTATATGAAACAGAAATAAGTAGAGTATTTATTTATGATTATTCTACTTTCGAATAAAGACTGTTTCGTTTATGTAGGCTCTTTGGTAACAGATAAAAATTAAAATAAAAATACTTTTTCCCCTAGAGCAAAATATGCTATTTTTTCCTCGCTCTAGTACGCTACAATGACGGACTTTTTGAGCAAGAGGAGTGAAAAATAATATTGTGCGTGATTCCTACACTTTGATAAACTGTGCATTTTAGTTTTTATTGTATGATAATGATGATGACTTAACCTATGTTATTCAAAACAAAAACTTTTTAGGCACAAGTTTTTTTTTTTTTTTTTTTTTTTTTTATCAGCCCTGTTTATACAAACTGTCCCACTGCTGGGAACGGGCCATCTTCTCATTGTGAGAAGGGTTAGGCCATAGTCTGCCACGCTGGCCAAGTGCGGGTTGGCAGCTTTTATTAATGATATCTAATACCTTAAACGAGCAATTCTTGTATATATATAATCTGAATCTCGGAAACGTCTCCAACAATTTCAATGAAATTTGGTTTGTAGGTAGATTAGGGGACGATAAATCGATCTTGCTAGGTTTAATTTTAGTGAACCCGGGATTGCTCGTATTTTCAGTCATAAAAATCCGAGTGGAGCTCAGTCGCCCAGGTACTATAAATGTAAATACAAATAAATAAATAAATATTCTTATGATGACTAAATAATTATAGTTTAAAAAACTGAACTAAGCCGACTTCGAAATACGCAATTCGTTTACATGTATGTTTTTTTATTAATTTGTTATAAAAACCAAAGTACTGAACCGATTTTGATAAAATTTATATGGGGCTACGTCTGAAGAATTTACCTACCAACCAAAAAATAATAATAATCATCAAAATCAATTCATAATTGGCGGAGTAATTGCTGAACAAACAAAAAATACAGTCGAATTGAGAACCTCATTCTTTTTGAAAGTCGGTTAAAATAGTCTATTAATGTATACCTTAAGTATGGTGCCAACAACTGGTTTGTCAATACACCTTAAGTAACACCTAGCTTATTAAACTAATTATCCTAAGCTGTTCCCTAACCCTTAAAACGTAATTTTCATTCATATCCCTGTTAACCCCCTGTAAGGTAATTTCCACACGCTTGTCCTACTAATTCTACTTAATTCTAATCTATCTCTGTAATGGAATGGTGCCTATCGTGCCCGGGCCTGTTCGTGTTAATTAATTATAAGATAATCTTATATGAAGTTTAGTTAAAAATAGACATGTAAGATGCATTTATGCCGGATTGTGCCGGTTATGACTGGAAACGGAATTAAGAGAACGTTGGTTGTCTAGCTTCGAGACAGATCGAGGTCGATGTTACTAAGATTATTTCGGCTGGAACCCTGGCAGGTCTAAATTGAGCGTCACGACAAAAAAGATCTGCTGTTTTTTCCAATCCAAATTTGAATTACCACCCATTTCTCGTTGAAATGCCAAAAATCCGAACTCAGCGATATCGATCCACATACCTGTTGCGTACTGCACAAGAATGGAATTCGTTGCCGCCGTCTCTGTTTCCCGATACCTACAATCTTGGAATTTTCAAGGCTAGAGTGAATAGATATCTTCTAGATCGACGAGCTCCATCCTCGGCAACACCGTCGCTTAACATCAGGCGAGTTGGTGGTCAATCGTAGATCTATAGTGTATTAAAAATATATATATATAAAACAGATAACGACAGGACACTAAGTTATTTCGTAAGTGTTTTAATCGAAATTTTGCTCTCGAATATTTTTTTGTAAAAAGATCTCAAGAAGTATCTCAAGGTTTCATATGAATAAATCGTGGTTGATGGGTCGTTACATAGTTTAAAATATTTCTACTTTACTATCAATGAGACACAAGTTTACGTTGTTATTGGGTATGCAAAAAAATTGTGAGTTCACGGAAGGAGCTTAATTTTATATTGTATCTAATCTAGTCATTTTTATAATGACGTGTTTTTAAGTATTATCTTAGTCTCAAAAAATTAAACTATGTTGGTTTTTTGACATATTATTATCTATACGAAAAACTTTCATCTTCAATAATATCCACCAAAAATGGCCGGAGTGAGGCCTAATATGAGGCCTAATAAGAAATTCTTTCCATCTCTAGCGCACCTTTCAAAGGTCAAGAGGTTTGTTAAGTACTTATTAGCATTATAATGAAACAAACATACCGCACTAGTTAGCTTCTGCCAATTTACATAGGGCAGATTTATTAGCTTGCTTTACATAAACGTACTTCCGTCGAAAGTAGGGGCCGGCCTTTTTGCCTGCAGTATGCGGAATAAAGAGAGAAACAAGTAATTGCCAATAAAAGGTGTAAATTTGCGTTTATTTAAAAAAGTTATTATGGAGCACAATACATTATATTGAATACAATATTGACATAACATTCCAAAAATTAAAATTTAAACTAACTAACTTATTACATTTTATAAATCTGAAAAATCTATAGTTTCTTGTTTCATAATAATTATTAGTTTGATTTTTTTATAGATTTCGATTGACCTCCAACTAGCCTGATGTTAAACGACGTTGAATCTGAGAAAAAAATTATATATTATACCTTAATCTTATTTTAAAATACCTGTTAAATGATACCCCACACGATAGGGTGGGTTGAAAAAAATTTTCATCCCTTCTATATATATGTAAGGGGTGCCACCCCTATATATCTTAATTTTGAATAATTAATAATTTTACCATGCCATTTTATATTGGTTCACGGAACACAATTTTCGTTATGTAGCGCTGATAGTCTTGAATAAAATAAGAAACTGTGATATTCGGACAGTCAGACGGACATGGCGAAGTTATAAGAGCTTCTCGTATTTATTAAAGAACCTTTTTTGAAGTCGGTTAAAAATATTTGAAATAATTATAGTTAAACAAACTAAAAAAAAAAAACTCAAAATACACAATTTTCACGTTTCCTTGGATAAAAATTTTTCAGTTATTTTGTTATAAAAACCAAACCAAATTTCATATAATTTATTTGGGGCCATCTCTGAGGTACTTAATAAAAAAAAACTAAACAATTCATAATTGACGGAGTAATCGCTGAACAAACATACAAAAAAACATACAGTCGAAATAACCTCCGTCATTTTGGAAGTCGGTTAAAAAGTTTTTTTTTGTACATTATAGGTCTACGATTGACCACCAACTCGCCTGATGTTAAGCGACGGTGTGGCCGAGGATGGAGCTCGTCGATCTAGAAGATATCTATTCACTCTAGCCTTGAAAATTCCAAGATTGTAGGTCTCAGGAAACAGAGATTAGTTTCTATGGGTTAGTCTGTAAAAACTATAAAAGATGGTCATAAGTTTGTATACATTGTAATAATTGGCAAAACACGAGTTTGAGTATCATACAAAGGGGTTCCGTTGTTAAGGAACCTACGGAACCCAAAAAACATGCATAAAAATGAAAAACTGTAAGCAAAGCTACGGGCATAGTCATATAAAAACTTAGCCAGACAAGGATTGATGGCACCTAAATAGTATTACTAGCAACACCTGACTTCTCGGCAAAGGTGTTAAACCGTGACCTGTAAAAGCTTTGATAAATGTCTGGTTTTTTGATTGATTTCGTCTCTAATAAATCACTGTCTACATCCATTGCAGTTTTTTGAGCAATTCTCATATCGAGAAACCTTTATTTCTTTTGTAATACGGTTGAGAATTAAACAGATGATTTTTTTTTCGTAGAAACCGTTAACTTGCGGGCCGTTAGCAGACGTCTTCTGTCATTTGGTTAATATACTTTTTTCGGGTACCGAGTAATATATTTTTGCAGAGATGTTTTCTGATATTGCAAATGTATCGCATTGATGGATCGTAATATCACATTTCGTGTAATAGCCAGAAGAGTATTACTTTTTTCGTCAGATATTGCTTTTACATTTAGATGAATGTTTTAGTTTTATATTTTTATTACTGTTAAATATATATTTTGGATATAATTTATGTTAGGTCATAAAATACTTTATAGTACAAGGGTGTCTAGATTTTTATGACACTGTCGTATTTAGGAACTATACGTTGATTCATACAGCCAATATATGTAGATAGTGTTGTACAAAATAAGTTAGTATCAAGTTTTCTCTATAAACGAGTATGCGTTCCATATTTATTAACCGACTTCAAAAAATAGGAGGTTATCAATTCGACCTGTATGTTTGTAATATTGTCAGAATTTGTAACATTGTCTGTGTACCAGACGCCATAGAGGATGTGCCACATGTCTTAGTAAGCTGCCCAGCATACGCATGATTGAGATTTGATATGGAATACAGAATAGGACGTAAGCTGGATAAAAACAATTTAAGCGAATCATTATTAAGTAAAGAAACCATGGAGGCATTTATAAATGACTGTATCGAGCTAGGAAAACTAGTAGTTAATAGAAATAAAACTAGATAAATAAGATTTTGGTCGGCTATATAATGAATTTATATATACCGAAGCAAAAATTTAAACTATAGATACATAATGTAATGAGAAGTAGGTCAGTAAATATAAATGAAGACTTAAAAGTAATAATTCTAGTGTCGAAATTGTATAGAACATAATGATATAGTAAAGTAACGTAATGTTAAGATAAAGTAAGGATACTTTAACCTCTTACACATTTACTAAAGCAAATTGATTAGGATAAGTATATATTAGATGTGTATAAATTGGAATTATATAGAATATATAACAAAAAAGGTAGATAAATAAGGTACGCCCAATGTAATATAATCCTTAAATTAATATTAGGGTCCCCTTTTGCTCAAATAAAAAAAAAAAATTGTCAGAATTGCACAATTTTTGTATATGTTAGTCTATACCACCTCCTAAACATGTGTGGCAAAAAAATTAAACCGACTTCAAACTGTAAAGAGAGAAATAACACGAAGAAAACAATACTAGGCGTCTACTTATGTAGGTACGTAAACCAACCATTTTTGAGGTCGGTGTCTGTATAGGACTTACTTGATGACAGTTTAGGTCCAGACACCGACCTCAAAAAATAATTGGTTTAGGTACTTACTTAGGTAGACGCCTAGTATGGTTTTCTTCGTGTTATTTCTCTTTACAGTTTGAAGTCGGTTTATTTTTTTAAATTACTTTTAATTATTTATACATTAGGTACACAAAACAAAACACTCTCGATAACAAATAATAAAACACTGATAAAAGATTAGAACTGGAAAGTAAATCAATATTTTATAATTATTTGTGGACATTTCACACAACACCATCTGGCCAAACTAAGCAAAACTTGTACTATGGAACTAGATGGCTGATAGAATACTTGTTTTTTGTAAATATACAAGTATATACCGATTTTGATTTAGTTTTTTTCATTTAAAAGAAGTTTTTATTGAGAGTGTTGTTAGCGAAGTTTCATAAAGATTGGTTCAGCGTTTTTTTATATTATGGGCTTATGAGTATTCTAAAGTTATATTTGTAGTTAATACAGTAGAATCCGGATATAACGACCTTAAAGGAACCGGCGATACTATGTCGTTCTAACCGGATGACGCTTATAACGCCGGGATTATTTCTTAAGTACATACCTAACTTACGAATAGTATAATATTAATATAATATTATTATAAATGCGAAAGGTATTTTAGGTAAATAAAACATTTTTTATGAATCACATAAGCTTTATTTTTTTTCTAACCAATCGATTACATCACTCTGTTGAACTGACAAAGGCTTCCCAGCAATCTCACCACTGACGATGTTGTGTCTTACTTTAAAACGGTTTATCCAACTCGTGGAACGCGTTAAACTTTGTATGCCTAACTGTCTAGCAAAAAAGTTTGTTTTCTACTATGAATTATCCACCTGCTGTTGAGTAGAAGCCCTATGCGTTTGCATTTCAAAACATTGGCATTAAACAGTGGCTCAATCTTATCTTTATTCTTCTTTATTGTGGATATTGTAGTATGAGATACCCCAAACTCCTTTGCGAGGGTTGCATTTGATTCACTGGCTTCTAAGCGGTGTAATATTGCACTTTTTTCTTCAATTGTAAAATACTTTCGCTTCACAGAACTCATTTTGTCGAGCTTTATGAACTTATCATAACAGGTAACAAACGCTAACTGTGATTTACGCGCGCCAATAACGAGAGTGGAAGCGCGCGGGGCGGGGTAAATTGGGGCGCCGAGGTATTGGTGCGTAGGTTGTGTAAACAAAATATTGCGCGTCTTTTTAACTGGACGTATGATTATAAATAATGGTCGCTATAAGCGGTTGGTCGCTCAAACCGGAGTCGCACTAAAAGGTTATATTTTCTCAGTTACTAATTATGAAACCTAACTTGAGTAGGTAAACATTATCGTCGCTAAAACCGGTTAGTCGTAATAAGGTACGTCTTTATATCTGAATTCTATCTATTTGCGTTTCAAGACAGTTTGTTGTTTGTAAGTTACGTATGTATGTACAAGTTTTCGAACAACATTTTAACTTCTTTCCGAGTAGTTGGTTAATTTATAATTACAATCGAAGTTAAAACCTCCCATAGAAAGTTTCATCAACTTTACATTCACCAAAACAAGGCTCATTTCAAAGGAGACCAAAAAGACCTCATAAAAATTCAGGAAACGTTTTGGTAACCTTCCATATTTTTGGCAGGCGTCCAACCCTGATGAGCTAATTTGAAACATTAGCCCTTTTAGAAGTGCCATAATTGCTACTTTTGAGCACAAAGAACTATGATAAATTCAACCTGATTTATTTATGCATTACAGTCAACAACTGTTAAGATTTGTCGATACCACATCAATATCTACAAAAAACTGAATTGAGTTATTCGTTGACTGATAGCACACGTCGGAACACTCTGTATAGTGACCCGATAATTAGTGACACATGCGTCTGTATACTCACACACACACACACACACACACACATATATGAAGTTATGGTTGTCAACTGATTGCGGCCAGCTCGCTCATTTCGAATTGGAACGCTTGAAGCCCGCATCAAAATACCCGACTGCAGACGAGCGATTTTATGCAATCGGACAATGGTCGGACTGATAGAGTCCGTAGTCCGACTATCGCCCGTCTTGCTCACGCATACCCACATTTTTGAAGATATAAAATGATCGAATGAACTTATAAAAATATCGTCGTTTTTAAACTAGAAAACATCATCACAAATATTCGACAAAAATTTAAATATGGATATTTTTACGATGTATCTTTTTCGGTTTATGAAAGAAAATATAAAAAAAATATATGATTTCCCCCTTTTATCCACTATTTTGTACGGAACCCTCAGTGTGCGAGTCTGACTCGCACTTGTCCGGTTTTATTCGTATTTTTATGAGAGTTTTGTTATTATTTATGAGAGTTTTGTTATTATTATTACAAAAATAGCCAATAATATAACACTAAGGGAGAAAAAAGCCAAATCTGACGACATCTCGCACAATAAAAGCCGGTTAAGCCGTTCAGGCTGTAGGAGTTAATATAGAAACATACATACATACCACATCCTACATAAATACATACCCACAAATATACATACAATAGAAAACAACCCTCCTTCTTAAACAGTCGGGTAAAAAATCCTGTAAGTAATTACAAAGGTACCTGAAATCCAACAGCCTTACCGAAAAACGTTACTTAACTTTAACCATCGTCTTAAATTATCTCTCTTCTTTCCGCAAGTGTCATTACGTATCAGCGAGTAGTTGATAAAATATGTTAAGCATTGTTTAAAGTTAAGTAACGTTTTTCTGCACCGCCGCAACTGATTACAACATAAAAGTAGGACGTATCGTATATAAAGTCCATTAAATCTACTAATCCAATACAAGCTCGTACGGATTTACACGATAATCCAATTTATTCCTACCTATTGTAAATGAAGAAATAATTTTATTAAAAGTAAAACAAAAAACGCAAAAAAGTCATTGATTCATTGTGGGACATGCTGTGTGACATGACATACTTTCATGACTTTGACATGACATACTTTCATGACTGTGACATGACATACATTCATGACTGTGACATGACATACTTTCATGACAGAAAGAGATTGAGTAACCCGAAAACGGTACCTAATATAGAAATTAACAACCATAGATACCATAGAACCATAGATCTTTTATGAGGAGAGAAATATTATATTCGTCTTCATTATCATCTCAGCCACACGAAGTCCAATGCTGGACTTGGCCTCCCGTGATGTCCAGCATTGGACTCCTGATTTCCAAAAAGACCACTTGGAAGCGGCCTTCTTGTGGCTGAGATGATGATGATACAATACCTATCCACAAGGTAGACAAACGACACCTCATACAAGTAACGGCCTTCTTACCAGTCTTTCTGGATCCAGAGGGGAAACGTATAACAGTGGTTGAGGCTGAGATGATGATGATTAAATTTAGCATTTTCAGGAATACTTTAATGCTTTGTAGATGCAGAATCAACCATCTTGTATAAAAATGCATTGCACATCTCCGGTTTTATGCAAAGCAGTTTCCAACTTGAGCCTTTTTACCGTCGGGGAAAAGAAAAAAGCATTACTCAGAGAAAACTCCCTTTTTCTTTATTCGAGACGAGATTTGTACTTCGCGGTTTTGTGGGCTCCGTTCCCGGTTAGGGTACCGTGGGGAAAAGATGATGGAAAACCATCAGTATTTTTACGATCGGCAGTGAAGTTTGGCTGTTTTGGGATTGGTGGCTTCAAAAATAGACGTGAAAATGAAGTCGCACTCCCATAAGTAGTTTTTAAACAGATTTTTACAAACACGTAATATTAGATTGTGTAACAAGAGAGCTAAATTCTAGTTTAGCGGCATATAATTGTAAGCAATTTAGAGCGAAGCGAGAATTTTCACTAGCTTTTGTCAAGCCCTACACTATCATCAACAATCTTATACAGACACAAGAAGAATTTTTGAAATACGACTTCTAACTTCTGCGGTATACGTAGACAAACATACAAATATACAGACATACAAACATACTTATGAAATTTGGCTCAAATATTTAAGAACTGGTTTAGACTAACATATACAAAAACTGTGCAGTTCTGACAATATTACATTTACATACGTACAGACCGAATTGATAACCTCCTTTTTTTAAGTCTGTTAAAAAGAGCCATAGTAAAGAACCATAAGCAACTAATCCTTCTTCTTCCTTTCTATGATCTCAGGCAGATTTTTGGCCTTATTTTTACGGTTAATAGCTACTTTACTACACCAGACGATAGACGCCAGACTCAATGGTTAATGTAGGTTTCAGTTAATAAAAGGGAATGTTAACTTGAAAGAATGTGGGATAAAGCTAAACAGATTTGTAAGTATTATTGAAAGAAATTTAGGTAAATACAGTCCGATTTTTTTGCATGATTTCCTAAACAAAGGATTATTATGTTTTAACAGAATAAAAAAAAAAAAAACTATACTTAGAGCACGTTTCAGTTAGAAGAAACCATACAGTTAGAATGATATGTGCATTTGTGAACAAAGTTTATATAAAATAGTACTTATTACTTCCATGTTAAAGTATTATCTTGGTACAATCATTTGAACACTTAGGCCCCTTTACCTTCTAACATCCTCACCCTGCAATCTAACCTAACCTAACCACGTACAAATGTAGCCTCAAGACGCCTCATGATCTTTAATAAGGTCGATCAACGACAAAACTCCTACAAGTAATAAAAGTCTTTGATATTCCGCCTACCCTGTAAGGGATAATTAAAGTTTAAGAAACAGAAAAAAACGACTTCAAAATACGCAATACAACGCATTCATACACGACTTGCTGTTCACTTCTACATGGAATTGGATGATATTTTACCAGTTATTTTGTTATAAAAAACAAAGTACTGCATCGATTTTGATAAAATTTATATGAGATCACCTCTGAAGTATGACCTACCAAATACAAAAAGAATCATCAAAATCAATGCAATTGGCTGAGTAATCGGTGAACAAACATAAAAAAAAACATACAGACCGAATTAATAACCTCCTTCTTTTTGGAAGTCGGGTAAAAACGAAAGAAACTTTGCCTCTGTCTCTTTCTTACTTTGTTGATTACGATTAGTCAGTTTAACCAATCATTATGAACGAGATAGGTGATAACCTGGAGATGAACATGGGCTAAGTTTAATCAACATAATTTTTCATCATTACTTAGATGAAACCGCGAGGCAAATGCATTAAGTAGCATATAGTATCAATAGAGTAAGTATCCTATTGCTATGGCATTCTGTACTCTGTACTATTTTTAACTGGCACGACTGGTGTTGCGAAGAAATTAACTGTTCAGTGTTCTATTAATTTTGTCGGAGGTCAATGAACTTTGTATGGAACAGCTGATTTTTCGCAAATCCGGAGTTGCTTATAAACTTAAAAACTTATTTAGAAGTTGTTCCTTATAATGACTACAATGACCTCCTTTCGGCATAGAAATAACTCCTTATTACAACAATATTATATTGAAAATGATTTCGCATCAGCACTCAAAAATTTCCGAGCTCAATGAGGTCTAAACCGGCAACTTTTAGTCCACTTACACGATTGAAATAATTACGATTATCAAAATAATTCGAAGCAGCAAAAATAGATTTCTCTAAACTTACCTAGATTTAAATTAAGCTTTAGCGCGGGGACAGAGTTAGTCAAAATCTTTAATGAGTATCGTTCAACTCAGGACACTTTTTCGTGAATTTTGTTTTAGACTTTGCGTCCATGTGTTATTAATGTCATTGAAATAATATGATATTACTCGTATATCAAACTGAATGTATGCAGTTAGGTTTGTTTGTCTTCTAATTAAGTTGAAACTTGGCAACAAAGCGGTTCGAATAATCAGTGATTTGGCGCAAACTAATTCGTCGGGATTAGGGTGGCCTGCCGTTACTGATTGGACTATTTACTTTTCATGTCTGGGAATTAATTATTATAGAGAATTTTATGTAAATTTAAATTTATTTTATTTCTGTTTTAAAATATACTTATAACCCTTACTAACCAATAATTACTGTTAAAAAACTGAAAAAGCCGACTTCACACAATAATATTAAACGCCTGTAGAAAAGTGAATAGCAATTCATACACATAGCAAGTCACGACAAATAGAAACGCGACTTGTTATTCACTTTTTTACAGTTGTTTGGATGATACTTTATCAGTTATTTTGTTATAAAAACAAAAGCACTGCATCGATTTTGATAAAATTTATATGAGACTACCTTTGAAGTATGAACTATCAAATAAAAAAAACATTAAAATCAATGCACAATTGGCTGAGTAATTGGTGAACAGATATACAAAAAAAAAAAACATATCTACAGACCGAATTGATAATCTCCTCCTCCCTCTTTGAAAGTCGGTTAAAACAATGATTAATTAACATAATACAATAATGAAAACAAAAATATTGCGGGTAGTAGATGAGATGTAATAAAATTCTTATTTCTCTCAAATGCTTTTACTGATTTTGGCAATATGCCTGAGATAAGAAAAAATTGGCACATTTTACGTTTTTATTTTACTTTTTTGGAAGTAGTAACCGACAGTCACTCTATCTTTATCATAATATGATAAATTATTATTCCTCTGTAGCGCTCGTGGCGTAGCTTGGATAGGTGTTCTCGAACGATCACCGATGTCAAGCAACGGACGGACCGGTCTGTCTTCGGATGGGTGACCGTGAGTGACATTTCTTTCTGAGCGCTACCGTGGGTCGGATGACACGTTAAATTGTAGGTCCCGGTTGTTTGTTCAGCAATCGTCAAGCCAGGTCATAGGCCTTTCGGCGGGTTAATAACTCTGACACTAGGGCTGGCCACTAAGTCTATACGAACTTACTTTTTTTATTCCTCTGTGATTGATTGCCTGAAGGATATTGCTCTAAGAGATAAGATTGAAAATTACTATATAAATATCCACTGAAAATGTCGAATCTCGAAAACGTATAAATTCAATATTCCCATTATTAGGAAAAATACTCATTGAAACAAAAAACCCACACATCCATTCGTCGCTATATTGCTATCCTTTGATTCCTGAATGAAAATTCAAAATTAAATCAACTCCAAAGGCATATTTTATCAATATCAGAATTGATCAAAAAGAAATTATCTTTGTATATCAAAAGTCTCAGTAACGTATAATAAATTGTCACCCGACGACTAACGAGCTACGCGTGTATATACTTCCGGTTGCGAATTCGACGGTAGCCTTGTTCGAACTTCGCTCCCTTGCAGTTATTTGAAGTCCCGGGTAGTATGCGGGTTCAATTCCCGGCGGATGTGTGTAATTTTTGAACTGTCAATAAATTTGTAGACAGATAATAGTTTTTTTTGCCTTATGCCACAGAAAAAAATATAGTATTACATATTTATGTGTCAATAGTACCTAATTCTTCCTTCAATTGAAATTTTCAAAAATACACAATTTCGTTAACTTGGATGACCAACCTGATAACCAAACCGATTCTGATAACATTTCTTTGTCACCATTTAAAAAGTACCTACCTATAATCTTTCAAATAAAAAAACAATAAATCCAAATCAGTTTTTTTGTGGACATTTCACACAACATCATCTAGCCCAAACTAATCAGAGCTTGTACTATGGAAGTAGATGGCTGATAGAATACACATATACTTTTTTTTTGTAAATATATACATATGATACATAGAAACACTCAGACACAGAACAAACATCCATGCTCATCACACAAATGTTTGCCCTGTGTGGGGATCGAACCCATGACCACAGTTCTGCAGGCAGACATACTATCAACTGAGCCACAAGGTCAGTCAAAATTTATAAATGACGGATTATGACGTAATAAACACAACCCTCCTTCTGACGCAGTCGCAGGCATCGAGGACCTCCTTTCTTTGAAGTAGATTAAAAACAACATACCTCTACATAACAACAAACGGGCAGGTAGACGTCCACACTTATCGTTAGTAACGCTCTTAAAGAATAATGTTCCTTTTACGCAACCTTTTTTATTGAAAAGGGTTAACATCCCCTCATAAATGGCTATTTACCGAGAAATAGACACCTGTGGCTTTCAAGCCTTATAAACGGCAAGAAATGCTGATAGTTTCTGGGAATGTCTAGACGTATCTGAAGCTAGAAGTGAAATGGGTAATATTGCTGTCTGTTGTATGTCCGACTTGAAACTGAAGGGTGTTCTCTGGAGGTGTTTTTTATTGGTATTTTTATTTATTAAATTGGAATATTATTTTCACCCGATTACGGCTTTGCGTAGTTTTTCAGGCACGTACGTTACCTACTCTTTTATTTATTACTAAGACATCTAATTTAATTTCTATTTATTATTTATTTCGTCATATTTTATTTATGATTCATCATTGAATTTTATTTTTAATTATTTAGCTTGAAGACATATTATCGGTGACTTTTGTACGTCTACGTATCTCTTTATTTCTGATTCGATCTCGTAGAGAGACTCCGAGCATAGCCCTCTCCATAGCTCGTTGCGTGACCTTGAGTTTCCTTATAAGGCCCATAGTTAGGGACCACGTTTCGCAACAGGAAATACTCAGTTTTTGGTATAGGCGTCGGTTACCAAAGGAACACAAACACGACACACCGACCTCGCCGGCGAGGTCGAGGAACCCCCAGGTCTGGTAGAAGACCGGTTAGATTCTCTCCAAATAGTCAACCAGTTCAACCCAATAGGGCCGCAGGGCACACCCCATCGGGGTTGCCGCACGGCAATTCGACTTCCCCCCCCAGGCGACGGCCCAAGCCGAGGTCCGAACCTCCCTCGAGGTGCCCTTGAGCTAGTCCCTCGTAACCTTTAGTTTGTAAGCGGCCCAGCGCCTTCTGCGCTCGCCAAAGTCCGGTAAGCTGTAGAGGCCGTTAGAGGCCAACAGCACTAGTCAATTCACAAAAAAAAAAAAAAAAAAAAAAGACCACGTTTCAGTGCCGTATGTCGCTGGATGCAAGCCGCTTCCAATCGGTCTTTTTGGAAATCCATGGAGGAGGCCTATGTCCAGCAGTGGACTTCTTATGGCTGAGATGATGATGATGATGATGAAGACATATTAATTACTTTAAAATGACTTAAACATAATTTTGCTAATTATAAATAAATATATCATATCATACGAGGTAACGATCATTAAAAAATACCACCGAATTGATAATTCTCCTCCATTTTTTGAAGTTGGTGGAGAAAGAAGAGGTGTTCAATTCAGTTGTATTTATTAAATGTCATTTAGGTCATAACGTCGTCATTTATAAACCTGTTTGTTTTTTTTTATAATGAAAGGATATATATATTATATATTTTCAGATCTGTGTCACAAAAATTTCATCAAATAGATTCATTCCGATTTTAAAATAATACAACTGGTAAAAATATGTCATCTAAGTAAATTAAATTACGAATTTAGAAATTGGTTGTTCCAATTGTTTTTAATTGAATTGATTAATTCTAGAAAACAGGAAGTAGCATAAAGACACTGGATGCAGGCCGCTTCCAACTGGTCTTTTTTGAAATCCATGGAGGAGGCCTATGTCCAGCAGTGGACTTCTTGTCCACTTGTTGGATGATTAATTTACGAAAAAATACAAATAACATTTTACTACATATTTATTTATTTATTGTTTCGTTAGTTTTTGTATTATATCGTCATTGTAGATGTCGATCCTTGACCCAACCATCGATGCCCTCGCTCGATGATTGGGTCGGATTCAGAAGGCAGTCGTCCTGGACACGGCATGAATTGTCAGGAGGTTCCTAAGTCTGTAGCCGTCTGTACCGTCAGCAGCTTAGGCTCTACCACGCTGCCGGCGGCACCCTAGGTTTAAGTATTTATAATGTTTTTATTCCTTTTTTATAGAAATATTGTAAAAACTTAGAGTTAAGATGATTAAATAAATACGTGTATAATAAAACTTTCGCAAAAATAAAAATAAAATCCACTTTTTCATTACCTCCAACGAACTGTTTCGTATTAAATAAGTAATTTTACTGTGATTATTCTAAAGAATTCCCATTTATAGCCTTTTACGGCGACTTTGTGCATACTTTCTCACAAAGAAACTTCCACTCAACAGCACATCAAGCGTAATGAAATCGTAAGTTTACAACAAAAATTGTTTTTCTGCAGTCGGGTATATTGTTTTTCTATTAATAGATACATGATATGTTATTCCCACGCTTGAGACGCTTGGAATTTTGTGTGATAGACGAACTATATATTTTTTGAGATTCCTTGCTTAAAGCCTGTTTAACTGGTCTCGTAGCTCAGTTGGTAGTATATCTGCCTGCTGAGCCGTAGGTCGAAGGTTCGATCTCCATCCAGGACAAACATTTGTGTGATGAGCATGGATGTTTGTTCTGTGTCTACGTATTTCTATGTATCAGTATTTACAAAAAAAGGTATATATGTAATATGTATTCTATCAGCCATCCAGTTTCCATAGTACAAGCTCTGCTTAGTTTGGGCTAGATGGTGTTGTGTGAAATGACCACCAATATTTATTAAAAGACAAGATGTATCGGAAGTGCATGCAGTGAATTGAAATCTCCAATAATGTTGGTTGTACTCCGCGGATAGCATACGGAGTTACATGTATTTTTATAAGCTCCATACATACAATAGTTATTTATAGTGCCAGACTGAAAAGTTTTATTTGACCGTCGAGTGCTTGACAGTTGAATCTAGAGCAAGTGAAAGATTCTAGGTTAGAAGGTTTAGTTCTAGTGTATAATCCTGAGCGTAGTGATGGATTCAAGAAGACACGAGACAAAATAACTTATAGTTGAGTGTTATACAAAGTTTTTCTTTTTAACATAACGCGGAAATTGTTTAGTTTACTTATATTTTTCTGATAAAAAGATCTGTTCAACATTATTTAGACCTCTACTATATTACTAAAATTACATTAGAATCGTCTGAGTTTACTTGCACACACACACATTGTGCACATTTTATTATTTTATGATTATTATATATTTATAATTTTAATATTTTACCACAAAATGTACGTAAATTATATCATACAAAGTTTCTCCTTGTAATTGCTTGGCATGACTCACATATTTCCGCCCTAGCGGATAAAATAAACGTTTCCACAATATTATTAGCCCTGGAAACCTAAATTTAAGAGCAAAAGATGAAAAATCTATCTTATAGATAAATATGCTATAATTTACATTATTATTTTGAAGTAGATTACATCTTATGATTTTCTTTTCGTGTTATTTCTTTATGATTTAAAATGATGCCTCAAAATAGTCTAAAAATAGTAATATACTTGGGAGAAACAATTGTTCTATCCCGTGACACCAGAGACAAAACTATTGGTTCATTAAAATGTCTAAAAATATGATCACAAACTCTTCTTCTTATCATAATTTTTACCTGCTGATACTACTCTCCCTAAAAGTGTTTTTATTACAAAAATAGCTACAAATAATCCTACAAGTACTAGGAAAATCAAATCTAAGTATAACTTTTGGTACCAGGGCACCAGCAACGCTGAAGAGCGTAAATGAACCGCTCCTTTGGTGTTAATTACGTGTTCCACCCAGTGGACAAGTTCTTGGCTCGGTGTGGTAGGCCGGTCGTGGTAGATGTACGACCATTCCTTTGCTTTTTGAGCATATCTGAAAAATAAATGATATTTAAATTAGTATTATTTGACAATAATTTGTTTTCTTTGGACTCGCGCGATTGCGTATTTTCCAGCGTGAAGTATGAGATTTTTTTCAAGTTTAATTCAGTCATTTGAGTACTATTCATAATCTAAGACAAAGCATATGAAGGCCTACTAATGCCTCAGTAAAGTGGTGATAACAAATATTACTGGAAGTTTCTATGGAGTTTTGTAAATAACATGAAAATACATGTTTCAACACTTTATTTCGCTTGCCCACACTTAAAAATACACTAAAATAATATCCTACTCGATTATTTTATGCCATTTTTATTTGTGTTTTTTTTGTGTAGTTTTATCAATAATATTTTAATGTGTAAGCCGACCTCGACAAACATGCGACATGGCTATCCGGAATACAGATACGGGGGTTGTGTCTTTGGATGATTCAAAAGAACTCTTTAATTTGTGATAAATGTTCCCAACATCGCTCATTCCAGTCTTTAAGAGTTTTAAAAATTAATTTCGGCAAGGTGCATAAAGACTCAGCTCAACATCAAACTCAAGTAATCTCAAGTTCTCTATCACAGGCAGGCTCAAAGTTGACGAGCGCACAACAGAGCCTGCCGATCTGGTGCCCGCATCTGAGAAGATTCATGTTTGGCTTACTATAGAAAAAGCAGTGTCTGAAAATTCAGAGCGGGCTTGGGAACATTTATTGACATATCGGGTCTTGCACGTACCCGGATCTATTTCAAACAAATAACAATTCATCTTTGACTTCAAAAATAATATGTACTACTCACTTAGGATTTCCGATGATTTCATTAATTTCTACTTCCAGATCTTTATCCATAGTGTATGATAGATCTACCCTTTTCGCGAAGCCTTTGCGTATTGCTTTGTCGACATTTCCAAATTGGTCTGCGAAGACTGGGATTCCGATTATTGGTCTTCCAAAATGTACTGCTTCCGTAATCGAGAGAAGACCGCCGTGCGTGATGAAAAGAACGCAATTCGGGTGAGCTGGAATAACGATTATGTTGTGGATTATGTTAATAGTCCGTAGTCAGATACTTCTGATATAGTTGTGAAGATATAATAAAATTACTAATGATAAGTTCATTCCGTCAATTTATATCTTTAAAAATATGTGTATGTGCGAGCGAGACAGACGATAGTCGAACTACGGACTGTTATGTTTACTATTGCGTAGTTTTATTACGTTTAGGTGACTAATTAATTTATAGAACAACGGCACTCTGATGTCCCGGTAATCAAATTAATAAAATCTACAAGACAAAAGATCTAGCTGTAAACCATGAAATAATTAAACCATAAAATGTCGAGTTCTGATTATTTTTTTGTCAATATAAACACATTCATTTCAATTAAAACAGTTTGTTTTAACATAGATTCTGCATGAGGAAGTCCCTTACCTTAGCCTGATATTAAAGAAACTCAATCAGCAATTGGACTGAGACAAAAAGATAAACGTAGAATGTATCAGCTGCTTTTCTTCCTGGGCATACTGTAAAAGTTAGTTATGGGACTTGAGGGAATTTTTTATATGTGTAAGCGATGGGCTAACCCCCTGTCAGAGCAAGTCAACATTACATTTTACTCTTTAATACCCTCTAATCCTCTAACACCATCTCCTTCCTATTTAACCTTCTAACCACGGTCTAATGTGGCGACAAACATCCTCATGGTCTTTTATGATATCGATCCACATTCCTGTTGCGTACTGCACAAGAATGGAATTCGTTGCCGCCATCTCTGTTTCCTGAGACCTACAATCTTGGAATTTTCAAGGCTAGAGTGAATAGATATCTTCTAGATCGATGAGCTCCATCCTCGGCCACACCGCTTAATATCAGGCGAGTTGATGGTCAATCGCAGATCTATAATGTATAAAATAATCGGCCAAGTGCGAGTCGGACTCGCGCACGAAGGGTTCCGTACTATCATCTATAATACTACAAAGTTTAGTTCTGTTTATAAAATAACGAGAAATCAACGAAATTCCAAGTAGTAAATTGCAAACTTATAGGTAGGTTTTCGATACACATCCGGGCAACATGACGACGCTCGCGCGAATACGCGCGGCTATGGCTCGCTCCGTGATGTTACCTCCCCCGCTACCCCGCTAAACCGGCGCTCGCACCGCGTTTAGATGCACGGATTATTTTCATTTTGTGAGTTTTTATGTATTAGATTAGGTATTTATTTTTATAGTTAATATATTTCTAAATATTTACTTACAAATATTCAAGTTTCTACCTGTTAATTGAGATCGAGTAAAAATTGCTTAAAAATTACGTTTATTGTATGGGAGCCCCCCTTTAATATTTACTTTATTGTTATTTAATTATTTATTTTGAAAGGTAATATACAAGTAAATATTCTGTGAAAATTTGAAGCGTCTACCTGTTACCGTTTTTAATATTGAGCAATAAAATACGAAAAAAACACGTTTATTGTATGGGGACCCCCCTTAATATTTTATTTTGTTTAATTTTTAGTATTTGTTGTTATAGCGGCAACGGAAATACATCATTTGTGAAAATTTCAGCTTTCTAGCTATCACGGTTTATGAGATACAGCCTGGAGACAGACAGACAGACAGACAGACGGACAGACAGACAGACAGACAGACAGACAGACAGACAGACAGACAGCGAAGTCTTAGTAATAGGGTCCCGTTTTTACCCTTTGGGTACGGAACCCTAAAAATGTACATATGTATGTATGTAATAATATAATCATATGCAACTGTATTTTTCCAGCTTACCTAAAATACTTTGCTGGGGAGCCCAAGTCAAGATGTGGACGTTCTTCGGTAAATTAGGCAGCACTTCTTCGAATTTCCATATAACAGTCTGTTTCAGTTTACTGAAAATCTTGAGGAAGCCTTCTTTTATATTTTGAGGAATATCCTTGCTCTTGAGGTTCGAACCCATACTAAAGTAGATGAAACCTTGTCTAGCGTTATTTAGAATTTTCTTCAAATCCTGAAACGGAAGTGGTGTTGAATATTCGGGTCAATATTTTGCTGTTTATTCTACATAAGTTAAATTCACTCGATTCACATTCTTCATGTTGTTCAAAACAAATCAAAATCTTTTAGATGAAATTGGACTTAAAGTTGGGAGAAAACAAGTTTCTTAGTAGATAGATATTAGAATGGTTACTTTAAATGTTGTAAGTTAGCTGGGCTCAACTAGCTAAATATCTATTACTTTTCTTAAAGAAGACACTTTTGCTATTTACGATATCATCAAGTTTAAACTAAGAATTGATTACCTCAGGCAAGGGATTGACATTAGCATCAATGTGGTATCCTCCAATGGGCTTGTAACTCTGAGGCAACTTCGGAGCCAGGCCCAAGGACACATGTGAATTGCCAAGCATCAAAGACGCGTTGTACATGAGGTCTTCGTATGCTGGCACTGTTTTACCCTTTTGACGTAATATTGGAGCTACAATCTCATGGTAAACTTGTTCTTCCAGTTTTTGGTATTTTCTGGAATAAATAAAGTTAGGAAAGCCGAAGTCTAAATATTTTTAAAATTGTAAGAAAAAAATATCGAATACTGTTTCGGATGCTGAAAACAAAACTTGTAATTTTCAACCAATAATGCTTAATTCGGCAGTCTATGCCCGTTATGCGACAGTAGCATGCCTATTTTGTGAAAAGATTATGATGTATTTATTTCATGTATGTTATTTCATATCATACTAACAAAAACAACCGCTAACAACTGAAATTATAATTCCATCCTTTTTTAAGTTCTAAGATTTTCAATGCAGTAGGAATTGAAAACATTTCACTTGACCACCAAGCAGTCTCATTGTAGTTTTTGTAGAACAAATATTATTACAGATCAAGAAAAGTGTAACAAGAGGAACCAAAGCGCTTCTTTTCTATGAACTACCCACCATTTTTAAAATCACTGCAAACCTGCCTGATGTTGAATGACGTTACAATCCATGATGGACCTATTTTCATCAATTATGCTGTTTTAGCTGTCTGATAGAAAAAAGGACTGGATAAATTAAATCATGCAGATTTGATACGCTGATTGTGCATCAGCGTTAATAAAAGCACATAAGACATTGATAGTATTACATACAGAACAGACACTCCCTGCGTCCCGCCAATTTCGGGTTCATCACCCACTCCCCGCGCTCGCCCTGTTGTTTGCTGGAGTTTGCGGTCGAGAGTCGAGACAAGCGTTGCGGGCTTCAAACGTTCGAATTCCAATTGATGTCACGAGTGCACGGCAACCATAATTTCATACATGTGTGTGTGTTATATATAGATGTCAACTTCTGTATGTATCACTGATTAACCCACCACTGTATGGAGTGTGATAAAAGTGTAACATTTAATTGAATTACTTACTGTGTCAAGAAATATCCTTCAATTTGTTTCCACAGTTGCTGAAGACGCACAGTGAATGGATATGGAGCTACATCGGAGGACAAGTAGTCTGTGGCATAAGCAGGGTTTGGATTCTCGTCCATCAGCCTAAGTACTATCCAGTGAGGCTCCAGTGTCGAAAACCAGACAAATGGACACTCATATAATGCTGATATTCTGAAGAAAAAAAAAGTGAATAAAGTTGAGGTAACGAGGAGGAGGGGGGACAGAAAGTGTGGAAAGAGAGCGCGCTAGATCTGGTGTCCATATCTATATTGAATTGAAGTAAAAGTAGAATTTGGTAGAATAAGTATTAAAGAAGGATTAGTATTGTGGAAATTAAGGAAATCTGAAAAGCGGGAAGACGCTGGATGCAAGCCACTTTCAATCGGTCTTTTCGAAATTCCATGGGAAGGCCTATATCCAGCAGTGGATTTCTTATGGCTGAGATGATGATGATGAAATTTACTACTGTACGTACTTATCTTAAGTACGTACATACATAAAATCACGCCTATTTTCCCTTACGGGTTATCAATAAGGTCAATAAGGTAGTTTGATGCCACATTTGACTGTGACTAGAGGAGTTAGAGGTATTAGAGAGAGGGGTTAAGAGGGTAGGAAGAAATGTAACTTAAAGTGAGAAGGGGTCAGCCCCAACTAAATGCCGATTTTTCTCAAGTCTCATAACTGAGACAGAGAAGTAGCAGGCACATTCTATGTTTGTCTTTTTCTCTCAATCCAGCATGGAAGATAGACAAAGAACTAATATACAAATACAAATACAAATCATTTATTGGTAATAATATTACAAGTCATATAATATTGTATAAAAGATAATATTTAAAAAAATTGAATAATAAAGAAAATTGCAATAATTAAAATGTCAAATAATTATATCAATTTAAGAAATGTCAGTGGTCCGGGAGATTCATGAATTCGTCAATGTCATAAAATACTTTTTCGTGTAACCACGCTTTCAGTTGCCGTTTAAATGTCGTTGCGGACGGTGCATCTCTTACGCTAGCGGGTAAACGGTTATAGATCGCGGGCCCTCCAACATAGACTGACCTCTCGGACTTAACCAGTCTGTGATCCGGAGTCACAAACTGATCTTTCTTTTTATTACTCCTCAAATTAAAGGTAGGATTTATGCCTCGTTGTCGGAATGTATCCAGATTGTTGTGCATGAATAGGGCTATCTGCAATATAAATTCGCACGGCAACGTCAGTATGCGGAGTTCTTTAAAGAACTCGACGCATGACACGTCGTCTTTTGCTCCGAAAATCGCACGTAAGGCTCTCTTTTGCGCGACAAAGGCCCTTTTAAAGTCAGCTGCGCGGCCCCACAGCTCCAACCCGTACGTAATGTTGCTGTGGACGGTCGCGAAGTAGCAGGAGCGCACGACATCACGAGTGGCGGTGGCTGCGAGCCGTCTCAGTGCAAAGCACGAGCGGCTCACCTTTCCGCACAACTCGTCAATGTGCGTCTCCCACGTCAACGCGCCGTCGATGTGGAAACCCAGCAGTTTTGTACTTTGTACTTGTTGAAGTGCGGTGTTGCCGATCGCTACTGAAAAAGGTTTACCTGGTTTGCCGTTAAGGTTGAAAGTTAAAAAACAAGTTTTTTCTTTATTTAGTACTAAGCCGTTTGACCGGAACCATACGTCGAGTTCGTTAGCAACCTCACTCACTGCCGCCTCCAGTCGTTGGCTCGTCGGCGCAGTGATAATTGCCGCGACGTCGTCGGCGTACATATATATCTCCGCGTTTGCAATAGCATCGGGTAAGTCGTTGAGAAGGAGACTGAATAGGGTGTTCGACCGACAGGAGCCCTGGGGGACACCCAATGCGTTAAGTAGCTCAGAAGAGATGGCACGACCCCCGTCCCCGACCACGACCTGCGTCCTCTGTGACATAAAGGAGGTCAATAGGGAGCCAGCCGGACCGCGTATACCATAGTGTCCCAGCTTGTTTGCTATTAGGTTGTGGTCGGCGGTGTCGAACGCGCGCGAGAGGTCGCAGCAGAGCAGAGCGACGTGCTGTCCGGTCTCGCGCGCACTCAGCACGCGCCACACCACCTCCCGCACCAGGTCGGTGGTCGCGCGCCCGGCTCGGTACGCGTACTGTCTCTCTGACAGGACGCCGCGGTCGCACACGAAATTCAGTAATCTTCGGTTTAGTCCGACTTCGAACACCTTACTGACGGCAGGGACGAGTGATATTGGGCGGTATGATGTTGCGTCGGTTTTCTTCCCTTTACCCTTGTAGATAGGGCTAATTTTTACTTTTTTTAATACCGTAGAATAGACGCCCCTACTCATGCACGTATTGAAAAGGCAGCTCATGACCGGCGCCAAAGGTTGTATCGCGGTTTTTAACAGATGAGCCGATATGCCGTACAAGTCGGTGCTTTTTTTTGACGCGAGACGTTTGGTAAAATGATAGAGAAAGTGAAGAACAGTATATTATTAAAACAAAGTAGTCTATTGCATATATAGTATATAGTGACTAATATAGTGAAAGTTATGCTGAGATAATTTGGACATTTAACGAAGATGAGTAAAAAAAAACATCTGATTGTGAATATGAACATACACAAAGGAACTCCTAATATTTTTTGTCGAATTTAGAACCTCCTTCTTTCGAAGTCGATTAAATAAAAAGAATAAGAATGGAAGTTTAACAAATATGCTTACGTGGTATATATTTCCGAAAACATCCATTCTCCAAGTACTAGATCGAATGTTTGGTTCGGATCTCGCAGAAGCTTCAGTACATTTGGATCGTGCATTGTGGAATAGCTCAAGGTGTACATCAGCTGCAGAATAAAGGAAAAATCTGCGAAGTCTTGTTCCTTATCCATTACAGCTTTTATATTTATTGTATTTTCTAGAATTAATCCAAATTTAGAAACTTCTTAGGTACAAGCTTTTATTAATTACGTAAAAAGAGCTTACGTATACTTATTATACAACTTTCTATCTACTAATGAATGAGCCACGGTATTTAGAGTTATGAACAACAGACAGAAAACTTGACAGCAGAAGCTTAGTAAAAAAATCCTTTAAAATTTTGGGTTCAAAAGTCTAAATAAAAAAATCCAGAGATTAAATAAAAATAATAATTACCATTAAAAATCTTCTTATTAGATTCCGGTATAATTTCAGTGAGATTCGGGTGAGGTACCTTTATTGGAAAAGGGGTGATAAATGTGACCTGAAAATAAAATAATTTAATTTAATTGTTCACATGACAAATTCAGTTTAGAAAACTCAAAAACGCCGACAAAAAAAAAGTCTAAGCCGATTTAGATGAAAAATAAGAACAGAGTTGACAAAATCCTCTTTAAAAAAAAACTAGATCAAAATCGGTCCATCCGTCTGAGAGCTATGATGTCACAGACAGACACATACAATACACACATCAAACTTATAACACCGCTCTTTTTTGGTCGGAGGTTGAAATTTTTTTTTTTTCGTAACCTTCAACGAACTTTTTCGTAAAAAATAAGTGATTTTAAAAAATTATTCGAGCAAATGTTTATTTAAATAAAATATACAGTAGCTTTGGTTTCTCACAAAATCGTACAGGCTTATGATTTCAAATCTGCATGAACTTATTCTATCCTGCCCTTTATTCCATCGGACGAGGAAATGAAGCACAATGAAGTTGTGCTTCATTTACTCATCGTTTTATGGTTGACATTCCAAAACCACGAACGAAACGCTTCGATTATATTTTTATCGTGTGTACCGCTAAGTTGTAGAACAAGTGTTTTCAAGTGAGTCTTTCACATTGTACACATTGTACAAGTGTCGTGTACAAGTGTTCGGGCTAGCTAGCGGTAAAGCGCTAGTCTATCTTTTAATAATAATTATAGTTTAAGAAATTGATAAACCGACTTCAAAATAAGCAATATAACACATACGCGACTTGCTGTTCACTTTTCTACAGGCACTTGGAGATATTATACCAGTTATCTCTATATATATAAAAATCAATTGCTGTTCGTTTGTCTCGTTAAAAGTCGAGAACGGCTGGGCCGATTTAGCTGATTTTGGTTTTGAAATGTTTGTCGTAGTCCAGGGAAGGTTTAAACGTTGAGAAAATATCGGGTTCACTCATTAGAGGTGATACGAAGTACGCCGGGTTATCTAGTTTTGTTATAAAAACCAAAGTACTGCATTGATTTTGATAAAATTTATCTAGGACCACCTCTGAAGTACGACCTACCATAAAGAATCATCAAAATCAATGCACAATTGGCTGAGTAATCGGTGGGCAAACATACAAAAAAAAACCTAAAGACCGAATTGTTAACCTATTTATTTTTAGAAGTCTGTTGAAAAAGAGATATCATCGCTTCAAATCATGACAAAGATAAATGTTCAATTTATTTTCGTGACAATGGTTGTATGTATTTCCGCATTCATCATCAGTATGTGTATAGTTAGTAGTGTGGAAGACCAGCCACGAGATGGGCAGATGACCTCATACAAGTGGCAGGAGGACGCTGGATGCAAGCCGCTTCCAATCGGTCTTTTTGGAAATCCATAGGGGAGGCCTATGTCCAGCAGTGGACTTCTTGTGGCTGAGATGATGATGATGATGATGATGTGTATAGTTAGTTCCAACTTTGTAATACCTAAGACTAACAATGACCCATCAATTGTCGTGACTTTACGTTTTCATTCTGCGATTTCAGAAGTCATAGTTAAAACACGATAGATTCGGCAGCGAGCGATGCAGTCGCAAAATCGCCTATTCCGGAAGCTAAGAGTTGCTCGTCTGCCCGAGCCATAAATATTTACAAGTAGGTATACGATGACCCGACATGACCAGATAATGTCGATAAATATATCGCGACAGACAACACAGATAGATATTGTCAATACATTGTAAATTACATTATTAACTCAGTCACTTGATTGTTGAAGTTACAGCCAAAATATGGGTTTGGATCTCAATAATGATCTCAAGTCGCTGACACAAAAAAAACTATCATAATGCAAATTTGTTTCATGCACCAAGAATTCCGTTCTAGAAAAATAATAAGAGGAAAAAAACAAGGTTATTCGGAATTCCCATCATGAAACTAAAATCCAAATCTAAATGTGTATATTTCGCTAGCATTTAAATTATCTATTCGTTAATTGTCGCTGATTTCTGTAAGCGACGATTATCGCTTACCATCAGGCATCTGTCTGTTGCTGCTCTTTAAATAAAAAATACATATTCAATAACACTCAATGTAAAACTCAACAGTTGTCAGTAACAACACATAGGCTCAAGCCCTGCATATTTAATAGTAGGGGTAGTAAATAAGGCTAGCTAAGCTGGCAATTAAAAAAAAAAAAAAACACTCAATGTGAAACTAAGTACTTATATACATACAACATAATTATATAACATATCTGACCTCGCAGGTTAGTTGTTAGTATGTCTGCCTGCCAAACCGTAGGTCGTGGGTTCGATCCCCACCCAGGGCAAACATTTGTGTGATGAGCATGGATGTTTGTTCTGTGTCTGGGTGTTTTGTATATATCATATGTATGTATTTACAAAAAAAGTATATAATATATATGTATTCTATCAGCCTATCTAATTCCATAGTACCTATAAGCTTTGTTTAGTCCGGGCTAGATGGTATTGTGTGAAATGTCTACTAATATTTTTATATTTACTATTTGTTTAAGTATATAGACAAATGTCGACAAAATAACATTGTGTATGTAAACTTGTCATCATTATTTCAGCCCTTATCGATTCACTACTGGACACATCTTCGTCTTCTTTGTCATATAATTTTTCCCGGTCCTGAGCTGATCTCATCTAGCTTTTGCCCTCTGATTTGATATCGTCTGCCTACTGGTTTTGTTAATGCTCTACCCGGAGAACCTCACTTATATTTTTCAAATTTAAGGCTAGCAACACAGATTTCGGCATAGTCAAAGGCTAGCAACGTAAAGGTAATACACATAGAGCGGATCGGCATTAATAGAATAGAATATAACTTACATTTTTTATTTTTTTAGAATATAACTTATTTACTTAATCGGCACGGCTGGCTAGAAGTACAGGCTGCCGAATAAGTGCAGTAATTGCTTCGAGTTTGCTTTGTTAATTGACAAATACTGCCGAACCGACAATGCCCGCTTAAGTGTATAGCAACCCTAATTTTTTAAACATTACTTTGAATAAAGGTCAAACGTCTTACTTTTTTACCACGAATACTGACCTCATGACCAGCATTCAACAAGTGCCTAGTGATCCCATCTCCTAAGATTCCATGACTCTTCGCGGGTATGGGGAATATCATAAGAATCTTGAACGCTTCGCTAGTGCAAAGCCCCAGCAAAAGAGAAAGGCAGATCAGCTTCGACATGGTTCTGAAAAAAATATAAAAGATTTAAATGAAGAACAAATAAAGAAGATTTTAATTAGCTTTACCACCCAACAGCAAGTTTGAATGTTCGGAGATGAAAAACATTATGGGCAAACCACAGTGACATTGACTGGCCTTACAGCTCAGTTGATACTACATCTACCTAAGTTATAGGTTGTGGGTTCGATCCTCACCCAGGATAAATATTTGTGTATGCATGAATATTTGTGGAGCTTCTACTTGAACCCCCTTACATCGTCCCATTTACGGGTCCAAGTGGATTATTTTCCTCTTCCAATTCCCTTTAATGGACAGTGGGACTACCGAAATTTTCGATTCCTCTTCAATCCTCTATTATTATTGTTTTGGTTTTTGACTGTAAATTTTTGAGAAATTGTATATAAATAAATAAATAACAAATTAATTAATTAATTAAATAAATAAATAATATAATCATTACAAAATGGGGGATTCTCATTGGCGATACGTCACTAGTACCATTAATTAGTAGGTACTATTAATGATACTACTACACAACTGTAGGTATATAACGTGGACCAATAAAACACAATTATATTTTAACCGTCTTTACCCGCTGAAGTATGTTTAATGATATTAATGAAACATCCTTTTATAAATAGTATAGTATTCAGATAGATAGATAACTCTTTATTAAAATGCCACATTGTACAAACACATTAAATACAATATTACTATGGCTAATCTTTCAGTAGGCGGCCTTATCACTATTTAAATATTTTTTTATGTAATTCATTGGAATAAAAAATTGTGTCAGATTTCAAAGTGACAGCTGTCACATGTTTAATTTTGCCTCACTAGCTATAATGTTTAGACCACAGTTAGTTTGACATTTGTCGAACTTGACAGGGCCTTATTTAGGAAACTATTGATCCTGGTTTCTTCGAAAGTGAAAAGAACGTTGAGAACTTCATTTCTAATGTCAATTTTCACCTACCTATCAAACAAAAAAAAAAGAATTAGTGAAGTAATCGCATAACAAACACACAAAAAAACACATACAGTCGAATTGAGAATCCTCCTTTTCGGAAGTCAGCTAAAAGTACGATAAATCTTATAATGGTCTTGCAAATGCTTGCTTTTGTTTAGTTAAGGTGTCGCAAACTGTGCATTCAATGACATTACAATGACAAGTGCTTTGTCAAGTTTGCGAAATTCTAAATATTAAACATAGCCTTAGCCTAAGGGTTTCGCGATTATTACTCATTGAAATAAAAGAAATTTTAACGGATTTATCGCGTATATTTTACATAATTCTATGACCTAATTCTAATTTGAGTTGAGGGTGATAAGACCTGCACCGACGTCCCGCTTGGGGTGTATTGTGCATTCTATGACCTTATTGACTAAGTTCAGAAAATTATCTAGAATATACGCGATAAATGAGTTAAAATTTGTTTCAATCCAATGATAACCTTAACAAATTATTTTTGATCATTCACCTCTTTAAGGCCTATTTAGAGATTGCAGCCCGGTATGTTTCTCAATCCGGCCGGGCCCGGGGGGCCCGGCTGGGTTGGCGGGTTGATGTGTTAGCGATGATACCGTTAAAGTATTTTCTGAAAATTTGCTATATAAGAATGGAAAAGGACAATGATTCAAGGTTACGAATTAATATTTATTTCAAACTAGCAAATCGACAATAATCAGTCTCACTCAAAGTCTCAAAATCTCTGATTTAATAGAGAATTGATTACTTTTACTTATGGACGGAATAGTAACATAATTATTAGTAATTATTAATTTTTATAAGTTTAAGCAATCAGGTCTTTCTCTTTACTCGTTATAGTGTCCATTTGAAACATAGTATTAGAATAAGAAACTAATAAAGCTTAAAGCACTAAACTTGTCATAACAACTTAGATTAGATAGATAGATAAACTTAGGTAGCTTTGGTAATATTTGGTATAAACAAAACAAATTCTTATTGGCGCGTCAGAACGGCAACGTGGCAGCTAGCAGCGGTTGTCATGCGAATTTTCTATGATTTCGTGCTCCCGCGCCGCGGTTTTCATACCTCCGGTAACCGGGCCCGGTTTGCAATCTCTAGGCCTATTACACCACTCTACTATCGTGCCCTGTCGGCAGGGTCAGCGTAGTGTAATAAGAAACAGGGTCCTGATCTCTATATTTCCCAGACAGGGACCCGATAGACAGGGCCCGAGAAATCAGGTATTGTAATATGATTTTTATCGCTTGTCATCATAGCTTGTTACTACGTGATAATTAGATTAACCTTGAATCGTCAATTCTTGCTCAATTCATGCAAGTCATTTCCTTTTTATCAAATATTTACATCCAGCATTTACACAATAAATTACCAATACATATGTAGGTACCTATTCTCCTAAATATTCCTGCATTGACTATTATGTATGAACTTCACGTCTTGTTTTTTTAGGGTTCCATAAAAAATAAGGAACCTTTATAGTTTGCCATGTCCGTTAAGTATAGGTATTTGTACAAAAGTTAATATTAGCATAGTTTATATGTAATAGATAAATATTACGTCTCAGCTATTTAACTACCGGCCTGACGGCAAATTCTCACATAAATTTACATAAACTAGGCAGATAACGAAGCTCATGCACGCAAGAGATATTTGAATTTTAAATTTAAAACCGTAATAGAACAACTAATAGAATAATAGAGTATTTTATTCTTTTAGGAGAGTACGATCTGTCAAAAAGTATAGAACTTATTTAAGTTTTTTTTTGCCTCGTTTAAAATGCTTCGCAGGACGTCGGAATATGACAGCACATTCACACTACGTCAGTAAGTAAGTATGCATGTATGAGCACAGTATACATCACTAATATAATAAATATAATATAATTTGACTGGCCTTGTGGCTCAGTTAGTAGTATGTCTGCCTGCTTTGCTGTACGAGTAGGTCGTGGTTTCGATGCCCACCCAGAGCAAACATTTGTGTGATGAGCATGGATGTTTGTTCTGAGTCTGGGTGTTTCTATGTATCATATGTATTTGTATTTACAAAAAAAAAGTATAGATGAATTTTAGCAGCCGTCTAGTTCCATAGTACAAGATTGCTCAGTTTGGGCTAGATGGTGTTGTGTGAAATGTCCACAAATATTTATTTATTTATTTATTAATATAAGTACACGAGAGCGAGCGAGTAATCACTACAAATCCGCATAAGCTGGAACTCCATTGCTAATTATACTACTGGTTCTACGAACAGTAGACCTTGCGAGAGAGCCTATTTGCAGCTCACCTTGGGTCATCTGTACATAATACCTACATAAAGTTGGCTTAGGAAGCCGTATATAAAAACGGAAGAAAATTTTGCCAGTTCATGCAGAGACGCTTCGCTCGCTCGCTCATCAAATAATAATAATTTTATACTAATCATTACAACATCTATCATATTTTTTTATCATAGTCATTGTACTAATGAATTTGTATAGGTATTAGACATATGTATTTTTATATTAGCACAATGACTTTGTATAAAGACCTACTCGTATTATAAGTAATTTTAATGCCAGCATTATTATTTCAATCCTTTTCAATAACAGTGATATCAGACGATTGACTTCTTCACTCCGAAAATGCATAGAACGAATACGTGAACCATGTCTACAATTATGCTCCCTAGGGGTCCCCAGGGGGAAATCCCTAGGGATTTCGACTTTAAAATGAGTCCCGTAGAAATTTCATCAAAATCAGGTTAGTAGATTGGGTTTTAAAAGAAATTGCATATTTTGTAGTCGGTTTTCATCTTTTTAAACTATATTTATTTACCGTCGGCTAAAAAGATGCATAATCGAAATTGAATAATTAAGTATACACATAGATCAGATTTATATCTATTGTACCAACAAGTGTGGAGAATGCATGAAGCGAAACAAAAATACATAATAACTTACAAACCAAAAAAGCCAAAATTCCGATACGCTATTAAAAACACATACGAATTCCGCCTTTAACCGTATGATTATACGATACAGTATAGTTTATTTCTGTTCAAATACTTATTGTCTTTTCACTTCGGATGTCACTAAACGATAATAATTTATTTACAATCAAACTGTAATAATATTTTCAATGTCACTACGACGAGTACTCAAATTATACTGGCATCTGACGCATTTGTTCGTCTATTTATGTACCAATAAACCTACTGCGCTGGTTACCCATTTAAGGGTTCCGTTTTATTAAAAAAACTATTTTGAAACACAAGGTGCTACTGTTTTTACAAAAAAAATTTTTTTTTGACAAAAACTATTTCATTATATTATAGTACCTACAGTATGTAAGTTCGTATAGACTAAGTGGTCAGCCCTAGTGTCAGAGTTATTAAGCCACCGAAAGGCCTCTGACCTGGCTTGACAATTGCTGTTTTTAAGAACAAACAACCGGGACCTACAATTTAATGTGTCATCCGACCCACGGTCACCCATCCGAAGACTGACCGGTCCGTCCGTTGCTTGACATTGGTGATCGTTCGAAAAAATCGTCAAACTACGCGACGAGCACTACATAGTACAGTATAAAGTATAAAGCAACAAGTAAGACAAAAATAAAAATTAAACTACTGAATACTTATTTTAAAATACAACAGTGTATCAATCAGGCGTTTCAGACAAAAAATACATTGAACTGCGGAAAAAAATATTCTTTTTTTGTCTAAAATCACAAAAAAAGTTTTTTTTTTTGGATTTTAGGATTGACATACAGACATATATATAATACATAACTAGATGTCACGTACGACTTTGTACGCGTAAGAAAAAATCTGCAACCTTGGCAACTGGTCGGCAACTGGCAAGGCCAGATGCATTTTATAATTAAATAGATGACTCAACAAGTATATAGATAAATCTTTATTAAAAGATCACATTACATAAAAATATAGCTCCTGTCAAATAAACTTTTACGTGAACGGAACTATACAGTGAGAATATCACTACGGCTAGGTTTTGTAATTGGCGGCCTTGCCGCTTAGAGCGATGTCTACAAAGCAACCATAGCCTCCGTGGTTGCCTGGAAGAGATCGCTCTAATTTGAAGCTCGGAAGAGTAACAAATATGATTTTACCCTTATAATATTAGTAAGATGATATGTACGGTAAATAAATAAAAAAAATAAGTTTAGTCTGAACAGTCTAGTTTGAACACAAGTATAAGTTTGGAAAAGTAAAAAAAAAACGACAAAAAAAAACGGCTGAACCGATTTTGATAAAACATAGCTAAGAACACTCCCGACTAATTTACCTTTCAAACAAAAAAAAACCAGCCAAGTGCGAGTCCAACTCGCGCACGAAGGGTTCCGTACCATAACGAGCAAAAAAAATCACGTTTGTTCTATGGGAGCCCCCTTAAATATTTATATTATATTATTCATATATTTTAATATTTGTTGTTATAGCGATAACAGAAATACATCATCTGTGAAAATTTCAACTATCACGGTTCATGAGATACAGCCTGGTGACAGACCTGGTGGACAGCGGAGTCTTAGTAATAGGGTCCCGTTTTTACCCTCTGGGTACGGAACCCTAATAACAAAATTAAAATTGGTTTTCTTCTTTTTTGTATTGGGCCCGCATTAAAGCATTTGCCAGTGTCAAGTATTAGGATTTTTTCAAGTTTCTTGAATAAAACAAGTTGTAAATGTTCTAGTCACAATCTAAGTTACGTATACAGTCAATTTATAAGTTGAGTCCTGCTTCAGTAAAGTGGTGGCGACTTTACTAGAAGCTTCTATGGAGTTTTGCCGACAACGTAAAATCACACGCTTTACTGCTTTATTTCACTTGCCCACATTCACACACTTTATCGAACACTTAATGAATAAAACACCACCATTTTTATAGCATTAATGTTCAAAATAACACAAGTTTAGGAAAATAAAACAAAGCAACAACACGTTACTAAGACGTTCCCGCCAAAACTCTTAAAATTGGTTAATCCGTTCGGGAGCTACACTGCCACAGACAGACACACAAACAGACACGTCAAACTTATTGTTAAAAATACGATGTTGTATAGTTTCGCATTTTTTTCTAATCACATTTAAGTTATTGGCGTTCTGTCTATTTTTCCCCTTAGTCGGAGGTTACCATGTTTTTTTAAATAGGCATTTCAGACTAAATATCTCTCCAAGTTTATAGTCTATTTTGGTTTTATTAGACAATTTGTTTTATTGCCACATTGTTGAATTTTAATTATCATGATGCTAGTTAAGAGGTACTTAGCATTTATCTATGTACCTACTAGGATATTATAGTCGTGAATGTGTGGCCAAACATTTTTCCTTGGTCTTTCTTCTTCTTCTTTTTTGTATTGGACCCGCTTTAAAGCATTTGCCAGTGTCAAGTATTAGGTTTTTTTCAAGTTTCTTGAATAAAACAAGTTGTAAATGTTCTAGTCACAATCTAAGTCACGTATACAGTCAATTTATAAGTCGAGTCCTGCTTAAGTAAACTGGTGGCGACTTTACTAGATGCTTCTATGGAGTTTTGCCGACAACGTAAAATCACACGTTTCACTGCTTTATTTGACTTGCCCACACTCACGCACTTGATGGAACACTTAATGAATAAACCACCATTTTTATAGCATTAATGTTCAAAATAACACAAGTTTAGGAAAATAAAAGAAAGCAACAACACGTTACTAAGACGTTCCCGCCAAAACTCCTTACTGGTCTTTATGCTTTCCATAACTCTTTTTATTTTCCTTTTTCTTGGTGGTTAAACTGGTTGATGGCATTTTTTTTGTTTATCGGTACTGGTGTATTTTTCGGTCATATATTTGTCAACCAGTCTTTTTAAATTATAGTGTATTTATGGTTTTACAATTTAATATTTTTTGTGTCGTCGGAGATTTCAATTAAGAGGGAATTCCCCAAAAAGGGAGGAAGTTCGCTGCGCTGCCTTGTACTGACCGATTTTGATTTTTGATAATATTTACTTATTAAAACATTTTCATACTCAATTTTAAGCAAATAACCTAAATATATCTAAGCACAATGCGTCAAGAGATTGTCCTGACAAAAGGTTATAAAATCTCGATTAAAAAGGAGAAAAGTTTTCTACTATATAGGCCATTTTTTGGGCCAATTTTGATAATATTTGGTAGAAACATTGATACTGGTATTTGAACAAGAATTATAATTTGAGCAGTAAACCTCGCGAACACGGACTTTTTGCAAGTATTGTTGCAAAAAGTTTATGCTCGCAAAGTCTTATACCGTTCTTATAACTTTTAGTGGGTATTTTTATGTGATGTAACGAAAAATTATTTGTTAATGAAAGCTTGTGGCTAAAACATTTGTTATTATCTATCTATACATATCTAGATATTTTTTAATATCTTGTCTATTAACTGATCGAGCGAAGCAAAAAATGGTCTTTACATTCGTACCCACATAGGTATTTTTACTTTAGCAAATATTAATATTATAAAACTAGGAATTATAATTACATCCGTTCTGTCACAACTTTATAAAATAATTACATTTAATCGCCGGAAGTCTATGTCAATAATAATTACAAAAATAAAACACTAGTTTTCGTGTCTTTAAAATCTAACTAAATAGTACGGGTGCACACTGCAAAAAGCTTACCTCATCGGCTACCACGATAAGAGCTGTTTCAGATGATTCCATGATAGATGGGCTTCATGAATATAATTTGCTTGCGCAAGACCTGGAGCGTTTCTAGTGGAAGCCAATTTTTGTATTGATCTTTTTGTTCTATAATATGACCAAGATAAAAACTATACCATGAGATAGTTTAAATAATCTATAAAAAATATATATAAAATAAATACCCGACCTTAGCTTGGTATATAATTTGTATGTAAGCATAATCTTTAGTGAACATTTTCAGCGCAATTTATATAACACAATAATAGAACCCAATAAAAAAATAGATACTATAAACTTCATCTTGGTAATACTATGACCTGAAATAAGTTTCATCGTGGTAATCGATGAGGTAAGCTTTTTGCAAATGCGCTCACGTACCAAAAGTTAAAATTAAATATGTTATCAATTTATTTTTAACGCTGGCTATTTTTTTTATAAAGTATAAAGGTACCTCAAAATGTCTCATTTAGGACAGATGGATAACGAAGAACAAATTCTTCGTTATCCATCTGTCTGTTGAGACCTATTTTTCACAAGCTCATAAAGTCATAAAATTAAAATATGCAAGTCAAGGCAAGGTTAAGGCTTCTAAGTCAACGCAACAAACAAACGTTAATAACCGCCCATTTTGTTCTTTTTGACACTGCCATTATTGATTTACTAAGCAAAACATACAGGCATTGATGATTCAACTACCAATAAAAATTAATTAATTACGTTCTCTTGTAGTTTTCAAGTTTTTATTTATAGTTTTATGTAAATATTATTATTATTTATAATGTACAAGTATTGCAAATAATTAATGTCACAATAAATGTTAAACTATCAATAAATAATAGTAATTTCAATGTGTTGTACGGCATTTTCATAGTACGAATATAGGAACCCATTGTGACTTGTAGCCATTAACCATAATATACATATATGAATATTCATAATATTCACTGATATTATTTCGTGGAGTTATATTCATGTATAAAACTCAAAGTCTGAGTTCGCAATACCGACCGAAATCTGTCGGAGAACAAAAGTTTGAGACGTTGGAATTGTGGTAATGAAATTAAAGTGGAACTGGGCAGGATATAATACTAGACGCAGTGACGTGAAATAAAGTTGTGACCGAAACCGAACGGTAGCTAAAACTGCTTCCCTTAGCAGAGAGTAAGTCGGCCGCTTGAAGATGGGTAGCCGACATTATGTTGAACCTGGACTTGATTGGTACAGGATTAAGAATGGTCACACTTCGGTGAATATGCATTCAATCTTCATTATCTTATTTCCCCTTTGCCCTGATTTCTATTAAACTGCTAGAAGAACTAAAAATGCATTATTGTTTTACATTATGGTGGATATTCCAAAAACTCGTACGAAACGCTTTAGTTCCACTTTTTCCACTTTCCACTTTTATTGTGCGTACTGTCAACATGTGGAATATGCTTCCTTCATGAGGTTTTCCGAATGGATATAATGTAGGTGTCTTGAAATCGCGAGTGAATAGGTTCCTTCTCTTGCTTGACACCGAGTGAATTGGCGGTCAAGGGCAAGTTTATTTTATAATTTAAAATAATTATAGTTAAAAAAACTAGAAATCCGTCTTCAAAATACGCAATACAATACATACGTACGCGTCTTGCTGTTCACTTTTCTACAGGCACTTGGGTGATATATTACCAGTTACTTTGTTATAAAAACCAGAAAACTGTATCGATTTTTATAAAATTTATATGGGACCACCTCTGAAGTATGTATGACCTACAAAATCGATGCACAATTGGTGAGTACCTAATCGGTGAACAAACATACAAAAAAACATACAGACCGAATTGATAATCTCCTTCTTTTTGGAAGTCGGTTATAAAAATAGAACGATAAGAGAGTCATGCCTATAGTCAGCAGTAGTGTGGAGAAAGCTATAGATGACGATGATAACTCAATGAATATCTCAAAATTAATATGTTTTCTGGAAAATTTGTGTGCGCAACTTGAACGAACATTCAGAATAATACCACAAATGGCAACACCGAAGTAATTTATCATGGCGTGTAACTATTAACTTACTCGCTCCTCCGTTGACAGGATGCGGCAAAAAGAGACGTGAATAAATGAAATCGCAATAATAAATTCATCAACTTCTCTAGCGCGTACGTTTCCCGATATGTATGTACAAGGGTCACAGACAATGAAACTTGTAGAATAGACACGACATTTTAGGTGTATTAAATTTTCGTATAATTATCCACTAAAACTGATATTGTTTTATATAAATAAAACAAAGTTACTTTTGCTCTTCGATCGAGTGTGCGAAGCGTCTTTGTATCATCTGGAAAATTCGTTTTCGTCTGTCCGGATGTTTGTTTTTCATATTTTCAACAAATTTTAAAGAAAATAGGTATACAGGTTTAACAATGTTTTCTGTTTTGTCGTTGAGAATTTTTGATTAAGGGGGTATTTACCCCAAAAGGGGAAGTTTGCACCGGGCTATTCAATCACTGACTGATTTTTATATTTGCTATAAGTATTAGGAACTCAATCTTTTAACGAAATATATATATATATATATATATATATATATATATATATATATATATATATATATATATGGTTTTGATGATATATGGTAACTTTCCATACTGAACTCTAAACAATAATTTCGAAAATAACTATTAGACCTTTTTTGTTTGTAACGAGTCTACTGTTTGTAGCGCTATAAGTACGAGTATTATTATTATTATTTTTCTCTATTTTACGTGCTTTTTCGCTTAGCAAAAATGTCGCACTAGTAGTTCTAATTTCAAAACTAATTTCAGTAACATAATTAAATAATATCGGTTCTGCCAGCCAAACCAAGTTTTACAATGGCTAGTATCGCTTTAGTTTTGTCTGCCGAAGGTTGAGCTAGATAGCAGTTACATAATCCAATGGAGCTGCCGTGGAATAAGAGACGTCTAGGTACCTCATTTCGGGAGTATTATTATATCATTGATTAGGATAACCAGTTTGTATAGGTAAGCTCCCAAATAAGCCGACTTGACTGATAAATTTTTAAGGCAGTTACGTTTATCCACATACTTACTTACCATCTGTGCGTAAATCGAATTATTCTACAACGTTTCTAAGTCTACACATCAGACGGCAGTTTTCTCTGCCCAATATAAATCAGAGTGTCATTGGTTAGGCCCCCTTGAATTATTCTCTTCGCTCCTGTCACTCTGCGACCTGAATCCCGTGAATGTATGGGATCGAGGACGATGGGCTACGGACCATGAAACACGAGTATAAGGCTATCCGTAACCATCTGTCTTACTTATAAACGTATGTTAAAATCTTATTCACTGATTAAGGACTTGTCATTTTTAAATACAAACTACGGGTCACTCACGTCTGTTTTGAGCCGAAATATCCGACTATAGTTTTAACCGCATTCGGCGGTCTTTTTCAAAGGAGCAGTACACACGTCACTCTCGGTCGGCGACGCGCCTTGCAAGTCGTGCAAGGCGTTGTCGGCGCAAGGCGCGGATATTTCGGCTCAAAACAGACGTGAGTGACCCGTAGTTTTTATTTAAAAATGGGTGAAAACCACGTTAATTTCCATAGTAAAAAAGGACTTGTCACCTTTACCGTGAAAACGTAGGGTAATTTTTATATATAATCGCGGTTCGTCCAGCCTTTTACTGCAAAAATGTAGCAAACAGAAAAACATTGGCATAATAGTACATTGTTACCCTAGGGGTGAAAGTAACTTATATAGTCCCGAGACGGGGTTTGGCGCACGAACGAAGTGAGGGCGCCAATAGTTCGAGGGACTAAACAAGTAAGTCTTTAACCCGAGGTAAACACTGTGCTTTTCATTACGAATACAAGGAAAGTAAAAACAAAAACACGAATTAGCTACAGAAAAAATGAGTAAATTTTATTTTACATAGATCAAAAACTTTGGTAAGATAATTTTATTTATTGTTTATAAAATATATATTCTTTAATCAATACTTATCTTTATGTTATTTCAATTTTACATCGCGCTGTAATTGAATGGCTTTAAAGAAAGTCGGACATGGCTCAATAGAAACGTGAAAATAGAACTAGTTTTTTTTTTTAATTTGACAGCTGGCAGTTGAAAGCGATTCTCCCTAGGGCTGAAAGTACCTATTACTTTCAAACCGCTCCTCAGGCAACTTCAGACCTACTTTCAGAGTATGAGTAATGAAAAATAATTTTTAACGGGCTTTTTTAACAGATATACTGCATGGGACCCGGTCATAACATTAATATAATATCTCAGTCTCAACATAGATTTGCGACACCGTTGACATTGTGCGTGACTTAATTATGTGTAAATAAATAATAAATAAATAAATATTTGTGGACATTTCACACAACACCATCTAGCCCAAACTAAGCAAAGCTTGTACTATGGAGGCTGATAGAATACTTATATACTTTTTTTTTGTAAATATATACATAAGATACATAGAAACCCCTAGAAACAAAAAAACATCCATGCTCATCACACAAATGTTTGCCCTGGGTGGGGATCGAACCCACGACCTACGGCACAGCAGGCAGACATACTACCAACTGAGCCACAAGACCAGCCATGTGTATAGGGAACGTTTTCCATAAGAATAATAGGGGTAGTATTTTATTATTTTCATAACAAAAAAACAACTGTCATCTAGTATCACCTGTGACCACGGACGCTGCAGTGTTCGAAACATCAGGTCATAAAAATTTTGTAAAATATACGCGATAAGTCCGCTTCGGCCGCGTACGTAACTATAGTTTCATAATTAGTTTCGTACGAAACATAATTATTCTTCCGTTAGAAAATGTTTAATTTCAATGAGTAATAATCGAGAAAACCTCAGAAAACATTAAACAGAGAAATAAAAAAATACAGACGCACATTCATCATCATCATCATCATCTCAGCTATAGGAAGTCCACTGCTGGATATAGGCCTCCCCCATGGATTTCCAGAAAGACCGGTTGGAAGCGGCTTGCATCCAGCGTCTTCCTGCCACTTGTATGATATCTTCTGTCCACCTTGTGGCTGGTCTTCCTACGCTTGCCGGTTCGTGGTCTCCATTCGAGAACTTTTCGACGCACATTCGCTTTTATAATACTAGTAGTTCTACGAACAGTAGACCTCGCGAGAGAGCTTATTTGCAGCTCACCTTGGATCATCTGTACATAATAACTACATAAATTTGGCTTAGGAGGCCGTATGTAAAATTTTGGCCGATTTCGCAATTTTAAGTGATTTTAAAAACGTAATTTCACAGTCAAAAAACATTTTATCCATAAGTTTAAGCACCTTGAAGGATCAATTTAATTTTAATACAAAAAATAGGATATGTTTAGATGCCCTTAATTAAAAAAACAATAAATTCTTATAAAATTAAATAATAATTTTATAAATGGAGAAAACGTAAAATCAAGAAAATTATTCAGCGCTAAAAAGCACAAGCACATCCACGCGCCCTCACTGTTACATGGAATCTGAAGTTGGTTATTATATGTCGACAACCACTTGACCAATTATGTTCATTTTTACCACAAGTTGTAATAATTGTGTACTTTACCTACCTACCAAATATCATTAAAATCGGTTGGTAATTAACGCCGCAATAAACATCCCCCCTTTTTATGGGAACCACCCCTCTCTCAAAAATCGCCGACGACATTTTTTTTTATAATCCATAGAACTTATACACCAAGTTTCATCAAAATTGGTTCAAAATTACGCCCTGTACGCGAGTACGAACATACAAACAAACTGACAGATGAAAGAAAATTTGGCCAGTTGATGCAGAGACGCTTCGCTCGCTTCGCTCGCTCGGTCAATTATTTAGATTTTTAAATTAATAGAGACTGTAAGTAAGTTCGTGTAGACTGAGTGGTCAGCCCTAGTGTCAAAGTTATTAAGCCGCCGATAGGCCTCTGACATGGCGCTCGTGGCGTAGTTTGAGTAGATGTTTTCTAACGATCGATTACCAATGTCACCGGACGGACCATACAGTCTTCTGATGGGTGACGGTGAGTGGAATTTCTTTCTGAGCGCTACCGTAGGTCGGATGACACGTTAAATTGTAGGTCGCGGTGGTTTGTTCTTAAAAACATTATACGTCATAGAGACTGTTTCTAGTAACAAGTACAACTAAAAGACAATAGACAATATATTTTACTGTGGCAAAAACTTCTTATAGGTATTTACGTAAATAGATATATAATTATCCATTTTCCATAATTATAAATTATCTAATTAAAACAATTTATTTTAATCAAAACTATTTTTATCTTTGTAATTTTTATAATTACATTAAGAAGGTAAGAATAAATATATGTACCTAGTACATCAAAATCGGTTAAACCATTAGACTGTAGAAGGTAATAAAATGGTAACAAACATTACCCATGAACATCCAACCAAAAACATAACCCTCCTTCCGTTTAATCGGCTAAAATATACATGTTATATACAAGCGCGTGCTGCAGAAAATACAGAAACAGAAACTAGATTCAATTGAAAAAGTTACTGCCAAGGAAAGTAATAGCCACCTGCTTCTTTGTACTGCTATTTTTAGCGAGAAATAAAGAGAAACTACGAAACTTCATCCTCATCTGAAACTGTTATGCACAAACTATTCGATATGTATCGTGTAACAACTTACATGTAATAAATATTTTATTGTATTTCATACATATACATACTTACATATACATATACTTTCATACATATTCATAGTTGTCAGAGGATAACTGTGGACACAATAAAATTAAACCTGTGGCACTGAAAAAAGTATATACGAATTTAACAATATCTCACACATCAAAATCAGTCGAGCCGTTAAGGTAGTTAGTAGGGGGTAATAATTATGGAAACATATATACAAAGAAACATATGTTTTCTCATTTTCAAAAATTTATCTGAGCGTCTGACCGATGCGACGCGTGACCAAAATGCTGGTGCGTATCTGGCCCAACGCATAAGCATTTATTTATTTATTTATTTATTTATTTATTCAATTAGCACCGCTGATGCGAATTACACTAATGATACGTCATTATACATTACATTATATATAAATTATATCAATACGTCAAAACAATAATAAATTACAATGAATTCAAAATTATTTAAAATGCAAATGTCAATATAGTAAAATTAATATTAATAATTGCACAAAAGATATCGAATGTCAAAAAAATAAAATACATAATATAATAAATATAATCATGGTCAAAAAACAAAAACAATATAACAATGTCAATATAAAAAAAAAAAAAAAGTAAAAAAAATGTCAATCGATATTAAATTTATTTATAGATGCTTGATTGCTTTTGTGTAATTATTTCACAATAACTTATACAGTCAGACATAATGTCTCTCCACTCACCCGCGAATAAATCACAGTCGGGCTTGGCATCAAGAAAAGCATTTAGTAAAGCAAGAGATCGTGGTATCGGTGAGGTTCTGTGAGCGACAGTTTTACACGCCGGGACGGCAAACAGTTTGTGTTTCCTACACCTTCGGCCATTCAACGTGGCAATGCGGACAGCATGCTGGGTACGTTGCCAACTGGTAGTGGGTTTGAGCATTTGGACATTTATCTGTCTGGGGTAATCGATATGCTTTTTGTGTAGTAGTTAGTTGAGTTTGTATATTGTTTTGTTGTAGTTAATAAAGGCACTTGCCCGTTTAATAATTATAGTTTAAAAAACTGAAGCAACCGACTTCTCATGGATGCCATTGTCAGAACTGGACCAAATTGAAATGGGACCACACGGGAAGCACAGCTTTCAAATAATAATAAAAAAAGAATCATCAAAATCGGTTCACCCAGTCGAAAGTTATGAGGTAACAAACATAAAAAAAAATACAGTCGAATTGAGAACCTCCTCCTTTATTGAAGGCGTTAAAAAAACATTCATCAATACTCACGAAATATAACCCTCTATCTTACGTAGTCGGGTAAACTTTTTCTCTTTATTTTATTATTCAGAATAAATAGCCTGGAACATTCGAACGTAGGTTGAACTGAACAATTTTATTCTCAGGGCAGCCTGAAAACACTGTCTCACTTAAAATAGTGAATTTGTACCGGAAATGGAAAAGTACTTTAATTTGTAAGAAAGAATAGATCTGCTGATACATGTATGTAGGTATTTCTATGTGTAAAGGAATTATATTTTTACAATCTGTTAGTCTTAAGGAAGAAATAATAATAAGTAGTACTTAGTTATGGGTCTTGCGAGTACAAACATTTCGCAATTAGACTTTTAGCAAAAAAAAAAGATATGCTCGCTAGGTCTACTGCTTAGTTATAATCTAAATTGTTCTCTTTATGTAAAATATTATCAAAATCACAAATGAGCCTTTTTGCTCGACTGCTAAAAAAGGGTTATGTTTTTCACACGCTTCTTGTATATATGTTTGTAATTTTTGTTTTATCTTGTACCTATCATCCAAAATGGCTAAATGAATTTCAATGACAGAAGACAAAGACAAACGGACAACAAAGTGATCCTATAAGGGTTCTTCTGTTTTTTCCTTTTGAGGTACGGACCCCTAAAAATGTATAATTTACCCCTTTTATCTACTAGTTTGTACGGAACCCTCGGTGGGCGAGTCTGACTTGCACTTATCGAGTAGAGTAGGGTATGAAAATGAGATTACAAAAACATAATATACAAGTCATTAAATTTAATTTAATGCATTGTAATGGTTGTATTTGTTGTTTTTCATTGAAATTAAACAAATTTTAACCAATTTATCGCGTATACTTTACATAATTTCATTTCTTAATATTATTTGTTTCATCATCAGGTCATGGAGTCCAGAGAAAAAGTCCTAAACTTGTATCGCTAGAATGAATATCTAAGTAACAAATAGGAAGAGAGATTGCGTAGCGCCTAGTTAATTCATCAAGGGATTGTTGTAGCCCTTTTCCTGGAACGTGCCCGTTTCACCCCACTCCTGCCTACGGAATAATTAATCGGGAAGCGAACAATTCCATTTGGATGCTGAAAATACTTCTAGTAAAGTAAAACAACAGGTTTTCGATAATATATAAGTAAACTTAGACATATTTTAGTTTCTTAGGGTTCCGTAGTAAACAAGGAACCCTTATAGTTTCGCCATGTCCGTCTGTCTGTCCGTCTGAGGCTTTGCTCAAAGACTATAAGTACTACAAAGCTGGAATTTGGTATGAATATGAATTAGCTATATTACCGAGAAAATGGTAGTACAATTTTGAAAAAATAATAATTTTGGGTTGTAAAATGGAGATAAAATATGTTTCTAAAAGCTATCATTGTAAAGCTTAAAAGTCCTTTATACATGTATTATAATTATATACTCATTTATCGACGAATTCATGCTGCGTCCTACATATGGTCCTTATTATACATACTAGTGCTTATTTGTTTTTACCAACTTTGTAATATGAATATCTGAATCTGAATCTAAATAGATATCCTTAAACAGGAAAAAATACATTTATAGTCTTCTTCTTTCGCAATCAGGTGAAAAGGAAATACACAAGTACACATACAGATAGTGAATTACTATTCCCTTAAAATACTTCTTTTCGGGTAGTGCAAAAATATATTGCCAGAAGTTTCCCTTTAATCTTATTGCATTAGGAAGTCAGTGGAACGATCTCCCGTCAGCTCAACACAAAATGCGATATTAAAACTCGGTTTCCGGCATCTCCTTTAATCATGACAAACGATGGCTCCAACAAATACCCATTCACTATGGTCTCTCCTGTCGACTTACGGTCTACAGAAAGACGAGGATACTCTTTTGAGTTTTTGTGCTGTCGAAAAAGTAGTGCAATTGTGAAGTTAAGCACCGGTTGTAACGGTGACTTTGATGTTTCTTTCATTTACTTTGGACGTGTGGCAACAGATGGTAGAGTCTGTTAGAAAAGGGAACTGTCGTGGCAAGAAATTAATACTGTCGTCTTGATTGTGTTGCTGGTCGGAAATAATTAAGAAATAAGAACACCAGTGCGCTGAACACATATACTGCCGTACTAACAAATTACCTAGATTCTTTATCCGACTGCGTAAGGAGGGTTATGTTTTTGAGTGTATTTATGTATGTATGTACCTACATATGTATTTATATGGGTATGTACATTTGTATGTTTTTATATGATCGCCTACAGCCTAAACGGCATGACCGATTTTGATGAGCGAAGTGTCGTTGGATTCGGTTTTACTTCCTGAGTGCCAAAGGCTATTATTTTGTATAAATAAAATTAATATACAACGCTCGCAAAAATAAATATTGCAATTTTTCGTAACTTCCAACGATTTTTTACGATTGTTTTTAGACTTTGATTTGAGCACAAAATTCAAAGCCTTATTATGTTTCGAGGATATAGTGCGATAAAACACCGATTTGCTGAGGGTACACATATCCCAAATATAGCTTGTGTTTATTTATTGCACAACCAAGCGATGCAATCCCTAAAAATAGGCAAATTTCCCGCATAAAATATTCACAACTCTATCCACTACCACATCAGAACGTGATGATCGTTCTATAATATTTATGTATGGAATATCTATTGGAAACGTCCGAGGCTGTAGAAATTGGTATTCTGATCTCTTCGACGGCAATATCGAAACGAAGGCGTCAATATCTTCACTTCTATTACCGAATGATATAATATAACTGTGCAATTCTATAGGATATATGTATTTTCATAAAAACTCGCTCAATCGCACCTGGCAGGGACTGTGAGGTCATGCCGTTGTAATGTTCTCTAGGATTGTACTAGAGTTGGTTGCGCTGGACGTTACTTTATTTTAAAGTCCACTTGGACTATTTCTAATCTTGGAATTTTTAAGGCTAGAGTAAATAGATATCTTATAGATCAACGAGCTCCATCCTCGGCCACACCAACACAATCGTAGCTATATTTAATAAAAAAAAAAATTGTATATTTTCATATCCCCTTGGTGCACCCATACATTTTACGCAGTTTCAATTACTTATTTAACCCTCGACCCAAAAAAAGGGGTGTTATAAGTTTAATGTGTATCTTGTCTGTCTGTGTCATCGTAGATCTCAAACGAATGGACCGATATTGATCTTCTTTTTTAGTTTGAAAGAGGATTTCATCGGGAGTGTTCTTAGCTATGTTTCATTAAAATCTCTACAACGTTAAGCCTTTACATTATTAAAATTTTCAAATCTAGTTAACTCTGGGTGCCGTAGCACTTTGAGTGAAATAAATTGGTAGTTCTAATTACCAGTAGTAAACCAATGGAGCTGTCAACGTATCCTGATAGAAACTATTACTATAGATTATAAAAAATGTAAAATATTTCTTAGTTGCTTCGTTCTTGGTTTATAAACTAAGAAATATGTTTACTTTTTTTTTATCTATAGTTTTTTGAGAAGGCTATAAATAAATAAAAAATGTTTTATCACGTTTTTTTATATATTTTTCATGGCTTAATTTTTGTTTGTGTGTTTTCTTTCAGTGTGTCTGGGGGCAGTGTAGTAAGAGCCAGAGACAATAAGAGACCTGGCCCGGTCCACAGTACGGTGAAGTGGTACTGTGAATCGGATCCTGTGCGAGGTTAAAAAAAAAAGATGTCGGCGTCGATCGTCTCACGGCGATAGTGCAGTGTCAATTCTACGATGCAGCACCATTCCAGATTTCCGGTGCCGTGATACGGCGCCGTTACGTTTTCCGGTATCGGCACCGTATCACTGACGCGTTTCTTGCAGCTCACCGTGTATTTGCCGTGGTGTCTTCAATTTAAGCGTATCGTAGACATTGAGTAGATGAACTAAAGTTGGTAACTCAAACTCGGTAATTAAAAAATAAAATAAAACGTGTCTTCGTCGGAGAAATGTATTAGAATCATGGCGGTAATCGTGCTCCATCGTAACCGCAACGTTACTTAACATAAGGTGCATTTGCGGCAAGCGCAGGACTATTACCTATTATATTTTTTATTGGTGTATGTAAAGTCGGTTTACGGAAGATAATTTTAAATGATAACGATACGTCACAAGCCGAACGCTTAGGCTCGTGCCTCTCTATCGCTTGTTCCGCGCTCTCGCTTGCACGCTTGGCTCAGGCGGAACGTGACAATGAGTCATGCTTTTTCGTGCGTGCAGCCGGCGTTCAACGATTTATAAGAAAATTATCACGTTAAAAATGTAATAATTAATTTCTCATCGACGTATGAGAAATAAAATAAAAAAAAGTTAAAGTTAGTAAAGTAAAATTATTTTACGCAGCTATAGACGTATAGCTGCGTATAATAATTTAACTTTACTAGAAACCAAAAGTGAAAGGCTTGCAGTCTTGAATCCCAATAGTATCCCGACATGTCCCATCACTATTTTGTACGAATGCAACGGTCAGACACGTTGGGCCGTTACGAGCGGCCGGCTACGTGCCTATGTCTACGGACGGTACGTGACGCCTTTTTTACGTAAACGTTACGTTAATATTACGGATTACGTACGTTCCCTTACAGCTGCCATTTTGTGGGAGATGAAGTTATTGGCTGTGTTTATGTATGATTCGGGGAATCGAATGAGGTGCAAGTAGTGAAAAAAATGTTGGTCGTAAAATCGCTTGGGCAACTCAGCCCGTAGTCCTTTCAGACCATGGGCTCAGATAGCCCCTAAACTTGAAACAAAAAAAAGTTAACCAAACTTCTCTTGAATTTCAAACACACTTCACTACTGTTGTAACGCCTAATATTTGGGTTATAAAGTATGCGAGATCCTTTTAAATAGTTTGAGTGATAAACCTACCAAATTTCGTTCAAATCCGCCCAGTAGTTTGAACAGCATCGTAGAAACATGCATATTTGAAAATTTTAAAAGTCCATACCTATCTGAACACTACTGAACCGATTTTAATAAAACTTAGATTGTTCCCTAAATTGGGAGCTACTTTATTCAATAAAAAAGATTTTTTGCATACGGTTTCTTGTTTCTGCGTAATACGTGGACAAATATACATGCACTTACGAAATTTGGCGCACATGTTTTTAGAAGCTGGTATAGACTAACATATACAAAATCTGTGGAGTTTTGACAATATTATATCCATACAGATAAAATTGATAACCTCCTGGAAATCGAATGACCCCATTTTTGCCGAACTACACAAAAAATTGTCCAACAAAAGTCCAAAGTCCATTTAATTGAATAGGTTACATTAAAGTCTACTCGTCTATGTCAAAGATAGTAAATGACCCATAACCCACTACCGGTTACCATCTTATCTATGTTTCTGTGGTTCTGTAACTATTTGCCACGTTGAATGACAACGCTTAATCTTTTTTAATGACAATGCTTATTCGCGATAAAAAAGCGTTGTCTCGATAAAATTCTCACTAAATATTACATGAAAATAACTTACAAATTTTGTTATTATACGTAAAATATAAATTGTGTCTCGTGTCTTCTTGAATCCATCGCTACGCTCAGGAATCTACACTAGAATCACTCGCTCCGCTCGTATTTCAAACCTAGTATCCATCGCTTTCTCTAGGCTTAACTGTCAGATACTTGACAGTAAAATACAACTTTCCAGCCTAGTACAATAAATAAATAAATAATAATAATTACCTATCGCAGAAATTTGACCGAAATCGATACATCATATGTCTACTTTTCATTTCTTTGGTTATCGTGAGCTCATTTTTTTATATCCAGCAAAACAAAACTGTGTAACAAAATTGTGTCCATTTACAATTATATTTTTAACCGACTTCCAAAAAGATGAAGATTCTCAATTCGACTGTTCAGCGATTACTCCGCCAATTATAAATTGTTTTTGATGTTTTTTATAGGAAATACCTCAAAAGTAGTCCCATAAAATTTTTATCAAAATCGGTCCAGTACTTTGGTTTTAATACCAAAATAACTAAAAAAATGTCATCCAAGTATACGAATTGCGTATTTTGAAGTCGTTTTTTTTCAGGTTTTTATTCTTTATTCAATAACACACACGACAGAATATGAGAGAAAGGGCAATAAGAGAAAGTACACATTTCAAATACATATAAAATGTATCGCATCTTAAAATTATGTATACCTACCTAGGTAGGTAGGTGGTAAAGTAAGTTATTAGATTTTAAACTATAAATTATTGTATATTACAGTTTACTTTCGATTAAAATACACCAGAAAGCCTTAGCTGCTAGACTACTTCTGGAACCTTTTCATACCATCAACGTGACCAATAAGTAACGTTCCTTGTTTGAACCTAAAACAGTCGACCTCGTAGAGGATGGAGAACATTAAACCAGGTAAAGTACTGTCTGTACTAGAGAGCACACTTTGTTAGGTCACTACTTTTATAGTCCTACTATGGGACTGGTTTACGTTTTGAATTTAGAATAGAAAAAAAGCGTTTGTATTAAAACTGTGACGAGCGCTAGTTGATATTTTGAGCGTTTTACACAATGACCAGGCAGGTTCAAGTCCCGTCGGATGTGTGTAATTTTTTAACTGTATCAAAACAACTAATACAATTAAAAATAAAATAAAAAAATTGTTCAACATTTGCAAAGTGATCGACCATTAGTCACTCCTATCTATGCTACTATATTATTTGATTTAATTTGATTCAAATTATTTGTTTTAATATGATTTAATTTAATTGAATTATTAACTAATTTAATAACTTTATTTGTAATTTGTAATGCTATGACTTATGGTCGAAATAAATGGAATTTGAATTTTCTTTTTCTGAATAATGCAAAATTCGTAATTTAAATGGTGTAAAACTGATAACACAAACTGCCATTATTTTTTTCAAACACCCCGCCTTTTATTCGTTCATTTTGCCTGAGTATCTAAAACAATATTTAATAAATTATTGAAATAACCTCGAACTCTTTTTAGTAGATACACAGGAAGAACAAGTAATAAGTTCAGAAAACTCAAAAACCTCCGACAAAATAAAAACGGCTGAACCGATTCTGGAGAAATATAGCTTTTAGCTAGAATTCTCATTTCAAATATAGCTTTTAGCTGTATTTCTCACACTCCCAATGAAATCCTTATTCAAATAAATAAACTAGATTGAAATCGGCCCATCCGTTTAAGAGCTACGATGTCACAGACTGACACACAGATACACCTGTAAAACATATAACACCCCCTCTTTTAGAGTTGGGGGCTAAAAAGAGATCCTAATTAGCCAAGGCTGGAAAGGCACAGGATCACGTACTCTTACTATCCAAAAAGATCAGCGACTAACGTATGAGTCAGTTTTAGCCATCAAGACCAGGGCTAAAACGAAACTGTACTAAAGCGTACCGCATGCGGTCATTGCGATATTGCGGCATACGTAATCCTTCACGTATTTATTTTATAGTATTTCTTTACAATTGTTTGTTTCTTGGAAGAAACTAATAAGTTTTAATGTTACTGTGACCAAATATATGATTGTCATCAACACAATACAGCGAAGTGATAATAAGTAGGGCGCATACCACGCAAAACTAATGGCTGATGGATCTGAAAAGTTCTCGAGTGCAGACCACGCACTGGCAAGCACAGGATAGAACGACCAGATATAAATGGACACGATGGATAGACAAACTCACACAAGTGAAATTAAGACGCTGCATCACGCAGATCATTTTTGGAAATCCATAAAATATGTCCCCGCTGGACATAGGAATCCATAAATAAAAGATATCTATGCCCAGCGGGGACATAGGCATATTTTATTTATGGATTCTAGTTGGGTCTAGTAGACTTCTAGTTGACAATAACTATTGACCGTATATCGAAGACGAACAAGATCCGTTCGAGTTGCCAACAGTAGGCCTCTAGTACGTGCGCGTGGAATTAACTCCATCTCAAAACTTTTCCAGTTTGGTTTTGTACAGTGGACCTCAACGTCGAATGTAGGCTAAAGGAAAGTATAGTATGGGCACGCCTACATGCTGTAACGGTTTCCACGGACGCTGAAAATGCTGGGCTTTCAACGTAAAATAAATGTGCTTAGTAAGAGTATTTATGGGTTTGCGTGGAAATTATTTAGGATAAAGACGTTTAATAGTTTTCTATTAGTAGTTTTGCAAAAAAAATGCAAGATCTACGATTGACCACCAACTCGCCTGATGTTAAGCGACGATGTGGCCGAGGATGGAGCTCGTCGATCTAGAAGATATCTATTCACTCTAGCCTTGAAAATTCCAAGATTTTTTTATTTTATTTTTTATACATTATAGATCTACGATTGACCACCAATTCGCCTGATGCTAAGCGACGGTGTGGCCGAGGATGGAGGTCGTTGATCTAGAATATATCTATTCACCCCAACCTTGTAGGTCTTAGAAAACAGAGATGGCGGCAAATAATTCCATTCCTGTGCAGAACGCAGCAAAAATGTGGATCGATATCGCTGAGTACGGATTTTTGGCATTCCATTTAGTGGAATTAGGTCGTGAAGCTCTTGAGCACATAGCACATCTAAGATGAAGGGAACCAGTTTTATTGTAAAAGTGAGTGAAATTAAAAAATAAATATATTCTTTCTTTATTTTTACTTTCTTTTAGATACATGGAGTGTCGCGCCCCTATATTTACTTATTTGATAATTTTGCTACATAATTTTTTGCCGGTCAAAAACATCAACTTATCAAATAGTTGATAATGTAGGTGCTAACTGTCTCTGAGTTTTGACATACAGACTAACAAACAAACCAACAGACAGACATAACCACAGAAGAGAGAAATATAAATTTATATTTCTGTCTTCTGTGGACATAACTATGTCTGTGTGCTTGTGATGCTAAAATAATCGGCCAAGTGCGAGTCGGACTCGCGCACGAAGGGTTCCGTACTATCATCTATAATACTACAAAGTTTAGTTCTGTTTATAAAATAACGAGAAATCAACGAAATTCCAAGTAGTAAATTGCAAACTTATAGGTAGGTTTTCGATACACATCCGGGCAGCACGACGACGCTCGCGCGAATACGCGCGGCTATGGCTCGCTCCGTGATGTTACCTCCCCCGCTACCCGCGCGTTCGCGCCACCACCACACCGCGGCGCGGCGCTCGCACCGCGTTTAGATGCACGGATTATGTTCATTTTGTGAGTTTTTATGTATTAGATTAGGTATTGATTTTTATAGTTAATATATTTCTAAATATTTACTTACAAATATTCAAGTTTCTACCTGTTAATTAAGATCGAGTAAAAATTGCTTAAAAATTACGTTTGTTGTATGGGAGCCCCCCTTTAATATTTACTTTATAGTTATTTAATTATTTATTTTGAAAGGTAATATACAAGTAAGTATTCTGTGAAAATTTGAAGCGTCTACCTGTTACCGTTTTTAATATTGAGCAAAAAAATACGAAAAAAACACGTTTATTGTATGGGGACCCCCCTTAATATTTTATTTTTTTTAATTTTTAGTATTTGTTGTTATAGCGGCAACGGAAATACATCATTTGTGAAAATTTCAGCTTTCTAGCTATCACGGTTTATGAGATACAGCCTGGAGACAGACAGACAGACAGACAGACAGACAGACAGACAGACAGACAGACAGACAGACAGACAGACAGACAGACAGACAGACAGCGAAGTCTTAGTAATAGGGTCCCGTTTTTACCCTTTGGGTACGGAACCCTAAAAAGAGGATATTTTCCGGAAATTTGACATACAGATGAACAAACAAACCAACAGACAGAAATAACCACAGAAGAGAGAAATATAAATTTATATTTCTCTCTTCTGTGGACATAACTATGTTTGTGTGCTTGTGGTGCTAAAAAAAGAGGATATTTTCCGGAAGATTTGAAAATATTATCTTTCCTAATTTCTAATTTTCCACCATTGTACCATCAATGGTACTAGTCAATGGTGGTCTGATCCGGCGGGTCTTTGTCGCTCGCACCGCCATATTAGAAAAATTTTGTAATTTTTTTTTATTCATAGTGTCTCCTTTCTATAGCGGTCTATATGTACTAACGTACATTGAATTATTTGCCTTTCCGACTCATTTTACAATGTTATAGTTATAATACATAATATCATAATAATTATAATACATATTTTAAATATTTTTTTTATTCAATTTATACGGTTAAAAATCAATTACATTAAAACATGCATTTAGACAAAAAAAAAACGCACCAATACCTACAATAATTTTATAATCTTACTTGGAAAGTTTTCCAGGACTTTCAAAAATTAATATTTTTAATTATTTCAATGTCTAATCTAATTTTCCAACTCGTATTTTTGCCACTTCCACCAGCTAAACTAAAATACAAAAACCAAAACTCCACTGTCCAAATTTTTATCGGTTTCTCGAAATCTCCTATTGGCTAAAAAGACCAAAAAGACAATCAAATCGTGTATTTTGTTTCATTCCATGTTAGATTAACCCGTCAATGGCGACCTACAGCGTTACCTACCGTTAGGGCGTAATTGCAAGTTAAAACTTTACGCCCGGAACTAATAGCGTAGTGTTAGCGGAAGCGTTGGAAGCGTTAGAATCTCGGCTTAAGTTTTAAAGTGAAAAATTACGTAAATTGAGGAAGCTTGGCTTGTGCACACTGTAAGTAGTCTTATTTTAATGTCACAAGTTATTTTTTACACGATAGATCAGGCGTCTGACTACAGCTTGCCTAAGTATTGGTGGACATTTTACACAGCACTAAATAAACTTGGAAGATAACTCACAAAAACTATAATTTTGTATCTGGACCTTGGTAACTTTTATAGGTCCCATCACCAAGAACAAGTATAATATCTGTATTAAAAGAAAAACTCGGCTGTGTAACTCTTAACTCACTAATTCTATCCATACAAATTACATTTAAACATATATTTTTTTATAGCTTATGGTATTTATTTAATCTAATTGATTATAAAAAAAACATTCAACAATAAAAAATAATATAAATCAAAATTGCTTTAAAAAAATGCAAAGGTTCCGTAGTAACCACGAGGAACCCTTATAAGCTCGCCATGTCTGTGCGTCTGTCTATCTGTCCATATATGTCGCAGCCATTTTACTCAGAGACTATTGGCACTACAGATGTCTGTAAACCTTTACAAAATGTTATAGTAAAATTTTCAAAAAGTTAAAAAAAGGATGATTTTTTCTATTCAGTCAAAGGTTAACTAATAAATGATTAATTAAATTAGGAAGGTCAGTACCTTCCTAATTCGCAATTTTCCGATATTATATTATATACGAGATATTATGTATCGGGAATTCGCATAGCAACCATGTTGGTTTTAAGACTAATGTTTAGTGATTTAGGGCTAATAGCGATCTTTTAGAGTACAGCATTAGTTACGGAACCCTACCATATGCGTATACCGACACAGTCTTGACCATTTACTTCGTGTTTCTAACTGTCAAATAGTAAAACAAAAGCTAAAGAAATTAAGATCATGCATAATAACAGCAGTCAGCGTGTTAAGTTCACCACTTGAAAAACAAAGACAAAATTATCTTCTCATCGCATGGACAGTAACAAGTGATGATATCTGTTAAATATATTTACGTCAATAAACATTTATCCTCGGCATTCCAAGAATGTAGAAACTTAAGAGCGAGCTCATAATCTACGCCTTAAGGAACACATCCTAACTGTCCTTTTTAAATTAAGCAGATAACATCAAACCGACATTACATCTGGGAAGTATCCGGAATGGGCCTTTATCCTCCAACATTTCGCTCTTTGAGTCCGATATCACAAATGTGTTCAAGTCGATAAATTATATCTTGTAGGTACAGCACGCAGAACTGTTGGACGATGAAGTATCTAATAAAGTTCTCGAGTGGCGACCAAGCACCTTCAAGCGCAGCGGAGGAAGACCAGCCACAAAATGGTCTGATGACCTCATATTATAAGTAGCAGGAAGACGTTGAGTGTAGGCTGCTTCTACCGGTCTTTTGGAATTCCATGAGGAAGTAGTGGACTGCTTGTGGCTGAGATGATGATGAATATAAAATAATGCAACAAAAATGTGCAAAGAAGTCGTTTTATCGTCGACTGATGCGACGATACTAATATATTGTGAGATGCGATAAAAGTATAAGACTGTGTCGCGACACGTCGTATAAAGTAGGGTTCCGTAGCTAATTATGTTGTCTGAAATAAAACTACTTGGCCAGTTTTGTTTATTTAGACTACTGTGAAAAAAGGTGGCCTCTGTACTATAATGACTTAAGTGTTTTACATATATATTGCTATAACTCAAAAAGCTGTAATTACAGAGTGTTCAAAACAATTTTCACTGACAGTATTTGATAATTATTGTTTATTTATATGGCAAATCAAGAATTCCTTGGTCTAATAATTTTGCATAAAAAAAAAATGCAATATAGGTTTGCGCTTGACCGCCAACTCACCTGATGTTAAACGATGTTACGGTCTACGATGAAGCGCGTAAATTTGCGACAAAAATAACCACCATATTATAAGCACACGAAATAAACAAATACAATACTTACTTAGTAAATTTTTTCACAAGCTGGTTCCAACTCAGCATTAGCTGACCCGCGCTGGACTTCCCTTGAGACCGGTAGGTGACGTCACGCACGCTCATTAAAACCAACATGCATGAGAAAAGATAAATGATGATTTTTTCACCTTTGGCGGACTATAACTCGCACACATCGCATTTGAGAAAAAACGATATATTGAACATTAGTGTAATTTTAAGATACCTATTCATACCGCACATGATGGGGAAGGAATAAAAAAAAAAAAGAATATCAAAATATCCTTTCTTAATATTATGTATGGAGTCCTATCCCTATTTTTTTTTTTTTTAATTTTACTACCAGAATTCCCTAGCGATTTACGGAATACATCTACACGCCAAATTTTATTTATATAGGTGTGATAGTCTCCGAGTAAAATTATTGTGACATACGGACAGACAGATGGACATGCCGAAATTATAATAGCGGGTTCCTCGTAGTTACTACGGATTCCTAATATGACACTTTTAAGGTATATCCGTACCATGGACCAATCTATCAAATCTGTTTTTTTGTGGAAAGTCTTGTAAAAGTTGTGAAACAGGGCCGAGATGTTACTCCGGTACATTTTTGCTCTTCACGGCTGGCCATTTTGTTTTGACGAGGATGTCGACCCCGGGCCTGGTTAATATCCAATTAAGCGCTAATGGTTATTGCTTAAGCATATACGTGTAATGCGCCTTCGCTTATTGAGAAGAGGAACTGGCTGTATGTTTGTTGCGAGTGCGAGCCGTGGGGATCTAGTAGACACAATCGGCAATGATAACCGAATGGTATTTACTTTATCAAGTATTCTTTTTAGGGTTCCGTATTAACTACGAAGCGGGGAAGCTTTATAAATTCGCCATGTCTGTCCGTCTGTCTTTCAGTATGACCGTTTGTCTGTGTCACAGACATTTCACTCGGAGACTATCATATTTCATCATATCAAATTTCCTTTATGTTTAGATCATTATAGATGTGTCTTGTTAAACTGCTACAAAATGTCGTATTAAAATTTCCAAAAAATGTGAAAACTATACTAAATTAAGTAAGTTCGTATAGACTGAGTGGCCAACCCTGGTGTCAGAGTTATTAAGCCGCCGAAAAGCCTCTGACCTGGCTTGGCCTGGTTTTAGCGCAAGTTTGCTCGTTATCTTTATAAAAAAATGTACGGATATTACCCCTATATGTTTCCATCGCTTTTTGTTTCCGGAATGGTAGGTATGTACACACTCGAACTGAGAGGGAAGGTGCAGCTTATCATGCATTATTACTCTGTTGTCCACAACAGAATAAATAATCCGAGCGCGGTGAGCGCACTGCGTCTGAGAGTGCCATCTGAGTACGTACACATATGGGGCGACCCCACGCTGGTTCCGCGCGCCGAGCGCGCCGTCTTTTCGAGCAGTGGTGGCCTGCGTACTGTTCATGCACGAAATGCTCCTACACCACGATTTATAAACCTTATTAATGATCTACTCGCTCAACACCCTGATTTGGACATATTTTTCGATGGGATGGGTAGGTTTATCCCTATACTCGTAGCCTATCTTAGCTATAACCTGTAACATATAATGTATTGGACCATGTCTGTTAGTTATATGTTTAAATTGAAATTGACTATTGCTGCTTTTTAAGGACAAACATCAATAAAACTATACTAATTAGATGTAAAGTTTTTTTTATTCAACTCCACCCTATCGTGTGTATCATTGAATAGGTATTTTAAAATAAGATCAAGATTTAATTTATCATTATCTTCTCAGATGTGATGTCACTCTTGCCGAGTAGTTTCTTTTATATTACAGAATTAGCTACTGAACCCTACTACATGCGTGTACTATATTTTTTGGTCACTTATTTATTTATGCTCATAAATTTATAGATCAAGGTTTATTCATTTGCAATAATAATAAAACAAATATCCCAAATACTAAAAATGTTATTTTACGTGTAAAAGCATAATTTATGTTCTCTAAAACATTTATAAAATAAATACTTACTAAAAACCAAACTCAAAATAGTACAAAATAGAAACGTGACATATTTTGACAACTGTCAAGTATTAGTAAAATATGAATAAGCAAATACATGATAACACGACGAAGATTACGAAAAAAACACAGCGGATTCTACAAATGCACACCTTCCTCCACCGCCCGCCCCATCATCTCCGAGCTCGTCGTCGGGAGACAACTATCAAACCTCCCGCGACATCTCCACTTCGAGAGAATATGGGAGCGGGCCGATGCCACCGCCGCCACCAAGTACTACGCGACGGAGTCGTCCATCGCCGCCAGCACGCCTGGGGCCTACAGTGGGGTCCGCCCGCTACCTTCGGCCTCCGCTACTGGCGCAGCAGCGCGTCGCATGAAATGGTCTTGAAAAATCTGAGGTTTTACAAGACCTAAGTCATATAATACAACGTTTCGATTCTATTGGTCTTTCCCTAAATTTTGACAAATGCAAGATTTATATTCCTGATCACGTCGGAGACGATTTGCGCACATCAATTCTTCAAAAATGTTCATCTTTATTCCCAAACATTTGGAACAATTAAAGACAACACTAACGTTGTTGGGGGCCCCGATTTTTAGATGCAATTCCCCCTTTATTTCGATCAAAATTAGATTTTTTAATAATAACTCTAACCGCCTGTTTCAGATCAAACCACACATGGCTTTATACATACTTCGGCTCTGTCTTTTCACTCCATAATGTATGTATTTACTACGTTGCTGCCCTTTATGGCATTTTTTCGCACTCACTGATTCGATCGATGACGTTTTAAAAACACTGTAACCAAAATTTTAAATCTTCAGTTTAATGATCGCTCATGGGCACAAGATACCCTTCCCATTTCGTATGGTGGGCTTGGAGTTCGCCGCATCTCAAGCGTGGCACTTCCGGCCTTTTAAGCTTCTAGTTTTGGTTCGCAGACCCTCATCGGCACAATACTAAATTCAGTAGCTGATGTTCGGGTTGCTTGCCAGGCGGAAACTTTCACGGCCTGGAGTGCCTCGTGCTCGGGTGTTAGTGCTCCCACCAAAAAAAAAATCAGGCTTAGTGGGATCTACCGCTGATCGAAATCACACACAAAGCCCTAGTGGACCAAGCTGCAGATGACACGGACCGAGCGAGTCTCAGAGACGGAGTCGGGTCTGAAACACTGCGGTTTCACTTGCGTAGTGATGAAGAGGGGTGATGATGATGATAAAATATAGCCTATTTCTCTTGCTTTTATTTGTTAGAAATATTTTTTTGAAATTTGAATTTGACACGTTTGAAATATATCCCCCCGAAACACTTTTAAATGTAATACAAGCATGTATTTTCAGTTACAAAAGTACAATAGCAATATTTTTTAATACCATACAGACAGAACCGAACACAAATCCTAGTCACCCTAAATAACGAGAACATAGTCCTAAGCACACATAATTAAAATTGTTAAAGTAGATAAAACAACGTAAAACAAGCTTTTCGCAACGATTACCAGAGTAAACACATATGCTCGCTGGGATTCATTCTCGCAGAACGTATCTTTGCACTGTACCGTGCCGCCTGGGTCCATGGCGGTATATGCACAAGTTGAGATACTAGTAAACCAACTTGAACATTTTCCTGAATTTTTATTTTTGCACTAAGAACTTATTTATGCGCACTTATATAAGAAGGAGGTCCTGAATTCGTCGGTACATTTTAGGGTTCCGAACCTAAAGGGTAAAACGGGACCCTATTACTAAGACTCCGCTATCTGTCAGTCCGTCTGTTACCAGGCTGTATCTCATGAACCGTGCTAGTTAGACAGTTGAAATTTTCACAGATGATGTATTTCTGTTGCTGCTATAACAGCAAATACTAAAAAACAGAATAAAATAAATATTTAAGGGGGCATAATTTTAAAATATGTATGGGAATACAACAAACGTGATTTTTTGGAGTTTTATAGATAATGGAACAGAACCCTTCGTGCGCGAGTCCGACTCGCACTTAGCCGGTTTTATTTTATCTTTCTTACGCTATTATTTCGCCAATTAAGAATTGGTTTTGACGATTCTTAACTAAATCGATCCGGTACTTTTGTTTTTAAAACATAATATCAGGAAAAAATCATCCAAGTAAACGAAATCACGTATTTTGAAGTCAGTTGTTTCAGTTTTTTTAACTATATTAAGTTTGCGGGTATTGAATTACCTGTGCTGTCATGTTCGTCGACTCGAGCCGACTTTACCCGAACTAGCGTTACATAGCGCTAGTTCGGGTAAAGTCGGCTCGAGTCGACTAAGGGAGCGAGAGAGATATAGCCAATTCGTCACTGCTATACTTCTGTTTCATATTTTATTAACAACCTTGAGTTTTCACCATTTTCATTTCATTCATTCAGTCATTTATGCTTGAACGCCAACTCGCCTAATGTTATGCGACAGTTTGCGGTCTACGATGGAGCGCTCTTGCCTATAAAGGCCCTATTCACGCAAGATTTGAAGAAATTCCGATTCAGTTCCGATACCCATTCGGGAAGACTCATTCCGAAAGCGTAATCCACATCCACGACCCGTAGAATAAAACCTCTTTTAATAACATTAGGTACTTATTGAGACTGCTAATGGACTTTTGCACACTGACTATACATTTATCTTTCTTTTTGATTGGCTCAAAAAGAAAGAGAAATACCTGACCGATACCCTGAAAGATAAAGACCTGACCCTGTAAATTTCGGTACATCTAAATTTGTTGGTGTAGCACAAAGTTTTTAAAGCATTCAACAGCTCCAACCCATTTATATATGAAAAAAAAAAAACAACGTTGAGTTGATTTACTGCATTGAATCGATTCAGTCTCGTATTTTTACAGATCTATCCTTTTTCAACTATCACTGAGTCTAGATACCCAATGTTGATCTGTCTATCTATTCGAGCTCATGAGAATTAAACAATGTCTAAGGTAATAATGTAATAAATAGATCCTATGTTTATTGTATTTTGATGGAATTTTAATGTTACGATAGTATCAGAATAGAATGACAAGATGTTTTTACTAATGGAAGTTTAATAGACGACATCATTGAATAATATTGTACTTTGTACAATAGTTTTTTGTTTATTCTATTTTCATATCAATTAAAGCAAAATACTCTTAAAGTAGATCGAAGTTAAAATAGATAAGAATAATTGAGCTGTTTCGTACATTTTATTGACGGTCACAAAAACTGCTAAGCTGAAACTTTAATAGAGAAGATGGTTGGCAAGTACCACCTGCAAGGGTCCCTTGCATCAAATCAATAAATTAATAAATTTATAAAATCTCATCAAATTAATAAAATCTCAGCCTCAGATCTGCGATACCTGTTGACATCGCGAGCGACTCGAATTCTGCCTGCATAACCCTAGATAAAATAAAAACGTTCCCACGTTTTAAATAAAAATACTAGGTGGCAGGGCAGTAGTACTACCACCTACCACTGCCGGTCACAGGTGAGACTTGCTAATAGGAGTAAGTTGCACAGACGCTGCAAATTTCAATTTCAATTTCGAAATATCTTTATTACACATAAATTTTAAACATTACACGTACCTATCTAGTGTACATTAGTATTTATCCTAGGTAGTGATAACATTTACGTTTTTTCAAGCTGAGTCACTTATGTTAACTTATGGCAGCTCTGTTTGTATAAACTGTCCCACTGCTGGGCGCGGGCTATCTGCTCATTGTGAGAAGGGTAAAGCCATAGTCTATCACGTTGGCCAAGTGCGGGTTGGCAGACTTCACACATCTTTAAGAACAATGAGAACTCTCAGATATGTAGGTTTTCTTACGATGATTTCCTTCACCGTTTGAAGCAAGGGTCGCCACCACTGGGCCACAAATGAACGTAAGCGATAAGAGACTACGTCACCATCGTTACAATATCTTTTCGGGCAGGAGATTGATGTAATAGATTAGCTCTTTTCTGTTGTGTTAAAACTTCATTACGTTTACTAAAATAATTTGGATGTAAAAATACAAATGGCTCTAATTTACATACATGGTAAAGGGAAAACAACCATATCATTACCATTCAAATCTAAAAACATTAAATTTCAATACCTCACTTAAACCAGGGCCGGTTTCAGAGCGCGTCAAAGCTTTCGGCCACGAAATTTGCGGTCGCACACCGGCTTAATTAAAACGGCCAGAACGCTGTTAAGTAATTAAGGGATTTAATTGGGAAAGTAGTTTTATGAAACTAAAACGTGTATGGAACTCGGATATTCGTGGAAACTTATATTCTGTGTCATAATTTGAATAATACTATACTTAGTGGCAGAAAGTAGTCTAAATTCACCCGACTGCACAAGATGCGGGTGATGTTTTTCGGGCAAGTGAATCAAAGATAATTCAATATTAAATAAGACAAGTATAGGTAAGTTAAGAAAACTCAAAAACCTCCGATTAAAAATAACGGCTCATTTTGATGAAACATAGCTAAGAACACTTTAGGTGAAATCCTGTTTCAAATAAAGGAAACTAAATCCAAATCGGTCTATCCGTTTGAGAGCTACTGTGGTGGGAATGATTGTAAGTTATCGGGTATAGGTATATCACCTTTCAAATATAACTGAAAATTAGTATTGACAATGCCAAAAATTGGCGTTAATTTTCCTCAATTGTCAGATAATTAGCGACATCATAATTCCGAAGTTATTATGATGTGGCTAGGGTTCATTGAGGATTCTGGATGGAGTTTATAGCTAGAATCCTGTAAACAACAACGAACGAGTTAACAATGAATACAAATTAATTTTCATTGAATATTCAGACTTTATCCAAAAAGCTTGGGTAATACTAGGTGAATCCGTCCTTTAGCGCATTCGGGTAAAAATTATAAAATTATTATTGTTAAAACTGCATGGCGTATATGAAATTTAAATGTGCTATATAGACCCCAAAGTCATCCAAATCATTTACATTATGAACAACGATTTCACCGAAAAACGTTATTTAACTTTCGTCAACGTCTCAAATCATCTGTTTTCTTCCCGCAATTGTAATTACGTGTCAGCGAAAAGATAACAAAATATGTTAACATTGCTCAAATTTGAGTAACGGTTTTTTCGTACTAGTACAATAATTTAACAGACTTATCTGCCCTTCGAATTGAATATTTTTTTGATGTAGATTTTTTTAATGCATGATAGACTACGTTTGCCCACCAACTCGCCTGATGCTAAGCGACGGTGTGCCCGAAGACCGTCGATCTAGAAGATATCTATTCACTCTAGCCTCGAAAATACCATTTTCTAATCAAAAATTAAACGTTCAGAATTGACTACTAAAAATATTCTAACATAATTTTTACTCACAATAATAGTCTAAGAATTCTTTAAAACACTGAATATCTAAGGACTAGATATACAGTATTTTATGTAAATCTTCATTAATAAAGTTTAACAAGATTTCAAGTTCTTTTCAGTCACGTCTCAGCTATGCTATCATTTTACTGCATAATTTATTAGGACATTTAAGGCAATTAGCTCGAACCTTGCTCTTGAAGATTCTTTTAAACTAAATCTTTTTTTTTTTAGATTGCTCAAGAATGAGGGTTATGTTTTTCAAATATATGAATGCTATGCATGTATGTATGTATGTTCGTTTCTATATAATCTCCTACAGCCTAAGCGGCTTGACCGGTTTTGATGTGTTAGATTTGTCTTCACTCCCCGAGTGTCCTGGCAAGTATAAAATAATGTGCTTTTTCGTAACCTATAACGAACTTATTCATAACAAATAAGTAATTTTACTCCATTCCAGGGTTGCCTGGAAGGGATCGCTTTTAGCGATAAGGCCGCCCGTTGTTACACTAGTGTTAATTTATTTTCTTTTGTACTTTTTTTGTTAATTTCAAGAGGTATCAATAAAGAGTTTATCTATCTAATTTTACCAAAAATATATTCCAAAGAATAATCAATCGAATAAATTTATGGTAGGTTTGCAAATATTTTCTCACAAAAACATACACTTAACAGCATATCAAGCGTAAGTTACAATACGAAAATCGCTTTTATGCAGTCGACTATTTTGTTTTTCTTTTAAAAATACTAAATACCTACTAAGTAGTGGCCGGAAGACGCTGGATGCAGGACACTTCCGACCGGTCTTTCTGGAAATCCATGGTCCCAGGCCTATGTCCAGCAGTAGACTTCTTGTGGCTGAGATGATGATGAAGATGATGAAATACCTACTTGTTTTTTTTAATTAAAAAATGTAGCTCCACAGACTCCGGGGTCAATACAGTTTACCTATATACTAGTAATAAACTAAATCCTGCATTATTTAACTACTAATGAGATGATTTCGAACCATTCAAACAAAAATAGTTTCTGAAATCGGTTTATGACGGATTTTGTGGTAACAAACATAAAAGACACAAAATACAGCCGAATTTTTAACTAATTTGAACATATTTTGAATAAATTTCACTAGAATTTTTGTTCTGAATTTCACTTTGATTTTAAATATTCAAGTATTCACAGATAATAGGTTCTTTTTCAGCCTTATAAAAAAGATTTTGGTTAAGATACCTTTGTTATAGAAACTAATTTGGGTGAACACAAAAAATTAAATCAATGTTTATCTAATAAAGTTTTATATTACGAAGTTTCATTAGCAAAAAATTGTCTTAACTTTACTAGTCATCGAATAAGAATATATCAAATCTTAGTTGGGTACCTACTTACTTACTTAGCATTGAAAAAATGTAAATACATCATTTATAAGATAAAATTGAGTATTTTTACCAGACTGCTTTAATTTGATTGTTTTTTTTGTGTGTTTGTTGTATTTATCAAAATCGGTTAAGTAATTTATTTTTAAAACAAAATTACGCAATTTTAAGTGGGTTGTTTCAGTGTAACTATAAATTTATAGTTTTATTGCTATCTTTTTTCTATCCGCTTCATAATCTGTATTCTCTCCCAGGCTTCATCGTGTATTTCAATGTAGGTAGAAATAAAATATCAATGGTGCTATTCGTATTAGAATACAGGTCCCGGTCCTTCTTTATATATTTTTTCTATAATTTCGTAATTCTTCGTGATCATTGATAAAAACAAACGAAATATAAACATTTTTGTTATTTTTTTTATTATTATTATTATTTCTTCAATTACACTCCTGTATGGTTACGCCAGATGTCTTCATCTCCTGTATGGTTACGCCATACAAGGGTCAGTGATCTGTATCCGTCCATCGACTTCCGCCAGCACCGGGCTCTGGTGTCGGATGTAGTTCATGAGAAGGTCATAGTCCACCCCCACCACTTCCACATTACGGCGGTTGTTGGATATCATCTGAAAAAATATACACATTTTACTTTTGACCTAGAATAGATAGGAATGCCTAGAATAAATCGCTCTAAGCGACAAATCCACCTATTAGACATCTAACCTGAAATGCTTTTTACTGACCTGTTTTTTTTTTTTTTGTTATCATTAGGTTCTTAACGGTTTCTATATATTATATTTATAGAATTTCTAAAAAAGTTGAAAAAAAAAAATAAAAAAAAAACGAACGGCATTATTACTACAGAGAGAAGCGAACCAGTCTCTGCAATAACTGGCAGTATTGGCTTTCATCTGTTCAGTTGGATGTTGCTACTACAATTATGCAATGCAATGAACATGCGTTCAGGTAGTAAAATTTTGACTAAACCTGGGAGAAAACTTAAACGAGATATAGCGATAAATATATAAACACTTAAGTCATTATAGGACTGAAGTCATTGACATTTTTGCAAAGTAGTGTAAATAAAAATACTCGCAAGTAATTTTCTTTTAAATTATAGTATTAGCTACGGAACTCTAACGTACGCGTGTCTCGACACGATCTTGGCCACTTATTTAATAGAATTACGTTAAAAATAGAGACCATAAATATATACATGAATACATTCATATTGTGTATTGTGTTCACCAACAACCATTCTTTATTCTCACAGATTTTTAATATTGCAATCATATACTTACTATAAAATAGCAAGTAACTCAGTCCTTCTGTCTGTTTGACCATTGCACGACCAAACGACTGAACTAATCGTTGTAAAATTTGGTACAGAGATAACAGTGATCCTGAAGACGGAGATAGGCTGCTTTTATTTGTCAACACCGTTTTTTTTTTCAAAACAATACGAGTGAAACCGCAAGCTATACCTATAATTATAACCGCAAGTATATGTAATATGTGTAATCATATAAAGTGATAATTTACTACAGATATCTGGACTAGCTACAAAAAAAACATACGATTTGTAGTTTGAATTTTTCGCCAAACATACGATTTGTAATTTAAATTTTCCGCCAAACATACGATTTGAAATTCGAATTTTCCGCCAAACGTGTGACGTTGCACCTTAACATAAATTAGTATAAAACGTAAAATTGCCGGTCCAGTATCGGAGTAAAACAATTTCGAGCTAATCTTCCAAAATAAATCACAAAAGGGTTTGTATAAAGTCTCACATTTTCGGACAAAAGACTCGAAGAGGGGTGAAATGAGAGGTAAAGAAAGATTGTATGAAAATCCCTTGAAAAATCCGAATATATTTTTCACTTGACTTACTTATTTTATTAAGTGACGATGAAATACCTTTTGGGAAGGATACCGTGAGAAACATCTGGTTCATAGACATAATATTGAGATTTAAAACAAAACCGGTGAAGTGCGAGATTGACACACACAGCGAGGCTTTTTTGTTCGAAAATAGGCTTACGCTTGACCGCTAACTCACCTGATGTTTAATGACTGTGCGATCTACTAACACAAAGTAAATGCTAACACCGAGACTTACTTGGCAAATACATATCATGTGTGTATTATCTGTATGGTATATCTGTATGGTAAATACACACATATTAATTTATGTGTTTGCCATTTGTAATATCATTTGATACTTAGACACATTTACACGGGTTAGTCTATTTACTTATATTTCTATCGTGGCAATAATTATAGTTTAAAAAAACTGAAAAAACCTACTACAAAATAAGCAATACAATACATACGCGACTTGCAGTTCACTTTTCTACAGACGTTTGGATGATATTTTACCAGTTATTCTGTTATAAAAACCAAAGTACTGCATCAATTTTGATAAAATTTATATGGAACCACCTCGGAAGTATGATCTACCAAATACAAATAATTATCAAAGTAAATGCATAATTGGCTGAGTAATCGGTCAACAAACATACAAAAAATATACATATATACAGACCGAATCAATAATCTCCTTCTTTTTGAAAGTCGGTTAAAAAAAGGAACTAACTTCTTGAAGTACTTACTACTGTAGTATTATGTGGTCTCGAATGAACAATATAATGAAATAAGGACAGCAGTGCCCTTATTTCATTATGTGTTTATGTGTATGTGTTTTTCATTTATGTGATTATGTTTATGTGTTTTTCATCAATATGTAGGTGAAATCGTAGGGCAAAGCTAGTAATTTCCTACAATATGTTGCCAAATGACTGCTACGATCTTCTGTTTCTACCAAATACACTATTTCTACTAACTTACAGTGTAGTCTCCTCCGCCGTTTCCAATGAAATCAGTCGACATCATCTTATAATACTTGTCTAGGACCAAAGGTTCAAATCTTGGAACACTACATTCAATACAACGGATTGAAACGTTGACAACTCTATTGCCTACAGGTCTGGAGCCATCGAACACTGTACGAATTCATGTAAAAAAAAACTACTATTTTGGAAAATTATTTGAAAATGTCTCAGTGAAAACAAAATCGTTCTGATTTACATGGTCCAGTGACCCAAAAGTTTCACTGACACAAATTAACGAGTCCTAAAAGATCCACTGATCCACACGGTCCAGTATCAAAGGTCCAAAGTGATAAATCCCAAAAGGTCTAGTCTGAAAAATGAATCTCGCATTTTATAGACAAGATGAAAACTGTTTTACGCTTCGTTCGGTCTCTCTCTCTCTCTCTCTCTCTCACGCATTACCATTTTTAACCGACTTTAAAGAGGAAGAACTTCTCAGTTAGGTTTTTTTATATTTGTTACCTCAAGTCTGTTGTTCGAGTTTTTTAAACTATGCATAACAATTATTTGGCATTTATTTCTTTAGTAATAAGTATTCTGTGGGATAGCCAACTTCCAAATTTGTTTCATTTTCCCAAAATCTCAACAGAAACCACCTTACAATGAATCACGAAAACAGTAAAGAACAAAAAATAACGAAAGAACTATGAAAGCAACAGGTGTATACCCTGTTGTAGAAATGACAACACCATGATTAACCAAAATGGAAAAAAATTAAGTACCACCGTAACCAAGATCTTAAATAATAGGTGTATAACAATTAACTTTTTTAAACATAAAAATCCCACACCCGACGGGGACTTGAATCAGCATATCCCGATCTGTACTTGGAAGCCTTTACCATTTTGGCCACAGAAGTGTCACGTGGGGTGGTCAAAACTTTTGAACAGTTTTTTTTTGGTTCAAGTCTTGTCGGGTGTGGAATTTTTGAAATGTCTAAATTTTTAAATAGCTAAGTGTGAATAAAAAAATTAAACATATCGTATATACCTACCTACTGGTACTTTTTTCACAAAATGAGAAAACTGACAACTTTCTGTCTAAAACTCTTTCTAAAATATATTTTTTTCAAAACTTAGTGGTCTGCGATGGAGCGCAATTGCCTAGAAGGAATTTATTCGCTCGCAATTATATCTATTCGGAAAGACCTATTCAGGAAGAGCATTTCATATTTTTGCGGTACGCACAATAAAAGTGGAGCTAAAGTGTTTCGTCCGAGCCTTTGAAATATTCACCATGAAACGATGTTGCTTTTTCGTGTTTCTTGGCATCCGATAAAAAAAGGGTAGGTATGTGGAAATAAGATCACGCAAATCAGAGGCAAACTCACTGAAATATATTAAGTAAAAAAAACCGATAACCTAATTACCTACTAACCTAACCTAACTTAAATAACTTTTTAGATGACGCTCCAGGCTTTGGAGTTTAAATTCTTAAAACTTAAAAGATGTTTAAATATACTTTACACTGAAGAAATCTTTGAGCGCATTATGGATACAATATTATGGTAATTCTTGTCGTACGTGGAGTCGATATTACTTTACTAAACGGCTAAACGGTGTTCTCTTTACAGTCTACGACACGACATGTTCCGGCAGTTGCAGGCCTCATGGCTCAGTGGTACTATGTCTACCTTCTGAGCTGTAGGCCTTCTAGAAAGAAATCTGATTTGATACATTTGCGACAAAAAGCTACTTTGCTCCAGATTGCACCACCATTATGACGATTACGCAAAACTACTAAGATACGTTGACGCCACCTGTAATTGCCGAAGTCTATACACGCATATATTCAAATTCCATCGTTATAATTTGGGACTTTTATTTACTATACCTTTAAATGAAATCTAAACAGATTTAGTGTTTTAACTTTAAATCCCATCGACTTCTTTATTGTCGTTTTTCATTAAATTAGGTGCCTCTCTGCGGTACACGTCGTACTATATAGTTTCCTAGCTATTAACCAACAAACGAGTTGTCTTCGCTCCCCGTTGGTCGTCGCTGCTATCGTTTCCTGAAACCTGCAAGGAAACTAGCGCACTCTCCGGACGAGAAGCTGCCCCCAGCGAGATGTAGACAAATATCTATCGATGTGGTTTATAAATTGTTCGCATGAGTGCGTAGAGAAAACGAATCACACTATCTGGTGTTTAATAATTGAAGTTTTTGCACTTGGTTCTATGGTTCTATAAATCACACTGTTACAGTATTATTACAATTAAAGTTAATGAGTTCTCAATTCTAGATAACATTTTTAGTTGCACTTTATCGAGCAAGCATTGTTTAGGAATTTAGGGTTTCCAAATGGGGTAACGATTATTTAGTGATGTAGCCACATAGTTTAGTGTTCGTGATGCGTGATTATATGTAGGATGATAAGTCATCTTTAGGATACATTAACATAGATAGTAAGAGTATGACTGATATAAATAGGAGGCATCTAGCACGTAGTACTTAGTATATAAGCTTAGTTATTTGTTACAATAAATGAGACCGATATCATCATGTGTCTCTTTACCACCAACCCTCCAGGCTCCGATATTGGTAAACCCACGTTCATCACATTCACAGCAACAAACTTTGAGGTCCCGGCTCATTGGAGACCCCGCGTTACCAACCTGCTTGGCAAATCAAGCAAAGCTTAGCCCCAAAGGGCTAAATGGTGTTATGTGAAAATGACCTACAATATTAATTTATGTTCATGAAAATTTTGAAATGGTAAGCCCCATTTAAACTTCGAGTAAAAATAAATACACAACACTCGGTTTAATCAATCGCTATGCAGTAGTATATTTCTATGTGGTGGTGATTTTTCCATGATGAGGATTTTCTAAGGGTAGGGTTTTCGAAAATATTGGTATTTCAATTAAGACATCATCTGCCATAGTAGCAGCATTTTACCAAATTTCGGCTAGTCATTTCTAAATGTTCGGGTTGATATTTAATATTACACAATTAACAGACAAGGACCTTTTAAAATTAAAACTTGTCGAAAGCCGAAAGCGACAGTACCTGCACTTATTTTGCTGCACCAAGTGATATCCATTTTGTGTGTTCTATTCTATTCTAATGTGAATCTTCAGAGAACCCGATGCAGGTGACATTGTTATGTCTTGTAATATGGCAAGGGTGAGTGGGTAAGTATAGTTGAGGATTAGATTATCGCGACGCAAAATTCTTTTTTCTTTCAAATTCACAAAAATCTTATGCAGTTTTGTTCTTTTCATATTTTTGATGTTATCTGACTTTTATAGGTAAAACTGATAGGAAAGTTTTTTTTTTTTTATAGATATCATTATTAATGTTGAATTAAGTTGAAGTTTATTAAAATTACAAGCGCATATCGCTCGTCTTGTCGTACTGTCGATGTCATATTGAAAATCACACAATATTTGGTCGCGTCGTTGGTTATAAAACTTAAACTAGTATATAGTTCACATATTGCAGACCAGATTGGGTACTTATTTATGCAGATATTCATGACTGCACTATCGTAATTGTCATCATATTCGAGCTGGTATATGTACGATTCGTTTATCGAGTGGTCTTTTGGAAGAAATTTTTAGGAAAGAAATACCTAACTTATTTGAAAATTTTACGTTGTCTCTACGAATAAAACTTATGACAGAGAACATCTTTAAAAATTTCCACAACTAAAATATATGGTCAAGAGCTTGAAGCGACACGTATAGAGTAGGGTTCCGTAGCTAATGCTACAATAGTACAGTCTGAAAGAAAATCACTCAGTAGGTGTTGTTTTGTTAACAATACTTTGCAACAATGTCAATGACCTCTGTATAATAACGACTTAAGTATTTTATATACATATATTTATAAGCGATATATTTTTTTTATTTGTAATCACATATATTAACAAAATGATATTCATTAAAAAAAAAGATATAATGCACTAAAGTATAAAGAATTTCTAAGTCTGTTAATTTAGAAATATAGAGTGATCACAAAATAAACACAATTTTTTCAAGTGGAAAAAATGTGAAAAATGGTGTCCCTCTGATTATCTCTGATCGCACAATTTCTCACAACTTACATCTAAGAAAAAAATATCTTTATAACCTTAGTCTTAAGAGACCTATTCTACGATGTCCCACACGATTGGGTGGGATTAAAAGAAAAAAAACATCCCTACTTTACATGTACGGATTGCCATCCCTACTATTTTATTATTATTGGGAATATTACTACAACATTTGTAGCGGTATCTATCTATCAAATTTCAAAATTAATGCAGATAGTCTCTGAGTAAAATGCCTGTGATGTACAGACAGACTGACAGACAGACGGACATGGCGAATATATGTGGATTTCTCGTGGTTACTATGTACGGTACCCTAAAAATTATATTATAATCACTTACAGAAAATCCGTCGCCACCTTCTCCAATAAACGATTGCCCCACAACTTTATAGTATTTGTCGAGCTGCAAAGGTTCGTATCTCGGGACGTCACAGTCAATACATCTGACCATAGAGCTGACGACCCTAGAGTTGACCGGCCGCGATCCGTCGAACACTGAGCGTATTCCTGTAGAAGGTTACGAACGCTGTCAAATTCATCATCGTTTCTGACATAAGAAGTACACTGCTGGTCATAGGCCAATACATTTGACCATATAGCTGACGACCCTAGAGTTGATCGGCCGCGACCCGTCGAACACTGAGCGTATTCCTGTAGAACGTTAAGAACGCTATCAAATTCATCATCAGGCATAAGAAGTACACTGCTGGTCATAGGTCTCTCCGATGGATTCCCAAAAAGACGGATTGAAAGCGGATTGCATCTAGCACTTATCTTAAAATATAATTTGAGGCCAAAACAATGGTTCCAAGTGGCGGTCCGGTTCTTTAGTACTTAATGTCAAAATAACATTTGCTTGCTTATCCTAAATTTCAATTTGTCTTTATCCCAAAATACCTGAAATTAAGAGTTATTTTCTCCCGAAACCACTCCATAAAAAAAGATTTGTTTTTGGGACTGTCAATTTCAGTATTTTATCAGTTCCAATTTTCTGTCTAATCCAATTTGCTTCTACCTTAACATTAATCGCTGCTTTTACAAGATGTATACCTAATGTTGTACCAGATATATACATTATTTTTTAAAACTTATATAAAAGTACAGCGTATGTTCACCACTTCAGTCTTGATAAGGAGATACCAGTTTGCAAATTAATTATATTAATATTTTTATCTGACACTATAAAACGCACAAGACGTGAAAAACCTCCTTAAAGAAGTACACATCATAAAAGTATAGCCTTTTAAAACATTTTAACCAACTTTTAAAAAGAGGGGACGTCATCAATTCGACTGCATGTATTTTTTGTATGTATGTTTTTTCACCGATTACTTCGCCAATTGTGAATTGATTTTGACGATTCTTTTTTGTTTGGTAGGTCATACTTCAGAGATGGTCCTATACATTTTTTATCGAAATTTTTTAATAAAAAAAAAACTCTTTCTTCCTAGGGTAACACAGTACAATTATGCACACTGCACAGTAATGAAATTTCTAGGAAAATACATGAACAAAAAAATGAAATTTTGCGGACTATTCTATTGGAACCAATTAAGTACATTATTTTCCAAACATGTAAGTTTTATTTCGAGACAGAAAGACTTCAAAAGTTTCGACCATCCCACGTGACAAAATGGTAAAGGCTCCCAAGTACAGTTCGAGATATGCGGGTGCAAGTGCCGTCAGATGTATGTAGTTTTTGAACTGTCTATGAATCTATGTAAGTTTTACGTTAGTAATAATTGATCCTACACGATGTAAATTGACATTTGTAATCAGTCTCTATGTTCAAATTGTCTATTCGGTTATTTATTACATCCAACCGATTACAGGCTGTCAATACAGAGAGGTATGTCGCTGCTAAGCCTCGATTGTACGTTTAAATATGCATGAGGGCGTCTGTTTACAAATTACGACACATTGTTAACTTTGATGGGAATAGTTTACGTAAATGAAAACAGGTGAACCTCTATATTATTTAGAACTAGAGTAACTAACTTGAGTACTGTATAATTATTTATTTTAATCAAATTATGTAGACATCAACAAGATGTTTGATAGATTAATTTCATCAAAATAATAATAAATATTGATCATCTTCATCTACGTATGTTACACCTGTCAAAAAAATTAAGATCTGTCACTTTGACACCCGTAATAGGCGAAAATATTTTCATTAAAGTCACGAAAATATTTTTATGAATTTAGCGAATTGAGAATATGACACCTTTTTCGTGAAAATGGCAGAGGTGTAGAATGTTTTTTCTGAGCCTATTTTCTTTACTAAGTGTAGCCCAATTTGTAGCTACTAACAAGCGTGCTTCATCCTCAACCTCATCGTTGTGACGATGACGTGATGACAAGTATCATATCATATGAAAAAAACATCATGCGAAGAATTAGTTCATTATAAAATAATAAAAAATAAGCAAGCCATGTAACCAAAACCTTAATCTTATACTCATTAATTTGACAGAAATAGTAAAGCACAAACCACCCGACCAGAGAACCCAACCATTAACCACCACCAGACCAGACCAGGGAAAAGAACATGAACACGAATCTCAATAATGAAGTCAACTAATTGTCAAAATGACACAAACTCGTAATTTAAATCAAATTACTACAATTACAAATTACTGCATTCACACAAACAATAATTATTTGAGCCACATTAATGTAGAACTTTAATTAAAATCTTAGGCTCAATATTGTATTTAGGTTCGTACCTGAGACCTGGAGATTTCTCGCGCCCGGCCAGGGATCGTTCGCGACGGAATATTCCAGCATTTCCAGAATATGATCACCTCGCAGGTCGAACACTTCCACGTTGTTCTCGAACGGTGTGGAGACTATCGCGGACTCGAATGTTATAACTGGAAAAAACAAGTATGTATATACTTGAAGAAAAACAAAATACCCAACTGCAGACAAGCAAAAAGGAGTTTTTGCAGTCCAACTAACGATTTCGTTACGCTTGATACGCTGTTGAGTGTACGTTTTTTGTGAGAAAGTATGCGTAAAATTGCTGTAAAAGATTATAAATGCGCATTTTTTTGAATAATTCTAGTAAAATCACTTGTTTATTACGAAATAGTTCGTTGGAGGTTAGGAAAAAACTTTTTTTTAAGAGATGTATTACTTAAGAAGTGAAGCCGAATCTAACAACACCTCGCACATCAAAATCGATCAAGCCATTTAGGTTGTAGGCTGTCATATAGAAACACACATACTTATATACACCTGTGAATTTGTTTGAACAAACTTAATTTGGTAAGATCGGTTAATCTTCACAATTATATATATTTTTTTTTGTTTTAAAATAAAGCTAAAGCTTCCGTTCGACCACTAACAGTCAGAGTTAGTGGTCGAACGGAAGCTTTAGGAAGTTGTAGTTATAATATGGAGCGAGTGCATAAAAAAAAAATCGGCCAAGTGCGAGTCGGACTCGCGCACGAAGGGTTCCGTACTATCATCTATAATACTACAAAGTTTAGTTCTGTTTATAAAATAACGAGAAATCAACGAAATTCCAAAAGTAGTAAATTGCAAACTTATAGGTAGGTTTTCGATACACATCCGGGCAGCACGACAACACTCGCGCGAATACGCGCGGCTATGGCTCGCTCCGTCATGTTACCTCCCCCGCTACCCGCGTGGCCGCCTCGTACTCGCGCCACCACCACACCGCGGCGCGGCGCTCGCACCGCGTTTAGATGCACGAATTATTTTCATTTTGTGAGTTTTTATGTATTAGATTAGGTATTTATTTATATAGTTAGTATATTTCTAAATAATTACTTACAAATATTCAAGTTTCTACCTGTTAATTAAGATCGAGTAAAAATTGCTTAAAATTACGTTTGTTGTATGGGAGCCCCCCTTTAATATTTACTTTATGATTATTTAATTATTTATTTTGAAAGGTAATATACCAGTAAATATTCTGTGAAAATTTGAAGCGTCTACCTGTTACCGATTTTAATATTGAGCAAAAAAATACGAAAAAAACACGTTTATTGTATGGGGACCCCCCTTAATTTTTTATATTTTTTTATTTTTAGTATTTGTTGTTATAGCGGCAACGGAAATACATCATTTGTGAAAATTTCAGCTTTCTAGCTATCACGGTTTATGAGATACAGCCTGGAGACAGACAGACAGACAGACAGACAGACAGACAGACAGACAGACAGACAGACAGACAGACAGACAGCGAAGTCTTAGTAATAGGGTCCCGTTTTTACCCTTTGGGTACGGAACCCTAAAAACAAGAACAACTAAATTAAATATAATAATGGTTTTTGTTATAAATCAATTCCAACACAGCATCATAATTCGAATAAAACTAACCAGTAATATTTGTTATTTAATTAATTAGGTATATAAATAACGGCTATTTTTCACATTTAATGGGGTTGAGTTTGAATTTGTCTCACTAGACCAAAGACTAAGTTCAAGGTGGAGCATGCTTGCCCAGAAGATACCTGTTCACTCTTCATTTGAAGACACCCAGATTATAAGATGCAGGAAACAAATCTGCAGGCAGAGAGTTCCAAGCCTTAGCAGTACGGATGATGAAGGAGGTTCCGAAACGCTTCGTGCGTACACGCGGTATATCAACTATAAAGGGATGAAGGGACTTTCCTGTCTTGGAAGTTCTGTAGCGAAAAAGGGACGGTGGAATCAGTTCGTGCAACTCGTGGGCACACTTGTCAAAGTGTATCTGCAGAACACACAGAGAGTTGGTAACCTTATATTTGTGCTCGAGGCTATGCAATCTCAACATACAAAAAAAACTATAAACAAAAATATCCGAACATTCCTTTTTCAATCCATAGAAATATATTTCCAATATAAGAGAGGTATAAAAGGGGATACACCCAATCGTATGCAATACCTTTCAGGCTATTTCGGATCCATTATTGTAAGTAGTTTTCCGGTGCTATGGAACTTTACGTTGCTCACATAATAAGAATAAACTGTACTAGAGGAAGATGCAGAGAAAGTCGTATTAAAGGAAACTAGGAAATCGTAACTTTATTTACGGGATTACCTGTGCCGATGGAAGGTAGTTACAATAACCAGAGTTCCGTGGTCTGACGCAGCTAAAGCGCTGTTTGACTGTGTAAGTCATCTCAAGTGATCAATAGATGAAGAATATACAATAGGACTGTCATATTTAAATAATAAAAGTCCCAATGCAGTCAATGTGGGTAACTTTGACTTTGCGTCAAACATTGTACGTAGCATTTTTAGAAGGTTCTTGGTTTTTTTTCCAACAGGTTAGTAGTCAGATTACTTGTTTAATTAATTTACAGTCGTTATGATTACTAATCTCTTGAGAAAATAATCTAAAACCTTCCAAAAAGGCTACGTACAATGTTTGACGTAGAGTCAATATATACCTACATTTATATTATATTGAACTTATAAAAAAATCGACATTTATTAAACTAGAAAGCAACATCACAAATTTTCGACAAAAAATTCAATATCATTTTTACGTTAATAAAATTTCTAAAAATGATTTTTATGTACTTACGAAAGTTAACATGGATCAAAATGATTTTTTATGTTGCTTTCTAGTTTACTAAGCGACGATTTTTTTTAAAGTTCATTCCATTATTTTATATCTTCAAAAATGTTGGTATGCGCGAGCAGGAGGACGATACTCAAACTCAGACTCTAACGTTTCCAGCTGATACTTGGCTGCTCCGTCAAAAAGATTTGACAGTGACAGTTATGAAGGATCGATGTGGTCGCAAAATTACACTATCCTCACCTCCAGTATCGATACCAGCCCTGATGCTGCCCCTGTTGATGACACAGAAATGAGCATATTGCCAGTTATCACCTTCGGCCCAATCTAATGCCTGAAATTAGATATTTAAATTAATGTTGCTTAGTTTGGGCTAGATCGTGTTGTGCGAAATGTCCACCAATATTTATTTATTTATTTATTTATTGTTTAAAAAACTGAAACAATCGGCTTCAAATGTGCAATTTTCCTATGGGACCCATCTGAAAGTATATCCTTAAAGCAAAAAATAATTTTTTTTAAACGGTTTATAATACGGGGACGGGGTTATACGCTAACAAACATTTAAAAATATACAACCAAATTGTTAACTTTTTTTTGAAGTCAGTAAAGAGCGCATTGATCGACAGCACTGCCAACAGTGTGTGCGGCCAATAAATCGCCAAATAAAACGAGATTATTTTTATTTTTAGAGATTTTAATCTATATCACAATCGATCTATTCGTTTGAGAGTTACGATGCCACAAACAGACACACACTACACAAGCTAAACTTACTTGTGTATCACTCCTCTTTAGAGTCGGGGGCTAGTAAGAATCATCGAAATCGGAAATTGCTAAGGGGTAAAAAACAGTTTTCTTATTATATGTGGTAGAATTGTACCGTTTGTCTTAAGGATTCAACTCAATCGCTCAACGCGCGCAACTGTCTCTCTCGTGCATCACAGCCTTTTTAAACATAAAAATCATTGAATCATTGATTTTTTATCATTGAATAGGGATATTAGAAAAGTGAGAGCTAAATTTGTTTGTTAAGACAGGAGAAATATTTAAAAATGAGTTTTTCTTCGATATCCTTTAAATTGGCTGAGAAATAAGAAAATATATGTTTTTTTCTAATTCTGTCGTCAGTATAAATGATATCTGATTAAAACTTTTTTTTTCAATTTTCTTCTCTCTAAATAAACAAATTTAGCTCTAACTTTTCTAATATCCTTACTCAATGATTTTATATGTTTAAAAATGTTGTGATGCACGAGACATATTATAGCTGCACGCTTTAATCTTGACCTTAATATTAGCATGTTCCTTAAACTTACAGCGTGCATAAAAGCGTCACAAATGAAACTGCCAAGGTTGCATTCACTGCAGCCGCAGTCGGCAGATAAATGAACCATCGTGTGCCCGATTTCTACAGATGCTAGCTCTTGAATCATTGGCAGATAGTAGTCGATCCTTGCCAAAACATCAGGCGCTGAAATTGATCAGAAAAATACTTCACTTTTTGGTTCAATAAAACATTTGGCCTGCTAGACCTTGTAACCTCCGTAGGGCGGCTCGCCTTAGGAGCGCTAGAGCTGTGCACTCCCATAAAAATCTACTTTAAGCACATTATATTTGTCACTATAAGTAAATAAGCAGTAAGTGTGTAAGTTTTGGGTATATTTATTGAATACTTATAACACCGATGTTACGAAAAAGCACATTTATATTTTATTTATCCGGGAATTATTACAAAAAAAAATTAGCATAATTAGATACTTAAGGAGTGAAGACGAATCTAACGACCCCTCACACATCTTAATCGGTTAAGCCGTTTAGGTTGTAGGGGCTCATATAGAGACATAGATACACTCGAAAAACATAACCCTCATTACGCAGTCAGTTAAAAATAATGAAATAAAGACGACAGCGCCCTCTATGCCACATTAGTTCCCTAGCTGAACGAACTCTATCAGTTGAGCTACATTCAACCGCTTATCAAATCAGTAATTAGATAAATAAAATTTAACGATAGATAAAACAAATTACCTTGCTCCACTTCATTGCCAATGTAATGCGGGTTGCCCTCCCACTCCAACAAGTTTCCAGCGTCATCGAAAAATAATTTAATTTCACCGAGGAACGCCGTATGGGCTCCCGCTTGCACAATCAGAACCTGTTCAACGTTTTTATTTATGAGTATATATTAAACTATTACTATACTATTATTATTGAGTATTTATTAGTATTTTTAATTATAGTAAACTATAGTCGGATATTTCGGCTTAAAACAGACGTGAGTGACCCGTAGTTTTTATTTAAAAAGTATATATTAAATTATTAAATATTTAACTGAAATTCTAAATTTAATATCAATAATATACATAGGTATATTAAATAAATCCCGAGATTTTCAGGCGACATAGCGATTAAGCACTATTAAACTACACTTGTGATAACTGGATATTTACAATTAAAATATATAAAAAGGTGAAAAAAATAATAAAATAAAAGATCACTCAAATAAGTCGAGAGTATATTAAGTATCATCACATAATATTTATTTCCCCCTTTTATCTACTAGTTTGTACGGAAGCCTCGGTGGGCGAGTCTGACTCGCACTTGTCCGGTTTTTATTTTTATTTTTGTAAGAGTCTTATTAATTATTATAATTACAGAAAAATACAGCTTATGCCACTTAGGGAGTGAAGACAAATCTAACGACAGCTCGTACATCAAAATCAGTCATGTGGCTTAGGCTGTAGGCGATCTTATGGAAACATACATACATACACACACATACATACATGCATACATACATACACTCTAAAACAATCCTTCTTACATAGTCGGATAAAAATGTGCTAGTGCTCCATTAAGTTTCTAAAGTAACTGTGAACTCACAAACTTAGGTTATCCTTTCCTAAATCTGTGTGTAAACTTTAGATCAGTCCAATACAACACTTACTTTTCTCTCCGGTTGATCTACTATGACAGGATAAGGCCCGTGAGGGGTCCAAGTACTGCCTTCCGGTACATCATCGTTGAATAGGAGTGTGTGACTGTGACCCCCAACTATTATATCAATGTACGGGCCTCCATGTAACGCTATCTCTCTGAAATGTTTAACACATTAATTAAATACACGCATGAGTTTAATAGATTTGAAATAAAAAAAACCGGACAAGTGCAAGTCAGACTCGCTCACTGAGGGTTCTATACAAACTGGTAGATAAAAGGGGGAAGTTATATATTTTTTTATATTTTCCTTCATAAACCGAAAAATATACATCGTGACAATATTTGAAAACCTATTTTAGCTTGTGCTCACAAAGTTCTTTCACACATCAACCCACATGATACGGTTAAAGCACTTTAAAATTTAGATCCTCTTCATGGAAAATGTATAAATGAAAGTAATGTTTTTATGGTTTTCGCAATTGTCTCATTGAAGTTAAACTTTTTTTTGATTTTTTTTATAGGCTCCCAGTGAATGAAAGTATGATATTAACTTTTTTTTTATTTGACGGTAGGCTTGCGCTTGACCGTCAACTCACCTGGTGTTAAGCGACAGTTACGGTAACTAACAAATTTTTCAATTCATACATACCAGTCTCCATCCAATAACAGTTTCAAATAGAGGAAAATAAGAGACGTGCCAAAAATATTACAACCTAAGAGATTTAACTTTGCAAAGAAAATTTTCGTCTACCTTGATAATGTTTATCAAAGCACAGACAAAGGTAACGATAGCAAAAACATAAAAAATTATGATAATGATGATGAATTTTTACCAGTCCATATTACAAGAGGGTATTACGACTGGCCTTGTGGCTCAGTTGGTAAGTAGTATGTCTACCTGCTAAGCTGTAGATCTTGGGTTCGATCCCCACCCAGTGCAAACATAGGTGTTTGTTCTGTGTCTGGGTGTTTCTATGTATCATTATGTATATATTTACAACAAAAAATTATATATGTATTCTCTCAGCCATCTAGTTCCATACGATATACGATACGTACAAATCTTTGCTTAGTTTGGGCTAGATGGTATTGTGTGAAATGTCCCCAAAATATTTATTTATTATTTATTTATATCTCTCAATCAATCTTGAATTTTCAATGCTAAGTATAGTGAACAGATATCTTCTAGATCGACGAAGCCCTTTCTCGGCCATACCGTCGCTTAACATCAGGTAAGTTGGTGGGCAACATAAATTTATCTAAAAAAATAAAGCTAAAATTCTGCGTTATTTGTCTCCCCTACTTGAATTAGTCATCATACCTGTCAATATCTAAGCCACAATGCGACAAAACCACAATAATATCGACTCCATCAGCATTCAGCTTCTCAGCTTCAGCTCTCACCGTTTCCACTTCATCAGTAAATTTTAAATTTCCGGTCGCTGCTAACGTCTGAAAATAAAATTATTTTAGTGTCATACGACCTTGTGATTAACAGATGACCAAGTCATACAAGTGGCGGGAAGACGCTGGTCTTATTTCCGCGCGTGTCAGTAACAAGTTAACATAATATGTTACGTAGTTACATAATATGTTGTGTGTCTTGCGTAGTCACAAATGACATAATAGCATGTATATGAATCAATGAATCATATGTACTTATATTATTGTTATTATTTTTTATCATTTTGTTATTGTATAGTGTTTTTTGACGTGTGACATATTGTAATGATTCACCAATAAAATCTGTATCTGTATCTGTATCTGTATGTTGGGCATTGTTTAAATTTTAGTAACGTTTTTCGGTATGACAAATATTATTCAATTTTGTTATTTAAATCTTGGGGAGAGTTTTTAGACCATTTAAGATTTTCCACATGGTTTTACTTTTGTTTGACGCTTGTGTGGAATCTCTTTGGTTTTGTATTTTTTTTTTGTTTTTGCATTATGGGTAAAGATTTTTTTGTTGTACTTACGTCGGTACTAGCAATAATAACGCCAATAATACCGATTCTTCTGCCATTCCTTTCAATCACAATACTAGGTTTGTATAGACCTTGTATGGTGGGTTCCTCATCGTCTATGATGTTCGCTGTGACCACAGGTGAGTTCAAGTGCTGTAGATACGGCACTACGCCATCGATGCCATTGTCGAATTCATGATTACCAAGGACCTGGAAAATTACGTTCCATAATTATATATAAATACAGGTATTCATTGGCTTAATATAAATATGGGAGTACGAGAGGGAACCCGGAATTCCGGAGAGATCTAAGTATTCATTAAAGGGGTATTGGTGCGTGTGCGCAAGAGCTTCACGACCTTATTCCTTGCTCCTCATTTTTCTACAAGACTAGCAGAAAAGTCTAGTCTCAAGTACATTGCAAACCATTATCCATTCAAATACCAAAATTGCGTACGCGACGATTTTGGTCATGAAAAGTCACGAAAGGCCACTCACGGTCAACCATCCGAAGACTGACCGGTCCGTCCGTTGCTTGACATTGGTGATCGTTCGAGAACGCCTATTCAAGCTACGCCACGAGCGCTACTCCGATTGTTTTCAATCTACTTAAAAAAAGAAGGAGGTTATCAATTCAACTGTTTTTTATAATGTTTGTTACCTCATAACTTTCGACTGGCTTCACATGCTTCCCGTGGGACCACAGGGGAAGCACCGACTTCAAATAAATATAATAAATATTTCAATTTGGTCCAGTTCTGACAATGGCATCCATGAGAAATCGGTTGCTTCAGTTTTTTTTTAAACGATATTTATAAATACAAATGTTTAAGCCAAACTTGTTTTATGTTACTTACTCATTTAGGGCTATTCCTTATTCATAATCCAATCAAAATCGGTCTATCTGTTTGAGAGCTACGATGCACGAGACATACACACAAATAATTACGTAAAATTTATAACACCCCTCTTAAACTAGATAACTTCGGTTCTTACTAAGAACCGACCGACCTAAAAACTACTTAGCTCGGTCGGTTCGGGTTAAAAAAATAAGTAACAGACATGTTAAAATTGATTAAAACTCACATGAGCATCATGAGGTATCATATTCATAAAGTCTTGCGTGACATTCCACCTGAGGATGTTGTACCATATAGTGCCCTGGAAGCTGTCTCCTCCGTTCAAGAGAATCGATTGTGGCTCCGCCGCTATTCTCTGACGGACCATGGTGGCGAGGCGGGCGAACCCACCGATGCAAGGGTCTGCCTCAGAGTTGCATACCAAACCTGCTGGGCTCGTTTCAACAAATCTAAAAAGAAAGAGAGATCAAGAATGTTTTTTTTTGCTTGATGTTGGCGTCATGTTTGCACATTTGCCATTCGTCGAGTTTTTATCAAGAATGTTTTCAATGAGTCTCATTCAGGATCTCGGAAACGGCAGCAACGCTTTTGATGAAATTTGGTAAGTAGGTTGTTGAGCACGATAAATCGATCTAGCGTTTCATTTTTAGAGAACCCGGGTTTGCCCGTATTTTCAGTCAAAAAATCCGAGCGGATCTCGGTCGCTAGCTTTTATATAGGAGCAATATACAATTTAATATCTATATACCTACTCCAATTCAAACAATACAATCATGACAATATCGATACAAATATATTGTCAGTGATAAAATGAATTTAATATTATCTTTTTATTATTTGATAAAACATAAAAGATATTTATCAATAATTCATCAAGAATGTGTTCTTTTGAGATATCCATCTGAAGTATAATTCAAAAGATGTACTTAAAGTATCGAAAAATAAATGAAAAATATAAAATCAGGTCTATTTCCCCTTTCGGGGTAGGCAGAAAGAACATCAAAGACCATGGGAACGTTTGACATCACAAATATAGATGGCGTTAATGTAAGCCATAGGCAGACCCCCGTCACTGCAAGCCAATATTACGTCATACCCTCTAATATCATCTAACCTTAATACCTTCTAACACTATAATACCCCCTAACTCTATAATACCTGATGTTTACTTGTTCTCTTACCTATACCAAAATTTGGTAAAGAGGCATAAAAGTTTAGCATTTTATGAAAACAGTATCATCACATGATAGATGAGTAAATTATTAATAAAACTTAGAATAACAAATATAAAAAGTAGGCAAACACTGTAGTAATATAATCCTTGAATTAAATATTAAGGGACCTTAGCTCGCGGGCCGGGCCTATGCGTCTTGACAGGAAAAAAAACCCTATAATACCATATCTCTCCCATATAACCACGGTCAAAACGTCATATCTACAATATTTCGTCTTAACACATTTTCAAAGAACTTTCAGGGGTTTTACTTTTTATTTTTAAAGCACGAGCAAAAAAGAAGTCCAAATTGAGTTATGATACATTCCTAGAATGGACTGTAACCAAATTTCTCGTCTCTACTAAGCAAATGGACTCTACCTCGATAGATCTACTATAAACTAACAGAAAGTTCCAATGCCACGTTTAAGAGCTCCATTATAACACCAGCTTCTTGGCACCATAATCCTCATATATCCTCAGTTACAGTGTTTACCACAGGTCCAAACATTCTGTCCGGTTTTGGGAGATCGACGATAAAGGTGGTAAAAAATAATTATAGTCTAGATAATAATTATAATTTAAAAAACTGAGGCAACCGACTTCTCATAGATGCCATTGTCAGAACTGGACCACTTTGAAATGGGACCACATAGGAAGCTGGTGCTTAATATGCTATATATGAGGATTATGGTGTCAAATAAAAAAAGAATCATCGAAATCGGTTCACCCAGTCGAAAGTTATGAGGTAACAAACATAAAAAAAAATACAGTCGAATTGAGGTTGTGAACAAACGACTTCAAAATGCGTGATTTTGTTTTTAAAACCAAAGTACTAAACAGGCTTTGATGAAATTTTGACGGGACCACCTCTGAAGTTTGATCTATTAAACAAAAAAGAATCAACCAAAAACAATTCAGAATCGATAAAAGAATCGTATAACAAACATACAAATAATTATTATATAAAAAAAAAAAAAAAAACCTTTAATTGATCCTGCTTACATTACTTCTTAATTTACTATTTTTATGCTATAACACTGTTTTTAATTATTAGCAAGGTCCACTTCTCTTTATCCTGTGCTATTTGCCACCACTTTTGACCAGCGACTTTTTTATTTCGTCCTCCCAGCGTGTAGAGGGCCTTCCTCTCTTTCTTTTTCCTTGAGGTCCTCTCCATACGGTGGTGCTGTAGGTCCATCTTTTGTCTCTGAGACGTCTTAGAGACAATTATAATATAAAAAAACCGACTTCAAAATACACAATTAATTTACTTAGATGACATATTTTTCCAGATATTTTGGTATAAACGAAAATACTAAACCGATTTTGATAAAAAACACTAGACTACTTCTGAATTATGACCTACCATACACATAAAGAATCATCAAAATCAATTCATAATTGGCAAAGTAATCGCTGAACAAACATACAAAAAAATACAGTCGAATTGAGAACCTCCTTCTTTTTGGAAGTCGGTTAAAAATAGAATGAATGCAGCGCAGCTGAGACTAGTGCCCATTTGCTCCAACTGTCACACTACAAACGCATAATATTATGTGGCTTACAAACTACACAACCGAGACGTAGTCCTGCAACCCTAATGGAGGCGTTGCTTAGAGTGCACAAACACATGGGCATGCAGCCAGGCACCTCTGCAACTCTGCAACTCTTGCAGCGCTAGGACGTGCCTATACCAACTCGTCAACTATAATCGAGAGGAGGAAATCTTCGAAACATACCCAGCTGCGTTGTACGTCGGGATGCTACCGGATGTAAAAATAGACCCACTTATAAATCTGTGTATGTTTTTATGACCTCCTACAGCCTAAACCGGCTTGCCCGATTTTTATGTGCGAAGTGTCGTTGGATTCATCTTCACTCTGTGAGTGTCATAGGCTATATTAATAAATATAAAACTTTCGCAAAAATAATAATAAATACGCTGTTTCTTAGCCTCTTACGAAATTTTTCGTAGTAAATAAGTGATTTTACGAGAATTATTCCAAAGAATGCCCATTTATAACCTTTTACAGCGATGCATAAAAACACGTATCAAACGTAACGATATCGTAAATTTGACTGCAAAAATTCGCTTTTCTGCAGTCGGGTATTTTGTTTCTCTTTTATTTAATATAGATACCTACAAACAGCGGAAATTGTTTTAATACGTTTGTTGTTTAAAAAAATAACGTCCAACTTCCGCCAATACATTAAAAGTAGCGCGTTAAGTTAAATAAAATATTTTTAACAATTAGACATTCCACCGATTTCCAAAAAGGAGGATGTTCTCAATTCAACTGTATGGTTTTTTTTGTATGTTTGTTCAGAGATAACTTCGCGAATTATCAATTGATTTTGATAATTCTTTTTTGTTTGGTAAGTTATATTTCAGACATAATCCTACATACATTTTATCAACATCTGTGCAGTAATTTAAGTTTTTTATAACAAAATAACTGGAAAAATATGTCATCCAAGTAAACGAATTGCGTATTTCGGTCGTTTTGTTTTCAGATACTTAAAGTGTAATCATTATCTTGTTAGTTACATACCTTGCGTGAAAATCGTTATAATGCAGTATATTTAGAGCATATCTGCTGTCTTCATTTTGACCAGAAACTGTATTGACCACCAAAATAGAAAGTAACACACAAAAAGTCCACCACATTTTTTTTCCGTGTGTGAGTTAGCGACTGATTATCACACACAACTCCGGACTACTGAACATTTTATTGTTCACGAAGTTTTGATAAGCGTTTTTCTATTTAGATATATCTAACCGATAATGCTCTGTTGGGTGATAATCCTCTTGTTTTATGAAATTGATATTATTTTCTTGTAAGCTTATCTACGTATTTTTAACCGATTTCAAAAAAGAGAAGGATCTCAATTTGACAGTATTTTTTGTATGTTTGTAACTTCGTTTTTTTTTTTAAAGATATATTTTCATTTTAGTCTCACATAAATTTTACCTATCGAAATCGGTTCAGTAGTTTGGTTTTTAAAACAAAATTGCTCATTTTGAAGTCGGCTGACCCAGATTTTTAAACTATACATATAGGTATATATTTTACAATATTAATTTTAATGTTTTCTAAGGTTTTTGCGGTTGTTATTTATTATTGGTATGAAACAAATAAACAATAAATACGCAATAAATCCGTTAAAGACATAAACTACGTTATATACCTATAAAAACACCAAATTAATAGGTAATTACCGCATAAGAAGTAGGTTTATATTTTTCGGGTGTATGTATGTATAAATGTGTTATTTACCGCCTAGCCTCGTTTTTCAACACAAGTTAAAATACTCAAGTACTACTAGTGTGGTTAAGTTACTTCCAGTTAATAATCGGCCAAGTGCGAGTCGGACTCGCGCACGAAGGGTTCCGTACTATCATCTATAATACTACAAAGTTTAGTTCTGTTTTAAAATAACGAGAAATCAACGAAATTCCAAGTAGTAAATTGCAAACTTATATAAGTAGGTAGGTTTTCGATACACATCCGGGCAGCATGACGACGCTCGCGCGAATACACGCGGCTATGGCTCGCTCCGTGATGTTACCTCCCCCGCTATCCGCGCGGCCGTTGCTTAGCAACCGCCTCGCGCTCGCGCCACCACCACACCGCGGCGCAGCGCTCGCACCGCGTTTAGATGCACGGATTATTTTCATTTTGTGAGTTTTTATGTATTAGATTAGGTATTTATTTTTATAGTTAATTTATTTCTAAATATTTACTTACAAATATTCAAGTTTCTACCTGTTAATTAAGATCGAGTAAAAATTGCTTAAAAATTACGTTTGTTGTATGGGAGCCCCCCTTTAATATTTACTTTATTGTTATTTAATTATTTATGTTGAAAGGTAATATACAAGTAAATATTCTGTGAAAATTTGAAGCGTCTACCTGTTACCGTTTTTAATATTGAGCAAAAGTTTTTAATTTTTAGTATTTGTTGTTATAGCGGCAACGGAAATACATCATTTGTGAAAATTTCAGCTTTCTAGCTATCACGGTTTATGAGATACAGCCTGGAGATAGACAGACAGACAGACAGACAGACAGCGAAGTCTTAGTAATAGGGTCCCGTTTTTACCCTTTGGGTACGGAACCCTAAAAAGTTACTAACAGGCTGATATCCGCTAAGTCATATCTTCTAATCTTCAGAGCCCGCTTGCTCTGGCGAGAAGCCAGGACTAAGCCAGCTTGGTCAGACTAGATACAGCTTCGGGCTTAGTACTGTAGAATGAAAGAAAATAGTACATAGATAGCATTCCTACATAGATTTGACAGGCTCAGTGGTAGTACGGCTGCCTCCTGAGCTTGTAGGTCGTGGGTTCGATCCCCACCCAGGGCAAACATTTGTGTGATGGGCATGGATGTTTGTTCTGTGTCTTGTTGTTTCTATGTATTATAAGTATGTACTTATATTTACGAAAAAAAGTATATATGTATTATATCAACCATCTAGTTTCCATAGTACAAGCTTTGCTTAGTTTGGGCTAGGTGGTGTTGTGTGAAATGTCCACCAATATTTATTTTATTTTTTATTTATTTATTTATAGATTGAACAATATGTAAACGAGCGAAATTTAAGGTATCCTATAAGTTAAGGTAAGGTCCCATATACATTTTATCAAAATCGGTTCAGTATTTTGGTTTTTATAGCAAAATAACTGTATCATCCATGATGACGAACCATAATATCTCTAGAATTCACTTACATATCATTGACTTCAATGTACCAGTACACTTACTATAAATAAGTTAGAAACATTGTAACGTCTCAAAGTTTTCCTTAATATGGAAATATGAGAAATTTCGAAACTAATAAAAACTTTTTCATCTTATTACCACAACATTGCATATTAAAAAACTTGCTGCCAACATAAAGTGGCATTATTATTCAAGACTTTGTACGCCCCAATTTATTTTTATTACCTACAAATGCATAATTTATGTACAGTACACTATTAGCTTTAGTCCTTTTTTTTAAATGGCCTTTATATCTACAACAAAACTATAAAAGCTTCACCTACTTAACTAATTAAGCTACAACACAAATAGCAAATCGATTATCCCAGACCGGTCTAAAGACAATCCAAATGTTCAAACACACTAGCAGTTTTAAATAAAAACTACGGGTCACTCACGTCTGTTTTGAGCCGAAATATCCGACTATAGTTGGCACTAGCAGTTGGCAGCGTACCCAGCATGCTTCCGCATTCCCACATTGAATGGCAAAAATCGATTCTTTCTTTTTTTGGTTCTTGTCTTTACTTGAATAGATGAGTGTTACTTCTAAAGTAGGTACTTTTTTGCAGTTCAGCGATGAATAGACCTAATTAACTCATACTTACTCGTATGCTACAATTGGGTTCGATTTTCAACCGACGAAAAAGAAGAAGGTTTTCAATTCGGCTGTATGTGTGATTGTTTGTATATGTATGTAAAATATGAATTACTACCGCCTACTATTTTTATGCATAACGTCCGCTATGCACGCAGAAGTCGCTCATGGTGTCAACAACTGTGGTAGATCTGAGGCTGAGATTTTATTAATTCGATGACCAAGTCCCATGTAGGTGGTAGGTACTTGCCAACCATCGTCTCCATTAAAGTTTGGGTATTTCTTAATTTCAATAGCCTCGCGTAACATTCTTATCTTAGTACATCCTCAAATCTTGGCTATACCTAGAGACGCGTCTTGAGTCAGCAAGACTTGCCAGAAAGCTTGAGTCAACACTCAAGACACGGGAAAGTCTTGCTATTTGAGTCAAGAGTCTTGATTTTGAATCATGTCTTGTAGATTCGAAATGAAAAGCAGACTGTTTACCTCGGATAAAAGACCTAATTAGGATTTTTTGGCGGGAACGTCTTAGTAACGTGTTATTGCTTTGTTTTATTTTCATAAACTTGTGTTATTTTGAACATTAATGATATAAAAATGATGGTGTTTCATTCATTATGTGTTCGATAAAGTGCGTGAGTGGGCAAGTGAAATAAAGCAGTAAAACGTGATTTATCGTTGTCGGCAAAACTCCATAGATGCTTCTAGTAAAGTCGCCACCACTTTACTGAAGCAGGACTCGACTTATAAATTGTCTGTATACGTGACTTAGACTGTGAACAGAACATTTACAACTTGTTTTGTTCAAGAAATTTGAAAAAATCCTAATACTTGACACTTGACACTGGCAAATGCTTTAATGCGGGTCTAATACAAAAAAGAAGAAGAAGAAGACCTAATCCCCTAAGACCTAAACCTAATAGACCTAAGGCTTTAGATCTAAATGGGTTACTTTTAAATTTTCAAACGTTGTAGTAATAATCTACTATTGTTCGACCAGTACCAGACACTACTGAGACGTACGTAAGTACCCTTATTCACAACCGATCTCTGTTATTTCCACCCAGTATGAGAGATATTGCGATTTATAGTTTCCAGTTAGAATCGCTTCCGAATGAGTAGTGAATAGTTTAAATTTTTTGCCAAGATAGATTCTCAACTAAAGAACTCTTTCCAAGCAGCCTCTTTATTCACAACCATAAATAACATTAACTAATACTGCGATACTCATAGGCACTATAACACGTCCGAAAAAGAATTACAATTAGATTTAGATGACTGTATTAAAGATCTATCTATTTATAAAAAAAACGGACACGTGCGAGTCAGACTCGCCTACTGAGGGTTCCGTACAAACTAGTAGATAAAAGGGGGAAATCATATATATTTTCCTTCATAAACCGAAAAATATACATCGTAAAAGCCCCGCACCTCAACCTCGGCCTTCAAGCGTTCCCGAAATAAAGGTCTTGACACCCGGATGGACGGACAGACGGACAGACGGACAACAAAGAGGTTTGAGGGTCCTATAAGGGTTCCATTTTTTTCCTTTTGAGGTACAGAACCCTAAAAAAGATTTGGACGAAAAAAAGCACTCAAAAATAAAAACCGACAATCTCGTAAGACTGCGTTTCCACAGAAGCGGAACAAGTTTACAGGTGCAAGAATCGAGATTTCGCAGATATTTCGAGCGTTATGATTGGTCAATTCATGTAATGCAAAGCTTCGCACTGCTACAGGTGAAACGGAGCTTCGGCATGTTGTCCGAAGAAATGGCTGGTCCGATACTGAAGTACAAGACGCTGTAGATTGAAATGGATTCGCGTATTTTTCTTGAAACCAGAAACCTCAACCGAGGCTTTAATGAATTAGTAACTGATCGATAAACAAAAAATTCGTCGATGACATTGTGATTTACAAATGAGCCGCTAGAAAGTTATCACAAGTTTACATGTTATTTGTCCTTGAAATATTTTTTGTCTGCAAATTTAGCTGCATTTTCAAAAAGCTCACGTTTAAAAATATTCAGTAGTTTTTAAGTTTATTCAACATAATTATAAAAATATAAAATAATCCTGTGCCTCTTATAATTTTTTTAATAGACGAGTAATACCTACCTAGCCTGGTGTGGTTTCTCTCTACATAGTATAGGGTAGACCGAGGCGAATAGGATCACTTCAAGTTTGGGTTGAAAAAAAAAAAAACTTCTGAATAAGGCACAGCAGTTTTATTTATTGAATCATAATCAGTATTTATCATAGTTTATAACCAGTTACTAAAATTTTAAACAAAACTAAAACTTTCTTCTTAATTAACATAAACTTGAAAATCGGGAAAAATCCGATTCACCCCTGATTTGGGGGCGAATTGGATCAAATAAATAAACTTCTTTTACAAAAAAAATATTATAAAAAACTTCAAATGTTTATAAAAACGCTTATATAAACCTAAATTATGAGATCAGTTACTTATCTGTACATTATTCAGAAGTGTATCAAGCCTTTATCACCGACTCTGTCGGCGCATTTCTCCACCGGTTCATTACTTGAACTTGGCTCTGATTCTGAGAATTCATTAGGTTGTAGGTCCTTACTTGTGCTTGGTTTTGGTTCTGGATTTGTGCTGCATAGTTCCGAACCATCTAAAACAACATATAAATAAATATTGGTTAGTTATATGCATTAAGCGTTATGATCAAGTTCGCCCCAAAATCAATGATCCGAATAGCCCCATACCCATATTTTCAAAACAATATCTTTTGAAAAAATATCCATCACTATAGCGTAAAAAACTAGCATTATACTCATATTTCATTTCAAATAGCATATGGTAAAACAACGATTAAAACAATAAAGCTAATTATAGATACCAGAAAATGCAAAACCAAAATCATTTACCTTATATTTGGCGCAAAACGCGACCGCACCCTACATCCGTGTCACTTGCGATTTTCGCTGGCATTGAGGTGCGGGCGAGAGAGTTCTACTATAAATTCAAAATAGCGTGGCGTGAACCAGGGAACGTTTTGACGTTTGCAGCTACGTTTCATGACGCGCAGATTTTTTTATATTTGAGATTTTCTTATTTCGAACCGATTCGCCTCGTGATCCGTTTCGCCTCGGTCTACCCTACAATAAAGTCACTTCCCGCCGTCTGCACGTTTAAGACTTTCAAATTACGCAACGGATTTTAATGCTGTTTTCATCAATAGACAGAGTGTTTCAAGAGAAAGGTTTTTGTATACATGTATTTTATAGTAGAGAAAAGCCGAGAATTTCCAAGATTTGTAATGTGATCTCATGAAAATATTAAAAATTGTGGGCTTAGATTACAAACACTGGCTAAACCTTACGAGATACATCAAAATAATGTACTACGGAATTGTATACCTTAAAGAGATCTACATAAAAGTCCGTATTGATGTATGTCTATCTGCTTACGATAACACACAGTAACCATACATTTTAAAGTATAATTATGTAAGCCAAACTTCACTCCAGACTTTTTCATTAGCGACAATAATGCTCAATTAAGGTGAGTTTAATGCAACTTACAAACTGCAACTTTTAACTTAATGTTCTTGGAATATAACGGGCTAACTTCGGCCGTTTGTTCGTGCTAGTAATATTAAATAACTGCAGCGAGCAACGCGTCTTTCAACTAAATGTAAATTTTCTGAAATGGACTATGCGAATAGTTATTTTTTTATCTGGTAAATGTAACAGTCTAGTATAAATGGAGACGTAGATATGACATGATTAATGACTTTATAAATGCATTTTAATTCTAGGTCCTTATTCTTAGATTTGCTTAACTTATTAGGGGTCCAGTCTTTGGATCGTCATCTCAATTCCTCTCCCACGGATTTACAAAAAGGCCTAACAGAATCGGCTTGCATCCAGCGTCTTTCTGGAACTTGTATGAGGTCATTTGTTTGCATTTCAAGTTATTGGGCCCTTTAGCATTTATCCCTAACCTTTACTCACACTTTCAAATCCAGTTTTCCGAAGAAGGATGGCATAAACTTCAGAATGTCGCCTGGAGCAAAATGCGTTCACTCCTTCAGTTCAGTTTTACCTGAGTTTGAGTCTCAGTCACACAATATGAAAGTCTCAAAAAAAAAACTATTTAAGAGTTTGTAATTTTTTTCCGTCGCCCAGTCGCACATAAAAATATTTTTGTACCATTAGAAAAAGTAAAATCACATATTTTTTTTAAATAATAATTTTAGTAGCAAGTTTATTATTAACCGACTTCCAAAACAAAGAAGGTTCTCAATTCGACTGTATGTTTTTTTTTATTCTATGTTTGTTCATGGATCACTTTTCCAGTTATGAATTTATTTTGATGATTATTTTTTCATTTGGTAGGTCATATTTCAGAAATGATCTCAAATAAATTTTATCAAAACCGGTTTAGTATTTTGGTTTTTAAAACGAAATAACTGGAAAAATATATCATCCAATTAAACGACTTGCGTATTTCGAAATCAGTTTTTAGTATTTTTAAACTATAAATAGCATTAATAATAATTTGTACAAAATATTTTTAATTTGTGATGTTGCTTTATAATATCTTCAAAAATTTATTTATTTATTTTAGAAACACCAACAGTATACATATTACATTGACTTAGTAGGTAATCTCTAATATAGGTTCTGATATGCATACCTTTAACAGGGGTCTACATCATTCTTTAACTAAAACTAAAACCACACCATCCTCGGCCACACCGTCGCTTAACATCAGGCGAGTTGGTGGTCAATCGTAGATCTATCTTCTAAAAAAAAAAAAAAAAAAACTATATTAATTTAAACTAAAACCTATAAAATAATATATCAGTGATATTATAATCTATTGCGTTCAGTAAAAATAAGTAATAACTTAAACTTGAATGCGTTAAATTTGTCGTGAAATATATCGAGATCGTTTAGCAAAACATTAATTAAATGTTGATATGCGAGAGCGAGACGAACGATGGTCGAACTACAGACTCATAAACAGATCCCATATTGTTGTTTTACAGAATGCTGATAGCATTTTCATGTTAAACTGCAATGTTTATGCGTTTGGCCAGATAAATCACCAGCATTTTGTTTACACGTCACAGCGTGGCATTGATCTGGCGCTCAAATATTTTTTTGAAAATAATATGAGCTCGCAACCCCACCGACCCAGTCTCAATGATATGAATTTATTTCACAATACTACAATCCTATTGGTAAATTGAATTCGGTCCAGTTTATTATGCTATTCAATGGCGCGTCAAAATAGGTCGTTTGCATTTCATCACACAAATCTTTTTGAAAATAAAAATGGAAACACATAGCACATTACTATATTATGTGTACACATCGTCAAAACCTTATTTGCAATTTTAGCACAAGAATTTTCTTATATTAAAAAATTGGCTTGTCTTGCACTTGACTATTTTTTTAATTTGTTGATTTGATTGATTTTATGTCATAATAACAAATATTCTGTGAAAGTTTCAACTTGGTACCTATAATGGTTCACACAGACACCATAGCGTCACGAGTACATGTGCCTACTTCTTCACGAACAGGCTCGTTTTCCATACTCCTTAGTATGGGAATGGAAGCCTAGAAATTAAATCTATTCTGTCAGGTATCTGGTTCCTATAGTACAAGCTTTGCATAATATTGTCTAGATGGCGTTGTGTAAATCAATGCTTATAGTAGCGCCTCACTAAATATTTTAGTACTTATTTTGATTTAGTATTTAAATATGGCTTATATTATTTTATCATTTATAGAATAAATTGAGTTGAAAAATTCTAGTACCTTTGTAAATAAATGCGAAAAATAAAACATTACAATTATTTTTTTCATAGCTAGTACATTTTATTTTTTACTATACTGAAATCCAATTTATTTCAAGTGTATGCGAAATTAATTCAGATGAATACAATAAAACAGGTTTTTGCCTCTCCGACTATAAGTACTACAAGTATCATAGGTCAATGTCCTAAAAAATATAAGCCACAAGCTACTGGTTCACTAAATTACGTATATAAAATAATCGGCCAAGTGCGAGTCGGACTCGCGCACGAAGGGTTCCGTACTATCATCTATAATACTACAAAGTTTAGTTCTATTTATAAAATAACGAGAAATCAACGAAATCCCAAGTAGTAAATTGCAAACTTATAGGTAGGTTTTCGATACACATCCGGGCAGCATGGCAACGCTCGCGCGAATACGCGCGGCTATGGCTCGCTCCGTCATGTTACCTCCCCCGCTACCCGCGCACCACCACACCGCGGCGTGGCGCTCGCACCGCGTTTAGATGCACGGATTATTTTCATTTTGTGAGTTTTTATGTATTAGATTAGGTATTTATTTTTATAGTTAATATATTTCTAAATATTTACTTACAAATATTCAAGTTTCTACCTGTTAATTAAGATCGAGTAAAAATTGCTTAAAAATTACGTTTGTTGTATGGGAGCCCCCCTTTAATATTTACTTTATAGTTATTTAATTATTTATTTTGAAAGGTAATATACAAGTAAGTATTCTGTGAAAATTTGAAGCGTCTACCTGTTACCATTTTTAATATTGAGCAAAAAAATACGAAAAAAACACGTTTATTGTATGGGGACCCCCCTTAATATTTTTTTTTTTTAAGTTTTAGTATTTGTTGTTATAGCGGCAACGGAAATACATCATTTGTGAAAATTTCAGCTTTCTAGCTATCACGGTTTATGAGATACAGCCTGGAGACAGACAGACAGACAGACAGACAGACAGACAGACAGACAGACAGACAGACAGACAGACAGACAGACAGACAGCGAAGTCTTAGTAATAGGGTCCCGTTTTTACCCTTTGGGTACGGAACCCTAAAAACAATATAAAATATTGATATTGCACGTTTTTTTAAAATAATAACCGCTAGATTTACACTTAATTATTTTTATTTGTTTATTTTTTTTATGCAGGCCTAAGATAAAAAAAACCTTACGATTAAGGTAAGGCTCAAAGTGCGCGGCTATCTCTCTCGCACATCACTACATTTCTAAACATCTAAAATCATTGATTAGGGATAATAGAAAATAATGAGACATGAATTTGTTTATTTAGATAGGAGAAGTATTAAAAATATATATATTCAGATATAATTTATACTGGCGGCGGAGTAGTAAAAAAACATATTTTTCACTATACTTGCTCTAAAAGTCCGTCATTGTAGAAAAATAGCTTATTAAGCTCTAGGCGAAAAAGTTTTTTTTATTTTTATTTTTATCTGTTACCAAAGAGCCTACATAAACGAAAGTCTTAATTCAAAAGTAGAATAATCTCTTTGGAGTATATTTACATTCTCTTTGCAAACATCTAAAATATCCAGAATTATACAAATTGTACATTTCATTTTTAATAAAATAAACTTTGAATTATTGTATTGGATTATTTTATTTTCTCGCAATCGTAGTAAAAAGTAGTGTAACACACGGCGCCAAAAACCCATTGTAACTCGGTAACATACCTCGTTACAATGGGTTTTTTTAGCCCCTTGTATAACTATTTGTATCTAATATTCCTTTTCCTTACTCCTCAGCTTATTTAGGAGAAAAACTTTTTAAATATTTCTCCTTTCATAAACATGTCTAACTATTCTAATATTTCTTTTCGATGATTTTACCTATTTCAAAATGTTGTGATGCGCACAGCTACGCGCTTTGAACCCTTATGATAATACTGCATTATTTTAATAATAAGTCTGAACACTACTGATATAATGAATATTATCCAAAAGCTGATTCCTAGTACCAGTATACATTATTTTTTTTATTCTATTAAAAAAAAACAGTATACATACTGTAGGTTATTTCGAAGCGAGTTAATTTAGATTTATATCTATTTGCAATACTTACCTCTTGATTTCGTAACAAGTTTTCGTTTCAAGGGTTTTATAATTAAAGAACCAAAATAAAACTACTACCACTAGCAGACTTCGTTTGATAGAGTTACTGAAACTAAGTCTGGAAATTTACACGTATCATTATTAGTGTGTTGACTTTGATTCCATTTCTTCAAAAAAAAAAAAAAAAACAACGATGTTCGCGTTTTAAATTTTACAACACAACAAAATTAACCATCATCTCTCAACCTAAAAGGTCTTGTTATGAATTTAAAGAGTGAATTGTGTATTCAGTTGATGGCTCTCAAAGCGACTATATTTTTGCACGAAATTGGTGGCATTATTTATGCGGATTATTCGGAACGGTTATCGAGAATGCCTACATGCCTAAATCGAGCTCGAGATTCGTCATACGATGATTGAATTCAGTATAGATGTCATAAATATATTATATTTGATCAATTGCGATTTAAGAATACGATTCGATAAAAATAACTTAGCACTAAAATTTATATTACAAAAATATCAATGTCTCAACAATAGACAAAAGTATCATAAAAAGTATTAAAAAAGTATTAGAAGAAAAACAAAATACCCGACTACAGAAATGCAATTTTTGCAGTCTTAGTTACCATTTCGTTACACTTGATACGCTATTGAGTGTGCGTTTTATGTGAGAAAATATGCGTAAAATCGGTCTAAAAGATTATAAATGCGTATTCTTTGGAATCATCATCATCATCATCTCAGCCATAAGAAGTCCACTGCTGGACATAGGCCTCCCCCATGGATTTCCAAAAAGACCGATTCGAAGCGGCTTGCATCCAGCGTCTTCCCGCCACTTGTATGAGGTCATCTGTCCATCTCGTGGCTGGTCTTCCTACGCTGCGCTTGCCGGTACGTGGTCTCCACTCGAGAACCTTTCGGCCCCATCGGCCATCAGTTCTACGTGCTATGTGCCTTGCCCACTGCCACTTCAACTTACTAATCCGCTGTGCTATATCGGTGACTTTTGTACGTCTACGTATTTCTTCATTTCTGATTCGATCTCGTAGAGAGACTCCAAGCATAGCTCTCTCCATAGCTCGTTGCGTGACCTTGAGCTTCTTTATAAGGCCCATAGTTAGGGACCACGTTTCAGATTACTCTTTGGAATAATTCTAGTAAAATCACTTGTTTATTACAAAAAAGTTCGTTGGAAGTTTCGAAATTTTAATTTTTGCGAAAGATATATTTATTATTTTCAATTATTATAAAAAAATACCTATGATATTTAGGAGTGAAGATGAATCTAACGACACCTCGCACAATCGGTCAAGCCGTTTAGGCTGTAGGCGATCATATATAGGTAAACATAGATACAATAAACATTGACATTTAATTGTCACAAATGTAAAAATATTGTAAATATTTTATCAAAACAAAGAAATCCATTATGATAACAAGATCGAAAGCAAGAAACAAAGAAGCGGATACTAGAGACGCATGCCCAACACCACCGCCTGCACCATCGTCTCCGAGCTCGTCGGGAGAGGAGTTCCACACACCCCGCGACGACTCCACTTCGAGCGATGGGAGCGAGCCACCACGAACACCAGCGAGACGGGGGCGTCCACCGCTGCCGGTATGAGCAGTGAGCACAGCTTGGGGCACGAGCGGGATCCGTTCCGCTAGCTACGGCTCTCGCTGTCGACGGCAGAGTGCGACGTTTGCGTATTGTATACTGTATATTAGCTAATGTAATTGGTAAATACAGTTTTATTTTATTAAATAAATAAATAAATACAATCGAAAAACATAACTTCCTTCTTACGCAGTTGAGTAAAAATGAAACCAGTTTTTTATTGTAAGCTTTTGCCACATAATTATATTTTTTGCAATATTGGTATCTAAAATTCTCTGAAATATAAATATAATATAAAATGTATATATTTTCTCACATTTATCACATTAAATTAATTCCAAATGTTTTTTTTTGTAACGGATGTTCAATAATTTTTAAGTGCTATAACACCAAAAACGTATGTTTAGAATTTACAAATTATTTTGGTGAAACATTTCAACTGTCTTACTTTGGAAATTAACGTGGTTTTCACACATTTTTAAATAAAGCTACGGGTCACTCACGTCTGTTTTGAGCCGAAATATCCAACTATAGTTTCAACCGCGTTCGGCAAGTGCAAGGCGCGTCACCGACCGAGAGTGACATGTGTGCTGATCCTTTGAAAAAGACCGCCGAACGCGGTTGAAACTATAGTCGGATATTTCGGCTCAAAACAGACGTGAGTGACCCGTAGTTTTATTTAAAAATTTCAACTGTCTATCTTTTTAACCGATTTCCAAAAAGGAGGAGGTTCTCAATTCGTCGGAATCTTTTATTATTATTATTTTTATGTATGTTCCCCGATTACTCGAAGATACCTGAACCGATTTGAAAAATTATTTTTTGTTTGAAAGGCTAGATTAATTCCCAGGTGGTCTCATAGAAATTTTATCAAAATCAGTTCAGTATTTCGGTTTTTATAACAAAATAACTGGAAAAATATGTCCATCCAACTAAACGAATTGCGTATTTTCATTTGAAGTCTAGGGTTTTTTAGTTTATTAAATGATTACTTGTACGTCTTTGGAATTAAGAATTATTCAATCACTTTAATTCCAACATCTACAATTCTCAAATTAGCTAATTGACCGAAGACTAAGTTTCGATATTCGAAATCCCGAGACGTTTATCAAGTTACAATAGTTACAAAGTGCTCCGATTTAACTAGGTTGAGTGAATCGGACCGGAAACTTCTAAGATTTAGACTCTGATTTGAATATATGTATTAATCAATATTAGGATAGCCATTGAATTAAGGCAGGTATTGAATTTACTAATAACTGAAATAGGCTCTATGTGAGTAAGTTATAAAGTTTTAGGACGGTAGTTTCAAAATTACATTGCCCTAGAATAATCAACAGATGTCGAAGGACAGGTAAGATTTATTTAGCTTTTTGTAACAGTTGGTCTCTTTTTAACCGACTTCAAAAATAAGTGGTCAAGATCTTGTAGAGACACGCATTTGGTAGGTTTCTCTAGCTAATGTTATAATTTAAAAGACAAACTTCGAGTATTTTTAGTTTAATAGATTTGCACTTTGCACTTTGCAAAATGGTTAATAATCGACACCATAACGACTTAATTGATTTACTTAATTATCGCTATATTTCAAAGAGTTGTAATCGCAGAGTGTACACAGTAATTTTTATTGAAAGTTTTTGATGGTCTACTATCACAGTTATTCATGAATTTCTAGATCTAATAACAAACCTTTAACGTTTTTGTTTGTCTAATATTTAATTTAATTTAAAATAGCTATAAAAATAATTGAAACAATAATATATAAATAAAAATATTTAGCTGATTTAATATACAAAATTAATACAAACACTGTATAAAATTATGTAATTTATCATTTTATTACTATGTAATAATCGTAGTCATGTTCAAATGTAGTTTTCAAATTTAAAAGTAAAATATAAAAGCTTTAAGACAACTGTTTACAGTTCCTTATTACCATAGAAAAAGAAAGAATTTCCACTTAAATTAAAATTTTAATAAATGACAAGCATAGCAAAGAGACAAGAACTGACCTCTGGTTCCAAGGAGAATATAATTATTATATTTTACTGTTTACGAATATTACGTAAAAAAAAAAGTTAAAAATTACAACCACTTCAAATTATCAAATTCAAAAAACTACATGAGTCTCCTTATAAATAAGATTTTTTTATTTGCATACTTACACCATAAACCACTTCTAAAAGTTATTATCACCACAATTTCGACTACAAATTGATAATGTAATTTTCAACAGGCGTTCAGTTCGTCCAAGCCTCGTTCACGGCAGTCATACATTCATGCTATGACAATCGGCTGCAATTTTTGGTAAAGTGCTATCGTTTGCCAAATAGCCTTAACTTTAACTTCGGAATGGGAATTCGGAATGGAAGTTTGGCCAGTGCGACCACGGCTTTAATTACCCGGTGTATAAATTGGTTAATTGTATTAGGTACATTTATATGGCCTTTATTAAATAGGTAAAAAAAATATATAAACTACATATAATCTGTACATTTTTAATTTAATCACAAAAAATTTTTTTTTATCGTCACTTATAATATAGATACATGTCAATAATAAATAGAAAATATGTCAATTTAATCGAACAGAGTTCCCCTTATGGAGCCCTGCCGAAAAGTCCCCATCATGCTGGCTGCGTTACCGCGTTGTATCGACAGAGAAATATGTTGCATCAGAAATGACCCGGAGCGAGGGTCACGTCCCTTTTCTCTCAATCGCCGCCCCAGCTCGCTTATGAATTTCCGGGCTTCTGAGCACCAAGGACCGGCCGTTTCAACGGCAAACGGCACAAAGTTGTACGCTTGTTCCAGGCAGGAATATTTGAGGTGCTTTCCTTTAGCAGCTGCCTCCGCTCCCGCACCGGCGACCTGTTGAGTGGACGGGAGGTGGCAGGATGCAAATGTGCATACGCACGTTGCATCCCACACGAGACAGCGGCCTCTCTGCCATGGAACCAGCGTAAGACCATCTGGCCGCTTGCCATCAGTACGGGATAAACCAGTGGGCTCCAGAACACAAGGTATTTCGGCCGACACGAGGGCACGCCTCAGAAGGTCATTGATACCGTGATGCCGAGGTCTTCGACCAACGCTACGGGTACAGCTCAATCCGTGATGACCGTTAGCCTCCACACGCGCACCACAAATGCACGTATGAGGCTGGCAGATATCACAACCTAGACGAAGAGCTGCGGCCACCCTCACGGAGTTGTCGTCCAAAAGCGTGCCCACGTGTGGCGAAGGCAGCGCGTGAAGCCAGGCGCCGGACTCCGGCTGGGAGACGGCGTTTAAACGAGCCAGGTCGATCCCCGAGCTTTCGTTACGCAATTTGGAGAGCGAGTATTTGGATAGGAGATCGTCCCAACCTCTCTGTCGCCCCGGTTTCTCCGGGAGGTCAGCACCCGGGCACAAAATGGACCATGCGCTATGGGCCTCGTTGACAAATGGGACACGGAACAAGTCACCGTTACTAGGTAAAATGCGAGCGACGAGTTCCGCGACGCCATATGACGAAGCTAAAAAAGCAATAGGTCCAGTTTCCAGAAGCCGACGCACACCCAAGCCACCGCATCGTATGGGTAAACTAGCCTGGAGCCACTGCGATTCACCCAAGTGAATATTTAGTACCTCTTCCAGTACACGTTTGAGGCTGTTATCGAAGTGAGCAACAACTTCTGGAAATTTCCAGGTAGGTACAGTTCTGATAACGTAAGCGAGTTTTGGCCAAGCAATGCAACAACGTAGTAGTGTTAATGAAACGTGTGCTGGAAGGTGTTTGAAGTGTTCTGCTAGTGATGACAGGGTGAGTGTTTTTTCCTGAATGCAATCGCTCACACCCTCCGGAAAAATCGGCGCACCTAACAGGCTTAGGGAGTCTCTGTCCACGGTCCTTAGTCCCGGTATGAGAAGCGCAAACCGGTCCATTACTTCCGGAGCTACTGGGCTGCAAGAAAAGATTTCGCATTTCGCCGTATTGACCTCTAGACCCAATTCTTTCAGGGCAGGGAATAGTAGTCTGACGTCTCTCTCCACCGATTCGGGTCTTCCACCTATGGTACCATCATCTAAGTACCATATGTTGAGAGGGGAATTCAAAGAGGATACGGTTTTATGGATGGCCATACTAAAAACCAATGGGCCCAATGGGTCACCCTGCTGTGCTCCTACCTGCGACAACACAATTTTGCCGTTGTAAGTGAGGTTACTAGGCATTGAGTAGCATTGTTGCAAGAAGGGGAAAATTGAAGGAGTTAATTCGTTGGCTTCGGAAAGTATGATATCCCTTTCTATAGAGTTGAAGGCGTTTCGAATGTCAACCTTTAAAAGGACGTTATCATTACTCTCACGCATGACAAAGGCACGGGTTGCGTGGATGGCCGCTTCGCACCCGAGGGGAGTTCCAAAACCGACTTGGTGAGGCTGTAAGTAGCTAGACATAGACTCCTTCACGGCCCGACAGCATAGTTTGGCAACAAGTCGCCGGAAAGTGTTTCCGATAGCGATTGGCCTGATCCCGCCATCCTTTTTCTGAAGGGCACATAGACATCCGCCGTACATAAAAGGGCAGATTTCCGGATTTAGGCTTCCCTTCAGGAGGAAATTACAGAGGCGCGTAAGGGATTCCAACAGCCTAGGACCATTATCACCAGCCGATGGTGAAACCAATTCCTTGAGGTGCTCCGGACGTAAACCATCGATACCGGCGGCTGATCCACGATAAAAAGACTGCAGAGCATCAGTGACGTCTTCAACCTTAACCGAGAGACAAGGCGGGTCTGTGGAAGAATCTGGAGTGGGGGAGATGAATGGGGGATGGCCCGGGGCCGGATGCTTGTCTCTGAGGGCCGCTAGGATCTCATCGTTGGGCGAGACAAATGAGCAGTCTGAAGTGAGGAGGCGAGCGGCACCCCTAAGATCACCTTCGTAGACCTTAGCTTGCACCGATTTGTAAAAGGACGTAGGTTTTTTAGGCGCCGAATCGGCTGAAACGGGAAGCTGACCGATCTGAATATTTTCTTTCACCTTAGCTGTTAAAGACCTGCCATCGCCTTGGTTGGGAATCTTCAAAGATGTGAATGCGAAAGACAGCAGGGATAGCCAATCGCCAGTACCATTTGATTCGAGGCATTGCTCGATCAAGGCTGACAGTTTTCCTGCTGCCATAGGTCTTGCTCCTTTGGGCACGTGCCTTAGAACCCTAATTTTGTTTTTAAGCTCGAGAAGGTCCTGAGGGCTTATAAAAGCTGGACTACTTGAGACCGCTGGAGTAGACTGGGATAACTGCGTGGGGGTAACGAGACTACCTGACGCTAATTCTCTGTGTTTCCGCCCAATGTGTACCCTGAGGCCGTGGGGCACAGCATATTGTTTGGTGGTGTCCGAGCAGTGGGGGCAAGGCGCGCGTGTTGGGGTATAGCTCATATTGAAGACCTCACCAAAAAAAATATATATATATATATATATATCTATATGATCGGAAACTATATGTTCGTTTACCCTTTAATGAGTGGCTGGATTAAAATGCCCAGTAAGAGGAACTCTGTTCACGTAACAATCTCAATTCTAAAAATAACAAAAATATTATTAAAATATAAAAAAAAAACTTGCTATGCGTAGAAACGTTAACAAGATTACTGCGTAAAGTCCAGATTAAAAAAAAAAACAATAACAATTCAGGATTAATAATAGCAAAGATGCTAAAAGTCAAAAATTAATTAAATAAGTAGATACAACTACTTATTAAAATTCAATCACAGTGACAAAACAGAACAAAGAAAATTATTAAATAAATCAGAGATAATCATTAAAATGAACAGGCATCTGGAAATAGATGATGATTGTACATTCAAATTTCTAATTAAAATTAATTAAATGGAAATTATTGGTACATACACAATTAAAAAGATATAAATTAATTTTGGTCATGAATAAGAAAAAAAGATCCAACTATAATTCCGGACCAATAAATACACTATTTCGAAATAAAATTACAGGTTGATTAAATAACGATATTATGTACAAACAAAGTTATTAATAAAATTTAAAAGTAAAGGGTCAAAGATGAAATCGTGATAAAAACAGAACAAAAAATTATAAAATCTATCTTATAAAAAACCGCTTGATGAAGAAAGAAATGCGACGGTGATAATAGCCGGAAAAATTTAATTCCCTTGGAGTGCAAAAATACAGTGCGAATTTCTGGAAACGAACTCAAGGTTCACGGCTTGATTTTCCTAGTAGACTCCTGCGACCGCTCGACCAAACGCCTCTGGCACGGAGAAACGAAATATCAGATCCGTCTGTCAACTGAGCTCCGAGTACTATGAAGTAGTAATTTAATTGTATGTTGTGGGTAATTAGCTTGCTTGTTCGTCCACACCAACTAACTTGTAGGGGTTCAAAGGTCAATTTAAAAAAATCTGCTTGTAGATATCATTTAACATCGCAGATTACGTGTTTAAATATCACAGTTTCACACCTTCAAGTAAAAATAACTGGTACAAAAATTGGGGCACATTTGTACACTTTTCTATGAAACTGTTGCGGCCGTAATTATCCTTGATTTCACCTTTTGCCGCCGACAATCACAAACACACGTATTCGTATTTTTACGAATTTCTTCTGGATTTTTTAATCACAATATGACATATATACATCGCGCAATTATTTTATGTAAAAATGTCATGTATATAACGACAATATAATTTTTAGAATTTAAAATTACGCGGAGCTGTTGTGGCGTGGCGCCCTCTCGCGCCTCCCAATCACAAAATCCAATAACTATAATAATCACATATAATTAACTATCTAAAGTATTGCACAAAAATAGATTTCCCCAGATCGATACTTAAAGGTGAAAAGATAATCAAATTGCTCAAACCCACTATCAGTTGGCAGCTAGCATTCTAGCAGCATTGCCACGTTGAATGGCTAGACTACGTTAGGTATAAAACTAATCCTGATACTTTTAACTACTAATACTTTTTCAACTGATTTCAAAATAGGAGGAATTTTTCATTCTGTTTTTTTTATTCCTTTTTTTATTCAAAAGAATATACTTACTTTCAGGTTGATCGTAATTCATCAAAATTGGTTCAACAGTTTGGTTCATAAAGAGTATAATACGAAATAACTGAAAAATAATAATCGGCCAAGTGCGTGTCGGACTCGCGCACGAAGGGTTCCGTACTATCATCTATAATACTATAAAGTTTAGTTCTGTTTATAAAATAACGAGAAATCAACGAAATTCCAAGTAGTAAATTGCAAACTTATAGGTAGGTTTTCGATACACATCCGGGCAGCATGACGACGCTCGCGCGAACACGCGCGGCTATGGCTCGCTCCGTGATGTTACCTCCCCCGCTACCCGCGCAGCCGTTGCTTAGCAACCGCCTCGCGCTCGCGCCACCACCACACCGCGGCGCGGCGCTCGCACCGCGTTAAGATGCACGGATTATTTTCATTTTGTGAGTTGTTATGTATTAGATTAGGTATTTATTTTTATGTATACTTTACTTTATAGTATAGTTTTAATTTTATTTGTATAGTTGTATACTTTACTGTACTGTTACTTTATAGTTATTTAATTATTTATTTTGAAAGGTAATATACAAGTAAGTATTCTGTGAAAATTTGAAGCGTCTACCTGTTACCGTTTTTAATATTGAGCAAAAAAATACGAAAAAAACACGTTTATTGTATGGGGACCCCCCTTAATATTTTTTTTTTTTTTAATTTTTAGTATTTGTTGTTATAGCGGCAACGTAAATACATCATTTGTGAAAATTTCAGCTTTCTAGCTATCATGGTTTATGAGATACAGCCTGGAGACAGACAGACAGACAGACAGACAGACAGACAGCGAAGTCTTAGTAATAGGGTCCCGTTTTTACCCTTTGGGTACGGAACCCTAAAAAGAAACGGAATAGCATATTCTGAAGTCAGTTCTTTCAGTTTTTGAAAAAATAATTACTTTTTATTTGACAAAAAATTAATTAACCGGTGGACGCGGCGGCGCTTCAATCGCATTCCGGCCATACATACATTTAAAGTAATATCATCAGCATACTGTGTTCCGGCGGTCAATGACGGGCCTGTCAAATTTAGTTCCAGAATTTCGCCACCAGACTTCAGTGTCATAGGATGACTCTATTCCGTAAAATATGTCAATTCATCAGTACGAAGAAATACCTTCCCGTCACGTAAGTTTAAGATTCGCTATTTTCATATTTTATTCGACACAATCCACAAAAAAAAAAAAACGGAGCAGGAATCTCGTTACCGAAATAGTTGTGTTTTCGTTGATATCGGTGGATTTTGTGCCAAACTGCTCATATATTACAAGTATCAGCGGATACAAACACACTCGGAAATTGAGTACGTACAAAGGACCCTTTTCACGATACATTTATTTGATTATTTTGTATTTTTTAGGGTTCCATAACTAATAAGGAAAAAAACGGAACCCTTATAGGATCACTTTGTTGTCCGTCTGTCCGTCTGTACGTCTGTCAAGACCTGTATCTCAGAAACGCGTGAAGGTACCGAGTTGAAATGAAAACCATTATACGCAGAGAGAAAAATAAAATTTCTCAGATTTCATAAAAAAAGTTACAGTTAATTTAAGTTATCGCAAAAAACGCATATTTCGACACTTGCAAGGGAATCAAAACCTATATGGGGTACTTCCCGTTGACCTATAACTGTGAGTTTTGGAAAAAGCACTGTCCTAAAGTACGCATAAAGAAAAAAATCCGAAAACTGTACATTTTTTATTTAATCACAAAATAAGCTGCTTCTTTTTGGAAGTCGGTTAAAAATAGGGTCTTTATGCAAGGAAGGAGGGTCCAAATTTTAAAGTGCTATAACCGTATCATGTGGGGTATCATGTGAAAGAGCTTCATAGCACAAGCTAAAAGAGTTTATTTTTTACTAACTAAAACTATGCTGGTGCAGCGAACCAAACTGTGTTTTGGCAAGATTTCTTTTTAACGCAAGAGTAAGCATGATGAATCGGTGACTGTTTTGTTTTGGTCTTCCACATAATATAATGCGGTTATCATCTCACCGTCTTAATTATAAATGCTGAATAAGCGCATTTTAGTTAAACAGTGTTTTGTTCCGTTTTCGCGCGTGACAGTTCCCGTCTGACAGAAAGTGACAAGTCCTTATTCAGTGAATTGATTTTAACATGCATTCATGAGTAAGTGTATAAAATCAAAGTCATAAGGTTTAACTATAGAATATCCTAATACTAAAAAAAAAAAAAAAAATTGGTCAACATTTTCACACAACGCCATCTAGCCCCAAAGTATGCAATGCTTGTACTATGAGAACTTAAACTGATTTAATACTTATATGTACACTAAAATATAAACTTATGATAGGTACATAGGAACACCCAAACACAAGTAACCTATTCTTATCACATAAATGTTTGTCCTGGGTGGGGATCGAACCCACGAACTACAGCTTAGTAGGCAGACATATTTCTAACTGAAGTAAGAGACCAGTCGAACTCATATTATAGAAGCCAAAGTTACTCTATATCTCAGTCTGTGTTATTCTGTCAGTTTGTTACCTTATGACACACAAATGACTGAACCGATTTGATGAAATTTTGTACAGACATTAAAAACTTGCGGACCGACATAATTAAGCTATATGATATTTCATCATCATCACCAAACCACAGGGCACAGCTAGTAAAATTGAGATGAACAACGATGTCTTCTTATGATATTCATGGATAAATTACTAATACTACTTATCAGATTAATGTTAACGGTTTTTTTTTTTTTTTTCCTGCCACTCCGGACTGGGTTGTCGTCCGGAGTCTTAACTAGCTAATATTTCTCATTCATACTATTTCTCACTTTTTCTACCTCTCGTAATTTCATTCATAGTCCTCATTATCATGCCTTACCTTTCATACTTTTGTTGCAGAGCAACACTATCCAACTAGCTTCTAAGTATATACATCTTATTCTTTCTTATGTTACTTAACTTAGGATAAAAGACTAAATTGGGGGTTGGGGGTTTGGGAGGAGGTAAGGGAGGAGAGTGTTAACGGGATTTATACATCACTGTATCAAACAAGAAGTCCTATTTTAAGTCCACGTATTGTGTAACAGCTACGGAACACTACACTGTACGTGTTCCGACACGCACTTATCGTTTTTTTGTGTATAGAACTTAATCAGTTAATATAAAGTTTTCTTTGTTTGTAGAAATCAGGCAGATAAATACAAATGAAAATTTGTATAAAATTATTGTTTTTTTTATTCGTAAATAGGCTTGCGCTTGACCGTCAACACACTTGGTCTTAAGCGACAGTTACGGTCTACGACGGAGCGCGTTTGCCCCGAAGAAACCAATTCTCTCGCGATTTGAAGACACCTAGATTATATCCATTCGGAAAGCGCATTCCACAGTTTGGCGGTACGCACAATGAAAGTGGAGCCAAAGCGCTTCGTTCGTGCTTTCGAAACATCAACCATGTAACGAAGTGTATTGTGTTGTTATAGGTAAACAGAACTCCGTAAAGGGAAATGTGAAGTCGCCTTAACGCGAATCCTCCACGGTAGTGAGAGGCCGCAGTACAGGAACGCGAGTTTGCGAGACCATTTACTGTCGTAGACTGTGGGTCAAGGTCTCTTACGAAATAATGGAAGTTTAACTAAAGAATATTCGTATCAAATTGCTCAAAACTATTTCACATATTTTTTTTACGCAAGATAGATCTACGATTGACCACCAACTCGCCTGATGCGACGGTGTAGCCGAGGATGGAGCTCGTCGATCTTGAAGATATCTATTAACTCTAGCCTTGAAAATTCTAAGATTGTAGTTCTCAGGAAACAGAGATGGTGGCAAAAGATTCCATTCCTGTGCAGTACACATCGAAAACGTGGACCGATATCGCTGAGTACGGATTTTAAATCAATCGGAGAATAAATTAAATTTTTCGCCTCATTAAATCCCCCTCTTTACATGGACTTGCACCCCTTTTTAATTTTTTTTGGAAATATTGTTATGACATTTTGTATCGGTTTACTGAACACATCGATCTGCTTGCTTGTCATTGATGCTTGCTAATATTCTCTAAGTATAATGGCAGTGACATTCGGACAGACAGATTTGACGAATTTAAAAGGGTTCCTCGTAGTTACTACGGAACCTTAAAAACCGATAAAATAACAACATAGCAATGAAGTTCTCTACTTTTGGAGCTTAGCCCAAACAACAAAATTAATCAGAACATAGAACATTTTGAATTGATAACACTGTCATTTACACACATTAAGTATTATAATCACGCCTATTTCTCCTTATCAATGACCATGAGGCTGCTTGACGCCAAATTTGTCGTGGTAAGAGGGTTAGATGGGAGGAAGAGGGTTAGAGGGTTAGAAGATATTGGAAGGTAATTTGTAATAAGCCTGTAGTGGTACGGGGGTCAGCCTATAGCATAAACAACAATTTTCCTCAAGTCACTTAACTGACTTACATTATCCCCGTAAAAAGAAGCAGCTGGGACTTTATGATTTTCTTTTTCTCCCAGTCCAGCATGGAAGTCATTTAAAATTAGTTAAACCTTCCAATTTAATCGTAAGTACTTATCTTACTTATATTAATATAATGCAAATTACATTCACCATTCCAAATAAAGTTCTTTACGACTTTTATCCCATGATCTCGACCTTCCCTAATCTTAAGCAAAATTGACCCAAGACGATTCACTGGCGAATTCCTGAATGATACCGTCGGAAATCCAGTCCCTTTTTGTGAGCTCGATTATTTATATGCTAAGGAGGGTTAGGCATGCATGGCGTAGGTATTTATACGGTGACCATATATTTGAACACAAAGCACCGGTTTTATTATGGAATCAGTGGTTTTTAAATAACAAAACCGGACAGGTGCAAATTTTCTTCGTACATAATGGTACGGTTTTACATGTGTACCTACTGTAAGACAATGCTTCTTGCCAAATCTCATAGTTGTAAATCAAGGGGAAGTACCCTATAGGTTTTGTTTCCTTTGTGAGTGTCGAAATATGCGGTTTTTTGCGACGTGCTCGTATATGACTGTGACTTTTCTTACGGTAACCGAAAAGTTTAATTTTTTCACAGCAGCAATGGACTATAGATCTGCGTATATGGTTTTAATTACAACTCGATACACGCGTTCCCGAGATAGAACGTCTTGACAGGACACAACAAAGTGATCCTGCATGCGTTCCGTTTTTTTTTCTTTTGAGGTACGGAACCCAAAAATGGATTCGCGTGCTAGCGAGACAGATGCCACCCAACTCTGAGTATCGACCGCTCTGATTTTGATCATAAAATTCATAATATTATAATTCCACCAACCGATAAAATACAAAACTAGCATAGCAAAAATGCATAAAAAGGCCTACAATCTATCAAAATATTTGCATGTTGCTTGTACGTATTTTTATTAATGCACAGCTTGTAACTAAACTTATAGCGTATTTGAACGTTCTCGAAGCTCCGAAACACAGCGATATTCCGAGAAAACGGGTTAAACCCAATATTCAATAGTCAAAACTAGACCCCAGGCGCTGCGAACCGGTGCAAACTAGACAAATCTAGTTTGCGGCCCAAAACTGACTAATGCTTCAATCGCTTCAATACGGGTTGGTAAATGTTGAAAATTGAATTGAAAGTTTTTTTCGTAATAATAGTAATATTAAGACTTTTACTAACTTTGACTTTTTTTAATACGGGCAAGTGCTTTTATTACCTACAACAAAACAATATTCAAACTTCACTAAACTACTACACAAAAAGCAAATCGATTACCACAAACCGATAAAAGTCTCAAAACAATCCAATTGCTCAATACGAGAATCAATTGGCAGCATACCCAGTTTGCTATCTTCATTGCCACGTTTAAAATGATTGTGAAGTTTCTATAATAGAACCTACTACTCAACTACTTGAGTTGTTATTCTAGTAAAACCACTTATTTGTCACATGGGCTAGATTTTTTTAAAGAGAATTTGATTATTAAATTACCATAAAACTAACCTACAATACTTAGTAAGTGAATACGAATTTAATTACGACTTGCCAATCACAATCTGTCAACCTGTTTAAGCTTTAGGCCGTAGGAAGTAATTATATAAACATACAAATGGAAAACGTTACCCTCCTTCTTGCACAGTTGGATAAAAAATATTTTTTTTATAGTTTTTGTATAAATTAGATATACAATAGAAGTAGGTAGCTAAAAGGTACCGTGTACACATCATTAAACAAAATTGGCATAACGATATTCAAATACAAAGTTTGTTCACATAAATGATAACAAAATAGTCTTCTTCTTCTTTTTGGTATTGGACTAACATAATTAACGATTTACCAATGTCAAGTATTGAGATTTCTTGAAGTCTAAAAATTTTTTTAGACTTCAAGAAATCTCAAAACTAGAACATTTATATATAACTTCCATTTGGAAGTTATATATAAATGTTCTAGTCACAATCTAAGTCACGTATACGTCATTTTTAGGGTTCCGTACCTCAAAACGAAAAAACGGAACCCTTATAGGATCACTTTGTTGTCCGTCTGTCTGTCTGTCTGTCCGTCTGTCCGGGTGTCAAGACCTTTATCTTGGGAACGCGTAAAGGTATCGAGTTGAAATTAAAACCATATACGCAGATCTATAGTCTCTTTATGTAGAAAGAAAAATAAAATTTCTCAGTTTTCGTAAAAAAAAGTTACAGCTGAATATGTCGTAAAAAACGCACATTTCGACACTCACAAGGGAATCAAAACCTATGGGGTACTTTCCGTTGACCTAGAACTATGAAATTTGGCAAGAAGCATTGTGTTAGAGTACACATATAGGAAAAAATCTGAAACTGGACCTTTTAATTAAATCACAAAAAAATGTGTCTTTATGCAAGGAATGAGGGTCCAAATTTTAAAGTGAATTAACCGTATCATGTGGGGTATCATATGAAAGAGCTTCATTAGCATAAGCTAAAACAGGTTTTTAAATATTTTTACAATATATGTTTTTTTCAGTTTATGAAGGAAAATATAAAAAAATATATGATTTCCCCCTTTTATCTACTAGTTTGTACGGAACCCTCAAAGTCAAAGTCAAAGTAAATTTATTTGCGTTAAACATGAGTGATAACATGCTTTTGGTGTTCTTAATTTTAATGTGCTTCATGTTATGCCTGAGGAGGCGTGCAAATCAGAGGGCGCTATCGATCTTTAAAACTACTAATATAAATACCTAATTATCAAATGTCAATTTAAACATGTCATAATACAATTATATAAAATTATTTTTTATTTTATTTTGAATCAATTGTGTCAATAAAATTTCTAAACATTAACATATTTTGTTCATAAGGAACGATCGTCTATATAATCTTTAATCTTATAGTAGCATTTTTCAACCAGCAAGGCTTTAAATTTCTTTTTAAATAAATTAGTTGTCAGATTTCTAAGACTTATAGGTATCTTATTATATATAATATGGCCCATTCCAAAAATGCTGTTTCTGAACAATTGAGTTTTTGCTTTATGTATTAGTATTTTGTTGTCTCGTCTATTATATATCGATTCTGTAGACATCTTAGGAAATATTTCAGAATTAGCCCGTACAAATACTGCAACCTCAAATATGTATAGTGAAGGAAGCGTCAGAATCTTATGCTGTTTAAAGTAAGGCTTGCAGCTATCAGTTGGTTTGAGTCCAAACATAGATCTTAAGCATTTTTTCTGGGATATAAAAGCATAATTTTTATCAGTTGAGTTACCCCAGAATATTACGCCATATCTCAGCACTGACTCCACAAGTCCATAATATGCTGTAATAAGGGCGTCTGAGTGAAGAGTCGGTGCTAATTTGTAAAGAGCGAAGGAACAGCTGCTGAGTTTTTTATTTAGGTCATGGACATGTGCTTTCCAGTTCAAACGTTGATCAATAATTAACCCCAGGAATTTTGTGGTTTCTACATTATTTATCGGGTTATTACAGTATGTTATGTCAAAATTAGTTATATTCTGTGGTCGTTGAGAAAAGTGCATAATATTAGTCTTACTTAAATTTATTTTTAGATTATTATTGTCAAGCCATTTTATTGTGGAGTCAAGAGAATTAATAATGTCATTTTTATATGATTCTATTTTATTACAAGCTATTGTTATGGTACTATCGTCAGCGAAAAGTGTAACTGGATGTTTTGTTGCTTTTGGAAGGTCGTTAATATACGAAATAAATGCCAGTGGACCAATCACACTACCTTGAGGTACCCCATATTTTGGAGTACGTTCTAAGGAAGTAAATATTTCTTCTCTCTTTGTTTTAGGATTAATTTTTGATATCTCCGTTAGTTGCTTTCTATTACTTAAATAAGATTTTAGTAAATCGTTACTGTTTCCTCTTACCCCGTATTTATACATTTTACTAAGTAGTGTGTTGTGATCTACGTAATCAAAAGCCTGAGTCATGTCGCAAAAAATAGCGCAGACAGGGTTTCTTTTATCAATATTTAACATGACGTTTTTTAAAAATTCGCAAATAGCCAAATTGATACTTTTTTTGTGTCTGAAACCTTTTTGCTCTTTAGAAAGTATGTCATATTTTTCAAAATATGAACATATTTGTTTATAGATCACCTTTTCAAAGATTTTAGCAAAGACTGATATTAATGCAATTGGTCTATAATTGTTCATGAGTTCTCTGTTTTCTTTTTTAAATAACGGTTTAACTATAGATATTTTTAAATCTTCTGGAAATACACCACAGCTTATACACATGTTAATTATATAACTAAGGTGTTTTGAGATGTTTTCAGCGACAAATTTAATTACTTTTGTGTGAAAACCGTCATGTCCCACACTGTTAGTGTTTTTTAGACTATTAATAGTTTTAACAATATCGCCTGGTAAGGTTGGACTCATATATATTGAATTGGGACTATTTTCTATAAGTGAGGTTACATTTCTTCCAGAATCGGTAATCGGAACAATTTTGTCAACAAAATAATTATTAAATTCATTAGCAATTTGTAATGGATTCGTAATAGTTGTATTAGATATTCTTATTTTGTCTATGGGATGTCTAGGTATATTTGATTTAGAGCCATTAATAATTTGCCATGTCGCTTTACTTTTATTCTGTGAAGTCTTTATTTTATAGGTATTTTGTGCCCGTTGTGTGAGTTTAATAATCTTTTTATATAATTTTGTGTAGGACACATAAGTAGATTTATTTTTATCTGTGGGATCGGCTCTGTATTCATTTAAAAGTAATCGTTTCTTTTTGCTGCATAATTTGATACCTCGAGAAATCCATTTGGGTTTTTTAGTTATTCTTACAATAATGGTCTTAAAAGGAAAGCATAGGTCGTAGAATAGCTTGAAATTTTCCTTGAAAATTTCATAAGCCTGGCTAGGATTAACGGTATCATATATTTCACAAAATGATAAATTACTAATACACGATTTGAATTTGATCATGTTCTCAACACTATAGTCCCTTCGTTTTTTACGCCATGCATCGATAACCCAGACTCTTTTAGTAGGACATTTCAGTATTTGCGCGGTATGATCAGACAATGAAAATTCTACCACTTCCGTTCTACAATGCTTTTTAAAATTGTGAGCAAAATTTTCGATACAAGTCTGAGAGCTTAATCTTGTGGGTTCCCTTAAAGCTAATTTGAAGTCAAAGTTTAACAATAGACACTCGAAATCTCTGGTTAAGGGATTATCTTTTAATATATTTATATTAAAATCTCCAGTTATTATAATATTGTTATAGCTCTTTTTAGATAGATGTTGCAGTATTTTTTCTAATTTATTCATAAATATATTTAAGTTATTATACTTGGGAACTCTATAGATACAGACAATTACTATTTTATAACTGACCAATTCAATGGCACAGCATTCAAATTGGTTAGTTATGCTAAGTTGGTTTATTTCTGGTAATTCATTGTGTAAAATCCCTCTTCGGACGAGGATACATGCGCCGCCTTTACTAATCTGGGTTCTGCTGAAACATGCTGCTAAGTCAAAATTAGGAACGTTTAGGTGTATTTCATAGTCCTGTCTCATGTTGTGCTCCGTGATACACAGTACATCAATGTTACTGTTTCTTTCCGACAGTTCATTAAGACAAACGCATAACGGGTCTATTTTTCCTAGAAGACCAGCTATATTCTGATGCATTATGTTTAAATGCTTATCCATGAAAAAGCTGCATTGATTCGTCGTTTTTTATTTGGCTTAAGTACTTTTCATGTTGACAGATATTCTTAGTAAGGTTGAATACGCCTTTAAAAATTGTTTGCAGTCCTTTACTGTTAATTTTTCCAGTTAAACTTTGAAACATGGTGTTGTCGTAGGCCAATTTTTTGTTAGAATCATATATGTATGCGTATTCATGTTTTACATTGTCAGAGTATAGCTTGTTATTGAATTGGTGCAATCTATAGTTGTACAGGTTTGTGGCGTTTGTTAATTTATAAGTTGGCAGACATATAATGATATTCGTGTTCTCTATATTTTGAAGTGTTTCCCTTATGAAGGAAATTAAGGCATTGTAGTCGTGTGTATGCCTAAAATCCTCTTCACCAATCATTATGAGACAAAAGTCATTTTTTGTATATTTTGATAGCTTATTGTCTATCCCTTTAAGCATTTCTTTGACACCCACATTAGTTGTGAGATAATGCATTACTTCATACTGATTTACTATTTCATCTACATTCGTTGCTGCCGGTATAATTTTGTTTTGTCCTATAGTGCTCAATATACAAATTTTGTTTAGTATATGTCGTTGTGCTTCAGTTTGTGGTGTGATACATTTTGTATTAAGTTCAGCTTTGCTTTGTATTTGTGAACAATCTGAGGTGAATGGGCATTTGGTTGATGCACTGGGACTGTTTGTCATAACTATTTTATCATCTCGTCTTTCAGTGTTCTTAGGGAATTTAGAAGTGGGTTGTTTTTCTAAGAGTTCATTGTGTATTTTTTTAATATCACTGAATTCGGTCTGAGAATGCGTACTTTTAAGTGTGGATTGTTGTAGTTTTGATTTAATAGGACTTTGAGTTCTATATTTAATGGGGCTCTGTGTTACAGTAATAAGCAGTTGATTTTTCTTTAATAATTCTGCATTTGTGTGTTTTAATTTGTTGTTTTCTAATAAAAGCGAATCTATTTCATTATGTGCACTTTTTAACTGTAAGTCTAAAGTGGTTATTGTTTCTTGAAGTCGCTTGAGTTGTTCAGTTTCGTCGTCTGAACTCTCTTGTAAGCTACTTGTGGTTCCATCTAGCGTGTCCGATGATATTATACTTTCACTTGTTTCATTTTTTGTTTCAGATTTAGAACGGCCACGCCGCCTAAATGTTATAAAATTCATATTCTAGCTTTTGACAATACTGGTCAAAAAGCCTAATTGATATTATTATTCTCAATCTCTAATTTAATTCTTGATGTAATAGGATGCAATAGTTCAAAGGTCAAAACAAAAAACGATAATAATGGTTTATCGTCTTAAATGTGTGTACTTTAGTGAGCAGAAACACAGCTGTTAATGAGTAGGTACAATATACGGCAAGATTGGTATGCAATGAGTCACTCGCTGCAGCCGCAGGTCTGTAGCGGTCTCAACTGCAATGTTTATGTCTAACTATATCTAGGTACATACGTGACCGCAGGCAAAATATTAAAATATTTTTGCTTGTAATATCGGCGTTTGTAAGCCAATATCGTCAAAATCAGTTTAGCGGTGACTCATACACTTTTAGCACTGGTTTAATAACACTCCATTGATTGTATTTGTTCACTACAATAAAAATTTATGAGGGTGGTAATAGAAAAATAATCAGTTTATTTTATTTTGATTATCACTTATTTCTCAGTTTTTAGCACTGTTCCCTCAATAACTATTGTATATACCTCGGTGGGCGACTCTGACTCACACTTGTCCGGTTTTATTAAGTTCAAGTCCTGCTTCAGTAAAGTGGCACTTTATTGAAAGCCTTTAAGGAGTTTTGTCGTCAATGTGAAAGCCACGTTTCACCGTTTTATTTCACTTGCCCACACTCACGCACTTAATCAAACATCGATTGCATAAACCAACACCATTTTTATGCCATTAAATATTGAAATAACACTAATTTAGGAAAATAAAACAAAATGCCAAAATTATTCCATGACGTTCCCGCCAAAACTCCAGCAAATAATAATAAATTTAGTTCAATAAGTGGCAGCTGGAATTATTTACAGACTGGCGAATTCTTTTTTCCAGGTATATTTTTTAGAGTCATACCAGTTCCACGCGTCTTCCTAGTTGGCTAATTATTATATAACTCTATTAATAGTTATTAAGTTAATAATGTACCATTACTATAAGGTTACGACGGGGCTGGCATAGACTTGTAATCTAAAAGTCTCTAAAAAAGATTTGAATTAAAACAAAATTTAATATGTTACATACACTTCCTTTTTCGTCTCTCTCAGAGGTGCGGACTCAGGCTGTCAGTGCATTTGCCATTTTGACAGAAACACTTACTGGTAGGTATCTATCGCTCGTTTAACTTCAATTAACAAAGTTATAAGTTTTGAAATGTGTCATGGCTACCCTACCATGGGGATAGATAAGGTATATTCCGTTATTATCTTGTCTTTTAACCCGGTCCGGCCGCACATAACTTATAGTTGGGTATGTACTCCCGTTGCTGCTTTGGTATGCTGGCCGAATCACTTGATAAATTATTTAGAACTGTATCGCAGAATAGTGACAACACAGATTGGCAACCTCGAAGGTTTTACCTTGTGGAGAAATTGTGGTTTTAAATCTGGTCTGTCTAACAACTAGTATACGAGTAAACTTTATCATCAGTCAATAAGTTCGCAGTCAAGGACAAGCATACCAAACGTGTATATAAAAAAAAACATCAAAGTGTGTGTTGTACCATGCGCAAAGTAGGGTTCCGTTGTTGCACATCATAATTTCTATAAACTTAAAATAGGAATTCTGTGACCATAAAAGTTAACTTACTTACTTACCTACTTCTAAAGTACATTTTTATAAGTTGGTCGTCTGTTACTCTTTAAATTGTAAAGCCTGCTTAGCCGTGATAGTTTTTCTTTTAATTTCATCATATCTCGCATACAAATTTTCATATCTCTAAAGTCAATCGTTTAGTCGGTAATCAAAGTGACACTTGATTCTAACAAAAAATATTACTTCAAAGCTTACTATTTTGCAAACTAATCCCTAAATTAAAAAAATGGTTTTTGCACACACCCCTATTACCTATCGAACAACACCCCACATGATGGGGTAGATGAGAAAAAATAATTCACCCTCACTATTACGTGTACGGTGCTACGTAACCCAAAAAAAACATGTTTTTCAAGGTTTTATTTTACTACTTTCTCGGCATAATTAATATACATACCCATGTCAAATTACAGCTTTCTAGTACTAATAGTCTTTGAGCAAAGCTGCGGTGCAAACATATAGACAGCCTTCCTTGTTCACAACAGAATCCAAGAAAATGAAATTTGATGCAGAACCAATCAATATTATAAACAATGAGGTTTGGCATCTTTATAAATAAATAAATATTGCTGGACATTTCACACAACACCATCTAGCCCAAACTATGCAAAGCTTGTACTGTGGAAACTAGACGGCTGGTAGAATACATATATACATATATATATTTTTTGTTGTAAATACATACTTATGATACAAAGAAACACACAGACACAGAACAAACATCTCTACTCATTACAAAAATGTTTCCTTGGGTGGGGATCGAACCCACACCCTAGCTTAGCAGACAGGCAATCTACCAACTGAGCTGCGAGGCCAGTCAAATATAAACAATGCTGTACTGTCCATCCAATTCCCCGCTCGTCTAGTCGGTCTCTGTTCGTTCATTGCCCAATTCGTCAATTATAATACAAAAAGTCAAAGCCAAATAGAAAAAGACACGACATTATTTTTCATAAAAATTAAGCGACGGGCGTACCACAGGAGTGTCATACGTACATACATATGATCCTCACGGAAAACATAACCCTCCTTTGGCATTCAGGTAATTACGACAGAAATACAGAAAAAGATAAAAATATATCTCTTATATTGTGTTATGGAATGCATCTGTTACTTTATATTCCGTAGCTATAAAGCAAAAGGGTTTGTCTAAAGCTGATGGAATGCGGTTGGCGGTGTTTGATTTACACAAGCGGTTTTTGGTTCAGATAATTGGTTTAATTCGGTCGGATGCTGACAATCGAGGCTCGATCTATCATCTCACAAGGCAATATTGCCCAGTCTTCATAAATATTAATTTGCTTTTACGGGCAATGTTGATTGCATTTCGGAGTAACGAGTATTGCCGGTTCGTAGCCTAGTTGTAGCTCGCATGGTGTATTACGTAGTATGGCGTATTACATAGCATGATGTATTACGTAGCATAGCGTAGCATTCGTAGCAGTTTCGTAGAAAAACGCTGTAGCTTCTTTGGCCTGGTGCTTGATCGGCTAACTAGTCAATCACTTGTCGGCACTGGACAATCTGGACATGGCCATCATGACCATTGCCATACAACAGACAGCCAATGAGCATTAGTGATATTCTTCGAATCAACCAATCAAAACAATCATACTCCAAGCAATGAAAACTAGTGCAACAACGGGCGGAATAATCATTATAATTCTAGTTGTGGGCGATAAAAGCGGCACTGACGTCTCGCTTGGGGTGTATTGTGCATACAAGTGTGCAACAGGCGGGCTTACCGCTAAAATCGATATCTTTCAGGCTATTATGGAATAGATAGAAATCTAATAACGATAGATATTATGTTCAATAGATGAAATAGAAAATATAACTAAATTAGAAACGAAGTATAAATACTATTAAAACAATAGTATAACAAACTAATATTTACATTATAGGGGATATATACAAATATTTGTATATATGGACATATATACAAATAAATACTACATTTTAATATCTTTTTGCCAAGCTAATTTAAAGGTACAAAAATTTCCAATATGCTGCCAAATAGTGATGATAGGATTTATAACTCGTGAATTAAAAAAAAAAATATAGACGAGTTTCAAGCTTTTCAAGGTAGGGTGAAAGCATAGGTATGGATATTTTTATAGGCAGCGTTAATCTCAACGTTTACAATAGCTTTTATTTATGGCTTCCCTAAAAGGTTAAACAAAATGCTATCCGGTCACAATACCTAGCTATTGTCAAAAGTACAATAACCTAATATGATACCGTATAAAGCTTGGCATTCACAACTTATAAAATTTTGTATGTTTTTTACGCAAGACAAGATAGATCTATGATAGACCAGCAATTCGCCTGGTGTTAAACGACGGTTTGACCGAGGTTGGCATTTCAATGAGAAATGGGTTGTGATTCGCCGACTTTCGCCGATTGCACAATTCAATTAAGTCCCTTTTTAACGGACTTCCAAAAAGTAGGAGTTTAACAATTCGGTTTGTGTTTTTTTTTATGGTTGGATACCGATTACTCAGCCAATTCTGCATTGATTTTGATGATTATTTTTATATTTGGTAGATCATAACTTTAGAGGTAGTCCCATATAAATTTTATCAAAATCGATGCAGGACTTTGGTTTTTATAACAAAATAACTGGTAAAATATCATCCAAGCGCCTGTAGAAAAGTGAACAACAAGTCGCGTATGTTCATATAATCCGTATTTTGAAGTTTTTTAAACTATAATTATTTGCGTTTTGTTTGATATTCAAAATTGTTATAACCAATCAATTATAGATATCGCTATGGTTTTATTTTTAGAATTATCATATGTTCTTTAAATGAAATGTGTCACGGGACGCTTGGCATGCTTGAAACAAAAGGTAATATTGTCAGAAATACAAACTAAGTGTATAAGTGGTTAATGCATCAATCATACACAAAGATTTTTGGTTTCTATACATAATTTTAACGTTTCATTTAACAAATAAAGTTAAACTTGAATTGAACAATTCAATTGGCCGTGTATAGGAAGCTTTAGAGGAAAATACCAGTGGGAGAAAATAATGTACGTTTTAGTAGGTGTTTATGTGGCATCGTGAAAACTTTACTCATATTCGCGAGTTACACGAATATTTGTGCTATAAGTATGTGTTGAACGAATAAAAGTGCGAATATTCGTATATGAAATTTCAGAGACGATAAACCGCTTTCATATTATTTTTCTTCTCATATTAAGCGGGAATTTTCTCGTGAGGTTGATTTATAAGTTGTTTATTTTGTAAAATAGTTTATAATAAAGTTTGTTTATTTACCAGATTATGCAATAAAGGAGGATAGCATGTTCCCTTTCTTGCATGTTGGTAAAAAAACGAACAAAACTAATTCCATATCGCAAATATAGTATTAGGTCTTGTTCCGTCTAATCTCTTTTATATATTCATCAGATTTTTATAAATTGGGTGTCAATTGACAGTTTTCATATACCAAAGTTCACAGCTGTTTACATCAGTTCACATATAAAACATCTATCTGCCAAATGGTTTACGAAGGGCTTATAGTCTGAGCAAAATGGCTGTGATGTACGGACTGACAAACAGACACACAGACGAACATGGCAAATTTATAAAGATTCCTCGTAGTTACTACGGAATTAGTTTAAAATGGAATTATCGCCTACATTGAGATTTGTTTGCTTACCTCCCATGTAAAATAATTATCATCATAATTATATCAGCCATAAGAAGTCCACTGCTGGACATAGACCAAAGACCGATTGGAAGCGGTTCATATCCAATAATAAAATAAATATTGCAGAATAATGTTTTATCGTAATTCATTTTGTTGTCACAATCACTTACTATGCCACTAACAATCATCCAATCAGCGTCTGTAACGTCATACTCTGAGTAACGTTGATTGGATAACTGTATAACTACACAAATAGAGATGAATTCTCCAACCGTAACCCGAGTGCGCTGCAAATAGGTGTGACCAAACAAGGTCAGGTTATAATCAAACTTGGATACGGTTACGGTAACCCCAACCAACCGTACATTGTGTACGATACATATACTGAATTAATAAGTTTAGTTTTGGTTAATTAAAGAGATGACGCGATATGAGACATGTCACAGAAAATACAGCAGAAACACAACAGTATGAGTACTTGAATAATGCGTTTAAATTAGTTTTCTTTCATCACTCGTTTACTTTGTTACTCAATTTATTTATGTGAAATTAGCTATGTTAGTGTTTTGAGTTTCAGTCTATAAGACTGAGGCTCAAAACATTATTTATAGCATTGGTCAGTAATTTATTAGATGTTTCACACTCTGTTGAAGTATATTTGATGAATAATTAATCCGAGGTCAACGTTGCTGGCACATCATCGAACTATATTTCTTAACGATTACTGTATTAACCCTAAACTTTGTTGTGTACTGTTTGTTGATCTTAATAAACAATAAAAAAAATGCAGTGCCGAAGTGAAATGCTACTGCACCAAAAGCTGTTTTCAACTACCAACCCAAGATACAGGCTTTGCCTAGTTTGGGGCCCTCGGAATCCTTTTGTAACTTGTTAAGTTGTTCAAGATTCAAGATTTTTTATCTAATGAAGTTGTTTATATAATAAAGACTTTGTAAATCATTATTCAACTCTTATGAAATAAAAATAAATGGATTATTATTCCCAGACTCCATATGCATTTATAACTACTTATATTTTTTTTAAGTTATGCAAGGGGAAGACAAAATTTTAATTTACACTTAACTAACATTACATATTACATTACATATTTATTTACTAATCTTAAGCCTACATAATCTTAAGCATACATTACATATTTATTTACTAATCTTAAACCTAGGGTGCCGCCGGCAGCGGGGCGGGGCTCAAGCTGCCGGTGGTAGGAGCTACAGAGAGAGGAACCTCCTCACAATACGTGCCGTGTCCAGGATGACTGCCTTCTGTATCCGACTCTTGACCCAATCATCGAGCGAGAGCCTCTTGAGATGTTGGTCGAGGCTCTTCGCTATGACACCGTTCACTGAAACGGGATAATGATCGTCGAGTCAACTCAACATCCCACATGGCGGTTATCTCGTGAGCCAAGTCAAGGTACTTGCTGAGCTTGTCCTTCTCGGCCTTCACGAGATTCTCATCATGTGGGATAGTGATGTCGAATTATTATTATTATTATATAACTCTGCAAAAAATATCGGGCCACACGCAGTGTAGGGTATCGTAGTTTCACCTCACAAAATGACTTGGACATAAAGCTTACGAGATATATTTCTATTTTTAATCCCCGATCGAAAGAGAGGGGTGTTATAACTTTGACGTCTGTATCTGTATATCTGTGATAGAAGAGAGTTTTGGCGGGAACGTCTTAGTAACATGTTGTTGCTTTGTTTTATTTTCCTAAACTTGTGTTATTTTGAACATTAATGCTATAAAAATGGTGGTGTTTTATGCATTAAGTGAAATAAAGCAGTGAAACGTGTGATTTTAAGTTGTCGGCAAAACTCCATAGAAGCTCCTAGTAAAGTCGCCATCACTTTACTGAGGCAAGACTTAAATTTGAAAATGACTGTTTACGTGAATTAGACTGTGACTAGAACACTATATAACTTGTATTATTCAAGAAACTTGAAAATATTTCAATACTTGACACTGGCAAATCGCTAATCGCGGGGTCCAATACAAAAAAGAAGAAGAAGTGACAGAAAGACTCTGGATGCAAGTCGAGTCGCTTCCAACCGGTCTTTTTTGAAAATCCATAGTGGAAACCTATGTCCAGTAAAGGACTTAATGTGGCTGAAATACAAATACAAATACAAAATACTTTATTTGGTCTTAGAAAGTAGATGGTGATGATTACACCGTCAACAAGTTTATAGTTAATGTGGATAATTTGATAGTAAATAATCCGTGCCGCTAGGCCTACAAAAACCGAATAAACGCATTACAGAAATGCACATCTGTATTTTCTGTGTTACTAGCATTAAGGGCTTACAGCTAATAGGTTTAGAGATTACCTTAACGGATCACTAGCCCCTGTGCATGTAGCTCAGTTAACTAACCTAGAATGGATTACATTTACTTACAGTATGATTACATTTGGAACGATGATGGTTCAGCCTTTTGCGTGTTGGGCTTCCATCTTAAAGATCAATAGTGATAGATATATCTATCTATCACCATTGATCTTTAAGATGGATAGAGAGTTTATCTATCTATCGATCTTTATTGACACACCATCAAAATTAACAAAAGCAAGTATGAAAAGGAAATAATTTTACACTAGTGTAACAACGGGCGGCCTTATCGCTAAAAGCGATCTCTTAACAGTGATTACTCAAAAATCAATTATCAATACAATTATTTCAAATTATGAAATAATTATTCTTGAATAATTAATAATAATTATTGAATATAATTTCTCTGAAAACGATATATTTTATTTTAAAAGACAGTTTATTATGATCCCGAACACTCATTTGACAACTCGTCTGATAACAAATTTTTTGTAATACGATATCTGTGTATAATAAACAGAAACATAACCTAATAATTGATATACCTAAACAGAAACATAACCTAATAATTGATATACCTAAACAGACACATAACCTAATAATTGATATACCTAAACAGAAACATAACCTAATAATTGATATACCTAAACAGACACATAACCTAATAATTGATATACCTAAACAGAAACATAACCTAATAATTGATATACCTAAACAGACACATAACCTAATAATTGATATACCTAAACAGAAACATAACCTAATAATTGATATACCTAAACAGAAACATAACCTAATAATTGATATACCTGATAATAACATTTTTGTAAATAATACTATTAGTGGTTAAAATAAAACATGTCTTTTAATTTGCTTGAGTTCTAAAAATATGTTTTTTTTCAAAACTCCGGTATCAATTTAAATGATATCTGAATAATTATATTCTTTGTTTAATATTTTTCTCTAAATATACAAAACTGTCACTCACTTTTCAACCGACTTCAAAAAAGGAGGAGGTTCTCAATACGAGTGTTTTTTTTTTATTTTGTTACCTCATAACTTTCGACTGGATGAACCGATTTTGATGATTCTTTTGTATTTGAAAGCTAGTGCTTCCCGTGTGGTTCCATTTCAATTTGGTCCAGTTCTGATAATGGCATCTATGAGAAGTCGGTTGCTTCAATTTTTTAAACTATAATTATATAATATCTACTCAGTGATTTTATATGTTTAAAAATGTTATGATACGTGACAGAGCTAGCTGCGTGCTTTGAGAACGTCCTTAAAATTAATAAGTACTATAGCCTAAATAAAAAAACAATTTTTTAATTATTAATAACAATAGTACATGGAAAGGCGGAGAAAAGGTTAATATTACGTGAGTTGTAGTCAAACGGATAGCCTACAGACCATAACAAAACTTACTTTGACCTAATACTACTTATCTCATATTATATCTATCTTCTTCAACAAATTGACGCAAAATAGAAATAAATGATCAATTTTCTCAACATTATACTAACTTAAGTTCAGAAACCAATCAAAGTCTATCTTTAATCAAAACTTAATAACGTATCTGAACCAGCCATGTGAGAGAGAACATTGAGAGCAAAGACGTTTCTAACTAAGATTTATTAATGACGCCAAAAACTACCTCAAATGTGGTATTAACTCAGGCACTTAAGTTACGCTGATGCTATTATCTTTTAAACTTACTAGGTATAGGTATCCTTAAGTAAAAGTTTAGCTATATACCTACGGCCTTAAACGTTACTTAACTGTAAGCAATGCTTAAATATTTTATCAACTTCTCGCTGACATGTAATGACACTTCCGAAAAGAAGACAGAGAATTTAAGACGTTGGTTAAATTTAAGTAACGTTTTTCGGTAAGGTCCCTAGAATACAAAGTATCACAGAAAAGTACAAGTCCTAAAAATGAACAACTTGAGCTATATCTTCGCTAATATTGTCGTTTAACATCGGGTAAGTTGGTGGTCAATTGTAGAATTTGTAGATATATCAAATGTTAAATAAAAAAATATACTATAGAGACTGAAATTGCTAAAAAATTACATCTATTGTACAGAAATCTTTCTTGATCCCTGAGAACAGAAACAGTTGATTTTCTTATGTGAAACGCCTATTGGCAAGCCTTAACAGTAAAATTAACTCCTATGAAAATGGCATGACGATCTTTCATGCCGCCCCCACTACGTTACCACTCTCGACGCCGAAGTACCCGACTTTTCTATGTGTGTGCGCGTGTACACTTCGTTACCGCTAATAAACACATTTTGTATTTCTGACAACTTTGATAAAGTATCAACGGGTTGTAGAGTCAGTCCTCAAAAACGTCCGAGCTCAATGAGATCTAGTTAAACGCCTTACACGATTAAAGTAATTTCAATTTTCAAAATAATCCGAAGCGGCAAAATAGACGTCTCTAGACTTCTGAATCTAAATTAGGATTTAGCACAGCGACATGGATAGTTTAGTAAAAATAAGATTTGTGACAACATAAAAGACAGCTAAGTATATTGTTATTTATATAAATGTACTGGTGTTTTGAAATACATTTGAAATACACAATTTCATAATGATATTATAAAAGCTTTTGTAAAACCGATCGTTATGAAAATTAGTATAGAGATAGCTTTGGACCTGGAGACGGACATAAGCTACTTATCATCATCATAATCATCACCGTTTTTCATAACTACGCGAGTGAAACCGCGGGACGCAGCTAGTCTATAAATCGGGGATTATTGTTGACCCATTATTTTTAGTTATTTTCCTATCATAATTTCAAAGAATCACCCCAGTTGAAAATACTGTGATCAGCTCCATACAAACGGATTTATTTTTAATAGACTAGGAGTCTTTATATCAAAATCTTTAAGTTCGCCATCGTTGGTATATGAGTACCGGTCAACCCAGGACACTACATTCGTGAATTTTGGTTTAGACTTTACGTCCACGTGATGGAAAGTCATTGACTGACAATATTACCTTTTTTTTCAGCTAACAGTTGTCGATAAATCAACATCAGGCGAGCTGGCAATCAAGCGTAAGCAAACCTATCAATTAATACAAACAAGATTGATTTTTATGGGTAAATACACCCTTAGTTTTATATTTCAATATCATTTTTATACAAAGTTGTCAAAATTATACAATTTAGTTGTCAAAGCAGCTTTTTCGTCTCCTAGAAACTCATTGCATTATAAATTATCATAATTTAGAGTTTATTTACTCGTCAAAAACCATTTTTAGTGTCATACACCTCAGTCCTCACTCACCCACCTTAATAGTCACATAAAAGACTTGTCATTTGCTACTTGTATTGTAAGCCGTTTGAACAAAAATGTCACCGACTAATTCGGCTTTCAATCATTTCTAATACCCTGGAGCTGTGGTTGCCAACCGTCTCGCGTGAGGCGGGATGTCCCGTTTACAGGGCTCAAATAAAGCGTCCCGCGATACAAGTCCGCGGGACACTAATTGTTCCGCTTTATGGTCAAACAAAAACATGGTCAAGTCAGTCAAAAATCCAGAACTGCAAATAAATTTAACTTTTATGATTAAAGAAGAATAAAAAAATGCTATATTTGCCAAATCACTAGACGAAAAACTAAAATAAACTATTATGGGTTAAAAAATAGTAATTCCATAAAGGTGGAGGTTCTCAATTCGACTGTATGTTTCTTTGTATGTTTGTTACGCGATTTGATTTTGATGATTATTTCATTTGGTAAGTAATAATTACCTACTTCAGAGGTGGTCCCAATATACATATTATCAAAATTGGTCCAGTTTGCCTTTCAGTTTTCAAAATTGGTATAGTTATAGTTATGATTACTTTGTACTAATATTGAATTTTGCAAAATTTCAAATTAAAATAAAAGCGATAAAAAGCTTTATAATTTCTTTTTTTCCTTTCTGTACATTTTAGCATGTCCTGCTTTTTTAGCTCAGTACCGCTTACCAATTTCTAGTCTCCCGCATATCCCTGTATAAGAGTTGGCAAGCCTACCTGGAGCCCTCAAAATACAGGTGTCTCGGTAGTTTTGGACAGCGATGGATTAATATGCTCTGTGGACAGCCTACAACAGATGACGAGCACATTTTCATGTCAGAGGTAAAAACAAAACTAAAATAAATAATAAATATGTATTTGTGGACATTTCACACAACACCATCTAGCCCTAACTAAGCAAAGCTTGTACTATGGAACTAGATAGCTGATAGAATAAATATATACTTTTAATGTAAATATATACATATGATACATAGAAACACCCACACACAGAACAAACATCCATGCTCATCACACAAATGTTTGCCCTTGGTGGGGATCGAACCCACGACCTACAGCACAGCAGGCAGACATACTACCGACTGAGCCACAAGGCCAGTCATATAAGTAATGGATAACGATTAACTGATTGTCAAAAAGCTACTTAGTCTCAAGCACCGTTGTAAAGTACGAGTAGCTTGTCTGCCTATATTCTACAGGATTCATTTCGGAGAGTGTGTGCTAGAGGACAAGCATAAAGTCGGCGCATTACCACCCATTTCCCATTAAAATGCTAAAACTCCGTACTCAGCGTTATTCGTCCACTTTCTTGATGCGTACTGCACAGGAATGGAACTCTTTGCTGACATTTCTGTTTCCTGAGAGTTCTCGGGAAACCTAGCTACTGAGATGCAAAGCCAGTCAAATAGAGAAATTGTTTTGCCAGGCAGCGTATAAAAGTAGGCATGCTAAAATGTATATGTTTTTTTCTCGCTTTTTAGTCGACTATGCTCAATTTGAATTTTGAGAATAAACAAATACAAACAATTTACATATCACAGCACCATTTGCAAATTTTTAACATTCCCTCCCTACCATACATTGTAGTTTTCATATTTGCAGAAATTTCATATACTATCGCCTCTCAAAATTTAATATACAATTTCACGAAAATTTTCGTACACAATGTAACTGCGAAATGTGGCAAATGTAGAAATTCGACTTATAAAAATTCTTAATAAACTTTTCTAATATCACACAAGAGTTCATAGTCATATGGCAGACAGTGGAAAACAGTGATTTATCTACATGAAATGGTACGCAGTGTTCAGTAGTATATATTCAGCTGTTCATAATAAGGTATGTGTTTATTTATAAGGTATGTTATTTATAAGTTTAGTTATAAGGTAGGTGTATGTTCTTTTATTATAAAAATGTGCAGCGAAAAGTAATTTCAAAAGTTTCTAGTTTCTTAAAAAATTACCTCCTTGACCAATTTTGACGTCCGGGACTTTGTCTTTACTTCCAGACTACATTTTTTGTAATAATAATATTAGAAATCTAATACAAAATAAAAAAAAATCGTAACCTCCGGGGTAACAAACAATTAATACCAGAATTATTCTTAAAAATGCTAAATAATAGTTATTTGTTATACAAGAGTGCAAAGTTGCTTTTTAACCGCATGCTCAATTTTGACGACCAAGCAAGTGAAGGATTCTAAAATTAAAAATTAGAATCCTGAGCGTTAGCGGGGGAATCAAAAGAGCACGAGGTGAAAAATCTTTGCACTCGAGTGCAACACGTAACTTTTCATCACATCTCAGCGAGGAAATGACTAAATGCAAAAAAAAAACATTTACAATCACAAGATAATTTTATTTCATTTAGGTAAGTATTAACTACTACATTATGATAGGTAAGTATTACAGAATAATCTTTAAATTATTACAAATAATACTTAGATGACCAGATGAGGCTCTTTTTAAATTGCCACTAATTTAGGATAGGTATATGTATGTCTTTTTAGGGTTCCGTACCTCAAAAGAAGAAAACGGAACCCTTATAGGATCACTTTGTTGTCCGTCTGTCTGTCCGTCTGTCCGTCTGTCCGTTCGTCCGGGTGTCAAGACCTTTATCTCGGGAACGCGTGAAGGTATCGAGTTGAAATTAAAACCGTATACGCAGATCTATAGTATCTTGCTGCAGAAAGAAAAATAAAATTTCTCAGTTTTCGTAAAAAAAAGTTACAGCCGAATATGTCGTAAAAACGCAGATTTCGACACTCATAGAGGAATCAAAACCTATGGGGTACTTCCCGTTGACCTAGAACTCTGAAATTTGGCAAGAAGCATTGTGTTAGAGTACACATGTAGGAAAAAATCCTAAAACTGGACATTTTTAATTTAATCACAAAATATAAGCACTCTCCCTCTTTCCTTTAAGCAAGGAAAGAGGGTCCAATTTTTTAAGTACTTTAACCGTATCATGTGGGATATCATATGAAAGAGCTTCATTAGCACAAGCTAAAACGGGTTTTTAAATATTTTTATGATGTATATTTTTCGATTTATGAAGGAAAATATAAAAAAAAATCAAAAAAAATCAAAAAAAAAACCTTTTATCTACTAGTTTATACGGAACCCTCGGTGGGCGAGTCTGACTCGCCTTGTCCGTTTGTTTTTCATCTTTATTGTTGCTTTTAGCATTGAATACGTACTCCATAGAGTGTTTGATTTCTTGGTCTCGGAAAATTTAGTAAAATATGGCAGCAAAACGTTTTCGGAGAAAGTTTTGGCTCCTTTAGCTAGTCGTCATGTGTTAAACATATCGTACTGTCACATACTTCTCGTGTGATTGTTGAGGGAGAAAGCTCATTTGCGCATTATTAACAGTTTCAGTCAAATCTGTTAGCGTCAAATAAACTTCTTCGTCGCTAGAATCACTCATTTTAGGTTTATCCCTTGTTTTAAAATTTCTTGTTTTTAACCTAAGGTTTCAACAACATGTCGTGAAAAGAAAATGGCGCGCGCAAAGCAAATAAAAAAAAGTACACCATGAAGCTTCCAAGTCTGAGTTTTTAACAAATTAAAAAAGGTTGTATGATAAATTCGGCACCATGTAGGTAGAAGTAAATAGGTTTAATGATGTTTTGAATTCACAAACTTAGTGCACACGATGTTCTAAATTTGAATTTAGGTACTTTATCCTCTAGCGGATAAAAACGGCTTTTGCACTCAGTTATCGAAGAGCAAAAATACTCTTTCCGAGATGGGACGATGAAAATTTTTTTTTTACATAGCGCATATTTTATCATTAAAATGTATATTCAACATCAAATCACTCGTAACGTAAGCGTAAGTTATATTAAAATAAACACAAATAAGTTATATATAGATATAGTAATAACTGCTGAACCGATTTTAGGTAAACATAGCTAAAAAATAGATCAAAATGGGTCAAACTGTTTGAGAGCTACGATGACACAGACAGTCAAATACATATATACACACGTCAAACAATCAATCAATCATTTGTATAGCACAATCATTTACATGAAGAATTTTAAACTTAGCCCGCCTCATTTTGGGTCGGGGGTTAAAAATCGTTCATATGCAGACTTATAATAATAATTATAGTTTAAAAAACTAAAGCAACCGACTTCTCATGGATACCATTGTCAGAATTGGACCAAACTGAAATGGAACTACACGGGAAGCACCAGCTTTCAAATAAAAAAAGGATCATCAAAATCGGTTCACCCAGTAGAAAGTTCTGAGGTAATAAACATAAAAAAAGTTACAGTCGAATTGAGAACCTCCTTTTTTGAAGTCGGTTGAAAAGAGACAAAAGAACGATTAAGATATAACAGTTATTTTTATATGTTATTTCTCTATTAGCATATACATTTGTTACAACGATATATCACGACTTTGTCGACTGAATCTCTGAAATCATTGCACGACGCGGACCGTGTGTCACGTTAAAATTGCGGGTGGCTATAAAAATGAGAAGCTGGCACCCGGTTAAATGAAAAATAATGTGGGTGGACCTCACCACTATGCAGCTCCTTTAATAGCTTGACCACGTTGAGTAGTGACAAAATATTTTATCTCACTTGTGTACAAAATCAATCTCAACAGCTTGAGCTTTCTTTGAAGAAATATAGCAAGTAAATCACTATGACAGTGTATTTTGTAGTCAACTGCCAATAAATTGAAAATTTATCGCAAAGCTCTAGTAGCCTTGTTTAAGAGCCTGTTCTCATTCCCGACTACCATACAATCATGGTGTTTACCATTTTAGACCACGCAATCGTTTTATATGATGTAGTAGATCGAGTAGGTGGCCTCCTTCCTCCTAGTTGCAGTCAAGGGTTTTTTTCCCATTCCTCTAATGGTTGTTGGTGCTCTACCACCAACTTACAATACACTGATTTTTTTACTATGCTCATTTCTTTTTCAGTGTCCTATATTATGGAGACAGTTTGACCCGATGTGAATTACAGATGTTAATTTTTACAGTAAAAAAAAAAATGCCGAGCCCGTTTTTTTTTTAAAAACGGTCTTTCTGGGTTAGAAGTGGCTGCGCAAAGGCGGACTTTTTTAATGTTTTTCCGCCATCCGTCAATTTGGAAGACACAATAATAAGAGGAAAGGATGGAAAACAAATGACGGTGCAAGTCTCAACGCTTACATTAATTTGAATAATGCCAACGAGGACTGAAAAAAACGTATAATTTTTGATAAAAATACAAATCCAAATTTTATTTATTTCATGCTTACTTTAGTCTGACTGTATCCTAGAAAATTAAGCCTCGCGCGCACGTAAAATGTGCACTTGTCCTAGATAAATGTCGTTTTTTGCGCGCCCGATTCATGCGCTCGTTGAATTTTAACCTCGTTAGTGCCGAGTTCGGATTGGATTTTAGCTCTTAAACCTTTCTGGATTGGGAAAAATTTGGTAAAATTTTCAGTTTTACTATTCGATAAAAAAGCCGAATTGATGCCGAAATCAATATACCTAAGGTGGAAAAACGCAATGCAGAGGTAAGTTAAGACAAAGCGGTTAATATAATTTAAGACGGTTTGGTTAAGGATTATAAGTATAGAGAATCTGATGCGAGTTTTTTAAATATTGTTTTATACTTACATACATACATGCTTATTTAATGCAATCAATTAAATTGATGGGGATAGCGCATTAAAGATTCTAGGCTATAAATACTTGTTAATACAGATGTAGTTAACAGTTTTATGGATTACAATTTTCATACGCACATGTTTCCGGCAGCCTAGTAGGGAGACCGTCTAAATTTGTGATTCACAGGTCCTGGGTTCGAATCCCGCGGTACGCACCTCTGTCTTTTCGAAGTTTCGAAGTGTGCGTAATGTGCGTATTGTTGATTGCCGCCAACTTCAAACGGTGAACATCATGAGGAAACCTACATGTCTGAGAGTTCTCAATGACCTTAGAGATGTGTGAAGTCTGCCAACCCGCACTTGGCCAGCGTGGTAAACTAAAGCCTTACCCTTCTCACAATGAGAAAATGGCCCGCGTCCAGCAGTGGGAGGGACAGTTTGTACAAACAGGGCTGATAAAAAAAATACGCACACAGTGACACTTGTGGTAAAGACACTCTGTCGCGACCACATTGTTCCGTGTACAAGAACCTTAAGGTATTTAATAAAAAATAAAAAAACCGGACAAGTGCGAGTCAGACTCGCCCACGGAGGGTTCCGTACAAACTAGTAGATGAAAGGGGAAAATCATATTTTTTTTTTATATTTTCCTTCATAAACCGAAAAACATACATCGTAAAAATATTTAAAAACCTGTTTTAGCTTATGCTAATGAAGCTCTTTCATATGATACCCCACATGATACGGTTAATTCACTTAAAAATTTGGGCCCTCATTCCTTGCATAAAGACACATTTTTTTTGTGATTTAATTAAAAATGTCCAGTTTTCAGATTTTTTCCTATATGTGTACTCTAACACAATGCTTCTTGCCAAATTTCATTGTTCTAGATCAACGGGAAGTACCCCATAGGTTTTGATTCCCTTGTGAGTGACGAAATTTAGCGTTTTTACGATATATTCGGTTGTAATTTTTTTTTACGAAAACTTAGAAACTTTATTTTTCTTTCTGCAGCAAGATACTATGGATTTGCATATATAGTTTTAATTTCAACGCGATACCTTCACGCGTTTCTGAGATAAAGGTCTTGACACCCGGACAGACGGACAGACGGACCACAAAGTGATCCTATAAGGGTTCCATTTTTTCCTATTGAGGTACGGTGAGTAGTATTTCAATCATATTGTTTCCATGCTAAGCCGTCCCACTTATCCTTCATGTCTTATTCAGTTAACAAGTACTAGTTAATCGTTTAAAAAAATACAGACTAAAAATACACAATTCGTTTATTTGTATATTTTTTTTCCAGCTATTTTGTTATAAACACGTAGCACTGAACCGATTTTGATTAATTTTCTATAGAAACATTTGAAGAGTATAACATTTAAAAAAAAAATTTTTTTTCAAATTCGTCCAGGTGTCTGAGTAATCGGGGGTTTTTTTTTAATTTAAAACCTAGAAGGCCAAATGGGCTATAGCAGCCCCGGCACGTCACTGCGACCTTCGCAGATCTATTGTGTCAACCCCTTTTGGATCACAGCACCGCTCCAAGCCCTAAACCGATCATGTAGTCAGTGATGGCCTTGGGGGAGGAGGTTTTTATCTCATTGGGTGAGATTATGTGGCCTCCAAGGTGCCGGCTTCTGTTATGGTACAATGGTTCGCACTCACACAGGATTATGTATGGGTGTTTCATCTACTGTGTGGCAGAATCGGGGAACATACTTACATAAAAAAGACTCCGACGAATTCAGAACTTCCTCCTCTTTGAAAGTTGGTTAAAAATTATAACTATATCTAAAAATGACTGAAGAATAAATCACATCTCAAATTTTCTTTCTTGTACAATTTATTCTACAAAAAGGATCCAAGTCTCGCCTCATCTCACCTAATCTACCAAAACTGTCCGGCCATGAAATTTCCTTAACTAACAGTGACTTTTCGCGATTCCAGCACGGATAATCCCGGTTAATCCGGAAATCCCGGAGTGTGCGGGATTTTCACGGCTTTGTTACCCACTGAGAACTTGTCCGGGATATTTGAATTTACAACGAGATTTATAACAAACGTCACTGTCATTCGAACTGACATTAATAATATGTTTTTCCCAACTGTTTTTTTTTCTTTTCTATGTGCAAGCAAACAGATATGTCATTTAAAGTTTAAATAAATATTAATTTAAAAAAAAACAAGCTTTTATTTAAATGCTCTAAAACGAAGAAAATAAATTTTATATTGATATAAATAAAAGCTTGTCGCGAGAACACAAACATATTTTTTTTTTCAAAAGAACAAACTAACTTTAATTCTAAGCAAATGATAAGAACGCGTCTAAGTCTTTTGTTGGAATTAAATATCACTTAGTAGATAGGTACGATGTTGTTTGAAATCTCGCGACAAGCTTTTATTTATATCAATATAAAAATTATTTTCTTCGTTTTAGAGCATTTAAATAAAAGCTTGTTTTTAAATATTTTTTTTAATTTATATTTTATTTACTAGACTAAAAAAAAGAGTGCTTGTCAAGACTATTCAAACGAGTCCAAGCTCAACGGTTTTATCTTGTTTAGTTTAGGAGTTCCTATGGCCACCTTCCGACGCCATCTTGAGACCCTGGCTGTCATGTAGCACAAGAGTGCTTGTCAAGACTATTCAAACGAGTTTATCTCGTTTTTAAACGGTTTTATCTCGTTTAGTTTAGGAGTTCCGATAGCCATCTTGAAACCAGCTTCATGGTACCATATTATTGCATTGTCACCGAAGTTACGTAAGTAAACCAAATTTCAACCTAATCTAACGACAGGAAATGGTTCTAATTTAACTCGCAAGATTTGTCCCATATTAACATACTAACAGGGCAAGTAGAATAAAAGCTTTTAAAAACTGAAAAAACCGACTTTAAAATACGCAAGTTGTTTACTTGGTGATAATATCATCCAAGTGTCTGTAGAAAAGTGAACACTTTTCTTCAAGCACTTGGATAATATTTTACCAGTTATTTTATTATGAAAACCAAAGTACTGAACCAATTATGATAAAATTTATATGGAATTACTTCTTAAATATGATCTACCAAATGCAAAAATATTCATCAAAATCAATGCACAATTGGCGGAGTAATCGACGAACAAAAAAACAGTCAATTTCATACAGTCGTATTGATAACCTACATCTAAGCTATTTTCTTTCATGAAGTCGGTTAAAAAGTTCGATACTAAGTCGCAACACGCTAGTGAATAAGAAATTTGAATATTTTTGTGGATTAGCGATTTAGCAGCGGATTAGCAAGTTAATGAGGCAGTGAGCAATGCACATACCTCTTAGAACTGACGGCCGATGGGGCCGAAGGTTCTCGAATGGAGGCCACGAACTGCCAAGCGCGGTGTATAGGAAGATCAGCCACAAGGTGGACAGAAGATAATCATACAAGTGGCAGGAAGACGCTGGATGCAGGTCGCTTCCAACCGGTTGTTTTTGTCCAACAGTGGACTTCTTGTGGCTGAAGTGATGATGATGATGACTTTAAACATCATTCAAACGCTCTTATGCATGTCTAAGACAGAAAATATATGATTTTCATGCACATATTTTTATAGATTTTTGGCTTCACCTATGACCGGAAATTTGAATAAAGCAATCACTCTAAGTGTTACTTATTACTCTAAGATATCCGTATACTTGAGCAATGACATATTTGAGATTGTTTTAATAATAGGTAAAAACATTATTACCAGAGTAAAGAAGGGCAAAACTTACATTCATTAATCAAAATAATCTAAGAACCAGAAAGTCTATAAATAAATTCAAAACATGACAAATAGTTAGTTTATCTTCTCGTATATTAAGCAAACAAAAACCAAACAAAAAAGATTAAAAACTTTTTAAACGAAACCATCTGGCCATTTGCGCTAAAAAGAAAACTTCTAGACGAATTTAGCCAACCAACTTCATCCTCACAATCCTGTCACTAACACAAACTGTCACAAACTATGAAATATTAACTTACAGTCAACAGAAAGCGTCTGAATAATTGAATAAAAATTCTTGAGATAAAATTTTAAGCTGCGATTACACTAAGCCATGTTTTTAGTTTAAAGACGACTTATTCTAACTTACATTATCTCATTCGGTGTCCGATTCCCGGAACTTCTTCACGGTACTTCCTCATTGAGTTCTTGTGTGATAACCCCGAGCCTTACTCTATATCCTACATCTATATCCGGATTTCTAAAGAAAGACTGCATTAGCTTCAAAATATTACCAAGTGCCAAATGCCTTTACTTCTCCAGTTCAGTCCAACTATCATAAAAGCAAAAATAACGCTTTCTATTTCTTTGTTACGTAATTGTCAACGTTTTATCTTTATCAAAGTATATAGCTTAAACGGCTTGACCGATGTTGATGTGCGAGAAGTCGACATACTTTTTCACGAAAACGTACACTCACATAAATATCAAGCATAACATTTATACCACGAATATCGTTCTTATGCAGTCGGGTATATTGTTTTTATTTTGATATCTTTTTTTTTTACAATCGATAGATCTACGATTGACCACCAACTCCCCTGATGGTGTGGCCGAAGATGGAGCTCGTCGATTTAGAAGATATCTATCTGTTCACTCTACCTTGAAAATTCCAAGATTGTAGTTCTCGGGAAACAGAGAGGCTGTAGAAGAATTCCACTCCTGTGCAGTACGCATCAAGAACGTGGACCGAAATCGTTTTCAATAATTTATCAACTTGTTCTCTTTCAAGGTAAGTATGAAACCTGGTAACTTTCAGTCTGTTGCGACCTTTACTAAGTACCGCATCGCAGAGGTTCGATTCAAGGGCTTTAGATAAGTGCATTTGTGTTTGAACGTGTAATAAATTACTTTTCACCTATAATAGGTACTCACAATGACGTAGCATTTTTAAGGTAGATTTTGGTGCTTGCGATTTCTGTCACGTAACCGCGAAATTCCAAATTTAAAAAAAATTATATATTCTACCAATGACAGTCTATAAGACGAGTGACGTACAATATTTCTACCCGCAAATTGTGCTTGAAAAATATATTTTTTACTTTTTTCGGTGATGTTAGAATAAAACGTAAACAAAGGTAGCGTTAGCAGAAACATAATAAAAAAATATGTTGACACGACCGTGCGAGTACACAGCACTGTTCACCGCGTAAATATCCATTTAAAAAGAATATTAATATACTTACCTAGTATGAACTACGAATATTATGACCCAAGGGATCACTCGTAGACGCATACGTCTACGGATCTCTTCATCTCTGATTCAATCTCGCAGAAAGACTGAGATTCTCTTCATAGCTCGTTGCGTGATCTTGAGTTTCCTTATAAGCCTCACAGTGAGTGATCCCTTGGGTCATAATATAAAGCTCACTGACTTAGCACAGCAGATTAGCAAGTTCGGACACATAGCCCGTAGAAGTAGAACACCCACCGGCAAGCGCTGCCTAGGGGAGACCAGCTACGCGATGGACAGATGACCTCATACAAGTGTCAGGAGGACACTGGATGCAAGCAGCTTCCAATCGGTCTTTTTGGAAATCCATGGGGGAGGCCTATACCTAGTAGTGGACAACTTATGGCTGAGACATTGATAATTATAGGTTTTTTATTAATAAAATTGACCTCTACTGACACTGGGATCCATGCCTTTCAACTAAATTATACCATACCTATTTTTTTACTATTTTTTATATAATTATGCAATAGAAGATGATAATGATGACTCACCGTAATGTAAGTATATGCAAACTAAATGGATACTAAAAGCGAATTGTGAATTGCTACTAAATATATACAATATTTTACAAAAACACAGCTAAATTCACATCGTAAATTCAGGTTTTCCCGTACATTTGGCTGAACCAGTTACAATTAATCTAGACAGAAGTGCCGTGTGTTGGAAAAGAGCCAACATAAGCTGTGGGGCAGCATTGCTAAGAAATATTACGATATCCAAAAACTCTGTAGGTACTTATAATCTTGAGTAATGCGAAATATCTATTTGTGCGCCTTTTCAGCATAACCAACGTGTATGCCGTGACGAAAAATGGCGTGACGCACTTTGATGTCGTCGCACCTCCGCTACGTTCCCGATCTCGGCTTCTTTGTATATATATGTGTGCGTTTGCTACACACTTTCTTTACTTCTATGTGTGACATATCTTTTTCACTATAAGACACAGTTAAGGGCCAATGATACACAATACACATGCGCCGCGAAATTCAAATTTCAAACAGTGTTTCTGTCCTTGTACCCAGCTCCGTTAATTATTGTAAGTATTCACAATGTTTGCGACAATTTAAAATTATTATTTACATTTTCACGTCAAATTAACAATCAATAACTCGACTTGCTTACATATTCCGAGAAGTTGCTTGATTTACTAAATGGGTTACTAGGTTAATATGTGTTACATGATGTATTATTGGTAAACAGAACATGATGACATGATAATATAAAATAATTTTAGATTGTTGCAAACATTATAATCAATTACAAAAAATCAAAAACCGGCCAAGTGCGAGTCGGACTCACGCACGAAGGGTTCCGTACCATTATCTATAAAAACGGCAAAAAAATCTCGTTTGTTGTATGGGAGCCCAATTATTTATTTTAAAGTGAATAATATAACTCAATATTCTGTGAATATTTCAAGCGTCTACCTGTTACCGTTATCAATATCGAGCTGAAACGAGCAAAAAATCACGTTTGTTGTATGGGAGCCCCCTTAAATATTTATTTTATTATATGTTTTTTAATTGTTGTTATAACGGCAACAGAAATACATCATCTGTGAACATTTCTGCTGTCTAGCTATCACGGTTTATGAGATATAGCCTAGTGACAGACGGACGGACGGATGGACAGACAGCGGAGTCTCAGTAATAGGGTCCTGGTTTTACCCTTTGGGTACGGAACCCTAAAAATACCTGAGTTAGTTACAAGGACAAAAAATATGTTTGAAATTTGAATTTCCCGCCGCATGCGTGACGTACCACCTTAATTAACAATGTACGTTTATAAAGGCATTCAGAACAAAACCAAATAATTACGAATGTGATCAACATATGTACAAATGGTCTTAGATGAACAGCTAAGGCTCACTACATTGCAGCGCCCCTACGGGGTCCTTGTACTGTATACAATTTTTAGTTTAAGTACTAATTGTAAGAACTGTACAATGTGCAATAAATAAATAAATAACATAGTACAATATTCGAATAAATAAATTACCCATGTCTGTGGCGCTGGGATGAAACAGTTCCACTGATATGGCATTCACTCACATCGTATTACAAACGTTGTTGAGTTTCCTCGATGTACGTACTGTCGCGTGCAAAATAAGGTTTGGGTTGAATGAGAAGCGTTATTGACAGTATTTCTGGATAATACTATTTTTGTTATAGGAACTGTCAAAATGCCCCCGCTGTTTCTGAGAAGACCAGTAAGTGTAAGGTTTGACAACTGTGGAATTCATATTATAATACCCACTATAGACTAGCAGAAAGTTGGCACATTACCACCCATTATAAATGCCAATAATACGTACTCAACGATTTCTGTCCACGTTTTTGATTTTTAAAGGAAAGGAATTCTTTACCGCCTCCACTATTTCATGAGAATTATTATCTTGGAATTGTTAAGACTAGAATGAATAGATATCGTTTGTGTACCATTCTCGATCACACTGTCGCTTACTATCATGAGATTTCACGATTAATCGTTAAATTATTAGAAAAAAACTTCACCTACCTATTTGTATTTTTGTCTCCTTCAAGCAGTTAACTATGTGATTTACCCCTCTTACTTACAAACTTCAAATTTAATATTTGTAAGTACTTACATGCTGATTTCAAAACTATATTATTATATTGAGTGTATTATTATTTTGTCTAAAAACAAGACTATCCAAAAAGTATAACATAACATTTCTGCGCGCGACTGTACTAGAGATTTATTGCCGGAACTTTGTGCAGGTGGCTTTTAGCTGCACCATTTTACATTTAGCTCTTTGTCCCAACTCTCTGGCTGGAGATTAGCTTAGGAGAGAATCTTGGACTATGTTATCTGGCTGTTCGAACTAGTCTTTTTTAATGACTAGGAGGAAATCTTCCAAAGATACCCGGCTGCGTTGTACGTTGGGGATGTAACCGGGTTATTTGGGGTTGTACCCACTAAGCCTCTCCTCCCCCGTGCACCCGTGGCCAGCCTTAGTGCTAAACGGAGAACTTAGGGTTCTAGTGACAAACACAAACCGGAGCCATCAGCACTGCGACACAGTTCCTCCTCAGCCTGCTCAGTTCCTAAATAATCGTATCTTACTCATCATCATCATCATCATCATCTCAGCCATAAAAAGTCCACTGCTGGACATAGGCCTCCCCTATGGATTTCCAAAAAGTCCGCGTGGAATTATAGTTTAAAAGAAAGTGAATCACTTCAAAATGCACTGATAGACTTCAAAATGCGCAATTTCGTTTTAAAAACAAAACTACTGAACTGTTTATGATAAAATTGTTATGATACCAATCTAAAAAAATATCCTTTCAGATATAAATAAAAATATTTTTTGAAATCGATTTACCTATAAATGATGAAGCTATGCGGCAACAAACAAAAAAAAAAAGAAAAACCAAAATACAATCGAATTGTTAACCTTCTTCTTTTTGAAGCCAGTAAAAACATTTATACATACAATCAATAAAAAGTATCCTCCTTACACAATCTGGTAAAATATACAGTTTCTAAGTTCTATCACAGAATAAATAGTAAAGTCTATCTTGCAATTCCAATAATTGAAACAAATAATTGGTCACCGAGTAAGTCGAAGCACTGCCGGCCTAGCACGTCCGCACACGGCTAGAGTTTCACTCCAGATTCTATCTAGGCTCTAAGATTGAGTCTGAAACTAGAGCTGCGCTAAGACTAAGACCTTCCGCACACCGAACAACACGGATGGCGACTCGAGTTTGATAAGCGTATATCCTACGCGTCGCATTTAAATCGCTGCCATACAATTTTGTTGTTGTACGCAGGCGATGCGATGATTTGAAATGATAATATGCGTGAAATAAATGCAATCATAAATACGTGTCAAACTGGAGTCATATTCTAGTAGACCCGTGTGCGGAAGGCCTAAAGCCCTTCGTATACCGCTACCTAAATCTCCAATACCCAAATTTAAACTGTAGTAAATCACAGTCGCCAGCGACCGAGTCGCCGGCGACCAGTCGACAGTGCGTAATGGCTCTTAGTGTCCAGGCGACTACCACAACAGAATAAACAGAGGATGGCACACATGTAAAGCCGGCATTTCGTTTATACGTCGCCAATGCCCAGTCATACGCTATCTGATGGTCGAGATCGTAGCTACTATAGCTTGACCGCCGTAAGGTCGACGTTATTTTATGACCTTTCGAACACTGCAGAGTCCGTGGTCGCAGATGAGAATCGCCTTAAAATCGTGTGTACACACTACAAGTTACTTGCGATGTAAGCATACAACATAATTATAGAAGATTTGTATAGCCTTATGTACGAAGAGCCTGAGATAGCGAATTGGATATTCTTGGAATTGAAAGTATTTTCTACGTCTCACTCCAGTCTGAGTACTTGTATAACCTAATTTACAATTTCAATATTAGTTCCAGAAATTGTTCCAGAGCTTGTGTTTGTTTAAAGATTCGGAGGGGTGCAATATGTATCAAATGGTCTTATACTTGTTAATTGTTAGATTTACTTATACTTTATACTTACTTATACTTTACTTATACTCGTACTTGTAAGTTTTTAGATTTACAAGAATATCTAGAGTACTTATATACATATTTATTAAAAGAAAAACAAAATACCCGACTGCGGAAGAGTGGTTTTATCAGTCTGATTGGCCTTTTGTGGCTCAGTTGGTAGTATGTCTGCCTGCTAAGGTGTAATTCGCGGGTTCGATCCCCACCCAGGGCACGAACATTTGTGTGATCAGCATGGATGTTTATTCTGTGTCTGGGTGTTTCTATGTATCATATGTACTCGTATACAAAAAAGTGTATATTGTGTATTCTATCAGCCATCTAGTTCCCATAGTACATACAAGCTTTGCTTAGTTTGGGCTAGGTGTTGTGTGAAATGTCCACAAATATTTATTTATTTATTTAACTTACGAATTCATTACCCTACACTGTAGAGTACTTATTGAATATGAAGTAAAACCATGGCAAATCTCAGTTCTCAGCACTTTCTAATCACAGAGGATATTATTATCACTGTCTACAGGTCGTGACAAGTTTGTAACAGCGTTGCCCAATGTATCGCGACTGAAGACGAGTCGGGAAATTACCTTACTTGAGCCGGGTAAAACCTATCGACGTATACCTAATACATTATTAGTGGAAACCCGGAATCGGCAAATGTAGAATAGGGCTTCCTGCTGCCAAGTGGAGCAACGATCTGCAAAAAGTGGCTGGTGGCAAATGGATGTGTAAATCAGGAGGAACGCGCCAGGAGGAGTTCCTTTGGAGAGGGCCTATGTCCAGCGGTGGACGAATACGAAATAGGCTGATGATGATGATGATTGTTATACTGGATTCGATGTTTTAGAAAACCAATCGTAACGAATCGTTGTGAAATGTCTGAAGCCTTCCTAATCCTAATAATACATAGCTGGTTATCTTAACAATAAGGAATTCACAGTCAGTCTAACGGAGCTAATCTACTGATCTGTCTATAACACGATCGGATTTCATTGGGTCCACTTCAGTTCTGAATGAATAGTTCATTGAACTAAAGAGTTTAAATAGCATGTCTCAATAGTTCAACTAAAAGTTATTAAAATTGTTAAAATAATTGAAGCTTATTTTTCAAACGACTTCAAAAAAGGAGGAGGTTATCAATTCGACTGTTTTTTTTTCATGTTTGTTACCTCAGAACTTTCGACTGGGTTTACCAATTATCATGATTCTTTTTTTATTTGAAAGCTGGTGCTTCCCGTGTGGTCCCATTTCAATTTGGTCCAGTTCTGACATTGGCATCTATGAGAAGTCGGTTGCTTAATTTTTTTAAACTATAATTATTTATTTAATAAATTAAGTAGACAGATTTAGTTCATCAGAATAGTTGAACAGAAAACTATTTTTTTTAATCATTATGATGAATGGGGGTCATTTTTAGAATTACGTAGTAACTACGAGGAACCCTTATAATTTCACCATGTCCGTCTATCAGCCTGTTTGTCTGTCCGTATGTCACAGTCATATTACTCAGAGACTATCATTTTATTTTATTTATTTTTATTTACACATTAGGTACACAAACCAAAACACTCTCAATAACAAATAATAAAATACTAACAAAAGTTTAGAACTGGAAAGTGTCTTTAAATATGTGCACGCAGTATGGTTAGCAGTTAAGTACACACAATCTTGACAAATCAGTGATCAGTGATATTTAAACAATATATGGCATGTAAACCGCTACAAAATTCCGTAGTAAAATAAATAAATAAAACTCCATATAAATGAACCTCACCTGATGTGAAGACACAATGTGATCTACAATGTAGTGCACTCACCTAGAAGAAACCGATTTACTGGCTATTTAAAAACAGTTCAGTTCAGAATTCAGACGAACTATTGAGAACTGAAACCTGACTCCGTTCGACTACAATTTTCACTTGAACTAATGAGTCGACAATGCCCATTACATCGGTTGTGTTACTTCGCTTAAATAGTGTGTAACAGTGAGCAAACTTAAAAAAAAAAACTATAAAAAATGATAAGTAATAAATAAATATAACAAGGATCAAAAAGGTTATTTTTGGAAGCCAAAATAATTAGTAATTTAAAGTTTTACTCTCCCCAACTTCTAATAACCCGTGTGTGCATTGAGAGAGGAGAATGTCCAGCGATAATATTGAATGGAGAACATTTTTTAGGCAGGTATGTTCACAATTATGACAATTTTCAAGATTGCAAGTTTATATTTGTCTTTAAAATAAATAAATAAATATTTATGTATTTCGTAGCAATATTTTCATAACTGAAGGTCAAAAATTTATTTAAAAAATGGTTGAAAAACACAAAACCCTTTATTCCAATTATTTTATCTCTTCAAATAGAAAAATGTTATCATCAATGTAAATAGAATTAAAATAAAAGACATCGTTAGCCGCACAAAATAATTAAATTTCAAAGGGCGAAGTTGCGACGACCCTTAAATTATCTTCTTGGACACGGTACTGGTGACGAGATATCGTTTGGCATTTATTTTCAATTCAATTATTTTATTTGATGAAGGTTTACGTTGAAAACAATTTGGTGGTGTACGTATTCTGTTTATTTTAGCATTTTTGTACTTTATTCGTAAATTAAACCACATTTTTACGCAGCCACCCAAGAATAATAGACATATATTTCGGGCATAATATGATACATGTATGCGAATGTTTGTATGGGTGTGTATGTGTGTATTACACTAAGTTTTTTTAAATAAAAGCTACGGGTCACTCACGTCTGTTTTGAGTCGAAATATCCGACTTTAGTTTCAACCGCATTCGTCGGTCTTTTTCAAGTAGGAGTAGCGCAAACGTCACTCTGACACAAACAAACGTCATCTGGGAGGCCGTTCGCGCTTGCGGTTAAAACTTTAGTCGGATATTTCGACTCAAAACAGACATGCAGGTCAGTTTTTATTTAAAACACAACGTTAGTTGTTTAAACTAGGTGATATTGGATTGATTATAGATATACGGTACCGGTGGGGAGAGAGGAAAAGACGGATGTAAAATTTAATCATCTATGGCATAAATCTAAACTGTATGGCAATAGAATAGATACAAACATAAATATTGTGATTTAATATAATCTCGTATTTTACCAACAATACGTGCCTGTTTTATATACCAACAATAAGTAATTCGACTGTTTCATCTAGCTAGATAGTTAGCGCCATCTGGTGGTTTTGCGGTTCATACATTTTACCACAGATTTAATTTCATACTGTGACTTTTAATATCTTACAGACACACCCACTAAAACCACTTCCTATGCGCCATAATTATCTTTATTCTGGGTTATACAGAAATGATGTACTACGCTGAAAATAGCTTATTCTTCCAACGTAAAGCTATAAATAAAACCGGGCAAGTGCGAGTGCGAGTAGGAAGACCAGCCACGAGATGGACAGACGACCTCATACAAGTGGCGGGAAGACGCTGGATGCAAGCCGCTTCCAATCGGTCTTTTTGGAAATCCATGGGGGAGGCCTATGTCCAACAGTGGACTTCTTATGGCTGAGATGATGATGATGATGATGAAGTGCGAGTTAGACTCGCCAACCGAGGGTTCCGTACAAGCTAGATAAAAGAACTACCGGCCGAAGCTAGTGAATGATAAAGGTTTTTTTTGTTATAATCCGAAAATTACACATCGTAAAAATAAAGATGTTTGATTTTTTTTTCTCGGCTACAAGGGACTACAGATCTGCGTTTATGGTTTTAATTTTAACTTAATACCTCCACGCGTTCCCGAGTTAAAAGGTCTTGACAGTTGGGTAGTCGGACAGACGGACAACAAAGTGATCATATAACGGTTCCGTTTTTTTTTCTTATGAGCGAGGGAACCCTATTTATTATTATTCTCTTCCATAATATGATGAACTAGTAAAAATAGAAAAACATGGAATATACAAGATGCTTCTCTTCCCATCCGTATTATAAAAGTCAGCTATGGGACTTTTATTTATGGAGGCGATGAGTTGAGTTTTTACTAACATTCAAATTTAGCGTCAAAAGGCTAGCGTCAATGTTATGCTATAAGATGGTTTACCGACCCCCGTAACGGAGAATAGGCATGATTTTCTGTATGGTACTATCTCTCTCAGTCGTTCAGTTTCAATCTATTGTGACCTTGAAATTGGTTAACAGATGCTTATAGATATTTATGATTATGAACATTGATTGTTAGGGCATATAATCTGATATTATGAAAAAAAAATCTTTTATTAAAAACACATCTGTAACAGGGATTACAATGACCCCTCATTTTTATTCGATTTCCAAAAAGAAGGAGGTTATCAATTCGGTCTGTATGTTTTTTGTTTGTATGTTTGTTAACCGATTACTTAGCCAATTGTGCATTGATTTTGATGATTATTTTTGTATTTGGTAGATCATACTTCAGAGGTAGCCCCATAATTATTTTAGAAACATTGCTCTTGATTGTAAGTTCTAAGGTGTGTACAGTACAATAAAGAGTTTATCTATCTATCTAATAGTGTAACGTTTCTGAGTACCTACCATAAATATGAGCTACCCAACCGTACTCGCCGTATTTGTCATAGTTACAATATTACTGCCTCATTTGGTGTATTGGCCACAAATCTACGTTAGCGTTCACTCACGGCGCCGTATACAAGCGGCTGCGGTACGTAAGCTCGAGTGATTTTACACGATCAACCAAAAACCGGCAAAGAACGAGTTCATCCGGACCTCCGCACTCTTACAAAAGTAAGCGCCAACAATAGAGCTAGTTACTCGACTACACAATAAGACGATCTATGTTTATATATTAATTAGAATATCTCGACAGGCTATTTCTAAAGAGTATAATATAATATATAAATTTTATAAATGTAATTTGAATGTTAAATGTAATTAAATAGTATTTAAGGTAATATGGTAGACTAGAATATTGACTTGCGCTATCGCAATAGGTTACATGTAAGGATAGTGTATGAATTAAATAAATAAATAAAGATTTAAAAAAATAGTGTGAGCCGGTATTTAATTAGTTACACATTAAACTTAAAACTTCCCATGTTTACCCCATTCTCACTCCGCTCCTGTTCTATTCCTGCCTTGTGTGGAACTGGACATCTTGTGATAAATCTTATAATAGTAATTAATACTTACCTATCACATCTACTTTGAATTAAGTCTGTAGTTCGACCACCTTTCGTCTCGCTCGCACATAGGTACCAACATTTTTGAAGATATAAAATGACAGAATGAACTTATAAAAATTAATAACGTAAAAAATATTTTTATGTAAGAAAATTAACTTGGATCAAAATGAAAATTTGTGTTGTTGCTTTCTAGTGTGTGTCTTTTTTTTTTTATAAGTTAGTTCAGTCTAGTTCATTCAGTCATTTTATATCTTCAAAATGTTGGTATGCGCGAGCGAGACGGACGATGGTCGTACTACATACCTACAAGTTCACGCTCTGTTTCGCACTGAATTTAAGAGGAAGCTGTATAAATAATTCAGCCGTGTAGGGGTATACACTATACAGCGTGTCCCGCCGGAACGAGCGTGGGTTGGAACTGGAACGCTGGCTGATTTTGTAGTTTCTCTGCGGTCAGGGAAGTAAATGTACCTGCGTTCATCGAATTATCCGGGACAGTGATTAATTATTTGAACTAGGTATTCAAGCCGCTACATATAGCGTTACAGAGAATTGAGTAGCAAAAAACAGTCAGTAAGAACATGGTGATTGATCCCGTAGAAATTTCATCAAATCGGTTCAGTTGTTTGGTTTTTAAAACAAAATTGAGGATATTGAAGTCGGTTATTTCAGTTTTAAATCGACTTCAAAAAAGAAACTTTTTATGGAACCCCCTCTGAAGTATTATCTACCAAACATCGCTTATCATCAAGCGATTTGGCAGTCAAGCGCAAACCTATTTATATATTATGTATATATATAAAAAACAATCATAAAAATGTTTTTTTTTTTTTTTTTTTTTTTTTTTTTTAAAAGGGTATTGTCAACTCATGTTGACAATTTTTTCCGATTTATTATTTTCAGCTTTCTGCTTCAAATTTTTGAGATTGTAGCCCTACAAGGGCTTGCCAAAGCTATAAATCTTACGAGGTAATGTTTGTAGAGTTGGGGTTAGGCTCTAAGCTACTTTTTTCATGCTTTGTTTTTTCCCTTAGTGTTAGACAGATTACGGCTAAATTATTTTTATTTGTTTCCATGACAACGCCGTCCGGCGAGTCGGCGCAGTAAGAGCGACGTCACCCCCTGACGTCTCGCTGCTGTCTTCTGCTTATAGAGATTCTAAGATAAGCTAATACTTTCATTTGTAACCTCACTCATGATTACTGTTAGGCGCAATGTAGTTACTAAATTCAATTTTGTGTCGCAGGAGAGCATGATTCAGTGCCCTGTGTGTACCCAGGTCCGGTTTTTTAAGGGCCAAAAAGGCCTCAAAATTCACCAATCAAGGTGCCACCCCAAATCCTCTCAAATTCCTCTTTCGGCACCGTCTCCTACCGTAATTTCACCGAGTAGCAGTTTTCTGAGCGCTGCTACGCCTTTCAAACCGTTTTGGGAGGTTTTAAGCTCTTTCAAAAATTCTTTTCCGATTTTAAAACGCATCCCGCGTGGTGCGCGTGTTTCGGTAGCCTATTCTTTAGCATCTGCTATTAGGAACGCTATTTCAAAAAATTCTAAGGAGGCCTGGGAACATTTACTCACTTTTCCATACAGTGTGCTTTACGTCCATTTCGATCCGTCTAACAAAAAATCCCTTACTACTAGAGTAAAGGAAAACTGCGTAAAGTATAAAGTATTGGAAGATAACCTTTTAGGCCTTAGTAATATTATTCCGCCTAAAAGATGGAATAATCAAAATTCGAAAACATCGGGCGATTCGGCAACGATCAAAGTAGTTGAAAATAAAATTAGCGATGGCGATATCAAAGGCGCCGCACGCATCTTGTTCTCCAGCGATACTATTGCTCCATTTACACCAGACACGGTCCAGTCACTTCGTGACAAGCATCCACCTGCTGCGGCAAATCTCCTTCTTCCTGATCCACCACAATCAGATGATGTTGCCATTGAAGTCACAGCTCAGGAAATTGCAGCGGCTATTCATTCTTTTAAGAGTGGCTCTGCCGGAGGCCTAGATGGTCTTTCTCCCCAACATCTAAAAGATCTTCTATCTTTTAGTTCTGTTGAGGCTGGTGAGACTCTCTTGAAGGATTTAACGGCTTTGGTAAATTTCATGTTATCTGGACGGGTCAGTGGTGACATCATCGATGTTTTGTACGGCGCTAATTTATGCGCACTTACCAAAAAGGATGGTGGTATCAGACCTATTGCTGTAGGCACCACATATCGTCGCCTCGCGGCCAAGGTAGGTTGTGGGAAAAAGGTTGCCCTTTTGAGCAGCCTTTTCCAACCAATACAGCTTGGTTTTGGTTCGCGTGGCGGATGTGAGGCTGCTGTTCATTCCATTCGATCTTTCCTTAGTCAAAATTTTGGAGATGTGTTGCTAAAGGTGGATGTAAAAAATGCATTCAATTCTGTTGATCGAGGTGCCCTGTTGACCCAGGTCAAAGACAAAATTCCGGATCTTTTTAGTTTTCTTTGGCAATGTTATGGTAAGCCCACAACATTGACATACCAAAACAACTTTCTTGAGTCTTCAGTTGGGTGATCCTTTTGGACCCGCCATTTTTAGCCTGGCCATTCATCCAATTATTCAACGTCTCCATTCTAAACTAAATGTTTGGTATTTGGATGACGGAACCCTGGGGGGTGATGCGGGCACTGTTCTTAACGATTTACAAATCCTGATAGACGAATTTCGTCTTATTGGTTTAGAACTAAATTTTTCCAAATGCGAACTTTATGTTTGCGACTCCTGTCCTGACAAAGATTTGGTTATTAATAAATTCAATGTTTTGGCACCTAATATCAAATTGTTGCACAGCCGTTCTCTTCGCCTTCTGGGTTCACCGATATTAGATGAATCTTTTTCATGTTTTGTTGAAGAAAAAAATCAAAATTTTAAGAGTGCCTCTTCTAGGTTACTCAAAATAAACGCCCACATGGCGTTTACAATTATCAAATATTGTTTGTTCGTTCCGAAATTTATCTATTATTTACGATGTAGTCCACTGTGGAAACACGGTGAGCTCCTTTTGAGCTTAGACAATGTCGTAAAGGAAACTCTGATATCGGTTTTGAATGTTGACATGAATGACAGGATATGGTCACAAGCCTCACTACCTGTACAGCTAGGAGGCTTAGGGGTCCGCAAAATTTCGAGTGTTGCTTTACCGGCTTTCTTGTCCTCGGTTCATAGTACTCATAAATTAGTAGAAAAAATTCTCGCTCCATCTTTAGGCCATTCTGTAGTCGTTGCTTTTTTGGACGAGGCCCAGATTGCTTGGAGGCTGGCTTGTCCAAATACTGATTTTTCCCAGGACGTTATCGTCGCAGAGACTGTGGGATCGGCCGATCTGTGAACTAGCACGGAATTCTCTTTTAGATACGTGTACTAGCGTCGCAGATCGTGCTCGTATTCTTGCAGTTTCTGTTTGGGAATCGGGTCTTTGGTTACAAGCTATGCCATCTTTTAACACCGGCTGCCTTTTAGATCCAACTGCATTTCGTCTAGCAGTCAGCTTGCGCTTAGGAGCAAGGTGTTGTGAGGCCCATATCTGCCAGTGTGGTACTGCAGTTGATCAACTCGGCCACCACGGTCTCTCATGCTCGAGAAGCTCTGGTCGAATTGGTCGTCACGCGAGCCTGAATGATATCATCCGCCGGGCTTTTACCACCGCCAATGTTGCAGCTGTGCTCGAACCGAGCGGTCTTGCGCGTGACGATGGTAAAAGGCCTGACGGGATGACGCTTGTGCCATGGAAGTTCGGACGGCCCCTTGTGTGGGACGCCACGTGCGTTGATACTTTGGCACCGTCTCATCTTCCTGAGACACGGAGTAGGGCTGGCGCTGCGGCTAATTCAGCGGAGCAGCACAAGCGGCGTAAATATGTTAATCTCGGTAGAGGTTACATATTTGAGCCGTTTGGTGTCGAAACTTTGGGTCCGTGGGGACCGGGAGCTCATCTCATTTTCAAAAATTTATCTGAGCGCCTGATCGATGCGACGCGTGACCAAAATGCTGGCGCGTACCTGGCCCAACGCATAAGCATTGCCATTCAACGTGGCAATGCGGTCAGCATGCTGGGTACGCTGCCAACTGGTAGTGGGTTTGAGCATTTGGATTATCTTTAGACTTTTATCGGTCTGGGGTGATCGATGTGCTTTTTGTGTAGTAGTTTAGTTAGTTGAGTCTGTATATTGTTGTGTTGTAGTTAATAAAGGCGCTTGCCATTTAAAAAAAATCATAAAAAAAACATAATTGGCGGAGTAATCGCTGAACAAACATACAAAAAAAAAAAAAAAAAAAAAAAACACCATACAGTCGAGCTGAGAACCTCCTTCGTTTTGAAAGTCTGTTAAAAATGTTATAATGTAGTAATGTAAGAGATAGTTGCGCGTGCGCGCTTTGAGTATACCCATAATACTTCGCGCTCACAGCGATTGTCCATTTATGCTTTTGCATTTTGCATTTTTTTTTTTGCATTTGATATCTTTTGTGCAATTATTATATTAATTTTACTTTATCGACATTTACATTTTAAATAATTTTGAATTCATTTTGACGTATTGTTATAATGTATAGTAATGTAATGTATAATGACGTATCATTAGTGTAATTCGCATCAGCGGTGCTAATTGAATAAAATAAATAATGCTTCCTGGATTTATTGCACAAGTGTGGGAAAAGGGCGGCAAAATCTTAAGTGGCCCCGGGTGGCACAAACTCACGCAACACCACAAAGAATATTATATTGCAGAAAATAAATAAAAAGCAGAAAAATAACAAAATATTTATCCACCCTTGCTGCTACCGCTTCGAAACGATTTTTGTGTAGACATCTATTATTTTTGTACGAAATTATGGCCAGCAATTTGTCAAATGGTATTGCCATTTTCCTCTTCATTCTTGTAGCACTTTGAAGAGGTGTTTTAAGCCCCCGATCCAAAAAGAAGGATGTTATAATTTTGACGTGTATATCTGTGTATTTGTGTGTCTGTCTGCGGCATCGTAACTCTGAAACGAACCAATTTTGATCTAGTTTTTTTTTTTGATTGAAAGAAAATTTTGTCGAAAGGCACTTCAAGCCACTGGGTTCTCTTGTACTTACCCCTGGCCTTAGACAGGTGAAAATACGTTATTACGTTTGATCGTGGAGAGATAACAAACAAATAGAGATACACAATACAAATTGGTCCGGTTCCCACAGAGATCGGCGCGGACCCAATAAAGACTCCGTTTACCCCACAAGACTAAACTACTTGTGTTTCCACCGACAAATAATCAAACGTAGGTAAAGGACTGAACGAGCGGAAAGAGTTAAAATAAAGTCGGTGAATTACCACCCATTTCTCGTTGAAATGCCAAAAATCCGTACTCAGAGATATCGATCCACGTTATTGATGCGTACTGCATAGGAATGGATATCTTTGCCGCCATCTCTGTTCCTGAGACCTACAATCTTGGAATTTTCAAGGATAGAGTGAATAGATATCTTCTAGATCGACGAGCTCCATCCTCGGCCACACCGTCGCTTAACATCAGGCGAGTTGGTAGTCAATCGTAGATCTATCTTGCATAAAAAAAAATTAAAAATATGAACTCGTTTAGTTCTAGGGAGCGAAGCGTTTGTTGGAAACTCTTTGGTGGTGGAAATGCAATCTGAGAAATGACGGACTCCGTACCGCTCAGCCATTTCCCGCTCATTACCCTTTCGTGGTGGAAACCGGGCATAAAAAGTTACATACATATAAGCTTTCGCAATATTAGTTCGAATATCATAAGAAAGGTACGTGCAAAAACATCGTACGAATCGTGATATCTTACTTTTATACATCATAAAATTTACATCATTTATTTTAGTCTGAAATATAACCTTATTTTTTATCAAATGAAATATTTTATGATGACAAGATCGCATGTAACAGACTCGTAGAAAATATCTCGTGCAGTAGACTGGATTTTTTAGTCGTTTGAAAGAAACAAGACTTAATATTTCATTTTCTAGCTCTCTGTTAGCTTGCTGCTGTTCAAGTATAATGAAATTTATTTTTAGAAATACAAATTGTTTTATCGTTGTGTATCATGATGAAGTCTCTTTATTCAGGCCAGCCCTAGTGTCAGAGTTATTAAGCCGCTGAAAGGCTTCTGATCTGGCTTGACCTAACAACCGGGACCTATAATTTAAAGTATCATCCATTCCACGGCAGTGCTCGGAAAGAAATGCCACTCGCGGCTACCCATCTGAAGACTGACTGATCCGTCTGTCGCTTAACATATTGGTGATCGTTAGAGAACACCTAGTTAGGCTACACCACGAGCGCTTCAGCTATAAATTAGAGTAGAATAGAATTACCAGCAAGATAGCGACTTACAAGCCTGTCAAAATCTTAAACATCAAAATCGGTAAAACTTTTTAAATCATAATCATAATACATCATCCGCAAAAGATTACCCTTCAAAGGCAGTCGGTTTTTTTTCCAACATCTCGTCCCTTTGAGAGCTCTTTCTCAGTCTATTTAACTTTATTTACAGTCGATAAAAGTAAACTTTCAGTCTATTTCTGCTAGTGTCAACTTACCACAAAGGGCTCAAAGAAAATTCTCGAAACCTGTAGGCATTTTATGAAAATATCTATATGTTACTGAAAACGCTAACAGACATGCCCAAGTTATATTGAAACATGATATTTTAGCACCACCATCGTGTTCCCAACCAAAAAATCCCAATCTTTCGTTGAAAATAATTAGTTCTTCGTTTTGTCAAGGTCAAAGGTAAGGTGGTCGCTGTACAATATTTTAAGCGACCGTGCCTAGTACGGTAGATATGAATTGACGTATAAATTTTCATTCCACGCTTTTTGAGAAATGAAAAGTTAGATGATGTGTCGGATGGATGATGACTCGGAAATGTAGCTTCATGAGTCTATATTAATAGCCTATTTGTATATAACTACCTATCTTGCTCACACGTTTCCACATTATTAAGGAATACATTTAATTTAAGCATTTAAGAGAACAATAATAAATATGATGCGCAAGAAATCTCAATAGAAATTTTGGAAATGTTTGAATAGTTTAATTCAATTTTGATTCTGTTTGATTATATATATATATATATAATTATAAATATATTATATACTTTGGGGACATTTCACACAACACTATCTAGCCCAAAGTAAACAAAGCTTGTACTATTAAACTAGATAGCTGATAGAATACATATATACTTTTTTTTTGTAAATATATACATATTATGATACATAGAAACACCCAGACAAGGAGCAAATATCCATGCTCATCACACAAATGTTTGCCCTGGGTAGGGATCGAACCCACGACCTACAGCTTAGCAGGTAGACATACTACCAACGGAGCCACAAGGCCAGTCAGTTGTTTTTAGAAGCAATTGTTTAACTTGCACCGTCCATAAGTAAGTTCTCCACTAACATTTGAAAATATGCAAAAAAAAAGTGGTTGAAATACGCTATTTCAACCACTTCCTGGAATCCGATACAGCTGAAATTTGGCATGGATATGTAACTTTGTTGACAATGCAATATTATGAATTACAATTGAGCTGGCCAATGATGAAACTATCGTAATATGCTAAAATCTAGAGAATTGCGTCCAGAAAATACGTAATTGAATAAGCGACATACTCGTAGCTCAAGCTATGTTGAAAACGGACCCTGGCAGGTCTCGTTAGGACTCACTTAGACAGTCCTCGCGATTACTGAACGATTCAAGAAGATCCTCTACAAAAGGAAATGAAGTATGACCATTGAAATTGCTTTAAAAAATGGTTGTCTGTAAAGTCGGTTTACGGACGATAATTTTACGTGATAACGATGCGTCACAAGCCGAACGCTTAGGCCGATCGTGCCTCTCCATCGCTTGTTCCGCGCTCTCGCTTGCACGCTCGGCTCAGGCGGAACGTGCCACTTTTTCGTGCGTGTATATAGCCGGTGTTCATCGATTTATAAGACGTTATCACGTCAAAGCCTTGTGGCTCAGTTGGTAGTGTGTTTACGTCTACCTGCTGAACTGAAAGGTCGTGGGTTCAATCCCCACCCAGGGCAAACATTTTTGTGATGAGCATGGATGTTTGTTCTGTGTCTGGGTGTTGTTTCTATGTAGGATCATATTATGTATATATAAAAAAAAAAAAGTATATATGTATTCTATCAACCATCTAGTTCCATAGTACAAGCTTTGCTTAGTTTGGGCTAGATGGTGTTGTGTGAAATGTCCACAAATATTAAAAAAAAAAAAAAAAAAAAAATGTTGGAGAATTTATTTAACATCCTTAAAGAAGTCTAGTTTTGTTACAATCTTCTATATGGTTTTACCTGTTGTAACGTCTCTCTGTCTGTAATATTTTTCCTTTTTTGGGCTAAGCTCCAATGTCTGGAACATCGTCGCAAAGTTGCTAGTTTATCGGCTTTTATCGAATACATTTCGGTGAATCTGATCTATATGATCCTTCGGGCTCTTTTTTCTATTCTGCGACAAAAAGAATAAGAAATCGGCAAAAAGTAGTCAACTGTGTTATTTTGTTCAGCGATTACTCCGCCAATTATGAATTGATTTTGGTGTTTTTTTTTGGTTTGTAGGTGTACTTTAATGGTGGTCTCAATAAAAAAATTATCAAAATCGGTTTAGTATTTTTTTATAACAAAATATATAAGTATCTTCAGATCGTGGATAAATAGGTTCCTTCCAGATAAGTGTACTCCATCGTAGACCGCAGTAGCTTATCATCAGACGAGATAGCGGTCAAGCGTAAGCCTATTTTCTAATAAAAACAATAAATTAAAACAAATCTTGTAAGTTAAATTTTCCGTATTTCACGGTTTCCTATTGAGCTCAGTTTTTGCATGCATAATTATGAAAATCGAATGACAATACAACATTATTATACGAGTAACATGGAGCCGATCTAATGGCGGAACTAAAATGTACTAGTCTTGAAAATTCCATGATTATAGCTGTCAGAAAACAGAGAGACCTAGCGCTAAGGAATTCCATAAATAGGTAAATAAAAAATTATGCCAACTGTACATACTTATTATAGGAAACATTACAGCCATAGTAAAATCAGCACAACGCTCAAATTTACAAGCACGACATTATCAGTACGGGTTAAGTACCGACTGTAATTTCAAGCAAGATTATAGCAATCCTAATTTAGCAGAGTGAAATGAGCACACTGGCCGAAACAGTAAGTAAGCCAAGGACTCTACCCTAATAATAACACTCGGTGAAGTTATAATGTCAAAGCTTAGGGTTCATATAGCTACTGGTCCCAAGATCGTCGGGAGCCATTTTGTAATTGGGCTGCTGAATGCACTGCGCCATTTATAAAATCTAAAAAATTTAATAAAATTTCGTTTGTAGGTAAGTAGACACACTATTTTGCGTGGGTCGCTAGACGCATTCTGTAGTTTATATAATTAGTGAATATAACGTCTCTATAAATAAAATCTCATAGGGCTGCACGCTTTTATCTAAAAAATAAAATTGATGGTTTTGTTTCGTGCGTATATTTTAATATGGACACATGTGAAATAATAATTGAAAAATAAGTTTTTTTTAATATTATTATGGCTATTATTGGTATTGTTATGGTGGATCGAATCAGAAATGAAGAGATACGTAGACGTACAAAAGTCACCGATATAGCACAGCAGATTAGCAAGTTGAAGTGGCAGTGGGCAGGGCACATAACAGTCGCTTAACATCAGGCGAGTTGGCGGTCAAGCGCAAACCTATTTCTACATAAAAAAAACATAGCACGTAGAACTAATGGCCGATGGGGCCGAAAACTTCTCGAGTGGAGACCACATAAGTACCGGCAAGCGCAGCGTAGGAAGACCAGCCACAAGATGGCCTCATACAAGTGGCGGGAAGACGCTGGATGCAAGCCGCTTCCAATCGGTTTTTTTTGGAGATAGGCCTATGTCCAACAGTGGGCTTCTTATGGCTGAGATGATGATGATGAAATCTGTCATCATTGTCACCGTTATTCATCAACACGCGAGTGAAAATGCGGGGCACAACTAGTATAATGAACCTACTTAACTATGTATTGTATATCACCTCCTATAGCCTAAGCAGTTTGGACTGATTTTGCAATACGAGGTGTCGTGTACTTTTCCGTGGCATCAAGGATATGAAATAGCACGTCGATATAAACATATAGATATATAAAATCAAATGTTAATTTACGTTTTTTATCGGGCAAGCGCCTTTATTAACTACAACAAAACAATATACAAACTACACATACTGAACTAAATTACCACACAAAAAGCAAATCGATTACCCCAGACCCATAAAGGTCTAAAGATAATACAAAAGCTTAAACCCACTACCAGTTGGCAGCGTACCCAGCATGGTAGACGCATTGCCACGTTGTGAATGGCAATGCTTACGCGCTGGGCCAGATATGCACTAGCATTTTGGTCACGCGTCGTTTTGATCGAGCGCTCAGTTTTTTTTTTGAGAATGAGATAAGATAAGCTCCCGGTCCCCGCGGGCCCAAAGTCTTGATACCAAACGGCTCATTTGAGCCGTAATCTAATCTCTAAATCTAAATCTAATCTAATCTTGGTAGAGGTTACATAGTTATGGTTACCGAGGTTAGATTAGACGATTTACGTTATATTAAATATATCATACACATTTGAAGACAGTTCAAAAATGTCAATGTCATGTTATAAAAAGTTTTATGGGATCAATTTTAAAGTGTATCAAACATAACCTGTTTTTAATCAGTTTATAAATGGCGGATTTATGCGGTAACAAACTTAACAAATACAACCTTTTATTGAAGTCAGTTAATAAAATAACCTAGCAAGGGCGAGAATCGATCCTAAAGAATTGTATTCACCAAAAAGACTATCTGAATCTCTGCTATTACTAAGCCAAATGGCCGTAAAAATGCTAATATGTTCAATGTTCATCCTTCTATTAATCTGGGATCTGATATTTTCAGGTTACAGCCCCAACTGTTCTACTTCACCACTAGAGAAGTCATCGAAAGAACCGTTAAGTAGATACTACAACAAATTGGTATCTCTAACACCCCATTGGATCTTCCTACTCGAACCGCCTTATCAGAAAATAATAAAGCCTTCAAACAAATCAAAATCGCCGTTGCTACGAGCAATTGAGTCCCGATGAATATAATCTTTATTGAAACACCCAACGGAACAAAATCTGAACATTGAAAATATTTTTAAAATTTTAATTGGAAGATGCGTTACTATCGATACAGAAGATTAATTAAAAAATTTACCTTATACTTGTCTGTTTGTCTTTCTGTCCGTATGTTGAACAAAAGGCAAGACCATTGACTTATGCTATTACTTATATTTGAATTTTGTTTTTCCTAGTAAAATATGAGATAAGTATAAATATAGGTATAAGTGGAGTTTACTTGAAAATGAAACGAACTTACCAAGAGAAGTTTGCCGACAATATTATTGCAAGCAAATTTATTAGACACGGTTTATTTTCTACATGCTATAGTTACCATTACTAAATATTATGTGCTTTATTTGAAGGTGAGTCTCCACCAATTATGTATTATAGTAGTCCATTCCATGCACAATACAATACACCCCAAGCGGGACGACAGTGCAGGACCTAGCCTTCACCTCGAATAGTCCATTGGCAAATTTGCAATCAATCAGTTTTTAGGAAATACACGACACACGAAGTCGCGGGTAAAGCTAGTCGAGTTTGTAGGTATAATACAGTTTTTTGATGCAAGAAATCAACCAAACCAATTGGAAAGTCCATTCGAACCATTTCAATAACAAACCGAGTAACGAGATGTGATATCGAAAGATAAAGTTTCGTGTTTTTGGTGGTGTATGACTCTTGTTATGGTAAGGGGTTTTTACTGGTTGGAAGTATAGAGTGTACAAGGGTGCCGCCAGCCCAAGGCCCAGGGGGGGCAAGTTAATATTATGGAGGATGAGAAAAATATGAATTGTAGGTACAGGTACAATTGCACGGCCTTAGGACTTTGATTGCTTTGGAGTTGGCTACATTTTTTTAATCTCTAGGGGGCGGGGGCCGCCCCCCTTGCCCCCCTTGGCGATGCCCTTGTGTAAGTAGGTACTTCGTATTGGTAGGATTTAAGAATCCGTAGTTCAACCATAGACCGTGTTGCTCGCGCATACCCACATTTTTTAAGATATAAAATGACTGCATGAACTTATAAAAAAATCGTCGTTTGTAAAACTAGAAAATAACATCACAAATATTCGAAAAAAACTTCAATTTCATCAAAAAATAATAAAAAAATCTACTTACAAGAAGGAGGAAATCTTTCAAATAACTGATGTTTTTTTAGATAGTATTTAGTTAAACAGTACTTTTATGTATATAGTATATTGTAATCCGATTTGGACTTGGATTTCCGATAAAATTGTTTACAGTAGAGTTCTCACTCCGAAAGCAAAAATGTGCCTATCACCGATTTGCAATCTGCCCGTATTCTCGTTAATATAAAAAAGCTTATCTAGTTAATATTTTTAATCACTAATTATTGGCAATTTATTGTAAACGTGCTATATGACGCGGTTTCACTCGCGTGGTAATAAAAAATGGAGATGACCATGATAAATATAGCCTTTGTCTGTCTGTACAAACAAATAATATACAACACAGTACCTATACTCGTAAAGTTGAAACAGTTATTGTTAAGAAGTATTATATAGCTAACTGAGGTGGACAGGACACTTGGCTAGACGAGATGACGAAAGGTGGACCAAAGCAGTCACCGAATGGTACCCGAGGAACGGACAACAACATCGCGGCAGATGGTCAGATGACATCGCAAAGCACGTCAGTGGACGAGAATCGCACAGGACGGGAAAGGATGGCGTGAACAAGAGGAGGCATATACCCAGCAATGGTTAGATACAAGCTGAATAGATAGATAGTTAACTGATGTACCAGCAACGAACAATACCTAAAATAAAGTCCGTAAATCAGTGTAAAGTTTTATATAATTTCAATAAGTAAAAAACGTCAAAACCTAAGAAGACATTATTACATACACAAATTGGTTTACTGACACACAAATTAGTTTAATATCTACTATAAAAACTAAAATTTAGACTACATTAGAAGTCTATAAAGTGTAATACGAGGGTATTCTCTAAACAAAATGACGGTTATTTTTCATTTTAACAATTAAATACTTACAATAACTTTTTGGCATAATTATCATTTCAATAAATTTTGAAAATCATCATAGAGAACACCATTGAGAAGAAGAGAAAACCGGAATGACATGAAAGACAGAAGAAGAATGTTTATGAATCAAAAAAGAAAAAGTTAAATGTCATATCTTGAAATGAGGCAACTGTAACTTACAAACATAAAAAAATGCAACTAAATATTATTAGAATTACAATACATTATTTTAAAAATTACATTCGTTCAGCAAGAGCCAACCTAACTCTTCTTTGCCTATACCTTTTCCAATGTTCTCTAGATGATTTATTAAGCAATAATACAACTGTAAGAGGAACGATACGTAATGCATCCATGACATTAAATAATGTAAAAATATAATTCGTAGTTGGCGATTTGGGAAGAACAATACTACCACAGAGAATATTAACTATAAAGAAAAGATCGCTTAGAAGAGCAACGCCAATAAGTGAGGTAATGCGACTTAAAAGACGTCTTGACATTTTTCTCTTACAGCAAGACATAACCGAAAGAATAATGATCACAAACATAACTATTGAAACAATCATTATAAAAGTCATGGATTGGTTTACAGTAATAAAGAAGTAACGCCAACCTTCATTTTTAATTAATACAAAAACCACTACAATAGTACTCATTCCATATACGGATGCAGTAATTATTCTTTTCCCATAACTTAAATTTCCATGAATAAGCAGAACTAACCTTATATAAGCAAGAATAATGGCATTCAAAGACCAGCATACGCATAATGAAAAAAATATCGTATCTATTAGTGTATAATACGGAATCTTGTAATTTATTATATAGTTGATAAAATGAACTGCAATTCGCATGGTCGGAGAAATAATTTGGTTCACACTTATGTAGTTTTGTAGAGTTCTCCATTGCGGTATCAGGCACCATGATCTTAACACTAATATAGAACACAATGTCGACAAAAATGCTTCAACATATATTAGTAACTTGCACATAAACACGTAAGTTGCTGAATTCATGTTTGAAATCCTTTTTTCAAATTGCAAAAGTAGAAACGTTTGCTACCGTCAATTCCGATTCTATCTGTCTATTCTGTTTATTCGGATTCTGATTGTGTCACAATGTCAGTTTTTTAAATACATAGTTATTTAAGAATGTAATAAGACTTGATCTCTCTTGTCTTGAGCTTCCACTATCGTTCAAAGGCTGACGCGAATCCTCTGGTAAACATGCGATATTCTTGTGAAAACTCTTCAATTTTTTTTCGCTCTTATTGATGAACGAAAGATAATGATTATCATCACCAGCTGGATGTGTTTAATTCCTTAAATTTGTATAGGTATATCAATTATAGAGTTTCAATTATGCTCCAGTTATATTCACTCGTCTGTAACTTTTTGTCTCGACTGTCAATCTTAAGGCCCTTAACATCAATATATAACGCGAAAACTGCTCAAAATATTTGCTTTTAATTAAAATTGCTCATGTTTGTCGTGCGATTATTTTCACACTGATAATAAAACTGTTCGTTTATGCGACCCAATTAAAAATTATTAATTATAAAATATTTCATGTTAATTTAAATAGCTTATCTAGTTTACTTTTTAATTACATTATCAATAGTCAATTTACTATGTTTTTCTGTGCCCGTCGATTTCGATTATACTAAATTCGTTTACTAAGGCATTTTATTTACTTTTGTATTAAATGTCAACATGGCCGGTTTAGCTTTTTTTTTTATACATTATAGATCTACGATTGACCACCAACTCACCTGATGTTAAGCGACGGTGTGGCCGAGGATGGAACTCGTCGATCTAGAAGATATCTATTCACTCTAGCCTTGAAAATTCCAAGATTGTAGGTCTCAGGAAACAGAGATGGCGGCAAAGAATTCCATTCTTGTGCAGTACGCAACAGGAATGTGGATCAAAAAATATATTATTAGATATTTCGCAGAAAAATGGTAACAAACGACGATACAAAGAAACTTTCGTTTCGACTTTAATTATTTTCCAACATTTTATTCTTCTTTTCTCAATATTTGTTTTTTTGGTATTTGTCCTGTACAGAAATAATTGAGAATCATCGTCAGCCGTTATGTTCATCATATTTTTAGTAATAAACAGGTTAGTTCTTGATCATTTATAATTACGAATAATAGTGCACACTATAATTTTGTAACTACAAATACGAGCGAACCCGGGTTCACTAAAAATGAAACCTAGCTAGATCAATTTATCGTCCCCTAATCTACCTACAAACCAAATTTCATTAAAATCGTTGGAGCCGTTTCCGAGATTCAGATTCAGACGCTAGTGCGTGACGTCACTTACCCATCCCAGCGGAAGACCAGCGCTGGTTGCTTACAACTAGCATTATGCTGAGCTGCGGCTGGATTGTAAAAAAACATACAGTCGAATTAAGTCCTTCTTTTTAGAAGTCGGTTAAAAACATCGGCATTTCTAAACGGATTATACTTAATATCTAAAAGTGGCAATACACACTGCTATAAATTAATAGTATAAATACCTCTTGCGTCTATGAACTTCATTATGTTGTTTTATTTCTAGCTTACTGCAGCTTTTTTTAAAACTAAATTTTTAGCTCCACAGACACCGGGGTCCATGACCTTTTTATTTTGCTAAATATTTAGCAAAATAGACAAAAGACAATACATAATTAATGCAACTTAGTTTTTTTCCTAAACATTCGTTTTAGCGTGCAAAAAAACATAATTTAACCACATTGACTAACTTCAACGACAATGCTTTTGTAATTATTGAATACAAAACAAACTGAATTAAATTAAATTTTCAGAAATTTCAAAGTTTCATTATTCCACAATCACAATTCGTCATGGCCCATCGGGGCTTCATTCTAATCGCAGCATTTGAGCCGTAATCTAATCTCTAAATATAAATCTAATCTAATCTTGGTAGAGGTTACATAGTTATGTAACTTCTACCGAGGTTAGATTAGACGATTTACGTTACATTAAATATATCATACACATTTGAAGACAGTTCAAAAATGTCAATGTCATGTTATAAAAAGTTTTATGGGATCAATTTTAAAGTGTATCAATCAAAACCTTTTTTAAATCAGTTTATAAATGGCGGATTTATGCGGTAACAAACTTAACAAATACAACCTTTTATTGAAGTCAGTTAATAAAATAACCTAGCAAGGGCGAGAATCGATCCTAAAGAATTGTATTCACCAAAAAGACTATCTCAATCTCTGCTATTACTAAGCCAAATGGCCGTAAAAATGCTAATATGTTCAATGTTCATCCTTCTATTAATCTGGGATCTGATATTTTCAGGTTACAGCCCCAACTGTTCTACTTCCCCACTAGAGAAGTCATCGAAAGAACCGTTAAGTAGATATTACAACAAATTGGTATCTCTAACACCCCATTGGATCTTCCTACTCGAACCGCCTTATCAGAAAATAATAAAGCCTTCAAACAAATCAAAATCGCCGTTGCTACGAGCAATTGAGTCCCGATGAATATAATCTTTATTGAAACACCCAACGGAACAAAATCTGAACATTGAAAATATTTTTAAAATTTTAATTGGAAGATGCGTTACTATCGATACAGAAGATTAATAAAAAAAATTACCTTATACTTGTCTGTTTGTCTTTCTGTCCGTATGTTGAACAAAAGGCAAGACCATTGACTTATGCTATTACTTATATTTTGACATATTTTTTTATCCTAGTAAAATATGAGATAAGTATAAATATAAGTGGAGTTTACTTGAAAATGAAACGAACTTACCAAGTGAAGTTTGCCGACAATATTATTGCAAGCAAATTTATTAGACACGGTTTATTTTCTACATGCTATAGTTACCTTTACTAAATATTATGTGCTTTATTCGAAGGTGTCTCCACCAATTATGTATTAGTAGTCCATTCCATGCACAATACAATACACCCCAAGCGGGACGTCAGTGTAGGACCTAGCCTTCACCTCGAATAGTCCATTGTCAAATTTGCAATCAATCAGTTTTTAGGAAATACACGACACACGAAGTCGCGGGTAAAGCTAGTCGAGTTTGTAGGTATAATACAGTTTTTTGATGCAAGAAATCAACCAAACCAATTGGAAAGTCCATTCGAACCATTTCAATAACAAACCGAGTAACGAGATGTGATATCGAAAGATAAAGTTTCATGTTTTTGGTGGTGTATGACTCTTGTTATGGTAAGGGGTTTTTACTGGTTGGAAGTATAGAGTGTACAAGGGCGTCGCCAGCCCGTTGCCCAGGGGGGGCAAGTTAATATTATGGAGGATGAGAAAAATATGAATTGTAGGTACAGGTACAATTGCACGGCCTTAGGACTTTGATTGCTTTGGAGTTGGCTACATTTTTTTAATCTCTAGGGGGCGGGGCCCGCCCCCCTTGCCCCCCTTGGCGATGCCCTTGTGTAAGTAGGTACTTCGTATTGGTAGGATTTAAGAATCCGTAGTTCAACCATAGACCGTGTTGCTCGCGCATACCCACATTTTTTAAGATATAAAATGACTGCATGAACTTATAAAAAAATCGTCGTTTGTAAAACTAGAAAATAACATCACAAATATTCGAAAAAAACTTCAATTTCATAAAAAAAAAAGTTCTACTTACAAGAAGGAAGTCTATTAACAATTGACTTGAATTTTTTCTAAATGGTTTATTTTTGATTGTTCATCTCTTTTGTCTGGAAAATTTTCATCCGTTTATGTACCGTCATTCCAAGAAAAAAATCTAAAAATATGACAAAAAAAAACACTTTTTCAAATAACTGATTTTTTTTTTAGATAGTAGGTATTTAGCTAAACAGTACTTTTATATATATAGTATATTGTAATCAGAGTATCCGATTTGGATTTGGATTTCCGATAAAATTGTTTACAGTAGAGTTCTCACTCCGAAAGCAAAAATGTGCCTATCACCGATTTGCAATCTGCCCGTATTCTCGTTAATATAAATAATCGGCCAAGTGCGAGTCGTACTCGCGCACGAAGGGTTCCGTACTATCATCTATAATAGAAAATCGTATAAAATAACGAGAAATCAACGAAATTCCAAGTAGTAAATTGCAAGATTATTTTCATTTTGTGAGTTTTTATGTACTATATTAGGTATTTATTTTTATTGTTAATATATTTCTAAATATTTACTTACAAATATTCAAGTTTCTACCTGTTAATTAAGATCGAGTAAATATTGCTTAAAAATTACGTTTGTTGTATGGGAGCCCCCCTTTAATATTTACTTTATTGTTATTTAATTATTTATTTTGAAAGGTAATATACAAGTAAATATTCTGTGAAAATTTGAAGCGTCTACCTGTTACCGTTTTTAATATTGAGCAAAAAAATACGAAAAAAACACGTTTATTGTATGGGGACCCCCCTTAATATTTTATTATTTTTAATTTTTAGTATTTGTTGTTATAGCGGTAACAGAAATACATCATTTGTGAAAATTTCAGCTTTCTAGCTATCACGGTTTATGAGATACAGCCTGGAGACAGACAGACAGACAGACAGACAGAGAAGTCTTAGTAATAGGGTCCCGTTTTTACCCTTTGGGTACGGAACCCTAAAAAGCTTATCTAGTTAATATTTTTAATCACTTTAATTATTGGCAATTTATTGTGAACGTGCTATATGACGCGGTTTCACTCGCGTGGTAATAAAAAATGGAGATAACCATGATAAATATAGCCTTTGTCTGTCTGTACAAACAAATAATATACAACACAGTACCTATACTCGTAAAGTTGAAACAGTTATTGTTAAGAAGTATTATATAGCTAACTGAGGTGGACAGGACACTTGGCTAGACGAGATGACGAAAGGTGGACCAAAGCAGTCACCGAATGGTACCCGAGGAACGGACAACAACATCGCGGCAGATGGCTAATGGGTAGATACAAGCTGAATAGATAGATAGTTAACTGATGTACCAGCAACGAACAATACCTAAAATAAATTCCGTAAATCAGTGTAAAGTTTTATATAATTTCAATAACTAGAAAACGTCAAAACCTAAGAAGCCATTATAACATACACAAATTGGTTTACTGCACACAAATTAGTTTAATATCTACTACAAAAACTAAAACTTAGACTACATTAGAAGTCTATAAAGTGTAACACGAGGGTATTCTCTAAACAAAATGACGGTTATTTTACATTTCAACAATTAAATACTTATAATAACTTTTTGGCATTATTATTATTTCAATAAATTTTGAAAATCATCATAGAGAACACCATTGAGAAGAAGAGAAAACCGGAAAGACAGAAGAATGTTTATGAATCAAAAAAAGAAAAAGTTAAATGTCATATCTTGAAATGTAACTGCAACTGTAACTTACAAATATAAAAAAATGCAACAAAACTTTTTTTTTTATATAATAGGTGAAGCAAAAAGACAGGTGGCTCGCCTGATGGTAAGCGATAACCGTCGCCTATGGACAACTGCAATATCACTGACATTACTATACTGTCATTATTACATTATATTATTATAATTACAATACATATTAAAAATTACATTCGTTCAGCAAGAGCCAACCTAACTCTTCTTTGCTTATACCTTTTCCAATGTTCTCTAGATGATTTATTAAGCAATAATACAATTGTAAGAGGAACGATACGTAATGCATCCATGACATTAAATAATGTAAAACGAATGTAAGACGATTCGGGAAGAACAACACTACCACAGAGAATATTAACTATAAAGAAAAGATCACTTAGAAGAGCAACGCCAATAAGTGAGGTAATGCGACTTAAAAGACGTCTTGACATTTTTCTCTTACAGCAAGACATAACCGAAAGAATAATGAACACAAACATAACTATTGAAACAATCATTATAAAAGTCATGGATTGGTTTACAGTAATAAAGATGTAACGCCAATCTCCATTTTTAATTAATAAAAAAACCACTACAATAGTACTCATTCCATATACGGATGCAGTAATTATTCTTTTCCCATAACTTAAATTTCCATGAATAAGCAGAACTAACCTTATATAAGCAAGAATAATGGCATTCAAAGACCAGCATACGCATAATGAAAAAAATATCGTATCTATTATTATATAATACGGAATCTTGTAATTTATTAAATAGTTGATCAAATGAACTGCAATTCGCATGGTCGGAGAAATAATTTGGTTCACACTTATGTAGTTTTGTAGAGTTCTCCATTGCGGTATCAGGCACCATGATCTTAACACTAATATAGAACACAATGTCGACAAAAATGCTTCAACATATATTAGTAACTTGCACATAAACACGTAAGTTGCTGAATTCATGTTTGAAATCCTTTTTTCAAATTGCAAAAGTAGAAACGTTTGCTACCGTCAATTCCGATTCTATCTGTCTATTCTGTTTATTCGGATTCTGATTATGTCACAATGACAGTTTTTTTTTAAATACTCTATTTAAGAATGTAATAAGACTTGATCTCTCTTGTCTTGAGCTTCCACTATCGTTCAAAGGCTGACGCGAATCCTCTGGTAAACATGCGATATTCTTGTGAAAACTCTTCAATTTTTTTTCGCTCTTAAAGATGAACGAAAGATAATGATTATCATCACCAGCTGGATCTGTTTAATTCCTTATATTTGTATAGGTATATCAATTATAGAGTTTCAATTATGCTCCAGTTATATTCACTCGTCTGTAACTTTTTGTCTCGACTGTCAATCTTAAGGCCCTTAACATCAATATATAACGCGAAAACTGCTCAAAATATTTGCTTTTAATTAAAATTGCTCATGTTTGTCGTGCGATTATTTTCACACTGATAATAAAACTGTTCGTTTATGCGACCCAATTAAAAATTATTAATTATAAAATATTTCATGTTAATTTAAATAGCTTATCTAGTTTACTTTTTAATTACATTATCAATAGTCAATTTATTATGTTTTTCTGTGCCCGTCGATTTCGATTATACTAAATTCGTTTACTAAGGCATTTTATTTACTTTTGTATTAAATGTCAACATGGCCGGTTTAGCTTTTTTTTTTATACATTATAGATCTACGATTGACCACCAACTCTCCTGATGTTAAGCGACGGTGTGGCCGAGGATGAGCTCGTCGATCTAGAAGATATCTATTCACTCTAGCCTTGAAAATTCCAAGATTGTAGGTCTCAGAAACAGAGATGGCGGCAAAGAATTCCATTCTTGTGCAGTACGCTACAGGAATGTGGATCAAAAAATATATTATTAGATATTTCGCAGAAAAATGGTAACAAACGACGATACAAAGAAACTTTCGTTTCGACTTTAATTATTTTCCAAAATTTTATTCTTCTTTTCTCAATATTTGTTTTTTTTGGTATTTGTCCTGTACAGAAATAATTGAGAATCATCGTCAGCCGTTATGTTCATCATATTTTAGTAATAAACAGGCTAGTTCTTGATCATTTATAATTACGAATAATAGTGCACACTATAATTTTATAACTAAACATACGAGCGAACCCGGGTTCACTAAAAATGAAACCTAGCTAGATCAATTTATCGTCCCCTAATCTACCTACAAACCAAATTTCATTAAAATCGTTGGAGCCGTTTCCGAGATTCAGATTCAGACGCTAGTGCGTGACGTCACTTACCCATCCCAGCGGAAGACCAGCGCTGGTTGCTTACAACTAGCATTATGCTGAGCTGCGGCTGGATTGTAAAAAACATACAGTCGAATTAAGTCCTTCTTTTTAGAAGTCGGTTAAAAACATCGGCATTTCTAAACGGATTATACTTAATATCTAAAAGTGGCAATACACACTGCTATAAATTAATAGTATAAATACCTCTTGCGTCTATGAACTTCATTATGTTGTTTTATTTCTAGCTTACTGCAGCTTTTTTTTAAACTAAATTTTTAGCTCCACAGACACCGGGGTCCATGACCTTTGTCTATTTTGCTAAATATTGCTAAATACATAATTAATGCAACTTAGTTTTTTCCTAAACATTCGTTTTAGCGTTCAAAAAAACCTAATTTAACCACATTGACTAACTTCAACGACAATGCTTTTGTTATTTTTGAATACAAAACAAACTGAATTAAATTAAATTTTCAGAAATTTCAAAGTTTCATAATTCCACAATCACAATTTGTCATGGCCCATCGGGGCTTCATTCTAATCGCAGCATTTATAGCACATTGTGTTCAGAACCTTTGCTCCAAATCACCGTTCATTGTCGCTACGTCAAACAAAACTTTATGGAAACTCGAAATCGTTCTTTCTTTGTTATTTGTGTTCAGATTTGTGGCTGATATTTTGTGTTATTTCATCATCATCGTCGTTATCATCATCTCACGCAAAAAGTCCACTACTGGTCATAAGCCTACCCCATGAACTTCCAAGCAGACCTGATGGAAGAGGCTTGAATCCAGCGTCTTCCTGCCACTTGTATGTCGCCTGCCTTATGGCTGGTCTTCCTATGCAGCGTTTGCAGGTTCGTCCTATCTATTTGAATACTTTTTGACCCCATGAGCCAGTTCTACGAATGAACCCTACCATATCTGTGTAACGAACCGACACGGTCTTTGCTATTTATTTGTTTATATTTAACGATAAAAATCATATTTTTGTTGGACAAAACAAAATCACGACGACGATAATTCGTTCATTCAAAGTTACAAAGTAATACAGATCCACGTCTTTAATTTGATCAATTCACAGAACAAATGTCCAAATATGTCAATAACACAAACGAACCGGATGTGCAGCGACAAACCGGATGTAAATAAAATTTCAACTGTCAGTTCATCCGCATCCGGTCACAGACAACGACGGATTTTCGGATACGGATACTAGTGGCGCAGATTAAGGAACTAAAAATGGTCAACTTTAGTTTCAATAATAAACAACTTATTATTCTTATGAGAAACAGACCTTGATAGCACACTTATTTGCAAAAAATGATTTCAAATAGAACAAAGAATACAGAGAAATACTACATGATTTGAATAATTTCAAGGTCGATATGATTTAACTGAACAAACAGCTAATTGTATTACATATGTTCTATAATACATATGGTACGGAGCAGAACAGTTTATTCGATAATTTTTTATCATTAAAAAACTCGTCTAAGGTATAGTAACACTTATTAATTAATATAGTTTTGAGGGTTTGGGCAAACTCCTGTTTATTTTCAATTTCTTGTAATTATTGTAGCAACTTATTATATATTTTAATGGCCATAACATGAGGGCCAGAGCTATGCATTATTAATTTGGACGTTGGTAATATTAGGTTATGTTTGTATTGTGATCTTAATTGATATTCTCTTTTCTTGTCTAGTTTTGTAAAAAGCTGAGGATGTTTATTAAATTTACAGTTTTCTAGGATGTATACACATGTAATTGTTAGGATTTTTAATTTGATGAAAAGTGGCCAGTGGAAATTTGGTATACTTATGTCAGGTAATTTAATATTGGAAATGATACGAATGCATTTTTTTGTAATATAAATAGATATTTCTTTTAGATGTATGCCTAGTTAGTAGATAAGGTAAAGTAGGTTACCACATTGTGAGAAATAAAGTTAATTAGAAGGTAAGCTTCAACGTTTAAGGGCAACGTTTAAGGGCCGCCATGCTGTTGTAGTAAGCAAGCAGAAAAACATAACATGAGGTGAATGACTTTTTCCCTTATCATCCTTTAATGGGATAAAAGTATCTGCGTATAATTTAATCTGTACAATTAGTCGGTATATTGGCCTGAAGTGTACCCGAGCGTGATCGTGCACAACTTTTGTTGGACACTTGTTTTGTTCTTTTTCTGGTAAAATGCATGCACTGCACTGTATCCTACATGTAATGAACGGTTGAATAGTTTAAGAATTGGCAAGTGTCTTTATTAACTATAACAAATCAATACACATACTACATATACCTAATTAAACAATTATACACATAAAAGTAATTAAAAAAATAAACCGACTTCAAAACAATCTACTTAACTGAAAAGGGAGAAATAATACGAAAAAAATCAAAACTGAGCGTCTACCTAAATAGGTACGTACACCATGGGGTGAACGCGAGGAGTGGCTCTTGCAGTCGAAGGCCTAGAAGGCAGAGAAGGCACGTACGTCACAGTGCTGAGGGCTCCGGTATGAGTTCGTTAAACGAGAACCCGGAGTCCTCCATTTTAGCACTTAGGCTGGCCACCGGGGGGATTTTAGTGGGAACTATCTCACATAATCCGGATGCATCCCCAAAACCCGCAGCCGCGTATCTATAGAAGATTTCCTAATCGTTAAAAAAAAAGTATGTCAACTATTTTTTGAGGTCGGTGTCAGGCCCTAAATTATCATCAACCTTAATTTGGTTTATTTTTTAAACTACTTTTATTTATTCATTTTATGGTTTCCGTACCTCAAAAGGAAAAAACGGAAACCTTATTGGATCACTTTGTTGTCCGTCTGTCCATCTGTCAAGACCTGTATCTCGGAAACGCGTAAAGGTATCGAGTTGAGAGAGAGAGAGAGAGAGAGAGAGAGAGAGAGAGAGAGACCGTATATTTTCAATATGACCATTAAAAATATCGTCGCAACCAAGCATTTATTTCACAACATATTCAAACAAAATACGTAGCGTAAAAAATGAACAAAATATAATGAGAAAACGCTTCGCTTACTGCAGAAATTGTTGAAATATTTGGCAGCGCACGCAGCGTAACAGGCTAACTGCAATGAACGACGTCACAAATGGGAAGGTATGTTCGCATGGTGTCATGGGCTGTGCTCCGCGAATAATGTACGGTAATGTAAACTTATAAAATGGTAATTGACTTTTTTTTTGAAAAAGAAATGTATTATTTAAATTTCATTAAATGTATCAGCATTTGACTGACCTTGTGGCTCAGTTGGCAGTATGTTTGCTTGCCGAGCTGTAGGTCGTGAGTTCGATCCACACCCAGGGCAAACATTTATGTTATGAGCATGGATGTTTGTTCTGTGTCTGGGTGTTTCTATGTATCATATGTATATATTTACAAAAAAAAAAGTATATGTGTATTCTATCAGCCATCTAGTTCCTTAATACAAGGTTTTTTTTTTTGTGTGTTTATTTTTTATATCAGTAATTAATTATAATCTAATCTAATTAAATTCTAAAATTAAATTGAATTTTGTACATGATTAAATGCAGCCGAAATAAAGATTATTATTATTATTTGCTTAGTTTGGGCTAGATGGTGTTGTGTGAAATGTCCACAAGTATTTATTTATTATTATTTGCGATCATGTGAGTCAGCACACAGATTCATTAATATCATGACGAATATTTATTTATACAACTAGTCCAGTAAATGTAAGATTTGTAACAATACAAAATATAGTAGAAATAGTAGAGGTATAGTCATAGTTCTTAGTATAGTTTTTTCTTAGATGTTCTTTCTGCCAATAAATTTATACTTACAATCTTAAAAAATACAATCAAGAAAATTGTTATTCAAATAAAAGTAGTAAGTTTTGAAATAAATTTATCACATTTTTAAATTAAAATTACAGTCACTCACATCTGGTTTGAGTCGAAATGATCTCTGAATAATGTTAATGTGTGTGAATGAGTCTGTTCTGAGTGCAATACGAGGCGCGTCACCGCCCGAAAGTGACATTTGCGCTGCTCATTTGAAAAAACCCGCCGAATACGGTTGAAACTATAATCGGATATTTCGACCCAAAACAGACGTGAAAAACTATGGGTCAAGTTTTTATTTAGAACCAACACCAAACCAACATTAATGACCATACTAAAATTTATCACATTTTTTTAAATAATCTTAACTTATATTGTAATGGTAGTTTAATAAACAGCAGACCTCGCGAGTACAAAGTCTGTAACTGTAACTACTCGTGAAGTTTACCGCTTCTATTTTAATATCTTGATCAGAACTGAGTGTCGAATGTTTCTGTCAAATATTACCAAAATCAGGCGACAAAAAAAAAACCTCGAAAAATCTAAACCTAGCTCAGCTCTTTAAAAATAAATGTATAATAAATAGTTTTATTGATTTTTAGGGTTCCGTACCTCAATAGGAAAAAACGGAACCCTTATAGGATCACTTTGTTGTCCGTCTGTCCGTCTGTCCGCCCGTCCGGGTGTCAAGACCTTTATCTCGGGAACGCGTGAAGATATCGAGTTGAAATTAAAACCATATACGCAGATCCATAGTATCTTGCTGCAGAAAGAAAAATAAAATTTCTCAGTTTTCATGAAAAAAAGTTACAGCCGAATATGTATTAAAAAACGCACATTTCGACACTCACAGAGGAATCAATACCTATGGGGTACTTCCCGTTGACCTAGAACTCTAAAATTTAGCAAGAAGCATTGTGTTAGAGTACAACACATATAGGAAAAAATCCGAAAACTGGACATTTTTAATTTGATCACAAAAAAATAGTGTCGTTATGCAAGGTATGAGGGCCCAAATTTTAAAGCGAATTAACCGTATCATGTGGGGTATCATATAAAAGAGCCTCATTAGCATAATCTAAAACAGGTTTTTAACATATTCTTCGCCCCCTGCAGACCCTTCACTTCAGCTGGGAACCAAAACTTTCTAGGCGAATTTTGATTAAGTATAGAAAGCCGTGCAAAGCAACGTTGACTGCCTCAAACGCCGGCGGTTTACTGACTACTACAAAATAAACGGGACGCTCGCTCGGATCCGAGTGGGAGGCGCCGCTACTATACTATATCCGAGTGGTGAGCAAGGAATGTGTTAAATATTTTTACGATGTATAATTTTCGGTTTATGAAGGAAAATATAAAAAAAATATGATTTCCCCCTTTTATTTAGTTTGTACGGAACTCTCGGCGGCGTAAGTTCTCATACCGCAAAGTGTTTATAGTTATATCACTCAAGATTCACACATGCGTATCTGTGTTGAAATCGCCGATCAGCTGTTTTTATTTTGTATATATTCAAACGCCATTATTGCTGCCTTTTTGACGTGTGAAGTCACGGTTGCCGCTAGCAACCTAGACGCCAAACCGTTGTGCGCATTGTGCATTAGACGCCAAGCCGTTGCGTGTTGTTGTGCGCATTGCGCATTAGAAGTACGCATGCGAAGTGCAATTTGGAGTAAGATGGCTGCAGCTTGCGGTTAGTAAGATAAAGATCATTTATTTGCATAGGTACAACATGAGAATCGTTTTTATACACGGAGTGCACAAAAGATGGTACAATATTGATACAGTTAGTCATGTTGTGCGGGCCAGGCTCACAAATGTCAGAGGGATAGCTAGCACTATGCTCGTCTTGTATTATATTACAATAGGGAACATGCAATATTTTTATTTTTGTTTTCATTTTAACGAATTCCATGTAGAATAGACCTCAAATATATAAAAAAATTAAAACATTGTAATTTATCGGAAAAAATGCGGTTTTAATTTGACAGTTTAAATTTTCGCGCGCAAACGGACGTATAGTTCAGATGACGTCACTCCTGTCTGTCACTAGCTTGTTCGTCGCTGGCTTTCATACGTATAGAATTCATATTGAATGAGTGATTAGAAGACTGCGGGAATTTGCTTTTCTAAAGCCACATGCGTGTTGATCATTTTCTAATTCCCCATGTAGACTATAGCATAATCATTTGTTGTGCGCTTGTCAATTTAAAATCACCTATAATTAAAATTGAATAAACAATAGTATTAACAAAGCATAGATAATGTATCAATTTCATCAAAAACTATTTTGAACGTGTTGCCGGTGTTTTTTTTACTTAAATTTAGTTTCATTTAATATCACTGCCCTGTTATTTGATAGGTTCGTTATTTTTTTTATTGTGTTTTTATTTGTGTTACTATAAATGCAACAATTTATATGTATACGCATGGGGTTACAAACCTGGTCACTGATATACTCAACTCCAATAGTGACAGGGTGAGCATACCCTTTGTGTCAGAGGCTGTGGTGGCCTGGTCTTCTCTCAATGCAGGTGCTGTAGTCCCCAAGTACCCTTACGTTCAGCGAGCTTAGGACGACGTTAGGGCTAAAGGGATCTATACGCAGTCTCTCAGTAATGCCGTTGGATTGGATTTGGCCAGACTAATGGCTGTGTCGCAATCAGAGTCGGGTGCATGGTTACACGCTCTCCCTTCACCTCACCTGGGCACTTTGTTAGACGACGACTCACTTCGCGTGGCGGTGGCTCTCCGTTTGGGCTGTAAGGTGTGTGAACCCCATGTATGCACCTGCGGCTCCATGGTGGATGCCGATGGCCATCACGCTTTGAGTTGTCGTCGCTGCGCAGGTAGGTTTCCGCGTCACCATTATCTCAACGACATAGTCCGTAGGGCATTCGTGTCGGCCAATATCCCCTGCGTATTGGAGCCACCAGGCCTGAGCAGGTTGGACGGCAAGCGTCCAGATGGGTTGACTCTAGTGCCGTGGAAGAATGGCAAGTGTTTAATTTGGGACGCTACTTGCATGTGCACTTTCGCCACCTGTCACTTCAGTCGATCCATCCGGTCGCCAGCAACTGCCACAGAAGTTGCTGCGAGTAAAAATAGGCGCTAACGACACGGTATCATTTTGTACACATCGCCATGGAGACCATGGGCAGCTGGGGCGCTGAAGCCAAAAGCTTGGTTTTGGAGTTAGGGCAGCGGATAAGGGAGACTTGTGGCGACACTCGCTCCGGATTTTACCTGATGCAAAGGCTGTCCCTCGCCATTCAACGAGGTAATACGGCGAGTGTCATGGGCACCTTTGCGTCGGGTACAGTCAGGGGTGGGCTTTTTGAACAATAATAATGAAACTGTAAGATTTATAAATTTATTTAAAAAATTTACGCCAAAAATAAAACCTAATATTTCTAGCAAATATTATTCAAATCTGTCAGAAAATAGAGCCGCAACAAACTTTACCTTTTTTTGGGGGAAAACTTATCAAAAATGTACGAAGATAAAACATTCTATAAAACCTTCATAGCAAGTCTCGTCAAGTTTGGTTAAAAATACGATCTGAAGAAGAACAAAAAACTTGGTAGTTAATGCAATTAATCTTCCTACAGGACTTTTTGAAATAAACAACTATTCGCTATAGCTGGTTGCAAGCCACTTTAATCAGGTCTTTTTGGAAAGCCACGGAGGAGGCCTATGTCCAGCTATGGACTTTTTCAAGTACCTACACTACATAATATATACTTTACTAAACAACAACATAAAAAGCAAATAGATTACCCCCAGACCGGTAAAGGTCTTCAAATAATCAAATTACTCAACCCCACTAACAGTTGGTAGGGCACCCAGCATGCTGCCTGCATTGGCACGTTAAATAACAATGTGTACAAAACCCAGGTTTCTCCAAAAATTAAACTATGAATAGATGGCAAAAATCTTGTATATTTCTTAACTAAATGTTACACACGTAAATTACATGCGTGAGTCATTTGCGTGTGTTAAGGAACACCAACGCCATCTAGCGGACGAAGGAGGAAACATTGATAAATACAATTGAATTTGACAATTAAACACAATGTTTGTGGACTTTTGTGATTGATGTGATGATGATGATGAAAGTAAGTCGTAAAAAACTCAATCGAACGTATTTCAAACTCACAAAATCCGAATGCAAATAATTATAAAAGCCATTGCCAACTCGTTAGTCTCGTCTAGATTAGAGCCAGCTTAGTTTAAACCATCGATTTTCATGACAGCACCGCCGAAGCTCAGCCTAAAAGGATATTGGAGCAATTTGGCACCATTGACGCCAGTTGATGGGCTGATATTAGATATAACCAGGGCTTATTGCGCGACGAGAATTTAAGCTATATTTATTCAATAATGTGAATTTATTTTACTAAGCGTTGTCAGTAGCCCTCGTGGCGTAGCTTGGCTAGGTGTCCTCTAACGATCATCAATATCAAGCAACGGACGGAACGGTCACTCTTAGGATGGGTGACCGTGAGTGGCATTTCTTTCTGAGCGCTACCGTGGGTTGGATGACACGTTAAATTGTAGGTCCCGGTTGTTTGTTCTTAAAAAACAGCAATCGTCAAGCCAAGTCAGAGGCCTATCGGCGGCTTAATATCTCTAACACTAGGGCTGGCCGTTCAGTCTATATGTTATTACTTACCGTTGTCGAATTTTCTATCAGGCTGAAAAATAAGTTAACCTAGTCTTGAAAATAATTCATATTGTGTCAAGAAAATAACAAATCAATGTCTACCTGAATACTGCCAACAAAAAAATTATAACATTAAAACTAGTTCTTAAACTGTTTAAGCTAAAATAAAATATAGGACCAAATTAAAATGGGACCATACCATACCAGTGGGACCAGGGGACATACGGGAAGCACCAGCTTTCAAATAAAAAAAGAATCATCAAAATCGGTTCACCCAGTCGAAAGTTATGAGGTAACAAACATTAAAAAAATTTTTAAAAAACAGTCGAATTGATAACCTCCTTTTTTCCATTTGAAGTCGGTTGAAATTAACATTGAAGTTAGTACTCGTACATACCGGCGACGATATTAGTGAATGAACGGAAACAAAATACGAAGATGAATAATTTTTACTTGAGAAAGAGGGTTATGTTTCTCGAGTCTATGTATATTTGCATGTATATGGGTATGTAGGTATGAATGTATGCTTCTATATAAGCGCATACAGCCTAAAAGGCTTGACCAATTTTGTTAAAATCTTTTACAGTGATTTTACGCATATTTTCTTACACAAAACGTTCACTCAACAGCGTATCAAGCGTAACGAAATCGTAAGCTAGACTGCAAAAACCTCTTTTATGCTGTCGAGTATTTTGTTTTTCTTTTAATATACGTAGGTATATAGATACTTATTCCTTTTCTATGTGGAATTGGTACTACATAATGTATCTTTTCTCTATGCATTTATGTACGTATTTGGCCGAAGACAATTTAAAACAGTAAATCTCTCTGTATTCCGAGTGTATCGGAAAATCTTTTATTTTTATTTTTTATATCAATATTACAAAAACTTCCGTCCAGGAGCGTAGGAACTGATTAAATAAGATAAATTGCTTCATATAAGTAGGAAACTCCTTACTTACAGATAATATTATGTCATAAGAAATTAACATTATTTATATCTTCAAAAACGAATGGGATAGCGAATTTGTGATGGCCAGAGCCCAAAACTTGTGGGCAGTCAGGCCGATCACGACGAGGGCTGAAATGAATGGGGCAGAAAACAGTGGGGAATCCGGGGAAAATGAACAGAAGGCGAGCTTACTTGGTGGTGTACTTGGGTGATGTCCTAAGGCGGTTATATATTCCGTCCGGTGATGAGCTGAGTGATGAATGATGGTCGTGGATGATGGGGCTGATGTAAATTAAAGTCCAAGCTGACTTTCACTTAGTTTTTCGGTGCACCTTTTCACTGAATATAACAGTACTATAAAATGTTCACAATGAGCAGTATACTTTAACACCTTTTTAGGGTTCCGTGCCAATGAATTTTGAATATAATCACAGAACAGTAAGAGACTACTCCGTACCGGTAAGAGCACACACCATAAATTGAAGTTCGACGCGAGATTACCCACCACCGTCAAACAGATGACTTTGACAGGTGTTACGTCACGCCCTATTTTATGTAGCGGGGACATAATTTCATAGCTACTTCATAACGGTCGTTTATATAAGGTGAGTTAGCGGTCAATCGCAAGCGTATTATTGAATACATAAACTGTATTCTAAAATTCGTTCAATATAATACAAATTTAGAAGCTTACAAGGCGAAGCACTATTATTATCATCGAGATATTTACCGTGGTTCGCGTTAATTTTGAGTTCCCATTAATTCGGCACAGTTACATGCAACATGAGTTCACGGGCGACTGAAGAATGTAGGTAGATGATACGGTTAAGAGCAGACATAATATTATCTGTCTACCCTCTTTCTTTGTTTTTTACTGCGAAGAGCGTTATCACTGGCACTCGCCCGTCCACTCCAATATCCCGTTAATAATTATAGTGTTATAATGAATGACCGTGATGGTTTAAAAAGTGTCTTACAATGCGATTTTAGTTTTAAAATCACTGAAAAATCAAGATAAACTTGTGCAATTTAAAAACTTATGCAATCCTGAGCAGACAGTTTTTTCTACGCACCAGCTGCTTCAAATAATTACAGTCATTAATAAAACTGCCGTCTGTAGCATGTAGCGCGTACTTAGTTGGCTCAAATTAGCTAATTAGTAGTTCGTGCCAAATTGCTTCCCTGCAAAGTCTAACCAAGTTACATGACTTGATTTAAACAGTATCTAGGTCCCTAAATGTATTGTTTTTTCGACTATAACCTGTTTATTGTTTTTTATTTATTATTTTTATAACCCAATGAAGTATTTTACTATAGAATTATATATTCATATCATAATAAATAATTATAAAAAATGGGCAAGTGCGTGTAGTGCCACACGAAATGTTGGATTCCGTAATTATATATCATAATTTATGTGATAAAAAATAAAAACTACGGGTCACTCACGTCTGTTTTGAGCCGAAATTATCTAATATTTTATGATGCATATGAGATATTAAAACAGTGGTATGGATTGGTTACACATATGACTAAGCAAAGAATGACTATCTTTTAAATATATGTTAAAACCATAAAGTGTTAGGTATCTAGGAACGATATGCAAAACAAAGCTTTATATGCAAATTGTAATTCTTATGATGACTTGTGTGTAGTACAGTGTCAATATTTTATATTTGTACTAAATACATTCCTGTGTATAAATTGGCTAGATAGTTAATTAATATGAAATTAATATACATTCGTAACTTCGGATTTATATAGATTTACTTATTAAGTTAGACGTTAAATATTGTGTAATTTATCAAACATTTAAAGTTCTATGTATTTGCATTTTTATTTTCTACCTCATACTCATTATATAACATATCTCATATTTCTGTACTGGCCACGTGTATTCCCAAATCCTGCCAAAATCACCAGTTGTATTTTGGCTCTTTTATAGCGCAAAGATACGATCGGCCTTATTTCCACTTACAACAGGGGTACGATTTTTGAGTTTGTCGAAAGAAATCTACGTGTGAATTTGCCTAAATTCCTAATAAAATTTTGTTGTTATTTTTTTGTTGTTATTTTAAAATGAGAATTACTGTACTCGTATTGCGTTAGCTAGAGAAGTGGATGATTGCAAGCGAAACGAATTTTTGAATATCGTTCTAAAAAAAAACACATATTCGCATGCGATAATTTTCGAGCGATTCAATAATTGTGCTCCAGCTATGGAACGAATTACCTGTGTCTGTCAGACGTGCTCAGTCGCTAACTGTTTTCAACAATCAAGTAAATTTATTTTACCTCTCTAAGGTCTCACCCTAAAATACGTTGCTTCGGTACTATTTCTGATCTCTTATTTATGTAGGCTCTTTTCGGATTTTCTATATATGTTTGAAATATCAGTATTTATTGTATTATATTTACTAGTATATATTATTATTTTTATTTAAGTATTTAGTGTTTAATTTTATTAGATTGTTTGATATGATTATATAATAGCTATATCCAGTGTCTCTGCTATTGCACACCCGCTTTACTTTTTCTATGAATTGATCTCCATACCACGGTTGCCTGGAAGAGATCACTTTTAGCGACAAGGCCGCCGGTTGCCACACTAGTTTTGTAAGTTTCTCTGTTTTGTTTTTTGTTTAATAGTGTACAATAAAGAGTTTATCTATCTATCTTATTTGAGGCTCGCCACGCAGAGCTGGGCAACCTATCTACGTATAATTTATATCAATGTTTAGTGTCATTCGCTGCCATTTGGTTGATTAAAATTTAAGTTAGTGTTTCATTATCAGTAACAACATAAAACGGATTACACTCATGTTCGTACACAACAACCCGTGTAATAAATAACAGCTAATTTTTTATGCGAATTTTTCAATACTGTAAATACAGATCGAATAAAAAAAAATGTTGGAAGTAATTGTCATTGCCACAGGTATACGTTATTGTATTGATAAGCTGACTTACCCAGCGCCTTCAATTAAAAATATATTTGTTTATGTTTGTTAGCGTAAATAGTGCAAAGAAAATCCAAATTACTGAGCCCACTTCATGTAGGCACGTATAAATGTATGCTAATATAAGCTATGCTTAGCAACTGATGTTAATAAGAGTATAATGTAAATATATTCTTTTCAACACAAATTTCAAAAAGCCTTTTCTTTGCAAACAAAGAAAAACAGATCCGAAAAATTCCCAGCATTAAAAGAAAAACACGCATTTTCTAATAAATTACCACGCATCGCTATCTTTCAAAGCAATAATTCGTGTGTGCATAACCGTGAAATCATGGCTTTAGCTTACTCTTCTTTTTTCCCTAATGGCTATATTGGGCTCGCGCGATTGACGCATTTGCCGCTTACAAATGATAATTATATTTTAATTGTTAACCGACTTCCAAAAAGAAGAAGGTTATCAATTCGGTCCGTGTGTTTTTTTAATGTTAATTACGGTCATAGTCGAACTCTAGTCAAAGTTACGATCAATTTCACGATTCAGTATAGCGATGGTGATTTTCCTGGAAGCATATTTAAGATTTAGCTGACAACACAAAATGTGACATAATAATAGTGCATCATGTTGACACCGGCTTGTGACAAAAATGATATTTATCATCATAGTCCACTTTATTTAGCGGCTTGTTTTTATGTTTATTTGTTTTCTTGATTGTTTTAATTGCTACGAATAATATTTTTTAGGTTTGTTGTTGATTTTGCCACAAAATTATGCCTGCATATCAAATGAAATAAAATGTTAAAATTTGCATGAGTCCTGTAAAAATAATATTTGTAACAACATATAACATCTACCACTAAGAAAATTGTTATTTATTTATATGATATTTAGAGCATTATTTTGAAATACCTTTAATCACAATTTAATCCTAATTAATATTACAAAAGCGAAGTTTGTTACCTTTGCATAATCAAACAGCTGAACTGATCGTTATGAATTTCAGTACAGATATAGATAACGGACCTGGTGACGGACGTTACTTATCATAATCATCATCACCGTTTTTCATAAGTACGCGGGTGAAATCGCGGGGTGCAGCTAAATAAGTAGAAAGTAGTGTAGTGTATCTACACCTAATCACCTAATAATGCCTTTAAACGAGCAATTCTTGTATATAAATATAGATATATATATATATATATAATCTGAATCTCGGAAACAACCAGCGCTGGTCTTACGCTGGGATGGGTAAGTGACGTCACGCACGAGCGTCTGAATCTGAATCTGAATCTCGGAAACGACTCAAAGATTTTAATGAAATTTGGTTTGTAGGTAGATCAGGGGACGATAAATCGACCTTGCTAAGTTTAATTTTAAGTGAACCCGGGTTTGCTCGTATTTTCAGTCATAAAAAATCCGAGTGGAGCTCTGTTGCTCAGGTACTAATAAATTATTAGGTAGTTAGGAAACATCATAATTTTTCACCGACTTCCAAAAAGAAGGAGGTTTTCAATTCGTCTGTATGTTTTTTTGGCGTCTAATATCTTCTTTTGCAATGAATTTCATATCCATCCATAAATAACAAATATTTGTATGTTTTATGTTCATAAGAACCTCTTTTGTGTGACACATGCATTCCAAAGAACCGCTCTTAACCCTAGAATCCATCGAAAAATTGTATCATCATCATCATCTCAGCCATAAGAAGTCCACTGCTGGACATAGGCCTCCTCCCATGGATTTCCAAAAAGACCGATTGGAAGCGGCTTGCATCCAGCGTCTTCCCGCCACTTGTATGAGGTCATCTGTCCATCTCGTGGCTGGTCTTCCTACGCTGCGCTTGCCGGTACGTGGTCTCCACTCGAGAACCCTTCGGCCCCATCGGCCATCAGTTCTACGTGCTATGTGCCCTGCCCACTGCCACTTCAACTTACTAATCCGCTGTGCTATATCGGTGACTTTTGTACGTCTACGTATCTCTTCATTTCTGATTCGATCTCGTAGAGAGACTCCGAGCATAGCCCTCTCCATAGCTCGTTGCGTGACCTTGAGCTTCCTTATAAGGCCCATAGTTAGGGACCACGTTTCAGTGCCGTATGTCATCACTGGTAACACAACTTTCGACTTGAGGGACTGGGGAATATTGGACGAGAAGACGCTTTTAAGTTTCCCGAACGCTGCCCAGCCGAGTTGGATACGACGATTGACCTCCCTCATAAAGTTGGACCTGCCTAATCGGACCGTTTGTCCTAGGTAGACATATTTGTCAATAACTTCAAGAGTGGAGTTCCCCACAGATGTTGGGGAAAGCGAAATATTTTATGAATTTATATATTACCGAATTTTACTAAAGAGACAAATTTTTTGAATATGAATTTCCGCTTCGCGATGCGGCAATATTAAAAATGCAAAAATGAAACACATTAAAATTGAGAGAGTAAAAAGCTTTTGACCAAAAATATATATTTTTCAAACGGAAAACTCATTTTACACAAAATGGAAATTAAAAATAAAACGGATATGTGCGAATTTGTTTTGGTTTACCATGGGTTCCGTACCTTCTTATACTTTCTCCGTACAAACTCCGACTTTGGCACCAGTAACAGATAATATTAATAATAACATAAATTGTTAGAATAAAGCATACAAATTGAAAGAATTAACAACTATAACAATGGCGAACCCTTCTACATCTAGATCAGATACGATGCAAGTAGATATTACTAAGGAGAGGGGCTAACAAATGGGAACAATAATTAAGATTACAGAAATCATTGTTGAAGAAATAGGGGCTGCAGCAATCGATCTTTATACAGCCACAGACAAAATAATTGATATCGATTTTTCTAATGAGCTTTCAGGATTTTTAATGACAGTCTTTACTTAACTCGGAAAAGAGGAAAATGATAAGCCTGGTTTCAACAGGTATTTAGATGATAAAGTAATAATAATGGGACAGGAACTAACACTAAAAGGAATAGTGACTGTAATAAAAAATGCGGACATACAGATTAACTCTGGTAGCCACTCCAATTATTGAGATAATGACAGTATTTAAAGCATTTTTTGACGAAGTAAGAACTGGAGTAACAAAATTTAGAGTTAAAGAAGAGGTGGCTCGCAGTTATGGAGTTACACTTTACAGTTTACAGGGTTCCGTACCTCAATAGGAAAAAACGGAACCCTTATAGGATCACTTTGTTGTCCGTCTGTCTGTACGTCTGTCGGACAGACAAACCGGGTGTCCGGGTGTCAAGACCTTTATCTCGGGAACGTGTGAAGGTATCAAGTTGAAATTAAAACCGCATACGCAGATCAATAGTATCTTGCTGCAGAAAGAAAAATAAAATTTCTCAGTTTTCGTAAAAAAAAGTTACAGCCGAATATGTCGTAAAAAACGCACATTTCGACACTCATAATGGAATCAAAACCTATGGGGTACTTCCCGTTGACCTAGAACTCTGAAATTTGGCTAGAATCATTGTGTTAGAGTACACATATAGGGGAAAATCCGAAAACTGGACATTTTTAATTTAATCACAAAAAAATAGTGTCGTTATGCAAGGAATGAGGGTCGAAATTTTAAAGTGAATTAACCGTATCATGTGGGGTATCATATGAAAGAGCTTAATTAGTATTAATTAAAACAGGTTTTTAAATATTTTTACGATGTATATTTTTCGGTATAAAAAGGAAAATAAAAAAAATGTGATTTCCCCCTTTTATTTACTAGTTTGTACGGAACCCTCGGTGGGCGAGTCTGACTCGCACTTGTCCGGTTTTTTTAAATATCTAAACTAAACTAAAAACTAACCTAAACTAAACTGTGATGACATATTTTTCTAATTATTTTGGGTCAAAAATCCAAACTACCTGTTAACCGAGGTGAAACTTTTATAGGACCAATCTGAAAGTACTTATATATCCTTTCAAATAATTATATTTTTTATTTATTTATTTAGATTACGAAGATATGTGGTAACAAACATAAAAAACTACAATGGAACCGACTCTTTTTGAAGTCGGTTAATATGTATGAGTCTTGACAGAAATGGCGGACAACAAAGTGATCAAGAGCTTCGTTTTTTTTTGGGGTAGAGAACCCTATAAACAACTCTGCATTTAATTCCGCAAATGTATCGCGTCGAAAATTCTCAATGTAAAAAGATTTTATCCCTGAAACACAAGCTTCTCAGAAATATGCAGAATGTAATTCAGATTATTTGCAAGTGAAATTCAAATTACATTAGTTACATAACAAGGAGAGCGAAGCTCATTCAAATCAGTTTATTTTAAGCAATATAAACTTTGGCTCATGTCAAAATATATAGTCTGTTCAACCAGAGAATGAATGTGTTGGGGGCGCTGCTGTTCTTATTTCATTATTTTGTTCGGTCGTGACCCCATAGTAGTATATACTTCAAGACGTTAGTTCTTCTTTTTTGCCACCATAGAACTATAATTATACAGAATCTATCTCCTTTTTTTAGTCGTAGATTAGTCGTAGATAAAAGAAGTAATACATTTTTTTAATGTAATTAAAAACTTCATTCTTAATGGAAATAGGTACACGGTCTTTGTTAGTTTATAATTTGAATTTAGAAATAAGAGATGATTTATTTTTAATAATATTTCTATTATTTCTTTTCTACTCTATATTTAATCATACTTTTCTATTAAGGGAGTTATCAATGTATGTATGTACATATCTATGTATGTATGTACATATATATTATGTATGTATGTGTTTCTATATGATCGCCTACAGCATAAATGGCTTGACCGATATTGATGTTCGAGGTGTCTTTAGATTCCTCTTCACTTCGGTAGTTACTGACTGTTAAAGGCTATATACATTTTTGTAACAATAATAATACATCTTACGCAAAAAAAATGCGTTTTTTCGTAACCTCCAACGAACTTTTTCGTAATAAACAAGTTATTTTACTAGAATTATTCTAGCATGCGCATTTATAATCTTTTAGAGCGATTTTACGCATACTTTCTCACAAAAAACAAATACACTCAACAGCATATCAAGCGTAACTAAATCCCTAAATAGACTGCAAAAAATGCATTTCTGCAGTCTGGTATTATATTTCTCTTTTGATAAAGATAGGTACTTGATATTTTGAGCATTCCATTTTCACAAAAATCGAGACCAGTCCATTTTCACCTTATTGCACCTATAAAAATTCCAATACTCTACTTGGCCAAAATTTATGGAGATTGGGCATACGGTGGTGCGACCGAAAACCCTTAAATCACTCGGCATATAAAACTGCACGCATTGAGAGGTTCGGTTAAAGTATATTTTTATTTTATTTTACAGGTCATCTTAAAATGAATCAATGTCAGCAGAGGTCTATCAGAGGTCTCATCAGAATAAATTAGATAGAACAGGTTGCAAAGCATAGAAGAATCTGAAAGTTTTTAAGCATAATAATATTGAAATTAAACAATTTTTTACGGATTTATCGCTATATTTTACATACCTAATTTTAGGACATGACAAAATAAAATAAACCCGTTTTTTTTTTAATTTCAATGTTAGCAATCGCGAAAACGAAAAAAATTTATATATCACAATATTTGATAGTAATTTTACGAACAGTGGACCTCGCGCGTACGAAGTCTGTACTCGTGAGGTCCTTTTCATATTCGAAATTCTTGTTCAGCATTGAGCTTCGTATGTTTCTGTCAAATACGCTTTTCTACGCTATCTTTGTACTAAATTATAATATAATTCCTAATGGTCGGTTTAGTTGTTTGATCGTCAAAATGTAACATGTAACAACAGACAAAGGGACACCATGACAGAATCGCACTTTTACTCGTATTGACCTGACTAAAGTAACTAATGAGTAAAGCAAAAAATCAAATACAAAATTTTATTTCTTTTGTCTGGATGTTCCATGGCACTCGCGTACAGGTGGTATTTTACTCATCTTGATTTTACCTGTATCTGATTGAAAATCTGTACATGTACAGGTAAAATCTGTAAAATCTGTACAGGTTTCACAATATTTTTTTTCCGAAATCTCCTTGTGGCGCTATTTATTGGCCTATTTCGTTTGATACTTGTTTGTACCTAAATACCGAAAAAAAAACTCACTACAAAAAGTTTTGAATTTTTATTACGCTAAAACATATTAAACCAGTTGCTATGCTTATAATGTTTATTGGAATCCTTTACTATTTAAAGAATTATCAACAACAAATGCCTTTACACCATTTTGTCGCCTTGTTGTAGTTACAACCTACCTACTATTTCAAATTTAAGTTACTTTAACAAATAAAACCTGGACCAGCCTCAAAATTGCAAACTGCCTGGAACAATATCCGCCAAATCAAATACCTAACGAGAGAGTCCAATTGGGAGCGTTTTGTGGAAATAAAACAGAACGCGACGTGGCCCGCCTGTCCGATGCATCGCTTGCGCACTACAACGCAGTTTCAAAGCTTAAAGATTTTGCAACACATCATACACTCCTACAATGATGCACTAATCAGTGACGCATACGAAGAAAATGAAAGAAAACATAATAAATGATAAAAAATACAAGGTATGTACAAATTTTAATAACTATGTACGCTACAGTATGAAGTTGTGGTTGCTGTTAGTCATTTGTATTACTGTTTTTATGTTGACGTTAGCACATATTTATATAGCACATATTCTATTGCTTAAATAAAATACTATTTTGTATCCTTTCATGTCTCCTTACAAAAAAGGCTTCACTTCACTAAAGAGTCTTGTACTTATCAGTCCGTCCTTTTTCTATAATCTGGGTGCTTGACATTCTTATGAAGATCGGATAAATGGTGCATAAATTATCGTAAAAAAAGGATATTTTTCTCGTAATCCGACCGTCATCATCCTCTCATTAATAAACATTGAGTACCTACTCTTGAAAGAGTTGCTACGTATTTCCTCTTTTTCTGTTTTTGAAACTTTGGACTTGCTCAAATAAAAGACGGTACAAGTGTACAACTATTATGATGGTACTTCACAGGCTCTCACGTAATAATTTAAGGGTTTATAGCGATAAAGCTTGCTATTCAAGATATAAATCGTCCGAATATACTTGCAACAAACTCGTAACTAAGAATTTTGATAATATACACGTTTATCTCACAAAATTTAATTTTATTACAAACAAGGCTTCACACAGAAATATATATTCTATTTTATACACTACAAATAATTGATTTATATAACGCAGTCCGACCAAATAGCACAATCTGTCACAAATATTCGACATAAAATTTAATTTGAAACAAGTCAATTTTCATACATAAAAATTATTTTTAGAAATTATTAACGCAAAATGATTTTACGATATGTATGAAAATTGACTTGGATCAAACTGAGTTGTTTTCTCGAATATTTGTTGTTTACTAATTTTGCAACGATTTTTTATAAGTACATTCAGTCATTTTATATATTGAAAAATATGGGTATGCGCGAGCGAGACGGACGATGGTCGAACTACGAACTCTTAATTGGCGAAAAGCAAGAAACACGCACGAGTCAAATTAGTCAAATTAGCCGCTAAAAGAGATTAAAATAAGCCCCAAGAATGGATTTCGTCTATCTCGGAAACGGCTCTAACGGACCGGTTAGTCTTCGGATGGGTGACCGTTAGTGGTATTTCTTTCTGAGCGCTACCACGGATCAGATGGACACGTTAAATTGTAGGTCCCGGTTGTTTGTTCTTAAAAAAACAGCAATCGTCAAGCCAGGTCAGAGGCCTTTCGGCGGCTTAATAACTCTGACAATAGGACTGGCCAGTCTATACGCACTTACTTACGACTGTAACGATTTGACTCAAATTATGTATGTTTCCCGAAAGCTCGATCGCTCAGATATTATAATAAGCAAACATTTAGCGCTAGTGCATGCTGACATGAGCTTTATTGCTTCAACTCTATAGTCGTAATTAAAATAAACGTGTTTGCGGAGTGAATCTTCCGAATCAATACTATTAAGTATTCTGTGACACATGTAAGGAATTAAAAAAATTATGTACTGACTGTTATTTCTACGACGTTACGAAACCGTTAGCTAGTTTTCTGCGATTTGGCAGGTCCCTTGAATATTTTTGTTGTTTAAAAGAAATTTTAAATTTATGGAAGGAAATGGGGGAGACCTTTGCCCAGGAGTGGGACAGTATAGGTTAAAAAAAAAAAAAAAGATTTTGACTTGCAATCAGACTGTAACTGTGTTTTCTTTTGCCCATTTTCCTGATAACAAAAAAAAAAACATGTTACCCACTGTTTGAAACTGTCGTAGGTTGTAACGTGATATATTGTTTTTTTTCAATCGTTGAATTGTCGTGTTTGATACTTTATTATATTTTCATAGCTATATAAAAAGTTTATCGAATTGTATGTTTTAGTTTACTGTATATTCCTTTTGTACATGTAGTGACTAAGTATCCTTTTTGTTTTTTTTTTCTAGATCGAACAGTAAAAATAAAAGTAGGTACTAAACGTTATTTATAGATTTTGTCGTAATCATTGTATATTATCTGTGACTACATTACATTTTAAAACATACCAAGTGTAATATATAAACATACATATGAATGAATAAAACCGGACAAGTGCGAGCCAGACTCTTTTTTTTACATTTTTGTCATAATCCAAAAATTAAACATCACAAAATTTATTAAAAACCAGTTGTGCTAATGAAGTTCTTTCACATGCTAAGGTTAATTCACTTTAAAATTTTGGACCTCATTCTTTGCATAAAAACCCTATTTTTTGTTACTTAAATGAAAAATGTACAGTTTTCGGCTTTTATGTGTACTTTGTGACAATGCTTCTTGCGAAATTTCATAGTTCTAGGTCAACGGAAAGTATCTTAAAGGTTTTGATTCCTTGAGTGTCGAAATATGCGGTTTTTTGCGTCACAAATGGCTGTAACTTTTTTAAGATAACCGAGAAGTTTGATTTATTTTACAGCTGCAAGGTACTACAGATCTGTGTATATGGTTAATATAATTTCAACTCGATACCTTTACGCGTTCCCGAAATAGAAGGTCATGACAGACGGTCAGACAGACAGACGGACAACAAAGTGATGCTACAAGGGTTTCGTTTTTTTCCCTTTCGAGGTATAAAACCCTAAAAAATACTAATAAAATAGACCGTTAGTAGCGGAAATTGTTCCCAGGATGCTGGCCCTATTACCGCGTTGTAAGGCAATACTTACTCTTTGAGCAAAGTAGAGGACAGCATTCTGGTCACGTATTACGTCGACCAGACGAGACGAGAGCTCGTTACAGTTATTTATAAGAGTCTATTTTTTTTTATGCAAGATAGATCTACGATTGAGCAACAACTCGCTTGATGTTAAGCGACGCTATGGCCAAGGCCTCGTTGATCTAGAAGATATCAAATCAGTCTAGCCTTGAAAATTCCAAGATTGTAGTTGTAGTAGATGTGTGAAAACCACGTTAATTTCCATAATAAGATTGTAGTTCTCAGGAAACAGAGATGGCGGCAAAGAATTCCATTCTTGTGCAGTACGCATCAAGAACATGGACCGAAATCGCTGTTTCTAGACTTAGCAAAGAATGAAGTGCATTATTGACAGAGTGAGATCGAAGTGATTATATAATAATAGACTAGACTGTGTCCTGTGGTTTCACCCGCGCATTGACGAAAGTGATGGTAATGATAATAAATGTAGCATAGGTCACATACAAATAAACACACCCCCACACACCACACACACATATCTCATATATTATATACATCATCATCATCATCTCAGCCATAAGAAGTCCACTGCTGGACATAGGCCTCCCCCACGGATTTCCAAAAAGACCGATTGGAAGCGGCTTGCATCCAGCGTCTTCCCGCCACTTGTATGAGGTCATCTGTCCATCTCGTGGCTGGTCTTCCTACGCTGCGCTTGCCGGTACGTGGTCTCCACTCGAGAACCTTTCGGCCCCATCGGCCATCAGTTCTACATGCTATGTGCCCTGCCCACTGCCACAACAAAAATACAGCGAGATAAAATATGAGAAATAGGCAGAGAGACAGTGTTACTTTTTAACCGACTTCAAAAAGGAGAAGGATCTCAATTCGCTTGTTTTTTTTTTTAGTTTTATAGCGCTTAACTAAGTAAAAAAAAATATTTCCCAAACAAACAAAAAAAGTATTTTGCAAATTCGCTTATAATGATGTCATTTGTTTTTTATTTTTATTTTTAAATATGTAGGTATTTTCATATTGGTCCTGTGCCAATTCTTCGTCAGAATCAGTTCTTCTTCTTTTCGTGTCAACGGTTCGTTTTTTTTTTGCACAAAATTGCATTGCGTTGCATAATGTTATTATTGCATAAAGTTTTATTCTTTTCCCGACTATGCAAAAAAAAAGGGCTATGTTTTTCGGAGTTTACGGTTCGAGATCAGTCTGAGTACTTCGTTAGAATGTAGAATTCTTTTTTTTAATTCGACGATAGGCTTGCGCTTGACCGTCAACTCACTTGGTGTTAAGGGACAGTTACAGTCTACGATGGAGCGTTACAGTCTACGCTTGCCTAGAAGAAACCTATTCACTCGCGATTTGAAGACACTTAGATTAGGTATATTAGGTATTAGATTAGGTATAGATTAGGTATTCGGAATGACCCATTCAGGAAGCGCATTCCACATTTTGGCGGTACGCAAAATGAAAGTGGAGCCAAAGCGTTTCGTTCGAGTTTTCGGAATATCAACCATGTAGCGATGTCGCTTTTTCGTGCTTATTACTGTCCGATAGAAAAATGGGCATGGGGGAATGAGATCATGCAAAACAGACGCACACACACCGAAATGTAGGTATGCGATAAAAAGCCCATTCTTTACATCAATGATATTTTTGCATAAAAGCTTTCTCTTGTACCCAACTAAGCAGAAGAAGGGTAATAATGTTTTTACTAACCTTCTTTTGTGTAGGCGGAAATGTTTGAATATAATTTATTCACCGTTTCTGTTTTCTACAGCCTATCGTATGATGAGGCGAGAATTGGGTACTTTGACCTTCAAAATGAATTCTTTAGTTGAATCTGTCAAAGAAAACCAAGTGAAGTTGAATGGATTATTTTCTGTCACGGAGAAACGATCAGAAAATCAAGAACAACTTCAAATACCGGTACCTGTCGAACAATTCATGAATACCTTAGTGTCTTCTGAGGGAGGAATCTCTGGAGTCAGAATTAATGAAGAAAATTGAGTAGTTTATGCAATCAAAAAAATGAATACAGAGAAGCCTAAGTACAGTGGAAGAAACAGTGAGAATCCTGTACTTCACATTTACATTAAAATTTTCACCAACTCTAAACTTTACTAAGAGGTTAGGTAAAATTATATTTTAAAATAAGTTTCCAGTAGGATAATTCATATATCAGCTCTTACTAATAACCAAGGTTATTATAGCACAACTAAGAGTCCTATATTAGATTATCACGTGCCTATAGCAAATAAATTGTTTAAATTGAACTTGTGTTCGGAGTTAAATTAGAATCAGTTAAATTCGATTGTACTTAAAGATTTTTTTGGTTTGGTTTTTAAAACAAAATTGCGTATTTTGAAGTCAATTATTTCAGTTTTTTTACTATTAATTATGTATAGCTAGCTAACTACCTAGTTGTACCCCGCGGTGTCACCCATATAATGATAAAACGGTGCTGATGATGGTAAATTATAACCTATGTTATTTTCCAGGTCCTAAAGAATCTCCGAGTGTAAGAGAGAGAGAGACAATAGACCTCAATGCTCGTAGATGAACTCTCAATGATAGACTTTCTTTACTTTTTCAGTTACTTTTATAAAACTGTTAAGTTTAAATTTGGATATTAGAAAATTGCCGCAAACATCGTGATCACCTTACAATAGTAATCTGAGCTAGCTACAAGGACAGAAAAAAAATGAAATTTGAATTTCTCGCCGCACGCGTATTGTTGGCCCTTAATAAAAGCATTCGCCCGTAAAGGTATCGGTTTCTAATATCATTAACTGAAAGACCTTTTGTTATTTAGGAATAGCAAAATTACCTGTCAAACGGCTCTTTTATTTTTCCGAAGGAGCAACGTAATTTGGTGTTAATGTTAGAGATAAACATATTTTTCTATTCATTTCGATATTTGATATTTTTAATAATCACTTTGATTGTAACTTTATGTAGCATTTTCATCATTGTTTGAAATTTAGGTTAAGAAGCTTAGAAACATCTATTTTGCAACTTTGAATCATTTTGAAAATCGAAATTATATTAATATAGTTAAGTACTTTTTCTCTTTTCTTATTAATATCATACTTTGAGCTTAAAAAATTACGTCAAAGTACATAAAAAAATTAATTAAATCAAATTTTAATTTTAATTGTATTAATTGTGTAAGTGGTCTAAACGTTTCTGAGCACCGACTCTAAATCCTTGTCGATATAATATTGTTGTCTATAGAATATAAAAAATAGAAATATTCAATTCATACACCTGAAAAACATTACTCTCTCGCGCAGCCGGGTAAAATGTAGACGTACAAAGTTATGCCAAAGGTAGGTAGGTATGATCTTAAATTCCCAACTGAACCCGCCGGCAACAGCTATAGTATATTGGTAATTATATTTACTGGAATTCACCTCCGTTCACATCAAATATTCATTAGTATCCCGATAGGTATCTGACCTTTACGGTAATATCTTCTTGTTCTTCGGGATATTTTTGTAGGTAGAAAAATACCTAAGAATCTTGTCTTTGAAGTTCTTTGAACTGTGTTCTGTTTTTCCCAACAAACAAGTCTAATTTTTAAAGATATTCTGGAAAAGCTAGACGTCAGGTACGTTTTTTAATAAGTAAAAGTAGGTAGGTATAATACGTCAGTTCATATAAAAAAAAAAAAATAATTAAGGTTGTTTGTAGTTAGCAATTACATATATCTAAGCGAAAGTCAGAGAGACAGAGGCAGAGACAGATAGACAGAGTTATGTCTGCCTGTTCGGTCAAAATTCGGTCATATAGCCGTAAAAAGGTAATATCACGGCTAAGGGACTGAATCGAGTTTTCTGAAATTTTGAACAACGATACTTCAAGACCTGGAGAAGGACATAAGTTATATTTTATCATCATCAGCACTTTTCATCATTAGGTACGTGAGTGAACAAAAAATATGAACTATTAAATTTAAAAAAATTGCCCACATTACTGGGAAAGCAAAAAAAATAACGGCATTTCGCACATCTTAATTGGTCAAACTATTTAAGCTGTAAGAAGGTAAAATACAAACATATATATAGCTATATATACCTATACACACAACATTTTTTTAAAGATAGAAATCTAATCATGTAAAAAATCTTGACACGGATTTTTTAAAATACGTTTTCAGCATTTCTGACTATGAACGGCACACAGGCGTCTCTTCAATTCTTAACTCGGTGCAAAACTTCCAGAACACTCATATCTAAATTAGAATCAAAATTTAGGAAAAGAAACGACGAAAAAGACGCGATTGATACCACTTATAGTCTAGTAAATATAAATCCGTTTGTATGGAGAACATCACATTATTTGCAACTGGGGGGATTCTTTCAAATTATGACAGGAAAATAACTAAAAATTATAGATCAACAATAATCCCCGATTTATAGACTAGCTGCGTCTCCGGGTCTAAAGCTATCTCTATACTAATTTTCATAACGATCGGTTCAGCCGTTTGAGCGTGTAAAGGTAACAAAATTAGCTTTTATAATATCATTATGAAATTGTGTCAAGTGTATTTCAAAACACCAGTACACATTCATTTAAATAACAATATACTTAGTTGTCTTTTATGTTGTCACAAATCTTATTTTTACTAGACTATTACACTACACACTTGATTGTGTTGTTACACAATTTTTTTATTAATTTCTTTTGATTGTAAATTTTATGGTGTGTACAATAAAGAGTATATCTATCTATCTATCTATCTTCCTCGTTCTCAACAAATAAACCCACTCATAAACTGTCCGCAAGCAATTCTTCTCGTTACAGAAGAAATAGCACGGCTAAAAGCAAACCGTTATAAATTACAATCATTGTGTACCAAATTGAACAATTCCTTCCTGAACTTGGCCCCCAATTTGTTCATTTGAGTGCTCCCGCCCCGAAAAGTGGACCGACCAAGTGCGATTTTAGAGATAAATTGTCAACTTCTCCAAATTGATTCTACTTTGCTTCCTTCAAATTTCGAAGTGATGGAATGATTTTTCATTCTCCTATTTAGTCATTTAAGGCCCATATTTTTATAAAGGTTTAAAGGTGAACGAGTACTATAGACGGACTGATAATTATGTATATCGTATTTTAGCTAGCACTATAAGGTACAATCCTATTTGACCAGTCAGAGCGAACCTTTAAAATTATTTATTGTGACGTCACAGCGTAAATACAGAGTACCTACTTACTAGTAATTTCGGCGAACACATGACACAAGTATACAGGCATAGTAATAAACTAGTGTCCAAGTTTTTTTAAATTTTTTTTATTAACCTATGCTGTCCCACTGCTGGGCAAACTAGTGTCCAAGTTTAGTGTTGTTATTTTTAGGAACGAAACAAAAAAAAATATTAAATAAAAACTCTTATTACTAGACCAATTATATAAATTAAACATCTCAATCTTTGATAATAGTACAAGTTTTGCTTATTTTGGGCTAGATGGTGTTGTGTGACATGTCCAGAAATATTTAATTATAATCTCAATAGGTTTTACGTTTTTTTTTCAAAAACTAAACTATTAAGTAAGTAAGTAAGGAAGTTAAGGTTTTTTGTCTCAAAAAAACTGTATTTCAGCCCGATCCTGGAAAAGATTTTTGTGGAACGAAGATTTCTTCGTCGGTCACACTCCCAAAGTCCCGAAACACCACTTTATTACTATACTTGTATCATGGGCAAAGAGGAGTAGGTACTCACGATTGGTTTTGGAAGGATCGCTGCATGTTTGGAGCGAACAATTCGATCGCTGATAGAAAATTTACAGCTACGTAAAATCCGACAATCCCCGTTTTAACGTACATTCAGTATATAGGGTGTTTCAGTGCGGTCCAATGGCCAGAGAATATCAGATTAAGAGCGAAATTTATTACTTTCAGACTCAGCGCAGCGGTCGCCACGCCAGTAAGTAGTTAATGTGGCCGTAAAATGCGAAATGACTTTCAAAAATGCACTTTCCAGTTATGTTTCATTTGTATAGCGTATAGTCAACGCTGGGTGAGAATTGAGATAGACTAATAAGTCTAATGTCAGTTGGACATTTTAGTTTTACTGTCACCACTAAAATATCGAACTAGTCGCTTATCTGAGTTTGTTCCTGAGGTATGGGAGCGGCACGGGAGGGGTATGTATACGGTATATCAAATTACGCGTAACGTCAGTCAGCATCGACATAATGACTCCATAATTATAGTTTAAAAAACTGAAAAAACCGACTTCAAAATACGCAATATAATACATATTATGTACGCGACGTGCTGTTCACTTTTCTACAGGCGCTTGGATGATAATTTACCAGTTATATTTTTATAATAACCAAAGTACTGTATCGATTTTGTTAAAATTTTGATGGGACCACCTTCGAAGTATGAGTTATGACCTACCAAATACAAGAAGAATCATCCAAAATCTGTAAAAATATGTATGGTCAGTTGATTCAATCAATACGCATTGATTTGAATGACATCTCCATCGCCGGTTAAGAACAAATATGATTATTTTAGTCTATTTAAAAAAACTGAAAAACCCGACTTCAAAATACGCAATATGTATAACGCCTGCAGAAAAGTAAATGCACGCATATACGCGACTTTGCTATTCACTTTTCAACAGTTGTTTGTATGATACTTTTTAGGGTTCCGTACCCAAAGGGTAAAAACGGGACCCTATTACTAAGACTTCGCTGTCTGTCTGTCTGTCTGTCTGTCTGTCTGTCTGTCTGTCTGTCTGTCTGTCTGTCTGTCTGTCTCCAGGCTGTATCTCATAAACCGTGATAGCTAGAAAGCTGAAATTTTCACAAATGATGTATTTCCGTTGCCGCTATAACAACAAATACTAAAAATTAAAAAAAATTAAATATTAAGGGGGGTCCCCATACAATAAACGTGTTTTTTTTCGTATTTTTTTGCTCAATATTAAAAACGGTAACAGGTAGACGCTTCAAATTTTCACAGAATACTTACTTGTATATTACCTTTCAAAATAAATAATTAAATAACTATAAAGTAAATATTAAAGGGGGGCTCCCATACAACAAACGTAATTTTTAAGCAATTTTTACTCGATCTTAATTAACAGGTAGAAACTTGAATATTTGTAAGTAAATATTTAGAAATATATTAACTATAAAAGTAAATACCTAATCTAATACATAAAAACTCACAAAATGAAAATAATCCGTGCATCTAAACGCGGTGCGAGCGCCGCGCCGCGGTGTGGTGGTGGCGTGAACGCGCGGGTAGCGGGGGAGGTAACATCACGGAGCGAGCCATAGCCGCGCGTATTCGCGCGAGCGTCGTCATGCTGCCCGGATGTGTATCGAAAACCTACCTATAAGTTTGCAATTTACTACTTGGAATTTCGTTGATTTCTCGTTATTTTATAAACAGAACTAAACTTTGTAGTATTATAGATGATAGTACGGAACCCTTCGTGCGCGAGTCCGACTCGCACTTGGCCGATTTTTTTTATTATACACCAGTTATTTTGATAAAAACGAAAATACTGCATTGATTTTGAAGAAATTCAAGAGACCATCTATGAAGTATGGTCTACCAAATACTTGGCCATAAGGCGCCCAAGACAGGCCTAGCTTAGTTTGGGGCCCGGTAGAAATTCAGTATATCTTTGATGTATGTATTGTATAATTTGAAATTGTATTTTGGAACAATAAATGGCGTCTTTTGTATAATTTGAAATTGTATTTTGGAACAATAAAATTACTTTATCTTATCTATCTAAGTCAGGTGCATGAGAAAACTTACATTTCATAGTTTTACGCTTAGCTTACGTGATGGACTGTGGCCTTACTCTTTTCAAAATAAGACGATAAACCTCTCTTCAGTAATTACCTATCGCTATTTATATAAAAATCAATTGCTTTTCGTTTGTCTCGCTAAAACTCGAGAACAGCTAGGCCGATTTTGGTTTTGAAATGTTTGTCGTAGTCCAGGGAAGGTTTAAACGTTGAGAAAATATCGCGTCCACTCATTGATAGATGATACAAAGTACGGTCATCTAGTTAATTAATAAATCCCTTCAATTAGTTTACATGCAGCGCATTTTAAATACATGGTGATATTTGCAGGTATCCCAACATCGTATCTTGGTGGAATCGCTGTGCTCAGCTCGAGTTCTACAAGAAGGGCAATCAGACTGCTCTCTTTGACTTCAGGCGGTATATGAAAGAGCATTTGGGACGTGGACAGAAATAAAATAGTGCTTATGAATAAAAAATCAGGTTTAACGGTACACGTTTTGATTAACTACCTAAGATAAAAGGCGATTTTAATTATTATCTTTACATAATTTATTATAGTTTAAAAACAGAAGTATCCGATTTCAAATACGCAATTTAAATTACTTGGAAGACATTTTATACAGCTATTTTGTTTTCAAACACCAAATTAATACACCGATATTAACGAAATTTCTATTGGATCAATGTAAAATACTTTCCTAATTAAGCGCTGAGACCATGGCTACACGCTGTGCTATTCCCTCACATGGGGACGCTCCTTGATAATGACTCCCTAAGGGTAGCAACGGGACTTCGGCTGGGATGCGTCATTCGCGTGCCTCATATGTACATTTCTTGGGGCCCAGGTTCCTATTCTTAATTCGAGGTGGGGGCGATGGGTCCTGCACTGACGACCCGTTTGAGTATTGTGCACTTCCCCCTACCAGCGTCATCCGAGCCACCAGCGTCACCCAGGTTGATGCGACCGGTCACCATGGTCTGAGTTGCGTTCGGTGTTCGACGAGCCCCTTATTAGCGGACGAGCCGTGCATTTTGGAGCCCTCTGGTCTATCCCGGTCGGATGCCAAGCGGCCTAATGGACTCATGTTGATTCCGTGGCAGAGAGGACGTTGCCTCATTAAACTTGGGCCGCTACAGGCGTCAGCACGTTTGCATCCTGCCACCTCCCTGCTACCCAGCGGTCTGCTGGTGCTGGTGCTGAGGAGGCAGCTAGAGTCAAACGGTTAAAATATGCCTACCTGGAATCAACGTACCATTTCGTCCCGTTTGCCGTCGAAACAGCAGGATCATGGGGTTCAAAAGTCAGGGATTTTTTCAGGATGTAAAGCGGTGGACGCGAGAAAGAGGTCGCGCCCCGAGATCTGGGTGGTACCTAGTGCAACAAATTCCTTGGCCATTCAGCGCGGTAACGCTGCAAGCATGATGGGGTCGTTCAATCAGGGTTTATTCTAATCGGCTCTTATAAGACAAAGTTATGTGGTAAGAAACATAAAAAATAAATACAATCGAATTGAAAATCTCACTTCTTGAAGTTAGTTAAAAAGAAACAGATTCATGTTATGAATATTTCATTTAAAATTTAAATTAACATTAGTTAACCTATATGTTCCTTGTATCAAACAAGAGACACTGTTTTAAGGTCATATAAAAATATGATAAGTAACTACGGAACCCTACATTGCGCGTGTATTTATACATAGAACAGCTCAATTTTTGTCAGTCTGGTTAAATTTTTTTACTCGTATAATTCAATTTATGTTCCGGCAGTTTCAATGCATTTTGTCTTCAACAAATGGTCTTCGCTTCGTCTTCTGACATGATACCATAATACCTTGATACCATACCAATGAAGACCGCTTTTCATGATTTTATCTACGATTGGTGCGAGAAGTTGGCGGTCAAGGGCAAACCTATTAATACACAAAAAAAAAACATTTTCAAAATGATCTTTAATGGGCTTTTTTGTAGACTATCTAAAGCCCTCAAGTAGAAAATTTCAGCTATATCTCTCAAGTAGATTTTTTTGGAATATCAATCAATAATGGTATTTTACTATTTTACTTGTATATTATAGAAGCTCATAGATTTACCTTCAACGTAAGTATATACTATACCTTAGTAAAGAAGTAGGCAGAAAATATGTTAAACTTGTTTTCCCAACCAACCTCCCCCGAGTTAATTTACACAATACGATTACAAATAACAGGCTTAAGAAATTGATTAAATTTCCAAACCAATTAACTCCCCGGGAAGGATCCGCATCTGATAATGACTCTGAAGTTAGTTGAAAATTGGGCAAACTGAAGTTTCCACGTTCAGATTTAAATTGCAGTTGGATTTTCTTTACAAACTTACACTACGAAAGTTTAATTGTGGGTATGTACGATTTGAGTACAGAATAAGTATGCTTTTTTTTATTTATTTATTTATTTATACATAAATTAATACTTTGTAATAAAATCATCTAAAAACTTAGATAAGGTTTGTCTAGATGACCTGTTCTCGTAATAATGCATTTAATTACAATATAATGTACAAACAATACAAGTTTACTAAATGTTGTGCGCGATCACGCAATAAGACAGCTGATATAGGCATGTAAGGTAAGTAGGTACTAAGCGCCCATTTCCAGGAATTGAAATGAATGTAATAATCATTATAGTTTACAAAACTGAAGCAACCGACTTCTTATGGATGCCATTGTCAGAACTGGACACGGGAAGCACCAGCTTTCAAATAAAAAAGAATCATCAAAATCGGTTTCCCCAGTCGAAAGTTGTGAGGTAACAAACATAAAAATAAAACAAAAAATACAGTCGAATTGAGAACCTCCTTCTTTATCTCACTATAGATGATTGTTCACATTTTTTGTACAGGGTACCCACAGAGAAAGAAAAGCGACGCTACAGATAAGTTACTGGACTATATAAGTAAGGACACTGCAAACAGAGAAGGAAACAAAGGTTAAATATATCAGGTGTGATAATGCTGGAGAATTTAAAAATAGCAAGATCGAAAACTTCTGTCGTAAGCGAGGTATTACTATTCAGTATACACGGCCTTATTCAACTTCATCAAACGGGGTAGCAAAACGAATGAATCGCACGATATACGAAAAAGCACAGTATCAAGGTCAAGGACTAATATAGAGGACAAGGACTATATCGAGTTCAAGGACAGTATAGAGGACAAAGCCAGGCCCATGTAACGGCAGCCATTGAAGAAGAAGCAGACGAAAATAAAATGAGAATAAGTGACAATATATCCCTAGATTTAAGTGCTAAGTCGAATAGATTGCCTGAAGATATTGTGCCTGTTCTTTCTGATGAACCGATAAATTTGACGACTATGCAATCTGTGAGGAGTACATTCCACAAGTGAGCTCTGTGATGCTCATACCTGAACCAGAAAATGTTGCGATTGAAATACCACAAGAAACTTCACAAGTTGAGGAAAGAGTAAGTCCGAGACCAAAAGCAGCAACACCACCTAGTGAGGTGTGGTGTACTGGCAAGTAAGGCTCTAAGAAGTTTAGATGTTTTCTTTTTAGTTTGACGGAGTTGATTGTCTTTTGTTGTTCGTGTTTTTGACATGTAAAAAGTTGGTTTGTTTTTATAATATATTATAGATTAAAATGATTTAAAGAATCTAAAAAAGTGAAAGTGGAGTTTCAAGTGACAAACTTAACGTAGAAATTCGAAAACTAAAAATTGAACTTTGCGGTTGCTTTGAGTAGTAGTCTGGAGCATCATCGCAAAGTTGCCAGTTTATCGGTTTTTTATCGCATACATTTCGGTGAGTGTGCGTCTGCTTTGCATGATCTCATTCCCCCATGCCCATTTTTCTATCGGACTGTAAGAAGTACGAAAAAGCGACATCGTTACATGGTTGATATTCCGAAAACACGAACGAAACGCTTTGGGTCCACTTTCATTGTTCGTACCGCCATAATGTGGAATGCGCTTCCTGAATGGGTCTTTCCGAATATATATAATATAAGTGTCTTCAAATCACGAGTGAATAGGTTTCTTCTAGGCAAGCGCGTTCCATCGTAGATCGTAACACCGTTAACACACAACTGTCGCTTAACACTAGGTGAGGTAACGGTCAAGCGCAAGCCTATCGTCGAATAAAAAAATGTTTCCTACATTTCCAATTGCTACTTGGAAATGTGTCTAATATAATTTATTTCACGCATTTCCGCGTGATTTTAGGAATATTATACATTTCCTAGGAATTCTATACAATGACGGATTACATACATTTCCGATAACATATATATACAAGAATTGCTCGTTTAAATGTATTAGATAGGCGGCAGTAACTTGTGACCACGGACGCTGCAAAGTGTTCAAAACGTCAGGTCATAATTTTATGTAAAATATACGCGATAAATCCGTTAATTATTTAAAAAAACATCCTAAAAAGTATTTTAGAACTCTTGAAGACACATTTGGAAATCAAAACAAGCTGTTTTTTTTCTTCATTTCATTCCATAAGGATGAGAAAGGTTTCAGAGTCTTTATGTGCCTAAGTGTAAGTCTCATACTAAATAATACGTTTATTAGATTTTGTGCGGTATATGCTATGCCTAGACATCACCCAGAGCTACAAAATACTTATAATCTTATAATGCCACCTCGATATGCTATTTAGTATTGTGCACTGCCCACTTCTACCTCAACTTGCTATTTCACACAGTGCTATAGTAATGTTTTTCGTTTTGCAAAAGCGTAAATACGTTGGGCGCAGACCGTTTAATAAACTAGTTTTTTAATGAATTCATAGAAAATCTAACCATAAAATAAGCGAGCAATGCTACTAACATACTTATACCTACACCTACCGTTATTTTTACTAAGGCGTACCATGGACCATGGTACCTTTATGTTTCTCATTTCAATTTCATAAATTGAACTAGTTATAAATAAATAAATATTTGTGGACATTTCACACAACACCATCTAGCCCAAACTCAGCAAAGCTAGTACTATGGAACTAGATGGGCGATAGAATACATGTATACTTTTTTTTTGTAAATATTTACATATGATACATAGTAACACCCAGACACAGAACAAACAACCATGCTCGTCACGAAAATGTTTGGCCTGGGTGGGGATCGAACCCACGACCTACAGCTCAGCAGGCAGCATACTACCAACTGAGCCACAAGGCCAGTCTGTTGTCATCAGTCACCCTGTCACATATGGAATTATAGTTCCATTATGATGCTCTGTTATTCTTCTGTTAACTACCTGTACATAGTTTATGACTACATACATGCCTTAATTGTTATGTAAACAACAATTTCCTGGTGACATTAAACACTGCCATGTGTGGGATAGAGATATGATCTAGGACAATAATTCAACTATTGTAACTTGGAAGTATGAAATAACGAATGCGTATATGGTAGGTAAATACTTATTTATTTCATAAACAAAATTAGGTATCAATATTATGACTTCCATCGTATAGGAGATAAGGTTCTCACAACGAAGTAAATATATAATGAACATAGGTACTACAAACTTAATTTGCTTCATCATCTCAGCCATAAGAAGTCCACTGCTGGACATAGGCCTCCTTCATGGATTTCCAAAAAGACCGATTGGAAGCGGCTTGCATCCAGCGTCTTCCCGCCACTTGTATGAGATCATCTGTCCATCTCGTGGCTGGTCTTCCTACGCTGCGCTTACCGGTACGTGGTCTCTACTCGAGAACCTTTCGGCCCCATCGGCCATCAGTTCTACGTGCTATGTGTCCTGCACACTGCCACTTCAACTTGCTAATCCGCTGTGCTATTTCGGTGACTTTTGTACGTCTACGTATCTCTTCATTTCTGATTCGATCTCGTAGAGAGACTCCGAGCATAGCCCTCTCCATAGCTCGTTGCGTGACCTTGAGCTTCCTTATAAGGCCCATAGTTAGGGACCACGTTTCAGTGCCGTATGTCATCACTGGTAACACACACTGGTTGTAAAATTTCGACTTGAGGGACTGGGTAATATTGGACGAGAAGACGCTTTTAAGTTTCCCGAACGCTGCCCAGCCGAGTTGGATACGACGATTGACCTCCCTCGTAAAGTTGGACGTGCGTAATCGGACCGTTTGTCTTAGGTAGACGTATTCGTCAACAACTTCAAGAGTGAAGTTCCCCACAGATATTGGGGTGGGCACTACATGGGCGTTCGACATAACCTTCGTTTTGTCCATGTTCATTTTGAGGCCCACCCGTTGGGAAACTCTATTGAGGTCTTCGAGCATCGTACTGAGCTCTTCCATCGACTTTGCCATGACTACTATATCGGCGGCAAACCGAAGGTGAGTGATGTACTCGCCGTTAATATTGATGCCGAGCCCTTTCCATTCCAGAAGCTTATAGGCATGTTCCAAACCGGCGGTAAACAGTTTCGGAGAGACAACGTCTCCCTGCCTCACGCCTAATTTAATTAATTTTAATTAATTTTTAATTTGCTTATTTGTGCTATAATTTAATTTAAAAAATAGGTACTATCAACTGATAAAATCAACAAAAAATAAAAACTAAAAAAAAATTAAGTAAAAACATCTTTTCCTACATAATATAACAACCTTATTGTTTAACATTTATTAATATATGTATACAAATGTAATTTTAAACAATTATTTTTGACATTTAAATTAATGACGTAAATTTTTCTGTATTGATAATTTAATCATAATGCATTATAAGATTATTCATTTTGATTTCTTTTTTTATATACTTAACATCTCAATTCATTGTTATAATTAATTATTTGACGTAGGTACCTAAATTATTAATTTTGCATGACCGATACGGTCGTTAATGAATTGACAAACTTAGCTTAAACTTAAACATTAACAAGCAAAAATAAAGAATTTGAATTTATATCCTGTGAATTCTAAAGAGTAACATTAGCTAGTTACCAATGTCAAGTTTTAAGATTTCTCATCCATTTTTATATACCATAGCACCAACACGCAACGAGCTATGGAGAGAGCTATGCATGAGATGTCTCTGCGAGACTGAATGAAGAGATCCATAGACGTACGAAAGTCACCGACACAGTACAGAGGAATAGCACATTGAAGTAGCAGTGGGCAGGTCATATAACCGGGAATATCGCACAGATAGGGCCGAAAAGGTCTCGAGTACAGACCATGCACTAACAAATGCAGCAAAAGACCAGCCACAAGATGGACAGGCAACTTCGTTCAAGTGGCTGGAAGACACTAAATGCAAACTGCTTCCAGCCGGTTTTATTAAAAATATATGGGAAATGAATACACAAAACCATCGAGACTGGAAATGTCGGAGGGAGGCCTTTGCCCAGCAGTGGGACAATACAGGCACACAACAACAATATATGGGAAAGGCCTAAATCCAGCTGTGGACTTCTTGTGACTGAGATAATAATAGCACAATGATTTATATTTTAGTATTTAATCAAAATTGCGCAAATCGAAATAAAATCACATAAAAAATTACAAAATATTCTGTTAGCTACAAAATAAGGCAAGCCACAAATAAGCAAAAACAACTACATGTTTTTCTACTTTTGTCAAAAGACCATGTTTACCAAAACAGAGAAAGATCAGAGTGATAGATCTATAGCCGACAAGAATATGGCTATAGATGAATGTGATAATAAACATTCTAAGCAAAACTTAAATCTGTTAATCACGGCGCATAACGATTCCTGCTTGTCATCCAAACATGACCAATTACATAAAAATACACCAATTACATTAAAAAAATAAAAGTCATGCATACTCGTACAACCAGCGTTTAATGCCTCATCCAAAGAGTGGCACATTATTGGACCTAACGGTACTACCAGCTGACGCCGCCGGCCGGTTTGACTCACAACTTCGTGTGTCGACATACGACTCGTACGTTCCTTGCTTCTACAGATTAAGGTAAGTACAAAAGCGCTTATCTTTGCCTTTTTATTAATACCCGACAAAAATTCTTAGTGAATATTGTGAGAAGTATTACGTTTATATGCCTATTTGTCATGAGTTATTAAAATTTGTGATTACTTGTGTTATTGCGGCGGCATTTTGTCAATCATTATTTGTTGTTCCAAATGCAATATACTTATATACCAAATATAAATTGTAATTGATAGAACAAATCACTGTTGACAAAATCCGTATAAAACTATTTGTATTCACATTTTTATCCGTATTGCGTAAGAGTGGAACTCCCCACTGACTTCTTTGTATGCTCAGAATCGAAGAATATTTAAGGCTAAAGTAAATGAATATCTTCCAGAAGATGTGCTTCATCCTCGGCTACTCCAGTGCTCATCATCAGGGGAGTTGGTGGTTAAATGTTCTATTTTGTAAAATAATATTTCTTGTCGAAAAAAAACAAGTCCCGATTTAGATACGATTTAACAAAACACTTAAAAAAATTAATGCCCAATAATTATAATGTTTAAATTGAAACAACCGACTTCAAAAATCTATTAATTTACTTTGATAAGCCACATGTTTTTAGTATGATAAATTTTATTTAACACGTCATCTTATTTGTAGATACTACTAAAGGTAGCGTTCCGAAGGTCACGGCCTATGCACTGACGCGCGATCGATACAAGCGGCTATAATAGTGATTATTATGATTATACTCGTATGTAGCTTTATGTAGGGTGTGGTAGATGCTATAGGCATATAATTCAGGTCTGATGACTTGCAACTGCTCAGTCAATATGCTCAGGTTCACAGGCTCAAGTTGCCGTGACCACAAAGACAACGAATTTAAACACGCATCTAAAATTTTAACTAAGATCAAAAAGGAAGAGGTTCTACATTGGTGTGTGTGTGTGTGTTTTTCTATGTCATCGTCATCACCACTTCAGCCACAAGCTTTTTTATTCTATCTATGGTCATTAATTTCTCAGTCAATTACGGACCGATTTGAAATATATTTTTTGTGTGGAATTTAGTAGATTATTCCATAACATTATTGTCATTTTGCTTAAGTACTCGAAGTTTAATAACCAGCTCGAATTATATGATTATTTTCTTCGAGAATGTGCTGATTAAAGTCGAATGTTCAGTTTCTCATCTCCAAAATGTATTGGTTTATGTTTAATTGATTCCCAAATATAGTAAAAATGACGCCCAAAAATCTTTTTACTTCCAAAATTAGTAAATAATCACCAAAATACCCTTCTTAATCTTATTATTTTTTCTCTCTGTTTAAGGTAAAGATAATGTTTGTCAAATATTTATGTTATCCTATGTTTTTATAAGCCTATCTATCTGTATAATATATAGCGGAAGAACGGCGCTGGTTCTTTACAACTACCATTATTCTGAGCTGGGGCTGGATTGTGACAAAAACATTATTTGGTTAACTATTTTATGTGTATAATTTTTATTCTCTGCTGTATGTTTCTTGTTACAATAAATTTCTGTCTTCTATTTGGCTGCTTTGCTGTGACTGTTTTTTTTTCGATATGGCCACTATTGTTGCGATCCCCGATAGAGGCGTATCTTTGCCGTGACATCATTGTGCTATTGCCGTCTAATAAAAGATGGCATGCGTCACTCGCGTCCAACTATCGTATCAATCGCAACTCTTAAAACGCCACCTTAAGCAAATCAATGTCAGTCAGCATTATACAAGTAGATAACGAATGTTCATAGTACAGACATAGTAAACACAGTAACGATATGATTACAGTTGAGTACACTTTTAAACGATGTGAGTCTCGAACAAGAGTCGTCAAGGAGTATCTCACATAAATTTGTGTGGTAAGTCGCACACTTCAATACCAGAATGCTACTAGTCTCGCAATACTCGCCTCTCAGTTGCCTACCAGTCTCAGCAAAATGGAAGCAGAACAGCTGATGAATATTCAATTTGTTGAAGTAATCCGAAATTCGAATGATATTTTTTACGTTGTAGTTTGTAGCACGGAATACCAAACAAGTATTAAACTAGTACGCGATTGAAGTATCGTCTCTTTCGAGTATAATAATGTTTGAAGTGCCTATGTACTTTGTACACTATACTGGCAAAAAAAACTTAATATCATGGTGATAGTGATGGTGATTACTTGATTAGCATGACGTCAGTTGCTGACTGTGTTTATCCAATCAAACTGAATGATATTGTGTGCGGACAGCCAAACCAATTTGTCCAACGGTAACTCGAGTCTTGTGGGTTTCTACTCGTTTTGCATTTAGATTGCGGTGATTTTAGCGTCGTCCATTATAAATTGAACCCTGGAAATAACTTTTCAGTATGCAACTCGTATGTATGTTTATATATTACCTCCTACAGTCTAAATACTCGTAGCTTGACCCATTTTGATGAGCGTTGGTCGTTTCAAATTAATTTATCTTTACTTCCCGAGTGATATACTTTCTTTTTCTAAACTTATTTTATTTAATTTTCAGTAATCTTACGCCATGGTACTGACCCTGTATACCCTAGATGCCAGCCCACCGGCGCGATCAGCTATGATGGTCATCGAAGCCCTAGGGCTCCAAGACGTGGAATACGTTTCTGTCAACTTGCTTGAAGGTGCTCATTTGAAAGAGGAGTACACGAAGGTACCTACATCACATTTGCATAAATGTACTATCTGTCATCCAGCACAATGGTTGTATAAATTTTAGTACATACACAATGGAATATTAAAATGTCTACTCTATTTTTTTTCGTCTTTTAAGTTAAAATTTATTTGTTTAAAAAAAAAAAAAGTTTGTTAAAAAGACAAAATAGGTACCTACGATTAGTCAAAATCAATATAATTAAAAAAAATATTTTAAAGACTGCGTACCTCACTAAGGTTGCACGATTGCACGACGTATTTCCTATCTCTTCTATATTTACTATACAGAAGAGATAGGAGCCAGTAGAAGTTAATGAAAACTTGGCGTTATTAAAACTTTTATCGTTTCCATATATTTTTTTAAAACTTAGTCTAAGATACAAGTCCGAAGCAAACTGTCAATAATAATTATAGTTTAAAAAACTGAAGCAACAAACTTCTCATGGATGCCATTGTCATACCTAACTGGACCAAAATGAGACCACACGGGAAGCAAAAGCTTTGAAATAAAAAAATAATCATCAAAATCGGTTCACCGAGTCGAAAGTTATTAGGTAACAGACATAAAAAAACAGTCAAATTAAGAAACTCCTCCTTTTTTGAATTCGTTTGAAAAAGGAATAAAACAAACGTATTACATAATTATATAGGTATAACTTTTTTATTTCTAGATGAATCCGCAGCACACAATACCTATGCTGAAAGATGACGATTTCTTAATTTGGGATAGGTAAGTAACTAAAGTATTTATAATCACAGTTCAAGTATTTATAATTTTATTATTTTATGAAAATAAATAAATACGTAGCATCTTTATTGTGTTAAGAGATACCTATTTTTCGATAACAAAAAACGAATTTCATTATTACTTTTTATATTTTTATGCAAAATATACTTCAAGGATAATTACACCTAATATGAGAAACGTCGCGTGCTCTTTCATATAAAAAGGAGAAGATTGTATGAAAAAACTCGTAATATACTAGACAAAATTGCCACAACAACTATTCTTTTAACTTATGGAGATTTTGTTACGCTCAATACACCGTTGAGTGTGCGTTTTTGTGAGAAAGTATGCTTAAAATCTCTGTAGAAGATTATAAACGCGCATTCCTTAGAATAATTCTAGTAAAATCATTTATTACAAAAAGTGCAACACATAAGTCGCCATAGGGGTTACCGATGACAACCGTTAATTTTTCAATCAAGCCGTGTTTAAAAATTCAAGAAAGTTTTACTTTCAGTGTTGGATTTCTAGTGACTGTCCATTCCAGTACTTCTCAATATTTAAAATTCACAACGATGGTCCTATACCTACATAGTTTTCAATTATAATATAGTGGTTGTGCAAATCTCTCTATAGTCAATTATTTAGCAAAATTAATACCTACTATATATCAAAACGCATGCGCTCAGAATCTCAGATGTAGCCTATTCTTGTAACTCAGTTTATTTAGGGTGTTGACATAATTTGACATTGAGCTCCTTATAAGCTTGGGCCTCTAAAACTGTTTGGCTGCCACTAAAGCACTTATCTATGCGTAAGGCTTTACAAATTTAATTTTTTGATCAAAATTCAAAGGCTGCACCGATCTTCATGTACCTACACAACGTCGTTAGAATCTTTTAGAAAGAGAGAACATCACGTAATAGGGTGCTTAACCAATAACTTGAATAAAAATGTTTTGTTTACAGCCATGCCATTGCAGTCTACTTAGTGACCAAGTACGGAAGCGACGACTCGCTTTACCCGAATGATCCCAAGAAGCGCGCGGTGATAGACCAGAGGCTGCATTTTGACAGCGGAATTCTATTTCCCTCTCTGAGAGGGAGTGTCGTGAGTACACGTCTTAGTACCATCACTTATTCTGTAGTTCATCATCTTCATCTAATACCTTTAAACGAGTAATAAGTATAATGTATATATATCATCTGAATCTCGGAAACGGTTCCAACGATTATAATGACATTTGGTTTGTAGGTAGACCAGGGGACGATAAATTGATCTTGCATTGAATTTGAATGTTGAATTGAGGTTTCATTTTTAGTGAACCCGGGTTTGCTCGTATTTTCAGTCATAAAAAATCCGATTGGAGCTCGGTCGCCAGGTACTAGATGGTGTTCGGATGAACCAAGCCCATACTATTAGGAGTCATTGTATTTAGGAGTACTGTAGGAGTCATTTTACTGTAGGTAAGTAATGCAAATTCGAAAATCATTAAAGATATCGATCAAAAATATGTTCATTATCTTGTTTTGTCAACTTTAACTGTCCCATTATTGGCCAAAGGTTTTCTTCACATCCTACAACACAAGACATTTGACTGCAAGTCAACTTGATCTGACTGCAAGTTAATAAATAAATAATGTAAAAAAATGTTAATAGTTCGATTAATATAAATTAATTACAATATTAAAAGATTTTTTTTTAACAATTAATCACTACTTAATATGCTAATCGCTAATTAGGTACTAATATTTTTCGTCATCTAATTATCGTTAACCTATCGTTAAAGTATAACCAAATAGGTATATTTCTTCATAAACACAAAATATACAGGCAGCAAATAAAAAAAAAAACGATTCAACCTTAGAGTAAGACAATAATGGGGTATGCAAAGTATTTTCTTAGCTTTAGCTTTGTTTCAATAAAAGCGTAAATACCTAAAATATGACTTTAAATACCTTGTTAAAATAATCAAATGAAACTCAAACAAGAGACCTTCGTACGATAAAATCAATTGATTCAAACAAATTAAGGTCCACTTCAACTTTTTAGTGAGAAAGTCTTTAACCTACCAAATACAGCCCGTGTGCTATATATTCGATGTTATCGTCATTTCCCATCAAGTGAGAGTGGCCAAATGCAACTTTAGTTCATTGTCAAAAAATCAAAAGTCTTTATTGATTACTGACTGTAAATAAAATTCGATATTATGTGAGTATTCTGTATTTAACTGTCAACTTACAGGAGCCAATATTCTTCTGGGGCGAGAAAGCTTTACGCCCCGAAAACTTGGCCAAGATCCAAAAGGGATATGATTTTTCCGAGAAGTTTCTCACCAACTCCTGGATGGCTGGTGATGAGCTGACGCTGGCTGACATCTGCTGCGTCAGTACGCTGTCATCTATGAACGAAGTACTGCCAGCCGATCCAGCTTTGTAAGTTACGACCTAATTCCACCCTCCCCATTTCACTACAGGACTAGCAGTAAGTCGGCGAATTACCACCCATTTCTCAGTGAATTGCCAAAAATCCGTACTCAGCGATATCGATCCACATTCCTGTTGCGTACTGCACAAGAATGGAATTCTTTGCCGCCATCTCTGTTTCCTGAGACCTATAATCTTGGAATTTTCAAGGCTAGAGTGAATAGATATCTACTAAATCGACGAGCTCCATCCTCCTCCTCCATGGCTCCTCGGCCACACCGTCGCTTAACATCAGGCGAGTTGGTGGTCAATCGTAGATCTATCTTGTATAAAAAAATTAAAATAAAACCGCAAGAAGTCTACTGCTGAACCCAGGCCTCCCCTAAGGGTTTTCCAAAAGATTATTTGGATTCGGCCTGCATCCAGCGTCTTCCTACCACTCGTAAGAGGTCTACTGGCCACCTTGTGGCTGGTCTTCCTACGCTACGCTTGTGGATGCGTGACTTCCACTGAAGTCATACTTAGCAATAATACCTGTGCCATAAATTATTGGTCTATGTACTTCTGCAAAATTTGATTAAAGTATCTAAAATGGTAATAAAATTATTGTTATTGTTTACGCCTGTAACTATAAAGTAAATAAAATAATAAAATAAATGACTGGGAATATTATAAAAGTAAGAGATTATTTTGTTTATTTAGGTAAGATAATTATTTTAAAAAAAAATTGCCTGATATCATTTATTGAGACGACGGTGTTTTTAAATATAGATAGGTATTTTGAATTTTATTTTTAAATATTCCTCGTATCTAAATAAAAAAATCGTTTCTTACTTTTATAATATCTTCACTCGGTGATTTTATATGTTCAAAAATATTGTGTTGCGCGAGAGAGATAGCTGCTTTGAGCACAGCCTTAGTAAGAAAGAAGCCGCTTGCTATTTCACAACCACGTTAGTGAAACAATAGGCTTATAATTATGAGAATAGATTGAAGTTCTGTGAACATGAAGTTGTAAAACTAAAATTAACATTTCAGGTATCCTAACCTAGTGGCATGGCTGAAGAAATGCTCTCAAGAAGAGTTTGCGAAGAAAGCGAACGAACCAGGTCTGGAGCAATTCAGGGGACTCTTGAAACTAAAGCTAGGTTAGATAAGTAAAAAAACTGAATGTGGATCAAAATGGTTAAAAAAAAAATTAAGCACATTTTTATAATAATTTATATCATAAGCACTTTTTTTCTTTTGAAAAAGTTGTTTTTAAAATAGATGTTAATTTTGGAACAAAAACGTTCCTTCATATTTTTGCTCGTACAGTGTGCAAAAAAGAGTAGAAAATAAGACCGGTTCAGTCACAAATTATTTGAAAAATTTACAAGTTTGAGATATAAAATAGTTTTGAATAGTACATACTGTAAATTATTCATAATTATGGTCAAACCCTAAAAATATGTACATTTGAATTACAGTTATTTTTGGAGTTTTCTTTGGTATTTGACATGTAAAACTGTTAATTCTGGTTCTGATTCTTGCCGAAGAACACCTTTTACAAAAAGGGTAAAGTATTAGATAAAATTAAAAATAATTAATTTAGTATAAAAAAGTTATGTATATACATATATATATATAAAATAAATAATATTTACATCGCATACCCCCCATTTATTTTATTTCCCCCAACAACACCTCCATTTTTCCTTTTCTCCCAATACAAATGGGAGTGATATAATTTTAACTGATTAGGTATGTATCTACGAGTATATTTATGTTTGCTTGGTGCTTGGTTACCTCTAGCTTGGTGAACTACAGTCAAATGGGGGGTCAATCGATACACACTCTATTATACTCCTCATATATCATGACCTCTTCGTGAATCTTATAAAATAGCGGATTTTATAATATTTTATTGATGAATTGTTTTACTATTTATTAATCGACTTCAAAAAAGGACAATTTGATATGTATTTAATATCAGAATTGCACAACTTTCACATAATTATGTTAGGCGTGGGCACGTGTCCCAAATTTCATAAGTGTTCATAAATGTATGTAGGAATGTTTGTTCATATATTACTCGGAAACTAGAAGTTGTATTGCATTTTTTTTATTGAATAAAGTATCTTCTAGATTAGGGAACCATGTTTTTTTATCAGCCCTGTTTATACAAACTGTCCCACTGCTGTGCGCGGGCCATCTTAACCATGTAAGTTTTCTTAAATTTGTTTTTTACAGTACTTTTCATGACATGGTCTTTTTAAATTTTAACATATGAACGTTTCAACCAACGTCATTCAAACTACTGGGTGGATATTACGAACGAAATTTGGTAGGTTTATTACTTATTATATAATATAAGATTCATTATATTATATTATAAAAATATATATAGTTTAAAAAACTGAAGCAACCACCTTCAAATGGATACCATTGTCAGAACTGGACTAAATTGAAATGGGACCCCGCACGGGAAGCACCAGCTTTCAAATAAAAAAAGAAACAAGAATCATCAAAATCGGTTCACTCAGTCGAAAGTTATGAGATAAACAAAAAAAAACTGTCGAATTGAGAACCTCCTCCTTTTTGAAGTCGGTTGAAAAGACCCTAAACTAAATGCCACATTCAGACCCAGAACTAAACTATCACCAATATTAAGTACTAGACAGGCACCGGCTTCAAAAAATTATTAGGGTACGCACCCACTGTTTTAATTTAATTTTTCGTTATTATGTAACTTGAAGTAACAGTTGTTATTTCTCCTTTTTCAGTTCATTGATATGGTTAGAAGTAGTTTTTTTTTATTACTTTTATTTTCGAGACAATTATGATGATAATTGTTATGAAAAGAAATAACTCAAAAAGCACTTGCTTTTTGTGTCCCTTCTTTCGATTTTTCTGTTCGTTATAACGCAAAGCTATTCGAAATAACTTCGCAAAAAAACGTGCAGCATAATAGAAAGATGATATTTATGAATTGTGATAATGGTTTCAAGTTTCCAACCTATAAATAGCTTAAATATTAACTTTCAATACCATTCACCAATGCACTAAAACAACTGTCACATCATTGAAGCGGGTAACTAAAGAATTTTTGCAGAATTCCGTGGAAATTTAAATTTACCAGTAATGCTACGGATAAATTTAAATTACCATCCCTTTCTACGAAGCGTGTTAGTTTCCACATCGCACCAAACTTCGCGGTCTCATAGAAAACACTCAAGTTTACATATTACTCAGACCTAAGTAATTTATGCAGAGGAGCCGTACTTAATTTCAACTTTGGTCTCTTTCGCTCATCTTAGTTAATCTTAGCTTAAAATGTAAGTGTAGGTACTAACTCTACTGCTACTAGCTTAGCATGATTTAGATTTTGGAGTTTAATTAAAATATTTTAATTATCGTATCGGGAGTTTCCGGCAGCCTAGTGGAGAGACCGTCTGACTTGCGATCCGCAGGTCCTGGGTTCAAATCCCACGGCGCGCACCTCTGTCTTTTCGAAGTTATGTGCGTATTGTTGATTGCCGCCAACTTCAAACGGTGAAGGAAAACATCGTGAGGAAACCTACATGTCTGAGAGTTCTCAATGATCTTGAAGATGTGTGAAGTCTGCCAACCCGCACTTGGCCAGCGTGGCAGACTATGGCCTAACCCTTCTCACAATGAGAAGATGGCCCGTTCCCAGCAGTGGGACAGTTTGTACAAACAGGGCTGATAAAAAAAAAAAAAAAAATATCGTATCAGAAACGAAGAGATCTGTAGACGTACTAAAATCACCGACCTATGTCGGTGATTTTGGTACAGCGGATTGGCAAGCTGAAGTGGCAGTGGGCAGGGCCCATATCACGTAGAACTGACGGCCGATGGGTCCAAAAAGTTCTCGAATGGAGATCACGAAACGGCAAGCGTAGCGTAGGAAGACCAGCCACAAGGTGTTCAGAAGATATCATACAAGTGGCAAGAAGACGCTGGATGCAGGCCGCTTCCAACCGGTCTTATTGGAAATCAATGGGGGAGGCCTATGTCCAGAAGTGGACTTCTTGTGCCTGAGATGATGATGATGATGATTTTAATTATATTATTTCTAACTGACCGAGTTAGCAAAGCAAACAAAGGTAATATCTGAATCAACTGACCAATTGTTCTTTCCTTTGCATCTGTCCGGGTGTTTGTTAGTAGGTAGGTACTAGCGTACAAATCGTATTTTTCTACTAAATTTGTAAAATTTCGAAACTAGATCATTTGTTGGCTGATCATGTTAACGTTTGGCAGAACCCTTCGATACTCAATTCTAAACCAGAATTTTGACTTTGAGTAGCAGACCACAGACGCGAGCACAGACTTTTTACGGCAAATGTTATTGCAAAATATTGTGCTCGTGAGGTCTAATGTTCGTAGAACTACTTTAAAAACATTTTTATCTATCTTCGCGAGTCAAATTTGTATGAAAACAAGTATCAATGTGAAAAGAAAAACAAAATACCCGACTGCAGAAAAGAGGTTTTTGCAGCCAACTTATGTTTTTTTTAAAATTTTGATGTACCCAGTGTCACTCTCACAACTAAGACGAATCTATTGACACCACTCACATCAAAATCGGTCAAGCCGTTTAGGCTCTAGGGCGTGTCAAAAATATTTACATGTATAGTATAGTTTATTATGACATTACACATGAGAAATCTACTAAATTCTATTAAAACAAGTTAAAAAAAATTATAACAGTTTTTTTTTTTACCGAAATCAACACATCTATACTTTGTTTTCTCCAGTCGTATGGAGAAATGCGTAATCTACTCGGCGTAAGTTATAAATTCAACAGAGTGCGCTATTACTAAGTAATAAATGTGTAAAAAATCAAGATTAGTATAATAATGGATGTAGTTAGGTTTTCACTAAGCTTATCTATTCCACACGAAAAACAATTTTACTACAATTAGTTACAGGATGGCGGCACCAATGCAAGTTCTACAACGTAAGCACATCTCCAACATTGTTTCTAAAGTTACAAGTTAGTATCCAGGGCTGCGTAACATGCAAGACAACTTCTAAACTATATTAAACAAAGAAAACTTACCAACGCAAAGTTGCCTTATAAATTCAACGTACTTGCAACTTGGAATCATTATGTTACAGCGTGGGTGGCTCAAAGTTTGTGGGAATTGGTAATTTATGATTGATATGAAATAAGTATAACATTGGCTGTAACGGAATAAAACCCAGTGAGATGTTTGAATTTCATCTTGAAATAAGTGATAAATGATAATGAAAAAAGATGATAAACAAGTGTTCCTGAGCAATTATTATTATTATTAATTTATTATTTAGAGCTTCTTCTGTCCCACTGCTGGGCAAAGACCATCCTGTCCATCAGTTTCCTGTTTTCATTCTTTCCGATTCTTCTCAATTTATATGTCAAATTGGACTTTTGCAAACATTGACACAGTCAATGTTTGCAACAGTAATCCAGTTCATCCCGTCATCTCCTTCTGAGCATACCCTGGTAAACTGATGACTTGTAGAACGCACTGTGTAGTGAGCTCAGCCCACTAGTCGTCCGATATACGACAAGCCAGCCCATAATATTATTAAAAAAATATAATATAATAGATATTATTAAAAGATATGAATAAATTTAACGCCGTATTAACACCGCTGTCTCCATTCGAAAAAAGTTAATCTTTTGTCTCACACCGCTAAATAGGCGTCTAGCTGTCTTTTATAAAACTTCGACGACCAAAAAATTGCCCCTCAATAGAAAAAAATTAAATTTAGTAGCTTCACAATCGGAGAATTTTCAGTAAATTGAGCTAGGAATCTTATTCGAGTTAACGCTTTTTATCCGAAACAGAGGCGAACAGATTTCTTACAAGTTCGGACAATAACGGACGGCGCGCACCCGTTACTTCTACAGAAAATTAATTAAATTTCTTTTACAGCCTTTTTGCTAGCGTTTCATTTTCAGCTAGAATTAAGATTTTGTTTCAAATAAGTAATACACGTAATATTAGATAATTTTGGTAGGGGCATTACGTTATATCTTCGAATATTTTTAGGCTTCCCATAGAACCATAAAAGTAAATAAAAAAAAATACACTTGAAGTCACAATCATGACAGTAACCGCACCAACACTTGCTAAAAATGTGGTTTGTGTGAATTAGAATGAGACTATGCTCATTAGCATTATTATTATTTCTTTTTAGGCTGCCGGAACCTTCTTAGTAGAAGAAGGTTCCTAGGTTCAAGGAGCCTAGTCGGGAAACCGTCTGACTTGCAATCCGTAGGTCCTGGGTTCGAAGCCCGCGGCAGTGGGCACGCACAGAACTGTATTTTCGAAGTTATGTGCGTATTGTTGATTGCCGCCAACTTCAAACGGCGAAGGAAAACATCGTGAGGAAACCTACATGTCTGAGAGTTCTCAATGATCTTGAAAGATGTGTGAAGTCTGCCAACTCGCACTTGGCCAGCGTGGTAGACTACCCTTCTCACAATAAGAAGATGACTCGCGCGCAGCAGTGGGACAGTTTGTACAAACAAGGCTGATATAAAAAAATTCCGAAGTGAAATAAAGAACCATTCCAAAAGTTTTAAAATAATTCACTCAATAACTCGCAATAAACAAACGCTAATTATAATCCGTATTCCATTAAGTTACAGCATCACTGTAAACACTCCTCTGCCATAGCAATCTGAATACTTAACGCGGTGTTGGGTTAACTTTCATATGCGCCAAACGAAAATGACCTGTCACGTCAAAGCGATAAGGTGTAAATTTAGGAGAGGATAAACTTCATCGTACGGGTGCTAGATAAACAGACGGGGAAATTAGCCGAGTCCGGACCACGCTTGTGATGGATATAGATTTAAAGAATACCTATTTTAGAAATCAGTTTATCTTTTATTTTAATCCTGGCGAGTGCATACAATTCTGGTCCCACATCATGGCGGAAATTGCACTAGCTAAAGTATAATTATGTAAGATACTTACTTTTTAACCGACTTTCAAAAATAATGAGGTTCTGAATTCGACTGTATGTTTGTTTAGCGATTATCAACATTCGTTTTCACTACAGTTTTGTGTATTAATTACATATTTTAAACCTGAATAAACATTAAAATTGAGTTTATCTATAAAACTTTTTCATTTTGAAGCTTAGACAACGTTGTCATAGCCTTCAAATTATCAAATTTTCTAACAGAGAAAAAGGTTTATTAGCTTTTGCCTGTGATTTCCTGTCAAAATAACATACATAGGTGATATACATATGTGTTATGTTGACATAGGTAATATATATTTTCTAATATTTTGGAAATGGAACCAGGTAATCAATATATAAGCAGGCTCAGCTCACATCTGAATTAATCTATATCATACCTTCGTACTATTTATATTCTGTTTGTATAAGTAATATTTAAAATTGTATAAAGCGGAAATATACCTAAATGAAAAAGTCTTAACCTGCAATCATTCACCCAGTCAGTCTGAGCTGGAGAAAATACGTCCTCTGTTTATTGAGGATGTAAGGACCCTGGTACAAAAGGAATCCATATCATGACATGTAAATGGTGAGCTCATCCATATTCTATTCTTTTTTACGTCAAGAATAACTCTCGTTGAGGAATCGAGAGAACCTACATTGAGTCATATCGTCGAGATTCCTCACCCATATTCCATTCTTCTTTACGTCAAGAATAACTCTCGTTGAGGAATCGAGAGAACCTACATTGAGTCATATCGTCGAGATTCCTCACCCATATTCTATTCATCTTTACGTCAAGAATAACTCTCGTTGAGGAATCGAGAGAACCTACATTGAGTCATATCGCCGAGATTCCTCACCCATATTCTATTCTTCTTTACGTCAAGAATAACTCTCGTTGAGGAATCGAGTCAACCTACATTGAGTCATATCGCCGAGATTCCTCACCCATATTCTATTCTTCTTTACGTCAAGAATAACTCTCGTTGAGGAATCGAGAGAACCTACATTGAGTCATATCGCCGAGATTCCTCACCCATATTCTATTCTTCTTTACGTCAAGAATAACTCTCGTTGAGGAATCGAGAGAACCTACATTGAGTCATATCGTCGAGATTCCTCACCCATATTCTATACTTCTTTACGTCAAGAATAACTCTCGTTGAGGAATCGAGTCAACCTACATTGAGTCATATCGCCGAGATTCCTCACCCATATTCTATTCTTCTTTACGTCAAGAATAACTCTCGTTGAGGAATCGAGAGAACCTACATTGAGTCTTAACGTCGAGATTCCTCACCCATATTCTATTCTTCTTTACGTCAAGAATAAATACTCTCGTTGAGGAATCGAGAGAACCTACATTGAGTCTTAACGTCGAGATTCCTCACCGGAACTTATCGTGTGACCGGAGTGACTCCAACACTACACCAGCTCCAGCATCAGCAGCTATTTCGAGGAGTTTATTGTTTAGACTAATGATTTTTTAAGTTTATTTCTGCTAATATTTTAATTAAAACTTATTTTAATTATTTTATCTTTTTATTTAAGGTCTAGTTAGGATAGGCAGGATTTTTTTAGGACTGCACTAATTAGGCCTAAGTGTACGTTGCACTTACTGTAACGCGACACCATGCAATCCAAATATAAACACAATAATTTAACAAAGTCAAAGTTTAATCAAAGTCAAAGCGTGTATACTGTCAAAAATGTGTGAAAACCCGCTAACGTCTAAATAGTATATCAGTATATCAAATATCAAGGAATATATGTCTGGCTGTTTTTGTTGGTCTAAAAACAAACCTTTGTCTAATTTATTGTTAGGACTCAATTTGCGAAACTTTCTATGTAAGTGAATATCAGTTGAAGAGATATTGGTCCCTACTGCACCGACACTCACCTCGTCCCGCTGATCTCTGATGCAATTAAGGTTGGCATACATGAATAAACCTGGATTGTTATTATATTATTAATCGCTTAATCTTATAAACTGCTTAAATAATGACGAGCATGTTAGAAATTGAATTAAATATTTCATGAAATGTCAATCTTCCATTAAATATTTAATTCAATTTTTAACTTCATACATACATAAAAGATAGACTAACTTTATTGTACATCCATACAGTAAATCCTAAAAAAAAAACTTAAATGACAGTACAAAGGTGATCTTATCGCATTAAGTGATTTCTTCCAGACAACCTTAGGGTGGATAGAAGTAATATAATTTATAAGGAGGTTTGTGATTACATTACAACGAGCTCTATCCTCGACCACACAGTCGCTTAACATCAGGCGAGTTGGTGATCAATCATAGATTTATCTTGCATAAAAAAATACAATTTAAACAATAAAATGCGTATGACACTTTAATATGTACCTACTTACTCAAGAGATAAAACTTAAATTAATTATATTAATTTATTATATTTGGTGTTAATTTTGAATATTAGATAAATATTGGCTTTCTGTGCGGTTTGGCTTCGCTGTAAGCATAGATAGCAGTTGAATAAATATGATAAAATAAATAAATTAAATAAAATAGTTGTTAAAGTTACAGATTTCCCTCATATGTTACTATAAAATAATGAAGACTATGCTACACTTATAAATCTATAAGAAAGATAAAAATAAAACCGGACAAGAGCGAGTTAGACTCGCTCACCGAGGATTCCGTACAAACTAGTAGATAAAAGGGGGATTTTTTTTATTTTTTTTAATATTTTCCTTCATAAATAGAATAATATACATCGCAAAAATATTTAAAAATCTGTTTTAGCTTGTGCTAATTTAGCTCTTTCATATGATACCCCACATGATATGGTTAAAGCCTTTTAAAATTTTGACCCTTCTTCCTTGCATAAAGACCCAAATTTTTGTGATTAAATTAAAAATGACCAGTTTTCGGATTTTTCCTTATATGTGTACTATAACACAATGCTTCTTGCCAAATTTCATAGTTATAGGTCAACGGGAAGTACCCCATAGGTTTTGATCCCCTTGTGAGTGTCGAAATGTAGGTACGTGTTTTACGACATATTCGTCTGTAACTTTTCTTGCGAAAACTTAGAAATTCGATTTTTCTTTCTGCAGTAAGAGACTATGGATTTGCGTAAATAACAATAAAACAAAGCTCACACAAGTTTGTGAAAACGAAATAGATTAAGAGAATCGCCAAAATTCCTCCAAAGCTTTCAAGCCCTTCGCTTAGGCAGAATAACTTTAGCAATTAGATAACACCATTACATTTAAATTGCAAAAACAGATGAACGAGTTAACCAACAAACAACGTTGACAAGATACGATTCAAATAGAATGAATAAGATATTAGCTATCCGCGACAGAAATGCACTTACATTCAGCGATCAGAATAGATTGCTTAAAGCTCGCATTTTTTAAACATTTTTAAACTTAAAAAATTATTGAGTAGGGATATTAGAAAAGTGAGCGACCAATTTGTTTATTTATATTGAAGAAATATTTAATTTATACATACATACAAATATACATTCGAAATACATAACCCTCCTTCTTACACAGTCGGTTAAAAATGTATGTATAAACAAGTATCTATGTTAAAAGAAAAACAAAATACCCGATTGCAGAAAAGCAGTTTTTCCAGTATGCTGTTGAGTGTACGTTTTTTGTGAAAAAGTATGCGAAAAATCGCTATAAAAGATTATAAATGCGCATTCTTTAGAATAATTCTAGTAAAACCACTTGTTTATTACGAATAAGTTCGTTGAAAGTTACGAAACAACGCATTCTTTTATTTTTCGAGAGATGTATTATTTTTATTATTACAAAAAAATATAGTCTATGCCACTCTGGAAGTGAAGACGAATCTAACGACTCCTCGCACATAAAAATCGGTCAAGCCGTTTGGGCTGTAGGCGATCATATATAGAAACATACATACATACCCACAAACATACATACACTTGAGAAACATAACCCTCCTTACGCAGTCGGCTAAAAGTAGAATCTCTTCTATGAATATTGTCTGTGGATGTCACGAAAAAAAAGTAGAATTTCAGCACGTGTCGAAAAGTGTCGGATAGTATAAAGGTCTTCAGACTAGTGGTAGTTAATATTAATGAGTCAGTTACTCGCTGTTTACAGTTGTTTATATTTCGTCTGCCTCTTCCAGCGCTGTTTGGACGCTATACTCCGGGGAAAGCACTTTATATTTGAGCCTGTTTAGTTTTTCTAGACTCAACAACAAGGTACAAATATATATTATGTGTACTTTATGTGTTTATTATTATCAAACGGACTATATTTTATTTTCTGATATCTATGTCCCACAAAAATCAAACAAAAGTAATAAAAATCAAAAGGCCCTCACACACAATGAAGATGAAATATTTTTTATGTTATCTTAGAGCATGTTTCAATATCGATATTAATGATACACCCTACACAATGAACATAAATAAATAAATAAATATTTGTGGACATTTCACACAACACCATCTAGCCTAAACTAAGCAAAGCTTGTACTATGGAACTAGATGGCTGATAGAATAAATATATACTTTTTTTTGTAAATATATACATATGATACATAGAAACACCCAGACACAGAACAAACATCCATGCTGATCACATAAATGTTTGCCCTGGGTGGGGATCGAACCCACGACCTACACAGCTCGGCAAGCAGACATACTGCCAACTGAGCCACAAGGCCAGTCAAATAATACAAAATGTAATATGACATCTCTGACAGCTTTGAAGATGGATTTCACAATTTCGTCACGTAACCTTTAGGTTATATTAGTAAGTTTTATTTTTTGTAATTTAAAAATAAAATAGCTCATAAATTATTTAAGCTTTCTATTCTAAGCTTCAAATCCGGCCACAGCGTTTCATTCTATCGTTCATTATAACTAATATCAATTTACTCTATAAAAAAGCCATGATGAGTTACTCAATTATTATTACCATTAAAAAAATAAAAATAACTTTTACAACTACAATAAAAGTTAAAAACAAGAGAGTCAATTGAATCAAACAAAAGTGCCATTTAGGACAGAAAGTCACTTTCGCGTACTAAAATCCTACCAACTTAGAAAATGATCAATTAAAATATGTTCCAAACAATACCGAGCCAACAAAAGTAATTTAGGGTGCCATTTCAACTAAAGAAAACGTTTTAAATTCAAAAACTTTGAAGCCAACGACTTGAGGCCGCATTTGGTGAACTTAAGCCTTACTAAAGCCAGTTTCAATTGCCGTCCCAATTTGTTTTTCGGCCAAATTTCCATTTAAGTCATTCGGAATGGAAGGTAAGAACAAAAATGCTAAAAGGCGCCTCATGGACGATTCACATCACGCCGGATTAACCGTATTGACTCCAAACCATGTTATGGAAATCAAAATCAAAATACTCGTAATTACAAGAAAAAATTTTTTTTTGGAACAGATTAAGAAACTGTTCCAAAAAAAAATGGAAATCCATTTAATTTTATAGGACCGTTGCTGATATTACATTTCTAATGAAAAAATAATCGGCCAAGTGCGAGTCGGACTCGCGCACGAAGGGTTCCGTACTATCATCAATAATAATACAAAGTTTGGTTCTGTTTATAAAATTACGAGAAATCAACGAAATTACAAGTAGTAAATTGCAAACTTATAGGTAGGTTTTCGATACACATCCGGGCAGCATGACGACGCTCGCACGAATACGCGCGGTTATGGCTCGCTCCGTGATGTTACCTCCCCCGCGCGGCCGTTGCTTAGCAACCGCCTAGCGCTCGCGCCACCACCACACCGCGGCGCGGCGCTCGGACCGCGTTTAGATGCACAGATTATTTTCATTTTGTGAGCTTTTATGTATTAGATTAGGTATTTATTTTTATAGTTAATATATTTCTAAATATTTACTTACAAATATTCAAGTTTCTACCTGTTAATTAAAATCGAGTAAAAATTGCTTAAAAATTACGTTTGTTGTATGGGAGCCCCCCTTTAATATTTACTTTATTATTATTTAATTATTTATTTTGAAAGGTAATATAGAAGTAAATATTCTGTGAAAATTTGAAGCGTCTACCTGTTACCTTTTTTAATATTGAGCAAAAAAATACGAAAAAAACACGTTTATTGTATGGGGACCCCCCTTAATATTATTATTTTTTTAATTTTTAGTATTTGTTGTTATAGCGGCAACGGAAATACATCATTTGTGAAAATTTCAGCTTTCTAGCTATCACGGTTTATGAGATACAGCCTGGAGACAGACAGACAGACAGACAAACAGACAGACAGACAGACAGACAGACAGACAGACAGCGAAGTCTTAGTAATAGGGTCCCGTTTTTACCCTTTGGGTACGGAACCCTAAAAAATGATATTAAAATCAAGTTACATGTTGAGGAGCCCACTTAAGATAAGAAAAAAATCATAACAATAGAATTCTATCATATTCTATCATTTTTAACCGACTTAATTTCGAAGTCAATTAATGAAAACCGATTTAATTTTGCCGTTTTATTTCATATTTTAGCGATTAAGTTTAAATACAACTGAGTTGTGTGTCGCAAATCATTAGTTTTTAACCGACTTACAAAAAGAAGGACGTTCTCAGTTCAACTGTGTTTTTTTGTATGTTTGTTTTACGCGATTACTCCGCCATGATTCTTTATTAAAACGGCACGAGGAGGTCTAATATGAATCGAGCTTTAATTCAACGTGTGTAAGCGACTCGCCTAACCCTTCTCACAATGAGAAGATGGCCCGTTCCCAGCAGTGGCACAGTTTGTACAAACAGGGCTGTTAAAAAAAAAAGCGACTCGTTAATGGAAGTGTGGTTAATGCCGAATTCAGTTAAGAGTTTCTAAAAACTCTCCTTCCTTTTCTCCCCTTCTTTCTGTATGCTTAATCATATTCTTTAACTAGGAAAAAAAAAACATTTACGTAATATAGAGGCAAATTTTAGGTATTTTAAAGATACACCTTGCATATAAAATGTATCAAGTTATGTAGGCTAAAGAAAGTAAAATAGAGAAAGACAAACGTATACACAGGAATTGGAAATATGTAAATTATAGTTCTCAGAAAACGAGAATGCAATGATAACGAATTCCACTCTCCAGCATTTCAGTAGGAGCCTATTACATGACTATGAAGGGGTAGTATTTATTGGTTTTCCGACTAGTCCTGTTGCGGTCAAGAATGTTTTTTTTTTTTTTTATTTATTTTAAGGGCTTTTTCGCTACGCGACCACATCGCCCTGTAAGAATGGATTTGTTTGTGTAACTTACGAGTTCCTTCATACTGAGGATTCTATCTAATACTCAGATGAGGGGCGAGACTGCGGCGTGCACGCAGCAAGCGTACGGCAAGCGCAGCGAGATTTCGCTGAGAATTAAAAAACCAGCCAAGTGCGAGTCGGACTCACGCACGAAGGGTTCCGTACCATTAACTATAAAAACGCAAAAAAAAAAAAAAAAACACGTTTGTTGTATGGGACCCTTAAATATAAATTTTATTTTAATTTAATATTGTTTTTAAAGTGAATAATATAAATCAATATTCTGTGAATATTTCAAGCGTCTACCTGTTGCTGTTATCAATATCGAGCAAAAACGAGCAAAATATCACGTTTGTTGTATGGGAGCCCCCTTAAATATTTATTTTATTATATTTTCTTGTATATGGTTGTTAGAGAGGCAACAGAAATACGTCACATGTGAAAATGTCAACTGTCTAACTATCACGGTTCATGAGATACAGCCTAGGGACAGACGGACGGACGGACAGACAGACAGCGGAATCTTAGTAATAGGGTCCCGTTTTTACCCTTTCGCTCCGGAACCCTAATAACTTGGCGAGCCGGCGAGCACATGCAGCGATATCTCCGCAATTTTATAAAACTTTCCGGGTCGCGCTCGCTGCGTACTCGCTATGGTTCGCCTGAGCGAAACAACAATAATCGAGTTGCTAGTTTGAAAGAGTTCTAGGTGCACACTTATCGAATGACAGCTTGTAAATATTTGCTAGACAACCTACTTTACGCCGATAGTTTCCAAAGTAGCTTACACTTCTACTTTGAAGATACCGGTTTTTTGTCATCTACAAACATCACACAGCACTACTACAGCTTGACACTTTACTGACGTCAAAGCTTGTAGGTGGAGTAAAGAGATGCCTTTAATATATCCTACTTCCAATCATGAGAAATATCCAGTCTATTTCCCAAGTAAAGTTGGTAAGTAAGAAGATTCGATTAATTAATTGGCTAACTGATTGCTAGGTGTAGAATTTTTTCAGTGGTTCTTTATTATATTCTATTTCAGTCACTTACCATAAGACTGCCGTGAGAGTAAAACGGACAAACAATATAAGAGCACCAGAATCACTGGCAGTGTCTTAAGTGTTGCATGTTGTGCAGCGATGCAGTTTTAATCTGGTCTTTAATCAGAGTCGGGGGTGAGTGCAATCAACATCATTATTTCAGTTTAGCTGAGCTTGGAGCTCTGGTCTAAGTGAAAAGCTGTGAGAGTTCTACTCAATAGGTAGGTAATCGTACTTAGGAAATGTGCATAATAGCATGTTAGCATCTACATTTATGAGATGATACCATGTAGCTTGCGATTGTTTACTTCTGCAAAGCCAACACGGAATCGACAGCATAATTTACACCTTAATGTAAAACCTACCATTTGGTAGGTTTTATATTCACACAATGGAATTATATTTTCTTGAGTATGTCATCTGACTCGAGAAAATGAAATGTCGACATACTCGAGAAAATGATACGTTTTATCCATTTGAGGAATATGAGTTACAGAGACTTTTAAGCAGGTGACCCGTACAATGCCGTAGATAAAAACTGACAGATAGATGCGATAGTACATAGATACTTGTTTCCAAGCGTTCTACAAATAAACTGAAGTTGTTGTCAACCAGTCTGACGTCATAACGCTGGAATGTGCGACACACTGCAAAATTTCTACGATGTGAAAGGTTACGTAGCCGATTTTATAGGTATGGTGCCGAAACGCGGTTATTGCTTAATATTTTTTTATAAGATTTTAATAATAAATACTTATTCTAAAATTTCATTCATGATATGAAAAGAGGCCAGTAAATATTTTTTCCAAGGTAACATGCTCAGTTGTATAGTAAAAAAATTTTCCAAGACATCATACTCTGTTGTAGACCACAACATCACTGAACATCATCTGAATTGGCTGTCAACCGCAAACTGGATAATGATAAAAACATCGTCATTTCTTTTAAAACAAAAACATTTTTCTTGTAACTTGTACCACACACACTTGCCATACCTTGAAGCGCACCTACGTCAGCTGCAAGCATCGTCGTGGGAAGTCGTTACGCCTGACTTGTAGTTGCTTGTATCGCATCGCATCGATCTCCGCGCGACGTATGCATGTGACAAGATTTTCCGGTAAGGGGTGGGTGATTTGACTGTAAGTATATCCAGTTATGTACCTAATTTCAAGGAAGGTTAATTCCCGACGAAAAAAAAAGACTAAGTTTGACGTGTATTATTGTTTTCTATTCCTAGTTTACGATATTTTTATAAATAGATAAATCGATAAATAAATAGATAAATGTCTTTTTCACGTAAAACTATCATTTTGTATAATTCACATAACATTTTAATCTGGGTTTTTAATTAAATGTGTGAGTGTGAGTTTGAAAAGCAAAATAGATGTGAGTACCTAACCCGAAATTTTCAAATCAAAATGTGTAACAATAACAATAGTCTTCATAATAATATTGTAATTTTATGATATTGTTAAAAAAACTAAACCAGTTTATTGTGGACCGACCTTTTTTTATAGATGTTTTCTTTTTTGATACTGGCTTATTATATGTTCTACGAGTATATTTTAATTTCATATTTTGATGTATTTCTAATAGTATTGTTTTTGCTTCGGTCGTGCTCAGTATGCTCGGTTATGATAAAGAAAATGCCTATGAAGTATTGTTTTTGACCTAGTCCTCGGCTGTCGTATACACTTAAAAAATGAATAAAAAGAGTAAATCTTTGTCTACGTAGCCCTTTAGTCACTCCATCGTTTGCAAATAAATAATGTATATCAACCAATACCAATAAATAAATTAAATGAACCAAACATTATAAATATTATGTACAATTTCAACTGTCATGTTTAGTTTAGAGGTGGGCCATTTAATTAAGCCTGTGTTTTTAGTACGTTTTAGTTCACCAACTACGCAATAAGTATACATTTTGCAATTCCTTTGAGACTCGTTTTGGGTCCATTAGAGAGACTATTATTATGGTAAAAATTAATTAAACAAACATTTCATTAATTTGTTAGCTTTCACATAACTATTCGTGTGATATTAGAGCATTGAGTTTTTATATACATATTTAGAATTTTAGAAAATAGTTTTGTGTTATTTGGATTTGTTTCTGCTATAATTTTATTTAATTACGTTATTTATTTACTAAAATAGTTAATTATTGTTGAATACTATTCGGTTTCACCTTAATAAATAATTATATTAGCCTCAGTTGTTGTAGTCACGATATGGACAGATGATCTCATACAATTGGCGAGAAGACGCTGGATGCAAGCCGCTTCCAATCGGTCTTCTTGGATATCCATGGGAGACGCCTATGTCCAGCCGTGGACTCCTTATTGCTGAGATGATAAAGGAAAATTTGAAAGTGGTATGTCTGGAGTTAAAACCCTGGTTAAATACTACGGTTAAATAATACTACTTGTAAAATACCGTTACATGAGACAAGACCAAGACAATTTAAAATTTTTGTTTATTTCACTTACCTACATGGTTTACATAGCTTTAAAGCACAAATTTATTTAAAAATCTTTAAAAAAGTACGTTATCTTGCACATATAGTGGATTTTTTTCTCGGCTATTCGATAGTTTGAGATGAGTTTGTGAAAAAAAGGGAAAGAGATAATAAAAATATACCGAATATGCAATCAGGCGCCGCGAAATATTTTGCTATAAAGTGATATTTTTTATTAGAATCAATTATCCAGATAAATATTAAATACAAAATATATCCTTGTGAGTGAAATATCGGTGCTGCTTCAGAATTGAATTTCTACTTTTCAGCCAAGAACAACGAGACGGCTACTTAAGTTAACGCGTTGCGGAATATTCCAGACCGTGTAGTGTGGGTAGTACAAATTCAATTTTTGGCCTTGTCCCTTACTAAGGATGTCTCGTCTCTATCACATGTCTAAGTATCATTAAATCAGTTATTCACAACAAAAAAATCGTAAATTACCTACAAATAGAAAACTTGCATCTCTCATTTGCTGACTTGAATAACTTAGAAAAAATATTGTATTAAACGTCCCTAAATTACATGAGAAAAACAGCTTCTAATTCATATTTAACTGACTTCTAAAATGGAGGGGATCGTAAAAAATATACAATCGAACATAGAACTATGTTTGTCTATTTTTTATGTTTTTTATATATGTTCACTGATTACTAGTCCGTCATCCCTGGACCAATTTCTGTGTATCTGTAATAATGAAAAGGATATAATACATCTACACTTTTATTATCTTCGAAGATGAAGTATTTGACAATAGGTAACAGATATTATGCTTGTCAAAAGGAAAAGCGAACGCAAAGGACAGACCTTTTTTGAAAAAAGTTTATACCCATTGAGAATTTAATGAGCCTGAAAAGCCTGCTTATAACACTCGTCCAATGTGTGTAAAGATAAATTGAATTCGGTTGTTCATTTTTTATAAAACATATACGTGTTTTAAGTATTTTATTAAGATTACAACCTCATCAATGATTAATATATCATTAGTTTTTTTCTAATCTTTTTTTATGATAGATATATTTTACAAAACAATACATGGATATCAAAGGCAACTAAAAATATTTTACAAATTATGTTTAGTTTAGTTAGTGTAGGTTTAGTTTATTTAATATTATTAAATATTTATCACTATGAATTTAATTGTAAAATAAAATACAATATTTTTCAGACATTCAAAAACAACTGTATTTTATTTATTGTATACAACAGCGCATTAAAGCGCCACCTAGACAATCTCATGTACGATACTCGCACAGTCTCCTGGGGCTGGTTATAGTTTTAATTTAGTGTACTGTAGAGGTGTCCAAGACACAGATCCTTGCAAGACAATAGGCAAAAGAAAACAATCCACAAGTGCCGCACGGCTCCAGCATCAGGTGCGACACGCAGAGCACAGCACAGAACTTCCGGAAGTGGTCCTTGTTGTTCTTCCTTGTGGAATGCTGTGCCTCTTCTTCAGGCAGGTGTAGTTGAGTATATTGGATGGATGACCCGGCGTCGTTTCGCGAGGTAAAAACGCAAGGTGCATCGTATGCTGAAATTAGCAACCGAATACCGTCACCGCTTGATAGCAGTGAATATTATATATATATAATGATCAGATGGAGTTGGTAAAGATTTATATCTACCCTCATCTTGCAAGGATCGAACAATCCCACTTTTCTAAATTTGCAACAGTCACGCCACTACAAAACCTACACTATACAAAAAACTACACAAAAACTCACAAATATCAAAAACAAACTCAAACATCAAACTCATAAATATAAGCTCATGGTAGGGGCCGCAACTTACGAATTCCGGACCACCCTGGGCTTCAGGCGAATACTAAGTCCTCAGTCTTTGTACACAGCTTGACATGATTAACTATCAGCCCCGACCAGCCACCATGTAATGTCTTATTGGAAGGCGAATTACGTAGGAACCCTGTAATGTCACCCTTACCACTAAGGCCGCATACCTAACGTCATTGTATAGCCGGTGAATACACAGGCAGGCAGCAAGTGAGTCCATATTATGGTGGGGCGCATCTGGGGGGATTCCAGTACAAAACTAATTTATTCAACTAAGTCTTTTACGTGTATTTTAACCGACTTCCAAAAAGAAGGAGATTTCGATTGTATTTTTGTTCAGCGATTACTTCGCCAATTATGAATTGTTTTTGATAATTATTTTTTGTTCGGTAGGTATTACCTCAGAGGTGGTTTTAACAAAATCAATTCAGTACTTTGGTTTTAATAACAAAATAACTGAAAAAATATCATCCCAGTAAACGAATTTCGTTTTCGTATATTATAGTCGTTTTTTTTCCAATTTTTTTAAATTTTATTTAACCCCCCCAACCCTAGGTCACGGACCCTGGTGTCAAAAAAAAACCCCAACCCAAAAAGAGTATAAGAGTATTGTATAGTATTTTAGCATATCTGTATATTTGTGTGCCTGTCAAACGAGTGGATCAATTAAACTAGTTTTTTTTATTTGTTAGAAAGAGGATTCGAGATTGTTATTAGCTATATTTCAAATCCAATTTCTCTTCTCTTCTCATAAAAACTTCTGCAGTCGTTTTTATGCCAGGGGTTTCTACGTTTTCTAAACTTACTTGTACATTAATGTACATGTATGAACTATCGTACACTGGGCCGAGGTGGAGTGTAGTGTATATAGTGAGGTGGATTTTTACAATGCGATGCGGTTCGCCCCACTCCATTGCACCCTGTCATATAGTGCCCCATACCAAGTGGATTTGAGTATACATGCTCTCGGAACGCTACGCCAATCAAATGCGATGTAATCAATGCGTGTGATCCGAACCGGCCTAATAATGCGCTAAACTCGCATTTTGCGCTGCGGTGCGGCCCGTTCCGACCTTATAAGTATTTTCTTCCAAACAGTAATTTGACCTACTGCTTGCACTAGTAAAATTTGACAATCGCTCAAATTCCATACGAAATAAGAACGACTTCGTAGTACAACTGCTTCATACGCTGTTGATTTAATGTTTCGAGAAATTATGTACATAAAGTAGCAATGTACATTTTATTGATTCTCTTTTTTATTAAACTACCACTTTAACATTCAGCCATTAAAGCGACAGTGAAACAAGCGGCAACAATGCATTTATATGCATTCGCAATCGGGGAAACGATTCCGTAATGAGAGCCCGGGTAATCCTGTCGGAGCCAAATTGACATTGGCAACTACTGATTGTCGGAAAGGCACAGAATATGACAGATGGAATAAAAATACAATAAAAAAATTATTTTTCCTAGATTGAGAAATTGCTTCTATTGTAAGTCTAGAAGAAATACTAATAATAAGAAATATTAATAGTATTTCTTTTAGGTAAGTGCACTCCATTTTTCCGCTACTCTATATAGTTAATTTCGAGCTTCGCTGCAAAGTTGTTTGTCTGGCAATATTCTGTCGAATTCATTTCGTTTTTTTTCCGTACACACATGCGCAAGTGATTCACGATCTAATTCTACCTTCTAGGTTCTACATTTCACTACAGGACAAGCAGAAAGTTTGCACATTACCATCCCATTTCTAGCTGAAAAGCTCAAAATTCGTACGTAACGATTTAGTTCTACATTTTTTATGTGTAATGCACTGGTGTGGAACTTCTCTGTTTCCCGAGAACTTTACTACAAACTTGAAATTTTAAATGCTAGAGTTAATAGGTATCTTCTAGATTGACGTACTCCATCCTCGGCCACCATTGCCTATCATCAAGTAAGTTGGTGGTCAAACGTATATCTATTTAGTACAAAAAATATCAGGTACATTGTCGGTCCAGCGATAGCATCCTAGTACACCTACAAAAAATCAACTTTTTAAATTATGATTTTTAAAATATTCACTATAATTACTTTATATAAGTATATTCAATCCTTCCAAACTAGATGTCTTATACAAAATAATCAATTTTCTATAATTATACTTTTTTGAATGTGAAATTTATTTTTATTATTGTATTATGCATTTTCAGAGGTCATTGTACCTAGTTTCTTCAAGATCACTGACCAACTACGAAACATATGGAAACAGCCTTTTTTCTAGCTTTTATGCAACGGAAATTTAACATAATATTGAATACAAAAACTTTTACAACAAGTTCAGATTATATTTATCAGATTATATTTATGTATAATGTACAGTAGGAACTATCCCGAGAATACGAGTACAAATAAGAAACCACAAAAGAAACGTAGAAACGAGATAGCGTTATCGGACCTCGTACCGTGTATCCCAGCGTTTCCCATTTGCCGGGTCGCGACCCGGTACCGGGCCATCAAAATAAAATACCGGGTCGCAACATTCCCGCCTTGTTTTAAAAACAATTTGACACAAGACCATTGATAGATTTTTGGTTATCTTATCGTCAAGAATACACATAATTAGCTCATCAAGCAAGCTTTTTTAATGTCTTTTGTCACAACTTACAATTGTGAAGCTGGGGTTTCAACCCTAGTTTACCTTAAAAATAAATATAGAAACCAACTTGAAATAGAATCAGACCTTAGGATAAAACTTTCGTCATTTTCCACGAACTCGAATTCTTTGGTAAAAAATAAGCAGCAGCGCCATACTTCGCACTAAAATTTTGTGACTAAAAAGGCGAAAACAAAATATGTAGTACTAATAAAACATTTTTACTATTAATAAATGTGTATTATTTTACCTAATGGAACCAGCTCGGAATTAAAAGTATTAAGTGGGTCACGAAGGGCAGTGTGAAAATTACCGGGCCATGGCAGAACAACGTTTGGGAAACACTGGTGTATCCCATTGAAATCAATACAATACCATACAGTACGAACACTCGTACATTAAGATAAGTAAGCAGGTATCGAGTATCGAGGGTAAGGGTGATCGATCTACGATATCGGGAAATGTCGTTAGCGACTATACTGGTGTAATGTGCGTCGATATTACATACGTTATTGTTGAGTTATTGATAAAATCGCAGCGATTTACCTTTTTAACCGACTTCCAAAGAGGAGGAGGTTCTCAATTCCACTGTATGTTTTTTTGTACGTTTGTACACCGATTACTCCACCAGTTGTGAACTGATTTTGATGACTATTATTTTTTATTTTTTAGTAGATCATATTGCAGAGGTGGCCTCATATAAATTTTATCAAAATCGGTTCAGTACTTTGGTTTTTATAACAAAATAACTGGAAAAATGTCATCCAAGAAAACGAAAAATAGTTGTAATTGTAGCAGTCTTGTACGTTTACAATTACATATTTACTGCATGGTTACCTATCTAAAATCCGAACGAAGAAATACCGAATATCATCCAGGTCCTAAATAATCTCTTCGCCAAATTTTATAATAATTAATTCAGCCGTTTAACCGTGAAGAGATAACAAACAGACAGACGACAGACAAATCTACTTTCGCTTTTATAATATTATGATATATAGTTTATACAAGACGAGCAACCTCGTCTGATAGTTAAACGTAAGATTGCCCATAAGCCCATAACAGTCTGAAGTCACACAAAACTGTACATTTTACTAGTACAAATCCCGTGAATGGCAATGCACTGCGACTTAGAAATTAAACAAAAAATTTTACTACACCCTGAACTTTGTCTGAAAACATTGCCCTTCAATCTGGAACACACGATTGCATACAACTGCTCGGCGATTGCAGAAATGTAAATTAATTAAAATATGGCAAGCTAATATTCATCACAGAAAATATATTGGATCGTAAATATTCACCAAATCACCACAGATATATTAAATTCAATAGATACCGTAAAGTAAACAGAGTTTCGAATGGAATCGATGCCAGTGTCCAATTGCTCGTCGTGTTTACTTATCTAAACTGGCGTCCAATCTCGCTTCGATTATAGCTGTGATTGTGCTATTTGTTTTCGTGGAATACTGTAATAGAAATATTGTATTGATTTTACTTGCTTTTTATCGACATTAAACAACTACTACAAATAAAAAGATTACTCGTACACCAGTCAGACCGACGAAGATAATTTATATCTAACCTACTACCAGTTAGCACCGTACCTAGCATGATGCCAGCATTACTACTTTGAAAAGCAAAACCCAAGATGCACAGAAAATGTTTGGTCACACGTCGTCGCATCAATCAAGCGCTCAGAAAAAATAATTGAGAATAACAAAATAAAATTTGATTTTGCTAAACTGATATGTAAAAAAAACAGTTGCTTAGGTAAGTACAGTACATACACCTATTCACCTATATCGTGACTAAAATTAAAAGATTTTCTTATTATTATTTAAAATATAAGCATGCACCCAGACCGGTGGGAAAAGGTCATTACGCATTGAGTGCCCGAAGACGGGTGGAGACCTCCACGTTTTCGTCCTTGGCGCCGGAGAATCGCGACTTGCATGCCGCGAAGTGGCCAGACGACGACGAATGAAGTGTGGAGTTGGGTGACGCGTAGCTCGATGACGACGACGTCAAGTCGAGACGAGGCCCGAGCACACGAGTCATCATGCGCTCGAGGGCCTCAGGACAATAATTAATAGTAGACATCTATTTCAGTACAAAGTGAAATAGCAGAGCAACTTACCCGCTTAGTTATTTGCATTACTGACCTGTCACTGAATCCCAACATTACGTCTTACCCTGCAACCCTCTAATACCCTTTCCCTTCTCTTTCTCTTTCACAGTAGACTTTGTAATATTTCGGCTTTAATCATGAACTGAGTCACTATTTAACGTCTGTGAAAGAGATTAGACTGGAGTTATGTTCTTCCCGTCGTGAAATCTAATCATGTCTACCTCCCTCTCAGCAAGGCTTCAGACATGGAGCACTAGTTCTGACTCGTTAAAATTAATACAAGTAATATATAATTTAGATTTTAAGTTTTTGAATATGAATTTTCGCAAAGTAACGCATGATTCAATAAATTTTATGTTTCATTGTTCAGTGGTGCAAGAAATTCTACAAGCAGCAAAAAAAAGTTGCTGGATATCTTGCAAACGAAGTACGAGCTGGAACACGAGAGCAAGTTACGACTGGAGAAGGAGATAAACGATAAGGTGAGTAACAATATATACAATAGATAGATAAACTCTTTATTGTACACACCAAACTTACAATCAAGAGAATTTATATAAAACAAATAGTTGTCAACAAAGTCAACTAGATGGCGCTGCACAATTCTAGATTTAAATAATATGTTAGGAGTTACTCTCATTCAATTATTAAATTAGTTACCTGTATGTTCTAATACTACCTAGGTTGCATAAGTAGGAATGTTAAGCGACAAAAATAGATTTAAATACTTACATTATAAGTAGAGAACCCTTCTTATGTCCTCTTATTTGTAGTAGGGTAAATGCTGTATATCAGGTCATGTATTTTATAGGGGGTAATATATTATATTAGTGGGGTCAGTTATATCAATTTTTTTTCCGTCCTCCACCAATAAACCCTCGAACGTACTTAATCAAAGCCCTTTTTTAAATTTGTTAATGCTTTGCCTGATTGTAATGTTTGTGTTGTCGTTTATGTTTTATTTAATTTATGCATGTATTTTTGTCTATTTTGATTATGCCAATATTTTATTTCTATTTTTATTATTCTAAGATTTTTGTTCTTAATATTATTATGCTTTGATTCTGTTCCTATTTTTCTACATTTATGTGCATACTTTTGTCTTATTTTTGGTTTTCGCGGATCTAGATTTTATATTTCTTCATTTCTTTCTTAATATAGTTTATTAAATATATATGTTACTGTTAATTATTTGTTTAAATCCCAGTTTGGCTTAAAACTTTTTAAGATTTTTTGTTGTTTAATTTTCTTATTTCAGGTGTACGGTATAAATACTATTCATTTATATATTTATTACACATTTTAATATGTGTCTTCATTTCTGTTCCATCTTGGTTATTTGTGTTTGTGACTTTGATTCATCTTTATGAATTATTTGTGTAGGTTTATCTAATTATATTTATCTATATTTTGTATCTAATATATATCTTGTTGATTTTTATAACTATATCCAACGATGAAGTTATTCAATCTACGTTATCTATCTATTTATTTCTATTTATGACTTTATTTGCAATATTTACACAATAATTCAAAAACTTATTTCTTGTTTTATTGTTCGATGTATGTTTCGAAAAGACGTTTTTCTATGATCGTGATGCGAACCTAGTGTTAGTATATTGCACTAAAGATTCTACACAATGATAATGTTAGTTTTAAGCGTCGTATGTCACGTCAAAACATGTAAACACGAGAATGAAATTGAATGATAGCTGAACGGTTTTATGGTACCGCACCGGCGTTTGTTATTGGTATGATATGTTATGTTTAAAGTACGAGAATACCCACTCACTTTGTTGTTAGCGAATGGAAAACACCAATAATACGAACACTAAGTGATATGAGAAAGATGTTATGTTGTGATATGATGTTTTGAATGTTGAAGATTGAACAAAATTAAATTGCAATTTGATTTTTACGAACAAATATGGCGGACCCCTTATGATAAAAAATATGTAACTTATAGGATTCTGATTCCAATTTTAACAATCTGACGAGAAGGAGCAATAAATGTTCATGTATGAGAGTGGACTGTATAGGTAGGAGGGGAGGACTCACCATTGCATTCTTTCTTGGTGTAAGCCGGCTTTGCTGTTCGCTCCTTGGTAGTGTTGATGATGGCTAATGAGGGTTGTTGATGGTCTTGATTTTGTCGTAATGTTTTGTTTTCCAAGTATAACTAATTGATTACTGTTCGTCTTCGTGTTTTTTGGTATTTTCACTTTGTTGCGCGGACGCGTGATGTGAGCGTGCCGGCCGGTCGTTGTTCGCGTTCAGGCCCTCAGCAGGCCCTCCGTTCAACTCGTTTCGATGAATGAATGAATGAGTAAAATGGATGGGACCGAAAGGTAGGGTAGGAAGCGCAGAAATTTAAATATGGAATAGTGCATGAACAATATGCAAGAATATACTTTTACTTCCTACATTACATACTTTACTACTTGGTTATATTATTATTGATAGTATTATTTTGCAAATCATTTTTATGTCATCGAATTGTAGTTTGTGTAGCAAAGCAACATGTAAACAATCTATATTTTAATTGGTGCGCCGCGCTGCATCACCCGGGTGTTGATAAAATAATAGATCAACTATCACTTTTATAATATGTTTTAACTAGCATTTGTTACCGGTTTGTTTCTCTCGGAGTATTCGCATATTATATTGATACATACTTTTCCTTGGCTATAATAATTTTTGCGTAGCAAAGAAATAAATATTTGGCTTGACAGTATTGTAAGCGAGATGTAATTAAATGATAGACGAGTAAATTACTTCTATGAGTTCCTTAAAAAGTCAATTAACCAGCAGCACTCAAGCTTTATCGGTATATAACTAGATGGCGCTAACTGTTTTCACCGGCTCAAAGCACGCGATTTATAATTTCAGTCGTTCCACATCATGTATTTGTGATTTTAACCAGCCCTAAATATAGACCGCAATAACAAGTAGTTAAAGGTCTTCTTTCGAAAAATTCTTAGAAAAATCATAAAATCGCCTTAGTCGCCAAAAACACAAAATGCTACTGCTTTGCACAACAGTCGTTGTTCTACGACTATGACGAAATGATGTTTACATTTTATTGTCAATAAATAACCCGATAATATGTTGTGTGTCAGGACTCGAGAGGCGCTCGAGACGGAAGCTAAACTAAAAGCTCGCGGGAAACGGAAATGCATCTACGACAGGGTAACTATTATACCTATTACTTGTACATCTTACCCGTTAATAATAATCTCTAACCCTCTCACCACGCTCGAATGTGGCGTCAAACGTGTCGTCCTCATCATAAAGTGTTATTGATTGATTGATTGATTGAATTGATTGTTACTGCTAAATACACAAAATGGTACAACGGTCGTTGTTCTACGACTATGACGAAATGATGTTTACATTTTATTGTCAATAAATAACCCGATAATATGTTGTGTGTCAGGACTCGCGAGGCGCTCGAGACGGAACGCAAGAGGAATCTAAACGAAGCTCGCGGGAAACGGAAATGCATCTACGACAGGGTAACTATTGTACCTATTACTTGTACATCTTACCCGTTAATAATCGCTAACCCTCTCACCACGCTCGAATGTGGCGTCATACGTGTCGTCCTCATCTTAAAGTGTTATTGATTGATTGATTGAATCGTGAAGGATTTAGTAAGTTGCGTTTGAAGTCGGTTTTTTAATAGAAAAATTAAATATTAATTGAGTATATCTCCATGGGCGTACCCTGGAAATCTCGCAGAAAATGTATGAACTCGCCTAATTACTAATCAAAGTGTAAACGGGGCCTTGGCCTTAAGCACTAACTTTTAAATAAACCGCGACGATATAACTGGCAAAATGCACGGTGCAACTATTATTTACAGGTGTATTCAAAAACTGGTCACAATCAAAAACACTTCTGCAAACTAGTCAGTGACATTATCAACACACACGATTACAAAAACAATTTTCTGGGGAAAAATATTACTAAATCTACTAGACAACAGCGTGACACAAATAGCAAACTTATTAATATTACAGGAACTATACCATACTATTTCAGGAAAATACAAGAAAAAATACAAGTAACCACGAATCCAATAGATAACAATCAACTGCCTAAGCGAGGGACTATACCATTTTATTTCCAAAAATCAAGCACTGAAAGGTATACGTTAAATACCAAAACATCTCCACAAAATCAGTTTTTTCGAGACTTGAAGTACCAAATAAGTCACAAAACTGACTTAAATCGCCTCATGATTCAAAACATTTTATAAACATAATGCACTTAAAAGTTCGAAGTCTAAAATCCAAAATAAGCCAATTAGAACTACTAAATGATGAACACAAATTTGACATTTGCTGCTACTCGGAAACACACATATATGACGAACAAGTTGATATCCCTCAGCTGGATGGCTACCAAAAAGCGACCCACTACTCACGAAAATATAAAAAACAAGGTGCAGTTTCTATATTTGTAAAGCCTAACATACTTAAATTATTCGAAACTAGATTGGGTTTCAGATATGGCTATTGAAACTCACTTCGAGAATTGCGGTATTTTTGTGCCTGAACTCAATATCATAATAATATGTTTATATAGAGCACCTAAAGGTAACTTTAACCTTTTTATACATACGCTTGAGATGTTGCTAATTAAGTTAATGAGAAATAGAAATAATACTTACAAAAAAGGTTTTAATATTAGGGGATTATAACATCAATATCTCAGAAAAAAATAGAAGATCTGAATTATTTCAACAACTATACAATCTTTTAATTTGCATCCTACGTTTACTAATCCTACTAGGTACACTTCTCATAGTGAAACATGCATAGATAATATACTAACAAATTTGAAAAAATATGAAGCTGAAATATTAAATGTGGGAATATCTGATCATACAGCATTGAAATGAAAAATTAAGACAAATATGAGCTACAGCGAAAGGTATTGGTACGTAGAAAGAAGAAATATTGACAAATATGTAGATATATTTCTGAAATATATGTCTCAAATTAAATTTTCTGAAATATAACGGGAGCAGCTGTATTTTTAGACTTGAAAAAGGCTTTTGATTGCGTAATACATAACACACTTTTAGATAAATTAGAGCAGGTGGGTATAAGAGGTGTTGCCCTAAAACTAGTACAATCATACCTCCTTCAAAGAACACAAATGGTCATATTTGATGTCTATAATAAAACTACTAAACACGAGACTACTATTGAACACGAGATTTCAACACCTGAAACCATGAACGAAGGTGTACCTCAAGGTAGTATTTTGGGACCTATTTTATTCCTACCATACATAAATGAACTACCCAAAATAGCAGAACAGTTATATATAATGTTCGCAGATGATGCCACCAGATACATACCAGGACATAATAACGTACATGAATATGAAACAACAATAAATAATACACTTATTAGAGTAGGAAGTTGGCTGGAAAATATAAATCTTAACATAAACATCGACAAACCAAAATTAATTCAATTCAGAAATTATAAACAACAACCATAAAAACTTAATATCTTCTTTAAAGGAAACAGAATAAAAACAGTAGAGGAAACTAATTTTCTGGGTGTTAATATAGACACCCACTTAAATTGGAAGTCACATATAAATAAAGTAAACTAGATTATGTCAGTGTTGTAACATTTTGTCCATAATCAGTAATTTAACATCTAAAAAAATTGCTCTTTGTACTTATTAGTCATATTTTGGGGAAATTCTGTTGATATCGAATCAACATTTATCCTACAAAAAAGATGCTTAAGGTTAATATTTAAACTTGAGAATACAGATAGTTTGAGAGGTATATTTAAAAACAAGAAAATTCTTACCCTCACTTGTATATATATTTATGAAATCTGCTTATTTGTCAAATCTTACAGCAGTTATTTTTTTGAAACTCAATCCAGTCGTGCAGATTTTTTAAGAAATAGCAATAAACACAACATTTTTATGCCACAAATAAATAAAAGCATGTACCACAAAAGTCCTTATATTATGGCTCTTAAAATATATAACAAGTTGCCTACAGAAATAAAAACATTAAATAAAACCAAATATAAAAATGCCTTAAAATCGTGGCTCATCTCCAAAGCTTACTACATAATAAAAGAGTTCTTGGAAAAATAGATAACCTTGCAGAAATACTGCAAATATTATTGAATATCTGTGACATTATTTATAATTGAGTAAGCATAGGTAAAACACTTAGTTACGATGTAGATATTATATATAATATTACAATGTAGAGTACTGCAAAATATTTGTAAATAAAGAAGCCAAACCAAAAATATATAAACCAAGTTAAGATGTAGGTAGTATTTCAATGATTGACTGTAATTAATAAGTTTAATTGTTTTTTTATTAGCATAAGTAATGTATAATAACTAAAAATTAAGAAACCGATCTGATAGTATAGATAAGATATGTTAAGATATATTATAGTATAATACAAAGATTGTGTAATAATAAGCTTAAGTAATTCTTTAAAATCATTTGTAGAGTATAGTTATTATTATTGTAGTAGTTTTAGTTATTATTATAGATACTCCTACGAGTACTAATAATATATAGGAGTATAATATCCCACCTCCTATAAGAAACCTTGCATAATTTTAGATATAAGTTAAAAGAGTTTATATTAGTTTATATCATCAAATGAACGAGGAGTTTTTAGTTGTGGACGCCAGCGCAATATAATTAAATTATTTTGTATATATACCGAATATTTTATGTATTATTCTGTTGCCATACTTAATTCTAAATTACTTAGCGTGTTGTTACTTGTTACTTTCTATGTTTTTTTTAATTAATTTGCCTTTTAGTATATATTATTTGTATTGGTCTTCTTACTTGTGTTATAGTTAGTTTGTATTTCTTTTTAATTATATATTTTGTGCATTAGCCGTGGGTGATATCACCGTCGGTTCCAGCGGAAGACCAGCGCCGGCTGTTCGCAGCCAGCAGTATGCTGAGCTGGAACCGATTTGTGGCGGACACAGTTTTTCTTATATTGTTATTTTTGTTATATTGTATGTATTTTTGGTGTTGTGTCTTCCACAAATAAATTTATGTCTATGTCTATGTCTACTTATTCAATTTTTGCACGGCCGCAATGGGTAAAACTGTTTGGACTAAATATTATATAACACCTATCTGTACACAGTTTAATGCAATAAAAATATTTCTGATTCTGATTCTGACTCTTGTGGACACGTGTTTTACCTCTCCAAGAGGCATCTTCAGGATTTCTTAAATCTTCGAGATCTTACGCGAACAACTTGAATACGTCAAAGCGGAACACACAGGCATATAAGTTAAATTTAAGTTTTTAAATATTATTTTTTGCAAAGTAACACCTGACTCAATAAATTTTCATAATAGTATATTAATCTGTCTACGTCGAAGCTGATAGATTTCAACGAGGGTGACATTCACCGCACGAGTCTAACGATTGCCGTAATTCACCCTAATTTACCATCACCATCGTTTTCCATCAATACGCAAGTGAACCCGCAAAGCATAGCTAGTAATTTTACATGTTACGGGTCACTCACGTCACACGTCTGTTTTGAGCCGAAAATCCGACTATAGTTTCAACTGCATTCGACGTTCTTTTTCAAAGGAGCAGGGCAAACGTCACTCTCGGTCGGTGAAGCGCCTCGCACTGCACTATAGTCGGATTTTTCGGCTCAAAACAGACGCGAGTGAAACGTAGTTTTTATTTAAAATGTGTGAAAACCACGTTAGTTTCCATAGTAATTTTACATGTACAAAAGCCGTATCGTCAATCGGTCAACACCTCATAACGCCATGTCATCAAAGCTAAGCGAAATGGCGGTAACTATTTATGCATAGCAGGCCAAATACCATCCTATATCCCTACCTGGGCTCCTCGTAAATTCCCTAACATTATTGCCTAGGGCTGGGGACGTACGCAGGATCTTGTATGCATATTTATTTTACATACTTTTCGATTAATAGCCATAGTTATCACGGCTTCCTTTCTCAGTGAATATCAGACATACTTATCCAAAAATTATTGCCAGTTCATACAAACATTTTTTATTGGTGGATCAATATCTGAATCGCGTAAAACTTAGCTGAGTTTTACGCAATTGAGTTAAATAATTTTAGAAAATTGTAATTTTTTTAAGAAGTATCTACAATTGTTAAAAAAAGTAGCTAACAACAGACGTTACTCAGTCAGACTAGACTATAAACATAATTTGATTGTACCAGCATCAAAACTAGCATTACACAGCTACGGGCCCCACTCATCTCCCGTAAAAATCTTTAATTAACTCCCATTAAACTTAAAGGAAACAGAAAACTACAACGAATTTATAAGTAAAAACTTAAAAAAAAATATTCCTATCAAACGCCTACTATAATTTAAATGAATACTTACAGGATAATTCATTTACTATTGATTAAATCTACCAGCGCTTCATATTGTTTATTATTTCTTTCCGAATTTCACTCCATTCCTTGGTTGCCTGGAAGAGATCGCTTTAAGCGATAAGGCCGCCCGTTGTTACACAAGTATATGATTATTTCCTTTTTGTACTTGCTTTTGTTAATTTTAATGGTGTGTCAATAAAGAGTTTATTGTTCCATCACTATTGTTTTTACCCGACTGCGTAAGAAGGAGGGTTATGTTTTTTGAGAGTATGTATGTTTGTTTATATGTATGTATGTTCCTATAAATGATCTCCTACAGCCTAAACAGCTTGACCGATTTTGATGTGCGAGGTGTCGTTGGAATGCGCTTTTTCGTAACCTCCAACGAACTTTTTCGTAATAAACAAGTGGTTTTACTAGAATTATTAAAAATATTATTTATATAAAATATTTTTTCGAATTTACAATAATTTACAGCGATTTTGCGCATACTTTCTCACAAAAAAATACACTCAGCATATTAATCGTAACGAAATCGTAATTAAGTTAGACTGCAAAAACTGTTTTTCTGAAGTCGGGTATTTTGTTTTTCTTTTAATATAGATACTTGTTCATTGTTATAGATGAACATATTGATAGTGATTATTAATTGTTATAGAATGAATCTACTCGCTAGTACAAAATTGCAACATCCAATTAGGGTCATTATGTAACTACCAAACGGTAACTTTACATTTTAATATAATTATGTACATAATCTGGCAATAAAGAATTGAATTGATCGATTGATTTTTCGATACAAAAAGTCCAATGACATTCAACATAATGTCATCGAAATTGGTTCAATGGCATAGAATAGGTACTTAATACTACATTTAATAATACTTGTGGTTTAATAATACTACTTTGTCTAACACGGGTTTATTTATGCTTTTGTGGTGTAGTAGGTTTTTTTGTCAGAAATACGAAAATTAAAAAAAATTAAAAAATAATATTAATAAAAGCAAGCTTTTATTATGTTCTTGTTAATAATAAAGAACTCGCCAAGACGAAACAAACGAGCCGAAACTCGATGGGGTTGCGTCGTTTCATTACAGAGTTCCTATGACCACCTTCCAGCTCCATCATCAGATCAGCACCATGCCATCATAATATTGCATTGTCACGTGATTTACACATGTATGCAAAATTTCAACTCAATCGGTAACCGGGAAGTGGATCAAATTTAATTTGCAAGATTTGATGACAAACATCGGACAGGTGAAACTAAATAGAACCTTGTAAGAAATGTTGTGATGCGTGAGAGACAGCGCGCCTTAATCTCAACCATAAGGTGAGTAAATGCAAAAAGAATGAGATGAACATGAACCGCAATATATGGCATGTGCTTGAAATACAATAACCCCGCTTGACACGTTCTTGACACATTATATTTAACTTCAAGGAAACAGATCAAAGCATCTCCGCGTCAGATTAATATCATACCAATCACAACAACTGTCAGCAAGTCGACACCAACAACAAGGAAAATTACTCCGTCTATTTTTACAGTTAAGGCCTCTGTCGTTACTTAAAGTTTATACTTGCCAAATATTTTTTTAGGTATAAAAAAAGAGTAAAACCGGCTAAGTGCTAATCTGGCCATACGTAGTGTCGGATTCCATCACAATTTATATCATTGATTTAAAACAAGGCTTGATGTTCGATACAACGAACAAACAAGTTAGGGGTTTGTGAAATTAATACGAAATTTTAATTTTTACTTATTCTAGTATAAATAACATACAGTCGAATTTGAGAACTTCATCTTTATAACATAGAAAGTGGATACCATTGATTCTGTTCTTAACTCTTTCAATCATACTTCAGTCTACATGCAATGTTGTCACATTGCACTCAAATAATGCCATGAAATGTCGGAAACTCTAAGAATTTTTTATCCTAAATATATCTACGTTTGACTACCAATACGCATAATTTTAAGCGACGGCATGACCAAGGATGAGGTATGGCGATCTAGAATATATTCATATTCTATTTTATTATTTTATATTATTTTATTCTATTCAATTTATATGAATCCCATATTAATATACCATTAACTCAATTTTTTATGTAATTAGTACCTATATTCGTGTAAAAAAAAGTTATTAAAAATAATCGCTCCATTTCTATTTTTAGCAGGGACTCAACTCCAGGCTTTATGGTCAGGTCTATTAACCGCAGTATTTCGTCCACCACAAACACGCGGCGGACGCTTGCCTTCCTCCCCTTAGTTCGTCCACGTTAGGTGATTTACTTTGTGGATTAGGGGCATTCAGTGGTAGGAATTTACTGTACCTTTACAGCCTTAGTAATTTGGTGATTTGTGCGGCGGCGACCGGCGCCGCGTGGGCCGCTGTTGACTCGAGTTAGGTGTGTATTGGCAGAAAGGGCAGTCTTTATTAAGGTTCCGACTATTAGGTATACGGTATTGGCAAAAGTGACTACGAAATGAAATTATGAAAGTTTCCATCCATTAAACATTTAATAAAATTTTTAATGGCCTGGTAATTTGTCATATTATTTTTACCGTTATTTGAAAAAATACGACTTAACGTGTTTATGTTATGAAAACGCATGCAAGAAGTACCTATATAGATAAACCTATATAGCACAGCCGAATAGCATAGCCGAATCGAATAGCCGAATAGTTCTTATCATAATGGGTGGTGGTAAATCAAATATTTATTTCTTTAAATAATTATAGTTTAAAAACTAAAAAAAAACAGACTTCAAAATACACAATTCGTTTACTTGGCTGACGTATTTTCCAGTTATGTTGTTATAAAAACCAAAGTACGCATTACGATTAGTACGATTTTGATAAAATTTTAATGGGAACACCTCTGAGGTATTACCTACCAAACAAAAAAAGGCTCATCAAAAACCGTCCTTTGTTAAAATTTATTTAATTATAAAATATTATAATATACTAAACAAGTCATAAAATAATAATAAATTCAATTCAATTAAAATTTAAATTTCGTCAATTGAAACGCATCCTGCATCGATCCTGGTGGAAAGGTGCCCCCATAATGCTAGCAATTATAAAATAAAATAAAAATGACTAGCCTCCATTTGAACAGACAACTTCAAAAAAGTGGCAAGAAGACCCTGATGGATGCAAGCCGATTCCAACCGGTCTTTTTGAAAATCAAAAGTGAATTTCTGGTAGCTGATATGGTGATGACAATGATTGTAAAGCGTACTATGTATACTTTTGGTATCATCATCATCATCGTCTGAGCCACAAGAAGTCCACTGCTGGACATAGGCCTCCCCCATGGATTTCCAGAAAGATCGTATGGAAGCGGCCTGCATCCAGCGTCAGCGTCCTGGATTATACTTTTGGTATAATCACTATCAATTAACGTTAGCTAAATCTTAAGTAAAAAAATATGATCTAGATTTTGTTAGACGACGTACTTAGATATATTTTTATCTTTCTTTAGATAAAAGCACTTCTCAAATTAGCTTTTATCAAAGGAAAGCGTTCTAAACAGCTGTGGGTGAAATGAAAAGGTATATTTTACCCAAGAATGGGTCAGACTAAAGTTTTATTTTACGTAAAAGGTCCTATTTCTTGTACTGTAGGAACGTCCTTTAACCTATCTAGGTTTAGATTAAGGTTATATTTTAAATTACTACGCAAGACGGTTAGTGTTTTTCTGGTACGTCTTATATACGAGTATGTCGTAGTCAACTAACTTAATTAGCAGTTCAATTAAAAGCCGAGTCTTTTTACTAAACGGCACCGTTCAACTACCTTCCTGATGATATACAACCGTAGCGTCTAATACGACATTTAATTAACTGTCCGGTCGATGCTTAGGGCATTCGTATAATAGGGTGATAAAAAAACCCCGGACAAGTGCGAGTCAGACTCGCCCACCGAGGGTTCCGTACAAACTAAATAAAAGGGGGAAATCATATATTTTTCATATTTTCCTTCATAAACCGAAAAATATATATCGTAAAAATATTTAAAAACCTATTTTAGCTTATGCTAATGAAGCTCTTTCATATGATACTCCACATGATACGGTTAATTCACTTTAAAATTTGGGCCCTCATTTCTTGCATAAAGACACTATTTTTTGTGGTTAAATTAAAAATGTCCAGTTTTCGGATTTTTCCCTATATGTGTACTCTAACACAATGCTTCTTGCCAAATTTCATAGTTCTAGGTCAACGGGAAGTACCCCATAGGTTTTGAATTTCCCATATGAGTGTCGAAATGTGCGTTTTTACGACATATTCGGCTGTAACTTTTTTTACGAAAACTGAGAAATTTTATTTTTCTTTCTGCAGCAAGAGACTATAAATCTGCGTATATGGTTTTAATTTCAACTCGATACCTTCACGCGTTCCCGAGATAAAGGTCTTGACACCCGGACAGACGGACAACAAAGTGATCATATAAGGATTCCGTTTTTTTCCTTTTGAGGTACGGAACCCTAAAAAGGTAAGATTTGAACGATTTTTATGTGCGCGTAGTCGTTAGATTAGACTGTACTTCCGTGTTATTAGAAGCTTAATTTACATAAAATTTGAATATCTCTTAAAAGAAAATTTTATTAATTATAAACTGAAACCAAGATCGAACGAGTATCGATAAAATAGAGCTCAAACCATTTTGGTTCTCATACTCGCAGCTGAGATTTTAGTTATGGGCACAGACAACTTTTTTGTGACAAAGAATACTACAATAAACATGATTATAGAAATATCATTATTTCTAAACAAAAAAATACTAGATAATAGATTTCTGTATATAGGTATATTTGTAACGTCGCACCTTTTACGGGAGAGCTGGGTAGCTGTTACACATCTGGGAAAAATAACGTATTCTACTTTTCCGATAAGTTCAGAGTATGAGGCGCAGCAAAGAGACATGTACTCACGTACCTGGGTCAGCACCGGCCTCCGATGATGTTTCCACCACCAATCTCGTCTAGTTGGGCGTAGTTTGCACACTCACAAAGGTTTGGTAGATTGTCCTGAACCCGCGGGCTATAATTTGTGTTGCTTCGATGAGATTTACGAAATATTCTCGATAAAAAACGGTTTTTGATACTTCTGCCACGGCGGCAATCAAAGAGTATTGTACTAAACAGGCGGCAATCGTCAAGATGGCAGCGTCCTCCTCCTTTTAATATTGGACCTCGCGATTAGCGATTTGCCAGTGTCAAGTATTGAAATATGTTCAAGTTTCTTGAATAATACAAGTTATATAGTGAGTTTACTGTTGAATGTTTACTTGACATTCTAGTCACAGTCTAAGTCACGTAAACAGTATTTTTCAAATTTAAGCCAAAACTCAAATGGCAGCGTTGACATCCAACTTGAGCCCTTCGCTCCCATTGGACGAATACGGAGTGCATGACAGCTGCTGTCAACTGTATTTGCTAAACCACACATACTCCGTAGTAGTTTTGGCGGGAACGTCATCGAAACATGTTTTTGCTTTTTTTATTTTCCTAAACTTGTGTTATTTGGAATATGAATGCGATAAAAATGGTGGTGTTTTATTCATTCAGTGTTCGATCAATTAGGTACTTGAGTGTGTGCAAGTGAAATGAAGCAGTGAAACGTGTCATTTTACGTTGTCGACAAAACTCCATAGAAGCTTCTAGTAAAGTCGCCACCACTTTACTGAAGCAGGACTCGACTTTGAAAATGGCTGTATATATGACTTAGATTGTGACTAGAACATTTATAACTTGTTTTATTCAAGAAACTTGAAAAAATCTTAATACTTGACACTGGCAAATGCTTTAAGCGGGTCCAATACAAAAAAAGAAGAAGAAAACTCCGTAGTACGCGATGTAGGTAGATAGAATATAGTAGAATAGAATATAGTAATAGTTAGTACATAAACAGAAATCTCTCTCCAAACATTTATGAAATTATACTTATACAGCCAATTTTTTTTATTTTTTTTTATCAACCAAATCCAATCTTGCTACGATGCAATAATGCGCAAGGTAGCACAGGCGCTAAGTACCTGCTTCTTTTATATTAAGAGCATAACAGAGTGTTCTCCTTCTATCGTGTAGCTTTTATCTTTTCTGGCGAGCGGTATAGTAAATAAGTGTCCGGTCGAGTCGGCAGGTTTTTTTTTTAAATTTGAAAATAGGCTAATGTAATTATAGCGTTATACCTAAACTGCAATTGGTGTGTGGCCTGATTAAACTGTATTAAGATACAATTGTTGACATAATTCGTTCCCAACTCATCAATATTCAACATGCGAATGCTTTTTTTTGGTTTTTGCATTAATTTACCTCGTTGGCTGTTTAACTTATCGAAATGAAAGAAATAAAAAAATCAGACCGATCATGATGATCTATGGAAAATCTCAAATCAAAAATGTAGGTTAAATAAATATTTTTCAAGGAAACTCTCCGCTTCTTTATCTGCATTTCCACTTGATCGAGTGAGCTAACGACCAAAACTCAATTCAAAGCGAAGTAATAAGTACAAATCGCTCGTATAACTAGATGTAATGCTCCGAGCATCGATAAAAACGCTTCAATGTACGCTACATTCAGCGAATTTTCCTTCAGGCTGCATCGCTTCCCCACAAGAGAGAGGTAAAGCCGTCAGTTCAGACTTCAGTACGGCTTTGGCTCTCAAGCCGAGCACACGTGGCGTGGATGTAGGCGATTTTACGCCGTCGAACTTTCAGCTTCACACACGCGATGAAATTTGTCTCGATATTAACGGAATTTCGCAAACATTCTGTTAATAAAAATGCAGTTATTTTTTATGAGTGAATTGTGATTTATGTGTTTACAAGTGATGTTTAGACTACAGTTTTTTGACGTTTGTGAATTAGGACGCACTATTGAGGCGTTTCCCAATTCAGGTAATTAAATACACATTTAATACAATGTAAGTAGATGTAATTGATATACAATAACATGTTACGTAGCTGAAACGCTTGTAATTATTATTCTTATAAATTGTAGATACTATTCGTCATATTATTGAAATAAGTCCACAAAACTTAGTAATAAAAATTTATTTTTACCTATAGGAAAATTAATGGCAAGGATCTTTTATTTTATTTTCCGGATAACGCGTCACAAAATTGTATCTAATCTATTTTTTTACCTTCACAAACTATTGCTTACACAGAACATGTGCAATACCTGACAATGTTATTACAGGCAATGGTTGGTGAAACTGGATTTGGATGATAGATAGATATTTGATAACATTTTTATGATTAAATTTGTATGTTATACTCTCTAGTCAGTAGCTATATTCTTTTGAAGAAGTTTTTTCCCCTTTACTTTGAGAACTACTTTTATATAAGTGCAAAGTTTCTATTTGTGGCAAATTTTCTTCACACAGTGTGGTGTTACTTTGAACAGGATACTTTTCTTATCGAATATTCTCGTTTCTCCTTCCGTAGCATGATTGGGTAATTTTGGCTTTACTTTTCGCCCCAGTTTCATAGTAACTTTAAATTGTTAGACTTGAGATTTTAGTACTTAATATATTATTACATAGAAACAAACATAAAATCACGCCTATTTTCTTTTTTTTTTTTTTTTTTTTTATTGCGAATAGGTCCACGTTTGACCACCAACTCGCCTGTTGGAAAGCGACGATGTGGTCGAAGATGAAGCACGCAGACCCAGAAGATACCTATTCACTCTGACCTTAAAAAGTCCCAAATTGTATCTCTCAGGGAACAGAGAAGCCGGCAATTTGTACGGGTTAGGCAGAGCATCTAAGACCATGAGGCCGTTTAAGGCCATATTTGACCGTGGTTAGAGGGGATGGAAGGAAGATGGTATTAGTTAAGTTAAGGATTTACAAAATGTCAGCCCAACGTGTAAACGTTGGGCTGACATTTTGTACATCGAATTTTAAATATAATTGTAATATTTTACTAAAATAGCTATTTTAAAATAATCACGTAATGCCGATAATTTTAAGTCGAGTGCCATTTTTAACAAATTAAAAAAACCGGCCAAATGCGAATCAGACTCGAGCACGAAAGGTTCCGTACCGTTATCTATGAAAATTTAAAAAAAAAACACGTTTGTTGTATGGGAGCCCCCTTATATATTTTTTTTAAGTGAATGATATAACTCAATATTTTGTGAATATTTCAAGCGTCTACCTGTTGCCGTTATCAATAAAAAACAAGCAAAAAAATCAAGTTCGTTGCATGGGAGCCCCCTTAAATATCAATTTTATTCTCTTTTTTAGTATTTGTTGTTATAGCGGAAAATTTCAACTATCTTACTATCACGGTTCATGAGATATAGCCTGGTGACAGACGGACGAACGGACGGACGGACGGACGGACAGACAGACAGCGGAGTCTTAGTAAGAGGGTCCCGTTTTTACCCTTTGGGTACGGAACCCTAAAAAAGGAGATTCTCAATTCGATTGTATTTTTATTATGTTTGTTACCGCATAACGCCGTCATTTATAAAAAATACTATTTTTTTTGTTTTTGTTATTAATCTCATAGATAGTTCCCATAGATAGACAAATCCCATAGGCCATAGGTTTTTCTTACATGTGGTTTGATGTAAAGTGTCAATAAATATTAAATATTTGATTTATAATATTTTTTATCTATAAATTCCATCAAAATCGGTTCAGATTTATTTTTAAAACAAAATTGCATGAAAGAACTGAAAAAACGACTTCAAAATGAAGTCGTTCTTTCAGTTTTTTAAACCATAATTATATTGACTTAAGGATTTAGCCGAAAATCAAAATAAGACCGTATAAGAGTTATTGTGATTTATTTGCAATTACGCAGGTAAAATAATAATTCATATTATTATTAATTAATAATTAAAATGATAATTATTTGCAAGTGGGTTAATAAACTTTTCAACGGAATCGTATGATTTTTAGGGTTAGGAAATAGTTTTCTTTTTTTTTTTATGGAAAAGCGCGCGACAGCCCTTATCAACAACAAGAAACAAAACAACACATAAACAGTTTTTTTTTATTTGAAGTTATTAAATTCAGCCCATGTATTACAAAACAATAATTGCCTTTTTAATGGAACTGCAGCCAAAACAAATTACAGCCGTGGCTGTATGTGAACTTTGATCCCTTTTGCTTTTCCCTCCTGGGATAAAATAATATTAAAAAAATCGTCGGCTAAATATGCTAAGCTTGCTAACTCCGTTTCGTTCAACTTGTAGGAAATGAGAAAAAAGGGATTTTAAAATAAAATTGCCCAAATGTAAAAAATAAGAAACAAATAGGTATTCCGTTGTTGATATGTTAGAAACACGTAGTTTATTAATGGAACTATTGTTTTACAGTGATCATAATACTTATTAAAACGTAGTTAGCAGTTTTTGTTACTTACTGTTAAAATTCAATATCATTATGACGTTAACATTTAATTATAATTTAACATTGAATGTTAACGTCATAATGATATTCAAATACCAATATCTGAACGAATGTAGTAATTTTCAAAATGTCAATATTTTATGAATACTCATATTATAGTTTAGTGTTTGAATTGAGATGTAATCTAGGTGTCTTTAAATTGCAAGTAAATGGGTTTCTTAAAAGAAACCCATTGGAAGCGTGCTTGGCTAAAGCCAAGCACGGTTTGGTGTACGGCAAAACACCGCTTCATCAAGTAAGATATCAGTTACGTGCAAAATTATCTAAAAAAATCATAGGTAATTGCCACGCACATAGATGACAGATATTTACCTAAATCTATCGTCTAAACATTTTTAGCCGTGAACCAAACCCCGGCAAAAAAGGCTGAACCGATTATGATGTAACATAGCTAGGAGCACTCTCGACAAAATCCTTTTTCAAACAAAAAAAAACTAGATCAAAATCGATCCATCAGTTTGAGAGCTACAATGCCACAGACAGATACACAGATATACAGATATACACGTCTAACTTATAACAACCCTCTTTTTGGGCCGGAGGTTAAAAAATTGTTACTGTGGGTTATCTTATTGTGTTTACTCCGTACCCTTAGGAGATATATGTGCATATATTATTGTAGACTTTGTTGTAGACCTTTCAATATCGTAGTACCTACATTATTTTATCTCTGAAAGATTTAGCCAGCGATTGCAAAGTAAGCGCATAAAATATGTTTTTTACGACATCATATTACAAATATTTAAAATTCTCGTTTTTTCTCTTCTATAATATGCATTTATTATAAACCTTTGTCTTGAATCACTCTGTCTATTGATCAAAACCACATTAAAATCCGTTGCGAAGTTTGAAAGACATAAGCGTACAGACGACGGGAAGCGATTTTGCTTTATATTATGTAGAGATAGATACATCACCATCGAGCCAAAGAAAATTACCCTTCCGTAAATAAAAACGTTTTTAATAAAAAAAGGCCAAAAAGGTTTTATCACTTTCTAGGCATACGAACTCTATTTACAAAATGAAAGGCAAATATTGGTCGTATACTTTATTGAGCTATATCTTTTTTTATGATATCTAGAAACACTTGCAAAAGAAGAGAAAATAAACTTACACCTGATACCCAAGAAGCCTTTAGGGGTCATTTAGTTATTTATTATAGTCCCACTGGAAGGTTTAAATAGTTTAATAATTACATAGAATATCAGGCTTACTATGTAGAAAATATTACGTCAAATTACAAACTTTCACAGATATAGGTAAAACATATTTTGCTAATTATTCCTGGTGTCTGTGTGTCTTTTTGTATGGGAGAACGGAAGCCTTGGTATGCTAGCTGAACTTTAGCAGATTTATTCATGTTATAGCAACGGTGGAGATCAACGCGCGCATCATACATCATACCTTATTAAATATATAAAATCATTGGTTAGAGATATTGGAAAAGTGAGATAAAAATTGTTTATTTAGTTGAGAAATATTCAAAAAGTTATACTAAGATATCACTTATACTGGCGACGGAGTTGTGAAAAAACATATATTCCTTCTCCTTAGCAAATTTAAAAGATATCAAAGAAAAACTTTTTTTTTATCCTACCAAAATAAACAAATTCATACTCACTTTTCTAATATCCCTCCTCAATGATTTTATATGTTTAAAAATATTGTGATGCGCAAGAGAGATAGCTATGCGCGTTGAACGAATTCTCAATTTTAAGACTTAGAAGAAGCATGCGACTTCATTTATATGAAAACCTTGCGTGCCACATTTTTGGTTCCGACTGTGATGTCACACAAACGATTTAGTGATGGAATGTTCCATCCGCATGAAATATATTCTATCCAATGCATCCGCGCGCTTGTACGCACTAGTAACTAGTTGACAAAATATCAAATCGGATGTACCTATATATCACCTGAAATAAAATAAGTCTTGGTCGTCAACTGCGATTTTTATCGTACTTGTTGACACGCTAGGTACATACACTTGGGGTATCTATAGAAGTCTATGGCTTAAACAGTTTTCGCCCCTCAGTGTTACCATTTACATTTTCCAAAGCTCTAGCACCAAGATCCAACGTTAGATTGACGGATGTCTTGTTAAGCCTTGCTCCCTATTTTTCTTTTCTGCTCCACTTCCTCAAAAAAAAAGTCTCTCATTACCGAACTGTCACGGGGGACGGAAATACTCGTATAAAATATCAAGAGAACGAAATAAATCTTAGCCTCACCTCTTTGAGGTAAACTCGCCGAATAGCGGGTAAACGAATTTACTAAGGATCTGTATGATCTCTTGTCTCGAAAAAAAGCATTCTTTCAGTTCAAATAGTATCTCCTTAATGAGACGAAAAAGGCTATGGAATTTCATCCCTCCCCGAGATGTTTATTTTATTTTGTGTTTTTACTGAATTATGTTGTTGGCTTAATTTGATTTATAAAGGGAGGTAAATTGTATCTGACTTCGAGGGTTTATTATATTGTAACTGAGAATATTTCAGTTGTTTTTTTCTTCTTCAATGTATTTTTAATGTTTCTTATTTGTATCTAATAATACAACATTTTTTATTCTTGCGTGAAATTGGGCTATTCAGTGAGTATTTTTAAGAATTTCAGGGCTTTGCTGATCTCAGTCACGTCTATTTTCCTTCACGGGGTAGGAAGAGCATCAAAGACCATGAGGCCGTTTGATGCCACATTTGACTGTAGTTAAAGGGTTTGATAGGAGGTAGAGGGTATCAAATATTTAGGTGGTATTGTAATTATAAAATGGTTAACAATGTTCATATTGTATATTTTGTATAATGTACTGTTTAAAATAGTGCTAAAGGTATATTTTAATTAATGTTAATTTTAAACGATTGACTTGTGACCATTTACCATCAGGGGCATATTCTTATCTCTTATAGTGGTGCAAAGTTGTCTAGCGCTTGTTTTTATCTCGCTTTTTCTGCAATTAAAAAAGTGAGACAAAAGTCAAAGCTACTATTAAAAATATCACAATTCAAAGTTGGCTCATTTTAGCTTTTGTCTCACTCTCTCAAAAACGAGCGCGCGTCAACGTTGCACCACTATAAGAAAAGAGAGTAAGACAAAACGTTTATACGTTTTTATTTATTTTTCGTGAAGTTTGTATTTTTGTGAGAATTTCGAGTACGTAGTGATTTTAAGTTTTTTTTTAATAGGTACTCAATATTACCCCTGTTTTGGATAGTCGTATAAAAGCAATCATATTAAATAAAAACACTACACGCAAGCTTTTTCTTAAGTATTTTATTATATGTATCCTCGTAAATCTAATTCCATTATCTTGTCAACGGAAACGTCGTCGGCAGGCCTGTTTCTCAATTTATTTTTCCAACTTTATAATACACAAACGGTTTCCTAAACTCTTAATGAGACTGCATGAAAAAGGGGAAAAACAACCCCCATTCAGAAGACCCTTTATTCATTGCTATTAATTGGAATTTTTGTCACTTATTAAATCGTTTTGCGAGAAAATCTTACTTTGAATGGTTGAAAGCTTTTCATTTTCTATCGTGCAAGAAAATTCATTTCAAATCGATTATACTAAATGGAGGAGTTTCTCGTCTCATTCATCTGTAAATGTTTTTAGTGTTTTGTATTTGGATATAACTCTTCGTTTATGGATAGTTTTTTTTAGTTGGCCTCAGCATAGCTTTGAACTGGTCCCATTTAAAATGACATCCACTTTGATTCCGTAATTCAATGAGCAGCTCTGATAAATTATTGACATTAGGCCTACTGCCTAATTGAAACTTGTGGAATGCTAATAAATAAATATGAAATATGAGCGTGCTGATTGGAGTCTGCTTATTCTGTATATATTATTTACTAGCCACTACGAGTTTCAACTTGTATGCATCCGGAATCTGTATATTTTTTTACAGAAAAAGGTATTTTAAACATACTTACATTTAACATACATTTTTCTGTATTTTTTTATCCTAAATCATTTCCGGTGATGATGGTAAAGGTAAACCTTTGCACCGGGTTCGGTCAGTGGGGGGTTATTCGACCTGTAATTAGTATTTATGTTTTTTTTAAATTATGTTTATCAAAATATTATAATAGGTATATAGTGTATCTGAAAGTAGACATAAGATATAAGAAGAATATTATTGTAATTCATAGCATTCTAACTTGATTTTCTGATTTTCTTGATTTTCACCACGACACCACGGTCTAAATTCCAAAATGATGTCGTGAACTAGTGAACGTATTTGTTATAATTATAGTTTAAAAAAACTGAAGCAACCGACTTCTCATGGATGCCATCGTCAGAACTGGAATTAAAAAAATTTGGTTGTCTGTTAAGTCGGTTTACGGACGATAACTTAACGTGACAACGTCATAACAAAACATTGATGAAATGCAAACGTTACAATGAGCGTAACGGGACAATGAGTCATCCTTTTTCGTACATGCAGCTGGCGTTCATCAATTTATTAGACGTTGTCGCGTCAAAAATGGGAACACACGGGAAGCACCAGCTTTCGAATTAAAAAAGAATCATCAACTTCGGTTCACCCAGTCGAAAGATATGAGGTAACAAACATTAAAAAAAATACAGTCTAGTTGAGAACCTCCTCCTTTTTGAAGTCGGTTGAAAACCAGGCACTCTATTGTAATATTAGCCCTTGCCTTTTGCTCGAAGTTCTGGTAAGTTCGGCGTTACTTTTACGTACTCGAGGGACTAAAAGAGGTAAACAAACATCAACATAAAGAAAGGGAAGATTACAAAAAAAAGTCAGAACAGAAACTTTTTACCGAGAGCACTGACTTAAAACATCAACGACTAGAATGCGCTTCCTGAATGGGTCTTTCCGAATAGATATAATCTAGGTGTCTTCAAATCACGAGTGGATATGTATATTCTAGGTTAAGCGCGCTCCATCGTAGACCGTAACTGTCACTTAACACTAGGTGAGTTGACGGTCAAGCGAAAGCCAATTTTCGAATTAAAAAAATTAGGTGAAGCGAGATAAAAGTTCAATGAGAATTACTACTTGTTAATATGAAAAAAGTATGTAGCAAATATCTAGTAGGTTCTCAATTAGACTGTATGTTTTTTTTGTTACGCGATTACTTCGCCAATAATGACTTCCTGATTCTTGTTTTCGTTTGGTAGGGAATAATTCCGAGATGGTCCCGTATAAATTTTATCAAAATCGGTTCAGTACTTTGGAATTTATAAAAAAATAACTTGAGAAATGTCATCCAAGTAACGAAATTGCTTATTTTGAAGTCGGTTGTTTCACTACAGCAGTGTTCGTAGGATCAACTGAAATGGTTGAACAATACGTTATCCTTATGGAAAGTACAAAATAGAATTACAGTACATGATACAATCGCTGGTAAAAACTACTGAAATGTCTCAGTTTGAGTGACTGACTGACCACAAAATATGACACGCGTCTCAAGTAGGCGCAGTAGGAACAACGAGACGGTTGAACATCGCTATATCCGTAATAGGGCTTTAGACTTACGTTGGCATGTGTTCTCTTAGAAAGTAAGAGAACACACGTATCAGAAGTAAAAACATACGATACGGGTAAACAACGTGTATTAGTATTAAAAATGTGGGCATGTACTCATTACTCATCGGTGGCAAGAGCGCTTGACTCTAATGAGCAATAGTAGACTCGAAATCAAGAAAATAATAAATAATTCTACTATTTGAAACTAACGTGGTTTTCACACATTATTAAATAAAGACTACGGGTCACTCACGTCTGTTTTGAGTTGAAATATTCGACAATAGGTTCAACCGCATTCGGCGGTCTTCTTCAATTCTTCAGCGCAAACCGCATGCCAGTGGCACGTCGCAGTGCGAGGCGCGTCACGAACCGAGAGTCGGATCTCGAGTAGTTGGATAATTCGATTCAAAACATAAGGAAGTGTTTTTTACACCCGTAGTTTTCATTGAAAAATTAAATAATAAAGAAACAACTGAAATAACTAAAGCAGTTGAATTATGCACATCCATACGTGTAAGAGCTGAACAGAATCTAGGTACCTATTGTATATCTCAATAATGGGGGTAAATAATAAACCAATAAATATAAATCTATTGAAGAAAATATACAACATTGAACGCAGTTGTCAAATCCATACAATCGGTATCTCTGCTAAGCCCTGTCAGAAGTTCGTTTTTCCGTAAAATTTTTACATTTCGCCGCGTATTTCACGTTTTCCCGGAAGAAAAGCCACTATCTTCATAAAACTCCCTCGAGGTTGGCAGGGTGGAAAAACACAATACCTCTTTCGCTGGAAAAGAGGATAAAAGTTCTTGATAAGACGATAATTTAAACGTCTAAGAATGTCCGATGCAGCCTTTTTTAATTAATTTTATTAATTATGGCGTTCTTTTGACTTTTAAGTTCTCGGTTAAGGGGCTTATAATAAATGTTGGTGGAATTTTTCTTGACTTTATATTGAACTAACTTCGCCTCGTGGTTTCATTCATATTGAAAATGCCTCACAAACTACCGAAGATTATCTCTATATGGAAGTCAAAATTCTATTTTCCCAAGAATAACATGTAATTTACATTTTTATTACCACCTACAAGTTGTATTAATATATTTCAATTCTTTATGTCGTTATTCTTCTTAACCGATGATCGAATATGGTGCGGGTAACCATAATTTTATAATCAAGATAGAAAAAGATCACTTTATGTATTTTCCTCTTTTTCGTCACTTTCTTACTATTTTCGATCGTCTGTTACAGTAGGTGCGGCCGAACCAAATACTGAGCGATGCGCTCGTTTCTAGACAATCGCACTGCGTACTGTTTGTGTTATTTTGATCAAAATCAAGTAAATAAAAGTATTCTTATGTAGACCGATTATATGCATTTGCATATTTTTATATGCATTTGCTTATTTACCACATTTTTAGCGATCATTGCATATTTTGTCTGAAATTTAGTGATCATGCATATTTTCGCTGTTACGACATTTTTCGATATGTGTAAAATTATGTCTTACAATTTATTTTTTTATCAGACCTGTTTGTACAAACTGTCCCACTGCTGGGAACGGGCCATCTTCTCATTGTGAGAAGGGTTAGGCCATAGTCGGCCACGCTGGCCAAGTGCGGGCTGGCAGACTTCACACATCTTCAAGATCATTGAGAACTCTCAGACATGTAGGTTTCCTCACGATGTTTTCCTTCACCGTTTGAAGTTGGCGGCAATCAACAATACGCACATAACTTCGAAAATACAGAGGTGCGTGCCGTGGGATTCGAACCCAGGACCTGCGGATCGCAAGTCAGACGGTCTCACAAACTCTTTCTCTTTATACCTACACCAAAAAATGTTAAATAAATTGTTCGTGTAATTGTATTCAGTATTAATATTATTATGAACTATAATTTATAGTCTACAAGGTTCTTAAATTTTGAACGAATACGTAATTTCCTGATTTAATGCTGATTTAGTAGTAAAAAAAATAAGGTACTTTATTCCTTTTTTACTTTTCTAAAATTCATAATTTATGTTGCATATTTTAACAATTTTCCTCCACTACTTATGAGAAATTGAGTATTTCTATAAAATACGATGCTTATAAATATTGATAATTTTATTATGTACAGTTTAAATAAATGGATATTGAGATAATATAATCGTGCGAATCAAATTCGTAATTCAGCCGCACCACATTCGATCGTCTATCGGCATTTACATATTTTCATAGTTGTCGAAATGTAGATAGCAATCGTTGTACAATAGCTCCTTTGTTGTCGAGCTGGGCGATTGACAGGTGATATTGAAAAATTGCATATTTTTCAATCGACGCGCTCTTCGACAATAGAGAATTGCATAGCAGTTTTCCTTTTATTTGTTTGGATAAGAAAGCAATATTTCTTTAGGTATTTTTATTTCCTTGTAATTGTTATAGTACAAAATTGTTTGAAATTTCGAAACTTTTTCTTACTATCACTGATATCAATGTATTAAAACAAGTTTTTTTTTAAATATTTTTCTTAAATTTGCATACTTTTAAATGAAATTCAATAAATCAATTAAAGTAGGGTTTTAGTTTACAAACCAGGCTTTAGGGTACAAAATATAGTAGGTTTGAGTATTTGAATAATTTTTTGGCATACATCGTCGCTTTCTAACAGGCGAGTTGGTGGTCAAACGCGGACTTATTCGTGTTAAAAAAAAATCTTTATTATTATTTTTGTATAAAGTTATCAGTATTTAATTATTTATAGTCTTGTTCTAGTTCTACTTAGTACTGAAGACACTTGGCCAAAAACCTAGACAACAAATAGACTGTTGTAAACTCTGTTCAGGATGAATATTATATAATACACCATAAACAAGACTTTCAACATGAGACGAAAAGTTCTTCAATTCTTACCCTTGTAACGAACAGTGCCTACCTTATCTCAACAAATACCGAATGGACGCAACAACCAAACAACTAAAACACGTCAACTCCTAAACAATACTTCGACAACACCTCAACAGATAGTAGCGCCCTCCCCCCTTCCCCCTCTTACTTTACCCTCCTCTCCAACGAGGTAGCACCGACACTTCCATTTGTTCAAGTTCCAAGTGTAAATCTAGTTTGGTGATGTTTTGAAACAGTTCCCGTTCCCGGAGAACGTTAGGTGTTGGATACTCTTTGGCAGTTACGGATGGGTTAGGGATCTTTGCGTCCAGTGTTAGTCTTTATAAAATTTTATTCCTCACTACTATTGTCTGTGTCTCTTTTTGAATAAACTGCTGTTTTGTGGGGCTTCCTTACTAAGGGTGCGGGAGTCTATTCGAGAGGCTACGCTGTCTGTCTGTCCGTCCTACACTTAAACGGCTGTATGTTTAGAATAGTAGGTAATAGATACAAGTCTCAAAATTGGCAAGATTTGTAGGTCTACGTTGATGTAAATCTACAAATATTAGAAACTGGTCAAGAGCGAGACGAGCATGCGTAAATTATTTTTGAAAAAAAAAGAAAGGATGATTATTATGCGAGATAGAATCTCTTTGTTGATACCACAAAAAAGAAAGAGACAAATTAACGTTTCGATGATATTTAGTGTCATGTGACATAAAATTAAAATCCGAGTAAACCGTAGTGTCAAAAACTCTTTGGATATATAAAATAGGTTTGTAACACTTAATTATTTGAACTTGCATTCCAAGCTTTATTATTTTTTATTGTAGAAAATATGTGAATACATCATGTATACTTTTATTGTAAATACGTAGGTACTTATGATATATAGGAACACCCAGACACATAACAAACATCCATGCTCATCACACAAATGTTTGTCCTGGGTGGGGATCAAACCCACAACCACGGCTTGGCAGGCAAACATACTACCAACTTAGCCAGTCGAATTATACAAGTAATTTATATTCTTATTTTTTTTATATATAGGTACAGAATAGTACTATGTTTATTCTTCTCTCTTAAATTATATCTATTAAAACATTTTTAGGTAAAAAATACGAGTATGGCATTACACCCGTTTTTAGGGTTCTAGAACTATTAAAATTTGGCAAGAAACATTGTTTTGTAGTACAGATAAAGGAAAAAATCATTATGATCAAAGATTTAAAAATATACAAATATAATTTCCCCCTCTTATCAATGACTAGCTTCGCCCGATAGTTATTTTATCTAGTATGCACGGAACCCTCGGTGGGCAAGTCTGACTCGCACTTGTCCGCTTACATTCTTTTAATCAACTGTCAAATCATCCATTCGTAAAACTTGCTCGTGACAAAATTCCAACTTCTTTCAACAATGTCCCAAAATATACCTACTAACGTACCTACCGACGCACGATCGCAACAACTATAAATTACTCTAAAATGTTAGTTTTGCAACATCACTTTTGTTTCAAAAGCTTTTATTTTATTATCTAGAGTGGAAACTTCATACGCTTGCGAATAATTTCGCGTCTCATATTTTGTGCTCCACATTTGCCGTCTTTTGTTTCATTTTAAATGAAACGAATGTATTGCATGGAAATAATGATGCGCGTACAAAATCATACTTAAGTTGAAGTAGTATTTTGTAACACAATGAAAATCTCATTTCACTAATATTACAAGTACAAGGGCGAAAGATTGTATGTGATTGCTACTCTTTTCCGCTGAAAACGGCTGAACGGATTTGAATGAAATTTGCTAATAAGGGATTATTGATGTATGCATTGGATTAAGACCGTAATAGGGTAGTTGACACAAATATTAACAGATTTGTAAATTTTTCACATTGGTTTAAGAAGGTCCTTCCCGACGCGTCGAGATACGATACAAGCATGCTTAAAAAGCTTGTTGTTGTTAGCTTGTTGATGTATACGATGTATGAAAAAGGGGCAATGTGAAAAAAAAAGATTGCGTCATTTTTAGGGTTCCGTACCCAAAGGGTAAAAACGGGACCCTATTACTAAGACTTCGCTGTCTGTCTGTCTGTCTGTCTGTCTGTCTGTCTGTCTGTCTGTCTGTCTGTCTGTCTGTCTGTCTGTCTGTCTGTCTCCAGGCTGTATCTCATAAACCGTGATAGCTAGAAAGCTGAAATTTTCACAAATGATGTATTTCCGTTGCCGCTATAACAACAAATACTAAAAATTAAAAAAAAATTAAATATTAAGGGGGGTCCCCATACAATAAACGTGTTTTTTTCGTATTTTTTTGCTCAATATTAAAAACGGTAACAGGTAGACGCTTCAAATTTTCACAGAATACTTACTTGTATATTACCTTTCAAAATATATAATTAAATAACTATAAAGTAAATATTAAAGGGGGGCTCCCATACAACAAACGTAATTTTTAAGCAATTTTTACTCGATCTTAATTAACAGGTAGAAACTTGAATATTTGTAAGTAAATATTTAGAAATATATTAACTATAAAAATAAATACCTAATCTAATACATAAAAACTCACAAAATGAAAATAATCCGTGCATCTAAACGCGGTGCGAGCGCCGCGCCGCGGTGTGGTGGTGGCGCGAACGCGCGGGTAGCGGGGGAGGTAACATCACGAAGCGAGCCATAGCCGCGCGTATTCGCGCGAGCGTCGTTATGCTGCCCGGATGTGTATCGAAAACCTACCTATAAGTTTGCAATTTACTACTTGGAATTTCGTTGATTTCTCGTTATTTTATAAACAGAACTAAACTTTGTAGTATTATAGATGATAGTACGGAACCCTTCGTGCGCGAGTCCGACTCGCACTTGGCCGATTATTGGTAAGATACTGCTTACCAAAAATGACGCAATCTTTTTTTTGAAATATCATAAAGCTTATTCCAAGAAATACACGTGTTTTTGAAAAATTCTGAGAAATTTATAGTAAACATAAATAATTATTCAGAATCTGTAATGTATGTGCAAAGTTTCTGCCGAAATATTTTTTCCATTTACAATTTCTGAGCAAATTATAGGTGGCGTAAATTTGTGTAAAAAGTGTTGTTTTGGAGATTTGTTCTTGTTTGTGATGTCTCACAATTTTCAATTATTACATGGATACATAGGTCTACTGTACAAGATAAATTTTACAGGAACAAATTTTATTAAAATTTTGTTATTACGCGATAAAGATGTACGAACACTTGTATTAAAAATAGAACGGGTTGGCTGCTCTGAAGGTTAAAAAATAGTTTAAAAAACCGGACTAGTGTTATATGTTATTTGTTGGTAAAAAAAAAGTATAACAGAATGCCTAACAATTTTGATACCTCGACACCTATATATGTCACAATAGATCCGCGAGGGTCGCAGTGACAGGGAGGCTCATGGCCTCCCACCCTACCTCTAATAATAATAAAATACCTCGACACCTAAATCACTGAAACGAGCAGAACCCAGTGCAAAACGGTTCCGCAACAAACTGTCGAACGGAAAGGAACCATTTAACATTTCGAATGTGAGTCGGATAAAAATGACCCAAGTGTATACAGCCAGTTGCAACTGATGTTGCCAGCGTAAGAATTTTCCCTAAAAATGGGTATTTTAATTAAAAATGGAGGTACCCGTTACATAGATATTTTAAGTAAAGAAAAATAACCTTTGCATAATTTTTTTTTAAAACACTAGCAGTCTCATAAATAGTATCATGGATCAAGAAAATATGATAAACATTTGCATAGCATTTAATAAACATTTGCAAGAAGGTAACAATAAAATTCTGATTTATATTTTGAATACAGTATTTACAAGGTGAGACGTTACCTATTTTTCATCGAAACTGTCGGTATATATATAACAGGCACAAGACCATTAGTATTAAATGAGTAACAGTTTCCCGTTGTCCTAGATAAGCAACAAATGCGGCAAGGCCACGCGACGCTATGTGTAAATACATAGATTAAGATTTTTTCGCTACGCTAAATAGATGAAATGTATGGTGTTTCACACCATGTTCACTATTTTTTTTTTAAATTACCTATACTGTCCCACTCCTGGGCAAAGGTCTCCCCCATTTCCTTCCATAAATCGCGGTCCATCGCTGCCTCCTGCCAATCTTCCCGAAATGCATCAAGATCGTCACGCCAGCGCTTTTCAGGCCTTCCAGCGCAACGTCTTCCATCAGGAACCCACTGTGTGACGATCCTGGCCCATCGATCAGGATGCATACTATCCTTGCTTTCACTATTTGTTGCCAAAAATATATGGACATAATATTTGTACGTGCGTGTTAGTACATCACCTAATTAGGTGGCGTAAATTTTTTACGCCAATTCAATACATTATTTAATAATGCATTTAATTGTTACAAATTTTAACAATTAATTCATTGAAATATTAATGTTACGCCAACTTGGCGCAATGTATTATCAAAAAGACAGAATAATAGAAAACGGAACTCATAAAAAAAAGACAGAATGAAGCGGTTTTATTAGTAATAAATAATTATTTATTACTCTGTCAGACGTCATTTCTACATTTATACATCTCATACGAATGTTATATCGTTATTTATATCATAATATTGATCATTTAATAAATAAATATTAGTGGATATTTCACACAACACCATCTAGCCCAAACTAAACATGGCTTGTACTATGGAAACTAGATAGTTGATAGAATATATATATAAGTATATATATATTTATTCAATCATTAGGGGGCCAAATGGGCTCTGACAGCCCCGGCTGGTCACTGCGACCTTTCCAGATCTATTGTGACAATATATATATATATTATTTTGTAAATAAATACTGATGTATAGAAACACCCAGACACCGAACAAACATATATCTAATCACACAAATGTTTGCACTGGGCGGGGATCGAACCCACGACCTACAGCTCAGAAGGCAGCTCGTACTACCACTGAGCCATGAGGCCTGTTAAGAGTGAAGTGGCGAAAGGAAATGTGACAATGATGCTGACGATGAATAAAAAACTTCCGTGTCAAGAGTTTTCGATAAAAGTTAATATTCCCAATCATAGATAGATAAATTAATGAGAAACATAATATTCGATTAATTAGGTCGTGAAACAGGTTATTAATTAATATAAACAAAACGATAAGACGACGCAGGAAATCAATACCACGACCGGTTCATATTTACAGGTTCCTCTTTCCTGAAAATAAATACATCATTGGTCTGCCCAGCCGGGCATTCCTTTGAAATTCTAAAGCAAACGCACTGCATTATTTTACATTAAATTAATCTACGATATCAATTCGGCTGATTTTAAGGGACGGTGTGGCCGAGGATGGAGCTCGGCGACCTAGAAGATATCTATTCACTATAGCCTTGAAAATTTTAGTGCATCTAAAAAAACAGAGGTCATCAAATATTATAATGTTTATTCCTAAGGTTTAGTTCATCTATTTTTATCAATTTATGGTCTATAATCCTAAATATGTAGTAGAATTTTATTTATTTTGTAATATAATTTTATACCTAATAAAAAAAAAGATGCAAAACATGAACTTGAACTTTTGTAAAACAATTACAGCATTTTTTTTGCTAGTTAGTAAAATTAAGCGTAGAAAAATTTGTTTTATCTGAATTCTGAAAAGTCATATGTAGAACAAAAATTTGCATTACTATGTAAAGAAGCTATACAAAGTCTGTCTTACTTATAAACGATGAATAAGCGTAATTTGGTTAAACATAGTTTTGTTCCAATTTCGCGTGTGACAGTTCCCGTCTGACAAAGTGAGAAGTCTTTAATCAGTAAAAAAGATAAGAAAATTAACCGTATATTGAGCTGAAGACGTGTTATTTGATGAATAGTATGAATTTATATTATTATCGCTAAACACAATGACTTAAATGTTATTTAATATTGTAGAAACTCAGTTTTCCAACGAGAAAAAGATTATCAAAAACTGAAGCTTAAGCATTCTCAGAAAAATATCAGGAACCAATTCGAGCAGAAGGTGATAAAAGCGTAGGTAAAAACATCCTTAGCTCAGAGACTGATTTTAGCATGGCAACACTGTTCGGAAGATTGAATTTCCGCGAGCGTCGTCCGTATTGAATTGTTTCCTATGCTATATTTTAGAGCATTCTGTAACAAACCTTTGCGAGGACGCTTCAACTCTGGGGAATACGAAAATGGATTGCAAAGTGGCGGAAGTGGCTCGAAAAATACATTAAAGCAGATTGTCCGAAAAAATATCTGTAATGAGACTTTTGCTCTTTCTGGTTCCCATCAGAAAAGAGTTTCTTCTAATTGGTTAGTCTTAAAAGCTTAACTCCGGTGAATAAGAGATTGATTCATATTTTCGCAACCAGGTTTTGTAAGCTACTGAGTGACAAAAAGAGCAAGATACGGATTAGTTCATCGGAGATTATCAAAAACTAATTACCTATAAAATGTTGAATTTTTACCAGAACTGTATTATTATTAATAATTATTATTATTATTAATAATACAGTTCTAATTATTAATTATTATTTATCAGTTATTAATTATTTTATTGGCAATAAGGCCGCCAATTAAAAGCCTAGCTATATTTATGTTTTCTCTGTATTTCTTTTTCTGTATGTGTCTATCTATCTATCTATCTATTATTACTATTACAAAAGAAACATCTATATGAAACTTGGTAAAGATGAATCTAACAATTATTATTACAAAAAAATCGTCTTTAAGAAACTCGGGAAATAAAGATGAATCTACCGTAACCATCATCACCGCTCAACTTTCAAACTTATACAAAAGTGCTCGATATACAGTGTCCAAGTTTTGTCGGCTTAACATTGACTTGTGGGATGTTTTGTAAAAATGTTATTTTATTCATTGTTGTGAAACCATTGTTTTCGAAGTCGGCTTTACTGAACGGCTGAAGTTTTACCCGACTGCGCAAGAAGGAGTTATATTTTTCGAGTGCGTGTATGTTTTTATATTAGCTGGCCCTAAACGACTAGAACAATTTTGATGTGCGAGGTGTCGTTAAATTTGTCTTCACTCCCCGCGTGCCATGGGCTATAATTTTTTAAATAAGACAAATACATCTCTCGTAAAACTTTAAAAAATCACTTATCGTAAACTCTAACGAGCTTTTTCGTCAAAAATAAGTGATTTTACTGGAATTATTAAAAAAAATCAAACACTACAGCAATGGACTTCTTATGGCTGAGATGATGATGATGATGATTCAAAAAATTGGCATTTGTAACTTTTTACAACGACTTTGTGCATAATTTCTTTTGTTGTACTTTCAATTATTATTGTTATTTATATTTAAGTTACTCTTTAAGGATCTACAATAAAGTTATTCTATTCTATACTTTCTTACAAAAAACGTACACACAATACCGTATGAAACGTAAAGAAATCGAAAGTTATGACTGCAAAAAGTGATATTCGATATTCTTTCACTAGTTTTTGGTATTAGTTATTTTTTCTTTTAATTTAGTAACTTGTTTAAATCATAATTTATACAGTTAATTTAACGTTAAAAATCTCTTACTTTCCAGTTAAAACCAAAATATCCACCGCGCAAGCGCTACCTATATTCCTCAATCGTCGCACTGTCCCAAAGCTCCGAGCATAAAAAAGGATATTCCATCATCCGATACCATAACTGGACAGCTTCCATTTCGCGACAAAAATGGCGGCCATTTCTGCCGTGTCCGCGAAGGCGGCATGTGACACTATCAACTGTCCCCAGTATACCGCCCTGTCGGCTACGGATAACAACCGCTATTTTCCGGTTATCCGTCCATTTTTACGAACAAAACGGTACCTCCCCCGAGAGCGGAAACTGAGAGATAAGAAGTGTTAACATTGACTTGCCTGTTTTGCCTATTTTTTTGGGGATTAGGCTAAAAATAGAAAGGAGTGGAAAATGAAAGGGATGAACGGAAAAATGCGGACGTGAAAATTTAAGCATTCGTGAAAATTTGATTTTTTGCCGATAGAATTATTTTGCTTAGTTAAGCTAAAAATTTTATTCATTAATTATGTTTACTTCATCATCATCTCAGCCATAACAAGTCGCTGGAAAACTGTAAAGAACAGAACTCATAATAACGCCTATTATTATTATTATTAAATTATATAAAAAAATATATACTACATAAAAAAATCTATGCAAAACTCATGCGTGTATAAAGTTTTGCATAACATAATAAGCGGTAGATAACTGATATTATTGTATTAGACTAAGACAACTATCATCTAGTCTCACCTAATAATAGTAATGTAAAATATACATTACTATTATTACTAACCTATACTGTCCCATTCCTGGGACAAAGTTGCTTAATTTCAATAAATCTAACTATATCACACACGTAAAAATTGGTCAAACCTTTTAGGCCACAGAAAATAATAGGTACAGTTTTTTTGCTGTTTAAATAGTACATTCAAGCCTTACCTTATACCTTTCTTGAGCAGCCTGGTAACAGGCCCCATGCCACGCCGATTTTTCTCCTGAACCCATTATCTTGAGAAAATATTGCCTATTTTTTCGTCACCCAATTGTTGCGTCATTTCGATAGAGAAATCCATTTTTATGGCTCGAACAAATATTTGTGTTATACGAGGCGACGACGTAGGGACGAAGAAAATATTTACAGTTTACTCTAAGGATTAGAGTAAGTATTTCATTTTATTATTTTGGCACAAAATAGCTCCCTTATCCTAAGCTATTCTTGCGTTAGCCAATTTCGTATGAAAATAACGAGGAAGAGATAAAATAAAAATCAGATTTTGCGGTTGGGATATTTTGTTCAACATTACGAAATCAAACACAACACGTATCTATTGAAGTATAAAAAATTAAACGTCTAATCTTCATACTGTCACGTTTGACAGGGACGTGCTTGTATTTATGTACTCGTATAAGAACCAAAACTCTGCCTTGGATCGACCCGTTCAGACCCGATCGACCGATCGTACTTTGATGGTTCAACTTATAATGAGCCAAGTTTTCTTTTTTCATTGTATGTTTTTTATTCGCCACGTTGAATGGGAGTGCTTATGCGTTGGGCCAGATACGCACCAGGATTTAGGTCACGCATCTTTCGCTTTCACGTTCATATAGATGTCGCTGTCATTCTATTTGAGTTTTTCTCGGGAATAATTATCATAAATGGCTCACGAATAAGAAAAACATCAGACCTTATACATAAATAATATCAATAATATCCATATCATAGAGGCCTGGTAAGTAGGTACGAAAGTCGATCAAAATAGAGCTGAAAATTTTGTGGTTTTCATGACACTCAATTGGACTTTGGGCTTTTGTGTACAAATTGTCTAAATGCTTCCCGGGTAAGCCACCCGGTACACTAGAACAGCTAATGGTCCAGACCACAGCTAATGGTTCAGACTAAGCAGTAGAAGGGTGTACAATTTGAAATGGGAATATCCATTTCAAATTCTACTCGAATCCGTTCAGACGGCTTACTATGGCATGTGTAATAGCAGTTGTTATTTATTGACAGCATTTTATATGTAAAATAGTATTGTTACAAGTATATATGTATATTAAAAGAATAACAAAACACATAACTGCATAAAATAATGCATTGAATGCCAAATAAATTTAAAAAAATAATTATTTTTTTTGTAATCTCTATAATTTCCTTCATTTTGGATATCCTACCTACTCGATAGATTTGATAAAAAAAAATACTAATAACTTTTATTATTTTTTATATTTTTAAATCATTTTCCTAATGACACTTGGATTTTTGAGACGAATCTAAGGCTACCATAGCTGTCAAAATCCATCCAGCCGTTTTGAAGATACAAGGCAATAAAAAAATTACAAGCGTTCAAGACACGCGCGAAAAATAGATGAACTCTATATTGTACACATCATAAAAGTAATAGCAAAGGACTTAAATAGACTAGTGCAACAACAGGCGGGCCTTATCGCTTTTGCCGCCCTAACCCTTCCTAAAAATATAACTCTTCCTTGGCAATCGGGTAGAAATACCATTCCACAGATACAACACAGATTAACACGTCCCTACAGCGAAAAGACTTGTACCTACTGCAGCCTAATCCTCAAAGCTAACCCAACGAATCCCCCCAATACCTATTGTTATTTATGTACTATTCCACGAGACCTAGTAATTTCAGGTCACGTTCACACACAATTTCTGAAAAGTGAGTACGTCTTACAGAAATTGTATTTGACTAAGTCAATTCCAATGAGACCTCGACTGAATGTTAAACAAGACACGGCTTTGATTATAATAAAGGTTATTTTGTTCAAGCTTCGGTTCCTCCGCAGGGTTGGTTAAGTCCGCTTAATTCTGGATTAACAACTAAATCTTATTCAGAGCCCGGAGACACAGCGAAAACTTCGCTTTGATAGCTTAATCAATGGATTTACTGATGGGCAAACTTTGTTAGTGCTCATCTTACCTCAGGGTTTGCTGTGAAAAGCAAACTAATATTAAGGCAATGATGTACTTATACGTAGATAGGTTTTCCCGGCTCAGCATGATAATCCTCAACTAAGGTAATCGACTCGACTCGCCTTCAGTCGCGACACGTCGGGCAACGCTGTTAGACGCGTGTCATGACTTGTGAACAGTGACAATGCCATCCTGTGTTTAGATAGTCCAACACCAAGATACAAAAAGTCCTTAAGGATGCGTCTTACCCTCGAAAGTGCTGAGAACTGAGATATGCCATGCTCTTACTTCATATTCAATGAGTATATACTCTCTGTACATAAAATCTCATTGATATCAGGGGCTTCCAAACTGTAGAGAAAACAAACGGGGCAACACGAGGTGTTTCTGTTTCTTCAGAAACTAAAATTATGAATATCAGTAGGCACAAGATAAGCAATTCGAATCGCTCGCGCTCGGATTTACGATGTCGCTCGTCTGAGGTTTTGAGGTACGGAACCCTAAAAAATAATTATGGAATATAGAGGAACATCAACTTAAAACGACTTGAATTTCGCAAATCTTTTACTTCAAATTTCAAGTCAAATTTTGAATTTTTTGTGCTGCATATGTGTGTAAAATGTGTGTAATTTTATTGTCGAGATGCCTTGCATATTCAAGCACTTTTTTATCTTCAAAAATGTGTAACACGTGACTGAGACATCGAACTCCATTCACATAGCCCCTTAAATTGTTTGTGTAACCACAGAATAAGCAGCAGTAAGGAATGCAGTATAATACAGTTTACAACGTCTTATATTATTGTTACGACATTTATAAAAATATAATATTGCTGCTGAGGCAGCGTGAATAACAAGTATTATATAATAAAAGTCCCAATAATAAATTAAAAAGTATGTAAATTAAAAGAAAAACAAAAATAAATGTCCGACTTCAGAAAAGCAGTTTTTGCAGTCTAAGTATAATATTATCGTTGTATAATTTTATCTTTCGTCATCGTCTTTAATATGGCTAGCTACCTGCGTATTCTATAAGTTTCTACTTTGCTAAAAGTTGTTGGTTTAGTTATACCTTGTCATAGACACAAAACCTTTATTGTGAAAAAAGAAACACCGAGAAACAAGAATGAAAAATATTTATGACAGTAAAACTAGAGACATATTTGTGTTTTTTGTCACAATCCAGTTCAGTTCAGCATGATGCTAGTTGTTAACAACCAGCGCTGGTCTTACGCTAGGACTGGTGGGTGACGTAACACACGAGCGGTTAAACTATGTAGTAGTTCTACGCGTAGTAGCAGTAGACCTCGCGAGTACAAATGGTCACTTATCAAACTTTTCCTCTTTTGACCGAGATTTCACAACTTTTTTTCCTCTTGATATCTCTAATCCAAATTTTAATTTTTTGTTAACAATTGAGTACCAAACGTTCCTAGGAAATATTACCATAAGTGGTTAGTAAATGGTGTCAAAAGCAAAACTCGAATCGAACTCGGCACTAAATATATTTTTCTCAGCCATTACTGTCCCATTGCAGGGCAAAGGCCTCTCTTCCCTCTTTCCATTTCAGAAAATTCTTAAATAAAAAAAATTGACCAAATGCGTACAACTTCAAACCAACCCATTCAAGGCAATAAATACTATGAACTCCGAAGTAAAACATCTATTTACAAATGATCGAGATCTCCCGAGGCTCGGCGCGAGACGCTAACGACCGCTAGAGATATCATCTATTCTGCCCGAACCGTTAATGGGTTTCTAAAAATGTTCTTTACCGTGTAATCGCGTTCGATTAAAGCCTTTTAGAAAATAAACCACCCCGGAGAGAAAGAAATTCTTTGAAAACCTTTCAATCTTGATTTTTTAATGTTCGACGCTATTGGTCTCTTTTAAAAAGCTTGTAATGTTATTAGGTACTCTGTTATGGCGGAGATTAAAGCGCGCAGCTATCTCTCTCGCGCATCACAACATTTTTAAACATAAAATCATAAAGGCACTTGCCCAAATAAAAATAAAAATAAAATTTTGAATGTTAGAAAAGTATAAGACTAATTTATTTATTTAGATAGGAAAAACATAAAAAAAAAGTTTTAATCAGATATCATTTATACAGCCGACGGAATAGTGAAAAAACAATATTTTTTAATTCCTCAGCCAATTTAAAAGATATCGAAGAAAAACTTTTTTAAATATTTCTCCTCAATAAACAAATTGGCCTCTTACTTTTCTACTCTATGTTGAAAAAGGTCGTGATGCGCGAGAGAGATAGTTGCGCGCGTTAAGCGGAAATACCGTAACAGTAAATACAAGTAAAAAGGAGAACAACAATTATTCATCATCATCCTGGATTTTATTTAAATATTCGCAAAGTCTTAAGTTATTTAAGTCTTCCTCCCACTTGTTATGAAGTTATCTGCCCATCTTGTCTTTTTACGCTGCGCTTGCCGATGCGATCTCCACTCGAGGACTTGTCTCCATCGGTTTCAGTTTGTTTATTTATTTTTCGATATAAAATATAAACATAACTTTATTTATTTAGTACAACTCGCACGCTAGATTTTTAACCCCTGACTCAAAAAGAGGGGTGTTTTAAGTTTAGTGTGCATCTGTGTTTCTGTCTGTGGCATCATAGCGCTCAAACGGATGAACCGATGTTGGTCTAGTTTTTTGTTTGCTAAATGATTTCATCGAAAGTGTTCTTAGCCATGTTTCATTAAAATTGGTTTATTTTGTTGGGGGTTATTGAGTTTCTAAACTTGTAAATGTGTTGCGTTTTGGTTGTCTTTAAAACAACGTATCAAGCGTAACGCAATTATAAGTTGGACTGAAAAAATCACTCGTATAAAGAGCAGATACATAAAGCGATTTTTTTATCTTGTTTTTATTTTTCATATAATTTTCCAGCGATCTTTCCTCGTATGAGCTGGAGCATTGAAAATATGTACTTCTTTCCTCAGTAACAAATGTCGTTTGTTTTTTTAAGTTTACACAAAATTTGTTCAAAACAAATATTTTTTCGATCTCGCTCCGAATTAAACATAGTTGTGCTATGTGATAGTTAATAAATACTTATAATTATATATATTTTTTATAAATACATACTTAAGACCCATATACAAAACAAACATTTATGCTCGTTACACAAATATTGTCCTGGGAGATAATCAAACCCACACAACCTACTAACAGCTTAGAAGGAAGACTTATTACGACTGAGCTATGGAGCCGGTCGCAGATAAGAGTCCCAATAATAATAAAAAATAAATAGGTACTCATAAGTAAACAATAACCAATTCGTCATCATAACTGATAAATTCCAGAAAACGTGGCCAAATAAATTGAAAGCTACGATGAAATACCCACACATTCAAACTAATCTATTAAGTTAACAGTCCCTTGAATAAGTCCCAGCTTAATTTAAATTAAATAGGGAGCTCCCATTTCAATGAATGGTGTACAATCATTATGCTAGTTCTCGGTAATATAAGGCCCAATTTTGTCAAACCGGACTTTGTAACTGAATGATTTATAAGGTAGATTACGTTTTATGAATTTAATGCGTGAATTTCCTTTCGATACCTTCATATTTTATCGTTTGCTGAATTTCGCTACCGAGTCGAAATTAATTGCTTCCAAGCTTATAATTACTATACAGATGCTTACTTAACATTTGCGCAACCTATATATTTTTAAATGGTTTTATTTAGGTTGCCGTTTGTTGTTGATGTAGTTGTTTATGTTTTTTGGGTCACATTTATTAATTGAAATTTGACCCCCTTCCCATTGACAGATTGAAATTATATTTGGTACACGCCTTTAGTTTAGATGACATTACAATGAAACCATATTTCTCCATATCCATATTTTTTGTGTCTGTAAGGATGTAGGCAGTCCTATAGATGGCTGATAGAATACATATATACTTTTTTTTATAACTATATACATATGATACATAGAAACACCCAGACACAGAACAAACGTCCATGCTCATCACACAAATGTTTGCCCTGGGTGGGGATCGAATCCACGACCTTTCAGTTCAGCAGGTAGCAATTGCTTTTGGTATTATGCTTTGTGATTTTCAATTGCACTTGTGTATAAGCACTAATAATGTAGATTTAAACTGTTATTATTTATGTTTTGTAAGTTAATATAATTATATTTTAGTTTCAATGAGAACACAGATCTAATATTGCCAAACATTTTTTTATACGTTTTTTTTTCCAAAGGTCTGTGTTACCAAACTTTGTTAAGCTAGTATGATAAGTGTACTGAACTAATAAAGTAACTGAACTAATGATAAGTTCAGAATGTTTATGTTTTTATTTTAAAGGGTAGAAGATTCCCGTAAAATTGTCTGTTTTTATTTCAAATTTTAATAAAGGGTTATAAGAATATTTCGTGTTTCTTAAAAAGTAGCCTCCCAGGCGATCATTAAGTTTTTTTTTTTTTTTTTTTTCTCAGCCATTACTGTCCCACTGCAGGGCAAAGGCCTCTCTTCCCCATTAAGTATTAAGCAGTTAAATTACATTAGTATTCTAGGGTTAATAAGCGAAAAACAAGTCAGATTCGACATTTAGTCACGACTTTCGTCGCACTATACCCTATTTCTACAATCACTATAAAATTACGGGCACGTTTTCTCTATTGCTATAATATTTATGCGCCATTTAATAAATTTCACGAGTCATTCATCCTTTTGACAGCGATTATTATTAAGTACTTTGGCACAAACCGTTTACTATTTTATTTTACACCATAACAATCTTATTGCTCGGCCGACGCAGACTTTATATCTTTCATTCGTATAAAGAATAACAAGAAATAATAAAAAGAGAGAGTGAAAACCCACTGGGGAGGACTTTTACATCAAGACTCACAACAACAGTCTGCTGAAATTGTGTCAAAGAAACAGAGTGATTTATTTTGGAACTAAATTTTTTTTTTTTTTATATAGAAATAGGTTTGCGCTTGACCGCCAACTCGCCTGATGTTAAGCGACGTTAATTTGTAGGTCAATTATGAGTAAATGTTCTTGTGTCTATGCAAGGTGTTGCAGACCATTCCGCCTGTACAGTAAATCTAAATATGTGTCATCTAAGTCTGCTTGCTTCATCTTCGACCACATTGTCCCTTTGTGACGGGCGTGTTGGTGGTGAAAGTTAGATTTATTAGTGAAAATGATAATATTATTTTGTAAACACGTTATGTGATTTCAATGATTTTATAGTGATAGGAGCCTTAAAATGCCTTTGAAAAAGCATTTGAATATTTTTTTATTATTTCTATCTTTTAAATTCGATGTTATACCTACCACACATAAGGTTCTAACTGACAATTGATTAAAATGTCAATCAACGACGAACCCGCCAATCTTTCGTGGTAAACGTTGTCACAAACTTCCGAGAGACTACATTTTTTGTAATAATAAAAGTAAGTTGGTTGGTAGACAGCGGCCAGCCCTAGTTTCATAGTTATTAAACCGCCGAAAGGCCTGTAATAATATTCACGGCTTAATCTTACGACATCTTGGAATCTCTGAATATTTAATGGAATTTGAACAGCTTATAGCAATTGAAGACTTACTTTCTATTTTGTGCACAACAACCCAGATGTAACCACAAAAGTATGTACTTAAATAAAACTTTAAAGTGAACTATTTTGTCAGAATGCAAATAATTTTTTAGTGTAAATAGAAATTAAAAACAATGCGTACAACACAGAATAATTACAAGAGACAAGTCAAGAGCAGTAGCGGATACTTCTAGCGCAAAAAGACCACCCCCTTGCCGACCTAGTCATGGTGTTCAACATCAGGGGGTGAGAAATATCTCACCCCACACTCCACCAGTTGCAGCATGTCAAGCGATGAAGACGGACCTCCAACACCACCGCCACCGCGTCGCCGCAAAGACCTGCGCGACGTAGACGTCCATCGCTGTCGGTTAGCCTGGGGCCTTCTGCGGAGTCACTCGCACAAAGTACGAGATGGACAAATTCCATAAATATCAATTGCATGCGCGCGTATTATGAGGCTACAGAGGGAGAATCCAACCTGTCTGCATATCGTCTTAGAATGCTGCCTTTAGTCCAGGCCAACCCAACACTTGCAGGTCATCCATCCGTGTAAGCTGCTGGATCAGACCGTACTTGATCGGATCCGCCTGGAAGTACTTTCTACTCGTCCGACTTCTCGCCGCTTCTGGCGGCTGTCGCCTGCGATACTGGCTCCAACACCGACATCGCGGGTGACACTTGCGACATCAACGTATCCCGTTGTCGACGAGGGAGAAAGTGCGAGCATGACTGTATCAATAGATGTGAGTGAGCAACTGAGGAGTACTCTGGAAGACGTGATTTCTCAATATAGATTTGCACTCGACTCTTAAGTCACGTCTGCCTCGTTTGCCTACTCATAGATGCAATCTAGCGTTGATGGAAGCCCTGAATGTTCTACTACCTCCGTATTTACAAACTAGCAGAGATTTTGTTGATACCTAATCGATTTTATACTGCAGCGCCATCGCGGTGTGCCATGTTGTATATGTTAGATTTCCGGACATTAACCGTGCATTACGGCGCCCCTGGAATGCACCTGCATGGCAAGTGAGAATCGAGCGGCACATTACTACGTTCATAACTCTCATTGCAAAAAGCTGATCTGCTTCAGCCGGGGGAATACTCGCTCCCGAGTAATGCATTTTGGGACGCAGGTATTTTTCGGGACGAGTATTAGGTGCACTGTGCAGTAATACTTAGTCAAAGTCACGGATCTCATCGACTTTCTGAAGCAAAAGGTCTTATACTTCGACTAACCGTATTCGTCGCTACAAAGAGCGTGTGAATAGATATTAGCAGAAACGTCTCTTCCAAATTGACCAAAGAAAGTTGTACCGAGGCTGGGAGGGAACCGAGCAACGTGTGAATGACGGACAGATACCGGATACTAGAGCCTTGGCTGATTTTTGGCGTGGTGTCTGGTAGGTGCCCGTCGATCATTATGGAAGACAAGTGGATGAGAATTGACAAGCGTGAGTGCGACGGTCTATAAATTGTAATAGACTCCATAGACGTTAGTTGTGCGATACGTACGGCACAGAACTGGAAAAGCTCTAGGCCGGATGGATTCCACAACTTTTTGATAAAATGGATTCGATGCTCGCACGATCACTTGGCTACACAATTCCAAGAAGCCCTCGAGCTCGGTTCTCTACCTGCCTCATTACCATCGGGTCACCTTTCTGCTTAATAAGTCTAATAGTACTACGGAATCCAAAAACTATAGACCGATCGCATGCTTGCCCTCCAGAAAAACTCCTTACGTCCATTCTAAGAAGAAAAAAAATGCATATATAGTCGCTAATAATGTTTTGGCCCCTACCAGAATGTGTTGGGTTGGGTTTCGTGGAACTAAAGAGTTCATTCTCATTGTTACGGTCATTAGCCAGCAACTTCAGCAAAATAAGGGTGTCCTCTCTACTCTTTAGATTGACTATAAGAAGGCCTATGACTCGGTGCCTTATTCATGGCTGGAGAAGGTTTTAGACTTGTATAAAATTGATACAACTTTGATCTTTTTTAGTACCTTGTATGAGGAAGTGGACCGAAGTAGATTGAAGTGGAAGTAATTTTTATACGGTTTACTATAAAAAACTAAGAAATTAAAGTAATAAATGCGATAAGATACAACTCAAAAGAATAAAAAAAATAAGTTTTTGGTAACCGTCAACGGTTTTTTCCTATCAAATAACTGATCTTACATGAACTATTCAAAAAACGCTTATTTAAATACATTTATATGTTGACATTGCATTTCAAGCGAAACAAAATGAGTTGATATACAACAAAATCGCTCATTTGCAGTCGATTATTTAATTTTTCTTATAAACAATAGATATACTTGTCCTCTATAATAATTTCACATACATTTTACAGCTCTAAGTGAGTATTCACCCTGTACGTTAAAAAATATGGTTGTGTCTCCGCGCTCGTACTAAAGATAAGTACGCTTTCAATTTAATGCGTTACAACAGAGGGGAAGGACTCAAAGTGGTGTCTCTCTACGCAGAACAAATAATTTGAGATGCTCCAGGACATTCGCTCTCAAGTTATTGCAATAGAAATTGTTTTACTATGGAAGTAAGGTGGTTCTCAGACATATTTCAAATCTCAAAATAGGTTCACCCAGGCGAAACTTATGATTAACAAACTTTATAAAAAAAAAGATGTGTAGCACTCGGAGACTGCCGCGGTAAAGCTATTGCGTAATAGCTTTACGCGCGGTGTGTGGTTATTTTCGTTACGGAATTTCTGGATTCGGTCTCCACGCTCAAGGCCCGCGATAGAAGCTATGCAATAGCTTAAAAAAACAGTCGAATTGAGAACCTCCTCCTTTTTTTAAGTCGGTTGAAAAAGGGCCACGTGCGAGCCACACAGCTGCGCTACTCAACACTGCGCCTTAACAGCTAGTGAAGCTATAAAATGTACGTAGCGTTCTAATTAAAGTCGCAAACCAGAATAAAACACGTGAATGATATCATGTTCAAGTTATGAAATTGTACACAATACTTCAGTGAAAGCTGTACAAATGTGAAACGGGGAGCGGTGAAATAAAAGGAGTGTTTTATAACGGCAACACGCGACCGTGTAACAAGTATTTATATGGTCTCCATAATAGAGAAGTAAATTTAAAATTGTTTTTATGGGAACTGTGAAGTTGTAAGTTGTATGTTTTCGACATTGACTGCACAAGAAGGAGGGTTATGTTTTTTGGGTGTATGTATGTGTTTCAATATTACCTCCTGCCTAAACGGTTTGTCTTTACTTCCCGATTGTCATAAATTGTATTTGTTTTTTTAATAATAATAACCCTTCCACTGTGGATTAGGGCTCCGTGGAGCTGCGTCCGTATTTTCCGCGCGCAATTAAAACCTAGATTTCTCCTAATTTGTTTTATGAAAACTATATATAAAACTGATATCACTGTAATCCTACTGAATATCTAACGTATATATCTTTTAATTAAATCAAAGTATCCCCAAAGTATCTATTATGCGATTTTTTTCGCAATTTTTTACGAAAAAATTCATAAAAAAATTTATTAAAACCATTTTCCATACGGGCAGTGCTCGTCGACAACACCATCCCAAATGATGAGAATCTCGTGAAGGCCGAGAAGGACAAGCTCAGCAAGTAACTTGACTTGACTCACGAGATAACCGCCATGTGGGATGTTGACTCGACGATAATTATCCCGATAGTCGTTTCGGTGAACGGTGTCATAGCGAAAAGCCTCGCCCAACATCTCAAGAGGCTCTTGCTCGATGGTTGATTCAATACAGAAGGTAGTCATCCTAGACACGGCACGTATTGTCAGGAGGTTCCTCTCTCTGTAGCCCCTACCACCGGTAGCTTGAGCCCCGCCCCGCTGCTGGCGGCACCCTAGTTTTCAGTTTTTTACAGTATTTATGTATTTTTTTTAATTTATATTTATATTGTAAAAAAAAAACAAATTAAGTTGTACAATAAATGAATGAGTATAATAATAATTTTAAAAAAACGTCACCTCTGAAACATAGTCATTTTTTCACTCGTGCTTATTTTATTGTGTTTTTATTGTTTTTACCACTCCAACACCAGGTTAAGAAAGAAAATTAATAATAATGGATTTGAACATACACACAAGCCAGAGAATAGAAGAAATTGACGAAATATAATATGTATCCCACAATGTTGACAGTAACTATCAATCTTTTACAAAACAAAGAGGGTACTAATTTTCTTTATATAACAATAAATTACGACAAAATGAAATGAAATATGATAACACGGTCAAGAAATATGAAGACAGCGGATACACAAGACGCACAACCTCCACCATTGCCGCCCGCTTCCTCTTCGTCGTCCAGCGCGTCGTCCGCGGGTGAAGAGTACCTCACCCCTTGTGATACTAGTGTCTCCAGCGATGAGAGCGGGCCTACGATGCCGTCGCCGCCAAGAAGACCAGCGCGGCGAGAGTGTCAACCGCATACCTGGGGCCATCAGCGGGGTCCATCCCGCTACCTTTGGTTCCTGTTGTCGATGGAATCAAGATATGAATGAAAACTGCATACGCGCGTACTATGGGCGACAGAAGAGGGAATTAAGCTGACTGCGTATCGTTCCAAAATGCTGTCTTTGTTTCAGACTCTTGTACCGACTGTCACTGTTTCCGCCCAACGACTATCAGATCAAGTGCGATCTATCCACCGACTCAAGTTGCTGGATCAGTCCGTACTTTATCGGCTTCGCCTGGAAGTGATGTCTGCTCGTCCGTCCCCCGTATCGGCAGGGGGGACCTGCCGCCCGTCGCGTCGTCTGCCCCGACATTGGCCTCAGGGCCGACCACGGTGGTGACACCTGCGGCGCCGGCTGATCCCGCAGCCGACGAGGGGGAAGTTACGATTAGTGTTTCTAACCAGATGAGTGAGCAACTGATGTAATAATATTCATTCTCTTTGATTACGTTTTAATATTTATACTCTGACAGCTTAGCCGTGCCAAAGAGATAGAATCTCTCAAAATTATTTTCTTTTTATTTTAAGTTTTTAATCAATAACGAAAAGGTTTATTGAGCTTTTACACATGATTTTCTGGCCATATATTTCAAATTAATTCCATGTCTTCCATGTCTATACTTATTGTAAATGGAACCAGGAAATCTGCGTAAAAGCGGAACATCTCGGCCTGAAGGGCTCAGTTTTACTGCTGATACTTCTACATTGATCTGAATACGTTATGATGTACTAAAAAGTTTATTATATTTTTTTTTTTAAAGTGTTTTATAATAGTGCTTCAAAGTTTAAAACGAGTACCTCATGTGAAACTTCTTCACAGAAGTCTGAATATTAAAATCCTGGGCGAATAATTCGCCGGGACGAATTGGTATTGAAGTGTCCCAAATTGTTTCCACCCAGATGGTCAAGGACCCCTGGAAATGCGGTACCTCTAAGAATTACAGGTTTATGGTGAGCTGATCTCATTTTTAACATCGAGAACATATGTTCCTTTCCTCGAGAATATCTCTCGCTGATGGATTGAGAGAACCTGCATGGAGACTCTTAGTCTAATTTTCAATTGAACTTTCACCCCTAAATTTATCTGGAGTCCTGTAAGCCCAGGTCCAGTTTCTTCAAGGACTTTTTTAGTTATACTCTTATGTATTAGGCAAATAAAAGTTGTACTATTATAATTTCATCTTTTTATTTAAGATACTTAAGGTCTAATTAGGTTAGGCAGGAATTGCTGTAGGACTGCACCTATTAGGCCTAACAGTCCGTTACTCCCATAGGTATATCTCCAGGTGTAACGTGACACTGAGGAGCACTTTGGAAGACGTGATTTCCCAGTATAGATTCGCACCCGACTCTAGGCCATGTTTACCACGTTTGCCCATAGACAAAATCTAGCATTGATGGGAGCCTTGAATGAATTGCTAGTTCCGTATATACAAACTAGTAGAGATTTAGTTGATACCCACTCGATCTTATACTGCAGTGCCATTGCGGTGTGTCGAGTCGTTAAATTTCCGGACATTAGCCGTGCACCGCGACGCACTGGAGATGTACCCGCGTAGCAAGTGAGGATCGAGCGGGATATTAACACATTCAGGACTCTTATTGCGAAACTGATCTGCTTCAGCCGGGGGAATACTCGCCCTCGAGTAATGCGTTTTGTGTCTCAGGCATTTGCCAGGACTGTTATCAGATCCCAGCACTACCTAGCCAAAGTCACGGAACGCATTGACTATCTGAAGCAGAAAGTCTATGCATGGGCGAACCGAATAAGACGCTACAGAGAGCGTGTGGATAGATACTGGCAAGAATCGTCTCTTTCAAAGTGACCAAAGGAAGGTATACCGCGGTTGGGAGGGAACCGAACAACATATGAGCGACGGACAGCTGTCGGGTTCTAACGCCATGACTAGTTTCTGGTGTGGTATCTGGTCGATGCTCGTCGAGCATACGGAAGACGAGTGGATAAGGATCGTCAACCGTGAGTGTGATGATATCGAACCCATGGGGTTTATTTTAATAGACCCCGTAGACGTTAGTTATGAGATCCGTACGACACAGAACTGGACAAGTCATGGGTTGGACGGATTACATAACTTTTGGATAAAATAGATTCGATGCTCACACGATCGCTTGGCTACACAATTCCAAAAAGCACTCGAGCTCAGTTTTCTTCCTGCCTTCATGACCACCGGGATCACCTTTCTACTCTATAAGTCCGGTAGTACCACGGAACCAAAAAACTACAGACCCATCACATGCTCTATAAGCTGTTTACATCCATTCTGATAAATAAAATTTATACGCACTTAGTTGCGAACAACGTTTTGGCCTCTACTCAGAATGGATGTAAGGTTGGGTCCCGTGGTACTAAAGAGATACTCCTCATTGATACGGCTATTAGCCAGCAAGTCAAGCGGAGGACTTGATAAGGATAAGAACGTGGCATTTTCCAGGGTGACAGTTTGAGTTCATTGTGGTTTTGTCTGTCACTGAACCTTCATAATACTCTGCTGAAGGATTCAGATCTAGGCTATCGGCTGCGTACCCCTACAGCCCCTCGGCTGAAGTCATTTCTCACCTTCTCTACATGGATGACCACAAACTATTTGCACTGAAACGAGAATACTTGATGACGTTGTTGAAAATAACAGAGGTTTTTAGCAACGCTATTAAGATGGAGTTTGGTGTAGATAAGTGTGCGGTCGTTCAGGTAGAGCAAGGAAATGTTGTAAATTCACCGAATTTGCAACTTTTTGAGACAATGACTTTCAGGCCCCTCTCCGAAGCTGACACCTACAAATACCTTGGTATGTCAGAGTCGTTGGGTATTGCGGTAGAGGATATTAAATGATGTAAATCTAAATGTTTCGTAGGTCAAGGATGTCGATGAATATGAATAAAAATCAAATTATATCATTCCATCTATCAATTGAATATAGTTCAATTTACTTTTGTTTGTATAAAAATCAGTCAGTTATGTTTGTAAGTCTTAGTTATTTTTAAAGGCTAATAGTAAGAAAAGTAACACGGAAAAATCACACAATTCAGAAATATCTGATGTTTTTACCTGACTGCGTAAGAAGGAGGGTTATGTTTTTCTATATTTTTTTGCATGTAATGAAACCGGCAGGAAAATATATGCCCGGCTTAAGTCTGTTTTATGATGTAATATTTTATATCTCAAAATGACAAGCAGTGTATTGTCATACAAGTTTTTTAGTGTTATCAAAATTCTGGGTAACACTGGACTATTACAGGCAAGCTCGCCCACTAAAAAATAAACGACAGGTGCATTAATGAATAATGACATGAATTACCCGCTCTCCCCAGCCCCTCTATTAAACAGGAAAGTTATGAGAGTAAAATCTCCACATTTAACTTGCGATCCCATTCTGATGTTATTAAGTTAGTAGATTAAGCAGCGTAAGCAAGCGCCGTCGAGTTCGGGATAACCAGTAAGGATAGGCATCCTTACTGCACAACTAAGTGTTAAATAATTAGACTAGATACTTTACTTTAGATCTATACTTTAAGAGCATTTTTCTTATTTAAATTGCCATGTGTTTCATGATATTTTTTAAGAATCCGTAATTTTTAGAAATTTTATTAACGTAAAAAATATTTTACCTATGAAAATTTACTTGGATCAAATTGAAATTTTTGTCGAAAATTTGTGATGTTTTCTAGTTTTACAAACGATTTTTTAATTTTATAAGGTCATTCAATCATTTTAAATGTGGGGATGCGCGAGATTGACAGACGATGGTTAAACTACATACTCTTCAGTAACAAACTCGATAACCATATTACAAATGTTTTACACAACTCTCTTTTTAATTTAGAAAGGCTTTTTCATTTTCTACGAAAACAAACAAACGAAAATATAAACCAAAAATTGTCAATATTTGTTACGTTTAAGTTTTTAAATTTGTCAAATTCATTCGGGATATGTTTAAATGTTGAAATGCGTAAGTGAAATCAATATTAACATATGAACATCTAATCGTGATGACATTAAAATGAAAATAAGAGAGTAAACCGAAAATCTAATTATGACTTTACAATATATCATACAAATTTGACGTACGAGTTATTAAAAAAATAAAACACTATACCTAACAGAAGTAAAAAGAAAAATAGTAACTAGTGCATAAAAATTACACATACAGTTTAATACATTGTGTAGTATGTAATAAGTTTAAAAAACTTAAAACCTCCGACAAACAAAACGGCGGAATACATTTTGATGAATCATAACTTTGGGTAAAATTTTCTTTCAAACAAAAAAAAATCATACACAAATACAACGGTGCGCAGTTCAGACTTATAATAATAATACTTATAATATACCCTTTTATTCGGAACTGGAAAAAGAAAAATTACGCAATTTACAGTAAAAACATTAACGTTTATTATAAGCTGTTTTGGTAAAAATATAGAAAACGCAATATGCCTCTAATAGGAACTAGCTTTTAAAAATATAATTCAACTATGCCACAATAAAATTCTACTTCAAATGTTTTATTTTATTTATTTATTTACTATGTTAAAAACTTATGTTTCGTTCGTATATCTGTCCTACTTTATAACCTTTGAACTTTAACGAACTAGCTACATAGCTTGCATATCAAAATATGTGATAGCTATTACAGCGTACGGCTAATAAATAAACCAGTCATGTGCCAGTTATATACATATATTCCAGGGTTCCTTACCTCCATACCCAAATTTGCTACAAAAAAATCTGTTACGTCTACGTCTGTAAAGTATAATTTTGATCATTACACGAATGATAGCTATAGCAAAATAATATAGTTTTAATAAACTGAAACTCAAAATACGCAATTAAGTTTGAGTGTCATTTTTCCAGTTATTTTGTTTTAAAATCTAAAGCATTCCCATATAAATTTAATCGAAATTGATTCAGACTTTGATCAAATTTATATGGGATTCGGCCTCTAACAAAAGAGAATCATCAAAATCGGTTCATAATTGGCGATGTAATCGCGTAACAAACTTAAAAATAATCGGCCAAGTGCGAGTCGGACTCGCGCACGAAGGGTTCCGTACTATCATCTATAATACTACAAAGTTTAGTTCTGTTTATAAAATAACGAGAAATCAACGAAATTCCAAGTAGTAAATTGCACTTATAGGTAGGTTTTCGATACACATCCGGGCAGCATGACGACGCTCGCGCGAATACGCGCGGCTATGGCTCGCTCCGTGATGTTACCTCCCCCGCGGCGCGGCGCGCGGCCGTTGCTTAGCAACCGCCTCGCGCTCGCGCCACCACCACACCGTGGTGCGGCGCTCGCACTGCGTTTAGATGCACGGATTATTTTCATTTTGTGAGTTTTTATGTATTAGATTAGGTATTTATTTTTATAGTTAATATATTTCTAAATATTTACTTACAAATATTCAAGTTTCTACCTGTTAATTAAGATCGAGTAAAAATTGCTTAAAAATTACGTTTGTTGTATGGGAGCCCCCTTTAATATTTACTTTATTGTTATTTAATTATTTATTTTGAAAGGTAATATACAAGTAAATATTCTGTGAAAATTTGAAGCGTCTACCTGTTACCGTTTTTAATATTGAGCAAAAAAATACGAAAAAAACACGTTTATTGTATGGGGACCCCCTTTAATATGTTATTTTTTTTAATTTTTAGTATTTGTTGTTATAGCGGCAACAGAAATACATCATTTGTGAAAATTTCAGCTTTCTAGCTATCACGGTTTATGAGATACAGCCTGGAGACAGACAGACAGACAGACAGACAGACAGACAGACAGACAGCGAAGTCTTAGTAATAGGGTCCCGTTTTTACCCTTTAGGTACGGAACCCTAAAAATCATCCAATCAAATTGAAAAAACCCTTATTTTTTTAAGTCGGTTAACAAGTCCATTTTGGTCTATTTTTTAATTCCACAAATAGCTGAAATCCTGCAAAAAGATCGATTTCATCATCATAACAATCACCATTATTGCTGGTAAAACTGCGAGACAAAGCTAATCATCTATAAATCTAATCCAAAATGAAGTAGAAACATCCGTTAAGACAAAAACAAACACCCTTACTGTTATCAAACACATACTTAGCAAAGTTTATGTTTAATCAAGGTAAATTTAACATCGCCGTTTTGCTCTGTGTAATTCTCTTACCGTTGAATTGAATTACTTATGAAATATTATCGAATATTCCGGGAAAATATAAAAGAAAAATATTTTGTAACGTATTGAACGTTACAATAGGATTACAGGAAATAGTAAACACAAACACAGAAAATAGTGAACACAATAAACTAAAAGGAAAATAACATAAATATATACACAATACTATCCCTGCCTCTAGTAGAATAGTATGTCATTGTTAGTTCCCATTTCGCGCGTAACTCAAATAATGAATCAACGTGATTCTTTTGCTTGGTTACGGTATTTGGATTGGATATTGTCACAGGCTATTTTTAAATGACGCATGCACAAAAATGACTAAAATGGCAATGAATTTATGAAGTAAACAAAACGAATAAAGTCCTCGGCATCAATTGGCAACTGGCATAAATTGTTTTTCGTGTGCGCGTAATAAGAAAATAGGTAAAAAAAATCCTTCTTTCTTGCGCAGTAAATTAAAAAAAAATGTAAAAGGAAACTAAATGTAATAATAATTATAGTTTAAAAAACTGAAACAACCGACTTCGAAATACGCAAATTCGTTTACTTGGATGACATTATTTTTGTTAGGTATTTTGTTGTAAAACAAAGTTAATGAACCGATTATGATTAAATGTATCAACTATAATTTATTAAAATATGATAAATATATGATAAATATAATAAGATACCTACCAAACAAAATAAATATAATAAATATCAACCCACAAATGGTAAAGTAATCGCGTAACAAACACACAAAAAACATGCAGTCGAATTGAGAACCTCCTTTGTGAAGTCGGTTAAAAATAACTATTGAGTATTCAAACTTAATGAGAAATGGTTGCATGCGTAGGTACGGCTCTGCTTTAATATAATTATTTTTTCAACCATTAGGCTGTCAGTTAGGTACCTACTACGGGGAAATTTTACGCCAAGAAATTATAATTGCTTTTCAACAGCAATGTGTTAGGTTAATATTAGGCGTTTAGAAAATGCGTTGTTTCACTTCGTTCACCTATTTAGCATGAAAATATTAATTATATAATAATTCGCTTTTGTACAGGAGCTATCGCAGTGACTGGCCTCGCAGCTCAGTGAGTAGTATGTCTGACTGCTAAGCTAAGCCGTAGGCCGTAGGTTTCATCCCCGCCCAGGACAAACATTTTTGTGATTAGCATGGATGTTTGTCTACGTCTGGGTGTTTCTATGTATCATAAGTATGTATTGACAAAAAAAGTATATATGTATTCTATCAGCCATCTAGTTTCCATAGTATAAGCTTTGCTTAGTTTGAACTAGATGGTGTCGTGTGAAATATTTGTTTATTTATTTACTTGATACACTTAATTGAGGCATTCAAACAAAATATTCACATTTCTAAAGAATATTTAGAAACTAATAAAGCAAAGTTGATAAACATAAATATTTCACCTTTATAATAATTCAGAAAATAGAGACATTGATTCTGGTATAAATATAAATATTGGATATTGAAGGACATTTCACACAACGCCATCTAGCCCAAACTAACCAAAGCTTGTACTATCGAAACTAGAAGGTTGATTGAATACGTATATACATTTTTTTCGTAAATACATACTTAAAATACATAGAAACACCCAGACACAGAACAAACATCCATGCTCAGCACACAAATGTTTGCCCTGGGTGGGGATCGAACCCACGACCTACAGCTCAGGAAGCAGTCGTACTACCACTGAGCCATGAGGCCTGTCAAATGTATGAAAATGGTAATGTCCTCCATTATTACTTTGTCAAAGGTATGACAAAGTAGTTGATGGAGCACCTCGGGAGCTTCCTCTTTATAATGATTCAAGAAACACAGATATTGGTTCTGGTACGACGATGAACATGTATAAAAAACATACTGACAAATGGATCCTTCTTTTTAGAAGCCGGTTAAAATAAATGCCGCCGAACATAGAACCAACTCCTATTAAAGTCGGTTAAAAAGAATAAAGAACTTCCAGAAAATAAACAACTGATTTTAAAGTAGGTATAAAGATATATTAATCTAGTACCGACCATGCTCGGAAAAAGGAGTGCCATGTAAAACGGAGCGTACTCTAGGGATTGTGTTACATTTCTGATAAATAGAGTTAAAAGGGTTTCCTCTCCTTTGGGATAGCGGCAGGTCTCTGTTATCACTACGCAACAATTTAAATCGATACCAATTATTAAAATTAAAACACCTTTATTTAACATAAAAGTTACAATATAATTTAAGGGCCTCTATAAGTATACTTATAAATTTTGCTATACTATATTGCTCATGCATTATAAAATGTTTGATTTTTTATGTTTAAAATAAAGTTTAAGTTATTTAAATTGACTAAATGTAATTATGACAAATATTCAAAAAGTACAAAAATAAAAATCAATTGATTCATTTGGGAGCAGCTCCCAAATGAATCAATTGATTTATATTTTTACTGATTTATTTTTGATTGATTTTTATTTTTACTGATTTTATTGATTTTTATTGTTACGGCATTATAATGCCGCAGACAGACAGACAATTTACACATATGGACCACATCACGCCTAACAAGTATAAGTTTAAAAAACTCAAAAAAAAATGGCTGAACAGATTTTGATGAAACATAGCTAAGAACAGTTTCGGTGGGATTATTTATTAAAACAAAAAGAAATATCGAAATCGTTTTTTTTTTTTTAATAATACAATTTACTTTTATGTAAAAATACTAGTTGTTCGTATACGTAAAACAAATTTACGGTGGAACTACTGGGCACACCTATCTAGATACAAAATCTCTTTATGCTCCAAAATTTTAGTGGATATTTTTTTTTTACTCAAAGACATGGAAAGGAATAGATGAGACAGCTAGAGATAGAAAATATTGGGAACGATTGGGGGAGGCCTACGCCAACGATGAGACATCTACACAGGAATAAAATTAGATACAGAAGAAGATTCATGACAAATTCAATAAAGAAGGTTTTGAATTGAAATTGACGAAGATAATTACATTAGTATGAAATAATATTGAACTGATAAAGCGAATCTATTTTTATAATTATTGAAAACTAACGTAATTGACATACATAAATTAAGTATAACTAATGCATGAATTAAAAAGGATCACTTTGTTGTCCGTCTGTCCGTCTGTCCGTCTGTCCATCTGTCCATCTGTCCGTCTGTCCGTCTGTCCGTCTGTCCGTCTGTCCGTCCGTCCGTCCGTCCGGATGTCAAGACTTTTATCTCGGGAACGCATGAAGGTATCAAGTTTAAATTAAAACCATATACGCAGATCTATAGTATCTTGCTGCAGAAAGAAAAATAAATAAATTCAGGTTTCGTAAAAAAAAGTTACAGCCGAATATGTCGTAAAAAACGCACATTTCGACACTCACAGAGGAATCAAAACCTATGGGGTACTTCCCGTTGACCTAGAACTCTGAAATTTGGCAAAAAGCATTGTGTTAGAGTACACATATAGGAAAAAATCCGATAACTGGACATTTTTAATTTAATCACAAAAAATAGTGTCCTCTATGCAAGGAATGAGGACCCAAATTTTAAAGTGAATTAACCGTATCATGTGGGGAATCATATGAAAAAGCCTCATTAGCATAAGCTAAAACAGGTTTTTAACACATTCTTCGCCCCTGCAGACCCTTCACTTTAGCTGGGAACCAAAACTTTTTAGGCGAATTTTGATTAAGTACAGAGTGGCCGCGCAAAGCAACGTTGACTGCCTCAAACGCCGGCAGTTTACTGACTACTACAGAATGAATAGGACGCTCGCTCGGAGTATGAGGCGCTGCTACTATAGCCCCGCTCCACTCGGATCCGAGTGATGAGCAAGGAATGTGTTAAATATTTTTACGATGTATATTTTTCGGTTTATGAAGGAAAATATAAAAAATATATATGATTTCCCCCTGTTATTTAGTTTGTACGGAACCCTCGGTGGGCGAGTCTGACTCGCACTTGTCCGGTTTTATTTATTATTTAAGCTCCAAAGTTCAATTGGAAATTTTCCTGTTCTATTCGTAACACAGTAATGCTTGCACGGCAAACTTCTCAATTAACCGTTAACTAGTAAATTCGCCTTACAACCCATTTCTCTGCGCAAACTTTTCAAAGGGTCCAACTCCGTTCCAAAAATGAATACACCCATATCAAGATTTCTGTCACAAAATAGTTTCCGACGTTCTCACATCACGGAAAAGCGTTTGATGTGAACGATATCGCTTAGAAAGCTACCATTTCTCACCTACCCTCACCATTTCCACGTGAATGCTATCTAAATTAAAATTTCAAGTAGTTGACATGGGTCACTCTATAACCGTGACAAACTTCGAGCTGGGAAGTACTTTGCTATCGGTTTACCCGGCCTACCTTTGTCAGAGTTCGTTATATATTGCCTTTCCGTGTGAGTACGTTGACTTGTTGTGTTGGTAGATATATTTTTGGAACAAACCATTTAATTAAGAGTCCGTAGTCCGACCATCGTCCGTCTCGCTTGCACACCCACATTTTTTAAGATATAAAATGAGTGCATGAACTAAAAAATTGTAAAATTGAAAAATTACATAACCACGTTACACAATTGGACAAAAATTTCAATGTAAAATATTATAATAACAAACAGTGGTATAATAATAACGTAGTATTTTTTTTCCATACAATATAGACCTACAAATGACCACCAACACGCCTGAGGTTAAGCGACAGTGTGGCGGTGTAGACTGTAATGTATAATGTAATGTAGCATTTTCTTTTACATAGCTCGTGTACCTGCAGACATTAAAATACAATAAATAAATAGTTTAAAAAACAGTAATAGACATCTTCAAATATACAATTTGGATGACATATTTTTCCAGTTCTTTTGTTATAAAAACCAAAGTACTGAACCCATTTTGAAAACATTTATATGGTTACTACTTCTGATGTATAACCTACCAAATAAAAAAAGAATAATCAAAATCAAATAACTGGCGAAGTAATCGCTGACCAAAAAAAAACATAAACAGTCGAATTGAGAACCTTCTCTTTTTTTGAAGTCGGTTAAAAATACAACATCTCAATATATCGTTTTATCATAGATAATAATAAAAAATCCATATTATAGATAAATCTATGGCAGGGTCTTTGCTACGTGCTACGCTGTGTGTACTGTGTATGGCAAGCTCTACGCATCTACATAATTATATAGCTACGTAGCCACGTAGCGCGTAGCACAATACGTAGCAGAGTTTCTGACTTAATTATGTATGTAGATAAATAGCATAATGAGACAATATTATATTGTATTTTGTTTCTCTTTTTATGTGTCTCATAATAATTTTATGCAAACGGTTCCAATCCTAAATTTTAATTTGTATTTAACTAAGGCCCTATAAAGATTATAAACATAATTTATATCTATTATTATTGCCGAAATAAGTTTGCGGAAGCATTAATAAATTTTCTTTAATATTATCATTATTAAACGGAATTCTGTTTTCGCCCGCCACGTTCATTAAATTAGATTATGTTTATTCAAATTTATTAGCATTGAGATAAATATTTATGAACAAATTTTATTTTTACCATGCAATATGAGTTGGAAGAAAACACATACATGTTTGAGAATTTTTAATACTTTGCAAGGAGTTTTTGACTTTTTCTAGAGAAAATCACGTTACTTTTGTAGCGAACAGAAAAGCCGAACAAAATGTAAAAGTTTTCTTTGTTGACATAAAACATCTTGTATTATAGGGAGTTCTTACAAAATAACTTATAATGATAAACCTTGGTTTTTTTGTAGCAATTTATTTTCTAGATACAATAATTTTTTGTGCGATATATTATTTAATCGTGTTTATTCACAAATATTGTATGTATATGTACATACATATATACAACGATTTTAATAACGTCGTTGAATATAATATAATAATGGTGTTGCTGGTGCGTATATAGCGGAAAATTCGCGAAAATTCGCGATGCGCGTGCGCAGTTATAAAAAAATGCCATTCAACGTGGCAATGGGGCAGCATGTTGGGTACGCTGCCAACTGGTAGTGGGTTTGGGCATTTGAGACCTTTATCGGTCTGAGGTGATTGATTTGCTTTTTGTGTAATAGTTTAGTTAGTTGACTTTGTGTAGTTTGTATATTATTTTGTTGTAATAGCACTTGCCCGTTTAAAAAAAAAATACTACCTATATTATTTGTTTTTGAAATAAATTATGCATACATGTGAAAAAACATACTCTTGTATCAACCTAACACTGTCACGGACCACGGAAACATTGTTACAGCGACTCGCTTTTTTCTATAAACCAATGACATGCGGTCAGTGGCAGCTAGCCATAATGCGACCAGCCAGCAGATCTATAAATAATCGGCCAAGTGCGAGTCGGACTCGCGCACGAAGGGTTCCGTACTATCATCTATAATACTACAAAGTTTAGTTCTGTTTATAAAATAACGAGAAATCAACGAAATTCCAAGTAGTAAATTGCAAACTTATAGGTAGGTTTTCGATACACATCCGGGCAGCATAACGACGCTCGCGCGAATACGCGCGGTTATGGCTCGCTCCGTGATGTTACCTCCCCCGCTACCCGCGCGGCCGTTGCTTAGCAAACGCCTCGCGCTCGCGCCACCACCACACCGCGGCGCGGCGCTCGCACCGCGTTTAGATGCACGGATTATTTTCATTTTGTGAGTTTTTATGTATTAGATTAGGTATTTATTTTTATAGTTAGTAATATTTCTAAATATTTACTTACAAATATTCAAGTTTCTACCTGTTAATTAAGATCGAGTAAAAATTGTTTAAAAATTACGTTTGTTGTATGGGAGCCCCCCTTTAATATTTACTTTATTGTTATTTAATTATTTATTTTGAAAGGTAATATACAAGTAAATATTCTGTGAAAATTTGAAGCGTCTACCTGTTACCGTTTTTAATATTGAGCAAAAAAATACGAAAAAAACACGTTTATTGTATGGGGACCCCCCTTAATATTTTAATTTTTTTAATTTTTAGTATTTGTTGTTATAGCGGCAACGGAAATACATCATTTGTGAAAATTTCAGCTTTCTAGCTATCACGGCTTATGAGATACAGCCTGGAGACAGACAGACAGACAGACAGACAGACAGACAGACAGACAGACAGCGAAGTCTTAGTAATAGGGTCCCGTTTTTACCCTTCGGGTACGGAACCCTAAAAAACCAACTGCTTATACAAATCACTTGATTGTATGAGTCGTGACCGTGGCAGTATCGTTCTGATATTTTTTTCATTGTAGTATAATGTACCTAGTATGTGATTTATGATACTTTATTTGTTTTATAACCCTAAACAAAGTCTGATGTCAAGAAAAACTATTATAAAAGTTTCAAGTCATTGGTCAATACGGCACTCTATAATGAAAAATCCGCTTATTTCAAGCAACATATTAATAATAATTTTAAAAATCCAAAACTTCTATGGAAAAACCTTAAGACTAATCTTTTACCTAGAAATTATAATGAGCTCCCATCTTTCTTTAATGATCCTAATATTATAAACAATCACTTTCTGAATATTCCTGGTAGTTCAGATACTAAAATCTCATATTTAACTTTTTTAGAGTATCACAGGTTTAGTAGTGCATTGTTTCACATAGAACCTATTAACCTAGATCAATTAATTAAAATAATAAAAAGTTTGAAATCAAATGCTGTAGGATGTGATGGTATCAGTTTGGATATGCTGGTTATGACATTCCCATATTCTGTTGAATGTCTGCTGGCACTTATTAATACCTCCATTGTGACTTCTACATTTCCAGATATATAGAAACATGCAATTGTACGGCCACTATCAAAAGTCTCTAACCCAGTTGACCTCAAGGAATTAAGACCTATTAGTATTTTGCCATGTGTATCTAAAGTATTAGAAAAGGCAGTGGGCATGCAACTAACTGATTATTTAGAGAAAAATGAAATTTTGCCAGAAGTACAATCAGGATTCAGAAAAGGTCGTAGTACCACAACAGCTCTTCTCGATGTCACTGATAACATATTAAGTGCACAAAATAAAGGTATGTGTACTATTTTAGTTTTATTGGATTTCTCACGTGCATTTGATTCTTTAAATTTAAACATCATAATTTCCAAACTTAATTACTATGGGTTCGACGCAGAGGCACTACTGTGGTTCAACAGTTATTTGAGTAACCGTCACCAGTCAGTCAAGTTAGGGCAAGCTGATGGCTCTACATTGTTGTCGGACAAATTGGGTACAAATAGAGGAGTCCCTCAGGGTTCGATCTTGGGGCCAGTTCTCTTTAACATAAGCTCAGCTGATGTTATCGACCATATCAAGGACTGTAGTGTTCATGTATATGCAGATGACATCCAGGTGTATATATCATGCAAGCCGCAGGATATTGATGTTGCCATTGGGAAAATGAATGCTGATCTTGCTAAGATTGCTGCATGGTCACATGAGAACTGCCTGCTTCTCAATCCCCTAAAAACAAAATACATGATTTTTGGAACGGAGCATCAGCTAAATAATCTCGGACCGACCATAGATGTCACACTTATGGGTGAACCTGTTGAGAGAGTGTATGAGGTAAAGAATCTAGGCTTGTTAATGGACGTCAGTCAAAGATATGAAAAGCACATATCAAATTGCATAAAAAGTTGCTTTTACAAACTTAAAGTCCTCTATAAAATTAGACCTTATTTAAAGGAGGAGTTGCGTATACATTTAGTTGAATCGTTAGTACTTTCCAAATTGAATTATATGGACTCTGTCTATGGCCCTAGGTTGTTGTCAAAAACAAAGAGGCTAATCCAGCGCGTCCAGAATGCATGTGCTAGGTTCTGTTTCGATATTCCTGCGAGAGCCCATGTAACTCCGTTCTTAAACAAGCATGTGCAATTAAAACTATTACATCGTCGTAAACTTCACCTGGCGTGTCTCATGTTTGGAGTGCTCAAATACAAGTCACCGAAATACTTGTACGAAAAGTTGTCATGGAAGTGCAATAGTAAGCCTGTTCGTCAATGCTCATTTCAACTCTTTACTGAGCGGTGTGGCTCTGCTATCTTCCGAGGTAGCTTCCGCTATGCAGCATCCAAGTGCTGGAATAATATCCCTCCTCCGATACGTAACCTGCAAAATATATATAACTTTAGATTAAAATTGAAAAACTTTCTCTTTGAACATCAAAAAGGCGAAGAGCTACTGAGAAGTGATACTAGCGTTATTTAATTTTATTATTGACTAGTTTAAGCTTACGGTTATTGGTAGTATAAATAAGTCTAAGTTATAATACTCACCTTCTATTTAAAAGCACTGTAAACTCGAGAAATTGTAATTGGGAAAAGTACATAATAGTAGTTTAGTTGCAAATGTCACAATTGCGTAAAGACGTCACTGTCAGTTGGACGGTGTGACAGCTGCGATGACGTTGATAGTTATAATTTATTTATTTTTTTATCTCTGTACGTACCTAAGCAGTACAGACATTGTTTGTCAAATTATTTATTAGTTATGTAGAATGTTTTATATTTATCTTTATATAAGCTTATGTGTATGTAATTATTGCAAATTTAATTTTATTGTGTACGCTCGTGCGTGACGTGCGTGACGTCACCTACCGGTCTCAGCGGAAGACCAGCGCTAGTTGTTTACAACTAGCATTATGCTGAGCTGGGACCGGGTTGTGACAAAAACATGTTATACAAGTGTTTTGTGTATGATTTATATTTTTTGGAATAATATTTATTTTGTGTTGTATGTTTTTTGTCACAATAAATTTCTGTCTATGTCTATATCTATGTCTAAACTATTTTTAAATATTAACAAGAAATAGAGAAGAAGAGGAGAAAATAAATACGGACGATATCTTAACAACAAGATAACAATAATTAACAAGATATCTTCTAAAATATTAAAGTTATAAGCATAGCTAAAATATAATTGATATCTTCGTTTTTGTGGGAAGTTTCACATATCTGACAATTTCAAGAAATAAGAAATCGAGAAGAAGAAGAAGATAAAACAAAATAGAGACTGCCATAAAATATCTTCTAAAATACAAAAGTTATAAGCATGTTATCGTTTTAGTGTGGAATTTAGCTTAACTGCCATATTTCCCGATCTTGTGGAGCTCCTGATGGAGTCTGACGTGTACCTATAAACTTCCTGAATACAAATACAAAAATACTTTATCGACACCATAGTATAATAACAATATGTACTTATATACATGATTAGGGCGTAAGAAAGGTGCAAAATAGTGTCACGCATCTTACAATTTTGATTTTTATGTTTCTTTGATGTTTTTTTTTTTTATATTTGTGTTTTATATTGAAACGAAGTTCCTTATCGCGCGTTGCGAAAGGGGGCTAGACGAAAAAAAATAAGACCAAAAGTTGTAACGACACTTTTTGCTATAGTTGTAAGCCGTGCGGCGTGCGCGTGTTTCTCTGTCTGTCTCTCTCTCTCTCTCTCTCTCTCTCTCTCATAGAAAGCAAGCCAGGTATTTTCGTTCGTCTTTCTATTTTGCATTGAACAATGTGGTGTCGCGACGATTATTTTTGTTGAGTGTATACAGGTTTTTTGTACATAATAAATGATAAAAAATAATAACAATAATGAATCCTGACAGGGTTTCTGCACAAGTTCCGGGTATTGCTGATGGAGTTAGTTTAAAATTTTATTATAATTCCTTCACTAATTAATCGAAAGGAACTTCGTTCCATTCGGGTGTCCCTTGACACCTCTCAAGTTTTTTTTATTTTTTAATAGTTAATAAAACCGCTAGTTACTCCACGGGGCGCTCAAGTAAAAACGAATTCATCTGTACAAGCAGTTGTGTCCAAAGAAAACCGGGTTCGCTGCCCAAATTGCACCCACGTTCGTTTTTTAATGGTCTACGAGGTTTAAAAAATCATCACGGAAAATTCCATAAAACAGCTGTTAAACTTGACAGGCTTATTATACACATATCGAAAACCATCGATCCTGGGCAAAAAAAAAACTAAATGCTTTATAGCTCAAACAAATATACTTTATTTAAGGCAGTACTTTGTGTTTTGAGGCCTTCGTTCCATGTTATAATCTTACCAGAAATTTTATGTTCCGTCAAATTAAACGGAAAGGTGGGCAAAACTCCAACAATATTTAGCACAAGCATTTTTTTAAATAAAATAATCGTCCATTCTTTTACATTCACAATTTTATACAAAAAATAAGACAAATTCAACGAACCATATAAAAAACGTTTCACAACCCACAACCAAACAAAGCCAGCTTTGAGTGTCGCAAAGTCTGCCTAATAGAATCATACGTAAAACGGAATGGTATAAAGCTGTGATTTCACTCATATTATGGTAATATATTTACTCTATCAAGTTTTATATTTAGCTTAGAGCTAGTTTGGATACATTAAACTGTTTTTCATAAACTCTAAGACAAATATTTGTATACAAATACTAAAATAAACACCTAATTTACCTATGTCTATAAAATACACATTTTAAAAAGCCGAGAAACTCTATAGAAAAAAAAAACAGCTCTTAACAGATACAAATTGATTTATTTAATATTTATGTGCATAATATATTTATATGTATACATTTTTTTTGCGCTTCCTGAATGAGTCTTTCCGAATAGATATAAACTAGGTTCGTACGGTCTACGCTCCATCGTAGACCGTAACTGTCGCTTAGCACCAGGTGTGTTGACGGTCAAGCGCAAGCCTATTTCTGATTAAATAAAAATTATGCAACGGATGTGCTCTTGATGACCTAATAATTTATTATAATTAATTATAAAAAACTTTTCTACCCCCATTATCCAATTCCAATAATTCTTTTGTCATTTGACTTGATTCTTAGATGGCTATATGGCTCACGTTTGATCTTTTCAAATTAGGAGAGTAGAGTGAAGAAGCTTTACCATCCTAAAATATATTATATACACATATCTCCAGTACTTTATGGCTATTGAAATTATATTCCATTCACATTTTTCTTCAATACATTTTGAGCAGAATTTTTATGCCTATCCGAAACGTGTGTTCCCGGCATATACGAGTCAAACCTTTTTTGGGGCCGTCACTGAAAACACATTATACTAATAACCCCTGGGATTGGCGCACCTACGTTACGTGACAACAAAACGTTGGTAATAAAAACCTTCAATTATGGGAATGTACCTAATAGACGTACAAATTAGGGTTGGGATTTAGCCGGAGTGACAGACGCATAACGCGTCCAAATTTAGTCGGATAAATGGATGATGTACAAGCCGGACTTGCAATTTATTCCGGATAGCTAGAGTACGTAAGCTTATTTTGATTTTATTTGAACTGATGAAATAGATTTTATGTGTGACTGTTTATTATTGTAATTCGATTATGTCGGTAACATTATAGATAATTATATATAACCAGTTTAATTTTCGCAGTCTAGACTGCATTGTTCCGCAAAACAAGAAAGACAAAAGTTGACAACTTTCTTCAGTATTCTGATCTTCCGGGGGGGTATCGTAGGCGGTTGTCGGATATCTTATTTTAGAACTTTACGTAATTTATTATTAAAATTGTAATTATTTTTTTACGACTATTGTAAATTAAAATTAACTTCGACAGCCTGAATAAAAATATTCAAATGTAAATAACGTTTAGTACTATTTCCTACTAAGCCAAAGTTACTGAATTCTCGAAACCGTCGCTACAGTATATACTTGCAAAAAAATATTATAAGTCTGTGTCGTAAAATGTTATGCGAAGCCATTTACAAATAGATGTTGATTCATCGACTTGAATAATCTTCCTTTCGCCGGATAAAACAATGGCCGGACACCAAGCTCATCCCAAGTGTAAATGTAAATGAATGATCCAATTTACCATTTAAAAGGCAGAAAATTGCGTTTTTCGACCGGCGACGTATCGGGGGTATTCGTTTAGTGGAGCTAACGACCGTTAGCTGCTCGTTTATGTCCTCGTTAATTATGGTGATTCGATTTTCATAAAAGAAAAATAGTAGTTCCAATTCAATTTCAATTAAGGCTATTGTTGTCCTTAACGCACGATACAATTTTTTATTAGAAAATATTTATTCACATTTTTCATCAGGCGAGTTTGTGGTCATTCGTAGTCAATGTATAAAAAAAAACACGGAAATCTTCATATACAGTTCCGATACGATCTTTTTTTTTTTTGTGACGAGGGGGTAATCTTTTAAAGATACCCGGCTGCGTGTTTTGGGGATGCAATACCGGGTTATGTGGGATTATACCCACTAAAACCCTCCCGGTGGCCAGCCTAAGTGCTAAAATGGAGGACTCCGGGTTCTTGTTTAAAGAACTCTTACCAGAGCCCTCAGCACTGTGACGTATTGCCTTCTCTGCCTGCTAGGCCTTCGAACCGCAAGAGCCACTCCTCGCATTCATCCCTAGCCTGTTTGAGTAGTAGGTCAAGGTCCTGATCCTGACCAGCCCCGGGCCTAGAAGTCCCCTTTTAGTAGCCCTTACTACAGGCAGGGGATACCGATGCCGTATTCTAGTGCCCCGGCACCAGGGCGGTCCGATACGATCTAAAGAGTTATTTTACTTGTCCTGGACATTCCCACTGAATTCACAATATAAATAATAATATGAAGAATATTAAAATTTACAACTCACAAACATAGGTAAAGATTACCTCATAACGAGTTTCTTCACCATTTGATACTCAAACATACCCACTTATTGACAGAGTAATTATTCATAGAACCTGTAAAGGGTTGTGAAGCTAATTATTTGCTCATGATTAGAGAATACTTAACCGTAGAACCTCTAAGGTACAGTTACGTAGTTACTTGTTTCAAGCATGTGTTGTATACGAATGCTCGTTTGGCTTAATAAGAGGGCTCGTGAGCTTAATTTTCACCAGTACATTGCAATTTTTAAATACATCAGGAGAAAAATGCTTTTATAATTAAATATAAAATGGAGAGACCCACAGATGCACAAACGTCACCGATAGATTAGCTATTTGTAGTGGCAGTGGGCAGGGCACATTGCACACAGAACTGATACACCGATGGAACCGAATAGTTCTTGAGTGGAGACTACGCATTGGCTAGGGTAGCATAAGAAGACCAGCCACAAGGTGGACAGAAAACTTCATACAAGTAGCATGTAGACGCTAGATGCAAACCGCTTTTAGCTGGTTCTTTAAGGAACTCATGGGGAGGCCAATGTGCAGCAGTGGATTTCTTGTGGCTGAATGAAATATTTATCCAAATTATACGAAAATTTTATGTAATTTAATTGTTATCTATGTTTATTTATTCAACAACCATAACAATTTTTCTAACGCTTTTGTCATCAAGAAATTAAAAAAAAGTTGCACAGCAGATAGAAGTGCAGTCAAAAGTTTAACGTACTAGTTAGCACTCGCATAGAAGGTTAACTTTTTGAGCAACTATATCGAATAAGGTATTTTAACAGCAATATCACGTAAAACACACCTATAGAAATACATTCCAAACAGCTATTATAAATGTAACATGAATATTGCAGTACTAAGCTGTAAATGAGAATTTAAAATGAGAATCCTGACTCGTTTTCTAACTTCACACTTAGAACATACGTTATTTCTCGTAGCGCTCTGTGTATATACACGTTCAGTAATATTAAATTTGTAATAACTAGTAATAGTATCTCGTAATATGAGAGTCTTGATTGAAATTTGCTCATCCCTCGTAATTTAGTTTCTGGAATACTTTTTATTTCTTATCGTTGTCTTATCAGCCCGCGTTTTACCCAACTACTCAAGAAGAAGATTTTTGTGTTTTTATTTTCATTTTATAATTACAATCCTTAAAACACATTTCTCTTTGATATGCCAAAAATCCGTACTCAGCAATATCGGTCTATACAGAAACAACAATGTATTTCCTTGCCGCCATCTCCGTTTTCTGAGGCTATAATCTTGGAATTCTCAAAGTTAGAGTGATAAGATATCTTCTAGATCGACGAGCTCCATCCTCGGCCACGCTGTCGCTTAAAATAAGGCAAATTGGAGGCCAATCGTAGATCTATCTAATATAAAAAATATCTTAATCCTATGTATATTTACAGGAGTTCAAGCTTCACATATGTACTAAACAATCTTCAACATATAACACAAAATTCACGAAGCTAGCTTCGTGAAAAAAAATTCTAATAAAATCTCAAAAAAAAAAAATCAAAATTCAAAATTCTAATTCTAATAAAATGTATGGAACAGCTAGCTGTTCCATACATTTTATTAGAATTAACGAACTATTTAGGAACTACTTTTTTTCGTGAATTAAGATTTCATATAATTATTCTCTGAGCTTTCAGGCTTAGTTGACTTTAGTGTACTTACTGTACTAGGTGTCAATATGCCTGGTTTACCAAGCGAACCGTATTTACATAACTATATGTAGTTTAAAGTCGTTTGAATCAGTTTTTTAAATAATAATAATCATTATATTTTCTAGTTTTCGCGAGTAAAAAATTAACGGATTTATTTTATCGAATTTTAACGAATTAATTAAAGGTTGGCTTAAAATTGTTGAATTTCAATGAATAATACAATTGCTAAATACAAACAAAAATACCGCAAGAACATGAAACAATTCGATATCTCAATAAACACACCAAAGCCATTATGTTCCGCCACACGAATTCCCAACTACATTACTAATAAATCATCACACTACAAGAACACGACAATAAGTTACGTAGTTAACTTGACTTCGACGTGGTAACGTACTTCTACGAATAACTATCGTTAAGGCCACGCTTTTTGAAAATATACAAAAAATACTTATACTAGTTCAAGCTCAAATTGTTAGTTTGTAAAATGTTGATCTGTTGGCTAGGGTTCTCCTAGTACAAAAACACGATTGCTGAAAAAAGTCTCGATAGGTTTTTTTTGAAAAATATGCCATTTTATTTATTTTTAAATTGATCTCCAAATTGTTTTAAGCCACGAACACCAAAGTTACCATGTTATGTAGTTTTTTTTTGCGTTCTACTAATATACATTTTTGATACGTTTAGTGCACTATTTTATAATAATTTATTTTACAATAATTTTGTTTACGAGCAGCCGTCCCACGGCGCGTAGCGCTGCGTCGTTGTACGTACTTCTGTACTACGTACGCGGTACTTTGATTCTGTACGGTAGCGCGGTGTTTTGATCACCGCGCTTAAGAACGAAGTGCGGACTGAGGTAGCGTAAAATACCTAAAGTTCTGGGGAAGCCTCGCCTTAAGTAATTAAATATCCCAAATCTTAATGTATTTATATATTAACAAACTGCGCCCCGCGGTGTTACCCGCGTAGTGTTAAAAACGGTGATGATGATAAAATATAGCCTATGTCCTTCTCCAGGTCCTAAAAAATCTCTGTGCCAAATTTCATAATGATTGGTTCAGCCATTTAGCCGTGAAGAGTAACAAACAGACAGACAGACGACAGACAGAGTTATTTTCGCTTTTATAATATTATAATTAGGACATTGTGATATTTAAATACTTACCTACTAACTACATTTATTTTAAGCCTACTGGCAATAATTGTCCAAGAGCGTGTCGAACCACGCGTAAAGTATGGTTCCGTAGATGTACTTCATTATATACGGACTTAGGATAGAGCTATTTTTTCTATGAATATATTGATTGATTTTGTAATTTAAATCTATTTGTATGAAATTTGACTCTCCAACTACATTTTATGACTCGGTTGTCTTAAAACTCATTAACTTGTAAAGTCTTAATACAGTAATATTAACGATGTGGAAATTCAGTTTTAAACAGTTTTGAAGTGTTTATATAAAAAGACGTTGTCGATCCTCAGACACTAATCTATGTTTATTGAGTCAGAAAAAAAAAACACAACATCATCATCCTTTTCTCTCCTAAATCCGTGCTAGGTATTCATTATCAATATAAAGATAGAACATGTTTAAATGTTACTAACACTACGAAGCAAAGTCACAGTAATCCCACGAGAATACCAGTAGGTACACTGTCTGATCACGCCTCGTCACAGTTCAACGTTTGACAGTTAGTTAACTCACCCTTACACATTAATTACAAGTAAATACAACTAAATTATTCTAAAAGCTATGCTTGAATTCTCTTGAAAGACTGACTTTTAACATTTGACAGTTTTGATACCGTAATAAATATTATTGTATCCTACGAGGATGGTCTATTCTACGTGACATTGGCAGAGTTGTGAAACATCCCCACAAAAGCCTTTAACTTCAACTTGAATTGAATGTTATAGTAACGCTCTGTCAATTTTCTACAGAATCTATTTCACAATAAGATCTACAGGATAAGTAGAAAATTGGTCCTTTAAAACTCCATACATTGTGGAACAACAAACATGCCTAAGGTTCATTACTAAACGCTTTAATTCCAAGTTTCTAATCTGTATAGCTATAGAATGAAATATATTACAGATTTTCTTATTCCCTGACAAATATGTCTTTTCAGTATCAGAGTGAATAGGTATCTCCTAAGACTGAACGTTCCAACTTTATCCAAATCGTCGCACTCCAACAAGTGAGTCGGTAGCAAGTAATCAAACGCAGACTTAAGGACTCGTGTTAAAAAAAACATATGTTGCTGATACAGACTTGTTCAAATCACTCGCGTGGCAAAATGGCCATGCTCTTTCGTACACTGTGGTCATAGTAAAATAATATTGTTTGTGCAAAGTTCAATATCGATATACTTACCCGTAGTTGGGTAGCGTCTACAACTTTGCGAAACCGTATCACGTACGGAAGTTTCAACGTTTTACAAATCAGTGTGATGTATTACGAACTAATTGACTGGATAAAGAACGATGAAAACTTCTGTTATGAAAATTAAGAATAATAAGTTTTATCAATGACAAAAATCTTTTTGGTAGGTATTTTAGATCTATCAGATTGAAATAGCAGGCGTTTTGAGGACTATGTTCACTTGATCCAGAAAATATGAACATGGTGAATTAAATTAAATATAAAACAACAAAAACACAGGCATGTTTATGACTACTTTCACTTGCCTCATACAAGAGTTATTAACTGTATATGAAATAGTTGAAATAATTAAAGCTGTTGTGAAGAAGAGTGAAGAAGCCTCGTGAAGAGTGTGAAGACTGCCCTTAAAGCTACTCTCAAAGAACGTGGTCCTTCTGACGAAGTACTTTGCACATTACTGGAAGAAGCTGAAATCCTAGTGAACGCTCGTCCAATTACACATGTGACACTTGAATCTGACAGTGAGGAAGCATTTCTTGCTTGGAGCTTCCTCGGGTCGGCCTCTTCCTGGAGTATTCACTGATGCTGACCTTATAAGCAGAAAAAGATAGTGAAGAGCTCTAAGGCTGATTGGCCACTTCTAGCAGCGCTGGGTCACTGAATATCTGCCATCCCTAGTACCCAGGAAAAATCAGGTGGTGGTACCATAAGTCACAATCGGAGATCTCGTACTTGTGGCTAACGGAAACTTGCCAAGAGGGTATTGGCCCAGAGGACGCACAAGTGCCTTGTTTCCGGGTCCAGACGGATCAGTACGAGTTTTAGATGTAAAAACAGTGGCAGGGGTACTTAGAAGGCCTCTGAAGAAGACTGTTCCCCTATTTATGTGACCAAAAAGGGGGAGAAATGTGCGGAACGCGCCTTTTTGTATTGTTCACACTGGCCATTATTTTTAAATATGTTTTTTAATTTAGAATGTTCCTTTTATTTTGTTTTCATATTTTTCTGTATTATTATAATTTTGACTAGCAAATGGAATGTTTGATTTTTAAGCTTCCGTCATTAACAGCTGTAGAAACAAAATTTAATTTACCCATGCAACCTCAATTGATGAAATAATGACAGTCTTTAAAGGATTTTTTGATGAAGTTAGAACAGGAGTCACAAATTTTAAAGCAAGGTATATTAATTGTAACTCGAATAGCATGTATTAAAAAAGACAGGGAACTTTATACTTCCTACTCAAACAATTGAAAAAAAAAAAAACAAGCTTGTATAGTTTTAATAATTATCACATTCCACTTCATCAGAGTGTAACACTACCTCCAGAGCGTAGAATATGTACATAAAGGAGTGTAGGACGTTTGACATAAGCAATGGATGGAAAATAAGTATTTTTCAAAGCTCTCAAAAACATCACCCAAATGCTGCCCATGAACAATGAAATCATGCAATGCCTGAAAGTCAAAATAATCTGTCTATTAGGCCAGAGATTTCCTCTGGGCTTATTTTAATAGGGATATTAAAAATAATAACAATAACTGAAATCATAATTAAGGAACTAGGCGCTGCTGCACTACCACATAAACATGAAATTTAATGACAAAATCTATTTGTGATATAGATGTATCAGAAGAAATAGCAGGATTTTTAATGACTATTTTCACTTGTCTCAGAAAAAAAGGAACAATTGTACCAGGTCTATAGTCACAATATATATCTACGTGTAACATTTAAGGTTGAAATTCTTAGTAAAACAGACTGCAGAAATAAAATAAAATTAACTCATGTAACCCACATTTTTTAAATTATGACAGTCTTTAAAAGGATGAATTTCAAACATAAGTCACAAAGTTTAGGATAAGAGAGGACGTGTAAATTTATTCTACACATACAGAGTCATGGGTAACAACTAGTTGTAGTTATAAATAGATTGCGGGTCCGATTGCTCATTCCGCTCCGGTACTGGGGCCGGTCAATTCAATTCCCGCTACAAACAGGATTGTGGTAATTGAGGTCGACTGAGACCTTGTCTATTTGCCAAATAAGTTGGCTGGCTCGTTACAAACTGCGAATGAGGGATGCTGAAGGGAGATACTCGCAAAAACTTACGACGCAACCTGATGAGAATTAAATAAAACAGACCAGAGGAAAGGCAGTTGAAATGTGTTTAACTTGAAAGTGAAAGGTACTTATTTTTAACCTGATTGTGGTAAACTCAATTCCGAAAAAAAAGTATAAAAACCGTCATTTTATGTGACGCCATTGACCTACCTATCCTACAACACATTAAACGCTTTCGGAGCATTCAATGTTAAACATACACTATTAGTTGATATCAGGATATTTTGGCGACGTTATGGTAGACCGTAACGACTCATCGTAGAAAATGAAAACCTTCTTAGAAGAAACCAATGTATTCGCGACATGCAGACGGAAAACGTATTCCATGACTTTAGCAGCAAACGTTTATAAAGTCGAAAACACTAACGAATCGTTCGTGTTATTGGAAAGCCAAACCGCTTCTGAGTCACCAAAAAGTGAAGCCGTGCCACTTTTTCATACATAATAAAAAATAAACATAATAACCATCCTTTTCGCGTAGTCGGAGAAAAATAAACAAATTTAGTGGAACAGCCGCAATAACAAGTAATGGAAGCAGACACAACCCCACATCAAATTTTTATTATAATAATATTCTCAATCGTCAGATCAGAAGTCGGTTACTAAAATACGAAGGAATAAAAAAGCTAGAAGGTATATTCACTGAAAACTTACGCAATAATTTTTCGTGCAAACTTGTAATGAAATAAAAACAATGTCAGAGATTGTGCCGAGAAAAAACAAGCGACTTCGATTACGATAATCAATTTTCTCTTTATCTCGGCACGTGTAAGACAGATGAAACGAAACATTAGAACATATTGGTGCAAACTTCGTTTGTCACAATTTATATAGATAGCACGTCAATTGTGAATAACAACGCATCCTAAGCTAATATATTTCGTTCGCATAACAACATATTTTTTCATCGTCTCAGTCACAGAAAGACCAATGCTGGATAAGTCATGGATTTTTAAAAAGACTAGAAGCTTGCATCCAGTATCTTCTTGCCACTTGAATGAAGTCGTTCGTCCAACTTTAGGTTGTCATCCCATACTGCGTTAACCGATGCGTGGTCACCATTCGAAAACTTTTTGGCCCCATCAGTCATCAGTTCTACAGCAAGGCATAAATAGCATATAGAACTCTTGGCCGATGCCCTGACAATGGGCATTGTCACTTCAGCTTGTGCCACTATGTTATGTCGGTGATTTTTATACATCTACGAAACTCTCTTCTATCTTAAATACCATATCAATAATAAAGGTATTAGAAACTTCAGCCTCTTGACTCCCTACAGCGCTGAGCCATTAGAATTGTTGACGATCCCAAGCTTACCGATAAGCTAGACTCACTTTGTCTGCGTAGAGATGTGGGGTCCCTTTGCATTTTCTACCGCTTATTTTTCGGGGAATGCTCTGAAGAGCTTTTTGAATAAATACCTGCTTCGGAGTTCCACGAAACCGCCAAAAAGCTCACCCCCACATTTTGCATAACTGGAAATCCCATACAGTCAGGTTCTCACGCTCCTTCCTCGCGCGAACAAGCAAAATGTGGAATGTCCTTCCTCGGAAGGTTTTCCCGCCGAGCTTCAACAAAGAGGTTTTTAAAAAGGGTATCTACAAGCACCTTTCCGGGTTAGCAAAGCAACAGTAATGTCAGTGATGTTGCAGTTGTCCATAGGCGGCAGTTATCGCTTACCATCAGGCGAGCTGTCTGCCTTTTTGCTTCACCTATTTTATAAAAAAATTAATGTGTAACCTATATTAAGTTTTATTCCGGTATGAATTATTTTTGCAACGGAATTTAAAATAAACAATATCAATTCTTGGAAATTCTGTGACAATATAAAAGAAACTTAGTCATGTTTATTTCTATGAAATATGAATTTAATTATTAGGTATAGTTTAAAAACTGAAACAACCGACTTCGAAATACGCAATTGCGCAAATAAAAACACCCAAAAACATACTGTCGAATTGATAATAACCTTTTATATCAAATCGATTTAAGTAAAATACGTGAAAGATATAGTCGCGCTCCCCGAAAGCAGATCACCGCTACAATTCAGAATCATCATCATCATCATCTCAGACATAAGAAGTCCACTACTGAACATAGGCCTCCCATGGATTTCCAAAAAGTCCGATTGGAATTACGCCACAATTACGTTCAATAAAACTCGGTACCTACATAGAGGCCGCGCCACCGCTAAGTCCTATGGACGTGGCGCTTCAATCGCATTCCGGCCATACATACTATTAAGGTTTTCTGTGTTCCGGCAGACAATATTGTCGGGCCTGTCACATTTAGTTCAAAATTTCGCCATCGTACTTCAGTGGTGGCGACTCTATATAGTATGTTCGTTGTTTCAGAGTGTGTCGGCGGGTAGGATGCGGCGGCATGCAGCGCATATTGCTCCTCATGGCGGTGCTTTCGCCGACCATCGCGCCTCACTCCACTTTCACAGGTAACACAAGAGCGAGCAACGTGACAATAAACTAATTGCCACGAAGCTACTTATTCTCGAGCAATGCCGTAATTTAGCACTCAAATATATTTTGTAGTGGTGGGACTATTTTGCAGAGTCCTGGGAAAGTATCACACTTTTTGTCAGTTAAACACAAAGCAGTAACAAGCAAACGTTACAGTGGTCCAGTTTTAATCATAATATTCAAAGGCAATAGTCGTAGCAAAATTCCTGGTGTACAGTACTAATATCTCCGTGTGACGAGTGCAGTGCATTTCCACACAGAGTTTCAATGTCCGGGTGAAACTGAGCAGGTGAACGAGTTCCTCATCTTGTCTCTCGGTTATATAATAAGTCGGCAAGACCGTGTCGAGACACGCATATGGTAGGGTTCCTTAACTAAAGCTGTAATCTAAAAGGAAACCACTTGGAGAGTATTGTTTGTCAAAAACTAGCAAAAATAGTCTTACGTAATAAAAGTATGGCCCCTTATACTTATGTATGGAGTGCCATCTCTATTTTCCACTTTTTGAGACTTTTACTACGACATTTGAAGCGGTTTACGGTACATATCTACCTATTTATTTTTATTATATTATGTATTATTAACGGTGAAGGAAAACATCGTGAGGAAACCTACATGTCTGAGAGTTCTCAATGATCTTGAAAGATGTGTGAAGTCTGCCAACCCGCACTTGGCCAGCGTGGTAGACTATGGCCTTACCGTTCAAATATAGTCTTACGTAATAAATGTATGGCCCCTTATACTTATGTATGGAGTGCCATCTCTATTTTCCACTTTTTGAGACTTTTACTACGACATTTTGAAGCGGCTTACGGTACATATCTACCTATTTATTTTTATTATATTATGTATTATTAACGGCGAAGGAAAACATCGTGAGGAAACCTACATGTCTGAGAGTTCTCAATGATCTTGAAAGATGTGTGAAGTCTGCCAACCCGCACTTGGCCAGCCTGGTAGACTATGGCCTTACCGTTCTCACAATGAGAAGATGGCGCGCGCCCAGCAGTGGGACAGTTTGTACAAACAGGGTTGATAAAAAAAATATATTATGTAGAACTCATATTCTCCAAGTAAAATGACTGTGACATACGAACAGATAAACGAACAGACATGGCTATTTTATAAGGGTTCCTTGTTGTTACTACGTAAGCCTAAAAAGCCGAATACCTTTGACGCTGCAGCGGTGGCACCCCAAAAAACAAGCTTTTTTCTGTCCGTTACAAGTCTAATACACAACTTTTAGCACCAATCCATAACAACGCAACCCAAAAACATCACATACTAACTCAAATTCCAATAAAAAAGAAAAGGAAACCTTCAAACTAAGTTAGCAAGACGGAATATATCTCATGTGCGTCATCATTTTCCTCAAATGCGTACAGAATTCTCAAGTAGGAACATCTACATTAGGCGAATCAATAAATGAAACTTCCATATTTTTGGATCTTTTCTGTATTTTCTCTCGACTAGGGCAAAAGAGTTATGGCTTTTACAATCAATGTACCATGTGTGCCTATTTACATATACTACTGGGACGATTTTGAGAAATAAGATAGCAATTGATTTGATATATAGACAGAGACATAATGATAGAGGATGATACAATTTCTAGCAATATTTTTAACCCCCGATGAAACAACGAGGCGTTATAAGTTTGACGTGTCTGTGTGTGTGTCTGTCTGTGGCATCATAGCTCCCGAACGGATGAACCGATTTTGATTTTTTTGTTGTGTTTGAAAGGTGAATCAGTCGGGAGTGTTCTTAGCTTGTATCATCAAAACCAGTTCAGCCGTTTCTTTGTCGGGTGTGTTTGAGTTTTCCAAACTTATACTTGTATCAATTTCATATCGGCAACTGTGCGCAAGAACTTCACGACCTTATAACACGGTTCCCTTTCAACTACATGACAAGCAGAAAATCGGCACACTTTCATCCATATCATAATTATAGAAAAAGCCAAAATCGGCATACACCACTCCCTTAAATGGAACTCCGTGCCACATTATATGTATATCACTGAGCTCCATCCTCTACCACACCGTTGTTTGCCATTTCACGAGGCGGCGGATAAAACTATTTAATATTTCGTATAAAAAAATAACAGCATAAATGTCGTCATTGCAAATCAAATATGGTGGATGTGGTATAGTGTAGTCTTTTTTCACTAGTCAAAAAAAAAGCGGAATAATTATTGGTCGTATTTAAAATCAAAATAAAATAGTTTAATAAAGTTCCAATAGGGTATAATTATTGTTGTTAGTAAACTTAATTAACATGTACGATCAAAGCAAAAATAAATGTGTACGAAAATTATTATACAGTCATTGAGCTGTATGTACTTACGTACGAGAGCAGACACCACTCATAGCTAGTTTGTTACATTCAAATGCGGCGAGAGCGCCGTACCTCACTCAGTGGCTTAATCACTAGTGAAGTGAGTGCTTTCGACGTTTTGCTGGCGAGAAAACACACCATAGATGCAATCCTGCGCTGTAAGTATCAATCGTATCGTATAATAGTAGATATGATGTAATTATTATCTCAGCGCTGTAACGCTGTTCTTTTTACTTTACCAAAAAATGTGAAAGTAATTTTGCTTCAAATAGCTCCTCTGGTATGTAAGTACATACAGCTCAATGTATACCTACAGTTGGGTTTTAGCTTTTCAACCTAGGTATAGCTTATTTTCGTATCTGAAAGTGGGTTTTGGTAACCCAATTTAGTTTCGAACGACTGCTTGCAATTCACGTCAAATGCATGTACCTTGTTTGAAATGAAAATCTACCGGCACTAGTTTCAGGGAACGCTTGCAAGTTAAATTAAACGAGATATATTTTAGCAGAAATGATACATTTTATATAGCCTAGACTGACATAAATTGGAATTTTCACCTTAAAATACTACTGAAATATATTTAAATTTATAAAATTACACTTACAGTTATGCCGACACATTTACAGTTGCGATTTTATATGATCAAAATTACTATAAGTAACATTTTTTATTATTAAGAGCTATTGCAGTGACTTGTACTAAGCCATAACAAGAATACCTAAACATAGTAATGACGGCTGTCAGAAAGATTTTGAGTACGAATAAAAATAATGCTAAAATAGTAAGAGAAAAAACCCGTACTTGGCCAGCGTGGTAGGCTATGGTCTTATCCTTGTCACAATGAGAAGATGGCCTGTGCCCAAATGACAAATGTTGATATTTTCAAGTGCGGGTTGGCAGACTTCACACATCTTCAAGATCATTGAGAACTCTCAGACATGTAGGTTTCCTCGCGATGTTTTCCTTCACCGTTTGAAGTTGGCGGCTATCAACAATACGCACATAACTTCGAAAAGACAGAGGTGCGTGCCGCGGGATTCGAACCCAGGACCTACGGATCGCAAGTCAGACGCTCTCCCGACTAGGCTGCCGGAAACTTCAAATATTACTTTGGTAAACAAAAACTTTAAAAAATTGTTTTAAATTTATCGCTCTTCTCCAATCGCGTGCCGATGATGGCCATCTAATTAGTCTGAAACTATCTGGCAATATTGATTTTAAATTTTTAATGTGCGGGAGAAACTCTTTGTTTTCACCATAATATGTACTTTTTGAAACTGTTTATTTGTAAATTTGAATTTCGAATTCGAATGTAATAACGATCTTTATTAAGCCCCTTTTCATACGGACAGTATCCTTCCTTCCTAAGCTCGGGATTCCAGAGTTAATGAATCTAGCGGATCGATCTAGTGGCCTTCCTTTACAAACATCTAACGATCTCAAATAAATACTGTGGATCCAAAGCAACTGCGGAGTTCTAACAGTTTGCACGAATTCCCAAAAATAATATTAGTCTAGTAAAAATAAATCCGTTTGTATGGAGCAGATCACAGTATTTGCAACTGGGATTCGGAAATTAGGGGATTCTTTGAAATTATGATAGGAAAATAACTAAAAATCATAGATCAACAATAATCCCCGATTTATAGACTAGCTGCGTTCCGCGGTTTCACTCGCGTAGTTATGAAAAACGGTGATGATTATGATGATGATAAGTATTTTATGTCCGTCTCCAGGTCCAAAGCTATCTCTATACTAATTTTCATAACGATCGGTTCAGCCGTTTGAGCGTGTAAAGGTAACAAAATTAGCTTTTATAATATCGTTGTGAAATTGTATCAAATGTATTTTAAAACACCAGTACATTCATTTAAATAACAATATACTTAGTTGTCTTTTATGTTATCACAAATCTTATTTTTACTAGACTATATGATGATGTTCAGATTTATTAACAAATAGGTTAAAAAAAGACGCTTAAGTAAAACAATAATAAAGGAAAGCCCTTCTATTTATTTACTTCAACATTGTGAACAATTACAATATTCGCAATAGTTTTATAAACTACTAACATAATTACAATTACCACAATAATTAAAGATGGAGACAGCATGCATCAATAGAGCGAACAAATAAATTATAAAATATTGTACGTCAAAAAATAATACATAATCTAATATTGGTCAATAAAATAAACTAAAATTGGTCAAATTAATTAAAAATACTGGATTGGTCAGAATTTAATAAAGATACTAAAAATGTATCACATTATTACGATTGAAATATACAACAATGAATAAGTAGATTGCAGCGACAAAACATAATGATAAAATCAAATTTAAAAATATAAAATGTCATGCTAGGTATATAAAATTAAATCAGAAATACAGAGATCTCAGGGACTTTCTAAATGTAGTGTAACTATCGCCAAATATGTCGATTGTCTTAGACAGGCTTCTATATTTGCCTCCTATACCTATAGAGTAAATACAACTCTGTCCCTCTATAGTTAATTTTGTCATCATCATCACCGTTTTTCTTCGCGACGCGGGTGAAACCGGCTAGTAACATATAAACCTTGTCCGCAGCATCTCCGACCACTGAGGCGTCAACCCGCTACTCGACCATGTCCGCGCCGCCGACGGTTTTCCGCAACCTGCGGGTGACGACCAAGCCCCGGCGTGGCCACGTGCGGGCAAAGTCCGACTCCCCGATGCTAAACTACATCTTCGACTCTTACGCAACTAGCAACAAGCACTTTCATGACACGTGAGTAACTTCTCAGTAAAACAAATCGATAGAAAAATTCTGCTCCCGTTGGCGACTCATTAAAATACAAAATAACTTTTTACAGGCTTTTATTGTTCAAACTTTCAAATAACCATTATTATAGTAAAAAAAAAAGTAAAACAACCGAATTTTATACATAATTTCGTTTTGGTAGATATAATAATGTTTTTTCCTGTTATTTTGTTTTAAAAACCAAATTATTAACCAATTATAGTTAAATTTTTAGGACCAATCTGAAAGTAGGTTTAGACTTTCAATTTTGATTAGATCTTAGTTTATTAATGTTTAGTTACTGCATATAATTACATTGTACTTTCTTAAAGTAATAAAATTTGATTTGATAATTTCAATAAAAAAAAATATTTTTCAAATCTGTTTATAAATGACGGAGATAAGAGGTAACTAATAATTACTAATTACTCGTATTGCGTTAAATTCAAAAAAATATCGTGACTGTCGATTATTTACTTATAACTGTTGAACCCCATCTCTATTTAGTGTACGCAATTATAACTTGTACACTAATAACATAACCTATACATGGATAGTTTAACCCCAGCTCTCAAGCGTCAAGGCATGGAAAGCCTCAAGTAAGGTAATCGCCGGACTCGTCTTCATTCGCAACACGTGCAACGCTGTTAGAGGCTCCGTGTCGTGACTTGTGAACAGTGCCATCCCATCCTGTGTGTTTAGAAAGTAAAACACTCAGATATAGTATAAGGCGAAGCTATACTAACACACTTTAACAATGTGTCTTTTCACTCGAAAACACTGCTATGTTTTTTACATCTTATTCAATGAGTATAACCTCTCTATAAATAGAATCTCATTGTAATTGCAAAGTTTATTTGTCCTTCAACCTTGAAATTTGTAGCAAATAATAATCCTCCTATTTATAGTTATCTAACCACTGATAAAATCAAACGATTTGAATTCTATCTCAACTAAACTCAAGTTGCAACTTTGTACTTATTTATCACTTAATTTATCGCTTAAACTTGAAACGTATTTTGTAAATCTTTCCCGTAAACAGAAGAAAGACAAGTTATCCTTTGTGCAAAGTTTAACTTGATTAAGACTGTAATTTAGGTATATTTAACATAATATAGTAGCAACTCTGATAAGAAATTAAAATCATAAAGTTTTACGTTTATTTTTTCGTTCATAATATTTTATTCTTTATACCTAAAAGCTCACCCCCACATTTTGCATAACTGGAAATCCCAAACAGTCAGGTTCTCACGCTCCTTCCTCCCGCGAACAAGCAAAATGTGGAATGTTCTTCCTCGGAAGGTTTTCCCGCCGAGCTTCTCTTTGTTGTAGCTCGAGCGTTTTAAAAAGGGTGTTTACAAGCATCTTTCCGGGCTAGCAAAGCAACAGTAATATCACTGATGTTGCAGTTGTCCACGAGCCGTCTGCCTTTTTGCTGCACCTTTTTATTAAAAAAAAAACATCGGGTTGCACTCCGGGAGTGCCGGCAGAAGTAAAAATTTTAACATTAACTTTGTGCATTTTTGAATATTTTGGAATGGGTAGGGAATAATTTCGCACGAATTGCTTTATTTATCAGTTTATTAGTACTATCATTTATGTATATTTTTTTTAATAAAATAATAATCATTTATGTGGTTAAATACTTAATTTCCCGTATATTTAATTAATAGATGAATTTTGTTCAATTTCCTTATTTTAAACACATTATATCGTTTGTTTAGATGTTGATTTAAATAAATAAAATAGCAAAAAGACTGACTCGTGAAGGACTTGAACCTCCGCCCTCCGATGGACAAATTGAAATTTATATCGGTGCTCTAACCTACTGAGCTAACGAGTCGTACGTGCATGTGTCGAAAATAAGCATTCGGCGCAACGAAATGACGTCATCCTAGAAGGGCAAACTTGTACATACAATTATGAACTTTAAATGCAGAACGTTAGAATAGGTTTCTGACAAAAATAATCCGTCCGTCTTACGAATTTTCGATCAGGTCACGTGTCACCTGATGCGAGTTTAACATTTTTTACCCATCCCTTAAAATGCACAACGCCGCTAAAGAAGTTTTCACTTCAAAAATTGAGCAGTTTTATAATAATAATTGTCAGGAGGTTTTTGAGTCTGTAGCTCCTACCGCCAGCAGCTTAGGCCCTGCCCAGCTGTCGGCGGCATTCTAGGTTTAAGTTTTTATAATGTTTTTATTGTTTTTTATATAAATATTGTAAAAACTTAGGCTTAAGATTAATAAATAAATATCTGAATAATAATAATAATAAAATTCTTTATTCAGGTACAAGTCTCATAACATATTAATTTAGTTAAAATAAAATAAAATATAATATAAAGACAAGTTGACGGGGCCGAGTTGATTAAAGTTTGATAACGCAAAGTACAAAAATCTGAACACTGAAGAATCCGACCGTTTGCTTTTCTCACATGTCTTTTATGTAAGCAACAATAAACTTACAATCGGTGAAAAAATCATTTTTCAAACTAAGTTAATTAATTAGCGGCTATTTTACCATTATTACATACATTAATTAAGTAAGCGTAGGCTACGTCATGCCAAAAATAAACACGTTATAATAGCCCCTCTGTTTGTGTTGATGGTTAAAAAATTTACAACAATACAAAGATTCTAGATTGATTTACAGTATGACACAAAAATTATAAGTTAAACTACATCAATGTAGCTCAGCAACCGTTCAAGAGCAATATAATTTTCAATGAAATTCATCAATTCAAATTTTTGCACCGCCTACGCTCTACTCACGCTATTGGGTCTAAAAATGTGTGCCTTAATTTGCAAAACCAATCAAGTGTACAAATTTCACTGAAGTGACTTCCAAGTTATGTCGTCCAATGTGATTTTAAATCTACGGTAAAATTCTTTCGAGTACGCGATAACTTAAAAACAAACATTTGAAAATATCTCTGGCATTTTCCCACCACACATTCCCCTGTTTACCTAAAATCAACATCATATGTAATCGTAAGGTCTCCAAGGAAAATGCGTGTGAAGCTGATGAAATGCCCAACGAAAATATTCATGATTTTTTCCTTTGGTTGCTCGGCTTGAATAGAAATGTCGACGCTTAGGTGAGAATAGGACGACCTACTCTATTGGCGATTGAGTTCTGGTGCCGAATCCCGGGAACTTACTTAAGAAGATCTGATTATAGTTAGGGCGAGATCAGACTTGACAATCTGAGTATTTATTTTCAAACCGAAGTGCGTATAGAAAGTGTTATTGACGAAAAAAAAAACATTTTACTAGAAATTTATTCTGTACCAATATTATGACCAAAAATGTTGTCTAACTTCCGTCCGTCAAGCTTTACACATACTAAACCAACAGTTCAAGTGCAATGATAGTTTGCTTTTAGAAATTTTAGACTACTTAATTTACGAAAAGCAAGCGTGTTCCATTGGAGGCAAATGGAACCTTATTTATTCATAATTATTTACTCCATTTAAGCTATATCCTCTATCGTAGTATTAAATTAAGAGTGGTGACTGACCTTTACTCGTTCAAGTTTTTAACCGACTTCCAAAAAGTTATCAATTCGGCCTGTATGTATTTTTTATGTTTGTTCACCGATTACTCAGCCAATTATGCATTTATTTTTATAATTCTTTTTTTATTTGGTACATCATATTTCAGAGGTAATCCCTAATAAATGTTATCAAAATCACTGCAGTACTTTGGTTTTTATAACAAAATAACTGGTAAAATATCATCCAAGTGTCTGTAGAAAAGTGAACAGCAAGTCGTATACGAACGCATTGTATTGCGTATTTTGAAGTTGCCTTTTTTCAGTTTTTTTAACTATAATTATTCAAGAATAAAGTTTATCAGAAATAAGCGTCTTTAGCACTTCATTTAATTTTTTTATTCAAACGTCCAACCAGTCAAAGACTTGGATACATGCAGCACTAAGATAAAATAAAGATGGGCAGGACATATGGTTAAACGAGATACGACAAGTAGACCAAGACAGTTATCAAATGATAACCTAGGAATTGAGGCAAACCACCGGTTCCATATTTAGATTTGATGACAGCATAAATCAAGTCGGATGGTAATGAATCAACTTGCAAAAGTCAAGAAATGATAGTGTGAATGAGAAGAGGCCTAATACCCAACAGTATAACACTGAATAGATTAATAGAATTAATTATTTTTGCCCGTTATTGATAAACTTACTAGCCACCAAAGCTAGTCAGTCACTTATCTTAAGAAAAATCACCGATAGCGATAGCCACGGTAGAGAGTAGAGTAGAGAGAGATATAGTGAGAGTCCACATAACAAGAATCCAACGAAAATGTGTGATTTAACCCTTACATTGAAAAAGATGGATGAAAGAAGATAAATGGGGCGCAAGGAGCGAACTGAAACTAGGACGGGAAATCTCCGAGCCCCTAACAGGTCTTACACGTAAAGATGAAAGATACTCCGAAACTTAGGTTTGCAACGAAAGCTGCAGCATAAAATACGAGCTCGAGATATATACCTATATACCAGAATTTTAACACATTAGACTTTCAGCAAGAGAGCTTACCTTGTTTGAAGTGATAGCTTTGAGTAATATGATAGCTCTTAGGAAAGTAACAGCATTGGCTTATATCGTAATGGGTATTAAAAATAAGTAATTTAATATGAAGGCAGTCACATATGTAATTTTGTTGGTATTTAGCCGAGTTGAAGTCTATGAACTGACATTTTTCATCTGGCCGGATATTTGATTGTTTGTTTGGATAGTGGGATTTATTATTTTTCTTCTGAACACAACACAACTGTTGTACAAAAGATTGTGCCCGTGAGATTTCTGTCAGTTGAATTAGTGATTTTAATATATATTAAAAATAAAGTACTTCAATGAAATGGAAAAATAAGAGTTTTTAAATGAAGTACTTAGTTTATTGTCTATGTAATAAGAAATATCTTAATTTTTCTGTACTTTACACACATGGTACTCGAGTTGATCACGTGAATTTCACAATTTCGCGCGCTTCCACTTTGATGAAGGCCACCAGACGCGACCGAAACTATCCTTTACTTTGACGTACGAGTACACGTACAACACACGTATAACTCCCGTCTACAATAAAAAAACTTGTGTACATTATTTTATATTATTTGATGAACCGGAGAAACTCACGATATTAATCGGTCAAAAGATCAATAATAATAATAATAAATATTTGTGGACATTTCACAAAACACCATCTAGCCCAAACTAAGCAAAGCTTGTACTATGGAACTAGATGGCTGATAGAATACATATATATATATATATATTGTAAATATATACATATGATACATAGAAACAGCCAGACACAGAACAAACATCCATGCTCATCACACAAGGCCAGACAGTCAATGTCTTCCAACTGTATCGAAACCGGTTGGAAGACATCGATCTTTTGACCGATTCATATCATTAGTTTTTTCCGGTTCATTAAATAATATAAATAAATACTCACGGAAGTTTTACTACTGTTATTAGGTACGTACATTATTTTAATAAAGAATAAATATGTTCTCATTTTACTTTTAATTAAATAACAGCAGTAAGACCACCCCTATCTTGATAGGGTTTGCGAATTTTCATATTATTATAGGGCGGGTCACGACCTTATCAAAGGTCAATGTTGTACGTAAAATACAAATAAGGGAAACCTCCCAATAGTAAATACTGGTTTAATTCAATGACTACTTGTTCGTCCGGGAAAATGTGCGGTCCCAGACCTATTATAATAAATTCTGTACTTTTTTTTCGTGGAAGGCGAATAAACACGAATAGTACCAATTTATTAAAAGGGGCTAGATTAAACCTGACCCTTTGTTAACCTCCGGCCTTAATTTTTGATGTCTATTAAAATTTCACGTTCATAAAATAATTTAAAAAGCGGGAAGTTGGGTGAAATAAAATCATTTATACTCATGAATGATTTCAGCGAAATGAGTGCGGATGAATGAAGTGAAGCAATAAGAATAAATAAAATTAGCGTGATAGACGCCATAAGCGGAAACAGGGACGTAATAAAGCGAGGTAAGGGGGGAATTACAAAGGGTGAAGAATAATTCGACGGAAAGAAATCTGCTACTAATTCATAAGTAAAATCGCAAAAATAGACATAGTCATAGACATAGACAGAAATTTATTGTGACAAAAAAACATACAACACAAAATAAATGTCATTCAAAAAATATAAATCATACACAAAATACTTATACTTATATAACATGTATTTGTCACAATCCGGTCCCAGCTCATCATAATGCTAGTTGTAAACAACCAGCGCTGGTCTTCCGCTGAGACCGGTAGGTGACGTCACGCACGTCACGTACGAGCGAATACAATAAAAATATATTTGTAATAATTACATACACAGTTAGGCTTATATAAACATAAAATATTCTACATAACTAATAAATAATTGGACAAACATTGTCTGTACTTCTTAGGTACGTACAGAGAGAAAAAAAAAAAATTAAAACGTCAGCGCAGCTCTCACACTGTCCAACTGACAGTGACGTCCTTACGCAATTATGACATTTGCAACTAAACCAAAACTAAACTTATATGCATTATGTACTTTTCCCAATTACATAATAATTAAATAAGACTGATATTGAAAGCCCGTGCTTCTAAAAGCCAAGTTTAGGCATAATGCTACAAGTATATACGATCTGCCGACACTTCAATACTTTGGCTCGCGCCGGAAGGGAAGAGCTACACGATAGAACGAGATGTTGCATCTCGTTCTATGTCTGTTGGTTAGGGTGGCATTTGGCACCAGTGTGAACTCACATGCGCTTTATTACGTCGTAGCAAGAGTTGTTATTTCTTTTCGTGTCCAGCCCAAATACCACTTCAACTTGCTAATTCACTATGCCATGACCGTGATTTTTATTTGTATACGTTTCGAACCAGTTCATTTCTGAGACTGCGAGTAGTTTATTATAGCAATCTCCATAGCCCGTTACGTGACTTTGGGCTTCCATAAAGGACAATAAATTCAATTCATATTTGATAACTAAGGGTTACTTCCTACTACTACTAGAGCAAGTTTTCAGAGGACTTAACTCGGAAAATAGAGACATTAAAAATACACGGACGATATTTGTCACATCTCAGATTTGAAGATGATCATTGTGATAATGTCAGAAAATCCAGACGATTTACAATACATGATAAAAACGCTGTGTGAAGAGAGCGAAAAAGTCGGGCTAGAAATCAATAAAGAAAAACAAAAGTAATGACGAATAGACAATCTGAAAGTCTGAAGTGTGTCAGTGAATACGTGTATCTCGGGCACCAAATCTACGTCAAAGCTTGTACAGGACACGAAATAGAACGGCGAATTAAAAATACTTGGAGCAAGTACTGGGCTATGAAGGAAATTTTCAAAAGTAACATGCCAATAAAATTAAAAACTAAAGCTATGGAAGCCTGTCTAACGTACGCATGCCAAACGTGGCCGCTAACCGAAAAAAATCTGCAAAAACTACGGGTTTGCCAAAGAGGGATGGAAAGAAGCTTCTTAGGACTCAAATTAAGAAATAAAATCAAGAACATAGAAATAAGACAAAAAACCAAGGCAAAAGATGTTTCTATGAGAGGAAAAGCATTGAAATGGAAATGGGCGGGTCACATTCAGAGAATGCAAAGCGAAAGGTGGTCCAAAACCATAATGAACTGGTACCCAATACACAAAAAACGGAAAAAAGGAAGACCTGCCAAACGTCGGGATGACAACATTGTGAAAGTCGCAGGCAAGGCATGGAGTAGAGTCACTAGAGATCGTGATATGTGGAAAATACTGGAGGAGGCTTTCACCGCTGAAAGCGGTACTTATATACAAAATGTTATATAAATGTAATATGATGTAATGTAAGATCAAAAAGCTATTTTATTTTATTTATTTAAGGGTTACTTCCTGATTACCTTTTGTTAGAAATTTTTCGTTGAGAAAAGGCCCTAAAATGGCATCCCTTCAGTACGTCCACGTCGAGTTTATCCGATGGTGCTATTAAGTTTAAGGACTTGCAGAGTTCGCAGCCGTCGCTTATTGTGAATTTTTATAGTCTGCTTCGTGGCCTAGAGACGCGTTTCAAGTTATTTTATTCCAAGCGACAATCTTTCCTAATGCGCCACATTTACATATTATAAGAAGGAACGGTTTAAAAGCTGTCAACAGCTTTTTAAATATACTTAAATGGGATTGCGCGGATTTACTTTGCAATATTGGGGTTGGAGAAGGTCATTCTCGCCTTTCCATTTTTGTAGGCATAAATGAATACAATACAAAAATACTTTATTGACACTATAGTATAATAACAATATGTACATGATTAGGGCGTAAGAAAGGTACAAAAGGCGGCCTTATCGCTAATAGAGATCTCTTCCAGACAACCTTTAGATGATAAAATATAAATATTTATGTGAATTGTAAACGCAACGGTGGTGAGATTACACATGAATAAATCTTATAGCTAAATATAGATTCATAAAAATACACTAAATACAAATAGTACCTACTAGTAGTAATGTTTCAATATAATTGTTTAAGATGCACCTTCAATGAAGAAAGTGCATAATATGTTTTCATCTGATGATGAGGACATTTTTTAAGATGTTTTTATATGACCACAGAAGCATATGTCTTTTCTGTGGACACTAATTGATTATTTTTTTGCGTCTAATTGGTAGATAATGTTAATATGAAGATGGTTCATATGTTAATTATGAAGAGGTTACAGATGATTCATTTAGAAGTTGTTTCGATATGTTTTAGATTTATGTTTTGTTCTGGTTGGACTAATTAAGGTTATTTTTATTATTTTCTGTGGACAATTCGGTCTCGTCTGTAGACACGAAAAAAAATTAAAATATGATTTATTGCTCAAATATTGTTAACTGATCTTAAATAACATAGTTGTAAGATTATTAATAAATATATATAAAACTTGTTTACAAAACAAGTTTTATATAAACTTGTTTTTATATAAAAAAAGATCAAACTATCACTTTTCATTTTGAATTTTCCTTATGCCTTTTTTTGTGTTTGACCCAAATTAGAAAGAATCCCTTAACATTCGACTGTTAAAAGTTAAAACTGAAATAATTCACAAACACACTAAAACTTAACAAGAAATCAGCTGTGAGTAACATGCAAAATATAATTTCAATCATAAAAACGAAAAAAATAAAAAGTATAAAAAAAGAAGTGACACATCGCTGAACTTCGTCAAGTGTCAACATTGCATTAACTTTCATAAGATCTCATGAAAAATTCATTTAGTTCTCTAGAAAACATCTTAGAACTTTTTCTCATTTAAACAAGTTACCATAACAAGGACGCGAGATATACGACGGATAATAAAAGGAGCGAAGTTATGATATCATTCCGAGTCTAATTTATAAAAGGAACATCTCAGACATGTGTCGGGGAACAGCATATTTTTTTTTTTCACAAAAAGAAAAAGTGTGACCCAAACGAGGCCCGTTTTATTCAAACTGGGAACTTGTATGGACGTGATGCGGATGAGAATCACTGGGTCGACTGTCACGACGTCGTGTAACAAAAACGTAGGTGTTATTATCAATAAAATGTGTTTTTATTGACGTGATAACGTCTTATAAATCGATGAACGCCGGCTGCACGCACGAAAAAGCATGACTCATTGTCACGTTCCGCCTGAGCCAAGCGTGCAAGTGAGAGCGCGGAACAAGCGATAGAGAGGCACGGACGGCCTAAGTGGTCGGCTTGTGACGCATCGTTATCACGTAATATTATCGTCCGTAAGCCGACTTGACAATCATTTTTTTTTAGGAATTATCTAAGAATCACTTTAAATTTAATTGACCGAGCGTGCGAAACGAACAAAATGTATCTGCAACATCTGGCAAAATTTTCTTTTGTCTGTCTAACTTACTTGTAGGTACTTGTGAACAGGTCGTATTTTTTAACCAATATTGACGGATCTTGGTGTACACGTTTCTCAATTTTATAGGTTAATTAGTTAGGTTTTATAGGTTTAATTTTATTATCGCGGAACATAGCTACTAGAAAAACAAAAACAGAAATCTACAAAAACATCCCTTGTACGGTTGAAAGCCCTCCAAAAAGCCGCCTCAAAAGCCACAGTAACTCCCTAACAGGAACTGTAACCAGGACAAGAACCTAAATATTACTTCTAAAATTCAGACAAGACGAGAATTAGATACCGAACCGACACGTCACCGACACCGACACTTTTTTCTACACCGAAACGTATAATACGTTTCGGTGTAAAAACGGCCGTGCTAGCGTTAGGCCTGTGGCAGTGTGAAAAGGATCTTCATTAGACCGACAAATGAGATATCGCGGGTACGTATCAACCGAAATTAGTTTCTGTTTGAGCTCACATGTCGGCAGCTTGAATGATCCGCTTGATTGGCCGCGGTAATTAACTATTATGGTAGATCGCGCTCAAGATAATAATATTCAGTGTTCTTTTTGCGAAAAATGTTTTTTTTTAATAGCTTATTCCGGCAACTGCAGTGTAGGATGACCAGCCACAAGGTAAACAAACGACTTCCTACATACAAGTGGCAGGGAAAAACTGCATGCAAGCCGCTTCTAACCGGTCTTTTAAAAAATCATAGCATACTCGCCGCGACTTTGTACGTACCACTAAATTTATCACGGCTACAATAAAAAAAAACTTGAATTATAGTCTTTATAACTCGGCTCGAAATCCCTTCAAGTTTTCTGCACCATCAAAGAAAAGCCATGAGCAAGTTGGAGGTTAAGAATAAGGCGCATTTGTTATTTTTCAAGCCGGAGGGTTGTATTAGTATTGTTTTAGAAAATTTAACAACAAAACTGCAGTCCCGGATCCAACGCTCAAAAAAGGTTTTAGTCACGACCACCCGAAAATCAGCGAATTTAATACTTTGACTAGTTACATCCATGGGTTAAAGACCCTCACTCACTTACTCACTCACTCACCCTGCATGCTTGACCAATACAGTACGATGTAAAAATATGGAGACATACTACTAAGGTTATACAGACGTCTCTCGTAAAGGTCAGGATACATAAAAAATACAATATTCTGCAAAAAGATATCCGTGAAATTTATGCAGCATTTCGTTGAAATAAATCTACTGTGACTAAAAAGTGTTTCAGTACGGGCTCTCGTAAAACAATGGGTACCATCGTAAACTTTACTGGGCATTTGGGCAACATCATTATCTTATCTACTTTATTTTAACGTAAACTGCGGTCGTCAAAAAAAAAAGTATACATATAAAAACAAGAACGTAATTGTATTTTCTCATGTGAAAAAAAAAATCATGCGGATGCCGTAACCGTTAAACTGTTGGCATATTCTGAAATTACGATACAGGCTTAGTTTCAAATCCCACAACGCAAAGTAAAAGTGTTATGTTTTCAGGAGTATGACTGTTTGTGTTTGTATCGTTCTATATTATGTCCTCTAGCCAAATTTTTTATCGATTTATTTTTGATATGCGAGGTGTCGTTACATTTGTCTAGATATATATAACTTGGGTGTTTTCAAAACACGAGTGAATAGGTTTCTTTTAGGCAAAAGCGCTCCATCGTGGATCGCAACGTCGCTCAACATCAGGCGAGCTGGCGGTCAAGCCTATTAGAAAGATTGAAGATATATTATTAGAATATTAAAGTTTTTTTTATTAATTGATATTAATAAAAAAAAACTCTTTCCCAAAACAAATAAAAAATTTCAAAAAGCAACGATTAGTCTAGTAAAAATAAGATTTGTGACAACATAGTGTTATTTAACTGAACTGGTGTTTTGAAATACATTTGACACAATTTCATAATGATATTATAAAAGCTAATTTTGTTACCTTTACACGCTCAAACGGCTGAACCGATCGTTTTGAAAATTAGTATAAAGATAGCTTTGGACCTGGAGACGGACATAAGCTACTTATCATCATCATAATCATCACCGTTTTTTCATAACTACACGAGTGAAACCGCGGAACGCAGCTAGTCTATAAATCGGGGATTATTGTTGATTTATGATTTTTAGTTATTTTCATACCTGTATCATAATTTCAAAGAATCCCCCAGTTGGATGAATCCCCAAATGGATTTATTTTACTAGACTAGATGTCACAGACAGATACATAGTTTAGTACGTCAAACTTACAAATTATCCTCCTCCCCTCCCGGTTTTCGTCTAGGAACAAAAATAGCTTAGTCTGTGTATCGTGGCAAAAAAGGGACTAACAAAAATAGCAAAGTCTGTGTATCGTGGCAAAAAAAGGACTAACAAAAATAGCAAAGTCTGTGTATCGTGGCAAAAAAAGGGACTAAAATCTTGAAGTATATTCTGTGCTCTCGACTGAACAAAATAATGAAATTAGGACAGCAGCACCCTCAATGCCACATTAGTTGTTTGGCTGAACAGACTCTAGCTATTATACATATACATAGCAAGGTCCACATATTTGCGGCGCAGTAAAGTTCTACCGCAAGTGTTACAAAATCACGTCCATTAACCCACTAAAGTTAGCTCAGTCTAGCTTAACTTCGGAATATTCAAGCACAATATTGTAGAAACGGTTTTCTGTAAGTATTTTATCTACACTATCCAGGCCAAGGCTAAATGATATTTCGCATTCCTCGAGAAATGCTGGGACACGTTTTTGTCTCATTATAGCAATTAGGGATGAATTAGAGACGTACTAATTAGTGAATAGCTGTGCTGACGTCAAATGTCATGCTGACTATGATTCCATTAATCTTTTTGACAGATGAAATATGTCTAACGTTCAAAGACATCAGTTAAAGAAAAAGATAGAATTTTGGCGAAAATACATTTCGTTCTATTTTATTTTATTTTTGTGTTGTTTCCAATTTTATTACTGTAAAATATTGTGGTATTGTATTCATTATGTATTAGATGACGTGCATGAATGTGGGCAAGTGAAATATGTGTTCTCATATTGTTGACAAAACGCCGTTAAAGTGTCCTGTAAAATCACCATCTTTCCGTGCTCGAGTATGTCTAAAACTTGAGATTGACATAATATTCACTTGACAATGGCTAGCACTATGTGATTTATATCTATATAAGTATTATCAACGAAACATAACTCTATAGTCTTAGTTTTATCAACATAGAATGATGTAGACACCTGTTAAGGGTATTCATATCAGAACTTATAATAATATTAGAGATTACCTACGAGTACTAAGTCTCATGTAATATGTATAGGTACTGTTGGTGTTTCTAAAATAAATAATAAAAAATAAACTCTCAATACTTGGCTACTTAAATCATTATTTGCGTGGGCCCATTAAAAAGAAAAAAAAAGGAGAGAAAAAATACCTGTGGTGTTCACTAAAATATGATTTGATGAAAATCAAAAAGCTATGCCAGCTTTTTAATGATAATAATGCCAGCTAATAATCATTTTTATCTACATACATACATTTTAATGTGATTTTTTTTTATACAAAATTAATTAATGCAATATAATTTCCAATACTCGACAGATCTTTTTTTTGTCTATTTAAGAATTACAAAAAAGATAATCAAAATGTCAACTGTGAAAATAATATAAATTGATAAGCGGAATGGTAAAGGATGATGGTAAGCGACCAGACGGTGCCACCTTGATCCCTTGGTGTCTCGGCCGGGCTCTGGTCTGGGACGCCACGTGCGTAGACACGCTGGCACCGCTCCACGTAGTCAGCTCGGCTCGCAGTGTCGGCGCCGCGGCTCAACAAGCACAAGTGAATAAACATAGAAAGTATTCCAGCATTACTGCTCACTATAAATTCCTTGGGCTTGCTGTGGAGACGATGGGTCCATGCTCTTCAGACACGAAACAATTTTGCAAAGACCTCAGCAAAAGATTGGTCCTCGCCTCAGGGGATCCCAGGGCTGGCGCGTTCTTCAAACTAAGGCTGAGTTTAATTATTCAACGGGGAAACGTGGCCAGCATCCTAGGAACCTTGCCTAATGGCGGAGTTTTGGATGGAATTTTTGTAATAGTGTGTTTTGTAAAATAAAATATTATTTTATTTTTTATGTACTATATGTTTATTGTTATATATATGTTTATATGCATATAGATATATGTTTATTTTATTTTTAAGTTGTAAATTGATTGATTTTTCAAATACAAAGTTGTGTCGGCGTAAATTTGCCATACCTCAAAGTTTAGTGTCATTGTATAAAATATTCAAGACTCGCACATGCGTATTTGAGTTAAAATCTCCGATAAGCTGTTTACGTTATTTTATATATCTAATTATATTCACGCGCCATTATAACTGACTTTTTGACAAACGAAGTCACGGTTGATGTTAACTACCTCAGCGCCAAGCCGTTGTGCGCATATATCTTCGCTTCTGCACATTACGGATTAGAGTGCATATGCGAAGAACAAGATGGAGCAAGATGCAAAAAGAACGCTGGTTTGTTCGCTCTTACGAACAAACCAGCGTTATTTTTACGTGACGGGAACTCTACCTACCTAACTTGTCCCCAATGCCTGGGGTCTCAATGGACTTTCAGTACATTCACATGGTCTGAAAGTACATATGGGTCGTATACACAAAGAGGTGTGCTGGCCTTTTGTTGTTCCACAGGCGTCTGGTACGGGTCTGCAATTACACAGAGCGCTGGCGACGGGATTAGGCAGCGCCACTTTGGATTATTTGTCCATATTAAAGGGAAGCACGCCAGTGCTTTGTCATGTTCCTAAAGGGGCAAGAAATCAGCCAGCGGGTATGTTGTCTGAAATTATTAATAAATGCGTTGACTGAATAAATAGTGCTCACCTTCGCATTCTCCGCATTAAAAGTCTGAAACATTAGATTTGCAAAGGAACATGACAACAAAGGTGAAAGCAAATATTGCATCCACGAAGTCCAGGTCACGCTCGGTTCGAACGGCTATTGAGGTCAAAGTTTTTGAGAGTGACCTGAAGGAAGCTGTACTTTTGTAATTCTCAAGCACAGGTGGCAGACACACTTGCCGCGTTAAAGGCGAAATATCCAAGTCCGTCGCGATCACGAAATATCCAAGTCCGTTGCGATCACTCAATATCCTGCCAGTACCAGGTGCCTCCTGTACCTCCGTGTCAATCATGGATGACATGTCTCTGGCACTTATCTATTTCTACAACGGTTTTGCAACGGACTTGGATGGAATTTGCTCAGGTCACTTAAAAGAGCTGACATCATCATCTGCAGGCGAAAACGGGGCATGTTTATGGGAGTACCAGTCTAGGCTATAAAATTTTTTACTCAGCGGCCAACTTTACCCAGAATTGTGCCCGTATCTATACGGGGCGTCTCTGTGCGTTCGAAAAAAAGGTGGTGGAGTAAGACCCATTGCCGTTGGTAGCATTTTTCATAGATTGACTGCCAAGCCGTGAAAGAGAAAATGGCACAGTATTTGCAGCCGCACGAGCTAGGTTTTGGCACGCGTTTGAGAAGTGAGGCTGAAAAATTGAATAAAAGTTTGTAACTAGAAACAAAGACTTCAAATTAAAAAGCAAAACCAAAATAACACTGTGACATTGCAAAAATTAAACCCATATTTATCTAGGTTTTCATTTATTTAACTTATCACCACTTTATACTTTCAACGTAGATAAAGAAGAAACAGACGCGTAAATTGAGACTCTTAGAAATGAGGCTTAATGGGCGCTTGAGGGAAGACAAATTTTAATTAACATTAATAGGCATCTGACCTTGGAACCTTAGTCTAAGTTCATGACCAGAACCGTCTTAAATGAAACCGTTTAGTTACCTAAATTCACTGCTGATTAGCCGCCATTGTGATTAAAGAACGAGTAAAAACGTTTTAAGCATGCCTCATTTTCGAATTCATCGTCACTTCCGATCAGGTGAGATTATGAGTGTAATTAAACGCAGATCAAATTTTTGTGCAAAATAAAATAGTTCAAAACTAGCAACGTATAATCATTGAGTTATATTTTCGGAGTATAATCGAATATTATTTCATCATCATCATCATCATCATCTCAGCCATAAGAAGTCCACTGCTGGACATAGGCCTCCCCCATGGATTTTCAAAAAGACCGATTGGAAGCGGCTTGCATCCAGCGTCTTCCCGCCACTTGTATGAGGTCATCTGTCCATCTCGTGGCTGGTCTTCCTACGCTGCGCTTGCCGGTACGTGGTCTCCACTCGAGAACCTTTCGGCCCCATCGGCCATCAGTTCTACTGCCACTTCAACTTGCTAATCCGCTGTGCTATATCGGTGACTCCGAGCATAGCCCTCTCCATAGCTCGTTGCGCGACCTTGAGCTTCCTTATAAGGCCCATATTATTTGTAAACATGTAATGCTCAGTATTGCCTTTGGAATCCACAGCGCTTCTTTAGAATGCGATCTTACGATTTTTATGCGATAATCGATCGATACGTTAAATATAAATACAAACGCAATGCGTCAAGTGTGTATAAAAAACATCTTCATAGTGCTAAAAAGAAATTAATACCTTAATAATTGTTATGTTTAACAAAATATTTTTACAGCATTCTTTTTACACACAGTTAATATAATCTTACAGTTTCACGTGTACTACGATACAAATTGAGATTTCCTTGAAAAGTTTAGTGAGCTCAATAAAACGCTAATATATTGTTATATATATGGGTAGAAAAAGAGAAAAAATTATACATCTAATGGAATGATACATGGCTAATGAAATGATAAATTGAAGTGGCAGTGGGAAGACCATTTAGCCAGAACTAACGGTCAATGAAACGAAAAGTTCTCGAGCGAGAATCACGCACTAACACATGCACACTGACACAAACTGAAAAAATTAGAACGCAGAAGTCGCTCACGGAGTCCGCAGACCAGTACTTAGTACAAGCGCAGCATAGGAAGACCAGCCATGAGATGGAGGATGATCTTATACAAGTGGCAGAAAGACGCTGGAAGCAAGCCGCTTCCAATCGGTCTTTTTGGAAATCCATGAGGGAGGCCTATGCCCAGCAGTGGACTTCTTATGGCTGAGATGATAATGATTATGATGGATGAGTAACAATTACAGATCCTAAGAAAAAACATTTATTTGCGGTATTCTTGCAGAAAAACTTCGTGCTATCTGAATCCACCTCGAAATGAAAGAAAATTTACGAACAAAAACTAAACGCAAGGTTGCACAAATTATTTATCATTTAGGGTAAAAGCCGGATAGTTGCCTCGGGCGGATGCATGCCCCAGTTTTTAATACACTATGTATATAATTTGTGGTGGCGCTTTACTACAATAAGTAGTGAAGATAAAAGATCTCAGTAAATTATAATGACTGTTAAATAAATAATAAAGATAACTTTAATTGATATTTTCTTTCTATCCAAAATAAAAATCATACCGAGGTACCTATCCCCGCACGAGGCAAGTATCCCCCGGAACATTTTCCACGCTAGGCTACTATCCGCCATAGTAGGCAACTGTCCCTTTTCTGAGAGGTGAAATAAAACAGTATTTATTCAAAACCATTGTAAATTTTGTATACAACAATAGGCTATTATAGAAGATAAAAGACCTATGTTTTGAGATACATACTGAATAATTTTCAGCAAGTTCATATTTTTAAGAAATAAAGCTTTATCAAAAAGTGGGGCAATTATCCGGCTTTTACCCTACAACAAAATATTCAAAGCACAATCTAGAAAGTAATAGGGTTTTATTACTTCGCAGGAACCCTAGGCATCCATTACGGAAAAATTTAGGTGTCCCCGTTGATTTTTCTTTTGTAAAATTTTCTTTTGTAATTTTCGCTTGTACATGATCTGTCCGACTGAGAATCTAGTTAACTCTTCGTTAAACAAAATAATTACCCAATGAAAATTTGATTTTATTAGAAAACTTGGAACAGGGCGTCGCGAAAGATATGGCCGTTTGCTTTTCGCCTCGGGAGAGACCTAGTGATACGATTAAGAGGAAAACTTATGTATTTTTTTGGAAAACCTGTGTAGATAATTTAGCACTATATTAAATAATTTAAGAAGAGAAAATTGAAAGATGTGTCTTATCTACATTGTGGAAACGGATCGCTCCATCGTAAATTATCCGCCCGCTTAACATTAGGTTGTCGGTCAAGTGCAAGCCTATTAAATTAATAAAATAATCAATTACTTATAATTAGGCAGGCAGGCCCCGTAAGAGATGGCAAGACGAACTTGACACCTTTGATAAAAACTGGCACATCAACACCCAAAACCGCCAAGACTGAACTGGACTACAATGAATTAAAAAATAAAATAAAATCCCTATAATAATATTGTAATTAGTTTTGAGTTTGAGGTAACTAATTTATCTCGATGGCCAAATGTTTTTGTCGTTACGGCCGGGTCGTTTCACACAAGAACCTTACTTTTCACATAATTTCCGCCTCAAAAAGTGTTGATTATGCAAACGGCTAAAACACGAGAAATTTTTTCTTTCTAAGTTCGAAATACTTTTCGGGGAACATAATTTAGCGCGTTCAGGCTTATTTGCTTACTTTACGCGTCAATTGGTAGACTTTCCTGATAAAATTCATGAATTTATTTTTATTGTAAGTTTAGGCATGAAATAATTTCAAGGAAACAGGTTTTCTTTTACTAAATCACAGGTATTAGCAAAACCAAGGTACCTATGGAACGAAATCAATGAATAACTAAAAAGATTAGAAAGAATAATTTAACGTATCGTACTACGTAACAATTACAAAAAAACTACTACTAATAAGCCATTCTCAAAAAAAGAAGATTAATAATGAGTTTTTTTTAGTTATGTCTATAAACGCATACCTCCGTCATTTACAAAAAGATTTGGCTAATTCTATTTTGTTTGGTGAGGATATACTTACTGTCAGATAAGTCCCATATAAATATCATCAAAATCGGTTCAGTAGTTTGGTTTTAAAAACAAAATGCCGCATTTTGAAACCGGTTTATCAGTTATTTAAACTATACTGATATTTATATTTAACATTAGGAAAGGAATCAATATATTTGCGGCCACAAAAGTAACAGGCTTATTACTAGTCGAATAGTGCGAGTCGAATAGTGCGAGTCGAATAGTGCGAGTCGAATAGTGCGAGTCGAATAGTGCGAGTCGAATAGTGCGAGTCGAATAGTGCGAGTCGAATAGTGCGAGTCGAATAGTGCGAGTCGAATAGTGCGAGTCGAATAGTGCGAGTCGAATAGTGCGAGTCGAATAGTGCGAGTCGAATAGTGCGAGTCGAATAGTGCGAGTCGAATAGTGCGTGTCGAATAGTGCGAGTCGAATAGTGAGAGTCGAATAGTGCGAGTCGAATAGTGCGAGTCGAATAGTGCGAGTCTAATAGTGCGAGTCGTATCTAGTTCAATGAAGGGACTTTCAGTAAGACCACGTTGTATTATCAAATGTTCTGTGGTAAGACTTAAAAGGCTAAGTACGTCACTCAGCCTGTGTTTCTAACGGAAATATATATTTACCTACTTGAAACACACATTAATTACACTTAAGCGCGTGTCAAAGAGAGTAATTACATGATGATCATGCACATATTTTATTGATTTTCGGTTTCAACTATACTTAAACGGAATTTTGAACGAAACTCTCACTCTATGTATCATTCATTACTCTGCGGATGCGGTATGATGCGGGCTCCTTAATTTGTTAAGGCATTGCGGATATTTGTCTTGATGTTGGTCGGACTGTTTGTATAGGTACACTCACACACACATGTGAAGACAATCGCTTCTCTCTATACATAGCTCAAAATAGACAAACAATGCTATCGGCTTCTCGTATTCGCATAGATAAATAGGTACAAAACCCGGTGGTAAATAATACATGTTGAATTTTATAAAGAGGGTTTGCTTTTGTAAAAATCTGACTTTCAAGGCATCGCTTGATTCTACTTTTTAGGGTTCCGTAGTCAACTACAAATCCTTATAGTTTCACCGAGTCCATCCGTTTGTCCGCGGAACAGATTAGCTCAGATTTTTGTAATACCAGAAAGCTCTAATTTGTCATGTTTGTACATATTAATCACGCCGAGAAAGTGCTAAAAAATAGGGGGAGAAAAGTTCTAAAACTAAAATCAGACTACCGAAAAATCATGCTCTAAAAAGTATGAAACAAGAAAATGTAAAAAATATTGTTTGTATTCCATACATATTCATAGTGGTTTCATTCATAGTACTACTTTCCAGTATGTGATATTGTTTTACACAAGGTGGCATACGACCACGGTTATTCTCTGAACACCATTATAAATTATATGTATCGCAAACGGTACGCTTGACAAAAATATGATGTACGAAACCCTATCTCCATTTTAAATTCCTGACCAATGATACCACACATGATGAGGTGGGGAGAAAAAACCGGCCAAGTGCGAGTCGGACTAGCGCACGAAGGGTTCCGTACCATTATCTATAAAAATGGCAAAAAAATACGTTTGTTGTATGGGCTTAAACTAAATATTTATTTTATTTTAATTTATTTATTTTTAAAACCCATTAATATCGAGTAAAAACGCATCGTTCTTGTCGTTGTCTTGTATAAAAAAACTATTATTTCTACCAAATAAAACTCATACATATTCCCTATTAAAACCCAAATCTCATTGCGGGAAAAATTCACTATCTACTCTAATATCTCATATCATCATATATATCTTATATTTTATCTAATATCTAATATTCTTGTTGTATCTGTAATATGATATTGAATAGATTAGAAACTAATAACTTTTGAGTGTAACCGAATAACTTTACTCAGAGTGACGACCACAAAGTCACCAGACGGTCACTTTGAGGACCAAACAAGTTTTTCTTGGACATTTATTTTTCTTGGATAAGTGTGAAACACAATAAATCAAAAGATTTATGTAAGTATAAAATGGAGTAGGTAAATTGTTATACATTTTTTTTTTCGTAAAATAGATATTTGGTGATTGAAAAATAAAATTTTCATTTCTCTACTTATATGTATGTGTATATTATCTTATATGTAAGAAATATTCGTAGCGACATAGTTTATGAAAAACCGGCAAAGTGCGAGTCCGACTCGCGCACGAAGGGTTCCGTACCATTATCTATAAAAACGGCAAAACAATCACGTTTGTTGTATGGGAGCCCCCCTTAAATATTAAATTTTATTTTAATTTCATTATTTATTTTTAAAGTGAATAATATAACTCAACATTTTGTGAATATTTCAAGCGTCTACTTAATGCCGTTATCAATATCGAGCAAAGACGAGGAATAAATCACGTGTTGTATGGGAGCCCTCTTAAATATTTATTTTATTCTCTTTTCTAGTATTTGTTGTTATAGCGGCAACAGAAATTCATTATCTGTGAAAATCTCAACTGTCTACTTTTCTAGTATTTGTTGTTATAGCGGCAACAGAAATGCATTATCTGTGAAAATTTCAACTGTCTAACTATCACGGTTCATGAGATACAGACGGACGGACAGACAGACAGACAGTGGAGTCTTAGTAATAGAGACCCGTTTTTACCCTTTGGGTACGGAACCCTAAAAATTAAACTTCAACATTGTCTTAAATTTTTCTTTACATATATTGTAAATGACAAACAAAATCGCAAATTTTGTGAGAATGTTTGCTAAGCTCATTAAATTCTTAACGGCATTTTTTTTATTAACGACTGTCATCCACGCTCGCTTTTCATTGTGTCAAGAATAACGATTTGTCACCGATTGTAAAATTCTTGATCTTAGAAAATAATAAAAATGCAGATGTTATGTGACAAGCCGCAACATTTGTAACTTTTGCAAAGATAAATAAATAAGATTGACATCTGCAGCTCTGTAATCTGAAACGCTTAATTGAGGCATCCAAACATAATATTTACGTTTCTAAATGTATTGATTAAACTACTGGCACTTTTCTTTATCTTCTTTAAAAAGTAAAAAAAAACTGAATTAAAGAACCCAATATGGTTAACTGGTTGCACCACCCATACTTATGAAAAAGTAAATGTACACTAAGAAAAAATTGTGAGAATTTTGCATTGTAAGATCCCAAAACGAGGTCAAAAATTTGATCCATTTACATGAGCAAAGGTAAAAAATAAACTGAATTTATTGTATATCAAAAAATGAGGAATATTTCAATATGGACCAAATAAAAAGGCAATTATCATTCGTACAAATCCTTGGAAGGGTAGTGTATTACTCCGCAGATAATTATAAGCTATAATTATATATAGACTATGGGCTTACCCTTCTCACAATGAGAAGATGGCCCGCGCCCAGCAGTGGGACAGTTTGTACAAACAGGGCTGATAAGATAAGAATTATAAGCTACGCTGATAAATGTCCAATAAATGTCAAAAATTTTATCACATCTAGTCATTTCAAATACTCTATCATCATAAAACTTTTGCAATGTAATTTTAAACCCACAATACCCAACACTCATTCATATTTATCCAGCAATGCCAACAGAAAGTTTCACTTGGAACCGTCCCGCAGCGCACCGCACTAAACTCACTTTTACGTCACCTCGAGGCCAAGAAAAGGGCCCTTAAGGGCGGTAAACAACTTAGAGAACTGGCCTGAGAAGTACAAAAAAAAACAGCCCGGAGGAAATCTGGCAAACCTACACGCTGAATTCGTAATGTTTTTTTATGGGGACAAAACGGAGGGCCATCGTGTTAACCACACACGAATTGGGAACTCCGGCCTGAATTAGAATTGATTTGGACCATTCCGTTCTACAGATGTCGTGGAATAAATAAATGTAAATAAGGGATGGGATCAATATTCATATAAAAAGAACAACTAAGAAGGTAATTAGACTGCTGACGCGGGACAAAAGTTTGTCCGATTCTAAAACGGTATTTTAGGTAGAGATGTCGCTAGCAAATTAAAACTAAGTAGTTCTCCAAACTATGGGATTTCTTTATTAAATCGGAAATGTACTTACATACTCAATCGCGCCTATTTTCCCATATGGGGTAGGCAGAGCATCAAAGGCTATATGATGCCACATTTGACTGATCTTTTTGGAAATTCATGGAAGAGACATAAGTACAGTAATAGACTACTTGTGGCCGAGATGATGATAATGGCGGTGATATAGAATCTAAATGAACTGTTTGTTTCAGTTTCCGACCGCCTTCCTTCGAAGACTTAACTTCAGAAGAGACCATATTGGATGCAGATACGGGGGCAACTGTGCTGTTCGAATGCAAAGTTGCGGCTTTGAGAGACAAAACGGTACGAAAAAACAAAATGGCATCCTTCTAAGTAAATAAAAATTTCTATAAATACATGCCTTTTGAGAAACCCACATTATACTAAATATATTCCTATAAATATACTAACTACATTCTTTGGACATGTAAAACGTATGTCTATTTTTAACGCTTGTAAGTTTCGACTGGCCTTGTGGCTTGTGTTAGTAGTATGTCTACCTGCTAAACTGTAGGTGGAGGGGTCGGTCCCCACCCAGGGCAAACATTTGTGTGATGCGCATGGATGTTTATTATGTGTCTGGGTGTTTCTGTGTATCATATGTACATATTTACAACAACAAAAAGTATATATGTATTCTATCAGTTCCATAATACAAGCTTTGCTTAGTTTGGTTTGGCTAGATGGTGTTGTGTGAAATGTCCCCAAATATTTATTTATTTATCTATTACGTATGGAAGCCAACATGCCATTTGTCCAATTGTTACAGGTATCATGGCTCAGAGTATTTGAGGACAAAAACTTCGAACTTCTGACTGTAAATCTAGACACACACGCGGCAGATACTAGGTAAGAAGAAGTAGGACATTGTATAAAACAGGGATAAGTGTGCCGCCAACTAAAACACTTGAAACTTTATAAAGCTTGAAAATGGCCTTGCAAAGTTCCTTTGTTGTTTTACATCTTTTAGATTCTGGTCACTAAAGTGTCCAGCTATACGCTTTAGTATAAATACTAAAGCGTCAAAGCACGGGTATGGCAAGAAAAAGTATAGAATCAATCGTTTCTCTATTTTCTATGCCGCTTTTGAAGGATGAAAATAAACATATAGGTTTGAATACACAATCTATCGTTGAGAAAAAACAGAGCTATTTGTCTTATTGAAATTAATCATCATCATATCATTAATACAAATATTGGTAAGCCGGTCATGAATCTAGCTTGTAGTATGACCATGGAATAATGCAAACAACAGAAATAAAAACAACACCTTGTTATCTTCTTAGCTATAATGTTTTCCAAATTGATTCATTATTATTTTAAAAGAAACACTTTTGTATAAACAGTTTCACAATAAATTACATTTTGATTCTGATTCTAATTCGTTTTCAAATGACACAACTCCAGAGCTTGACAAAATAAATAAAATAATGAGAAATTAAATTTGTAACCAAAACGTGTTCGCAACTACAAAGAATAATTACGATACAAAATATAGTACTTTTATTTGGTTATATTCAGAATCACAACTTCTTTAAAACCCGCAGAAGAATCCCAGTTGCGAAGGAACTGGCTAACCCACCGCTCTCCTTCCATAATATGGACCTGGCTAACTTTTCATTGAACAACCAATTTAATTTAATATGTGTACAATCACTGAAGACACTGGAAACACAAGAGCGGCCACAAAATCGCGTTTTCACAAAAATAAATCGCACCGAACGATAAACAAAATAATTAAATACAACGAAAAATCCAATGTGGTAAACTTATCGAAGATTTATACTATACGTAGACAACTATATCAAGAGACACGCTCCCTCATTTCGATCCACAGTTGAAGTTCCACTGGTGGATCCAGGTATTTTTTCCTCTTCGATCTATCATTTGTGGGCAAAGAGTGGGATCCAAATTCCACTTCCCATTCACATTATACAACAGGCAAAGAGTTCAGATCTCTGTGCGTCAATGCACTCCACATTACATAATCACTATAAGATATTTGATAACATTTTATAAGCCCAGATATAGAAATTATGCAGATATTTTATTCAACAGAATTAAGCGACATCTATTATCCAAAAGTCCTTTCTATATTCACTATTTTTTTTTATATCCAGGTACAGAGTGGACTTAGCAGGAGAGAATTGGAAACTGACGTTAGCTGATGCAAAAGTGCAGGACTCTGGAGTCTACTGCTGCCACGTTTCTACCCATCCACCCATGTTGAGGAGATTCAAGCTTACTGTACATGGTGAGTAGACAGTATATTCAGAAGTATACCTTGGTACTCAAATGTACTCGAAAAATCATCGGCGATGTGTCAGTAGTACCATCAATAGTCCTAGCGACATAAAGGTGTATCAGTTTTTATGTGATAGATTTGATATAACAAGTATAAGTTTATATAACTCAATAACCACCGAGAAAGAAATAACTGCTGAACTGATTTTAATTTTGACTGGCCTTGTGGCTCAGTTGGTAGTGTGTTTACGTCTACCTGCTGAACTGAAAGGTCGTGGGTTCAATCCCCACCCAGGGCAAACATTTGTGTGATGAGCATGGATGTTTGTTCTGTGTCTGGGTGTTTCTATGTATCATATGTATATATTTACAACAAAAAAAAGTATATATGTATTCTATCAGCCATCTAGTTCCATAGTACAAGCTTTGCTTAGTTTGGGCTAGATGGTGTTGTGTGAAATGTCCACAAATATTTATTATTATTATTATTTATAGTTAAACTAAGCTAAGAGCACTCAATAAAATCCTCTTTCCAACAAATCTAGAACAAAATCAGTCCCTCTGAGAGCTACGATGCCACAAACAAATACACACGTCAAACTTGTAACACCCCTCTTCTTGGGTTTGGGGTTAAAAAGCAACAACAATGAAGCGACTTTCATAACGACACATCATAGGAGCACAACCTAAGAGAGCGGCGTGGTGGGAAGAAATACGAAGTAAAGAATCACGCCGCGCGCATTATGGAAAGGGGTGTAGGCGCAAAGCAACATCATGGATATAGTCATTCATATAATTATTATACCACTTTTGGCAGAGCCAAAAATTCAGAAAACAATGGGTAGTTTTTATACATTAAATCCATTTCGAACAATAATTAAGTAAATCCATATCACTATATCCTTTCAATATTGTTTACTTACAGTTTATATCGCAATATTGTTTCAAATTATACAATTTCATAGCCTTGAGGCTTATCAACATCTTGCAACTTTTTTAGTTTAATCCGGAATGATGAACCCGCCTTCGAAACCATAGCCTACCAGATTATCCGGAAGTGTTCCAATATTGAAACATCATAATTCTTAAATGTCAATGAATTATCATTATGTTAAATCAAGACAATATTTATAAATTAATTTGTGCTCTAAACATCATTGCAAATTTTACAATATTTTCCAAATAAAAATAAACGCGACCAGAAACTGAATAAGTATGAATCCAATACATTTTTACACAAAAACAATTAGTTTATAGTTGGTCTATTATGCTATAACCTAACACCACCAAACGAAAAGAGTTTTAACCGGGAACAATTGCCCGTCAACACGATTAATTTATGCAAAAAAACTGTTAAAGATTTTCGATACCAAAACATCCAATACATTTTTACACAAAAACAATTAGTCTATAGTTGGTCTATTATGCTATAACCTAACACCACCAATAGAAAAGAGTTTCAACCGGGAACAATTGCCCGTCAACACGATTAATTTATGCAAAAAAACTGTTAGGGCGTCCGCTGCGTTAAGCGGGCGTCAGTCGCGGGTGTCCGTCGCGGGGACCCGCGCCGTGCTCCGTCGCGGACAAATTTAACTGTCCGTCGCAGACGCCTGCGACGGACTCCCGCCTCTCGCAGCGCCGCCAGTACAATTTCGATCGCGCGGGTGTACAGTCGATATCATGGATTATTTGTTGATATACTACTTAGCCAAAAGACGACGTAGACAAGAGCGACAGCCAATCAGCCCATATGTCACGTCTAGATTGTTGTGTGGAAAATTTGTATCCAAGTTTACGTTATTAAGAGCAGATGAGAAGAAATTTACTAATTACTTCAAAATGTCAACGTCTTTAACATTTGATATTTAAGTCATTAGTCTTTTTAGAAGTCATTAGATATGTCCCATAAAACGGGGCGACATTGGACTTCTAAAATGACACGTTCCGTGTCAATAATACTCATTGTTATCAAATTATGGAACAGACTGTACAAACACGGAACGTGCGGCACGGATAACACAACAGTGCTCACTGATTTTCTCGAAACATCTCCGCTCGCGTGCTCTGTCACACGGACACCTGTCGCCCGCGGGGCGGGTTCCGCCGCCCGCGCCGCGTGCGACGGGGCACCCACTGCACGCAGCGCTGATCTATAAGATTACAAGAAACAGCGGCGCGGGCGCCCGTGCCGTGCACCCGCTTAACGCAGCGGACGCCCTTAAAGATTTTCGATACCAAACCTAACCGAAGTCTGTGGCCGAATTGGAAGAGGTATCCCAAGTACAGATCGAGGTGCGCTTTCGAGCTATATTACGTACAAATTTTGGAGCAAATGGATAAATAGGTAAATAAAGTACCTAATATTTAAAAAACATGGAACGATCTAATCATTTTAAATGATTAAAGCAAATATTAAATTGCAACTCTACAATCAAGATCGTCAAAGAAATATGACGAAAGATTCTCGGCCTTTTCGACCGAATACCCCAACGTCAAAATCCTCAAAATATTATAAACACAAGTCAAGATTACCACAACTAAGATCACTACTTACAAACAAATAGTTTTCCAAGAAAATATTAGCAACAGAAAATTAAAACCCAATATTTTAACCTGAATAATTCTACCAGCGAAAAAATATTGAAAGAGCAAACTGTCAAACGGGCATTTTCTCTTTTTTTTTTTTCGTTTTCTGAAATACGTCCGAAAAAGTTTTCATTAAAAATGCATGGAGGACTCTACGCAACATTGGGAATGTAAATGAAAAAAAAACAATATCTTATGACTTAGTTTTAAACGGTTTACATTGTTTTAACATTCTGCATGCGTACTACTTAGAAGTATAACTCCTTGCCGCCTTACCTATCTGTTCCCTGAAAACTCCTATCTCGAAATTTTAGAGCTTAAAATAGAATATACCGTGATACCGTGGTCAACTGAGCCCACATCCCACTTAGCCCGCGGGCTCAATTAACCACTTTAAATTTTTTCAGGGTGAGCTCGACTCACTCATACATTTTAGGGTTCCGTACCCAAAAGGTAAAACGGGACTCTATTACTAAGACTCCGCTGTCTGTCCGTCCGTCTGTCACCAGGCTGTATCTCATGAACCGTGCTAGTTTATCATCATCATCATCATCTCAGCCATAAGAAGTCCACTGCTGGACATAGGCCTCCCCCATGGATTTCCAAAAACGATTGGAAGGGGCTTGCATCCAGCGTCTTCCCGCCACTTGTATGAGGTCACCTGTCCATCTCGTGGCTGGTCTTCCTACGCTGCGCTTGCCGGTGCGTGGTCTCCACTCGAGAACCTTCCGGTCCCCTCGGCCATCAGTTCTACGTGTTATGTGCCCTGCCCACTGCCACTTCAACTTGCTAATCCTCTGTCCTATATCGGTATACCGTATAGCTGAAATAATCTATAATAATAACTATAATGGCAACGGGTTTCGTACCCAAAGGGTAAAAACGGGACCCTATTACTAAGACTTCGTTGTCTGTCCCTCCATCCGTCCATCCGTCTGTCACCAGTAGTCTAGTAAAAATAAATCCGTTTGTATGGAGCAGATCACAGTATTTGCAACTGGGGGGATTCTTTGAAATTATGATAGGAAAATAACTAAAAAACATAAATCCACAATAATCCCCGATTTATAGACTTGCTGCGTTGCGCGGTTTCAATCGCGTGGTTATGAAAAACGGTGATGATTATGATGATGATAAGTAGCTTATGTCCGTCTCCAGGTCCAAAGCTATCTTTATACTAATTTTCATAACGATTAGTTCAGCCGTTTGAGCGTGTAAAGGTAACAAAATTAGCTTTTATAATATAATTATGAAATTGTGTCAAATGTATTTCAAAACACCAGTACATTAATTTAAATAACAATATACTTAGTTGTCTTTTATGTTATCACAAATCTTATTTTTACTAGACTACAGGCTGTATCTCATGAACCGTGATAGTTAGAGAGTTGAAATTTTCACAGATGATGTATTTCTGTTGCTGCAATGACAACAAATACTAAAAACGAGAATAAAATAGATATTTAAGGGGGCTCCCATACAACAAACGTGATTTTTTGCCGTTTTATAGATAATGGTACGGAACCATTCGTGCACGAGTCCGACTCGCACTTGGCCGATTTTTTGTTAAAGTATGACTATTTTTTGTTAATTAGCAAATTTTTCTTTAAATTTCTGTATATTTGCTGGTGCGTGAAAACTATTTTTCGACTATTATAACTATTTTTATTTATACATAGTTTATGGTAATAACCATGAACTTGGCTTAAATACTTCTTATCTAATAAATTATACTAAAATTAATAAATAAATAATAAATATTTGTAATGCTGAGTAATTGGAGATTATTTAAAATATCCCTGCATCAAAGCTTATAGATAGTTCAAACAATCTTTAGTTAACAAAACTAAAAGGACTTACATACTTCTTAAAATGTAACAAAAATAAATAAATAAATAAATAATAATAATAAATAAATATTTGTGCATGGTCATTTCACACAACACCATCTAGCCCAAACTAAGCAAAGCTTGTACTATGGAACTAGATGGCTGATAGAATACATATATACTTTTTTTTGTAAATATATATATACATATGATACATAGAAACACCCAGACACAGAACAAACATCCGTGCTCATCACACAAATGTTTGCCCTGGATGGGTGAACCCACGACCTACGTATAAAATTGTCATTTTAATTCCTACACAAATCCCTAAGTTGAAAAATAGTTTTCACACTCTCCCAGTATTTTTGGATTACTTATCCAACGATATCGTACAGGATGAATAGATGAGGATATAAAAGTCATTCCCACTTTATGTGTACCTCAAAAATATTTTGTTTTCAATATATTATCCTCGGCATGATTAATATATGCCAAATTACAGCTTTCCTTTAAGCTAAGCCAAGGACGGACGGACGAGACTTGCCGAAAGGGCTTGCAGTTATTTGCAGGATACGGAACCCTAAAAATTACAGCAAAAGTCGGCCAATAAAGAACAAGCGCCAAAATTAAAACTTTCCATGAGCCCCCATCAATTGCATCAAAAACAAGCAGCCGCCCCGCTCGGTCTAAACTTTATAATTTCTTTCTGAGTTCACGACGAAGGAGACAAACGTGAGTTGAAACCATAACCAGCCTATAACAAGGACCTACTAAACTCCCTCTTTGAAACTCTTTAACTTTTGTTGTTGAAAATATCCATCGAGTTTTACGATTGTTATAGGGGACTTGTCTTGAAAACAAGCGATGGCGCACCGATGGTAGCCCTGTCGTTGGTACCTTGAAAATGCGTATTTAGTTTTTATGCGGGGACTTTAAAAAGCGTTGCTATTTTATGGAGACCATTGGGAATAGGAAGATATTTAAATTTGTAGGTACTTTATTATTCATGCGTTAACTTTTTTTTTGTTTTAGTCACAGAATATTTATAATGAAGATAGAAAAAAAGTTACAAAACAGTTAGCTCAAACAGTTAGTTCTCTAAGCACGGTTACAAAATAGTGACTCTTGCTATGACGCAACAAAGCCTAAATTAGCTCAAACGGCTACTTTATATCTCTACTCTACTCGTGGCTACTTTTGTATTAATTTAAAGATACTGCCCTTATGAAAGAACTAAATAGGTATGGATTTTAAATCTTTTTTCAATTTCAAATTCAAAATTTTCATTTCTTTCTTTTACTAAGTACAGAGAACAAAGAAATTTCGAAAAACAAAACGTAGTATGAAACAAGGCCCTGCTATATTGCGATGACAACTACGGAATCCTACACTGCGCATGGCCTAACTCGCACATGCGGCTATCTGCGATAGAAACAGTTTTCATTCTGTTTGTCCATAATTACGCATGTATTTGTACAAATGCACGGTAAACGACGATGTTTTTTAACAGTCTCATTAAAAAGCTAGATTGTTTTCTAGGCTAAACTGTTTTTACAATCGTATGCCATGCGTTGTTAGAAGTGAAATGAACAACAAGTGTGTATTTTATAAACAAGTATAAGCTTAGAAAACTTAAAAACCCCCGACACGGCTGAACCGGTTTAGATGAAACATAGCTTAGAACACTCCCTCAAAACAAACAAAACAAAAAAAAAACAAAATCAAAATCGGTTCATCCGTTTGGGAGTTATGATGCCACACATACAGACACACATACACACACACATACACACTCACACAAACTTATGACATCCCGTAGTTATTGTGTTCTGAACAACCGACTTCAATTCGCATTGGATGAGTATTGTAAGAAGGCTTTTCAAGCTCACTAAATTCTACATGGTTAGGTATAAACTTTTTTCAAAAAACGACTGTCATCCGCGCTCGCTTTTCCGTGTGTCAAGAATAGAATTTGTCACTAATTGTCAAAATATGCTTCGTCTTCAAAGATTATAAAATGTGCAGATGTTTACAGAATAATCCTCAACCCTTGTCACTTTTACAAAGAAACACGTGTCGGTGGAACTCTGCGATTAAATTAATCTGAACGACTTCACTCAGGAGGACTCACTGATCGAGTTATGTGGTAGCAAACAAAAACATTAAATTATGTTTAAATATTAAGTTTAAAAAAACTTAAACAATCGACTTCAAAAGGTAATTACTAGCGAAATCTGTTAAGTCTGTGTATATATGTGGTACAAGCATAAATAGATAACCATTTACCGGAAAGCTTCAGAAACGCAGCTTTCAATATATTTAAATATAAACTGAAAATATTTCTGCAAAGCGGGGCATATTATGGCATTACAGAATATCTTGCAGATAAATTTATAAGTACCTCTACTGTACCTTAATATTATATTATTTTTCGATTCTATAAATTAGTTCATTTGACTTGTAAATTGTTATATTTACCAATACAGTACTTCTGTAATTTTGATTTAAAAACCAAAATACTAAACCGATTTTGATAAAATTTCGAAGAGACTACATCTGAAGTATGACATATCAATAAAAAAAGATTCATCGAAATCCATTCATAATTGACGAAATAATCACGTAACAAACATAAAAAACACACAATCGAATAGAGAATCTCGTCCTTATTGAAGTCGGTTAAGAAACTGTCCAATTGTTAAAGAATAAAAACACAAAATTTTATTTTTCTTCCAGCGCCATTCATAAAGATGGCGAAAGAGGCGTTCCTGGAGACAGGAACAACGCTGTCCCTCAAGTGTCTGGTGCTGCACCTACACCCAGGAGACACGGAGCCAGTGCTGCACTGGTTCAGAGGGAACACCACCACGTCGTTAGATGAGATCCGAGGAGGAGTGCTCATTGAGACGGACCATCTCACTCTTACAAGCCATTTGCAGGTACTACTAGAGTCTGTTTACTTTTTTTTTTTTTCATACACTATAAGATCTACGATTGACCACCAACTTATAGTCCTATCGTGGCAAAAAGAAAATCTAACGTGTCGAAGTATGTCATCATCATCCAACATCATCTAACCTAACCCACTGCTGGGTTAGAGAAGCCCGTGCTCTTATCTTGCCATTTTCCTCGGTCCTGTGCCAATCAAGTCCAGTTTCGACCCGCGATTGTTACGATGTCGATGACCAATCTTGAAGCTGGACGTCCCACGCTCCGCTTACCTTGTCTCGGCAACCATTCCGTCAAAACTTTACTCCATCCGTCATCACTTTGCCTAGCAACAGGTCCTGCCCAATTCCATTTTAATTTCATTACCGAAATCTCAGTATGACTTTTGTTCTTCGCCGGATTTCGATATTGCAAACTCGATTTTGGAGTTTCATGCCGAGCATGGATCTCTGTGCTACTCTTATTTTGTACGCAACCTCATGTGTGAGTGTCCATGTCTCTGCACCACACGTCATGGTAGGCAGGATACTGTTTAGTTTAATTAAAACAATTATAATAATTTTGCGTTGCAAAATTATATTTGTTTTAAATGATTTATATTTCTCAATAAGTTTATTTTCGTATTTTAAACAGCTGCGCCATGTTTAGTTTAATTAAAACAACTATAATACTGTTAAATAGATGTAATTTAATAAATGGCAAAAGATGGCTGGAATACAAGTGAAAGATTTAGAGAGTATATGACATAGATAATAAAAAAAAGTAAACAGATGCTGCCAGTGGCCATTTACCATTTACAACGAAACAGATACACCTGAAGTTTTCAGCCATTGTGGATTATGGCGTGGTTTGAGGATGTACACCCATCCAAGCTATATACGCCTAGCGATCTCTTTCTCCTGATGTTTAGAGTAGTATGTCCAAGATACATGTAACTGTCAACCGTTTCTAGATTATCATTCCCGAAGTATGTACTACTGTAGTATTCCGTGGTCCCGACTTTTCCACTTCTACTGTCTGTTTTTCCACTGAAATTCAACAACTAAAGAGTATTTTAAAAGAATGTCTTCAAAAACACTATCGGACCTAGCTAGGCATCTGCAATAACCACTCATATTGTACATATCCATACGTGATCGTATTTCAAAGACATTATTTCCTGTACCTCAGAGCAAATTAAACAAAGTATCTACTTTGTCAACAAGTAAGGCGACCGAACTAACTCGCCAGAGCTTAGCTCCCATTTCTACTCATCAAGCTCAAATAGCCAAACTAACTTTCCTCTGACCCAACAAAAACTAACTTATCATCCCGAGCATTAAGGGCTGCCACGGAGCGTTTACCCGGAAATGTTACAAAAAATATACCTGCTGAAATTCGCACTGTTGCCTTTTGTTTGTGGAGTAAATATTAACGAGAATGATATTTTAATGGATACCTTTATTGAGAAGTAAATTAAAAAAAAACCTTATTGAAGAGATTGTTTTAGATGACAAGCTAGATATTTTACTACATAAAACAATCGGGTCGGCCGTTTAGTCGTAAATATGCAATAAGTAGAAAAAACCGGCCAAGTGCGAGTCGGACTCGCGCACGAAGGGTTCCGTACCTATATCTATAAAAAACCGGACAAGTACGAGTCAGACTCGCCCACCGAGGGTTCCGTACAAACTAGTAGATCAAAGGGGGGAACTATATATTTTTTTATATTTTCCTTCATAAACCGAAAAATATACATCGTAAAAATATTTAAAAACCTGTTTTAGCTTATGCTACTGAAGTTCTTTCATATGATACCCCACATGATACGGTTAATTCACTTTAAAATTTGGACCTTTTTATTTTTTTCATATTTTGGCATAAAGACTAAATTAAAAATGTCCAGTTTTCGGACTTTTTCCTATAATTATGTGTACTCTAAGATAATGCTTCTTGTCAAATTTCATTGTTCTAGGTCAACGGGAAGTACCCCATAGGTTTTGATTCCCTTGTGAGTGTCGAAATGTGCATTTTTTACGATAGATTCGGCTGTAACTTTTTTTACGAAAACTTAGAAACTTTTTTTTTTTTTTTTTGCAGCAAGATACTATGGATCTGCGTTTATGGTTTTAATTTCAACAGGATACCTTCACGCATTCCCGAGATAAAGGTCTTGACACCCGACGGACGGACAGACGGACAACAACGTGATCCTATAAGGGTTCAATTTTTTCCTATTGAGGTACGGAACCCTAAAAACGGCAAAAAAATCATGTCTGTTGTATGGGACCCCCTTACATATTAATTTTATTATTTATTTTTAAAGTGAATAATATAACTCAATATTCTGTGAATATTTCAAGCGCCTGTTGCCGTTATAAATATCGAGAAAAACGAGCAAAAAAATCACGTTTGTTGTATGGGAGCGGGGGCTCCCTAAATATTTATTTTATTCTGTTTTTTAGTATTTGTTGTTATAGCAGCAACAGAAATACATCGTCTGTGAAAATGAGATACAGCCTGGTGACAGACGGATAGACAGACAGATAGCGGAGTATTAGTAATAGAGTCCCGTTTTACCCTTTGGGTACGGAAACAAAAAAAGGTCTGCCTCTCTGTTAAAAAAAATGCAAGTAACTAGAGTTACTTTTTAGAGTTAGTTACTAGAGTTAGTTTACTACTTTGGTTCAGTAGCTTTTTACCAGTTTCATTAATACCTATTTATGCGCTTCGTAAACTAAATATAAGCTAATTCATCCGTTAGCATATTACTAGTTCTGTACTTACTTTTTCATATTATCCAAGTAACCTTGTTTTCTTAGCTGACAAAAAGTTTTAATTTAAAATGTAGTCTATTAAAGTAAAAACTTCACTAGACTGGTATCTAGTTGTATTAGTAAGTTTAACCAAAAAACTTTTAGTGTTAAAAAAGTTCGCACAAAAGGCTCGTGCCAACCCTAATCCACCTGGCTTCACCGCGGCATGACCCGACTAGAGACTAAAGATAACCAGAAGTCTAACGTTTACATTACGTTGAATAACAGGGGGGGACTTTTACTACTAGACTTTTTTATTCATTCAAACAAGACAACAGAGCGTGGGTGTGAAAAGTCCAACTAAAGGTGGATCACACGAGTGGGAAAAAATAACGATAAAGACAAAATGAAACCAGTTTTAACCGACCTCTATAAAAGGAGGAGGTTCACAAAATTTATTACTTATATATAATATATTTATATATATTTTGTAATTTTATTCATAACTGGACTGCCATATGAAACGTACTGCAGATTATACGTTTTTAGCCCCCGATCCAAAAAGTGGGGTGTTATAAGTTTGACGTGTGTATGTGTGTGTCCGTATATCTGTGTACCTATGTGTATATCTGTGGCATTGTAGCTCTCAAGCGGATGAACCGATTTTGATCTAGTTTTTTTGTGTGAAAGAACATGTCATCGAGATTGTTCTTAGCTACATAATATGTTTCATCAAAATCGATTCCGCCGTTTTTATTTGTCGGGAATTTTTTAGTTTCTTTAAGTTATACTTTTTATCTACGTTTATCAGACTATTTCACTACCAAATGCAGATATCCAGAAGTTTTTTTTTAATTAATTTTGTATTTATTTACAATTAACGAATTATTTTGATGAATTGTTAGTTGTGAACAGATTGAGACAGAGATTAATTTTTCACTTTTATATTTGTTAGCAACTTAAGTGCCAAATAACTGAAAATAACTTTTCGTACCGATACTAACTGCCTTCTATTAAATAGTAAAATCATCCTGGAAACTTTAATTCAGATACAATGGAATGTGTTCTTAACCGACTTCAAAAAAGGAGGAGGTTGTCAGTTGTCAGCGGTTTGGACTTAAAAGAAAACTGCGCTTTGAAAATTGAAACAACTGTTTAAATTTTTTAAACTATAATTATATTATAGACAAGATAATTGTACATCTGTGCATATATAATCTAATATGTCTCTACTGTCACCTGGCTGCGACGACGCTATTTACAACAGTTTGTGTGCGCAGTTAATTTCCAGGAAAAAGACATTTAGACGCGGGAAAATGTCGGATTTTAACAAGTCCCGGTAAATATGTAGGGTGCTTTAATAGGGGTCAAATTCGGAATCATCCCCTCGTCCTCGATTTAAAAACGTTTTACGAAGTTCTGATCATACTTTAAGTAAAAGAGTCTTCCTTTACTTTACGACTGAAATTACATAAGATTAAATATTAAATGTAAATCTATTATTTTAATATTAATTAATAATATCAATATTAAATCTATTATTGGATATGTTATTTAATGTACGTTACAAAAGGTTGTAGATTTTGTTGAATAAATAAAATAAAATATAAAAATAAAAAATACTTTACCAGACTCGATAATTTTATTGACTAGTTGTGCCTCACGATTTTAATCGCTTATTGCAATAATGTCTGTGCTCGCGAGGTCTACTGCTCGTATACGAAATGTTTATTCAAAATGAGTCTGCAATGTTTGTACCAAATATTATAAAAATTGGCCTATAAAAAAGGGCTTCGTAGCAAACTTCTCTTTTGAGGTGACAACGTCTAATAAATCGATGAACGCCGGCTGCACGCACGAAAAAGTATGACTCATTGTCCCGTTACGTTACGCTCAGTGTCCCTTTACATCATCATCATTTCATCAATGTTTTGTTATGACGTTGTCACGTTAAACTATCGTCCGTAAACCAACTTTACAGACAACCATTTTTTAACCAAGATTTTAGAACCTTCTGTGATAATAACGACTTTACTGATTTTGCTCATATTAGAAACTTTTGTTTGAATTGTTAGTATTTTTTTCGCAAGATTAAAGCTATTATTGTCATTATTGGTGTCTGTCGTTCCATGATCCACGCTATTTATATTCAAGTTTCAATACTTTGAGGACAATAAAATAATTCCTAATAATATATAATCTGTAAGTCCAGTTATTATTTATTATTATATTATATTATTATTATTATATATTATATATATTTCCTCCATTTATTAACTCATTTGAATCATCATTCTTGTACTTGGTATGCTTTTAAATTGGCCATAAAGGAATTTTATCAAAGTCAGTGTAGTAGTTGGGTTTTAAAACAAAATAACTGAAAAATATATAATCCAAGTAAACGAAATAACGTATTTTGAAGTAGTTTTTTTTACTTTTTTTTAATTATAATAGTTATTATTGTACTCTGTTATATCTCTGTTTTATCAAAATGTGAGATAAAACTGATCTCTACAAATTCTTGAGATCTTTTTTGATGACGTACTAAGATACGTTCAACGCTTTAGTTTTTATCTAGTTATGAGAGCTTTCAAGGCGTAATCCCTAAGACAAACACTAATTCACGGGCAAAGTAAAGCTACATCTCATTCTAAGCCACTTATGTTTTACTATAAACTCCAGTAAATCTCACCAGCCACCGCACCTGAAACTCTGAAACATTCTAGAAGTGAGTAGAACATTTGCAAAGAAACAGCTCCTAGTTGTACTAGGCAGCAGTACTGACATTACATTCAGAACATGTAATACAAGCTTTTCCTGTTTTTTGTACATAAAAGGTTAAGTACTAGTAGCCTACATATAAAGCCCAAGTAAACTCAGTTATTGTAACCCTTCCACCAGATAGTGGTCTTACAACAAGGTAAGTTGCCGTTTCAGAATTACTAGCAAGTGAGGTCCACTTATCGGAAAGTCATTAACTTAAACAAATTACACTTTAAAAACAAAATCAATCCTTTGTTAAGTTTCACACGAGCTTTTCTTAGCATCAGTAGGAGCTGTTTCTCTGCACATTTTCACCTCGTTGTCACTAGGCCCACTAATTTTCCTTCCACCCCCCTTAAGGTCTAAATTGCCGTAATATATTTGCGGGCGGTGTAAGTGGCGACTTAAATATTCCCGCCTCTCGGCGAGAGCTTGAAAAAATGCAATCCACACAAAAGATAATGGAAGCCACATTAACTTGACCCGAACTTGGCTCGTGACGGTATAAAGTTTGACTGAACTCCGCTCAATGTCAGCTGAAAGAGAATTTGCAAATTATTTAACACTAACTGAAACCCGCGGTTTCATCCCATCAATCCACTCATCCTGCATAGAGGAACCAATTTTGTATATCATCATCATCATCTCAGCCATAAGAAGTCCACTGCTGGACATAGGCTTCCCCCATGGATTTCCAAAAAGACCGATTGGAAGCAGCTTGCATCCAGCGTCTTCCCGCCACTTGTATGAGGTCATCTGTCCATCTCGTGGCTGGTCTTCCTACGCTGCGCTTGCCGGTACGTGGTCTCGAGAACCTTTCGGCCCCATCGGCCATCAGTTCTACGTGCTATGTGCCCTGCCCACTGCCACTTCAACTTACTAATCCGCTGTGCTATATCGGCTGTGCTATTTTTTATATAATAATTTATATTTTATTACGCCACAAACAATCTACTGTTTGTGGCGTGTTTCCATATCTTTATTTCCTTATTAACCGACTTCCAAAAAGGAGGAGAATTTCAATTCGTCTGTCATATTTTTTTATGCATGTTTCCCGATTACTCGAAGGCACCTGGATTGCAGGCACATATTTATTTTTAGAATCATTAAATTTGTTTCACCGCCATAAGCATAAATCACAAAATAATAAGTTGAATAGAATATCTCTTATTCTTGAAACCCACTAAAAAGTAGCTTACGTTGTACCAAAGTACAAACTTACAAACATTCTAGTTTGACGTTTTTAGTGTGATTTTCCTCGAATATTTGACCACATTCTCATTTGATGGGGAGCGATTATGTCTTTGAAGCTCTATATTATAGGTACCTTGCCAAAAATATTCCTTTTCTTTTCTTATTTAATAAATTTACTTTTCTATAAAATTTCAAACTGTAGAGATTTAGATAGGGCCAATTTTGTAGATATTACTAGTGGTTCTGCCAACAAGTATTCCTTGGTTGCACGATGACGTGAAAAATCGACGAAGATAAACACTAACTCATAATATATTTTTTTCAAACAACTTATTTGCACTAGTTCGTTTCATTTAATCCGTGGTCAACGTTGCTGGTACATTATCGAACTATATTTCTTAACGATTATTGTATTAACCCTAAACTTTGTTGTGTACTGTTTGTTGATCTTAATAAACAATAAATATATATATATATATATATATATATTATGTTTTAGACACTTGCTCACTTCTCTCGCGCATTAAATTTGAATGTTGTATAAATTATCATAACCCATTACTGAATGATTATTAATATTATGCGCAGTAAAGGCTAATTGGCAAAGGTATGAGTATATCTAACTTGTTAATTGACTGGATAGGTATCCAACTTGCTTCTATATGCAATATATTTTTTTACATTGAATGGGCTTGCGTTTGACTTAGTCTAACTAGAGCGAAGGCTAAGTCTAAGATGGAGCACGCCTGCCCAGAAGATACCTATTCACTCTTCGTTCCATTAATACCTAAACGTTATAGAATATCTCTATATATATATATATTTTAATAATAACTTATTACGCCCGATGATTAGAAGTTACCAATAGCCAATAATTGAAGAGATAACTAGGAATAATAAAATTTTGCGATTTTTCTTTCCAACCATAGATTTAAAATGCCCTATTATTGTTGCGATCGCAATGTTATCGTAAAATTTTATGTAACATATAACATTTTGCTTTTATTGTTCACAGGTAGCTAGACTGAAAATGGATGATGCTGGCAACTACACATGCGCATTAGAAGCCCCTATTCAGATGCGAGCTATGACCAGGGTGCATGTCTTACAAGGTAGGTCAGCGAACAGCAAACTAAGAAGAAAATACCTTTTTTAAACAAACGGGCATTCATTAAAACGCTATTATTATTAACGGGATATTTACCGTGGTTCACGTTAAATCGAAAGAAGAAAATTCTTCTTATTTAATTTCATTAACCATTACAAATTAAATGTACTATGTAGTTTGCGTATAATGCTACAAGCAATAACGTTATTATCACATTACTACCCATTTCTCGTTGAAATGCCGAAAATCCGTACACAGCGATATCGATCCACATTCCTGTTGCTTACTGCACGAGAATGGAATTCTTTGCCACCATCTCTGTTTCCTGAGACCTACAATCTTGGAATTTTCAAGGCTAGAGTGATAGATATCTTCTAGATCGACGAGTTCCATCCTCGGCCACACCGTCGCTTAACATCAGGCGAGTTGGTGGTCAATCGTAGATCTATCTTGTATAAAAAAAAACAATATCACATGGACACAAAGTTTTAGAAGAACCTTAAAAAAATCGGGTTGGTAGGAAGCTAACTTTAACATACAATTCATCGTATTATACTCCTCCCGCTAAACAGATTTGTAAATTGATAACTGCGCATTCAAAATCCGCGCTTATTACTCGTGATGGAACCTTTACCGATATTATTAAAGAAGAGTTCCTATTTACATCACGTTAAAACTCCAAACTCCAACTGCTTATTTTAGAGTATATTTTATCTTATCTACATTGCGCAAAAACTCCAAACTCCGTCTGCTTATTTTAGAGTTCATGTTATTCAGTGCGTCGCAGACCGAACCAGTGGGCCTTATGAACGAACAGTTCAATGCATGCTCCCAAACCAAAGCCAGTTCAGATCAAACGAACCAGAACACTGGATTAATAGAACTAGTTTCAGTTACAACTGAAACAAATGCAATACAATTAGAACGGAAGAATAGAATTTACCTACTGTTAATATTACGTTTGGTTAAAAAAAATGAATATACGCGACTAGTATATATTTAGAAACATCTTTCGGCTTAGATTTTTATTTTTTAGGTATATTACACTTCGGACGTTGATGCATTTGCCATAGTGGTTATTGTAATTTAAAATGTTTTTTTAAGCAAAATAGAAATTGTCTTTCTAGTTTTTTTTAGGGTTCCGTAGTTAATTACGAACACAGCACGTGTTTGTAGAATTTGAATTTGAGCGCGCGCACGGTGGATTGGCACCGATCCCTTTCGTTTACTGTTACACCTTTAATAATACCTAGAAGTCTCTAGATCTTTCTGCTCATAGTATTCACCATATATTATAGTACTCTTTGGTATTCACCATAGCAAAAAAAAACTCAAAATACCGTGTTTCATCATCATCATTTAAATCTCAGCATCTAGAACTCCACTGCTGGATATGGGTCTCCCATAAAGATTTCCAAAAGATCGGTAGGAAGCGGCTTGCATCCAGCGTCTTCTGGCCACTTGTATGAGGTATTCTGTCCACCTTACGGCTGGTGTACCTACCCGGTGCGTGGCCTTATCTTATTCTTATTCGAGATGGGGGCGATAAGTCCTGACGTCCCGCTTGGGGTGTATTGTGCATTTCCCCCCGCCAGCATCTACCCAAGCCAGCCTAGCTCCTTAAAATAATGTAGCGATGCCTTGGGGTGCTGACGTAATAGATCCAGTGGTGAAGATGGAAATGATGAAAATGATAATGTTGATGACAATGAAAATGCGGTTGCGGATGTCGATGCAAGCCGATGCTGTGGTGGCATAAGCAAAGATGAAGCCGAAGCTACCTTATGCAGTCCTGTGGAGATTCTGATGTCTTACGTAGCACAGTGCCATAACACATGCTCTACCGTTTCGTTGCGCGTCAGGTGCGTGGTCTTCACTCGAGAACTTTTTAGCCCCACCAGCCGTCAGTTTTACTATATGCCCTGCCCACTGCTACTTCAACATGCTAATCCGCTGTGCTATATCGGAGATTTTCGGACGTCTACGGATCTCTTCGTTTCTGAAACGTTTTATATATTACCTTGTGTATCTAAAATCAATAATGTTCCACAGGTTCAAGCCTAGCAGAGCTGCAGAGTGGAGTGAAGACTACGACCAGCTATCTGAGCCTCCTCCTCACCACACTACTGGTAGTGCTAGGTAGTTGGTTCAACGACATAAGATGACCTAGTTAGGGGACTTAGAGGACGATTGGAACTGAGATTAGCAAGTATAAAATAAACTGTATAAATTTGTTGATAAATTTACATCAACATATCTTGTTTTACCCGACTGCGTAAGAAGGAGGGCTATTATATGGTGATGTTGTTGTTATTTTATTTTAATTTGTTTTTTTAGCAAATCTATTTTACAAATACTTTGTCTGGACGTCTGTTATTTCAGTATTATTTAATTAAATGGGAGTAGTTATCATTTTTGAAAACTTTTTTTTTAATGTTCCATACAGGGTCGTTATGGTGACCTATATTATAACGAAAGACGAAAGGAAACGACTTTAACGCAAGGAAAAAAGCATTAATGAGAAGTATAATTTTAGAAAACTCAAAACCCCCGGAAAAAAAACGGCTGAACCGATTTTGATGAAACATAGCTAAGAATACTTTTTTTTATTCGACAATAGGTTTGCGCTTGACCGTCAACTCACCTTGTGTTAAGCGACATACAATTATGTACAGATATGTATTTAATATTTTACTTTTTAAGTCAACCAGAGTTTGATTTAATTTTTAATTCTGAATAAAGTGTAATACCTATTTTCCGTATTTTCTAACCATTAATTAACGGCAGAGTGATATTTCTCTGTTCATATTAACAGATACTCCGTTATTATTTTACATTAAGTCAAATGGAACGTTCGTTACTCAAATATCACAAGACCCTATAGGTACTCCACGTAATACAATAGGGTACCTATTATCATCTGGATATAAAGCAGGGTTCATAGCTACTTATTTTGGTGTTATTATAGTTATTAATTTAATTTAAATTTAAGTAATATTAAATAAATAAATATTTGTGGTCATTTCACACAACACTATCTAGCCCAAACTAAGCAAAGCTTGTACTATGGAACTAGATGGCTGATAAAATACATATATATACTTTTTTTGTAAATACATTCATATGATACATAGAAACATCCAGACACAGAACAAACATCGATGCTCATCACACAAATGTTTGCCCTGGGTGGAGATCGAACCCACGACCTACAGCTTAGCAGGTATAGACATACTACCAACTGAGCCACAAGGCCAGTTATTTAAGCATATATTTTAAATTTAACAATACTTTAAAGTTGGTTTGGAAATGTTGATATACAGGCAGTAACAATAAATCATATTTATTTTTAATTTAGGCCTAGCCTAATCTTAACTTACAAGTTAAAATTAAGTTAGGCCTAAATTATGACGAATCTAACGACACCTCATACGTCTTTGGTCAAGCCATTTAAGCTGACTGACTGAAGGACTTTGACTTTGCTGAAGGAGGGAACATAGAAATATACATAAATACACAATTACTAATATACATAATATGTACATACATATACCTGAAACCCTCCTTCTTGCGCAGTTGGATAAAAGAGGTTATATGTTGTTATTTTCAAAAATAAAATTATGCATGTGTTGTCTTGGCTCATGACCATAAGTAAGCACTGCAAAGTATTCCAGTGTTTATGTTTATGTTAATCATAATTTAAAAAACTCAAAAAAACCGCAATTCAAAAAATTCAAATTCAAAATTCGCATCTTGTTTACATAGATAATATTTTTCCAGTTATTTTGTTATAAAATCCGAAGTTCTGAACCGAAAAATGTTTATGGGACCACCTTTGACCACCAACCAAATAAAACAAGAATCACCAAATTCAATTCACAATTGGCGGAGTAATCCCTGAACAAACATACAGTCGAAATCAAAACCTCCTTCTGTTTGGAAGTCGGCTAAAAATGCTGTAGACTATACTTAAGACATATTATTTGATGTTTCGACGGAGCTATTTCTGTAAGCATTGTCTTCTGTCATACCTAATTACTATTAGACAACTATCTCAAAATTATTGTCGTAAATAATTACGAGACACAGATCTCAGACGGAGTCAAATTAACTAAATTGAAGTTGGCTGGCTCCTTTAAATAGTCCTTACAAGTTTGATCCGGAATTATTACCAAATGGCAGCTTTTTAAAAGGTCATTCGATTTGTAATTCCTTAACTCCGACCCAATGATAGTTTAAAAAAAAAACTTTAAAAAAACACGCTTCAAATTATTGTATTGTCATCGGTCCTCGATAAGTCTACAAAGTTTGAATGAAATCTGACCGTTTGAAGTGGGTCAAAATCAATTCCAAAGGAGTCGGTTACAAACAAACATGCATACAGGTGTAGCAAATAAAAGCGTGTTAAAAAGAGGGTATTATAAGATAGACGTATATATTTGTCTGCATTATAGCGCTCGATTGGATGCATGATTTTGAACTATTTAGGGTTCCGTACCTTAAAAGAAAAAAAAGGAACCCTTATAGGATCACTTTGTAGTCCGTCTGTCTGTCTGTCCGTCTGCCCGTCCGTTCCGGGTGTCAACCTTTATCTCGGGAACGCGTGAAGGTATCGTGTTGAAATTAAAACCATATACGCAGATCCATAGTGCCTTGCTGCAGAAAGAAAAACCAATTTCTCAGTTTTCGTAAAAAAAAAAGTTACAGCCGAATATGTCGTAAAAAACGCACATTTCGACACTCACAAGGGAATCAAAACCTATGGGGTTCTTTCCGTTGACCTAAAACTATGAAATTTGGCAAGAACCATTGTGTTAGAAAACACATTTAGGAAAAAATCCGAAAACCGGAAATTTTTAATTTAATCACAAAAAAAATGTGTCTTTATACAAGGAATGAGGGTCCAAATTTTAAAGTGAATTAACCGTATCATGTTGGGTATTATACGAAAGAGCTTAATTAGCATAAGTTCAAACAGTTTTTAAATATTTTTACGATGTATGTTTTTCGGTATAAAAAGGAAAATATAAAAAAATATATGATTTCACCCTTTTATCTACTAGTTTGTACGGAACCCTCGGTGGGCGAGTCTGACTCGCACTTGTCCGTTTTTTTTTTTATTCCCACAACTGTTACATAGCACCGAACGATTTTTTTTACCGACTTCCAAAAATAAGGAGCTTATCAATTCGCCTGTATGTTTTTTTTGTTTGGTAGGTCTTATTTCAAAGGTCCCATATAAATTTTGTCAAAATCAGTTCAGTACTTTGGATTTCATAACAAAATAACTGGTAAAACATCATCCAAGTAAACGAATTGCGTATTTTGATGTCGTTTTCTGATTTTATATTTTAAACTTAACTATTTAAACGGCTGGGCAGATTTGTCAGATAATTTTGTTGATGTCAGAGTTTTTTAAGTTTTCCAAACTTGTTTCTGTAAAAGCGGGTGTAGATCAGGTAAAGACTGGCAAATTAATGATATCGATCAATTGTATAAGTACCTACCTATATTAAAAGAAAAACAAAATACCTGACTGCAAAAGATAGATTTTCACACTGTCACTTGCGCTAAACAGTTACATTGTTTCAATCTGCAATCTTTCCTTCCATGAAGGATTGAAAGATTCAAAGAGAAAATGGAATGTCCGTCTACTGAAAGTATTTTTACCCAGCCCCAATAAAAGGTTGTTTTAAAAAGGGTCGAGTAGGTATATTATTTTTTGTGACTATATCTTCGGGTACTTTTATTTCGAAATGGATTTTTAAAAGTTTGTTATAATATATAAGTATCCAATATTATTTTGAATATTTTACTTTATAGGTAATAAGTTTAAAGAGTTGCTAATCCAGTTTTCAAATTCAGAGATCCTTACATAAGCCCGAATACCGTCCAAGGATCTTTTAGGACCATTAGTGAGATTGTATATATAGTTTGTACACATTTTTACGTTGTATGTAACACTTAAAAACTCTTGATTTCGGTACTAATTTTAATTATTATATAATTAAAATGAAATGTAGATACTTACGCATCCAGATATTCAGGGTGTTTAGTAGCGTTGGTGTAAGGTGAAATTACCTAGTGAAATTACGTAGGCATTATAACTCTAAGCTTAGTGACGTGTCAAACTCTTTTAGAAAAGTTACTATTAAAGTTACTACTGAACCGTAACTGATTTTTTTATTTGAACAAACGTGTTACTCACGTCTGTTTTGAGCCGAATTCTCAGACTATAATTTCAACCGCATACGTCGGTCTTTTTCAAAAGGAGCAGCGCAGACGTCACTTCCAAAGGACATCTCGTCTGTAATAATCACGTTAGTTTTAGCCAATGTAAGCATATTATTTAATGTTCAGATAAGAGCGAATTATTTAATACATATATTTAATTACCTTTATAACTCTTGTAACTTGTAGCTTTGTAACCTTACGCCTAGCTACCGAACACCCTGAAAAATTACTTTGCCTATAAAACTGTAAAAATGTACTAGTTATACTAAATGTCTATACGAATACATTCATATCACTGTATTAAATGAAAATAATAGGACCTACAGATATATTTAAATTCTTACATGTATCAATTTTAAACTATCCACACTAACTGTAGCATATCTCTTTGAATATCACTTGTTTATTTTTATTTATACAGGGTGTAACAGTGAACTACAAATATATTTTAAAGGGTCAATGTTTCCAATATTTTGATTACATTTTACAATGGAAAGAATTAAACATCGCGTAAGCTAATTTATAAAAAAATATGTTTTTGTGGCATAGTTAATATTATTAATGATGATTACAATGACCCGTTAAAGTATATCCGTCGTTCACTTTAACACTTTATAGAGCAATCATTATTCTGTAAGACTAATGCACTTTAATGTAAATATATTATGTAATTTAATTATTTACAAAACACTAAAATACTTCTTCATGCACTAGAGTCTACATAGTTAGGTTAAATTAAAGTAACAAACGTACATACATAAAATATTTACACTAAGTACATATTTGTAGTACCTATAGGTATATCAGTTTTTGTGCATATCAAGATTATATTAAGTATACACAAATGATTTTATGTACTTAATTAAGTACCTTGTTAAATTAATTTGAAAAGTTTTCATAAGATACTATTTTTTTAATACAAAAAACGTTACCAAATAAATTATTTTATGGACTTACTTGGATAATGGTACAGGGTTATTACATCGAATCGTAATCCGAAAGAATGTTATGAATAACTTTTTATATGGGCACACTACAAAACTCTTAAAAAATGAGGTGTTTTAAATAAAAACTACGGGTCACTCACATCTGTTTTGAGTCGAAAAGATAGTTTCAGCCGTGCGAGGCGCGTCAGCAACCGAAAGTGACGTTCCTTTGAAAAAGACCGCGGAATGCGATTGAAACTATAGTCGGATTTTTCGACTCAAAACAGACGTGAGGGACCCGAAGTTATTATTTAAAAATGTGTGAAAACCACGTTAGTTTCCACAGTAAAATGTTTATGTTTATTTAAAAAAATTAAAGAACTGTTTCTATGGGGCCAGGTGTTAACAGTTCTTTAACCCCTGATTAATTTTAATGAAACAGCTATTTTTTTCACGGATTTCGATTTGCGCATATTATAAGTTATATATAATAACGCGTACAACCTCCTTTACCTCCTTTCGGATTAGAACAAGTCACCCTGTATAATAATTTACCTGAGTAAGCGTTGAGATTATATTTATTGAAACGGTGCTTTTGTTGACTGGTTGTACTCCCGCTGGCCACGAAACTGACGCTTTATTCGAGAGAGATAGAAATATTGCTGTCGCAGCACGTGTTCTACTTAGTCATTAAGGTCGAGTGTTCACTATCGAGTCGTAACTATAATAGTAACCATGCAGTCCAATACAGCTCAGCAAAACAGTTTACAAACCGAACTAATAGTTTTATCTGTGAGATATTTAAAAAATCTAACAACAATACCAATTCGTAATATTTTGGGACTTAATATTAGTTCGGAATCATCTAAGGTATGTTTTATTCCAAACTATGTCCATTATTTACTATAAATTTTCAAAATAATTTGTTTCAGTAGTTTTCGCCTTTGTTAGGACTTTTTTTTTTTGGACAAATTTTAACATCTATGATTCTTATGACTCACAATTATTCAACATCAGTACGCCTGAACCATTTTTTGATTAATAACTATTTTGATATTTAAATTCGACTGAAATTAACAACTTGCCTAAAATATGAAAATCATAAATAAAACACATTTAGCAATATACGTAGCTAAATAATTTGCAATTGTATTGTTGCCCGGCAATGGTTAAGATTGCGCTTAGTGAGTATCCGCTTTTGTTTTAGAATTTGCTGTTTATTATTGTATTCGCTCTAAACTTCGACGCATCCAGCAACTGTTTCGTGGCCCGGGAATTAATTAATGTTTACTTGTAATTTATACGATAATTATTATTATAAGAAATTACTAATAATATTCTGTACAATTATTGGGATGGGAAGTTTTTAAAATAAAATATGGAAAGTAAAATGCATGGTTTTTGTTTCTCTGGATCTCACTTGACGTGGTCTCGAGTGGAGATCACGTACCGGCAAGCGCAGCGTAGGAAGACCAGCCACGAGATGGACAGATGACCTCATACAAGTGGCGGGAAGACGCTGGATGCAAGCCGCTTCCAATCGGTCTTTTTGGAAATCCATGGGGGAGGCCTATGTCCAGCAGTGGACTTCTTATGGCTGAGATGATGATGATGATGAATCTCACTTAACACCTCCTAAATCATCTTCGTGATCTAATTATTACTGATGGTTTAAATATCTTAGTATAAAACCTTGCAACACGACGTGTAAATTCAATGTTAATTCATGACCTGTAAAGTAATTTTCAGGAGTTCGTTTCATATTGCTAAAACTTCTTTATTAAATTGTATGAACGCAGAACAATCTATATTAGTTAGGGCAGCCAAACTGACCTTAAAATATTGTTTTTTTTTACAAAAGTAAACTAACCTGTTGTAGGAACACTATCTGAGTCTGGAATTTTTTCTACTATTTTAGCTATTCGTCAGCTGAATCTTCAACCACACTAAAAGAAGTGTCTTTTTAACTGACTTCCAAAAAGAAATAGATTTTCAATTAGACTGTATATTTTTTTGTCTGTTTGTTCAGCGATTACTCCGCTAATTATCATTTTTTGTTCAGTAATAATATATATATGATATACAGGTCTTGACAGACGTACAGACAAACAACAGACTGATCCTATCAGGGTTCCGTTTTTTCCTTTTCAAGTTACGGAACCCTAAAAAGAAAATTAAAATAACAGCAATTGAAACAACTTCCAAAGAAAAGTAACAACCACTAAGAAACGAGCTAAATTTCAGCTTATACGTGATACTTCACTAGAACATTATGCTGAAGTTAACAGCCATGAATAATGTAGTAATGCTGCTACGGTTTCATAAGAAAATCTACCTCCTGTTTTGAATATTAAAAATACAATCTCGCTAGACAACCTGGACGGACTTAGGTAAACGGGAGGGAATTTAGAACGGGGAAGCTTGTTTCACTACGGTTAGGAACAACAGCATCTGCAATTACAACTGCTTCGTATAAACCTAGTAACTAATAGATAGTGCTCTTGCAGAAATAAATAAAATAAAAAATATATAAATATTTGGGGACATTTCACACAACACCATCTAGCCCAAACTAAGCAAAGCTTGTACTATGGCACTAGATGACTGATATATCTAATACAATATTTAATAATAATATTTTACTAGTAATCCAGAAATAAACAAGTATCTATTTTAGAAAACCCGACTACAGAAAAGCGGTTTTTGCCTAACATACGATTGCGGTTTAAGTCTAACATACGATTTTATCACGTTTGATACGCTGTTGACTGCACGTTTTTTTTAAGTATGAGTAAAATCACTGTAAAAGGTTATAAATAAACATTATTTCGAATAATTCATAATAATCACTTATTTATTAGGTAAGAAAAAGTTCGTTGGAGGTTGGAGGAAAAACCATTTTTTTTTTTGAGAAAATCGTATTAAGTATTTCTATTTCAAAATAAGATACACTCAGAAAGTGAAGACGAATCTAACAACACCTCGTACATCAAAATCGGTCAAGCAATTTAGGCTGTAGAAGGTAATATATAGACATACATACATTATCATCATCATCATCTCAGCCATAAGAAGCCCACTGCTGGACATAGGCCTCCCCCATAGATTTCCAAAAAGACCGATTGGAAGCGGCTTGCATTTAGCGTTTTTCTGCCACTTGTATGAGGTCATATGTCCATCTCGTGGCTGGTCTTCCTACGCTGCGCTTGCCAGTGAGTGGTCTCCACTCTAGAACTTTTCAGCCCCATCGGCCATCAGTTCTACGTGCTACGTGCCCTGCCCACTGCCACTTCAACTTGCTAATCCGCTGGGCTACGTCGGTGACTTTTGTACGTCTACGGATCTCTTCATATCTGATTCGATCTCGTAGAGAGACTCCAAGCATAGCCCCATAGCTCGTTGCGTGATCTTGAGCTGCCTTATAAGGCCTATAGTAACATACATAGCCCATAGCCATACATACATACATTTACTTAAAACATAACTCGCATAAGCAGTCGGGTAAAAATAGGCACCGCAGCCTCACGAACAGTCTCCGGCATCCTGTATATGGAAGCCTAAAAAAAAGTACAGGCGAATTGTCAATTATTATTTTTTGTCCGCGAAAAGCATAATTATGTAGGTCAATAGGTCAATAAAGATAAATCTAGGTATTTAGCGGCAACATTATGCTTCGCTTCACATATAAATTTACGTTCATAACTTTAATTTAATACTTTTAAAAATTGCCCGGACAGCCAGAGACAAAATGAGTTTAGGCCCTAGTTCATTTTGGCTGGGTTCCAACACCGCTGGGTTCAAGTTGTAGTACCTATTTACTACAGAAGGCCAATTTCTTCCGAAAACGAGATGTTTGCATTTAAATTTGGTTTTAAATTACAGTACAAGATGAAAAAGGTACTCAGCGATATCGATCCACATTCTTGTTGCGTACTACACAAGAATGGAATTCTTTGCCGCCATCTCTGTTTCCTGAGACCTACAATCTTGGAATTTTCAAGGCTAGAGTGAATAGATATCTTCTATATCGCCGAGTTCCATCATCGGCCACACCGTCGCTTAACACATCAGGCGAGTTGGTGGTCAATCGTAGATCTATCTTGTATAAAAAAAGCTGACAATGATAGTTTCTTTTGGTATAAGACACAACAAAATTGAGAAATATTATGTTTCCTAGATTTCCATTTTGTTTTTAACCAACTTCCAAAAAGTGTCGAAAAAAGATGATAAATTGATCTGATGTTCTGTTCTTCTTGCGGATAAAGTTAAAACATGTAGGTATAAATATAACATTTTTTCGCACTCTGTTTACCCCACAATCCGAGGAGAGTTTCGAAATCTCGTAGTCCCAAAGGTAACAACTGCTAGTCATGCAATCCATTACAATATTTTATGAATAATTCTAGTTATTTAAGTACTAGACCTTCGTGCTTATCTAGAATTCTAGACTGTAGGTGACATGACAGGGGTGGTTGACATTTTCGTGTGCAAAGTGTAGAAGTTTTGCTAAAAAATATCTGTTTTTTCGTGATTGAACATCATTTTATTACAAATATTATTGATATATTCTAGCACAAAATGAATATTTATTTAATTATTTACAGACATAACAGTTATTTAGATTATTTACAAGTGCAAGCTATGCTTAGTTTGGGTTAGATGGTATTGTGTGAAATGTCCACCAATATTTATTTATTTACATAGAACTATCTAAAAAAAAACTTAAACTAAAAGAGAATGAAAATATTATTTACAAAAAAACATAACAAAATTAAATATAAATATAAAGCTTATTATAAAACAAACACACCGTCCTATATAAAAATACTTCTACATCATTAATGTATTAAACTACTATGGCCTAACCCTTCTTACAATGAGAAGATGGCCCTTTCCCAGCAGTGGGACAGTTTGTACAAACAGGGCTGATAAAAAAATGTAGATATATATATTTATAAAAATAGTTACCTAAGGCTAATTAGTACAATGACAGATGATAGAGCAGAAAATTAAGGTTCGGCTCAAAACGCGTAGCTAAAAAAGCAACTAAAATTATTGCAATTACTTTTGATTAATATTTTCTCTTAACTTCATAAAAACACAATTACTAATAATACAATAATAAGTAACTAAGTACCTAAACTCCAGGGTGGAAGTGTTAAAGGGCATAACGCCGCTAGTAGCTCTCAGTGAAAGCGCAGCACACCTCTCGACACCCTTAGCCACCCACACCGATGTTGCTTCTCCGGCGCCAACATGCAACGCCACTATGGGGGGCCCATTCAGTGGGAGGCGAGTCATCACCTGCCTCAATATTTTTGGATAATGAGACAAAATAGGCAGGTGCCGTGCTCTCATTCTGATGCTCCCACACAGAAGTACCGCATGTTGCTCACTGTGTGAGAGCATCAGCCAATAAACTAGTATTATAAGTCATAACCATTTCATCTCAATAGCCCCGATTTATCAAATTCCATATAGTACAATTTAGTTCCATCGTCTATCCACATACCAAAACCCTGTATTTTTTACTTTACTTTATGTAAAGGACCTCTCAGTGTTGGCTTCGGCTCCACTGATGCCCATCGAAGGACCGGGCTGCGACCCGAGATTTAAGTTAAATATAATTACAATTATTAATAATAGCTGCTAAATGTATATCTGTTATTTTGACCGTTTGTTTGTTGTTAACGTGTAATCGTGGAATTTTTATCGTTTACACGTTTATTTTGGTCAAAATAACAGCTATTGTTAATACATTGTAATAGTGATCAGAAGCTAAAGAGAGAATATTTGTCAAAACTAATTTAAATAATTTTGTATCTAAAAAAGGTGCAGTGGGTGAGCGAGACAGCGGCGCCAACGCCTCCTCAGGGTTCCACAATAACTACGAAGTATCCTTATAGATTTGTCATGTCCGTCCGTCTGTATGACTGTACGTAAGTATATCACAGCCATTTTGCTTAGAAGTTATTAGCACTACGTAAACGAAATTGGCAGGTATTTGGCAGGTTGATGTATTCAATGAACCGGAAAAAACGCCGTAGTAAATAAAAAAAAAAAGATAAAAACAAGGGTGACACTATATGTAAAGATGGGATGTTTTTTTTTCAACATCATATCTTGTGAGATATCGTTGAATTGTTCTCTTAAAACAAACAAAAAAGTTTTAACATACCATTTAACACAACATTTTCTTCTCAGATTTGAAAATTCTCTCCAAAGGTGAAAACGTTGTGTCACCCTATGCATTTTTAAATGAAATTACATATAGCGAGAAATATGTAAAACTATTCATAATCTGTTACAGTACAGAGGTCATTGGCCTTTTTACAAAGTAGTATAAACAAACTATAATGCCAATATTTTTTAGATTACAGCATTAGCTTCGAATGCATGTCTCGACATGTACTCGGCCACTTATTTCTTTTAATACAGATATTTGTTTCTTTAACGAGACAAATTATATGGAACCGAATTTACATTATTCCCTATGAACATTATCTTTTCCAGGTAGGAAAACGAATCGGAAATAAATTGGAAGTATTTTACTGCACCGAAAAGCTTTCATATAAAAGTACGGAATTATTAAATTATTAATTTGCATATTCGATGTGAGATTGTAATTTACGAGCGGATACTTCCCATTCCGAGAGTTTTGTTTGTTTTTAATGTCCATTATCGGGACACGGCGCCGCTATCGGTAGCAACACGTACATTTGACTCTTGTTTATCTTTATTTTATTTCGCTGTTATGAGTTGCATAACATTAATATTGTGTAACTTTTAACACTGAATGAACAAGTATACAAAATACCCAACTTTATAAGAACAATTTTCGTACCGGGACCTACAATTTAACGTGTCATTCGACCCACGGTAGCACTCAGAAAGAAATGTCACTCGCGGTCACCCATCCGAAGACCGGTCCGTCCGTTGCTTAACATTTGTGATCGTTCGGGAACACCTAGTCAAGCTACGCCACGAGCGCTACTACTAACTACTTAATGTATTAGTATAATTAGTGGATTCAAAATAGCTATAAACAGTTTTCGCTAATAGATACCTGAATTTCAAGTGCCCTTTTTAACCACCGACGCAAAAATCACGGGGAGTTATAAGTTTGACGTGTCTGTCTGTGGCATAGTAGCTCCCGAACGGATAAATCAATTTTGATTTTGTTATTTTTTTTGTTTTAAAGGTGAATTAGGAGTGTTCTTAGCTATGTTTCATCAAAATCGGTTCAGCCGTTTGTTTTTTGTCGGGGGTTTTTGAGTTTTCTAAACTTATACTTTTGCAACATATTGTTTATGTACATATATAAAAAAACGCTATAATTTTTTTCTAGCGTATTTTCACCGCGTGGTAATGAAAAATACTTCTGGTGACAATTAGGGAGGTAAATACTCATTGAATATAAAGTAAAAGCATAGCAAATTTTAGTTTTTAAGTCTTCTTATCTCCGTTTTTATTTTTTGGGGGTTTTTGAGTTTTCTAAACTTATACTAGTTAGCAAATATTATTAAATTCGGCCAATAAATGGCACCACAGAATTCCACACACACAAAATTCCACTTTTTGGGTAAAATATCCAATTTATCAATTGTTTTTTGTGGATAGTCATGCGCTTGACTGGCGACAACAAATCTGTAAAATTGTAAAACCTGAATACCAAGTTTGAAAAATACGACTTGTACGCGAGTATCAACATCCGGACAGAGGAAATAAAAATTTCCTAGTTGATACCATTTTTCGCTTCACTCACTCAAAAAACTTTGGCACCTACATTACTTACCTACATAATGTCAACATTTCTAAAGTACTTAGTTTAGTTATATTCATAGCTTAAAAGCATTTTCGTGTTTAATACGAGTAGATTACTAGTGACTGTAATTAAATAGACCTAGATAAGACAAATAGACATTGTGACATGAAAATGTAGGCTATCAGTACCTAACAGTCTAAAAGCGCTTATTCAAAGTAGGTACTGAAGGAAGCAGCAGCAAGTATGCAGATGAAGTATAGGTTTTTCGCACGCTAGTTTTGCCTTCGTGCTTTACATAATTTATCAAGTCTTTGCTTCTTTTTTTTTAAACGCGAATAAGTCCGTGTTTATCCACCAACTCTGTTGGAAAGCGACTATGTGGTCGAAGATGAAGCGCTTATTCACTCTGATCTTGAAAATACCAACGTGAACTCTCAGGGAACAAATAAGCCGGCAATATGTTCCACTCTTTTAAATTCTATGTTTCTAATCCATATAGGATTAGAAACATAGAATTTAAACTGAACGGTTTACCGTTTAGTACGAATAATGAATAAATCCACAATATACTTGTGGTAGTGTGCTGACTTTTTACTTGTATTGTGGTAGATAGATGGTAAAATAAGATCATGTTTATGTATTGTATAAATCTAAATACGTTTAGTAGCAGCTTTTATATTTTATTGATACATTTAAATCAGCAGATTATTTGGTTAGTCATTACAGAAGGAAACCGAAACGGTTTATTCTTTGTTTGTAATCATTTACCGTGGTTTTTACAATGATGTCTTACACGTAAATAGGTTTTACCGGCTTTGTTTGGCAAGCCTCAAGTAAGGTAATCGCCCGACTCGTCTTCAGTCGCGACACGTCGGGCAACGTTGTTAGACCCTGTGTCGTGATTTATGGACGGTGACAATACCATCCTGTGTGCTTAGAAAGTGTAACAAATCATTTTTGGAAATTATTAAAGCAAAAATTATTTTTATGTATGAAATAGGTATAACTTGGATCAAATTGATATTTTTGTCGAATATTTGTGATGTTGTTTTGTAGTTTTACAAACGACGATTTTTGATAAGTTCATTCAGGCATTTTATTTCTTAAAAAATGTTGGTAGGTATGCGCTTTTCTTTCACATCACAATATTTTATGTTAAGTCTATGTAAGTTTATCTTTATTAGTATGTATATAATATACCTATATATGTAAGTACTATTTGTATGTAGTGTAATTTATGTTTATATATGTATATTTGGCCATAAGTCTTGTTTCATATGTGATTTCACCACCGTCAGCGTTTACTTTTTCTTCTCCTTTAACATCTTAAGGTTGTCTGGAATAGATCGCTATTAGCGATAAGGCCGCCTTTTGCACCTTTCTAATGCCTTAATTATGTACCTAATGTTATTTTATTATGGTGTCAATAAAGTGTTTTTGTATTGTATTGTATTGTATTGTATGCGCGAGACAGACGATGGTTGAACTACGGACACGCTTTCATCATTATCTAATGATAATGAAGAAAGCGTGTCCCATCAATTTTTCTCATCAATAAGCGGGTGAAACCAGGGGACACAGCATGTAATATTATAAAACTGATTTACTTACAAAGTATCAACTTTTTGTTTATTTAGTTGAACTTTACCTAAAAAGATCTGGGATATTTTTTCTGGTCAGCCACTTGAATAATTAACTTGAAAACGGCGGATGAAAAAAAAAACTTTTCCGCAAGAAAACTCCGCCTTTTGTTCACTGAAGCTTAATTGAAGATTTCATTTATTATTCATAAATTAAAATCATGGTTATAATTTATAAATAAATAAACATTATCTCACCGTATTATCTAACTCCCAAACTAAGCAAAGCTTGCTATGCAACCAAAATAGCTGATAGAATAATACATTATACTTTTCTTTCACTTTTAACTTTTTTTTATGCTATATAATTCGACAACAGTTCTTGAATTTTTAGGTTATAATAATTGGTATCAGCTATTTATTTATTTCTTCAGAAGTAATAATATGCTCGGTAGAACTTTATATATGACTGGTCTTCTTACGTTGCGCTTGCTGGTATGTGCTCTCCACTCGTGCTTCACACTTCAATCACAAATCTGTAGGTACCTTTATAACAAAGAAACTACTTTCACAGGAAGCTATTTCTGGACCGTTTATTGTTAAATGAACCTGCCATGAGTCGGTTGTTTTCATGAAATGTCACCCCGCTCGATGGATTGGCCCGATATTGGTTAAAGGGGCCGTGACTGGCAAAATTGCAAGGTTTGACATCGAGGCTTAACTGGGTTCGTGTAAAACTGGTTTAAAATAGCGGAGTGGTTCAGGAATAAAGTTAGCCAGTTCTAAAAGCATTCGCCTAGTCAGACCTCTCTCTCTCTCTCTCTCGCTAGTTTTTCAATATATACAAATATAGGTTTTGGTTTGACTACAAACTCACCTGATGGAAAATGTTGCTCATAAATATTATTATTACTTATAAGTTTCCGGCAACCTAGTGGTGAGACAGAGACCGTCTGACTTTCGATCCGCAGGTCCTGAGTTCGAATCCCGCGGCACGCACCTCTGTCTTTTTGAAGTTATGTGCGTATTGTTGATTGCCGCCAACTTCAAACGGTGAAGGAAAACATCGTGAGGAAACATGTAGGTTTCCTCACGATCTGAGAGTTCTCAATGATCTTAAATATGTGTGAAATCTGCCAACCCGCACTTTGCCAGCGTGGCAGACTATGGCCTAACCCTTCTCACAATGAGAAGATGGCCCGTTCCCAGCAGTGGGACAGTTTGTACAAACAGGGCTGATAAATTTTTTTTTATTAAAAATGTCGCAGAATAATATCTTAAGGAATAATATCTCTATTCATCATATTGTTTTCATGTAATCGTCACACAATCTGACAGGCCTTGTGGCTCAGTTGGTAGCATGTGTACCTGCTAAGCTGTAGGTCGTGGGTTCGTGGGTCGTGGGACCCGTGGGTCGTGAGTCGTGAGTTTAGGCCCCACCCAGGGCAAACATTTGTGTGATGAGCATGGATGTTTGTTCTGTGTCTGGGTGTTTCTATATTATATCATATGTATTTACAAAACGAAGAAGTTTATATGTAGTCTATGAACCATCTAGTACCATAGTATGCTATGCTTAGTTTGGGCTAGATGGTGTTGTGTGAAATGCCCCCAAAATGTTTAAATGTTTTGTTTGTTTATAAACAATCGTCAATGCGTCCCAACATATGAAAAACTTTTTCAGAAAGTTTTTCAAGTTTCCAGCAGCCTAGTCGGGAGACCGTCTGACTTGCGATCCGCAGGTCCTGGGTTCGAATCCCGCGGCACGCACCTCTGTCTTTTCGAAGTTATGTGCGTATTATTGATTGCCGGTAACTTCAAACGGTAAAGAAAACATCGTGAGGAAACCTACATGTCTGAGAGTTCTCAATGATCTTGAAGATGTGTGAAGTCTGCAAACCCGCACTTGGCCAGCGTGGCAGACTATGGCCTAACCCTTCTCACCATGAGAAGATGGCTCGCGCCCAGCACTGGGACATTTGTATTATACTACCTATTCTTACTTGTACTTGGAAATTCAAAGACTTCCTGTTTGGCCTAAAAGATGTAAGGTTTTCATTATAATATTAAATTAATTATGCCATTCTCTCCTGAATGAGAAAATGTTAAAAGAATCGACGTCTTTTGAACCATTTTCCTTATTAGACCAATAATAATAACTTTGGCGGTAACTTTCCCGTGGGCCTGTTTTTTTATTCTTTGAAATGTTGGGAAAAATATACCTACTTTAATAGAGAAAACGTATTTAATAGAGTTTAAATTAGTCTTATTACCTAGTACCTGGGCAACCGAGCTCCACTCGGATATTTTATGACTGAAAATACGAGCAAACCTGGGTTCACCAAAAAATGAAACCTGGCAAGATTGATGTATCGTCCCCTAATCTACCTACAAACCAAATTTCATTAAAATCGTTGGAGCCGTTTCCGAGATTCAAATTATACAGGATGCTATATTATTCATTGGGAAGCGATCGTGAGGGTAATGTATACATACAATGTAAGCAGTATATAGTGTTTTTAATTAATTTATAGTAAAATGTAACCACTAATTTTTAATACGTAAAAGGTAAATAAATAAATATAAATATTTGTGGACATTTCACACAACACCATCTAGCCCAAACTAAGCAAAGCTTGTACTATGGAACTAGATGGCTGATAGAATACATATATACTTTTTTTTGTTGTAAATATATACTTAAGATACATAGAAACACCCAGACACAGAACTAACATCCATGCTCATTACAAAAATGTTTGCCCTGGGTGGGGATTGAACCCACGACCTTTCAGTTCAGCAGGTAGACGTAAACACACTACCAACTGAGCCACAAGTCAAGCCACAAGCCACAAAGCCACAAGGTCAGTCAGTGTCTTTAGGATCGTTAGATACACACTACATTATTAAAATTGAAGATTGAAGAAAAAGTAAATTAAGATAAATAAAACACAAATTCCTAATAATATTGAAGTCAGAGACACCCTATGTGCAATACGCTGTCGGTAAATTACCGAAAGGCGAAACTGTCCTTCGAGGAGCTGCGCGCCGGCCGCCGCGACCGCGCGCCTCTAGCAAGGTCATCGCTCCCCGCCCGGTACAGCTGTGCGTAGGGTGTTTATCATAAAGTAGAAAAACACTGAACTTCTATTTTTTGTCATATCTCTACAGGTACACTGGACTGATGTTAATATAGGTGTAGTGGGTTTCATATAGTGTGTAGATCGCTACCGTCAAAGCTTCCTAATGAATAAAAGTGCAGGTGTATATGTACAAGAATTGCTCGTTTAAAGGTATTAGATTAGATTATGGGTGTTGCTAATTCAGTTGAGGCAGAGTCAAATCAGCTAAAGAACTAATGCGACATTGAGGGCGCTGCTTTATTCGTTATTTTGTTCGAGAACAAGAGCGCTGCAGGCTGACCTTAGTTCATTATTTTTAACCGACTTCCAAAAAGGAAGAGGGTTCTCAATTCGGTTTTCGGGTTCTGTATGTATTTTTGTATATTTGTTCAGCGATTACTTTGCCAATTATGAATTGATTATGATGACTCTTTTTGCGCGAATGTTACTCATTGAAATGAAACAAATTTTAACGGATTTATCATCAAAACAATACGCAAAAAATAAATAACGCGATAAATACGTTTGTTTCATTTCAATGATTTTATATGTTTAAAAGGTTGTGATGCGTGAGAGAGATAGCTGCGCGCATTGAACTCCACCGCACAGTTTCGGTTATTTACTTTTTCTGAGCGTAGCGAAAAAATTATGTGAGTTCGACTCGTACCGAGAATTCCGGAATTCCGTATAAGACTTTTTGTCTATGTAAGCTTTTTTAGATTTTGTCTTTAAGATTCAAGGGGGCAGGGGGTTGAAACTCTGGACGAGTCATGTGTCTCGCACTTTCACCGTGCCCACAACCATTTTTAACACGCTTTTATTAGCTTCACCTGTATGCATGTTTGTTTGTAAATGACTCTTGGACTTGATTCTGACACACTTCAAACGGTCAGATTTCAGTCAAACTTTGTAAGCTTATCGAGTACCGATGACAGTACAATAATTTGAAGCGTGTTTTTATTTAGTTTTTTAAACTATTTTTAAGGGCTGAATCCGCGGCTGGTGCTAACGCAAGTGGCATCCCTTATAAGGCAGAGACCTCTGCGACAGAAAATCAGCGTGAAACCCGTCTGACCGTTATCCAGTCTAGCCTGTAACCACGAACAGCACAAAACATTTGAAATTATAATATTTTGTTCACACCACTTATAATTACAGTTTAAAAAACTAAAGCAACCAACTTCCCATAGATGCCATTGTAAGAACTGGACCAAATTGAAATGGGACGCACCAGCTTTTAAATAAAAAAAGAATCATCAAAATCGGTTCACCCAGTCGAAAGTTATGAGGTAATAAATATTTTAAAAAAACAGTCGAATTGAAAACCTCCTCCTTTTTGGAAGTCGGTTGAAAATACGAACACACTCGAAATATTTGACATAAATTTTTGATCATAATTATCTACCAATTACCTAGATTCAAAAGATGTTTATCGCCTGGAGAAAGTCATGCTCCAAAGCTACGATTAAATATCTTTTGTTTAATTTTCTGAAGGATATATTATATAGGTAATTTTGTTTCACGATTTCCACAATTTACATCGCATAAAATTACTATTCATTACGGGCCCTGAATAGGCCTACATTTGTTCCGAATTACGCGCAAAAAGCGTTCAAATATCTCGCCGAACGCTAGGCACGTGAGAATATACGAGTATGGTTATGTGTCTCAATTGATTATTCATGAACCATCTGCCGTCTTATTACGATGCCCGAGATCGTAAACTGAGGATGCGGTATGTTGAATTAAATTTGTAATGACCATTTGTATACCTTAAACCTCCGCTATCAACGCCGCTTAGTCCGTTCTTTAGCTTTTTACCTATTTTCACTAATCTAAGTGCCAACTCGAAATAAAAAAATACCAATTTGCATAAGTCTTGTTCGAGCGAACAAGACTCCCTATAAAACAATTTGTGTATATTTTTGTAACCACCTTTTTAAACCCTTTATTTTTACTGCATTCTATAGATTTTGGAGAAAAAAATATTAACATGCGTCATGGCGCCAAAATACGTTTTTTTTTTTTTTTTTTTTTTTTTTTTTAATTATGTTATTTGCGCAAAAATTATTCTAACCCATCGTTCACCAAAATCAATAAACGCGTTTGGTCTCATAGGGCTACAAACATACATATATACATAGGTTGTTAAATATATTACCCTCCTTTACGACGTGCAGTCGGGTAATAATGTATAGAGACTGAATATTAGCTAATCCCATTTAGAAATTTCATCCAAAATGATAAATATATCTATTTGTACAAAAATAATATTTTAAAATTATTTAATGCAAAAAAACAGCAGTCACGTTAGCATAAAGATGGTGTCAAAAGTAAACACGATAATGATTATCTACCCAGCAAAGTCAAGAAATAGACTAGGGACTTACTAAAGATAATAACTATGTTTACCTACATTACATATTATAAGGATCTCGCTTGAGATGGTCAGAACCGGGCAAATACACATCTATAGATATATGTACGCACATTGTCAGGAAATTTTTGAGTCTGAAGCCACTACTACTTATTGATCAAGCCCACTGGAACAGAAGGAAATGTGTCTGTAGGTTTAGATTTTTACATCCTATATACATTTTGAAAAATGAACAGATAGAAAATGGAATTGATTTTAATGAAAGTTAAAGAAGTTTACATGAAAAATCTGCTATTAGACGTGACGTGAGATAGATGAAAAAAAAAATAGGTACAATCAATGATGTATTATACCCAGCTCTACGTGGCAAGCCTCAAGTAAGGTAATTGCCTGACTCGTCATCAGTCGCCACACGTAGGGCAACGCTGTTAGACGTGTGTCGTGATTTCTGAAGAGTGACAATGCCATCTTGTGTGATTGGAAAGTGCAACACAAAGATTTATAAGGCAAAGATACTAAAAGGCCTTAAGGATGTGGTCTTATCCTCTAAAGTGCTGAGAACTGAGATTTGCAAACAAATATTACCATATCCAAAATTAAATGCTGACTCAGTTGGCCTTGACATACGAATTACAAATTATTATGACCGCCGCCGACTAGAGGCGTCTTACCGTTTGCGTTTAAAGATATTGCTGTATCATTATTGTCATTGCGCAACATTGCATCATTACCTTGATAGATAACTTGTGGAAATGGTAACCAGGGGCAAAATATTCTCTAATCTAGGAATTCTAACTACAAATACTGGTAATGCTATGATATACATTAACACGCGTATATAATGTACGGGCTGGCTTTCGAACTTCATAGCGGCAAAACTGATATTTACATAGCAGTAACCATACAATATGTGCATATACATACATGTAATCTCGGTAGAGGTTACGTATTTGAGCCTATTGGTTTTGAGACTGAGTACGTAGTATATGTTCTGTGCTTTGAGTCCGTGTGGACCGGAAGCTCATCTCATTTTCAAAAATATATCTGAGCGCCTGATCGATGCGACAAAAATGATGGTGTGTATCTGGCTCAACGCATAAACATTGCCATTCAATGTGGCAATGCGGCTATGATGCTGGGTACGCTGCCAACTGGTAATGGGTTTGAGCATTTGGATTGTCTTTAGACCTCTATCAGTCTGGGTTAATAGATTTGCTTTTTGTGTAGTAGTTTAGTTAGTTAAGTATGTGTAGTATTTATATTGTTTTGTTGTAGTTATATATAACCATAAAGTTAATTTAGGTATATGTCTCTATTCATACACTGTCTTAAAACTAACCTAAATTTAATGTATACATACCTATACAACCTAAATATCTCTTGAAGAGACAAACTAACGCAAGAGAGTCGACTCACAAAGCTGCCTAACTGTAATTTGTACAGTATTAAACCAGGTGCAGGTTTCTAAAACAGAAAATACGATTAGGTTAGTTTAGTCAAAGGAGTCGAATAACAAACTAACCGACGCCATATCTTCTCTTAACTATTTAATTACAAAAGATATTCATATTATTTTAGCATTTTCAAGATGTAAACGATCTCAGTGAATATTTCATATCCTTTCGAAAAGTTTATCTAAAGAATCTTTGAAGTTTTAGACAAAGTCGAAAAGCTAAGGGATTTGAAATATCTTCCTTTGAAAGCAGGAAAATGTTTCAGAAAATCTAAATTACAAGATAAAGAATTCGAATCAATTAAATCTATGCAGCTATATCATTCCTTGAGCAAAAGCGAAAAGTTTTATTCCCCGAGTTCATTCCTAAAAAAAATTGATGATTTTTCGCCTGTCTAAACTTCTTGATTTTGGAAGACATTGCTACTTTCATCTCAAAATATTTTAAGACAAGCGCGAGTCAGACTCGCTCATCGAGGGTTCCGTACAAACTAATAGATAAAAGGGCGAAATTATATATATTTTTCTTCATAAACCGAAAAATACACATCGTAAAAATATTTAATAACATGTTTTAGCTTGTGTTAATGAAGCTCTTTCATATGATACCCCACATGATACGGTTAAAGCACTTTAAAGTTTGAATCCTCCTTCCTTATATAAAGATCCTATTTTTTTGTGAATATTATTTTTTATTTTTCTCTACAGCTATGAATCTACGTACCTATATGATTTTAATTTCTACTCGATACCTTTACGCGTTCCCGAGATACAGGGTCTGGATAGACGGACAACAAAGTGATCCTATAAGATTCCGTTTTTCCTTTTGAGGTACGGAACCCTAAAAATTAACAACTAATGGTGGCCGCGAAAGGGAAAGACCACCTGGCTAATCTACGGACATCAACGTGCGATGACATCGAAATTGCAGTAGGCACAGGCAGGAACGAAAAGAATGGGTCTCTAAAGAGGAGCTCTACCTAGTGATGCTATGAGCATAATATATATACTGATGAGCAGTGATGATAACCTATTAACATTAACCCTTTTAAGCGATGGTTAGTGATATGATACGGTGGATCTGCCACAAATCAAGTGTGAAGTACCCTAAACAAAGCCACACACAACAAAGTTGAATACATTATAAGTGTTATTTTTAAGTGTTTTCTCGTGTGTGGCGTCGCTTACCGGTTCCAGCGGAAGACCAGCGCTGGTTGTCTACAACTAACATTATGCTGAGCCGGGGCCGGATTGTGACAAAAACATAATTTTGTGACCTATTTTGTGTGTATGATTTTTTATTTTCTGTGTGTTTTTGTTGTAATAAAATTATGTCTATGTCTATGTAAACCAAAATGTTCCTACGCTTGTCTTAAATACTGACTTGGCAAAAATGTACTTTATCATCGTCTTTTTTGTCACTTTAACCATTAAAAAGTGGTTAGCTTTTTAGGGTTCCATAGTTAACAAAGAACCATTATAGTTTGGCCATGTTCGTCAGTCTGTTTGTCCGTCCGCGGCTTTGTTCAAAGACTATCAGTACTAGAAAGCTGTAATTAAGCATGGGTATGCGTATTTGTTACGCCAAAAAAGTATTAAAATAAAATCATGAAAAAGAAATCTTTTGGGTCCCGTAGACGTAAAGTGATTAGTTTTTTTCATCATTTCACAACGCCGCATTTCACAACAAAAAAGAAGTTTTCACTTCAAAAATGCACAAAATTGTTTCGTTAACTTAAATGACATATTTTTCTAGTAATTTGTTTTAAAAACCAAATTTAAGCCGATACTGATAAAATTTCTACGCCAGTAGAAAAATAGCAAAAAAAAATGAAATTATTAATATTTTCAAATCGGAAAACATTTTAACGGAGTTTTGAGATAACAACAAACAAAATACAATCGCATTGATAAACTCCTAATTTTTTAAGTCTGTTAAAATTAAAAGGAAATAGGATTTATAAAATATTTGATGGTAGAAAAAAGTCAGTGTTCTCAAGAAGAAAAAACCAGCCAAGTGCGAGTCAGACTTGCGCACGAAGGATTATTATTATCAATATCGGGCAAAAACGAGCTAAAACGACCAAAAAAATCACGTTTGTTGTATGGGAGCCCCCTTAAATATTTACTGTATTCTGTTTTTTATTATTTGTTGTTATAGCTGCAACAGAAATACATCATCTGTGAAAATTTTAACTCTCTAACTATCACGGTTCATGAGATTACAGCCTGGTGAAAGACGGACGGACGGACGGACAGACAGCGAAGTCTCAGTAATAGGGTCCCGTTTTTACCCTTTGGGTCCGTACCCCTAAAAATACGCACAGAAAGAATACGACACTCTTAAAACTATGCTGTAATTCTGCATAAAGCAGCCATAAACTAAAGCATTCTCAAAAACGAGCGTGTTCAGATTAACAACTTATTCGTAAATGGCTCGAAAGTGGTCGAAACACTTATCCTTCGTAATAAATAATGAGCATCGCGCCGCACTCTGTCCTAACAGACGTGAGGAGGTAAAAATAAGTGAAAATAACTTGAGAAAAGAAGCCAAGACACGTTCTCATTTCGCCTTTAGTGCCATAACATTATACGGATTTATAAGCATCTGTAGTGTTGTGATGAAATATGGACTTAGTTTCCCTTTCGACGCTCTCCGTTTTCTTTTTGCTGCTAGGTATTTTTTTACGGCGAAAACAGCTTTTAGCAGCAAGCATCAGATTTCCATGTAATATAACTAAAGATGATGTTGAAAAACGTATTAATATTGCTTTATTTTGTCATAATTAATATGTAAAATAAAATGTCGTTCAAAAATTTATGATGTAATTGACCGAGTGAGTGAAGCGAGCGAAGCGTCTGTCAGGTTTGTTTGTGAGTTTGAATGTTCGTTCTCTCGCGTTCAGGGCGTAATTTTTAACCAATTTTGATGGAACTTGGCGTATAGATTCTATGGATTTATTTTTTGCCGTCGGCGATTTTTGATAGGAGGTGGTTCCCATAAAAAAGGGAGAAGTTTATTGCGGCGCTAATTACCAACCGATTTTAATTATATTTGGTAGGTAGATAAAGTATCTACACAATTATAAAAACTTGTAGTAAAACTGAATCTGGTCAAGTGGTTGTCGAGATATGACAACCACCTTGAGGTTGCGTGTAACAGTGAAGGCGCGTGGATGTGCTTGACGCATTGTACAGGTGACCCAAGGTGAGCCAAGGTGAGGTAAATAAACTCTCTCGCGAGGTCTACTGTTCGTAGAGCTACTAGTTTTATTCAGAGTGAGTAAATTCTAGAATAGCGGCGATATTCAATGATATAATCGATGATGATTTCAATGATATTTTCGTTCCTCTCCATCCTAAGGTTACATGGAGTTGGGTGTCTTCAAATCGCGAGTGAATAGGTTTCTTTTAGGCAAGTGCACTCCACCGTAGACCGCAACTGTCACTTAGCATCATGCGAGTTAGCAGTTAAGCGCAAGCTTATTATCGTATTAAAAAAAAGAGATCGTTATTAGCGGTAAGATCGCCAGTTGTTACACTAGATTTTAAACAATTTGTTCTAAGGTGTGTATGTGTTTATCTATCTATAAAACAATTTTTTTAAGCAAGCTTTATTAAACTTGTATGTCTGTCCTATACTTAAACTGCTGTATCTTTTGAACGGTAATAGATATACATATATTATATAGAATAGTGGACGGTAATCCGTCTACGATCTCCGCGATCGACAGGGACTTAATAAACAGGCTATCAAGTCTCTGTCAGGGAAGTATGGAAATCGGGACCAAATCGAGACCTTGTCTCTTATTGCACAATGCTGTCCCTGCTGACAGGGTACGATAAATAGGCCTTTAATAAGAGTACGAGCAAACCTGGGTTCACTAAAAAGAAACTAAGCTAGGTCTTTTTCTCATCCCCATATCTCCTTTTTTTTTTTATAAAATTGGTGAAGCAAAAAGGCATACGGCTCGCCTGATGGTAAGCGATAACCGTCGTCTGTGGACAACTGCGACATTATTGACATTACTGTTGCTTTGCTAACCCGGAAAGGTGCTTGTAGACACCCTTTTACACCTACATAGCAAAATTCATAAAAATCGTTAAACTGTTTGTGAGGTTCTTAATATATTAAAATAAATATATTTATATAAGAACTTCTCGTTCCAAGTATAGGATTAGATTCGTAATAAGAAATATGTAATAGCAATTTTGCTGTTTTCAACCTAACGCGCAAGTCACTCTGAATAATCCAGTGATAATTGCTAGTCACTATTCGATTATAACAAGATAAGTCATCACTATGCAATCCAGACTACAAACTACTGATAAGTATATAGCACAATCATTGTATGACATCAATAGATAACACTATAACGATAAACTCGTCTGCTCGAGTCCAAAGAGTATGTACTATCTAGAGTCGATCGAATGGAGCTCACGTCATAGTCCTAGTGATGGGCGATTGCTCCAAAAATTAATAATCGAATTATTCGAATGATTCAATACGTGCTATTCGAAATTTCATTCGTCATTCAAATAAAAATAAATCATTCGAAAGGCAATTCAACATTCCAATGATTTTTATCCGAAGTAATTTATTCGAATGAAAGTATACAATGAATGTATGTTTCCTAATTTCCTAGTCCTAGCTTAGGCCTAGCTAGACTGTCCAACATGGTACAAATTTATGCTTAATGTTTGCTTGTTTTTATTTTTTTTTGCCTAAAACATTTTATTTTGTCATAAAATGCTATTTTATTTGATTTAATGTGATCCTAACAGTTGTGCCATACTAAAATCTTATACTTGGAAGTTACAAATTGTGATGTTTGTTAATTTAAAGAAAAATAACAATAAAATTATTATTTAATTTCAATATTATGCGAATGATGAAAATTAATTCGAATGTATTTTTTCATTCAAACTATTCGAATAGCTCTTTCCTACATTCGAAATATTCGAATTAATCATTCATATTCGCCTATCAATATAAAGCCTACATCATCAGGTTTTAATCAAAGCAGTGTGGCTATGTTTGACGAAATTTTACGAGTTTAGCATAATTTATTCCAAATTAAGTTTAATTCCTCGCAACGCAGAATTGCAGCTTTTTTTAAATTTTGGAATTAAGATTCAATTAGATTTAGCAAGAAATTAGGAGGTTTTTAAGAAAATTTTCCAAAAGTGTTTCAAAACATCATAGAGGACGCAAAAAAACTTGTATTGTCTCGCCTTCTCTAAAGTTTTTTTTCTGTCTGTCCGTCTGTCTGTCTGTTAAGACCTTCTATCTTGGGAACGCGTGAATGCGCGTGATATAGAGTTGAAATTAAAACCATACTCCCTTGCTGCTGTGAGAAAAAATAATCTTCTCGATTATCGTAAAAAAAGTAGCAGCCGACACTCGCAAAGGAATCAAAACCTATAGGGTACTTCCCAACCTATAACTATGAAACTTGGCAAGAATTATGGCGCTGTTATCAATATTTTCTTTAGAAGTGCCTACTATTTCAAAGTATTTCTACTGTATGTAAAATATTTGAAATTACAAATATTCATAGATTTATAGCACATTTTGCTAATTAGTCCTGTTTTCATATGTTGAATGGGAGTACGGAAGCCTCGGTGTGCGAGTGGCCGGTTTTTTTATATACATATGAATACATATTTCAAACGCCTCTAGCAACTTTGGCCTTTAAACTAGTGCGGATTTAAAAATGGTCACCCTGTTTCTAAAGCGACTATAGATATAAAAGCAGTAGATCGCGCTCATAGCACAGCAAATCAGTCGATTTATTACGATTTTATAATTTAATACAATGATTTTGCTTCAACATGTCGCGATAACTACATTTTTATTAAATTTAGTTAGTAGTTACAAAGTTTTAGTGTTCTTCCCTTATCCTGGTAAAAGTCACACCATTTTGGGAGAAGGATATGTGAGGCATTTAGTGGATGCCGGCCACGATGTAAGTTTTTTAAATTATTCTAAAATAGGCTTGCGTTTTACAGGTAACTCACCTTTTTTTTTTTTTTTTGACAAAGCCAAAGTCAAGGGATTTCTTGCCAGTCTGTGTTACTGTATTGTTACAATAGTAGATAAATTAAGTATCAACAGCTACCCCGTTGGGTATGCAATACAATATAATTATTAATTTACATAAATAAAATTAGGCATTTATAAAATTTATTCTTTTATCTAATTTATGAGAATCGCTTTCTCGTACTCCAGTATAAATAGGATAAAACTAGTATTTTCTTTCCCTAAATATTAACTGATTATGGTGATTCTGCTCTGAAACTCATAATATAAGCCTTTTTAAAAGCTTTTATTCAACTTGCCCTGTTAGTATGGGACAAATCTTGCGAGTTAAATTAGAACCACTTCCTATCGTTAGATTAGGTTGAAATTTGGTTTACTTACGTAACTTCGGTGACAATGCAATAATATGGTACCATGAAGCTGGTCTCAATGGCGTCGGAAGGTGGCCATAGGAACTCCTAAACTAAACAAGATAAAACCGTCGAGTTTGGACTCGTTTGAATAGTCTTGATATTGATATTGATATTATTTATTCACATAAGAGCTTATCGACTATTATAACTAGATATTATATTAGTAGAAAAACGAATTATGCATTGTCAGATTACAATAATAGTATTTAAAAAAATCATTTATCATTGTTAATTAAATGTTTAAATAAATCATAAAAAAATAGTTAATAAGTGATTACAGAATTAATAATAATTGAAATATAAAATAAAACAAATTAAAAAGTAACAATTTTAACATAGCTGTACAGAGGCTATAGTGATACTAAAAATCAGCTGTTTAGGGGCTTCGTCGGTTGGGTATACAATTATCATTGATTATCATTGAAAATATAAAAAATGCCATATAAAATTAATGTCATCACAGTACAAATAATTATATGATATGTCATTGTCATGGTAATTAAAAAATAATAATAAATAAATAGATGTATAAGTATATTAAATCAAATCGGCTGTATAGAGGCTTCGTCAGTTGTATAAAAATTATCATCAAATTACAAAATACCATTTACATGTAATATCCTTACAAACCAGATAATTATTTGAAATGTCATCAATTGTCGTTATGTCACATATTATCCAATTTAAAATCACGATAATAATTTTTCATGAATTCGCTTACAGTATACAACGTTTTAGATAGCAGCAATTGTTTAACGTTTGAGCAGAACAAAGTATATTTAGTACACTCTTTTATGCAGTTGGGCAACTTATTATACAGTTGCTGGCCAATTACTTTAGGAATTTTTGTTGATTTATGTAACCTATGTTGAACTACTAACAGTTTTTCTTTCTGTCGAAAATTACTGTTTGATATATTTGATATCACCTCGTGTTTTATACATATCTAGATTTTTTATAGCTAGCATTTTTTTAATTTTGAATATTTTAGGTGACGTACGTTACTCCAAGACCCATCAAAACTTCGGCACTGAATCTTCGCCAGATTGACGTTGCGTCAAATATCGACAAATTTGTTTTAGGTAAGTACTACTATTATTGAATCGAACCTCTAGTCTTACCTCTCAAGTGATATTATGAATTTGTAAATAACATTTTGTATTTTAAAAACAAGAGTTACTAGGTTGTTTAACTCTTTTATTAAAAAATTGGCGAGATGGACGCATTGTGTGATAGCTGGGTTAAATTCCAACCATAATATTGCCCTTCGAGCCGGATATGATTCATCGACCTGGGGCTCAATTTTCGAATCGTTCGAATTTTATCGCATACGAATATGACTTTATTGCGGACATATTCAAGAATTCGTTTCCTCTCAATCATTCGCTCTCTAATGTAACGAATGATCTCAACCAAATTATAATTATATTAACAAGAAATTCTACGAAAATATATTTGATGTTATTCGGAAGTCAGGCACATTCGCATGTGAATTCCTTTCGAGTGATTCAAAAATCGCACCCCTGTGTATCCTACTATCCCAGTACAAGGCTAAAGAAAAACAGGCTGATAGTTACCCAGTATTTAGATAATAATGGTTGTAAATTTAAAAAAAAAAAAAAAATTATTTTCAGAAAAAAATTTAGATCTCAAAAAAGTACTAAATAAGATAGTCGATTTCGCGGATTTTGCCGCTATATACGACGCCTTGCACGATATTGCTGAAATCGCCATCAAACATGAAAAAGTACAAAAGTTTCTACTAGATACACGTGAAGAATTCGATGTGGCTATAGTAGAATGGCTGTACAGCGAATTATATGCTGGGTAAGTAAAAAACTAAGTTAATACATAGAAGAAAGGAAAATTTCGGATCAAAAGTGACCGAAACCAACGAAAATAACTATGCCGCCTTATCTGTTCTCCGAGAGCTACAATATCTTAGAATTTTCACAGCCAGAATGAATAGTATCCATTAGGGGCGATTTGATGAAACATTTTTTAAATTTAATTTCGCGTTTGTCTTATGCTGCCAATTTTAATGAACTACGTCTGAAGTCATTGTAATTGAATTTGAATATATCGTTCCGAACTACTTATGAGTAACTTTCGATTGAACATTTCAGACGTACGGGTTTCTTGAGACGTTTAAATTGGTGGTTCGGGCAGTTTATCACTCGTCAGTTTCTCATATCAAGCAATTTCGTTAACTCGTTACTTTATATGTATTTTTTTTTTCAAAATAATAACGCGTTTATCAATAAATTCACAGAGTACCCGCAGTATTTAATTGCCCATACATCTGGTCATCTTCCATGGAGCCCCACCCTATGGTGCTGAGGCTTATGGACGAGATTACAAATCCTGCGTATGTGCCGGACCATTCATCACCTTTGACGCCACCTCTAACCTTCACCCAGAGACTTTCGGAACTATGGAATCTTATTTTAACTTATAAAATCAGATGGTAAGTACCATATCTTCTACCTATTGTGAGAAGGAAAAAAATACCTTTGAATCGACCCGAAAATTATCATCTCGTTCTGTATGTTTCTACAGAGATCTCTTAGTATCTTAAAAAGCTCACATGCACAATGATGATCCGCTAGACAGATCAAAGTGAGTAAAGTCTGTTTACTTATAGTTCTATCGTGGCAACAATGATTTACGTCTCAAAGTACTATTATGTATTCTGTGGTCTAGACAGCAAAGTCTAGAAATAAGGAGAGTGCCCCCAATGTGTGGAATTTATTAGCTCCGCTATTGGCTGGCCTTGTGGCTCAGTTGGTAGTATGTCTGCTTGCTGTGCCGTAAGTCGTGGGCTCGATCCCCACTCAGGGCAAACGTTTTGTGTGATGAGCATGAATGTTTGTTCTGTGTCTGGGTGTTTCTATGTATCATATGTATATATTTACAAAAAATAGAATATATGTATTCTGTCAGCGATCTAGTTCCATAGTACAAGCTTTGCTTAGTTTGGGCTAGACGGTGTTGTGTGAAATGTCTACAAATATTTATTTATTTATTACTAGTTCAGCTAGAACAGACTATAATATATCAGGTAAATAATCTAACGATTCCTCAATACATCCTGCTATTTTTAAATTTTACAGAGTATATTTTTACTTCAGGTCTAACTTGATGATACCACAAATCTTTATTCTTTCTTTCAGGAATCTAGATGATAAAGAAACAAAAGCATTCAACGAGGCATACGGACCAGCATTCGAAAAGAGAGGACGTCCAACACCCTCTTTTGATGAATTGAAGTTCAACGCCTCATTAATGCTGGGAAACTCTCATGTATCAACAGGAATGGCCTTACGCCTGCCACAAAACTATAAGCCAATCGCTGGATATCATATTGTAAAGGAAACTCCACCTTTACCAGAGGTTCGAAAAATATTTTAGAGTAAACCTTATTGACTGACTATTTAAAGTTCAGCTACGGCAATTCAAAATTCGAGCAACTGGCAGTATAAGCCAGTTCACATATTCTGGATGAAGTTAGGAAAGAACTTTGCCACAAAACATATAAGTATAATAATTGCCTTTGCCCAAATGATTTTGGACAAAGGTTTTACTATGCTTAATTTCTATTATTTTTATTAATATAAAATTACTTTGTTTGTACAATAGACGTTTTGCATAAAAAAATGATGGAGATACAAAAAAACTCAACTGCTGATTTATCCCAGTAATAGAAATCATTGAGAAATCTGAATGTTTGTTGTTGTATCTTTTAGAACTTAAAGAATATAATGGACAACGCTCAACATGGTGTCATCTACTTCAGCTTGGGAACTATGATGAAAGGGAAGACCATGCCTGCAGAGATGAAAGCAGGATTCTTGAAGACATTCGGTGAACTAAAGCAAGTTGTAATTTGGAAGCTTGAAGAACAACTGCCAAGTGCACCCAAAAATGTCCACATTGTCGAATGGGCTCCTCAACCGAGCATATTAGGTTGGTGAAGATTTTCTCTTTACCTTTAAATAAACATAAATTAGTCTAAGTATTTGTAGGGCTAATTTTTACTATTTTAATTAAAATTGGTCAATTAATTCATCATCATCATCATCTCAGCCATAAGAAGTCCACTGCTGAACTGAGGCCTCCTCCATGGATTTTCAAAAAGACCGATTTGAACCGACTTGCATCCAGTGTCTTCACACCAGTTGATTAGGATCATCTGTCCATCTTGTGGCTAGTCTTCCTACGCTGAGCTTGCCGATGCGTGGTCTCCACTCGAGAACTTTTCAGCCCCATCGGTCATCTGTTCTATGTGCTATGTGCGCTGCCCACTGCCACTTCAACTTTCTAATCCGCTGTGCTATGTCGGTGACCTTTTGGTCAATTAATTATTGATATCAAATCTAAGCAGAACTGGTTAATTGTGACATCACAAAATATCAATCAATTGACGGCAATGGCAACAACCGTCAATTTGGCAAAATCTTATACAATGACAATATTGAGCGAAACTAAATTGCTTCAGATTGATTAATATGTGTTACCAAGCAATAATTGATCAAAAATTGCCCTTGTAAGCCCACCTTAAAGTTCCGGATTCTATTTTCTATTACTTGTGAAAAATATTTAGCTGAATGTTACACAAATAAAATGGTTTATTGATAAGATATTACTCGATTAAACACAGTATATTAATCTTTCAGCTCACCCCAACACAGTCCTGTTCATCACCCACGGAGGTCTGCTCTCTACCACGGAAACCCTGCACTATGGAGTACCAGTGATCGGTATACCGCTCTTCGCAGACCAGTTCCCTAATGTCAACCGAGCTGTAAACAAAGGCTACGGAATACACGTTCCTCTATCACATAACACGCCTTTCGAACTAAAAGCCGCAATTCAAGAGATCCTCACAGTGCCAAAGTGAGTTTAATATATAATAGAAAAAAAATACAAGTTCGTAACTACGATGTACCAAATTCATCAAACGAGTGATCAAAATATGTTTAGTTCTTTTTGGAGGAAAGGAACCTTTTATTTCTTTAATCTTGCTTGCGTGAACCAGAACATACATATTTTATCATGATACAGATTTGTTAAAATACATTCAATAGGTCAATAGGTCATTTGTAGTTAGTTTGCATATGCTGATATAGGTAGCTGGTAAATCTTATAACCTTCACCGTCACCGTCAAATGTGAAATGTTCTGCTTAGTAAGGAAACATAGACGTAACATTACATATGATTTTTTATTAAACTTTGCAAGATTTAAAAGAAAGATAGATAGATAGATAGATAGATAAACTCTTTATTGTTTACACCACTATACTAAAACACTAATTAACAAGAGAGAGCTTACACGTTAGCGAAAACAACAGACGGCCTTATCGCTAAAGATAGGATATGAAGAGTAATCATAATATTATTTTTTCTGTATACCAGACGGAGCTATGATGCAGTACATAAGATGACACACCTCAATAAATAAGAAAAAAATAGAACATGAATGTGATCATGACCATTATTAACTACTGCTAACTTTGTTGTTAAAGGTATCGTGAAAGGGTGAAAGAGCTATCATTGGTGTACCACGACCGGCCAGTCTCACCGGGTCATGAGTTAGTCCACTGGGTGGAGCACGTGGCAAAGACTCGAGGCGCCCCACATCTACGCTCTGTTGCTCTTCTGGTGCCCTGGTACCAGAAACTATATCTTGACCTTTTAGCATTGATTCTTGTTTGTCTTTTCGCACTTAAGAAACTTATAAAATGGTTATGTTTTAAAACTAAAATAATTTTTAAGAAGAAAAAGAATTGATCAAATTTATGAGTTTTTCTTTGTGAGTTTTTTTTTCTTTCAAGTTTTATATTTAAAAAATTAATACATAAATTTTGTATTAAATAAAACTACTTCATTTGTTACAATAACGATTGTACCTAAAGAAACAATTTATTATAAATTTAGATTATAATTATAACAGTAAGCGCAAATTAAACTATACATTGACAAAGAGCAATTACTCACTTAACTATTTACAATGTTCAAAATACAAAGGAAATTCCCATATAATTTTAGTTCCTTTTTTTAATTCAGTGAGTTTAAGAATATAAATAGTTTAGCAATGACTTCAGAATTCACCAAAATGTGTTAGTAAGTAGTTAAGGTGATGTCCCGATGATCGCGTAGCGGCTGATGAGCTGCTGGCAAGCGATAACCGTCGTCCAAGGACAACTGCAACATCAGAATGATCAGAATCACTACAAGTAGGTAATTTTAAGCTAGATACACCATAAGATGTCGATGATTCTACAAATACGCTCTTAAAGAATTTATTGAACCCTTTGCAAATATTCACCCCGTCAGTGTGCACTTCTGAGCCAAGTGTCAAGGTTTTAGTATGGTTTTAGGGTGACTAGATTTACCTTGTTTAGACTTCACATATTGCCTTCACATTTTTTTAGGACAGACTTTTATAGTCGCTTGTATGTGTATTATATAAATGCTGTACAGGTTATTCTCTAGAAGTTTTGCTCTGGCACGGAGTACAGAAAATAAGTAATTTAAATGCTTCCTGTACCTTTTCCATCTGCATTCTGCATTATGCATTCGTTCACGACAAACGCAGAAACAATACTGTCTTAGAGAACATCAAAATATGAAATAAAAATCTAAATTTAAAATATAGAAAACAAACAGCATTCAAAAAGAAAATCTATAAAAAAAGATCGGTCCGCAACACTTCATAGTCACACTTGCGAAAGTTACGCTTTAATGTGACTTATTCGTTGTAAAGAGACCAAGCTTATATTCCCCAAGTATATTAAGAGGCAAGTGTGCTCGCGACTCTCTCTAGGAACCAAAGAAATTCCAGCAGGAGTGCAGGATGCTGAAAAGTTGTTAGAAACAAGGTCGAAGGTGTTACGAAGGTGTGTGAAGGTGGTCGAAAGTCTTAGTAAAGTTACGTTGTTATAATCCTAATAAGTGGAATTCGTCTACCAGCAACTTTCCAGCCCCATGAACTTTCAGAGATCCCTTCTTTATACGCAACGGTCCGAGATGCGGGTTCCAGTCAATAGATAGTAAGTTTAAATCACCAACTATCCAAAAATTATCGACACAACGTAAATTATATATTTTATTTTATTTATTTAAGTATACAAAACAAAATATAGTCTTACATAATATAAGATAACATGTGCGATAATCGATCCGAACCTCTATTTCTTTTTTTTAATAAATAGAGGTTTTTTAAAAAAAAAAAAGAAATAGAGGCTATTAATATTTTGTAACTTTGTATACGGTGAATATGTGTAACAAATCAAAATTTTATTCATTTTTCAATTGATTTTATGGATTTGGTATAGAGGATATCCTTCACTGATTTAGTATAAAATGAAAATTTAATTTAATAAAATTTATTTTTAAATATATAAATATATTGGTTACATTTTGGACAACGTACTCTATACACTCCCTAGGAATTGTATACATAACCTTGTTAAAGTATGTAATAGTATACTACTTATTCTTGATATTTCATACATTGCCTATATGTTCCAGGTATTCTACTCATTAGCAAGGTATTGTATAGAATACCTGAGTTATATACATTGCCGGTAACATATACGAATAAAATAATACGCAGTTTTTTTATTAACTATTACTCATATTTAACTAACTAAACTACCACACAAAAAGCAAATGGACATAAATATTGGTGGACATTTCACACAACACTATCTAGCCCAAAGTAAGCAAAGCTTGTACTATGGAACTAGATGGCTGATGGAATACATATATACATCTGGGTGTTTCTATGTATCATATATATATATATGATATAGAAACACCCAGACACAGAACAAACATCCATGCTCATCAACACAACACAAATGTTTGCCCTGGGTGGGGATCGAACCCACGATCTGCAGCACAGCAGGCAGACACACTACCAACTGAGCCACAAGGCCAGTCCACCAATGGAGGTCTAACGATAATTGCTCAAACTCACTACCAGTTGGCAGCGCACCCAGCATGTTGCCAGCATTGCCAGATTACCTAAATGGCGATGCTAATTGCTCAAATTCACTACCAGTTGGCAACGCACCAGCTATGCTAGCAGCATTGCCACATGAAATTTTATGCGTTCGGCTTATAATGGGACCAATCTGAAATTTTCCTAATCGATGTGATGTGGATGAAAATGAAATGACGGAGTTATGGAGTAACATAAAAAATACTACAAAATTGAGAACCTTCTCCTTTATTGAAGTCGGTTGAAAACAGTTCTAATTCTTTTCTAATATTTATTTCAATATACAAAATATTAATAGGTATAGGTATACAACATAGGTATACATTGTACATAGGTATACAACACAATAATATATTTTACTAATTAATTTTTTGCTTCGTATTTTTGTTCTTTACTACTTTGAACAACAATTTAGAGCATAAAAGCATTAAAGTTATGATAGTTATAAAAAATACTACTAATAAATCTAGATAAAGTTTCTGGTACCAGGGTACCAGAAGAGCAACGGAGCGTAGATGTGGGGCGCCTCGAGTCTTAACCACGTGTTCTACCCAGTGGACCAACTCGTCCCCCGGTGAGACTGGTCGGTCGTGGTACACCAATGATAGCTCTTTCGCTCGTTCCCGGTATCTGTTGAATAATAAATAATTAAAATCAATCAAAAATTATTTTAATCAAGTTTGCATTATTTTAATCAGGTTTGCACTTGACCGGCAAATATTTTGTATGCCTAAGTATAATGTCTGCGACGGAATGCGCTTATTAGAGGAAACAGAATGAAAACTATTGAGAAAACTTCAGAATACCCACTTTTACATCCTTACTACGGCCTTACACACTCCATACTACGGCAAGCTAATCAGTTATACAAATACACAACTTGACGTATAACTCACACACTCATGCATGATGTTAGGGTTGTCTTCTAGTTGTTACTCACACGAGCACTTGAAACCCGCAACCTAGGAAGTTGAATCACAATGGAAGGAGCCATAAACTTTGCTTGTCGCTATTCAGCTGTATAAAACGTGTCCGCTTCATTCATATATTGCGTCAAGTGGGTGTCTCGTGAAGAAAAATTAATTGCTAAAATACGTGTTAATTTAATGCATTAGTTTTTGCCACCTAACTAGTGAAGGACTAAAACGCACGTACAAATATATGGACATATATTTAGAACCGCAGTCAGCAGTTTTTATAATTCCATATACTTATATTTTTTGCAATAAATATTGTGAAACATCATCTATTGAGCGTAGGAAAAAATTATCCATCTATGCCCGCAAGGTTAGCATCAACTAACAAAAATGAATCTGCCATGCAGTTACATTCATTCATTCAACGACAGGGCGAAATCCGATATTGGCGGGAGGCGCAGAGTTACTAGCCGATACAAAAACTGTCGTCTACTCAAGAAGCCATAACCCTCTGGTATCAACGAATCAGAACTTGTGCGACTTGTCTGTGTTCAAAGACCTCAAAAAATATCAAAAAGAAAAACAAAATACTCAACTGTAAAAAAGCAGTTTTTGCAGTCTAACTTACGATTTTGTTACGCTTACTTACGCTGTTGAGTGTATGTTGGTGAGAAAGTATGCGTAAAATTGCTGTAAAAGATTATAAATGCGTATTCTTTAGAATAATTCCAGTAAAACACTTCTTTATTACGAAAAAGTTCGTTGGAGGTTAGGAAAAAAAATGCATTTTATTAATTTTTGCGAGAGATGTATTATTATTATTAGTACTTAAAAGTACAGCTTGTATCACTAAGGAAGTGAAGCCGAATCTAAGGACACCTCGCACATCAAAATCGGTCAAGACGTTTAAGCTGTAGACGATCATATATAAACATACATAAATACCCACATACACTCTTACATACACACATACACTTAATTATACGCCAAAAATATAACCCTCCTTCTTACGCAGTCGGGTAAAAAGGTTTTACGCAAATTTTACTTACATCATAAATCAAACGTCCAAAATACCGTGCCATAATTTCATGTAGGATTGACCAATCAATACAAAAAATCTTTTTTGGGTCAGTTCGTAACATCAGGCAAAACTTACGAGGAGAATACGTCTAGACACAATCAATTACTTGTAGCACTCTATATGATATTTGTTATTAGGTACACATCACAAAAATATGAGTAAACGTAACTAAGTGGTGATAAATCACTTTAGTTAGGCTTCTTCTTCTTTTTTGTATTGGACCCGCATTAAAGCATTTGCCAGTGTCAAGTATTAGGATTTTTTCAAGTTTCTTGAATAAAACAAGTTGTAAATGTTCTAGTCATAATCTAAGTCACGTATACAGTCAATTTATAAGTCGAGTCCTGCTTCAGTAAAGTGGTGGCGTCTTTACTAGAAGCTTCTATGGAGTTTTGCTGATAACGTAAAATCACACGTTTTACTGCTTTATTTCACTTGCCCACACTCACGCACTTTATCGAACACTTAATGAATAAAACACCACCATTTTATAGCATTAATGTTCAACATAACACAAGTTTAGGAAAATAAAACAAAGCAACAACATGTTAATAGGACGTTCCCGCCAAAAAAGCCTTAGTTAGGCTTCGTCATTGGTAAAGTCGGTACTTTTTTTTTCAATGTCACTTGTCTGAAAATGCATGAAGGATTTATGTCGAATTTATTTTGTACAATTTATCCGTAAGTATATTTGAAGGCAAGGTCCTATGTAAATAGGGCGAATATTGTGTTTGAAGGGTTGTAAGTCTAAAGGGTCAAAGTGCAATTTTTCTAACCATTTGTATATTATTAGGCTTGACACATAGATCATATTTTTGTAATAATATTGTTATTATTTTGGCACTAGAACCCTTTAGAATTACAACCCTTTATTTATAGGTTGCACCAGTGAACTTTATACATATTTCAAGGGTTTCCGAAACCACAGAAGTTGATCGGCATCGAAGCTCAGTTGATAGTATGTCTGCATGTTAAGCTGTAGGTCGTGGGTTCGATCTTCACCCAGGAAAAACATTTGAGTGATGAGCATGGATGTTTATTTTGTGTCTGGATGTTTTTATGTATCATATGTATGTATTTACAACAATAAAAGTATTATATGTATTCTATCAACCACCTAGATCCCTTAGTACAAGTTTTGATTAGTTTGGGCTAGATGGTGTTGTTTAAAAATGTTCACCAATCTTTATTTAAAAAAAATCATTAAACCATGAAAATAACAGTTTTTTATGATCATGAACAAAAAAGAAAAAAACAATAAAACAAATAAATATTTGACCTCATACAAGTGGCAGGAAGACGCTGGATGCAAGCCGCTTCCAATCGGTCTTTTTGGAAATCCATAGGGGAGGCCTATGTCCAGCAGTGGATTTTTTATGGCTGAGATGATGATGATGATGATGAATAAATATTGGAGGACATTTTCACTAACAACATTATAACTCCAAACTAAGCAAAGCTTGTACTATAGAACTAGATGGCTGATAGAATACATATATACTCTTTTTTGTAAATACATACTTATGATACATGTAAGCACCCAGGCACAAAACAAACATCCATGTTCGTCACACAAATGTTTGCCCTGGGTGGGGATCAAAACCACGACCTACACAAGAAGGCAAACTTACTACCACTGAGCCATGAGGCATAATTAGTTCATAACTTACTTTGGATCTCGTAACATCTCGTCAATGGCATCTTTCAGTTCAATAGGGGTGTTATAAGAGAGAGGAATATATATTCCAAGGCCCCTAGTGACAGCTCGCTTGATGTTGAGGAACTGGTCTGCGAAGAGCGGTATACCGATCACTGGTACTCCATAGTGCAGGGTTTCCGTGGTAGAGAGCAGACCTCCGTGGGTGATGAACAAGACTATGTTAGGGTGAGCTGAAAGACGAAATCAGATTGCCAGTAATTTTAACTACGCCTCTAGATATAATTGGTAGTAATGAAAACAAGTATGTAAGTATATTAAAAGAAAAACAAAATACCCGACTGCAAAAAAACTGGTTTTGTAGTCTATCTTACGATTTCGTTACACTTGATACGCTGTCGAGTGTGGGGTTTTTGTGAGAAAGTATGCGTATAATCGCTGTAAAAGATTATAAAATTGAAATTTAGATAAAAGTGGAAAAAACACAAAATTTGGGGCATCAAGTTTTTTTCGGTCAAGTTGTTTTTAGGGTTCCGTAGTAACTACTGATTTTAATAATATATAACATAGATTCAACTAACCCAATATGCTCGGTTGAGGAGCCCATTCGACAATATGGACATTTTTGGGTGCATTTGGCAGTTGTTCTTCAAGCTTCCAAATCACAACCTGTTTTAGTTCACCGAATGTCTTCAAGAATCCTGCTTTCATCTCTGCAGGCATGGTCTTCCCTTTCATCACAGTTCCCAAGCTGAAGTAGATGACACCATGTTGAGCGTTATCCATTATTTTCTTGAAGTTCTAAAAGACACAAGAAGAAATATTGAAACATTATAAGAATTACAGAACACAGCATTTGCGCAGATATTTGTTCTTTAGTCAATGTTTATGTACAAATATCATCAATATCAGATTACTTATTGTAAAATTGGAAATCACATTTAGGATTAAAAAAACAGGACAAGTACGATTCGGACTCGCCCACCGAGGGTTCCGTATAAACTAGTAGATAAAAGTTTTTTTTTTAATATATTTTCCTTCATAAACCGAATAATATACATCATAAAAATATTTAAAAACCTGTTTTAGCTTTGTGCTAATTAAATTCTTTCATATAATACCCCACATTATACGGTTAAAGCACTTTAAAATTTGAACCTTCCTTTCTTGCATAAAACCCTATTTTTTGTGATTAAATTGAAAATATAGTGTTTGGTTTTTTTCTTTTATGTATACTATATGACAATGATTCTTGACAAATTTCACAGTTATAGGTCAACGGGAAATACCCCATACGAGTACGTTTTGATTTCCTTGCGAGTGTCGAAATATGCGTTTTTTCTGACATATTTAGCTGTAACTTTTTTAATGAAAACTGAGAAGTTTGATTTTTCTTTCTACAGCAAAAGACTATGGATCTGCGTATATGATATTAATTTCAACTCGATACCTTTATACTTTCGCGAGATACAAGTCTTGACAGACGGATGGACGGACAGACGGACAACAAAGTGATCCTATAAGGGTTCCGTTTTTTCCTTTTGAGGTACAAAACCCTAAAAAAAGATTCCTCGCGTAACTTCGCGTAATTCCGTGGTGAAACTATAGAGGCTTCAAAGTTTTTTCCACTTCTAAGCAAATATTTTTTTTGTCTCTTTCCGGCTTATACAAAAAATTTGGTTTACCTGAAACGATTTATAATTGTACTAATTGAACATGAATGAGAAAAAGGTTTTGTGCAAAACCTTTTTCCCATTCATCATTGGAACCTCAGGTAAAGCTGGAGTTTTCTTTTCTATATGATACCCAGCGATTGGCTTATAGTTTTGCGGCAGGCGTATGGCTAGTCCAGATGAAACATGAGAATTTCCCAACATCAACGATGCATTGAATTTGATCTCTTCAAAGGAAGGAATTTGGAGACCTCTTTTGAAAAACGCTGGTCCAAATGCTTCTCTGAATGTTTTCGTTTCTACGTCTGCTCGTTTCCTAGAAATACCAGTAAAATCATTTTGGTAATGTAGGTAACTATTAAAACTAATTAAAAAAATACAAGAAAATTATTTAGGAAAGCTGTATCTGATAATCGACGGAAACAGGATGCGACAAAACAGTCGATAAAGTGATGAGACTTAAGTGCATACTAGAGAAATTTAATCTAAATATTAATCATGTTTCATTAACTTTATGGTCAAACGAGTTCACGATAAGTGTATGTCTTTAAACTTAAAAGATATATTATTTTAAAGATATCATATCATTATCATTAAAATAATTTGTAGCCTAGAATGAGGTGCATGCCCAAATATTAATGCCTAGGCAGGATATGGTCAAAGGGCAAGGAAATCAAATGTATTCTAACTTATTGTGTATAACAGAAAAGTTAACAGATAATAAAGTGACTTTTTGTAACTCATACAACATTAGCCAATTTTGACTAAATTAACCCAGACATAGCGCAGCGTAGGAAGACCAGCCACAAGGTGGACAGAGGATATCATACAAGTGGCAGGAAGACGCTGGATGCAGGCCGCTTCCAATCGGTCCTTTAGGAAATCCATGGGGGAGGCCTATGTCTAGCAGTGGACTTCTTGTAGTTGAGATGATGATGATGAACCCAGACATTATTATGAAATTACCATCTTATATATAGGTAAGATAACAGATTCCACAACTCTTCGGCTCTCTGTCTGAAAGTCAATGGTGGTGTATGTGTCGACATGTGGTCTGGCGTATACGCCGGGTTCGGCACTTCATCTACGAGTCTCAAGACCATCGGATGCGGTTCCATTGAAGACGACCAGATGTAGGGACAGTTGAAAACTGCTGGGATTCTGGAAAAATAAGTGGACTCTAGTCAGGTCAGATGCACTCTGCAGCTTAGATATGATCACAGAAGACTTTAATAGGGCATAATACTACAAGTACATACGATCTGATGGTTTGTGACAAAAACAACAGAAGTTTTTGTTTATTTTTATGTGTAATGCCGTGTTTTTTTTTGCCGCAAATGAAAATATATGTATAGATGTCTATGAATATCTGCCGGCTCGACCGGACATTTCAGTATTTTGACCAGAGACATAAATGTTCGCTACGATGTCTTAAATTTTGACATGCGCTAAAAGAGATAAGAGCTACATGATAGAACGAAATACACTCTGTAAGTGGTACTATTCTAATCCGGTACCCATAAAGAATTATAGTAATTATTAGTTTAAAAAACTGAAATAACCAACTTCAAAATACGTAATTCGTTCACTTGGATGACATATTTTTCCAGTTACTTTGTTATAAAAACCAAATTACTGAATCGATTTTGACAAAATTTATATGTAACCTCTGAAGTATCTTTCAAACCAAAACGTGAATTATCAAATATTTTTTTCAATACTTTATAGATCTACGATTGACCACCAACTAGCCTTAAAATAAGCGACGTTGTGGCCGAGGATAGAAATAATAATAAATTAAAAATAAATAATAAATAATGAATGAATGGAATTATAATAATGGAGGATGGTAATTTATTATTAGATAGTAATTAATTAAATTCATAATTGGCGAATTGGTGAAGTAATCGCTGAACAAACATACGAAAAAAACATACAGTCGAATTGAGAACCTCCTCCTTTTTGGAAGGCGGTTAAAAATCAATAATTGATACGTACCCAGCATATAGCTCACCGTACAACCATTCCACTACAGCAACATCAAACTTTTCGCTCGTATCCAAAAGTAATTCCTGTACTTTTTCATGTTGGAGCACTACTGCTGCTATCACATGTTGTTCTTGAAACGTAATCTCCTTATCCAGTAAATCGATTTCATTTTCTAATAATTTCGTAATGTCAAAAACATTATCTATAAAATACGGTTATAGTATAATTCATTACAAGTGCGGAAAGGCTGTCATTGCAAAGAGTTCCGACAAATGTCTACCCGAGCCGAGGCGCAGCCGAAGGCGAGGGTTGACAGTCGGAACAAGTTGCAATGACGGTTCCGCTCGTGTACTGAACGACTATTTTTAATACAGTTGCAGTTGCAATAAAATAATAAAAACACAATAAACTCAACTAACTAATCATTTATTTCTTATAAAAGTTATAATTCACATATTATACATATTTTGGGTATTCACTTATATCCACGTTGTTCCTTATTTTCAGCATACTTTTTATCATCGAAAACCTCGACCATAACGTAGAAGGTTTTAATTTTGCTGAGAGTTATGAGAAGTATGCCAACATAACATTTTCTGAAAAACTATTTGCTTTTTTCTCTTCTCTCCACGCAATAAATTCGTCGTATGTAGATATGTAGCGACTTTTTGACTTTTCCGGTAAAATGTTTTCCGAAGCATTTTGTGCAATTATACTGAGTTCCGGTGGTGTTAATTAAAAAAAACTAGGGTCGAAATTACTCATTTTGTGCAACAAACAACTAAACTCGCAAAGAAAATTTCTGGAAAATGGCGCCAACCGTAGAATATAAGCAGAGATTTTTTTTCTTCACCCATTCTGGTAGGCAAAGGGAACTGTGCCCATACAGCCAAGTCTTCAGTAGATTTTTTTTATTGATATGAAATGAAAATGAAATTTAATGAGATGAAATGAAATGAAACCTAACCTAACTCATTCAATCAAATCATTAAATCTGACATTGAAACAAATTAGTAGCTTCTTTTTAGAAATATACGTATTTGCATGAATCATAAAAACTTCTATGTTTTTTTTTTAGTAAAAACTTCACGGTTGGTTTTTCTTTTTAATAGACATTATTTTGACAGTTGGGAAAGAGAACGCACGAGTTCGGGAAAGGTAAAAAAAAAGCACGAGTATGTAACAGCCCACATCCCGAACGCTATACGTCCCTGCAATACGCCACTTTTTGAGCAACTGTATTAAAAAAAAATTTTAAACAATGATATTAAACGATTTTAATGGATGTAATGCAAATATTTTACGACCTATAGTTAGTTTCACTTTTCACTGTATGCGCTGACTCTGACAAGGCTGGAGGATAACTGTATTTTAAATATGAATCTAATATCAATAGAACGATACTTAGGTATCCAGAAGTCGCCCAAAGTAAACACAAATATAAATCTGTCAAAGTAAGAGTTTCTCTCGAACACCGAGGCTTCCGTACTCCTATGCATGACATAATACATGAACACTGACACCAGGTCTATTTACTCAACATAATGTGCTTTATATCTAAAAATTGTGCTTTATGCTCGGAGTCTCTCTACGAGATCGAATCAGAAATGAAGAGATACGTAGACGTACAGGAGTCACCGATATAGCACAGCGGATTAGCAAGTTGAAGTGGCAGTGGGCAGGGCACATAGCACGCAGAACTGATGGCCGATGGGGCCGAAAGGTTCTCGAGTGGAGACCACGTACCGGCAAGCGCAGCGTAGGAAGACCAGCCACGAGATGGACAGATGACCTCATACAAGTGGCGGGAAGACGCTGGATGCAAGCCGCTTCCAATCGGTCTTTTTGGAAATCCATGGGGGAGGCCTATGTCCAGCAGTGGACTTCTTATGGCTGAGATGATGATCTAAAAAGGCGGAGCAAGCATAGCAAAAATATAATAATATGTTGGTATTTGTAGTTGTTCGTAGATTTTTTTGATATTCCACCCTCCCCATTTCACTACAGGTCTAGTAGAAAGTCTGCTAATTACCACCCATATCTAGTTGAAATGCCAAAAATCCGTACTCAGCGATATCGATCCACGTTCTTGATGCGTACTGCACAGGAATGGAATTATTTGCCGTCGTCTCTGTTTCCTGAGACCTACAGTCTTGGAATTTTCAAGGCTAGAGTGAATCTCGTCGATCTTCTAGATCGTCGAGCTCCGTCCTCGGTCACACCGTCGCTTAACATCAGGCGAGTTAGTGGTCAATCGTAGATCTATCTAAAACTTACCTATAAGACCTTTAACAACTGCCGATGACATGTTTATTTGGCGAAGATTTGAAGCTGAACTTTTCATAGGCATGGGAGTTACATATGTTACCTATAACAAATGAAATAAACAAATAATGTAACAAATGAATGACGTGTATGTAATATATATTACTTATTCTGTCGCATATTCTATAAAATATTTAATTTATTTTAAATTTATTATTTATTTATACTTACACTAATAACTATGAGAACCTTTGGGCAAATTTAATTATTCAGATTTTATTATTGTGGTTTTATATATATATATATATAATGTAAGTAACTGCACGTAATTAGTCATTTTAACACAGTATTATTTAACTTAATTTAACTCAGTCATATTTCGTCTCAAAAAATAGCACTCGAGCTAAAACTACCCTCAATAGTTTCATAAAATATCTACAAAAGTTTATTTCGCCGTCCGTAGAAAGCCCAAAAGTAATATTATTTCACAAAAGCCACAACATCAGCAGAAAAATACTTATTATTTCGTAAAACTTACATTGTGTCCGGCTTTTACCAAATGTCTCACATAACCTTCTCCCAGAATCGCATGACTCCCACTAGGAAATGGGAAGAACAACAATACATTGTAACCTCTCACAAAAGCCAAGAGAACTGCAAATAACACACACTTGATCAGCGACATTATTGAACTTTTTGTCTTAATTCAATTCAATTCAATTCTTGTCTATAACGTTCCTATGTTCTCTGTCAATGTCACTTTGTTTTTTTTTTATTTGTAGTTTTTTTAACACTTCAATGTTTACATATATGTTGCTATGCTTATTATGTGACTCTCCAACGATTTAAATTTACGATTTTAAATGACGTATGCGCAACGTCAAAATTTATGACAGGAGGACATTTTTTATTTATTCAAAGGAGACTTCATAATTCGCTCATGGTCCAAGTGTGGCCAAAGCGCCAATGGTACGGTCCAAGAAAAACTAGGTACTCGGAAACATCTACTAACAATATTTAGCTCTAAATAACAAATAAGTATAGATATGCGCGAAGACGTAAAACGTTTTCTATGTACTCGGTAGACATAAATAAACAACAAATACCTTGGTTATTACTCTTAAAATGAGAGAAACGGCTTTCTGAGAAATCTATTTATTTATAAGGGCTGAGACACAGTAGGTACAAGTTATTTATTTTTACAATAAACTAGGTGTTCTTTTAGCACACAGAACTGGCTGATGGGTCCAGAAAGATATAGAATGGCAATGCTACTCACCGGCAAGCGCAGTGTGTGATGACCAACCACAAGGTGGACAGAACACCTCTTGCCACTTCCAATTACTATTTTTGAAAATAGAAGAACTCTGTGACCACCAAAAGAATACTTGTGGCTAAAATGATGAATGTTGATTACTAGGCATTCTTATGAGAACAATGTTGCACCACCGAATCACGTAAGCGAAGTTTTGTCTTTTGTCAGGTCCCGATTAAGAAAGAGAGAGAAAGAAAGAAAGGGAATCATGTCGTTGAATAAAATACATTTAATCGATACGTACAAATTATATAGCAGAGAAATGTACTAACATCAATTATAATTAAACAAAATAAAGAAATGAATAAAAGAAATACACGAATTGTGTGGAATTAATAAGGAGCGTGGAGTGTAGAAAGAAATAGATGAGATCTACACATTATTATGTACAGTTTCCACGAAGCTTGTGTGCAAATGTCCACCAATATTTATATTTTATTACTTAAGTCGATGGTGTGTTCATTCCTTAAATGCACTTCCAATTAGTATTATCTTAGAAGTAAATGACTATATTCTCGACATTCTCGTACATACTATACTTAGGTTCACAGCTGACAAGGTTTTATCTGTTTCTTGACCTAGTCAACAGCTATCACGAACCTATATTATACTCTTTGTTACAAATACATTTTTATCCAACTTCGTAGACACGAAGGATGGAAAATGTTTTTTGGAAGAATATGCTTTCTTTTTTTTTTTTTTTTAATCCTAGGAGGCCAAACGGGCTGTAGCAGCCCCGGCACGTCACTGCGACCTTTGCAGATCTATTGTGACAACCCCTTTGGATCACAGCACCTCCCCAAGCCCTATACCGATCATGTAGTCAGTGATGGCCTTGGGGGAGGAGGTTTTAATCTCTTCGGGTGAGATTATGTGGCCTCCGAGGTGCCGGCTTCTGCTATGGTGCAACGGTTCGCACTCACACAGGATATGTATGGGTGTTTCATCATCTGTGTGACAGAATCTGCAAGCCTTGAGTTCACCCAATCCCATAGTGTTGAGGTGTTTGTTAAGCTTGCAGTGCCCGCTTAGGGTTCTGGTCAGGATTCTTATACGAGCCCTGCTTAGTTGTAGTGCTTCTCTGGACAGTTTGTCAGTGAAGCCTGCTATAAGCAGTTTGGAGTGCCATAATATGCTTAGGCTTAAAGGATATATTATATATATGAAATTATTCTTTGTGTGTTGTTAGCCTAAATACCATAAATATTTTGCAATCATGTTTTCTTTATTTGTATTTGTTTAAATTAGTTTTCTGCGGTATGGTTATAGATATCTAGATTTCTATCGTAATAGAGTATTGTTTACTGCAGAAATACCTGATAAATATTTTTTTAATTTCGTCGCGAAGGAAGAAATATTTAATTTCAACGTGTTCTGTTAGTCCCTTTATTCTTTAGGGACAATAAGCTACGGCGCTGATATTCAAAACTTCAAAAAAGGAGGAGGTTCTCAAATCGACTGTTTTTTTTAATGTTTGTAACCTCAGAACTCTCGACTGGGTTAACCGATGTTGATGATTTTTTATCTGTAGCTGGTGCTTTCTATGTGTTCCCATTTCAATTTGGTCCAGTTCTGACAATGGCATCCATGAAAAGTCGGTTGCTTCCATTTTTTAAGCTATAATTATGTACACGTATTATTTTATCAATTGAACGAAATAAGCGAGATTTCATAGATTAGGGATCATCCATTAATCACGTGCTGATTGAAACCCCCATCCTTTTCTTAGGGGGTTGAGGTGTAACGTAGTGCGTTTGCTAAATAATTAAGTAATATAATGTCTATAATTTAAATACATTAACGTTTTTAACTAAATTAACATTAATTAAAAATGATACATACATAATTTAAAACTTTAAATAATAAATAAAAAATAAAATTAATATTAGTGGACATTTCTCACAACACCATCTAGCCCAAACTAAGCAAAGCTTGTACTATGGAACTAGATGGCTGATAGAATACATACCTATATACTTTTTTTTTCGTAAATATATAAATATGATACATAGAAACACCCAGACACAGAACAAACATCCATGTTCATCACACAAATGTTTGCCCTGGGTGGGGATCGAACCCACGACCTACACAGCAGGCAGACATACTACCAACTGAGCCACAAGGCCAGTCAAATAATAATATAAACAAAACCTTAGACCTAAAACTTAAACCTAAATCTAAATCTTAATTAACACAGTTCCAAACAACAAATAATATTTAAATAATTAATTAAATCTAAAATCAATAGTAGGTCAACAATCGTGTTTGAAAACCTCTTCTTCTTGCACCGCGTCATTAGCTGCGAATGCGGTAAACAACATTCCAGGGCCGGCCGGGACTCGATGATCGGAGCGTGCGCCGGCGCATACCGCCCTTAGACATCGTCACTTGATTAAGTATCTACTTTTTACCCGACTGCGTGAGGAGGGTGATGTTTTTCGAGTGTATATATATTATGTGGGTATGTATGTATGTATGTATGTATGTTTCTATATGATAGCCTACAGCCTACGGCTTACCCGATTTTTTCACTTCCAGAGCGCAAAAATAAAAAAATGCGTGTTTTTGTAACCTCCAACGAACTTTTTCGTCATAAGCAAGTGGTTTTCTTAGAATTATCCTAAAGAATGTGCATTTATATAATCATTTGTAGCGATTTTACGCATACTTTAATATTCATATTCATATTCATTTATTGATATCTTTTGATACACGTCACATTTAAATACATACTTAAGTTACTTACTAGTACATGGAATGAATACAATGTCAATTTAGCTAATAATTAAATAATAATGGAAAATGTCAGTAGAAAAATAAAAAACAATTATAATAAAATGATAATAATAAAATTCAATAAAAATTGTATAACAAAATAATTAGGAATGATTACAATTACTTACATTAATTATAATACATTCATTTAATTGATTATGTCTCTTTGATCTTAGTCATTTCGTCAAATTTGTAGAACGCCTGTTTGGTAAGCCACTGTTTCAGTTTATATTTATACAATGCTCGAGAGGGCGCATATATTATCACCTCTTTTGGCAACTTATTTGGAATTGTTGGTGCACATGCGTGCACCAGTTTAGCCGTTTTTGCTAATCGGCGAGGCACGGCGCGCAATCTTCTCTCATAGAACGTAAGTTAGAGTAGAAAAACAGCTTTTCCCGAGTCAGGTATTTTGTTTTTCTTTTAACATACGAGTAGATACTTGTTAACTAATAACAAATAGAATAACCTTTATTCCAGTTGGATTAGTATTATTGTTGAATTTTTAAATCAACTAAAATAAAAATACCATAGATAGGAGGGGTACCCAACTACCCACCCCTCCTATGGTATAAGTAATAATTTTACTAAATGTAACTCAAATCCGTCCAATAGTTTTGATATCCATCTAGTATAAAATAAAACCAGCCAAGTGCGAGTTGGACTCACGCACGAACGGTTCCGTAGCATTTTCTATAAAAACAACAAAATAATATCAAATATGAATTTTATTTTAATTTAATTATTTATTTTTAATAATATTCAATATTCTATGAATATTTCAAGCGTCTACCTGTTGCTGTTATCAATATCGAGCAAAAAAAAACCCGTTTGTTGTATGGGAATACCCTTAAATATTTAGTTTATTCTGTTTTTTAGTATTCTTTGTTATAGCGGCAACAGAAATACATCATCTGTGAAAATGTCAACTATCTAACTATAACGGTTCATGAGATACAGCCTGGTGACAGACGGACGGATGGACAGACAGCGGAGTCTTAGTAATAGAGTCCCGTTTTTACCCTTTGAGTACGAAACCCTAAAAAGTTATCGTAGTTATATATTATAGTATCAATAGTAGGTACTAGGCTCGTAATTCCAATCCAATCAAAATTTTCCAAAAATATTTATGGCCTTACCGAAAAACGTTACTTCACTTTAACCATCATCTTAAATTCTCTGTCTTCTTTCCGCAAGTGTTATTACGTGTCAGTGAGAAGTTGACCAAATATTTAGAGTTAAGTAACGTTTTTCGGTAAGGCCGTTAATGTGCAGATTTTGACCCGTTACATTATATTTATAGATAGACAGCAAGTTTTATATATAAACAACACTGTCGCTAGAAATTACATATAAAATATTTTTATGCTCAATAAGTTTAAATTGTTCACTGTAGTGGCTGTACTTATTTCACGTCTCGATCAACCCCGAATGGGGGCAATCTTCCAAATATTACTGCGGCGAACTGCGTCCTTGACCCGTCACCTCATTGCTGCAGAAATTGTATCCAACTTAGAGAGAGAAAATATCTTGCTTTTCAAGGACCGTAGACAAATAAAATATCTTGTTTTGAACCTAGTTTCTTAGTAGACTATACCACCTAGTACTCATATTTATTAGGTTATATGTAAAAAGATAAGGTAATATTATGTTTTTGTTTTGTCTGTCTTTAAGATAGCGTATAAAAACATGATGTTGACGTGTCTGTTGTACAGTATCACTGTACTTGTAAGGTTTACTGGTTACATTGTTTTTTTTTTCACAGCTAACCCACTTCAAAAAATGCAATTCTGTTTTACATAAATGCCATTTTTTGCAGTTATATTATTCTATAAATCAAAGTACTAAACTGATTTTGATTTTATTTGGGATGTTTTTACCCATCAACTAAAAATAATCATCATAATTTAATTATAGTATAAAAAAATGAAGCAACTGACTTTTCATGGATTACATTGTCAGAACTGGACCAAATTGAAATGGGACTACACTGGAAGCACCAGCTTTCAAATAAAAAAAGAATCATCAAAATCGGTTCACCCAGTCGAAAGTTCTAATGAAACAAACATTTAAAAAACAGTCGAATTGAGAACCTCCTCTTTTTTGAAGTCGATTAATGCATAATTAGCGAAGTTATCACGTAACAAACATACAAGAATTACACCACCTTTTTGGAAGTCGCGTAAAAATATTTATTGCTTTTCAGTCACTAAATTATATCCAATAGTGTTTGTATTAATTACTAAGCATCTTTATTAAAACTAAGCATGTACCAAATTCTGATTAAGTTCAGAAAATCATCTTGTTTCATGAAAATTCTTAAATTTATCAACCCCTGTTAGTTGGTATTCTAATATTTAACAAAACACCTAGAATTTATTAAAATACAAATTTTACCGTAACACATACATAAAATCTTTAAATCGTTACGATCGATAGTTACAAGTTCAAATTTTAATTCCATGATATCTATATTTTTTTTTATATTTACCTATTTATTTATACATAAAGTAATACAATTTGTTATAAAATCATCTAAAACCTGATGACCTGTTCTCGTAGTATTAATTTGACAATATAATTTACAAACAATACAAATCGACCAAATGTTGTGCGCGATCACGTAATAAGACAGCTGATGTAGGCATGATTAGGTAGGTAATAAGCGCCCATTTCCAGGAACTGTAGGTATATAAAGTAGGTAGTTGTTTACTTGCAACCTACTCTAGCCGTAGTAGACATAGTTACAAACAAGTAAAGCTAAAAATAATATTATAGTTTAAAAAACTGAAAAAAAAACTACTTCAAAATACGCAATATAATACATATGTACGCGACTTGCTGTTAACTTTTCTATGGGCACTTGGATGATATTTTACCAGTAATTTTGTTATAAAAACGAAAGTACTACATAGATTTTGATAAAATTTATATGGTACTTTTGAATATTATGAATTAGGACCTACCAAATACAAAAATAATCATCAAAATCTGAGTAATCGATGAACAAACATACAAAAACAACATACAGACCGAATTGATAACCTCCTTCTTTTTGAAAGTTTAAAACGTGATAAAAACACACAGAATCTAGTTAAGACTTTAGTTTATCTAGCCTAAGTTTTACCTGCGATAATCTTATATTCACATCCAAATGACCTCTCCAAAATTTAACACGTACCTTTACCTAAGATCCACACACGTTTATCCAAAGCGGTCACGAAATACCTTTAAATCACAATGCAGTCTGGGCCCAAGTTGAAAGCTCATACGATATTCAGGAACGGTCAAGTGTGAGCTAACAAGTTGTCGCTCATTCATATTCAGTCGCGCGTCCAACAACTTCAGACATAAAGGGTAATGCGGCTGCACAGGGAAATCATTTCAAAAACAGCCATAATTTTCGTGCCGTATTTGCATTCAAACTGTACGCTGGCACATTTTGTAGACTCTTTTCTCAGACATTTACAATTACAAATATAACGAAGATAATTGACCTTTCTTTGTTCGACAACAGCGGCTAACAAACACAACACCCATTTCACTACAGGACTAACAGAAAGTCGGCGCATTACCACCCTTTTCTCATTGAAATGCCAAAAATCCGTACTCAACGATATTGGTCCACGTTTTTGATGCGCACCTACTCCACAGGAATCAATTTCTTACCGCCATCTCTGTTTACTGATAGCTATAATCTTAGCATCTTCAAGGCTAGCGTGAACAGATATCTTCTAGGTCGACTAGCTCCATCCTCGACCACGCCGTCGCTTAACATCAGGCGAATTGGTGGTCAATCGTTGATTTAAATAGTTTCGCGCTTTGAGCGCAGTCAAAGTTTTTTAGTGATATAGGCTCATTTCGAGCACTCCATACAATTACGCGCTAATCATTGACACATAAGCAAGTTGACGTCTGTATATAACACATTTGCATGAGGTTTGGTTGTCGTCTGATTGTCCCTCGCTTGTAATGGCAATAGGAATTCGAACGGTTCAAGCTCCCAATGCTTGTCTCGACTGTCAACCTTCGCGAACTAGCAAACGGCATAGTCTTGTAAAAATAAATCCGTTTGTATGGAGCAGATCACATTAAATGCACCATGAGGAAGTCTTTGAAATTATAATAGGAAAATATCTAAAAAACATAGATTCACAATAATCCCCGATTTGTAAAGTAGCTGCGCTCCGCAGTTTCACCCGCGTAGTTGTGAAAAACAGTGATGATTATAAGTAGCTTATGTCCGTCACCAGGTCCACAGCTATCTCTATACTAAACTTCATAACGATCGGTTCATCCGTTTGAGCGTATAAAGATAGCAAACTTCGATTTTATAATATCATTATGAAATTGTGTCAAATGTATTTCAAAACAGCAGTACTCGTACATTCATTTAAATACTTAACAATATTCTTAGGCGTCTCTTATGTTGTCACAAATTTTATATTTACTGGACTAACAGTGCGAGCGCGGGGAGCGGGTGAGGAACCCGAGATTGGCGGGAGGCGGAGAGTGTCTTTTCTGTGTGTAAAGTCTGTAGTCTTCTGTGGTATAGGTAAATTGTTATCTTTTCCGATTAGTACAAAGTAGATAACATAGTGCGTTAGACGGTATAGTGCGACGAAATACCCAAGCAACCCAATATGATCACAACTACAGTTATTCTGTTCTAAAATCAAAGCAGCAGCCGCGTTTAGCCAGAGCTTCCGTGATGCTATTACTGTGCTGCTAATTCAGTTGACAAAGTTAGTGGACGTACGCTCAAACTAGAAAATGGATAACTACCTCACGGCTCCCGTGTTAACGCATTTCACAAATTTGATAATAGCAACACCGACATAGGGATACCAGGTGAAATACTGAAAAGTCCTGACAAATAGCTTGAAAAAAGCACTGAGAATTTATCTAAAACTTTAAAAACGATAGTCGGTTCGATAATCGGTCAAGTGCTAGTTCTTTTCGCGTGAAGTGTTCCGTAATAACACCGTATTTCGAATTTAATATTATAAGTGGTTTTTCTATATAACTGTATTTTGCATTTGAAATAAATGCAAAATACGGTTACACGTTAAAGAAAGTTTTTTTTAAAACCATAGATTTTTTCCTGTGAATTAATAGCTCTTTATTAAACTCGTTTCATATATTTACGTTAACTACATATATGTTTGCGTATATGATACAAAAATCCATACGTATATGTACGAAATATACATAGATCCAGTAAATTGACAGCAATTTGGCATTGACAGATGGATTTATAGACCGGAGTGATCCTTTAAGGGTTCCGTTGTAATTTGTGCACTAGAAGAAGATTGTACGAACTATATAATGCAGCTGTCAATGAAAGAAAGCAAATGATGCATATGTAGTGTATGATCCTCACAAGGGCGCATTACAAGGGCGACATGTAAAAAGCCCTGTTTAAACAAATAAAGAAAGAAAAAAAAGACAGGGAAATTGTAGATTCTACCAACAATTTAAACGTTGGATATAGAACGCACTTGTAACTCGAAAACCCGGAGATTTTTAATTCTGGCCGCAATCCTGTCGAGTTCCTAAAAACCCTGAAATCTCAGGACAAATCCCGGTGTATGGTAACCCTACTCCGAGAATACTAGCATACGAATTTTCGACTGTGCTAGTGTACTATCAGAACTATTTTGACTTACGTAGGAACAAATTTTAATACAAATAGCTCACCCCAAACTATAACCTCGTCATTTCTGATTTTAAAACTTTATATGTCACAGTTATGAACTGGAACAACTAGTATACATATACTAGTTACAACAACTAGTATACTAGTTACAACCCGCGACTTCGTACGCGTAAAAAGCCCATTACTATTCAATTTTATAACTGATGCAAAAATAACAGTATTCATTCATATATTTGTTAACTCACAAATTTCATACCACTAACATGAATCGTGATAATCATGATACTTTCTCAGAAAAGTCCAACCTCCATTAGCCAACCTTAATTAATACCTGTAGGTTTTTTTTTATTATAGAATTCATTTAGATTTATTCATAATCTCAGCTACAAGAAGTGTACTAAATATAGGTTTCCCCCATGGGTTTCCAAAAGGACCAGAAAGAAGCCGCTTACATCTTCCTGACACTTTTATCAGGTCGTCTGTCAAACTTGTAGTTGGTCTTCTACGCTGCGCTTGCAAAGCTTGACGTATGGCAATAAAACGTATGTAGCACAGGACTGAAAAAGAAACCGTGAACGAAACGAGGCATGCCCAGCAGTGGACAGACTCAGCCTGTTTAGACAGTTTTATCAATTCTAAAAAGGATTTAATTATAATGATACTCAGACAGACACAAGTACACTATTACGTACCTACTACAAAACAACAAATTCATTTAATTTCAGTTCTGAGGTTGAGTAAGAACAACATAGCTGTTTAGTAGCGTTTAAACAAATGTTTGCTCCAACTTTGTGTAAAACTGGAATTCATTGTTTATTGAAACCGACGTACGCCTATAAAGTAGTGACCGCTCCAAAGGCAACTAACAAAAACATTTATCTCCTAAGCAAATATGGTAACCTCAAACGTATTGTACCGTATACTGAGTAAACAGAATCATAAATCGAAATAATTTTAGCTTAGAAGAATTTCAATCAGAAATAATAAAAATCGGATTGGCACATTACAGTTTACGTGAATACGTGTAGATATTCTACGTCAAAAGTACCACAAGATGGCGATGGTTAATCCGCTGCGGGCGATTCTTCACATTCCACACTCAATGAAATACATGTCTACGCCTACGTCTACGTCTTCGTCTACGCCTACGCCTACGTCTACGTCTACGTCTACGCCTACGTCTACATCTACGCCTATGTCTACGTCTAAGTCTATGCCTACGTCTATGTCTACATCTACGTCTGCGCCTGCGTTTATGTCTACGTATACGCCTATGTCTATGTGTATGTCAATGTAACGTATACTTTTGTCCATTAACTATACCGTGGTATAATTTTAGATTTGCCATTTATGATAAATCGAGTCTTCAGTACAGCGATTATTCGTACAGCCTAGTTGCGGCGGCTATTAGTGGTTAGCGTAGAGGTTCGCTATTCACGCTCTGGGCCTCAAGATTGCTATTCGAACTATCACTAATTATTCGCCACTCGATGGTACGATTTAACGACTATTTTGACAATTTGTTAGTTGTTTTTTAATTGGATTTGACCCGCTTAGCGCATTTGCCAGTGTCAAGTATAAATATTTCTTCAAGTTTCTTGAAAACAAGTTCTAAATGTTCTAGTCACAATCAAAGTCAATCTATAAAAATAAAAATAAAAACAGTAATTTTCAAATTCAAGTCGTGCTTCAGTAAAATGGTGACGACTTTACTCAAAGCTTCTATGTAGTTTTGCCGACAACGTTGAAAGACACGTTTCACTGTTTTATTTCACTTCCCCACACTTACGCACTTGATCGAACACTTAATGAATAAAACACTACCATTTTTATCGCATTAATATTCGAAATAACACAAGTTGAGTAAAATAAAATATAGCAACAACATGTCTTAAGGACGTTACCACCAAAAACCCCTGTTAGTTTTTTACTATGTGATAAACTAGCAATTAGTCACAATTGTGGATAAATCGTATCAACGAATGGCGAACGAGTGCCAAATAGCAGCCTTGAGGCCCTGTTCATGATCTATTGCGCATTTCGAATCGTGCATCTTCTAAATATTCAAAACCGTCCAATCTTACTAACTGTTTAACTCTATATCCACACAATATGTACCTTAGGAGAACAAAACAAGTACGCGGCGGTCGCATTCATTACTGGGGCAAACAAAGTTGTAGCCACGCCGTGGGCGAACTTATGCTCGCGTCTGTACTCCCGTTCTAATTAATCGTGTGGTTGCTCTATTTTTGTTCAGCAAATTGGTTATATGAAGTGATTTTCAGAATTTCAGAATACGTAATTATCGTTGAATAGACTACGCAAAACCGTTTTCTTAACTAATTGAATAATATAGATTGAGAATATCGAGATAAAGGTCTTGTCTAGGCAAAACCTACATTACTTTTGAGGTTAGGTACTTGTTTGAGTACAAAATGACTAACCAAAATAGTTTGAAATTTCGTCAATTCTTGCTGAGAATGATGCCCTTTTATTAGTTTCTGTAATTATCATGTAAGACACTGTATTGTCGCATCCATCTACTTCATAAAGGAACATAGTATTATGTAAACAAGGGATTGGTCAGACAGAAAGGGTCGCGCGTTCAAGCGTTCAGCGTTCCTGTTCAGCATTCACTGTGTTTTGTTATGTTACATATACATACATATCGACTTAACACTGTCTACTGGTTGACTAACGTGGCATTTTGGCCACGTCGGTCAACCAGACGCAACTGGGTCAAGCGTTCCCTGTTACTGCGGTTTGCTGAGCGCCCACAATATTTCCTTTCAGTTTTCATGATCGTAATTGCCATAATTAATCGTTTTCTGTTGAAAAGTTATCGTCGGAAATCAATAAGTTAAGTAATATGATAATATAATATAATATAATATATAATATATAATATATAATATAATATAATATATAATATAATATATTATATAATATATAATATAATATAATATACCTCGTAGACCGTCCACCCGTGAGGATCGTACCCATCTGCACGCTAGAACGCAAAACGCGCTGCCGGACGTAAGCACGTTAACGTATGACCAATCCCTAACCTATACATATAATTGTAAAAAAAAACCATCTCAGTTATCCGCATGATATAAACGCTAATTTAAAACATGAAAAGCTTGAAAGCTCCGCGAAAAGTGCGATAAAAAATATATATGAAAGTGACGTTAATATATTATGCGTGGTGGTTGTACCCTTGTCAAGAGACGCGCGCACGTCCCGATTCTAGAAAGCTCAGCATTTTTGTTTCACTTTGTCGACATAATTTGAGTGGGTTGGCAATTTTTCGGGATTCACATTTTTCCATAAATATACAATTATTTGGGTTGACGGTTAAGGGATAATGGCGGTTTGAACCTGCAGCCGTACTTTCAACTTGTATAGCGATGCAAAGTTCACTCAGTCCTCGTTTTTATCTTGCTTGTTCTTTAAGAGAGTGACACAAAAATTTAAGTGATTATTAAAAATATCACAATTTAAAGTAGGCTCATTTGAACTTTTGTCTCTCAGTCTTAATTACAGAAAAATCAAGATATAAACGTGCGCAATCTCGCAAACGCCCTGTATCCAAATATATTCAATAAACATTTTTTTTTCTGTTTCCATTAATTTGGCACGTTACATTTACACACAAATATCAAACAATCATAATACTAAAAGCAACATTGTTCTCTTAATTCACTTCTTTTCAATCTCTGTTCGTAAAGCAAATAGCTTTTGTTTTAAGTATAAAAGAAAATAACCAAGAATAACTCTGGATAATAAGTATGCGTCATAATTAGAACGCTGTGATAAAAAACTGTGGAAGTTTCCTACTCGTATTTTTATCTTAAATTAAAATTCTACACCGGATTTTCAAAGCTGAGAACAATTTAAATAATACCGAGCAAGTGCAAGTTTGACGTGCGCCAAGAGTTCCGTACGAACTAAAACGCTAACTGAAGGTAAGCCAATGGGTTTAACCCTTATAAATGTATACTAGGATTAACTGTAACCGCGATTTCGATCATAAGAAAAAGTAACGAACCAAAACCAAGAATAATAATAATCATCATCATCATCATCTCAGCCATAAGAAGTCCACTGCTGAACATAGTCCTCTCCTGTGGATTTCCAAAAAGACCGATTGGGAACGACTTACATTCAGCGTCTTCCTGCCACTTGTATGGGGTCAAAACCAATTATTCAAATTACAAATACTCATCCATTGTTAAAAAAATATCTAAATAAAAAATATTACACCCATCTGCATAAAATAAAAGACATCTTTGTAATGTAATGTATCTTGAGCGTATTTTTCCCAAAGTATGCGCAAAGCCGTGTAATAATTCTTGTTAAATCATTTATTTGTCGCAGAACGAAAAAGTACATATTTATTTATTTACAAAGTAGAATAATAATTATTATAAAAAAATTGTCTGTGTCGCTGACTAAGTAAACATAAGGTTATAGGCGCTTTATAGAAACATACATCATACATAAGAAATTCATGTGTATGTATGCCCGAAAAACATTACCTACCTATTTAATCGGGTAATTATTTAAAATTGCGAAAGATGCTCCAATATATTATATTGTATCCTAACACAAGCAGGTTTTACAACAGGCATCCGTTGACACTGTTTTTGTATGGAACTCTAAAAATAATAATTATTTGGAATTTATAAGGATTTCTTGAGAATTTAATCATGAATGACGTTTATGGTAGTAGTTACTAACATTGAAATTAATTAGGATGATTGATTACAGATTGTATAACGTTTTTAAATCACTATTAATTAAATAAATAAAATAATAAAATAAATATTTGTAGACATTTCACACGACACCATCTAGCCCAAACTAAGCAAAGCTAGTACTATGGAACTAGATGGCTGATAGAATACATATATACTTTTTTTGTAAATATATACATAAACACCCAGACACAGAACAAACATCCATGCTCATCACACAAATGTTTGCCCTGGGTGGGGATCGAGCCCACGACCTACACAGCAGGCAGACATACTACCAACTGAGCCACAAGGCCAGTCAGTTATGTATTAAACATTATATCAGATAAACAGAGTAATAGTATTTTTTTTTTTTGTTTATTTATTTATTTATTTTTTATGGGTAATAATTCAATTTAATTTTAAAGCTATTTACATAATACCAACTACAAACTATCTACACATTAAGACTATTAAAAAAATAGTATTTTTAAACGTACGTTTATTTCTTTTTTAAGGAAATTTAACAATAGCTATTATGTAAGTCTCATTTAAAATAACGAGGGTCATTTAAAATACTTAGGTGTAAAGTAAATTAGTACTTGAGGTAAAATAATACATTTTTGAGACAATATTTTTTTTGTTCATAATGCAATTTTATATTACAGGAGATATTATCGCTTTCAATGTTTTTTCGTCGTCATCATCTCGGCTACAAGAAATCCACTCTTACATATAGACTGCCCTAATTTAATTGTCCTTTTTATATGATGTTTGATTTGATACAGAAAAATATGCTTTTAGCAAATCAATGGCAAGCGTCTTTAATACTGGAAAAGACTTGTTGATAAGTGTAACAACTACTACTAAGCTAAGTAGTACAAGTACCAGAAGATCGACAAAATATTTCTGGTACCAGGGCATCATAAGCGCTAAAGAGCGAAGATGTTTAGCGCCTCGCGTCTTCGCGACGTGTTCCACCCAGTGGACCATCTCCTTGGCCGGTGAAACGGGCCTGTCATGGTATATAAGCTGAAGCTCGCTGACTCTTTCCTTATATCTGAAAAGTCATAATTTAGTTGTCATACATATACAATCACGTCTATTTCACATTAAGGGTAAACAGGATCAAAGACCATAAGGCCGTTTGACGCCATCTTTTACCATGGTTAGGTTTTTTTTTTTTGAAAAATTTGATCTCCACAGACTCCAGGGTCTGTGCCTTTTATAAGCTATACTAATACATTTATTTTTTTAACTAGCATACAAGAGGAATGGTTAGGTTGGAGGGAGAGGGTATTTGAAGGTTAGAAGTTATTGGTATCGGATCATCATTTGAAGGTAGTGCTAATTAATAATACGCACAAACATTTAATGATGACCCAAAAAAAGTGTTATTTTGCTTAATTGCTGAAAGCAACAGGTGATCAAAATACTGCTATCCTATTTGGTGAAATAAATGCATCATCATTACCACCATCATCTCACCCACAAGAAGTCCACTGTTAGACATAAGCCTCTCCCATGGATTTCCAAAAAGACTACAAAAAGACCGAATGGAAGCGGCTTGCATCCAGCGTCCTCTCGCCACTTGTATGAGGTCATCTGACCATCTCGTAGCTGGTCTTCCTACGCTGCGGTTGCTGGTGCGTGGTTTCCACTCGACAATTTTTCGGCCCTAACGGCCATCAGTTCTACGTGCTATGTGCCCTGTCCACTGCCACTTCAACTTGCTAATACATGTATTAGCAAATAAATGTGGCAACGTTATAAACAGGTCAGACAACAAAATATTTTTTTAACGTTTACATTAGAATTTACGTGAGTCTAATTTATTCTAGTTATCTTTTACTAAATTATCGGAATATACACGAAGTAACCATTTGCCTGGAATTGTTTTAAAAACACATACTCACTTTGAGTTGCCGAGGATTTCTCCAATAGCTGCCTTCAATTCAACGGAGAGGTTATATGACAGAGGGACATGCATTCCGAAGCCCCTAGTGACAGCTCGCTTGATGTTGAGGAACTGGTCTGCGAAGAGCGGTATACCGATCACTGGTACTCCATAGTGCAGGGTTTCCGTAGTAGAGAGCAGACCTCCGTGGGTGATGAACAGGACTGTGTTAGGGTGAGCTGAGACATTAAAAATAATATATTTGGAATGTATTGTTGAAATGTGGGTTATGTTTTACGAGTGTATGTACATTTGCAGTGTGTCATAGGCTATATTTTTTGTAATAATAGTACATATCTCGCAAAAATAATAAAAAATGCGTTTTTCGTAATAAACAAGTGGTTTTACAAGAATTATTCTAAAGAATGCTGATTTATAATATCACAGTAGAGCTCGCGAGCACAAGATTTCTTACAAATAATATTGCAAAAGTTTATGCTCATGAAATCTACTATTCGTAGAACTACTAGTAGTATATGTATGTGAATGTATTTTTAACCCCCGACTCAAAAAGAGGGGTAAGGTAGACGGCCCAATAATCGCCAGGTTTTGCATTTCATCAACTTTACAACGTCACTACTCTACAACCAATAGATGTATCAAAAGGAAATTTGGATGAGTTGTTACTGAATTTATCCAAGATATGATGTAAATAGGTATTAATAAATTATCCTAATGGAAAATTAATGATATTGGCTTATATTGTGAAAAAGACCCCAGTGTACGGGTACCCGCCAGAAACGTACCAATATGCGCTAAACTGCACATTAAATCGCCAGTTTCTCACGCGAATCTCAACTTTATTACCTTCCTTTAAAGTTGCAATACAACAAAACAAAAAAGAAAAATACTTTAATAATATTTTATTCTAGAGCTAAATAGAACACTTGTAGAAGAAGGCTTTCGTTTGTACTGATTTCTGAAATTCAATAATTTATTTACTTTACTTTGTTTACTTTTTCATTTCACTTACATACGTGCACTGTCAACTAAATTATCTTATTAATTACAATTTTCTATAATATTTATAGAAATAAAAACTTAGTAGTTATACAATGATAGCAACACATGAATCGCTTCAAGTGCGAGTTAGGTTTGCGCACTGAGAGTTGCGCACCACAAAAAGTACTTAAACTTAATTAAATGGAACAAAACAGCAGCAATATTTAAAAAAATAGTCACAAAGATATTTAAGATATCTCTACTTCAGAATCAATACGAGCTAAACATGTCACGCATGTCAAACGTGAATATACCGTCCGTGCGCCCATACATATTGCAGGGAGGGTCAAGTGAGTGCTAGTACTAGTTTTTTTTTTTTTTTTTTTTAATTATGTACTAGTTCTTCAAACAAGTATCAATGTTAAAAGAAAAACAAAATACCCGACTGCAGAGGTTGTTGCAGCCTAACTTACGATTTCTTTACGCTTAATACGCTGTTGAGTGTACGTTTTTGTGAGAAAGTATGCTTACAATCGCTGTAAAAGATTATTGCGCATTCTTTAGAAAAAATCTAGTAAAATCACTTGTTTACTACGAAAAAGTTCGTTGGAAGTTACAAAAAAACACGCGTTTTTTATATTTGTGTGAGATGTATGATTTTTATTACAAAAAAATATAGCCTTTGACACTCAGCAAGTGAAAACAAATCTAACGACACCTCTCACATCAAAATCGGTCAAGCCCTTTAGACGATCATATAGAAACATATAGATTTACATACATACACACATACATACATACACTTGAAACATCCCCCCCCCCCCTCTCTTCTCCCCTCTCCATACAATTATATCTCCTTAAAACACAATTAGTATGGAACAGGTGTCGGTAATTTTTTGAGATAGGAAATAGGTTTAATCCTGTTTTACCCGTTCCCGCAGGAATCCTGGGATTAAAAGTATCTTATGTGTTAATCCAGATTATAAACTACCTGTGTGCCAAATTTCAGCCAAACCCCTCAAGCCGTTTTACCGTGAAGAAGTAACAAACTAACACAAACTTCGCATTTATATTATAAGTGTGATGTGATTTATTAGCATTTCCTATTCCAAACTGCAATAAAACATATAAGTTATATATATATTCGTAATCACTGTTAAAAATTCTTTACTTTGATACCACACTCGATGTATTTTGAAAACTTTTTTTTTTTGAGATTACTTTTTTCCGCCAAAAATCCTTAATTTTGTTTTATTTTTATTTTGATGTACCCAGTGTCACTCTCACGACTAAGACGAATCTATTTTCACCACTCACATCAAAATCGGTCAAGCCGTTTAGGCTCTAGGGCGTGCCAAAGAAATATACATACATACATACGCTCGAAAAACATAACCCTCCTTCTTTCGCAGTCGGGTAAAAAAGAAATAACACTTTGCTGAAGAGCTACAGACCCATCTCGCTTCTGAGCCATGTTTATAAGCTGTTTTTGAGGGTCATCACGAATCGTCTTGAACGCAGGTTTGATGACTTCTAGCCTCCCAAACAAGCCGGTTTACGAAAAGCCTATAGTACCATAGACCACATCCACGCGCTGCGGCAAGTGATACAGAAGACCGAAGAGTATAACTTGCCCCTTTGCTTAGCGTTTAGGGACTATAAGAAAGCCTTTGATTCGATCGAGACCTGGGCGGTGCTTGAGGCTCTCCAACAACGCCGTATTGACTATCGATATATCAAAGTGCTGAAATGTTTGTACAACAACGCCACCATGTCGGTTCGAGTACAAGACCAGAATTCGGGAACAATTCCATTGACGAGAAGCGTGAGGCAGAGAGACGTTGTCTCTCTGAAACTGATTTTATCGCCGGTTTGGAAGATGGCTACAAGCTTCTGGAATGGAAAGGGCTCGACATAACGGCGAGTACTCACTCACCTTCGGTTGCCGACGATATAGTAGTCCCGGAAGAGCCGATGGAAGACCTCAGTACGATGCTCGAAGACCTCAATAGAGTTTCCCAACGGGTGGGTCTCAAAATGTACATGGACAAAACGAAGGTTATATCTAACGTCCATGTAGTGCCCACCCCAATATCTGTGGGGAACTACACTCTTGAAGTTGTTGACGAATACGTCTACCTAGGATAACGAGCCGATTAGGCAAGTCCAACTTTGCGAGAGAGTTCAATTGTCGTATCCAACTCGGCTGAGCAGCGTTCGGGAAACTTAAAAGCGTCTTCTCGTCCAATATACCCCAGTCCCTCAAGTCGAAAGTTTACAACCAGTGTGTGTTACCAGTGATGACATACGGCATTAAAACGTGGCCCCTAGCTATGGGCCTTATAAGGAAGCTCAAGGTCATGCAACAAGCTATGGAGATGGCTATGCTTGGATTCTCTCTACGTGATCGAATCAGAACTTAAGAGATACGTAGACGTACAAAAGTCACCGATATAGCAGGGTGAGTTAGCAAGTTGAAGTAGCAGTGGCCAGGGCACTTAACACGTACAACTGATGGCCGATGGGGCCAAAATGTTCTCGAGTGGAGACTACGCACCGGCAAGCGTAGAGTAGGAAGACCAGCCACGAGATGGACAGATGACCTCATACAAGATAAACAGAAATGAAAAATAAATCATAATGTATGTCACAGAATTTTGTGTAAGGCTGCAAAAAACAGTACAACCTAATCTGCCAATTTATAAAATCACAAATCAATAAAATCAGGTGTTCAAATAAATGGACAAACGTGTCGAGACGTACATATGTCAGGAATGCTCATCTCTACAAATATGGAGTGCTACCCCTATTTTTGCTGTTTACATTTTTTATGTCAATTTTGTATCTTGTAGCTGTGCACATTATACCATATTATATTTTCATGCCAAGTTCTATTCATATAACGCTATAGTTTCGAGTAAAATGGCTGAGATAAACGGACAAAAAGATATACTACGGAATCCTAAATATGAAGTGTGATCATTTAAACTCGCCTCAGAGCAATGAAGAAATACTTAGTTTGTCAAAGAAACTCGCTAAGTAATTAAAGATATAGGTCATCTTGCCTAGAAAAACTTGCTATATCTTCGATCAAACCATCGCGTTCTTTCAAGTAAGTTGTGGTCAAACATATACCAAAAATTATTGTAGTAAAATTTTAAACAAGATTTTCGAGCTTTGTTCCACAGCATAAGTAGTTCATAATTTTTAGTACGCTATTCGTTCTTTTTGCATACCAGAAGCCATACTTCGAAATTATTACAGATTTTTTATTATATCACGGAACCCTAAAACCGGTTAGAAGCGATGCATATATTGAGGTTTTATGCATCCAATTATTGTTAGTAATATAGATAATTAGGTATAGTATAGTATTCCTGAAATACACAAATCAGGTATTCCTTGAAAGTAGTAATATCAAACAAAGCGTGAGTAACCATAAAATAATAATTAGAATTTAATTTTGTTCATTGATATACATGTAATTCCTCTACTTGCTACTGGATCAAACAAAAATGAATCGTATTTCAAAGCAATAAGGATATACTGGCGAGTTTAAAAGCAAATGCATAAGTACGCCCGTATAGCCACCGGGCCAGTGATACGACAAATAATTATTATTTTTTGTATCAAAGGAATATAACACTTAGCGTAATGCAATAAGGACTCAATGGCGGGTTTATGAACACTTAACAACAGTGTCCTTATATTCGCCAGAAAAGCAGGATTTCTGGCGCAAATTAGGCCAGACATGGGTGAGTGAGCACCATTAGACGCCATGCGCCTAAAAAGTACAATATATAGTAAAATTAACTCAAATTGTAGATTATATCACTACAATAACTTATAAACTTCCGCAATAAACAAACACTCTTACCTTAGTGTCATCCAGAGCTTTGTAATAATTGGAAATACATAACGTCCCACTGATGAAATTAAGTTACAAAAATCCCCAAAAAACATTAGTTTGTCGACATCAGAATTTTAAACACTTGTAGTTTCACCACTATTACAGTTATGAATGAGTATTTCCGTTTAAATTATTAATCATAATTCCAAGGGTACGTCGCCCTATTAAACATTGAGTAGAATATTGATAGAAAAGCTAAAATTGCAAAACAATATCAACTGACTGCTAACTGGCGGGTACTAGTACTATGACGACATTGTAGCCGTCTACCTTATGTGTATCTGTGAATCTGTATATCTATGTATCTGTGTGTGGCATCGTAGCTCTTAAAGATGGACCGATTTTGATCTAGTTTTTTTTTTTTGGTTTGAAAGAGAACTTTATCGAGAGTGTTCTTAGTTATGTTTCATCAAAATCAGTTCAGTCTTTTCGTCAGGGGGGTTTTTGAGTTTTTAACACGCTTTTATTAGCTTCATACGTATGTTAGTATGTAAAGGAAACTTTGAACATGATTTTGACCCACTCCAAACGGTCAGATTTCATTCAAACTTGTAGACTTATCGAGGACCGATGACAATACAATAATTTATTTTGATAAGATTTTGAGCGTGTTTTTTTAGTTTCTCAAACTATTATTTAACCTTATATTTGTATATTGACAAACCTAATATGCTCGCCTGAGGTGCCCACTCCACAATATGGACATTCTTGGGTACGTTAGGTTGAGGCTCCTCCAACTTCCAAATGACAGTTTGCTTTAGTCCACTGAACATCATCAGGAGATCTTGTTTTATCACCGCCGGCATGGTCTTTCCCTTCATCATGGAACCCAGGCTGAAGTAGATCACTCCGTGCTTTGCATTGTCCATTATTAGCTGCAAATCCTGGGACAAAATAAATGTTTTTTACCGACTTCTAAAAGAAGCAGGTTAACAATTCGGTTGTATTTTTTTTTTGTTACCGCATAACTCTGTCATTTAATATAAAGAATTTTTTTTTTTTTTTTTTTGTAAGGATATACTTTCAAACAAAATAGTCAAACGATTGATCCCATATAAATTTCATAAATAATAAGTACAGTTGTTTTGTTTGTTAAAAAAAATGCGAATTTTGAAGTCGGTTGTTTCAGTTTTTCACACTATAATTAACTATCTTCATAAACTTAATTCACAATTCGACTGTATTATTGGGGTAAATTAATATTTACCCGAAAATATTATTAATCATTTTTTTAAATTATTTTTTACATTAATAATTTCAAATATTGTTTTCTAGTTATACAAACGATGATATTTTTATAAGGTCATTCTGTCATTTTATATCTTCAAAAATATAGGTATGCGCGAGCGAGACAGACGATGGTCGGACTACGAACTCATATAATTTTGGTAAGGCCGGAAGAGCTCAACGCGTCTAAAAAGTGTCACTTCAATAAAAATAATTGTCTACCTTTGGTAACGGCGGGACTTCTTCTTTGATGTGATACCCAGCTATCGGTATATAGTTGTGTGGCAAACGCAGGGGTAGTCCCGAAGAAACGTGCGAGTTGCCAAACATGAGTGAGCCGTTATATTTGACCTGGTGGATGCAGGGCACCTCGCGGCCTCTCTTTCTGATCGCTGGACCGTACGCCTCCTTGAACACTCTGCTCTCCTCAGCAGCAAGCTCCCTGAAAGTTTACAAATAAATTATTTATTTATTTATTTATATTTGGAAAACAAACAGCTTTGAACATATATATAGTATACATTAATATTACAAAATAAGCCTTACAGTTTTCACCAATAGAATTTGTGTTTACAGGCCAATAAACATATGGTAATTAAATACTTTTTAAAATAATAAATAGTAGTTATTAATCCAATAAAGTATCAAGAAATATAAGTAAGCAACTGCGTAAGGCCTAATAATGATAGACATGCGGCGGGAAATTCTTTCAAATAGTTTTAGGGTACCGTAGTAACTACGAGGAATATCTAGAAATTCGATATGTCCGTCTGTCTGTGCGGTATATATAACGTAAAACAACAACGCAATATGTAAAACACTTTAGTCGTTATGATACATTATGTCATGGACCCTTTTTGCTAAGTGGTCTTAAACAACAACAACATCAAGTTACAAACAATAAAACAAACAAACGAAAAAATAAACTGGACAAATAGGTAACAAATAAACTGGAGATTTTGGCTCACAAATAGGCGTGAGTAACGCGTTTGTTCAAATAAAATTTGTTCTATGTATATTAGAAGAAAAACAAAATACACGACTGCAGAAAAGCAATGCAGGTTTTTGCAATCTAACTTACGATATCGTTATGCTTAATATGCTGTTGAGTGTACGTTTTTTGTGAAGCAGTATGCGTAAAATTGCTGTAAATATTATAAATGCTTATTCTTTACATTAATTTTAGTAAAATCATTTGCAAATTATGAAAAAGTTCGTTGGAGGTTACCAAAAAACGCATTTTTTTAAATTTGCGAGAGATTAATTATTATTACAAAAAAAATGTACAAATGTAAATATACTTCGGGAGTACAGACGAATCTAATGACACCTCGCACATCAAAATCGGTTAAGCCGCTTAGGCTGTAGGCGATCATATATAAACATACAATACACTCGAAAAACATAATCCTCCTTTTTACGCAGTCGGATAATAAATATGTAACAACCATGTTAGTTACATAATAAAATAATACTATTATTATTGTTCCTAGTCATCAAGTGATATTTCTTTTAGATTATAACATTAGCTAACGGAACCCTACCAGAAGCGTGTCTCGGTCACGGTCTTGGCCACTTTAGCCGACTTCCAAAAAGAAAGAGGTTATCAATTCGGTCTGTATGTTTTTTTTGTATTTTTGTTCACCGATTACTCGCCCAATTGTGCATTGATTTTGATGATTTTTTTTTTGTATTTGGTAGATCATACATCAGGAGGTCCCATATAATTTTTATCAAAATTGATGCAGTACTTTGATTTTTATATCGAAATAACTGGAAACTGTAGAAAACAACTGTAGAAAAGTGAATAGCAAAGTCGCGTATATGCGTGCATTCACTTTTCTGCAGGCGTTATACATATTGCGTATTTTGAAGTCGGTTTTTTCAGATTTTAAACTACATATAATTATTTTTTGTCCTTCAAATCACTCAAACAAACACAAGCAATGAAAATATTTCAAAATGCACAATGATCAAAACACATTTTTAGATTATTTGTAATAAATCAGATATGTAATAAAAATTGATGTCTAAGCTGCCTTACATCAAAAAGCCGGGGGCTGCGTAATTGCAACGAGGAAAGTAACGAAGTAAGAAAAGGATTTTGCTTTATGGCTTCGTAGGAGATTGGCTTATCCTCGAGGTGATCTTAAAATTGCCGAGCCTCTTCATAGGTCATATGTAACAAATAACAAGCAGTACCACCACCAAATGGCTTCACGGTGTTACTTTTTTACGCAAAATAGATCTACGATTGACCAACTCGCCTGGTGTTAAGCGACGGTGCGTCCGAGGATGGAGCTCGTTGCTTTAGAATATATCTATTTTTATATAGATACTTATTTGCAGTACACGTATTCATAAGAATCAATTTACTCAAATCTATTTTATTTTATTTATTTTTCTGATGACTTTATAGTTAATTTATTCAAATATGGTATCAAATGAAAAATAAATTTAATTATATTTTTCTTAGATTGCTTTCATGTTTACTACTCTTTTTCTTCAGTACCTAATATTTTTCAGATTATGCAACCTAGGCTCTTTATAGTAATTTCTATGTCGCGCACGAACGGTTCCATAAAAACGGCAAAAAAATCATGTCTGTTGTATGGGAGCCTCCCTTAAATATTAATTTAATTTAATTATTTTAAAGTGAATAAGTAACTCAATATTCTGTGAATATTTTAAGCGTCTACCTGTTGCCGTTATTAATATCAAGCAAAAAAATCACGTTTGTTGTATTACCCCCCTTAAATTTTATTATATTTTTTAGTATTTGTTGTCATAGTGGCAACAGAAATAGATAATCCGTAAAAATTTGAACTGTTGGACTATCACGGTTAATTAATAATAAATAAATAAAGCATTTATTCCAGAAAAAAGTACTTTAATACAAATTAAATTTACTTCCAAACTATAAAACAATTTTTTGGCAGATAAGCTCTCTATTAGACTATATGTACATTCAACAACATTACACATAACAACAACAACATACAACATTCGGAGTTTTAGTTATACTATTCCTAGTTTGTTTATCTAAATCAACTTCACAAACTCTTCTAGTAATTCAGTGGCTAAATTAAAATTAGATACAGCCTGGTGACAGACGGACAGACAGACAGACAGCGGAGTCTTAGTAATAGGGTCGCGTTTTACCCTTTGGGTATAGAACCCTAAAAACGACACTCAACATTGTATCAAGCGTAACGAAACCGTAAGTTATAGACTACAAAACCTGCCATTCTGCAGTCGGGCATTTTGTTTTTCTTTTAATATAGATACTAGTTGATTTTTGCCTTTGGCAATCATGAAGTAAAAGACTTCATGAGTGTCAATTGCAAAAATATAATACTGATAACCAATTGTAAATTGATACTTGAGATTCAATAAAATATATCATAAGCCTAGTGTCACTCAATTGATTTATCCGATTACCCAAGAATGAGCTAAATGTTTATCTTTTTTGTTGTAAAATTAATTATGTGAAAAATTTTAACTTGTAAAGTTAAAATACATTGCCTTACACAGAAGATTGGTATTATTGTATTAACACAAAAGTAACAAAGTTCTTACCATCTTATTTTATATGTCTTAAGTACGTTCCAGAGCTCAGAAAGCCTTTCGCTGAATGAAAGTGGGGGAGTGAGAGGAGACCTGTGGTCGGGAATGTACGCCGGGTTCGGGATCTCGTCAATAAGCCTCAGCACCATCGGGTGAGGATCCATGGTAGACGACCAGATCATCGGACAGTTGAATACTGAAGCAACTCTGGAAAATAATAATCAACAAAATAATATTTGCGTTATTAAGATATTTGTATTTCTGCACAATTTGAGATGTACTTGTGATTATGAAATAAAATATATTGATTGATTGAAAAAGATAACAAATCACTACGTTAATAACGTAGATTCAAAACCATTTCTTTATATTATCTCACAGTTGGTGTAAAAAGTAGAGTATGCACCTCGGGGATAAAGATGTTTTTGACTTGGGCGAGCTTGAATCCCTCATTACACTCCGGATTCTAGTCCCCTAGAATCCCTCGCTTCGCTTCGGGATTTAACTCTAACCCTAGAATCCTACGTTACACTCGGGATTCAACATGTCGTCCGTGATATAAAACGCTACTTTATCCCCTTGGTGCATAATCTACTATTACTTATCTGTGTAAAGTATGGAATTTGTATACCTTCCTTGCTCTGCATCACAAAGTTCTTATTATTCAATTTATCCGTTATGATTTAAAATATTACTTACGATGAAAATCGCAATTTTGATAAAAGTGTAGCGTTTATTAAATCGGCGAAAAGGGCTCAATATTATAACTTTAAAAGCATATTTTGTAATCAATAATGTTTAAGTAAAGATATAAAGGTTTATATTATATTTTTATTCTATTTATTTCTGCGTTATATTACCCAGCATTGAGATCGCTGTACAGCCACTGCACGATACAAACGTCAAAGTCTTCAGTAGTATCCAAAAACAATTCTTGTACTTTTTCGTGCTTTAGAGCAATCTCAGACATGTCATGCATTCCCTTGTAGAACGACTCGACGCCGGCGATGTTGACCTCTTTGTTCAGTAGTTTTGCTAGATTAAAAGAATCACCTAAAAATTATTCGATATTTTTTAGTATTTTTATTTACGCACTGAAGTATCTACAAACTAGGGTGGGTAGCTCCCAGGTACAGATCGGGATGATGCGGGTTAAAGTCCCGTCGGATGTGTGTAATTTTTGAACTGTCTATAAATTTGCACCTAAAAATTTACAGTGAATCAAATATATGTATATATTTATTTATTTATTTTAGAAACACCAACAGTACACATATTACATGAGACTTAGTAGGTAATCTCTAATATTATTATAAGTTCTGATATGCATACCCTTAACAGATGTCTACATCATTCTATGTTGATAAAACTAAGACTATATTAATTTAAAACGAAAACCTATAGGATGATAGAATAGTGATATAATCTATTGCTTACAGTAAAAAAAAATATAACTTGAATGCGTTAAATTTGTCGTGAAATATGTCGAGATCGTTTAGCAAAACATTCATTTCATTGTATGTACGACATACTCTTGGCAGAGGAGAATTATATGATAAGTTTTCGAATATTTAACATGGAGTATCTTATATACATACGTATAGGCTTACATATACATAAATAAGATTAAGATTACGCCTCATTCCACTAAGATACAACTTCAAATCTAACTGGTGGATCCAGGTATATTTTTTGTCATTAATTGACTATTTTAGAACAATTATACCTATATTTGACTAAATGACGTAGATACAATCCAAGTACTAGATAAAAATCTACAAATGCAAAAAATAACGAGAGAATGTAACACAATAACTTAACTCCAACCGCTTATACTTATCATAGAGCTTTTTATTGTGAATTTGTATAATTTTGAATACATTTACGGTTTTCATGTTTCTAGCTATAAATAAAGAGGTCAGACCAGATAAAAATAGCAAGATATAGAAATTAAATTAATTTCATTGTAGTTAATGAATAAATATTATCCTCAACTTTACTTTTGCGAGTTAATAATTGAGATATTATATACATATATATATAATATCTCAAAGTTGTTATTTCAACCCATAAACATACATTGGATAAAGCCGAGACAAACTGAATAATAAATAAGTTAAAGTTCAAGAAACTAAAAAAACTCCCAATATAAAAACACACTAAGCAGATTCTATTGAAATATCTCTAAATAAGGTATGTCTAAATCTTCTTTCATAAAAAAAATGTTTATTTATACTGACAAATACAAATTGTAATTATATACCGAAAAAACAGAACTAAGTAAAATACGTATTATAGATAAAAAACAGAACTCAAGTCACAGTCCAAGGGCAACGTTCCCAAGAGGCTGGCGACATTACCTCGTTGGATAGCAATGGTAATCCGCTGACCAAGGTAAGCGCCAGCCGTTTGGTCTTTTGTTCTTTTGTTCTTTCTATCAGTCGCATAAAAATTTCCTTATAAAGCTGCCACGCACTTGGACCCTAAAGATCTAAAGTTTCCACACAAAAAGACAGAAATATGTAGCCATCGCCAAGAGATAAATAAAATAAAATAATCGCTTCCAAAAATAAAACGAGATCTAAATATTATGTTCAGTTTTTCAAATTACAAACTAACTACATACTAAACTACTACACAAAAAGCAAACAGATTATCCCAGACGGATAAAGGGTGTTAAGATAACCCAATTGCTCAAACCTATGAGTTGGCAGCGTACCTAGCATGCTGCAGGAATTGCCACCCAGATATGCACGAGCATTTTGGTAACGCGTCGCGTCGGTCAGGCATTCAGATACATTTTTGAAAGTGAAATGAGCCCCCACGAGTCCAAAGTCTCAACACCAAACGGCTCATATGTAATCTCTACCGAAATTATGCTGATCTGCATTATATTCATTTATTTGAGAGCTACGATGACACAGACCTCTATTATTTATTTATCACAGATTTTTATGATGAAATCCGAACTAGCCAAACTTGGGTATGATACCTGTAATTTGGTCGTTACAATATCTAAGTATACGTAAAATGTATCATATTCATGACTAAACTTTGAAAAAAATACAAATTAATGTTTATTTCCCTGTCTTAAACACTTACTAGATGAATGAACAAAAATCCAAAAATAAAATACGTAATTAATAATACAAACTTACCATCACACGATTGCGTATGCTTAAGATAGCTTTATTAAAGAACCTTCTAGCAAATAATATATATTATTCAGAGAGTGGCTATCTAAAAGATCAATAGAATAGATAAAAGTTTTATTTATTTAAGTCTATTGATTATTTATTTTATGCACTCTAATTAAGGTTACAAGTATGACATTCTCGTCTCTATCATTTTAGAAATCTTACCGAATTTAAAATGATCAAAGTTTGATGACACATCTATTTGTCGAAGATTAGGTGGATTGAACGACACTGGACGCGGAGACACATACGTTACCTACAAAGGATGAAATATAATTATTATAGTTAAAAAAAAACATAATCGGACTACTCTGTAAAAAGTTACGAGTGGTCATACATAAAAAAAAATATAAGTATATACGCGTCGACTTGATAACCTCCTCCGTTTTTTTATCGGTTAAAAACTGAAATAATTAACTTCAAAATACGATATATTTTTTTAATTTAATTTGTTTTAAAAACCAAACCACAGAACCGATATTAAAGTAATTTCTATGGGACAAATCTGAATAATAATTCTTTCAAATAAAAAGAAAACAAATCGATGTATGAATGACGGTTTTTTTTGTCGGTTTTTTTTCCAGATAACAAACTTAGAAAATACAAACCTATTGATAGCCTTGTCCTGTGGCCTTGTCCTTTTTCAAGTCAGTTAAAAATAAAACAAAGCCTAACTAACCCTAGTAACATAGCTTAGCCCTGATGGAAAGCAAGTCTAAACATATCATCATCATCATCTCAGCCATAGTCCACTGTTGGACCCCATGGATTTCCAAAATGACCGATTGGAAGCGGCTTGCATCCAGCGTCTTCCCGCCACTTGTATGAGGTCGTCTGTCCATCTCGTGGCTGGTCTTCCTACGCTGCGCTTGCCGGTACGTGGTCTCCACTCGAGAACCTTTCAGCCCCATCGGCCATCAGTTCTACGTGCTTGGTGCCCTGCCCACTGCCACTTCAACTTGCTAATCCGCTGTGCTTTATCGGTGACTTTTGTACGTCTACGTATCTCTTCATACAAACATATCATATCCGACTAATATTATAAAAACAAAAGTGTGTCTGTCCCTTTTTCCGTTTATTTGCTGTTTCGTTATAGAGATAGCTGGTAACATTGGCTTCGGACATACATTGATTAGATAAAATCTCATTGTGGACATAGACTACTTTTCATCATCATCACCGTTTCTCATCATTACACTGGTGAAACCACAAGGCGCAGCTTATAGCCAATCTCAAACACAAAACATCCAAACTCATGATCATCTCTGATGTTGCAGTTGTCCATAGGCGACGGTTATCGCTTACCATCAGGAAAGCCGTCTGCCTCTTTGCTGAATTTTGTTATAAAAAAAAAACTCATGTAGCTACTTACATTGTGACCAGCCTTCACCAAATTCCTCACATAACCCTCACTCAAAATCGTATGACTTATACCAGGAAATGGAAAAAACAGTAATATTTTATAACCGCTTACAAAATTCACTGCTAAACTTATTAAAATCACTAAGAATTTTAACGACATTTTAGATTAAATACAAAGAAACACAATTAGGATGGCCTTCCTGCTAAAAGTAAAGAGTCAAACTGTTAAGCAAATTGATTTCTGCATGCATTTATACTTTTTCAGTTTATTCATGAAGCAATAAAAATAATAATTTCATCAACAAATCTAAAAGTTGTAAATTTAGTGATACAGGCCAAGCACACACTAGAAACTAAATTACACTTATCCTAGAAAAATATTTTCTAGTATTGAGTTAAAAATTATATCTTTCATGAGATGTTGATAATTAAGATAAAAAGCGGCCAAGTGCGAGTCGGACTCGCGCACGAAAAGTTCCGTACCATTATCTATTAAAAAACGGCAAAAAAACATGTTTGTTGTATGGGAGCCCCCGTAAATATTTATTTTATTCTGTTTTTAGGGTTCCGTACCCAAAGGGTAAAAACGGGACCCTATTACTAAGACTTCGCTGTCTGTCTGTCTGTCTGTCTGTCTGTCTGTCTGTCTGTCTGTCTGTCTGTCTGTCTGTCTGTCTGTCTGTCTGTCTGTCTCCAGGCTGTATCTCATAAACCGTGATAGCTAGAAAGCTGAAATTTTCACAAATGATGTATTTCCGTTGCCGCTATAACAACAAATACTAAAAATTTAAAAATATAAAATATTAAGGGGGGTCCCCATACAATAAACATGTTTTTTTCGTATTTTTTTGCTCAATATTAATAACGGTAACAGGTAGACGCTTCAAATTTTCACAGAATATTTACTTATATATTACCTTTCAAAATAAATAATTAAATAATAATAAAGTAAATATTAAAGGGGGGCTCCCATACAACAAACGTAATTTTTAAGCAATTTTCACTCGATCTTAATTAACAGGTAGAAACTTGAATATTTGTAAGTAAATATTTAGAAATATATTAGCTATAAAAATAAATACCTAATCTAATACATAAAAACTCACAAAATGAAAATAATCCGTGCATCTAAACGCGGTACGAGCGCCGCGCCGCGGTGTGGTGGTGGCGCGAGCGCAAGGCGGTTGCTAAGCAACGGCCGCGCGGGTAGCGGGGGAGGTAACATCACGGAGCGAGCCATAACCGCGCGTATTCGCGCGAGCATCGTCATGCTGCCCGGATGTGTATCGAAAACCTACCTATAAGTTTGCAATTTACTACTTGGAATTTCATTGATTTCTCGTTATTTTATAAACAGAACTAAACTTTGTAGTATTATAGATGATAGCACGGAACCCTTCGTGCGCGAGTCTGACTCGCACTTGGCCGATTTTATTTAGTATTTGTTGTTATAGCGGCAACAGAAATACATCATCTGTGAAAATTACAACTGTCTTACTATCACGGTTCATGAGATACAGCCTGGTGACAGACGGACGGACAGACAGACGAACAGACGGATGGACAGACAGACAGACAGCGGAATCTTAGTAATAGGGTCCCGTTTTACCCTTAGGGTACAGAACCCTAAAAATTATATTACATAAACATAAGTGTTTAGATTACTTTGTTTGTACTTACTTATCAACAAATTGATAAAGAAATGATGGAAAAGAATCACACTTGTTGCTCACTCTTCCATACATCATCATCATCATCTCAGCCATAATAAGTCCACTGCTAGACATAGGCCTCTCCTATGGACTTCCAAAAATACCGTTTGAAAGCGGCGTACATCCAGCGTCTTCCCGACCCTTGTATGAGGTCATCTTTCCATCCCGTGGCTAGTCTTTCTATACAAGCTTTGTATACAGTTTTCTAAACTCAAAAACCACGACAAAAAAAATACTGAACCGATTTTGTTGATATATGTTTCATCAAAATCGGTTCAGCCGTTTTGTACAGCTAATAAGTGTTCTTAGCTATGATTCATCTCAATAAAGTCCGGTATCAAACAAAAAAACTAGATCAAAATCGGTCCATCCGTTTGAGAGTTACGATGCCGGAATAACAGCGCGAAAAATATGGACCTCAAAATATGGCCTTAAAATAGGGATTGTGTGATTGTGTGTACTTTACCTTACCATACCTTGAGCATTCATGCTCACCATCGAAGGCTCCTTCTTGCGGCGGCGTCGTGTGGCGGGTCGCCCTCTTCCCAAACATATGGTTGAGGAGGGCGATGGCTAGCACATGCGTCATACTCGTGATCGGGTGCTGCTTGCGGGTCGCTGGTCTACTCATGATATACACACAATATAGTAATAAGTTAGGTAAGTTAAAAAGGAAATCTTGTCTCCCCGTAACAATGTATTCAACAATAGTTAGTAAAATTTACAAAGATCACGGACCCCGGTGTCTGTGGAGCTAAAAATTAAATAAAAATAATTAAAAACAAGAGTATAAGCCATATCTTGTCCTACTAATAATCATAGCCATCGTATCTCCATCACAAGGTTGCCTGGAAGAGATCACTATTAGCGATAAGACCACCTTTCGTTTTAATTAGTGTTTTAATTATGGTGTAATCAATAATTTATTCATCTATTTAACTATAGGAAAAAATGCAACCTCCTCTTTTTAAATTCAATTAAAAATTACATATTCAATGAATACTTCATAAAAAAAAAACCTAACATGAGTTTTTAGACAGTTTGTAAAAATAGAGAAATTGATATAATTTTTATCTTGACATTATTTTGAGATGAATAGAACAATAAAATAGCTTTGTTTTTTTTTTCACATAGGTACTTACGACTAAAATACTAAATCGCATATAAAATAATTCCCAGGTGTTCAACACCTACGAAATTTACTGAGAGTAGTTCCGATAGATATAATCTGGGTGTCTTTGAATCGCGGGTAAATCAATTTCAGGGTTCCGTAGTAACTACGAGGAACCCTTCTAATTTTGCCATTTCCGTCTGTCTGTCTGTCCGAATGTCACAGCTTTTTACTCGGAGTTTTTCAGCTGTACATATTTTATGAAACATATTTCATTCATATGAAACATATTTCATCAAAATCGGTTCAGCCGTTTTTTACAGCTACGATATATTCTTAGATCTATTTTATCTCAAGGAAATCCGCTTTCAAAGAAAAAAAAGATCAAAATTGGTCCATCCGTTTGAGAGTTGCCACACAGATTCAAAGATACACACGTTAAACTTATAACTCCCCTCTTTTTGAAACGGGTTGAAAAATAATAATAAATAAATAATAAATATTTGTGGACATTTCACACAACATCATCTAGCCCAAACTAAGCAAAGCTTGTACTATGGAACTAGATGGCTGATAGAATACATATATACTTTTTTTTTCTAAATATATACATATGATGCATAGAAACACCCAGACACAGAACAAACATCCATGCTCATCACGCAAAATCAAATGTTTGCCCTGGTTGGGGATCGATCCCAGGACCTACAGCTCAGCAAGCAGACATACTACCAACTGAGCCACAAAAGTCAGTCAGTAATAATATATACACACATCCACACACACGATACAAATTACCTCCATTTTGCGCAGTCGTGTAAAGATTTTTTCTCTATAGAAACTTCTATTTCATGTGACATTTACGGTAGCACTATAAAACTAAATGACTTCACTGGATTAAATTATATGTATATACATAAGCTTTAAAAGTCATTAAATTTTATGATCATACTCGTAATGAAGATAAATGTAATTTGTTTTTATGAATGATATTTAATGTTGTTTGCTGTAAAATTGTTGAATAAACCATTTTGTCATAAGATGGCAGGACGTAACCGTTATTTTTGATTCGTAAAGTCATGTTTAATTGTGGAGACGTGTGAAGACGTGTGGAGACGTGTGAGTTGTATCTTATCTTTTTATGGACTTCAAAAAATAGGAGGCTTTCAATTCGGCTGTATTTTTACCCGACTGCGTAAGAAGGAGGTTAATGTATGTATGTGAGTATGTATGAATGAAGGTAGGACTCCATAGCTATCATCATAACTATCAGTCCAAGAGGGGAGCCCAGGAACACGTAAACTGGAATAAAATATTGCTTTAAAAAATGTAGACCATTGAAACATCCTGATTATATGACAACCTACAGCCTAAGCGGCTTGACCGATTTTGATGTGCGAGGTGTCATTAGATTCGTCTTCGCTTCCAGAATGACATAGGATATATTTTTTGTAATAATAATACATCTCTTGCAAAAATAAAAAAATGCGTTTTTTCGTAACCTCTAACGAACTATTTCGTAATAAACAAGTGATCTTACTAGAATTATTCGAAAGAATGCGCATTTATAATCACTTACGCATAGTTTCTCACAAAAAACTACACTCAACAGCGTATCAAGCGTAACGAAATCGTAAGTTAGACTGCAAAAACTGCTTTTCTGCAGTCACATATTTTGTTTTTCTTTTAAACACATACTTGTTTTTTTTAGTAAATCTTAACTAAATAGTACAAATCCCCCAATTCATACACTGCATTATGTCTGAAGTAGAACCACTTGTTATTTTAAGATAAGAATACAGCTATGATGTTTCTGAACAGTACAATGGCCTTACATTAAACATTTATAGCAAGTAATGTTTCTGTAACTTAATGAATGAGCTTAAGTCAGCTCTGGGGTTTACGTTACATAATATCTTTAATCCGAATTACGAAATATCGAATATAATTTCCGTAAATACGAAATTTATTTTTAAGTAATACATAAAATTTTCCACAGAACTATTGTATAATTTAATTAAATAAAAATATGTAAAATATTATTTAGTAAAATCACGTATTTTTACGTACTTATTGTATCTTTATAACATCAAAAAATATAACCTAATGACACTCGGGGAGTAAAGATAAATCTAACGACCCAACGCACATCGAAATCGGTCAAGTCGTTTAGGCCGTAGGAGGTAATATAGAAACATACATACATACACCCGAAAAACATAACCCTCCCTCTTTCACTGTCGGGTAAAAAGGTCATCGCACTCTCCATGCCAAAAATATAAAAAGTAGTATAAAAATAGCAGACAAGCAATTTAACCCTATCCTTATTTTCAATATCGACAAGAATACATAAAACTCTTCTGTACTGAACCTTTTGTTTTATTACGCTTCACGATTGTATGTTTGCGTAAAACTTTCATAAGATTGCTTGGTTTTATTTTCAATCTTTTCTGTTTACGTTTCAGTTTTGAAGATTTTCCCGAGAAAAAGTCAAGAAACACTTTATTCCCCACATAATTGGTTGTGCTCCACGGTCCCATCCGCGATCTTTTGTTATTGTTGACCAAACTACATAAAAGCTTCCAGTAACTAACCATTACTTTACATGAAATGAACTTAAAAATTACTTATTTACTTTTGCGACTAATGTTCAATACAAAACAAACAAAAATCGGACAAGAGCGAGTCAGACTCGCCCGCCGAGAGTTCCGTACAAACTAGTAGATAAAAGGGGAAAATTATATGTTTTTTATAATTTCCTTCATAAATCGAAAAATATACATCGTAAAAATATTTAAAACCCTGGTTTAGCTTGTGCTAATCAAGCTCTTTCATATAATTACCTCACATTTTGACCCTCCTTCCTTTAATGACCCTATTTTATGTGATTAAATTAAAAATTAATAGTTTTCGGAATTTCTCGTTTATGTGTACTATATGACAATGCTTCTTGCTAAATTTCAAAGTTATAGGTCAACGAGAAGTACCCCATAGGTTTTGATTCCCTTGTGTCTTGACAGACAACAAAATGGATTATATGGGTTCCGTTTTTTCCTTTTGAGGTACGGAACAAAACAATAACATAACTAAAAACAATGACATATAACCATAAATGCACTGAAACATTTCTTGTTCACAAACGAAGAAATACCGCAAATGTTACGTAGATGCCTACAAACTCCTTTTTACTGAAGCCACAAAATACCTGCTCAAATGGAGCTATCGATAAATCTACCAGCACAAATCTGAATGTACGAGTACGTCTGTACCGCAAGAAGCCGTTTACAAAAAGGAATTACCCACATCCGTGGAATCCTTAGAATTTCAATATGACTCCTCTATTTACATGCGAATAAGGTAGGCCTCCACTCACACCGTAGCGTAACGAGAATTACAGGTAAGACCACAGGATACGACTTTCCATCACGTGGACGTAAAGTCTAAAACAAAATTCACGAATATAGTGTCCTGGATTGACTTATACTCATACCAACAATGACGAACTTAAAGATTTTGATATAAAGACTTTATGTCGCCGCGCTAAAGCCTAATTCAGATTGAGAAGTCTAGAGACGTCTATTTTTCCGCTTCAAATTTTTTGAAAATCGAAATTATTTTATTTATTTAGTGTATTGGTACACAAAACAGAATACAGTCTTTACAATTATTTTACAATGAACAACTCATAATTTTGACCTAAACTACGAGTATATTGCTTAAATGCATACACAACATGTTATAATTACAATAATTAGATTTTTAGTTTCAAAAGTAAAAGAAGTAAAAAGAAAATTGGTAACATTAATTGAATAAATGAATTGAACTTTATCATCACAGTATTTTTAACGTCTCGTTTATTTAAACGAGACGTTAAAAATATTTAATTCTAATTAGACATACATTAACAATAAAAAATTCAATTTTTTTTTAAATTATAATTGTGTATGAGGTCTAATTAGGCCTCATTGAGCTCGGACGTTTTTGAGGAATAACGCTACATCCCGTTGATACTTCATCAAAGACCATATGTATTTTTCTCTACTCACAAAACAAACTCAAATCGTTACATACCCAAAAATGGGTATGTAACGATTTAGATACGTATCACACGAGTGGAAAATAGATACATAATATAGTGAATAGCGATAAAGACAAAAATGGAACCACTTTTTTAATTTACAAAAAATCAACAATGTAAAAATTATACAAATGTGTTCGAAACACTTACAAAAAAATATATTTTGATTCATGTTTGCTCGCATAAATTGGATTCAAGTATTTTAGTTTCAGTTCCTTATTTGAACATACTTACATAAAATAATTAGTACTTATTATTAATGAAATTTTTGCTGAAAGTTTAAATAATGCTAGAGTTTTAGCATACCGTACATACGTAATTTTATATTCCTGAAATGTATGTGTGTATGAACGAGAAATAGGATTTACTACCAACAGTGCCTTAAGTGATAACTCGGAGGTAACTATAATGATAAATTATCAAATGTACCATGAAATACTTAAATACGTGTATGTATGATACACAACATTGTAAGCTGCTCCCGATCTGCTTCGGAAGGGTATATCCCAAAAGACTGCTGGGTTACATGCAATCCCTCAGTTCCGACGTACTCCCCATATTTTTATTTTCCAAACTAAATGTCGGATACAGTTTGCCGGAAATAAATACCTAACATGTCCTATCAAAAAGATTTACATAGTAGGAACAAAAATAAACATACGTGATAAATCCGTCAAATTTTTGTTTGTTTGTATGTTTCATTTTCGGTTTACGGACGATAATTTTACGTGATAACGTCATGATAGATCAGTCACAAGCCGAACGCTTAGGCCGATCGTGCCTCTCTACCGCTTGTTCCACGCTCTCGCTCGCACGCACGGCTCAGGCGGAACATGACAATGAGTCATGGTTTTTCGTACGTACAGCCAGCTTTCATCGATTTATCGTTATCACGTCAAAAAATCTGATTGCGTAATAACAATTATAACCACTTTAACTAAGGGATCATTCGAAACCACGTAAAAAATCAGGTGTCCAGTGCAAAAAATAATTGATTGACCTTTATTAATAGATGACCTAATTCATAATATCAGGAATGACCTCTAGTAAAAGTTATTTTGTTTGGTAGGTCTTACCCTTCTCAATGAAAAGATGGCCCGCGCCCAGCAGTGGCACAGTTTGTACAAACAGGGCTGATTAAATAAAAAAGTTATTTTACCAGCGACTCCTTGAAATCTGTTATAAGCCCAACATTAAAACTATTCATCAATCAAGCTACAGATAAGCAGAGCTGCCAGCTTAACTCTAGTAGCACTTGAAAGTAAATTGGCGATAACATTAGCCGAAAGTTTACTAACTCTGACTCCACAAAGCCAGAGTTGGTGCGAAGTTTGACTGCGGTTAAAACTGGTGCATCTCGCGAAATAACCCGTTAACCAGAATTCTGACACCTGAGACGAGCTCACAGAATATACACAATAGATAGATAAACAGATAAACTCTTTATTAGACATAGACATAATATTTATTTATTGAAGACACATAACATCAAGTAAATATTAAGCAACAAAAACAAAAAACTTTACAATATATAAGTATGATGTGTCTGCCACAAATTGGTATTCATTTAATTATTTATTGAACACAGTTAAGATGAGCCCTGGCAATTAAACAAAATGTTTATGTTAATTTTATTTTAAATATGAATACTTGCTGAATAATAAATTTTTTATATGTGTTTGTTGACTATATTACCTCCATTAAACAGAAGACAGAAACATAAAACAAGTAACTTTCCTCGATAGAAAAAAAAATCAGAACTTACCTCTAAAAATAACATTTTATGAATTTTATGTCGTAGTCATGTACTTTCTGTCACATTAAAATAATGTAGATAATATCTTATTAAACATTAATCAGAAATCAGTTTTTAAAGAAACATAAAATTGAATTTTTATTTAATTTTGTTTTAGTATGGCGCTTACGTTATTTTTTTCGCTGCTGGTTGCATGTTTCCTTTCTCTATCTATTTACGTTGCTATCGCATAGTTCTATCACTCGCAACCATTTACCCTGTTCACCCGTGAACATCGTGCGTGGTATCGTTTAAAAAAAAGTAATAACAGTGAGGAAGACGACAGCGAACGATTGAGACCCCAAAGGAGACTCAACGCACGCAGCACAACATTTCTAAACATACAACATCATTTGATAGAGATATTAGAAAAGTGAGAGAGATATATATTTTTTTTTTTTAAATATGCACAAAATCAAAATTCGAAACGTAGAAATTAAAAGAAGAAAGACGAAGAACGAAGACCGAAGACGTAGACGAATCACAAGACTCAAGAAGTGGCGGGTAGGACACTTGGTCAGAAGGGAAGACGGACGCGCGAACGGTGGTCTGAAGCAGTCACAGAATAGTGTCTGAAACGGAAAGCGAGCACCTCGCAGACCTCCAGCTTGTTGTTGGTCAGATGATATCAACAAAGCAATGGGATGAGACTGGCACAGGACCAGAAAGAGTGGTGCGCTGAAGAAGAGACCAATACTCAGTAATGGGTGGACAATGTTAATGATGATGCACAGAATCTATTTAATTTTTTTACATATATATATATATATATATATTTAGTCTAAAATTAAACAATAAGCAACTCATTTATTACATATTTTATGTCCTTTCAGATTTCTTTACAAGAAAATTCTTTATTTATCTTCGAATGCTTACATTTTTTCTGACCCAAGTTCCTTTTGTACTTTATCAGATTAGTTCTCAAAAAGATATTTTTCCCTTTTACTTATCTTCCCAGAACTCTTAAGTATAGGAGTAATGTTAGTACATTACTTAAATTATTTGCTTTAGTACGTAGGTAGTATTATTATTATTTATTATTTATTATTAATTATTTTTTTGTGTAGAAATAGGTTTGCACTTGAGCGCCAACTCGACTGATGTTAAGCGACGTTGCGGTCTAGTAAATGTGTTTTGGTGTGTTTTGGTACAGCATGTAGAGTTTGTTCGGAAAGAGGACGCCGCTGTATTTCGTTATTTTTAACCGACTTTCAAAAAGGAGAAGGTTTTCAATTGGATGTTTTTATTTGTATGCTTGTTACGCGATTACATCGCCAATTATTAATTGATTTTGATGACTTTTTTAGTAGGTAAAGCTTCAGAGGTGGTCCCATATACATATTATCAAAATCGGTCCCGTACTTTGATTTTTAAAACAAAATAACTGGGAAAATGTTTCGTCCAAGTAAACGAAATTGCGTATTTTTAAGTCGGTTATTTCAGTTTATTAAGAGATGAGCGGAACCCCCCATGTATGAAAAAATATAAAACAGCATTAATTAGACTTGTTTTAATCCCAGATCTCAAAAATGTTATTTCATCCGAGACTTTCTATTCAATAACAATCCAATTAGGGAAAATTAAACGTTAACTTAAAATTTCAATGGAAACTCCTCCATTCGTTAGAGACCGTTACCACACCCAAATAATTCTCCAGTTTTACATTATTCATAGATTCACCTTTAATAATAACGGCGAGAGAGGCCTCATCAGTTTTATTAGCTCACTGATATCCATTTTGAAACAGAGCGACGTTAATTGAACGCTCAGAAAGTGATTAATATTGACTGTAGCAGTGGTGTAGGCAAAAACTTTTTTCAAGATTTTATTCTACGACTTTTTTGGAATAATTGATATCTCTCCAGTACTAATAGTCTCTGAGCAAAGCCGCGGACGGACAGACAGACAGACGGACATGGCGAAACTATAAGGATTCCTTGTTCACTAGGGAATCTTGAAAAGAAATAGCGTGTGGACGAGACAGATGCGTTACTTAACCCTGAGCCTTAACTACGCGACCCTGTGACCTCTGTGGTGTGAGGACAACAGACGCTTGTACTACTTCTTTGTACGAGTACAAAAGTGAAGAATGTTTAGCTCTTAACAAAAAAATTATAACATTTTACGTCTTACATCTTTGTAAGTACAAGTTCCATTTGTAAATTAAACTCCTTCGCAAAGCGTCTTGACTGATGGCTTACAATTGAAGCAACCAGTGAAGTGCAAAACATACAATACAAAATTGTGAGACACTTTGATCCTACTTTCTAAAATTCTTCTTTCTTCTTTCTTTCTAAATCTAAAGAGAGATAACTTTATAGACGCCGCCGTAAAAAAGAGCCTTTCAGCGAGCGTGGGTGCTCTGGTTAGGTACATACGCTTTCTTATTACTATTTAAAGAACAATATGAGACATTAATATTTGCAATTAAGCTTACAACTATCACAGAAATTAAATCTTGCCAGTTGAATTTGACCCACTAGTCCAGTAAAAATAAGATTTGTGACAACATAAAAGACACCTAAGAAAATTGTTATTTAAATGAATGTACGAAATACATTTGACACATTTTCATAATGATATTATAAAATCGAAGTTTGTTACCTTTACACGCTCAAACGGCTGAACCGGTCGTGATGAAATTTAGTATCTATAGAGATAGCTGTGCACCTAGAAATGGACATAAGCTACTTATCATCATCATAATCATCACCGTTTTTAGTAACTATGCGGGCGAAGCCGCGGAACGCAGATAGTTTATAAATCGAGGATTATTGTGAATCTATGTTTTTTTTTTAGGTATTTTCCTATTATAATTTCAAAGAATCCCTCAAAGTGCATTTAATGTGATCAGCTCCATACAAACGGATTTATTTTTACTAGGCTACACTTCCCGGTCTCCGAAATGACCTGAAAATTTTGCATGTTTGTATAAATCGAACCTATGTTACTTTTCATTCCATCACACGTTAATGTGGGGTGACATTTGGTGCGTGTGTCCGAAGAATATGCAGAAAGATTTCCACTAGAACTTCCTAACGGAGAGTGCTAACCTTAGCACTCTCCGTTAGGAAGTTCTAGTGGAAATCGTCTACCTAGACGAGTTTGTGCCTATTTTTAACAGACTTCCAAAAACGAGGTTCTGAGTTCGACTGTATGTGCGTATCACGATTACTTCACCAATTATGAATTGATTATTGATAGTTAATTTGACGTGAAAATATTAATAATAATCTTAAATTGTCGCAAACATTGGGAATACAACAAACATGTTACAAGAATTAACGGAGCTGGGTACAAGGCCAAAAAACTGTTTGAAATTTGAATTTCCCACCGCACGTGTATACCCTGTGTTATTGTTATTGTTAATTAAATTATAGGTCAATAAGTAATATGAATAAAATAAAAACAAAATATGTGAGTCGGGCAAATAAATTTAATACCTTAAGTTACTTCTACAACTGAGACAAATCTAATAATATCTCATGTGTTGAAATTTGCCAAACGGTTTAGTTTAGGCTGTTGAACACGCAAAACAAACAGATATTAGTTAATTTAGGTATTTAGGGACTTCAAAAAAAGAGGAGGTTATCAATTCGTAGCGTATATTTATATTTTTTTTTATGTATGTACACGAATTCTCCGTCATTCGTGAACCAATTTATGTATTTTGTGAATTGGTATATAGAGAAAGCTCCCATGTTGGTCCCATAATTACATATAATACCTATAGATACTTATAGCAATTTCACTCGATTACTCATGGAACGTAAAAAGTAAACACGTTTTTAACTTCTACATTATGTTAATTCTATAAATTAAAATATAGAATTTTACATAAACTTTAAACTAAAATTTAATTTAATTTAAAAAATGTTAGAATTTTAAACAAGGATCGCGTAGATATCTACGCGAATCTTGTTTCCGAATTTGAGGTCTCCTTAACTTGCAAAAGCGCATAAATTTGCTCATTTGCGTCTACGATAAAGTTTGTTACAGATGTAACAGATGTAACTTTGCTATTAACTATAATATTATGATGGTAAATTTGAGCAGCAAATGTCTGGGAGCATCTGAAAGTTTTAACGATTTGACAGGCTATCATCGACTTGTTCGAGTTCGAGTTAACAAGGTATTGATTGGTAACTTTGTATTTTGGGGCACAATTTGTGTGTATAACTTGGTCATTGAACATCAGGGTTTCTTAAACTTTGTGTCTAGTTCCGAAAGCGGATACGGATTTTTGATAAATATCTGATTTACCACTTTAATTGCACTGAAATGTGGAATATTGACTGGCCTTGTGGCTCAGTTGGTAGTATGTCTACTTGCTAAGCTGCAAGTCGTGAGTTCGATCCCCACCCAGGGCAAAAATTTGTGTGATGAGCATAGATGTTTGTTCTGTGTCTGGGTGTTTCTATGTATCATATGTATATATTTACAAAAAAAAAAGTATATATTTATTCTATCAGCCATCTAGTTCCATAGTACAAGCTTTGCTTAGTTTGGGCTAGATGGTGTTGTGTGAAATGTCCCCAAATAGCGAATTGGTCATGAAATAGGATGAAACCGGAGTCTTTTAATAATCCAATTACATTTTAGTAAAGTTCTGATTAAGTACCACTTTTATTGTACTAAAATGTGGAATATTTATGCTTTTCGCGCTCAATGGAAAAATAGGATCCCGGATCTTTAAATTATCCAGCTTATATTTTCTAAACTAAACTATACTAAACTTAACTGAACCATAAATTTCAAATTGAGAACAAAATAAAAATTACCAAATTGATATTCTCAGAAAATAAGTTAACAAACCAAAGTGATTGTTTGTTTAGGATTTAATTACATTGTTTTAATAGGTGCTGTACGCGTCAAATGATGGATTAAGTCCGTTTGTTAAATATACAAATACCAAAATTGAACCGACAATTCGAAAAGTCAGACATAATCGATAGCTACAGCCATAACAGATTCAGATATTTTATTGCTATTCCATACTATTACAATGTTGGTAAATGGTAAATCAAATAAAGTATCTTATGGACCCGGTCGGGCGCACTCGACTATATACTATTACTGGACTATATAACGTGAAAATAATAAACAGATAAAGAAACAGAGATACTTTCGCGTTTAAAACACGACTAATAGTAAAGATTGCAATATGCAACGGTCACTGTAGGTAGCGAACAATAATACCATTAAAAATGATACAGAAAATGATAATGTACCTTATTTGTTATGCATAGAACAGGAGCCCGCTCCATTTAAATCAGTGGTTCTTAGTCTATGGTTCGCGGACCACTGATGGTCCATGAAAGTATCCGAAGTGATCTGCGATGACAGATATAATTAGAATCTGATATTTTTGTTTATTGCCTATTCTTGATTAGAGTATCTGGTGAAGAATATTATATATATTTTAAATTTTTAGATCAACAGACAGCCGTGACCTTTGTCAGATTTACAAACTATTGTTAAACACATTGTTACAGGAAGACAAGATTTTTTTATCTTTAACTTACCTATTAGTATATTTGTGTATAACATGAGCAGACCAGCGACCCGCAAGCAGCACCCGTTCACGAAAATGACGCATGTGCCAGCCATCGCCTTCCTCAACCATATGTTGGAGAAGAGGGCGACCCGCCACACGATGCCGTCGCGCCGTTAAGTATTTATATTGAAAGAAAAACAAATTAAACGACTCCAAAGAGGAGGTTATATCATGTACTAATGTAATCAATATATTACATAATAATTAATTCTACTTGTCAAGTTCAAAGTCGCTATTAGCATAGACAAATAGTATGTATTGGTTTATGATATTAGTTAACAAAGTACTACAAAGATTCAGGGTTCTTTTAAATAACCCTTTATTCATAATCGGGCAAAATAAAAACAATTACTTAATGCCTGATGTTGCGAAGAAAATTAAGTGAATTGAATACTGAAACGGGTGAATAGAAATTCTGAATCATTTGAGTATGATGGCAGATAGGTTCAGGTTATTTTAGAATCATAATAGATTAAGGTTTTTATATCGAACGAAAACACTTTCTAGAAAAGATCAAGTCGCAGTTTTTTTTTTTAGATTTACAGTCTTTCACACTCATTCGCCTTGTTTCGACATTTTGTTTTTTCAATCTGAATTTATATTCGCTCGTTTGAATATTACCCATTCATTTATTAATTTGCTAAAATTGGTAGTCCAAAGTAATGTTTAAAATTATTGCTAAATGGCTCCTCGTCACAAATAAGTTAAGAACCACTGGTCCAGATGTTTAGCATACAGAGTTTTCTTTTATTTCGATTGCGGAAGATCTACCCTCATCTTTTTATGCAGGTAATCAAGGAACTTAATTGTTCTTTCTCGGTGCGCAGATTGTTTCGTATTTTGTTGGATTTGTTAGCGAAATGGAACATCGATTGGAAAAAAAAACTTGAGTATCTAATTTCTTTATGGTGGATTGGCCCGTTGTTTGACCACAGCTAACCATGTTATTTAACATTAGAGTATATGAATGCTATAACAGATATAGAGGGATATTATAGTGACCTTGTGCTAAGCCAAAAGAAGGTATTGTTAATTTATATTTTATTTTATATTTTCAGGAAAACTTACATCCAAAATACTTTAGATAAATTATTTATTTACTTTATTTAGATAAATTACGAGGCTGACAAGTTTTCGCCGATTGATTGGAAACATATGAAATAAAGCTTGAAGCTTTACGCGCCTATCTACCAACCATAACAAAACTTGCCCTTGAAAGGTTACTGAGCGGAAAAAATAAATATAAATTAATTAATAATTAATTTTATTTGTACTAAGAATGTAATTATCGCATGAAAAATAGTTTTGGTGAATGACTACGCGATCTTACCCAGGACAGCCTTAGTGCTTTTGTTTCTCCACTCCGCTTGATCTTTGACATCGTCAACGGTCAGGTCGCATTCTCTCATGCCCTTTAGCACTACAGCTTTTCAAGTTGTTTTAAGCCTGCCTTTAGATCTTCGACTTCATCAAAATCTTCAAATCTACAGCTTCAAAAGAGTTTGGAAAGTTGTGGTGCTAAATTCTCTACGTAATATACTACTACTACGCCTACTCTTCACAAGACCATACCATCGCATCCTACTCCTCCATCTTATCGGTAAAGTCACCAACAACCAGGTTACCTCGCTCGTACTCGCTGATTTTGTCGAACCTGGGGACTCCATACATCCACCTCAGCATTTTCACTTCGGCACCTAGGTTACCTTGATACCTGAAATTTAAAATTAATTTGACAAATGAAGTACATTTAGAAAGTTAACCTCGTATCACTTTTTAAGGTGTCATCATCGGAACCCTCAGTAAACAAGCCTAACACGCACTTGGCCGGTTTGATTTTTCATAAAAAATCCGATAACAATGCCCGTATTCGCCACAAAATTTCAGAGCCCTGACTTCAGAGATCGATACACCCTCCCAAAGTGTTCCCTTAGCGGCCATCCCGCATTCTTTGACGACGTGGTGGATTAAAATTATAATAAAAGTGGCTTGTTTCAAACGATGTGAAACGATATAGCGTGAGCTATGTGATAAGATAACGGTTCATTCAACTTTTACTGCTCTTTTTCAGGGTTTCTGAACGTTTATTCTGTTATTTTGATATATTCATGAAAATGTTTATGTGCACCGACGAGACGGAGTGAGCTAGGAATTACTACCGGCAGCGCCATAATGCTGAAAAATTGTGAAGCAAAGTTTGGTGTTTGTTACTTAAAAACTGCTAATTTACTAATTTTAATAACATTTTTGCATATATATTCACACAAGCAGATAGTAATATAATAAATAATCTAATATAATCTGGATAATAAGACGTAATTGGCAGGTTGAGTGTTGGTGCCGGCTCCACTGATGCCCACCAAACGAGCGGGTTAGTGTATCTGAATAAAGTAAATAAAGTTGTTCCTTAAATTATTAATTTCATCACAATAGCTCAGATATTTCTGTCTCCATATTGCACAATACTTTCATCAATCATTCACTTAATCACTTTTCTGAATTAAGTACTTATTTGTAAAGGGTCTCACAGTATTGGCTTTGGCTCCACTGATATATAGAGTGTATCTGATATATAGACTGTACGTATATAAAATAAACAGTTTCCTAAGTCATTAATTTTATCATAATAGCCAAGTTTTGTTTAACAAAAAATTGTACAAAAGCCATTTATTTTATCAGCCATTTTCCCATACCTAAGTATGTATATACCTTGTCAATGCATTTTTTTGTGGCGGCTTTGGCTTCATAAAAAAAATGAAAAGATATAATATAATTTATAAAAATATTATTTGTCTTTGGGCTTTTTGGCTTGCTAAAAGAACAGGCTTGATCCTTTATTCTGTTTGGACAAAGTGCATGCCGCGAACACCGGGTGTAAAAGCGTGTTATGTCACTCAGGCTTACCGGTGAGCGATTGAAAAATTTATTGGAGAAATTAATCAAACGAATGCCAAATCTTTATTCATCGTGCTACTACTAAATACTATATTACATATCGTTTAAAAGGAAAACACAGGTAGCAAAAAATGTGAAACGACTTGCCACCAACAGGTAGACAGATTTGCTTCTCCCAAATGGTGGCCGAAATGGCGTTCGAACTAATAATATAAATAAAATAACATAGCATTGTTTTTAAGACTACAAAAACAAACAATTTAAAAATATATACAATGCAAATAATTGTAGTTTAAAAACTGAAAAAATCTTCTTCAAAATACGCAATTCGTTTACTCGGATGACAAATTTTCAATCATTTGGTTATAAAAACCAAATTGCTAAACCGATTTAAAAAAAAATTATGGAACCTCTGAGGTTACCTTTACCTATCAAATAAAAAAATAATCATCAAAAAAAATCATAATTGGTGGACTAATCGCTGAACAAACTTAAAAAAATATATATGAGTACAGTCGAATTGTCACAAAAACATTTTTGGAAGTCGGTCAAAGTTTTTTTTTAATTCTAAATTCTAACCACTTTCTTCATCGCCCAGATAGGAAAAGTGGTCAGAATTCTGGCAGTATTACCAGTTAGCCTGGATGGCAATGCTCACTTTTTGTCCAAATTACGAGACATTATATTTTAACTAAAAAATACATTATAAACCACAATAACGTCAGCAATATTAGCAAAAATCCGTCATTTATATTCATTATAAAATAATAAATTCCCATCGAACTTTCCAATCCGCCCGAAAGGTCACAAGAGCAAAGTAAATTTATCCCTAACAGATCCGTTCAATCATTAAATTGTACTCAAACAAAACAGAAATCCGTTTTATCAATTCCACTGTCAGAGTACCTACATGTTTGGCTTAATTCTGAATTATTTGCTTTCCGTTCCATCGATTCTATAATGAAGTGAAATCAAAATGATATTGGCACAATTTAAAATGAGTGATTTTTCTTTTTCGTTGGCGATGAGTAAAATTAGGTATTGGTACGGCTTATTAAGTTCTAATTGAAAATAGATTCAGTCATTTGGAAAATTATTTTTGGTGAATTGAATTTGTGAAAGTATTTTTTGAGAGGAAAGTTTCATCGGCATGATCCCTGCCACAGAAGTCCACTGCTAAACATATGTAACATATTTATTTTGAACCGTTTGTTCAATTTGGTTTGGTTACTCACTTCTATTTTTGAGCCGAATTTTCCGACTATAGTTTCTACCAGAACACACGTACTAAACACAATACACAATCACACGTCACACGTCTGGTACACGTACAAGAACGTGTACCAAACGTGTGACGTGTGTATGGTTACTTGAAAACTTTTGGGCATTATTACTTCTCTAGTAGATAAATGCAAGACTGCGAAATAAAGCTGGAATGAATCTATAACAATGGATATATACTCACTCATAATTCTATGCCTATTGCTGATAGGCATAGAATTCGAATCGCCTCTAGCTCAGTAAAGGAACTTTTCGAAGCACAATTTCGAGTTAACATTTGGCCCAATCAAAAAGTATATCCTTCCAAACAAATAAAAAATTTTTTTTTTTTTATTTGACAGTATTAATCTCCACAGACTCCAGGGTAGCCTTTTATAAACTAAGATATGTATTTTTAACTAGTTACATTTTGTTTTTAATTATACAAATTCCATTTTCCAAATTTATAAATGACTGAGTTGTGCGGTAACAAACATAAAAAAGTTCAACCGAATTGAGAAACTCTTCTTTTTTTTAAGTTGGTTTAAACGCGTAATGTACCTACTACTGTAATTATCGTGACAGTAATAATTACTACGCTTTTCAATTACTAAAGTACTGTATTCTCTAAAGCGACTGATCTTATGAAAACACACGTCTTACGATAAAATTATCTCTCAGACAAGACTAAAATATTAGCTCAGGCAGATGGAATAAAAAAAACAGGGTAAACATTTTGTATGTCATTATTTTTTAGAATTACCTATGTTTTCTCATCCTAAACAAATAGCTAAAGAAAATAGTGAAAACCATTCAACAAAAACAATATTGAGAGAATAATCTAAAATGTATAGAAGTCTAAAATAACATACTGACTTGAATATAAATGATCTAACTAATCTTGTTTGTTTGATTTCTATTAGACTGGATAATAATTTCTAGAATCAGAATATGAAACAATTTTCATAATTGTACAATCTGTTAATTATAGTTTAAAAAACTGAAGCAATCGACTTTTCATGGATGCCTTTGTCAGAACTGGACCAAATGGAATGGGACCACACGGGAAGCACCAGCTTTCAAATGAAAAAAAAACATCAAAATCGGTTCACTCAGTCGAAAGCTATGAGGTAAAAAACAGTTGAATTGAGAACCTTCTCTTTTTTGAAGTTGGTTGAAAAAGACCAAAAATACAAAATGCCTCATAAAAGCACTTGTTTAACATTGGGATGTTTATTTCAGTCTAAATATTACATTTATAAAAGTATCATCGTCATCATCTCAGCCACAAGAAGTCCACAGCTGCTCATTGGTCTTGGATTTCCAAAAAGACCAGTTGGAATAAGTGGCTTGGCTCCAGCGTCTTCCTGCCACGTACCTTTAGACGATCTTCTGTGCACCTTGTGGCTGGTCTTCCTACGCTTAGGTTTCCGGTGCTTGGGCTCCATTATAGAACAGTTCAGGCCCATCGGCAATCTATTCTACGTACCCTGCCCACTGCCACTTCAATTTTCTAATAACGTGTGTACGTGTGTTCTTATTAAATATCGTAATTAAAATATACCCGACGGATAACCTTCTCCTGTTTTGGTGTCGATCACGAATAGAAAAACTTAGTCGCGGGACCCAGCTAGCTTGGTATAAATCATCTGCAAAGAAATCGACGATATCCAACTATTCAGTTATAAGTCAAATGCGGGTGCATATGAAAAATGCATGCGCTCTGAATTCCGGCCGGGAATCGAATCGGATATATCAGTGGAAACGTCATATTTATGCAGACCACAGAGCCGTCTCACCTCCAAGATGTCGTAATATTGGCAATATTGAAAACTTACCGCATTCTTACGCTATTTTTCGAGATTTCGTGGTTATGGAACTGTATTAAAAGAAGAAAAGAAGGATGGTTATGTTTTCAAGTGTATGTATGTATGTATTTATATCTGTATGTATGTTAGTAAGTATGTATGTTTTATATGACCTCTTACAGCCTAAACGTACAACCTCTTACGTACAGTTCTACGCAGGTTGCCATTATCGAATAGTAGAAAAGAAAAAATAAATACATCAATAAAATTCCACAACAGGCAACATCCTACAGAAAACAATCAAACACTTCAACTCACGTTCCCTTCAAAGCAACTCTAGAATTTTCCATAAATAAGTTAGAGCCCCAATTCCAAGGTGCGGTCGTGAGCGGCATCGGTTATGCTGTTATGCTTCCCGAATGAACAAAAACTATTTTGTACGACTAATTGCTTACGAGTGGCCAGTTGAGGAGAAATGAGGAGAATTTTAATTCAAGAAAAATCGTTGCTGTATTCGAGCAAATTTGAAATACTTGTATTTTATTTTCTATTGAACCCGGGTTTGCCCGTATTACTCACTCGTAAAAATTATAGTTATAAAACTGAAGCAACCGACTTCTCATGGATGCCATTGTCAGAACTGGTTCAAATTGAAATAGAACCACACAGGAAGCACCAGCTTTCAAATAAAAAAAGAATCATCAAAATAGGATCACCCAGTCGAAAGTTCTGAGGCAACAAACATAAAAAATACAGTCGAAATGAGAACCTCCTCCTTTTTGAAGTCGGTTGAAAAAATCTGACCAGAACTCGGTTTCCAGGTACCTACTATAAGTATTATATAAGCATTTAGACAAAAAAAAAGTATACTCATTTATAAAGTAGGTATGTGTACCTATTCTATCTATGTATCTGGTTCCCATAGTATAAGCTTGTTATGTAAAAATATCCGCAAATTTATTTTTTGGATACAATTTCGATGCGACAATTCTTACAAACACAATTAACTTCTATCCCGGAAAATGTTTCTTTCTGTCGAAGCTATTAAGTTCTTTGAAGGCAATAAAAAAACAGACAACATTTTAACCCACTTGTTTATCCGATCCCTTTTAATTTGAAGCGGGCATTCTGACCCACATTTTAACGGTCGGGCCATGAAACTCGCCCTTAGAGATATTTAGGCGACGATAAAAAATACGACTGTCATCATTTTAATAACAAACATTGAGTACTGGTTAAAAGGGTGCTCTTAATATTTAAGAGTCTTCTCTTGATGCGAGTTTGACCATTTTGTGGTATTTATTGAAAACAGCTATTCTCAGCGTCAATTATGTTTTTACCAATATTTAATCTACATGAGTGAGAGCGAGCTGTTAGCAAATGGACCTTGCTCGCTAACTAATTACAAAAAAAAATATACTAATACATACCGTACACGCTAGATTGATGAAGTCTGCTGTGACCAGTATTGTTCTCTAAGTTAGGTGTATCTTTGGACCAATCATGACGCCTATAACAAATGACGTCACTACTGACTTGCTAAAAACCAGCTATCAATTTGCATCTCGGCGGACACCCGCTTCCAAAAATCTCTGGCGGTTATTTTCGGTGAATTCGGTGAGTACAATATTGATTTCAACTGATTTTATTGATTTGGTGTGTACATAGGTAGTTTTTTCCTATAGTCCATTAGCTCGCGGTTAGATAGCCGCCTAGATGGCTTACGGATAAATCAACATAGACAAACACCTACTGACCAAAGCTCGCATTATAGACGCCTACCTAATACGAATAGCAAATTTCACTTGTTGTTTACGTTCGTCTTCGCGCTTACTCGCTTCGCTCACTCGTTATTTCACACTGGTACTATGAGAGATTTTCAGGACCCTGTATTTTACAGGTCACGGAGAGCGAGACAACGTGACACGTTTAAATTAAGGATTAAGTACTGTGACTATATCAAATTTTCCCAACAAGTACCTATTCCCAACTGTTATTATTTCCTGTTACGTCGTTTCCCTGGCCCGCCACGTCTCCTTTGATTAGACCTAGCGAGAAATTACATTTGACGTCCATTACTCGTAGTAGCTATCAGTACGGCCCATTGGGACTAATCCCATGAAATAGAACGGAAAAGTTTCAACTTGCTGATAATTGCCTTCTTGTGACTAGTAGGAACGTATTACATTGAAGTCATTACGACTCTCATCTTTTAAATAAAAACTACGGGTAACTCACGACTGTTATAAGCCACCGCGAGGCGCGTCACCGACCAAGAGTAACGTATGGCGCAGCTCCTTTGAAAAAGACCGCCGAATGCGGTTGAAACTATAGTCGAATTTTTCGGCTTATAACAGACGTGAGTGACCCGTAGTTTTTATTTAAAATGTGTGAAAACCACGTTTGACTCTCATCTTATCATAGTCGTATCTGTTCTTGTACTTTTAGTTGTACATATTAATATACTTAGTAATAGTTAGGTACACACACAATAGCTTGATATTAGGATATTCACTACGCAACTGTGTCAACTGTGTAAAAGAATCTCACATACTTTTTAGGCCAAAAATTAGGTGTTAGACATAATAGTAGTGAAGTGTGTTTGAAAATTAAACAAACTTACCCAGTGAAGTTTGGTTAATCATGTTTTTGGTTTCACGCAAAACTAATAAATACCATTAAAAGTTGTAGATATATAAAAGTTAATTACTTTTATTATACTTATATTTTATTACTTATTCAGTCAGCGAGAGAGTTTTCAAGTCACTTTCTCAAATGTGAATTTGAGAAAGTGACTTGAAAATTCTCTCTGTTCATAATTTTGTATAATATTTTTCTCATAAAATAAATGAATGCCTCTATATCCGAATTGCCGTTACGTCATCGTAACGACTTTCAAAAGATTCTTGTACAATACATTGCTATTAACAGCCTACCCTTTGTTAAATTTTGTATGACTTTGCCCATTTTACGGAGTCTTGGGTACAGCAGGATACAGCTGTGGAATTAAGAAAAACAGTACATAAACCATAGAGCTGAATGTACTTACGTACGAGAGCAGACACCACTCATAGCAACTTTGTAACATTCAACTGCGGCGAGAGCGCCGCACCTCACTCAGTGGCTTACTAGTGAAGTGAGTGCTTTCGACGTTTTGCTGGCGATATAACATACTATAGATGCAATTCTGCGCTGCAAGTATCAATCGTATCATATATTCGTAGATAAACGGTGTAATTATTATTCCAGCGCCGTAACGCTGTTTTGTTTACTTTACCAAAAAATATGACAATCATTTAGCTTCAGATAGCTCCTCTGCACCGAACAATATTACTCTACGAGCTAATTAACTCTCGTATTGCTCTTATAGTACGCAAGTACATACAGCTCAATGACATAGGTACCTAAACTTAAATTTTAACACAATCAAAAATTATTATTATAGGTTTTTCAATTTTGAAGTCATTTTTCAGTTATTTAAACTATGTCATATTATTTTAGGCTGTAACTTTTCCAATGGACTATAAAATAAATAGCAAGAAAAACGGTAACTTCTATAACTGTGCTTTCATTCTATGAAAGCGCAGTTACGCCTCGTTTTTATTTTTATATCGGTCTTTTGAAGTTTTCTTTCATCTATAATTGCTTTGTCTGCATCCTCTATAATGTTCAAATACAAACACTTATATTTTCGTGAGAATTCTTGTGATATAAAATTTTATTTTTGCCATTGGGATTTATTTTGAAGGTAACAAGCTCTCAAGTTTAAAGTAAATTGCTGTTTAAGTTAGTATTTGTGTAAGTTCCACAAAAGCACCTAAACTACTAAACCAATTTCGATTAATGAGGTGTCAATCTATTTGTTAGCCGACTTCCAACAAGAAGGAGCTTATCAATTCGGTCTGTATGTTTGTTCACCAATTACTCAGCCAATTGTTCATTGATTTTGACGATTATTTTTTTATTTGGTAGGTCATACTTCAGAGGTAATCCTATATAAATTTCATCAAAATCGATGCAGTAAATTGGTTTTTATAACAAAATAGCTGTTAAAATATCATCCAATTGCCTATAGAAGTGAATAGCAAGTCGCGTACATATGTATTATACGTATTGCGTATTATGAAGTCAGTTTTTTTCAGTTTTTATATTATAATCTCATTTATTTATTTACATTCTTAATTTTAAATTTTTTACAACACAAATATAAACTTATAAAAAAGAAACATAAATATTATAAAAAACTTAAAACTAGGGTGCCGGCGGCAGCGGGGCGGGGCTCAAACTGCCGGTGGTATGGGCTACAGAGAGAGGAACCTCCTGATAATACGTGTCGTGTCCAGGATGACTGCCTTCTGTATATTATAATTATTATTATAGTCCGATAGTATATGGTACAAACCCAAACACATCATCAGATCTAGACGACGGTAAATTGTATTAGTTCATTCAGAGAAGATCTTGACTCACTTGGCTCGCTCTTATCCGCGTGTAAATAAATTATTGACTAGCCTCGTAGTTCAGTTGGTAGTATGTCTGCCTGCTAAGCTGTAGGTCGTGGGTTCGATTTCCACCCAGGACAAACATTAGTGTGACGAGCTTGGGTGTTTATTCTGTTTCTATGAATCTTAAGTACAAAAAAAAGTATATTACAAAAAAAAAGTATGTATTCTATCAGCCATCTATTTACTATAGTATGAACTTTACTTAGTTTGGGCTAGATGGTGTTCTGTGAAATGTCTTCCAATATTTATTTATTTATTATTTGTTGCCTGTCATTTTCATTCTTGCGGAATATTCATATGGGTCAAGATTCTTTATGATATTTTCCATGCATTGTTGGTGTTTTAAATAACAAAAAAACCAGACAAGTGCGAGTCAGACTCGCCCACCGTACGTCGAGGGTTCCGTACAAACTAGTAGATAAAAGGAGTTTTTTTATATTTTCCTTCATAAACCGAAAAATATAATCGTAAAAATATTTAAAAACCTGTTTTAGCTTATGCTACTGAAGCTCTTTCATCTGATACTCCACATGATACGGTTAATTCACTTTAAAATTTGGACCTTCGTTCCTTGCATAAAGACACTATTTTTTGGGATAAAATTAAAAATGTCCAGTTTTCGGATTTTTTCCTATATGTGTACTTCTAACACAATGCTTCTTGTCAAATTTCATTGTTCTAGGTCAACGGGAAGTACCCATAGGTTTTGATTCCCTTGTGAGTGTCAAAATGTGCGTTTTTTACGATATATTCGGCTGTAACTTTTATTTACGAAAACTTAGAAACTTTGTTTTTCTTTCTTCAGCAAGATACTATGCATCTGCGTATATGGTTTTAATTTCAACTCGTTCCCCAGATAAAGGTCTTGACACCCGGACAGACAGACAGACAGACGGACAACAAAGTGATCCTATAAGGGTTCCGTTTTTTTTCTTTTGAGGTACGGAACCCTAAAAAACAGTGGTAAAGTTGTTCCCTAATAAAATATCTACTTCCGGAAACTCACACAATTGTTCCTGAAAACATAGAAAAACTTATATGATTAGTATTCTAAACATATCAATAATCCACATACAAGATGACAAACTTATCCATGCAGCATTACCATGAGAGCATTACTATCAAATTATGATTTGTTCTTCGGTGTTTCTGTTGAAACAACGAAGAATTTTCAGTTATTAGTAAGCTATTAGTTAGCCACCAGCACTATAAAGTTGGTCTTACAGCCACTTATATCCGTAAATTAATAAATTGAATTGCCTCGGTGACATATTTAGTTCTGGAAGTTTTCGTAAGTATAGAATTTAATTCTACGACGCGTTGCCTTTGTGAGAGAGAATATTGTTTTGGTTTTTGTAGACAGAAAGTTTTTTTTGAAAAATCCTGTTTTTTGTTATGTTGACGCTGAATTCTAGCCGCTTCCATCGGATCTTTTTGGAAAACATTAGGGAGGCTTATTTCCAGCAGCTAACTTATTGTAGCTACCTTCTTTTTCTAATATCCAGCAGCTAACTTCTTGTAGCTAAGATTATGGTCATAATGATGTTTACACCACCAACATTCTACAAAATTTAGAATAATAAAACAAGAAAGTATGTCACTTTCTCGCCTTCTTAGTGCCAATATTACAAATTTTACAACTACAACAAACTAAACAAGAAAAACTAAATACCCAACTGCATAAGAGTAATTTTCGTAGTATAATTTACGCCATGCTGTTGAATGTACGTTTTTGTGAGAATGTATGGGCAAAGTATAGTTCTTTTAAAAGAATATTCTTTAGAATAGTTTTTGTAAAATCACTTATTTGTTACGAAAAACTTCGTTGGAGTTTACGAAAAAGCTTATTTGCGAGATTTGTTTATAAGTATTAAACATAAAACAAAATCTCGACATCAAAGAGTTTGCCTTAGATTGTTTTAATTGGAATCTAGAATAAATATCTAAAGGTATGTATAATTAAAGCCTCAATTTCCTAAAGCACGTCTGTAATTGCAAAACTCGAAGTGCTTGGAAGGAAAACAAGCGTTTCTGGAGATCAGTATTTAATTACTGAGCTCCAAGTTCCTCCGGATGACGAGTACATTCATTATCTGCGAATGGAATGTATACAGCTATCTTGACATCTATTAAAGTAAGGTGCAGATTGAGGGGGAAATGGGGGCAATTGAATTTAAGCTATAATCGAAAATAAGTATTAAACAAGTGTAAGTTTAGAAAGTTTCCGGCAGCCTAGTCCCGGGAGACCTCTTGAGACTTGCGATCCGCAGGTCCTGGGTTCGAATCCCACGGCACGCACCTCTTTCTTTTCGAAGTTATGTGCGTATTGTTGATTGCCGCCAACTTCAAACGGTGAAGGAAAACATCGTGAGAAAACCTACATGTCTGAGAGTTCTCAATGATCTTGAAGATGTGTGAAGTCTGCCAACCCGCACTTAGCCAGCGTGGCAGACTATGGCCTAACCCTTCTCACAATGAGAAGATGGCCCGTTCCCAGCAGTGGGACAGTTTGTAGAAACAGGGCTGATAAATAAAAAAGTTTAGAAAACTCATAACTCCGACAAAAAATGCCTGAACCAATTTTGATGGAGCATAGCTGAGAACACTCGTTGAAATATTTCAAACAAAAAACTATCGATATAGATAAACTCTTTGTTGTTTACACCATACTAAACACTAATTAACAAGAGAGACAGACAGAGAGACAAGGCTCAAAATCAACATCATTCCATCCATTTGGGAGCTACGATACCACAAACAGACACACAAATACACATGTCAAACTTGTAACACCGCTCTTTTTGGGTTGGGGTTTAAAAATGTATCCGTCGTGGGGCGCCTGGCATATGTGAATCATTGAAAATATAGAAAATTTGCATGAAAGGATAATTTATTAGAGCATACTTTCGTAGAGCACTTTCTTTGTTTTGACATCCTGCCCTTGCTGCTGGCGTCGGCGTTGCCACGCCAACTGCAGCTGGCCTGAGTCGGTGCATTATATTTCACATAAAAAAATTTTCATGTTGTAGATAAAAAAAGCTGTAGACGCTGTAGACACAGACATCTGTTACATCAACTTATTGTTGTTTATTTGTGCATTCGTAAATGTATTTATTTAATTTTATTTCCTTCTAAAATGTAACACCTACAACTTTTTGAAATGAAAACTATGCACTTATTTATATTTCAAAATTACAATATCTGCCTATAAACTCAAATGCAAGTCACTATGTACTACATATATTGTTACTTGTTACATGTTATAAATAAGAATAATACTAAGCTTCATACGATCTTGGCATAACAAAACTAGAATGAAAAAATAAATAAAACAGAAATCCCCCTATTTTACATCCTCGCTCCATCGCTGCCCAACTTCAATAGTGACTTGTTCGGTACAAAGGGTTGTAAGTTGGAAACTCTGGGGTGCCGTTTTGAAAACTTTACAGTTAGCATGTGGAAAAATCGATTGAATAACAAATGTCACTCCAGAGGGTTTGTGTGTGTTAGGTAATGGCTCTTTCTGTCGGGATACGTTTAATGGGGGTCTTTGTTTCGCAAGTTTCCGAATGGGAGTCATTTATTTTGTGACTCATTCATCGTAATGGCCACGCCTTTTGGTTTTACCTTGTAAAAGGGTTCAATACATTCAAAGTAGTATATATTCAAACGTGCAATACACGCAAAAATAAATAAGTAGGTATGTAGTATTTTACCACAATGGTTCTTAATAGCTTTGTTCTCACAAAAAATATGTTGCAATTTTATTTTTACTATAAACATTTGTTCTATTTGATAGGTATGTGATTCTACTATATATTATGTATGTTTTACTCTTATGACGCATTTCTTTTGCTGCACATTAGCAGTATAACATTAGTTCCCAGGAATTACTAGTGATAACCTAAATTTGGCTTAGTTGTTATATGCCTAATTTTTTTCCCCATGATATTGTGTAAAAAGCTGTTTGGTTGTCCAAATAAATAAAAATGAAAACGGTTCAATACGGGATTTGACCAAAAATGCGTGAACTTCTTTTTTAGCAAATTTATACAAATTTTGTACTTTTTGACCGACTTAAAAAATGGAGAAAGTTTGATACCTTTATAACTCCATCGCTTATAAACCGATTTAAAAAGTATTTTTTTATTTGAAAGGACTTTTGATTAATCCAATAAAAAAAACATGGAAATTGTATATGTTTATTGATAACCAATTTAAGAATTAATTTTCGTTGGATTCCATGTAGCTACCTGGTGGGCATTTAAAACAAAACTACTATACTGATTTTGGTGATTTTTTCATGGGACTAATTTTAAAACATATCCTTTCAATTAAAATAGATTTTTCCTAATCAATGTATAAATGACAGAATTATGAGGTAACAAATATAGAAAAAAAATACAATCGAATTGAAAACCCCCTCCTTTTTAGAAGTCGGTAAAAAAATAAAAAGGTTACCTACATCAAGATCCCCTATTTTATTCACATAAAAGCATCAGATAAAAGAATCAGACCGACACGGAGTGATATAAAGAGCCAGTCGGATGCGGCCAGCCCTGCGATACGATGATCGATCGTCCTACAGCACCGCTGGACAGTGGACAGGAACACCTTTACATTGTCATGCCACTCAAACGGCCACTCTGTTCTATTGGCACACTTTGTGATACGGCAGTAAAAGAAATACTGAAACACTGGGATTGTTTTATGCTTCAAAAGCTTCTGTATACGAATTTGCTGAATACGAGTTAGTTCCGTTCAAGATTCCGTAGTACGACAATCGTCCGTCTATCTCACGCATATAAATATAGTGTTCTAGTTTTACAAAACTAGAAAACAAAAGCACAAAATATTTGTCAAAACTTTCAATTTCATCAAAGATAATTTTCATACATAAAAATCATTTTTGCGTTAATAATTTCTAAAAATACAACGAAGTAGACGTATTAGGTAGGTAGACGATTTTTTGAGGGCCATTTTTAGGGTTCCGTACCTCAATAGGAAAAAAAGGAACCCTTATAGGATCACTTTGTTGTCCGTCGGGTGTCAAGACCTTTAACTCGGGAATGCGTGAAGGTATCGAGTTGAAATTAAAACATATACGCAGATCCATAGTATCTTGCTGCAGAAAGAAAAATAAAGTTACTAAGTTTTCGTAAAAAAAAAGTTACAGCCGAATATATCGTAAAAAACTCACATTTCGACACTCACAAGGGAATCAAAACCTATGGGGTACTTCCCATTGAGCTAGAACAATGAAATTTGGCAAGAAGCATTATGTTAGAGTACACATATAGGAAAAAATCCGAAAACTGGACATTTTTAATTTAATCACAAATAAATAGTGTCTTTCTTAAGGAATGAAGGTCTAAATTTTAAAGTGAATTAACTGTATCATTTGGTATATCATATGAAAGAGCTTCAGTAGCCAGGTTTTTAAATATTTTTCGGTTTATGAAGGAAAATATAAAAAAATATATGATTTCCCCCTTTTATCAACTAGCTTGTACGGAACCCTCGGTGGGCGAGTCTGACTCGAACTTGTCCGGTTTTTGATTTAATTTGTCGGTATTGTGTAACAGTTGTTATTTCTTCCTTTTCAGTTTTGAAGTCGATTTAATTTGTTTTAATTACATCCTTTTATTCTTCTTTTTTTAATGATATTTAATTTCGTTTTGCATGAAACTAAAAATGCTTTTCACCAAACTTCACTGGGTAAGTTCGTTTAATTTTCAAACACACTTCACTACTTCACACTTCCAGAACGTAGGTTACAGATGTAGCTCTCAAAGCTGCCAAGCTGAAATGGGACTGGGCCGGCCATGTCGGCCGCATGCCGGTAGAGCTCTGGGCTAATATCACTACCAAGTGGCGTCCCAACTCGGTGCGGCCACTAGGCAGGCCCCGTAAGAGATGGAGAGACGAACTTGACACCTTTGACAAAAACTGGCACATCAATACACAAAACCGTCAAGACTGGAAATCTCGGGGGGAGGCCTTTGCCCAGCAATGGGACACTAGAGGCTAACAACAACAACAACTTCACTACTATTGTAACACTTTGGGATGAAAATAGTATGTCAGATCCTTTTACATAGTAATGTAATAAACCTACCAAACGTTCCGCCCAGTAGATTAAATTGCGTCGTTAAAACGTTTATATTTTAAAGAGTACTGAACCGATTTTGATAAATCTTACACTTATTCCCTAATCTGGGAGAAATCTTACTCAATAAAAAAAGAACTATTGCAATCCGGCTTCTAGTTTCCGCGTAATACGTGGACAAACACACACACATACATACACTTCTGAAATTTTGCACACGTGCTTAGAAGCCCATATACATAAGTGAAAATTGTTTAATTCTAACAATATTCCATACATACATATCAAATTGATAATCTTCTTTTTTTTATGACTGGCTTTGTGGCTCAGTTGGTAGTATATCTGCCTGCCGAGCTCTAGGTCGTGGGTTCGATCCCCACCCAGGGCAAATATTTGTGTGATGAGCATGGATGTTTGTTCTGTGTCTGGGTGTTTCTATGTATCACATGTATATAGTTACATAAAAAAAGTAACTATGTATTCTATCAGCCATCTAGTTCCATAGTACAAGCTTTGCTTAGTTTGGGCTAGATGGTGTTGTGTGAAATGTCCACACATATTTATTATTCTTTTTTTTAAGTCGATTAAAAATGCAAATTTATTAACCAAAACACCCTCAACGTTATTTAAACCCAAAATTCAAGAAATTCATTAAACTGCCAACAGAGAAAGAATTTACAGAAATACCTACGGCACTAAGACCTAAGAACAATTTAATTTCATCAAAAGCTCACAATCCTGAACAAATTAAAGTAAAACTCGACCTTCTGTTTCTAGCTTTCGGATACAAAGTAATTTAATAATTATTCTAAAGGGCTAACTTCTAAAGTTCGAGAAGACTAGAAATACTTGAGTGATTTTGCTTTCACAATGGAAAAGTAGTCCTACTAAGTAAAAGCTCTATCCTAAAGCTGAGGCCAAGCGAGCGCATTTTTTTTAACCAACTTCCAAAAGAAGGAGGTTATCAATTCGGTCAGTATGTTTTTTTGTATGTGTGTTCACCTGATTACTCAGCCAGTTGTGCATTAATTTTGATGATTCTTTTTGTATTTGGTAGGTCATACTTCAGAGGTGGCCCCACATAAATTTTATCAAAATCTATGTAGTGCTTTGGTTTTTATAACAAAATAACGTAAAATATCATCCAAGTGCCTGTAGAAAAGTGAACAGCAAGTCGCGTATGTGTTGTTTTGCGTATTTTGAAGTAGGTTTGTTAGTATTTTATTTTTATTTTTTTTCAGAAAATTTAAATTTTTTAATAATATCACACTTTCCCAGAAAATTTAATGGGATATTAAGACGACAAGATTTTCTGTTTTGAATTAAAAATACAGTGAAAATTAAAATCTACCGTTAAACGGTTAATTATTTTTTTTGAGTTATAAAGGATATACTTAATATTATGTTATAGTTTTATCTAAAGATTTATTTTAACCTTGTCGCTTCATTTTTTCCTCTTTTGCAACCACTCCCGTGAAAATATCGTGTAAAAACGTAATAAAAAAATACTGACCTTTTTTCAACGGCATGTTAGTACGTGTATGTCCGGTTCCAACGGTAAAATATCGTTATTATGCTCTCAGGAAATATTTTTTCCAGTACTCTTTTATTTACAAAGTTGTCACTTGTTAACTACGAATATTGCAGTTTATAAATTGTTAGAATCCATAGACTTCTATAGATATCCCAAGTGTAAATACCTAGCGTGTCAAAACGAGCCTGTCAAGTACGATAAAAAATCGCAGTTGACGACCAAGATTTATTTAGTTTCAGGGTATGTATACTTCTTATTCCATATTTTGACAACTAGTTACTAACGTACAAGCGCGTGGATGTATTGGATTAAATAAATTTCGCGCGGATGGAACATTCCATCACAAAAATGAGATAATTTTATTTTACGTAGATCAAAAACTTTGGTAAGCAATCTATTCAGCCAATATTTTTCATTTTCATCATTAATAAAAATGATAAATATTTTGTTCAAATCTATGTTATTTTAAAGAAATTGTTGAAACTAAATTATAATAGTTATTTAAAAAATATATATTCTTTAATAAATACTTATCTTTATGTTATTTCAATTTTACATCGCGCTGTAATTGAGTGGCTTTAAAGAAAGTTGGACATGGCTCAATAGAAACGTGAAAATAGTACTAGTTTTATTTATTTATTTGACAGCTGGCAGTTGAAAGTGATTCTCCCTAGGGCTGAAAAGTATTACTTTCAACCCGCTCCTCAGGCAACTTCAGACCTACTTTCAGAGTATGAGTAATGAAAAATACATTGTAATAGTGTTCTTATGAATTTGAAGTAAGAATTTTCATCAAAAAGTAATTTCAATAATTTTATGTCTCAAAAACGACAGTCGGTACCAAAAATGTAGCACGCAAGGTTTTCATATAAATGAAGTCGCATGCTCCATCTACTATGTCTGTGTTAGTATCATATTTTTCAGTGTGGTATCCTATCTATACGAAATATATTTATCCAATTTCTTACTTGCCTGAATCTGTTTCATATAACTGTCTGATATCAGATGTTTTACTTGACACGGGTATCTGATTCTATAAGTCTGTTAGCCATAAGTTTAATTTGCCCGAACGACTATTAAGCTTTTTGAAATGAAACAAATTTTAACGGGTTTATCGCGTATATTTTACATAATTTTATGAGCTTACGTTTCAAACCCTTTGCAGCGTCCGTGGTCACAAGTAAGTCTCAAAAAACTTGTTTCATTTTAATGAATAACAATCGCGAAAACATTAGAAAACATCATTAGGCTTCTGTTTTTTCCAGAAACATTATTCACAAAGATTTAGTTATATACCTATATCAATTCTGTATAGAAACTTTCGTATTACAAAGATTCAGTTATCAGATGTTCGGGATTTCGATAAAGTATCTTTTGATAAAAAATATTTCGTGTTCGGGGAAATCACATTCGATAACTCGTAATTCGGATTATACGTAACCTTTTATTGTATCCAACCCAAGTTTAATAGTTAATGCCTACTGCTCCTGCGTTGAGCCAAATATAAGCTATTTTTGACCAAGTGACAGAAGTGAACAAAAGCGTCTGCATCAATAATAATTTTCATTCTTCTGTACAGATATTAACTGTTGGTACTCGCAAGCAGGTCGTATTTTCAACTAATTTTAATCAAACTGGTATACTTCTTTTATAATTTTATTTAAAATAACGAAAAAAAAACAATTTTTTTTTTTATCGGGATTTCCTATTAAGGGGATTTTTGCCCAAAAAAGGGGGATAATTTTTGTGATACCATTTACTAACGAATTTAGATAATATTTGCTGGTAACTCTTTATACTCTTTACGCGAACAGATTGCTTTTATACGACTATGCGTAAGCGAGGTTTGTCACTGGTGCGCAGGGTGCGAGCCAGCTCCAACGCTATCCTGGCAATGATAGCGGACAGACTGGATTGTATTTTCCTCCAGCATTGTTGTAATAGGCATGTTGCAGTACCGATGCCAAAACGAAAATACTGGCTTAAATATAAATAGGACATAATTGTATTTTACTTTATAATTGTATTTTGTTATTTTATTTTATTAAGCTATTGCATAGCTTCTATCGGAGGCCTTGAGCGTGGAGACCGAATCCAGAAATTCTGTAACGAAAATAACCTAACGCAGTAACGCCGATACAACCAATGCCACCTAGAGGCGATTTGCAGAACTAAAGAGACAAGCGTGATATTTCAAAAAGTCATTAAAAGTTCTGCTATTCATCGATAGATGGCAAAACTAAAAACTAAAAAGTATCACCGCTCGGCTGTGCCGGTCGGAGTGGGGGGTGTTAGGAATACTGCATAAATAAAATAAATAAATAATTATAATTACATAAGTTGATAAAAAATGCTATGCAATAGCTTTATCGCGGCAGTCTCAGAGTGCCACACGTCTTTTTTTTATTATTTAAATTGGAATTTTATTTGACATTTAATTGATTATTTTAGAGTGCATAGATTATATTATTGTTTTGGACATTTTAGATGCAATTTGGATATCTTATGTGATTTTGAAATTTTAATGTTTAAAGTATATTATTATGACATGTTATAAGTTTTATGGGCCAATCAGTAGCCTGAAATAAATGAATTTAAATTTGAATTTATATGATAATAAATTCTAAGCATTTTTTATAAATATGAGCAAAATCGATCAAGAGCTTGTCATGCCAAATGGTTCTGAAATCTCGGTTAAAAAGGGGAGAAATTTGCTAGGAGACCATTTGTCGACCAATTTTGATAATATTTAGCAGCACTGAAGTATTTTGATACTCTATTCTGAATAAGAATTAAGAATATAAGCAGCAGACCCACGACCACAGACTTTTTTACAATATTGTAATAAATTAATTGTAAAATACAAGCTTTTACAAAAGTAAAGGGTAAAGAAACATACAAAAAAGACTATACAGACCGTATTGATAACCTCCTTCTTTTTGGAAGTCGGTTAAAAAGTGTAAAAAGTTGGTGCTAGCAACTAGCACTAGCAAAATATTGTAAGCGAGTCTATGATGTTTGTGCTTCCTACTAACTTTCCTACGTCAGTAATATTTTATGAAAATCTTCATCATACTTATTGCATTTCCGTCTCGGCTTTGCATAAGATCTCTAGATGCCTCTTCTTCCGTTTGTTTTATTTGTCTAGATTTTATTACGTTTCAGAAGAATATTTCATTTTATTTACCTGCCTACAATATTGTTTAGGAACGTTATTGTGATTTTTATTCGATGCTACCATTAGAAGTTTCTATTAATTCTTAACGATGAAATTAGAATGTTCTTTGTTCAGAATTCTGGCGATGTAACCTATCGTGTCGAATACTGCCAGTTTGGTGGATTTGACTTTCACATTTACACTGTTTGATTTAATTAATTTCAGCCTATGCGGGTGGGCACCCGCATAGCAGGCATACGACATAGTCACAGTTCATACGCGCCGCTTTGGCATAATGTAAGGGCTTACATTATGACAAAGCGGCGCGTGTGTGCTGTGACTATGCCACATGCCTGGTGGTTGGCCCCGCGCACCACTCGTTCAAACCATCGCAACAGTGGTGACATCACCTTCATTTGGCCATTCAACAGTATATTATTTAAATTTTAATTTTTCAATATTTCTATAGCTGTTCCTGAACACTTTACCGTAACCCGCCGAAGAGCGCCAGCTTGAAGACCACGAAGTGAAAACACTAGATATATGTATAAGTTATATATAATTTTTGAACCTGAAACAGATTGAAATGTCAAACCATACTTAACTGTATGTAGCTATAACTAGGGCAACTGTAAAATGAAGCCCCGTAAAGCTGGAACATGTCTGGTAATTTCCCAGGATGCTCCTGAATCCGGTCGCGCACGAGATGCGAAAACTATACTTAAACTCAACCTATACTCGTAAACAAACGAGAACTTTGCTACTTTACTTTCAATTCAATTCAACTTAGGTACAGCTTCAATACCTTCAATACTTGGCCTAAAGAAAATGCACTGCCGGAGAACAAAAAGGGGGCAATAACTTTTATGAACTTAAGATGTAAAACATACCGTTCAGGTTCACAATATCCAGTGACCAACAAGATCCAGTTCCCCAAAATGTCAAGTCCCGAAAAGTACAATGGGCCAAAAAGTCCAGTGAACCAAAAGATCAAGTAGACCACGAAAACAGAACAGAACAGTTTCTTTTGTGGTGTCAACAAAGTGTTATTGATTGTTTGAAAATCCATCTATGCTCATCACAAAAAACATTTTTGTACTGCGTGGGGATCGAACCCACGAACCTACAGCTTAGAAGACTGTCATACTACCAACTAAACTGTTAGGCCAGTCAATCCGCTGTAACACATGCGCTGAAAATTGCAACTCTCTTTTTAACCGACTTCCAAACAGAAGGAGTTTATCAATTCTTTCTGTATGTTTGTTCACTGATTATTTTGATGATTCTTTTTGTATTTAGTAGATCATACATCACATGCGGTCTCATAATCGATGGAGTACTTCGGTTTTTATATCAAAATAACTGGTAAACTATCATCCAAACAAATGTAGAAAAGTGAATAGCAAAGTCGCGTATATGCGTGCATTCACTTTTCTGCAGGTTTTATACATATTGCGTATTTTTAAGTCGGTTTTTTCAGTTTTTTAAACTGTAATTATTATTAGCATGATAATCTAAATAAAATATTAATTAATTGTTTTTTTAAACAAGCTTTTATTTAAATGCTCTAAAACGAAGAAAATAAATTTTATAATGATATAAATAAAAGCTTGTCGCGAGAACACAAACATATATTTTTTTCCAAAAGAACAAACTAACTTTAATTCTAGGCAAATGATAAGAACGCGTCTTTTGTTGGAATTAAATATTACTTAGTAGATAGGTACGATGTTGTTTGAAATCTCGCGACAAGCTTTTATTTCAAAATCTCTTCCAAATTTCAACCTAATCTACGACAGGAAGTGGTTCTAATTTAACTCGCATGATTTGTCCCATACTAACAGGGCAAGTAGAATAAAAGCTTTTAAAAAAACGCGCACGCTCGCCCTGACGTTTGTCGGACTTTAGCGTTACGGCGCCATTTATTTGTTAGTCGAGACAAGCGTAGCGGGATTCAAGCGTTCGAATCCCAATGACGTCACGAGCGACCGGTAATCAGATGATAACCATAACTTCATACAATGTGTGTGTTGTATACTTACCGCTTGTGTGTCCGACGTGTGTTTATTCGATTCTCACTTTCCCGCCGCAATTTTCCCACAGTAAATTAATCCAACATTTTTGAAAAAAACTAAGCATTATGTCCCAAAAGGCTCATTTGAATCCTTAATTAAAACCACAAAACTAACGAGGCTCGCTCGGAGCCATTCATTAAAACTGAAATTTTAATTCAGTATCGTGAATACGGCGAAAACTTCCCTTAATTGAGCATACATTTTCAGGTCGTGTTTAGGATGTTTTTCTACGAGGAAAAACTGTTTTTTTCCTTTCCTCGTATCATGTTTTTTTGGTTAAACATGAAAATAATTATAGTTTAAAAACTGAAGCAACCGACTTCTGAGAACTGGACCAAATTAAAATGGCACCACACGGGAAGCACCAGCTTTCAAATAAAAAAATAATCATCAAAATCGGTTCACCCAGTCGAAAGTTATGAGGTAACAAACATTAAAAAAAATACTGTCATAATACAGTCGACTTGATAACCTCCTCCTTTTTGGAAGTCGGTTGAAAAAACAGAAAAAATAGTTCTGCTTGATTGCATCGAGTAGAGGTATAACCGCGAAATAAGGCAAAGGAAGCAAAGATAATCCCTCAACACAAAAAAAACAACTGAATAGGTTTTTTTCTAGAGTCGGAAAGAAATAATATGGAATTGAGGGTGTTGCTGTCTTTATTTCATTATTTTATTCATCTAGCAACACAATCGATACTTTTCCTTTATAGAAAGATGATCATACTTATCCAGGATGATCATCTTTCTTAACAGACCAAAAACACTCTCCAATAAGACGCCTTTTGAATAAAAAAAAAACTAAAACAAAATCTGTTCACCCTTTTTGGAACAGTGATAACACAGACTTGTGAGTAACAACTCTCTGTTTGCATCGGAGGTTAAACTATAAAATAGATCTAGGTATTAAAGGGCATAAATAAAATTAAATGCAAAAAAAATAATTAGTACCTATATTTTTAAATACAGAATTCGCCCTATTACATTTTTTAAACTACAAATATACCAACTATCGGGCTTATCGAAAAACGTTATCTTCTTAAATTCTCTGTCTTCTTTACGCAGGTGCCATTACGTGTCAGCGAGAAGTTGACAAAATATATTAAGCAATGCTTAAAGCTAAGTAACGTTTTTCGATAAGGCCGTATTTTGTAAATAAATACAAAAACCAGTTTTTTTTTTATAATTTAAAAAGAGCGTTAAATATAAAACTGTGATACACATACTTACATCAAATTACTTATAAAACAAAACTACTTTTTACTCTAGGTTATTAAGTTAAACTATTAAACCAGCTAAAACAATGTGCCCAAAATATAACCACATTGAATCAAAGTTAATTCTTGCTACAACAATTTCGATTCAAAATCAAATAGTCCATTATATCGACACAGATGTAATGAGCTTATCGAGTAAAGCTCAGTTTCACAGCTAACAAAGCATATAAATTGAATTACGTATATTCTGAACAATTCTGTTTTAGTAGCAATGAAACAGCTATAGAACGATGAAGTTTTTATGAGGTCGCCACAGTTGGCTGCAGTTCACATGTCGATCAAAAGAATTTTCAATTTTCAATCGCCGGTGAGAACCCTCTCACGGTTTATTTATACCCATAAACAAACCGTAAAAACTGTATATAAACTAGTGAAAACTAGTTTTAAAACTGTTCTGACGGATAACACAAAATCATTCTTCTACCCTTTGGGTACGGAACCCTACAAAAGAAAATCAACTCTTACTATGACGTAATAAAGTAGAAATCAGTTGGCGTTAAGTGCCTACCCTTAAATTAACCTACAAACTTATTTATAGTTTAAAAAACTGCCGTCAAAATACGCAATACAATACATACGCGACTTGTTGTTCACTTTTCTACAGGCACTTGGATGATATTTTACCAGTTATTTTGTTATAAAAACCAAAATACTACATCGATTTTGATGAAATGTATATGGGACCACCTCTGAAGTATGACCTAGCAAATACAAAAAGAAGCATCAAAATTAATGCACAATTGGCTGGGTAATCGATAAGCAAACATACAAAAAAAAACACATACAGACCAAATTGATAACCTATTTCTTTTGAGAAATACATCTCATTATATCTCGTAATTCTTACCTCTTCTTTTGGCCACAAAGTACCGATGCTAAACTGGAGTTCATATTTATTTGGTCTGTACCTAAAATTTCCTGTCCCCAATCCGGATTATATTATTTTAATCTGTGCCTTATAGCTGAAAATTTAGACAGTCTCAAGTGAAATTTATTTTAGTTTAAACCCGCATTCGGTTGTAATCAAGGGCTTGTAGAGTTGAATTCCTTTGTATTTCAATGTACAATTAGTGTATAGCTATCATGCATGCTTTTTATAAAACTATTATTAAAATATTACTTCCGGATATCTTAGCGTTTAATAAGTTAGGATTAATGGCACCTAATAAAATGACTGATAACCACTACATGTAACGAAGACTCACAGAATTTAACAGAATAATCGTTGGATCCGTTTCCGAGATTCAGAGAGAGAGAGATATATAATATCTCTCTCTCTGAATCTCGGAAACGAAATCGAAACGAAATCTCCAAATTGCATTAAACGATTTTAATGCAATTTGGTTTGTAGATAGATTAGGGGACGATAAATCGATCTTACTATGTTTTATTTTTAGTGAACCCGGGTTTGCTCGTATTTTCACTCATAAAAAAATCGAGTGGAGCGCGGTCTACCAGGTATTATAATTATGTAGACTGGAATGCATTGGAACCCCGAATGCATGATGGGGTCTCCAACACAAACAGCGGCGTAAGGTACATTGGCTATCGCTTTTCAAACGCCACCTCTTTGGGGAATGTGCACGGTAACTAAGTTAATCCTGCATCTGATTCACAGGGAATCTGGGCAAAGCTTTCATCTTTATATTGTGAACTTAAAAAAGCCCGCACAAAGCAATTTCAGGACTCTTTTTAAAAAGAACTGCTAAAGAGTGAAACGAATCACTCCAGGCTCGTTGTTCCGTAATAAATAAAACCTGGGTATCTTCAAGAGTGGATAAGCATCTAAGGGGCAAGCGTGCATCTTCGACCACTTCACATCAGATGTGTTGTGGTGACATTGATTAATTTCATGATAAGAAATAAAGAAAAAGGCTCTTGATAGACAGATGTATAGACAAGATATAAGGACAACGAAGCGATCCTATAAAGGTTCCATTTTTTCTTACGATGCTCTTGAGATATGAAACCCTAAAATTATTGTAGATCTGTCAGAAACTACGTCTGAGGATTTTTTTATTTTATTTTAAAAGTGAAACTCCGTGAACTCCTGGATCCATGACATGGATAAGTTAAATACGTATTTTTTTTTTTAACTTTACACATTTTACAAGAGAAAGACATACAAAAGGATCCCACGCCTGAGGGTTCCGCGCTCGAACTCTTCCATACAGATTCCAAATTGTGCTGACACAAATAGACGCCACATACGTCGTGTTAAAATTCAGGATATTTTTGTCTTCCCCTTATCCTTATGTCGACTGGTAATTGTATAAAGGAATACGAAAGTAGGCGTTTACTTGAAGATGAATAATGTAGGTGCGTGGTTAGTGGTTGGTCCTCCTTACGTTTTATTTGGAGGAATATTTTTCAACCCGCATGCATTTTAAGTTGAGTGTAGAACAATGTGGAATATATGGTAGAGTAGAGTGAATTTGGAACCAAAACTATTGTGGCAAAAAATGTGTGGCTAGTTCCTATTTTTTAGGGTTCCGTGCCCCAAGGGTAAAAACGGGACCCTATTACTAAGACTTCACTGTCTGTCCGTCTGTCCGTCCATCCGTCCGTCTGTCACCAGGCTCATGAACCGTGATAGTTAGACAGTTGAAATTTTCACAGATGATGTATTTCTGTTGCCGCTACAACAACAAATACTAAAAAACAGAATAAAATGTTTAATATAATAACTATAGTAATGTTTAATTTTTACTCTTTGGCGGCTGTATTAAAATTGAAGCCAAGAGGGAAGTTATACCCGAAAAATTACACAGTTGTATAAAATAAAAATGGTAAACTCTTCTACATAATACAAAACGATCCTCTAGAAACAAAACAACAAACTTAACTTTCTTTTAAAAAAGTATCAATTAATTTAGAAGTAAAAGCTTAAACTAAGTGTTCCGACGGTCTCGGCTGACGACAACCAGCCTTCTTTTCGCGAGTCACATCGGCATGTTACATCGGCCGTGATTCACGATATGTTAATCATAATATTATCTACATATCGTGCATCCAACCAATAGCCTCTTAGTTCTTTTTCTGCTTCGTCCCATACCGCTTCGGAAAGACCATCGGTAATATAAATTTTAATATTTTCCTTGCAATGTATACTAGGACAACTAGAACAAAGGCAAGGTCCAAATACGCCTTCTGATACCAGGGTACTAGGAGTGCAGCAGAGCGGAGATGTGGGGCGCCGTTAGTCTTGATCACGTGTTCTACCCAATGAACCATTTCTACGCCAGGCTTAATTGGCCGATCGTGGTAGATGAAAGACAGTTCTTTTACTTTTTGAGTGTATCTGTAAAAAAAAATTTAGAAAATAATCAGAAAATTCTTAAGTGAGTAAACATACACAATGAATTCAGCAAAAAAGAAGGAAGGTCAAGAAGGTCATATTAAAAAGAACCCAGATGGAGATAAAAAGTTATCGATACCTTTGTATCGCTTTCGTCGATTCCAATACAAGTACTATATAAAGTAAATGAAACTTGAGATATCGTGATGCTAATCAAGAAAATATATATGCAAAAAATCAAAGAACAAACCCTGACAAAACTGAACACAAAACTGTCTATTTTCTAATTGCACAAACAGATACTCAACAAAGCTGAAATTGTCTTGGATGTAAGAGTCAATAAAACTTACTTAGGATCTCCCAAAATTTCTTCAATAGCAACCTTCAATTCATCTGCCATCGAGTAAGAAAGGGTCACTTCTTTTGCGAAGCCCTTATAGACAGCACGCTTAACGTTGTTGAACTGGTCAGCGTAGACCGGGATACCAATTATGGGGACTCCAGCGTGGATGGTCTCAGTAGTAGACAATAGACCACCATGAGTGATGAATAACACGCAATTAGGGTGAGCTGAAGTATAAAAAAGTGCGTGTTTAAAAAGGGTATGTCTACTGTGCCAGGAAAGCAAAATAATTAAGAACAAGCAAGCAAGGATACATGAGTAATTATTAAAAGGTACTGTCATATTAAAATGAAGTAGCAAAATTTTGTTGGGTATCTAACTATGTCAACTTACCCAAAATGCTTTGTTGGGGAGCCCATTTTAGAATATGAAGATTTTTAGGTAAATTAGGCAAATCTTCCTCAAACTTCCAGAACACTGTTTGCTTCAGACTTCCAAAGACTGTTAAAAGATCTTTCTGAACTTCCTCGGGTAGAGTTTTACTCTTTAAATTAGACCCCATGCTAAAATATATAACGCCATCTTTGGCTTCGTCCATGATTATTTTAAGGTCCTCTGGTAAAGGATCTGCTTTGTCTGAGATATGGTAGCCACCAATAGGTTTGTAGCTTTGAGGCAATCTTGTAGCTAGTCCTAAGGAGACATGAGAATTCCCCAGAATGAGAGACGCGTTGTATTTTAGCTCTTCGAAAGGAGGTGGAACTCTTCCTCTTGCTTCGATATGAGGAGCAATGAAGTTGCTGTATTGCCACCATTGCATGACACCAACGGCTCTAGAAAAAGAAATACCATTATTTTTATAAACTGATGCAATGGTAGCTCTCTAAAAAGTTACCAAGCTGCCGTAGAAGAAAAACATCATTTGGAAACAACAATTAGCAAGACATCTCGTTATATATTTAATAAAACACATGTGAGAAGCCTATGTCCAGTAGCAGACGTCTTGTAATTGAAATAACAAAGTATCGTACCTACTTTCAAGTAACGACCTTCAAATTTAAATACCTTCGCATCTAATATATTCTGGCTACTTCAGTTGGAAAGTAGTTCCCTTTTGAGATTTACCATCTTTGTTCGAACCCTCGTGTCAAATATACTGTGGTCAAATAACGAAACCATCATTTTGTTTAATGATTGTAGAGTTTCAGAGTCCGCAAAGAAGTACCACGCTTTTGCTAATTATTCTACAACCAAATCAATATTACTGTGTTCTATATTGAAATATAAAGGTACTGATACATTTTCTATTAAAAAAGTATGCTTATTAGCATGTGTAAGAAATAAATATATGCTAGAAATGTGCTTGCTTATTTCTAGCAATGCTTTGACACATGCTACTAAGTACCAATTGCTCAATAATGGCATGCTTTTGTGCTAACTTTTGTGTGAGACTTTACGTCCACGTGATGGAAAGTCATTGTTTGTTTTAACTTCTTCAACTTACTATACATACGTACGTTTCTTTAACAAGCGTGTATCGGACAGTCTGCCACAGCTCGCTGGCCCTGTCCATAAAGGAGAAGGGAGGGGAGCTGTCCACGTAGAAGCCGTTGTAGGCAGTATTCAGGTGCTCGTCGACCAGAGCAAGCACTTGCCCGTGTGGCTCAATAGTGGACAACCAGATCAACGGAGCGTTGTACACGGCTGCGAGACTGGAACGGTACACAAATTATATTAACCAATGTTGATTAAAAATTAAAATAACATAACAACAGTTTAAAAATCTGAAATACCGACTTCATGAGAATGAGAATGTAATTTAATGCATGAATGATAATGAGAATATTGTATTCATAATTATAGTTTAAGAAATTGATAAAACCGGCTACTAGTATACTTTACCGATTTATGACCGATTTACTTGTATACTATTTCTTTCGGTTATTTTGTTATAAAACCCAAAGTACTGACCCGATTTTGATAAAAAAATTATAGGACCTACCAAATGAAAACAGAATCATCAAAATCAATTTATAATTGGCGGAGTAATTGCGTAACAAATATCCAAAAAAATAACAGTTTTAGAAAAAAGACAATATACCAAAGAATATTTGTAGAACTTCCTTCTATTTTACAAGGAAAAGTTTGTTGCGACTAGTGAGACACATTATCTGAAAGCTGGTTTCGTAGAACCACCCATAAAGATAAATCTAAGCTTTTTAGGGTTCAGTAGTCAACTACGAGCTCTTATAGTTTCGCCACCTCCGTCCGTCTGTCTGTCTGTCCGCGGCTTAACTCAAAGATTACTGGAAAGTTGATTTTAGTATGGATATACATATTTATCATATACCAACAAAATAGTAGCATAAAATCTTTAAAAAAAAATTGCTTGTCTGTAAAGTCGGTTTACGGACGATAGTTTAACGTGACAACGTCATAACAAAACATTGATGAAATGCAAACGTTACAATAAGCGTAACGGGACAATGAGTCATCCTTTTTCGTGCGTACAGCCGGCGTTCATCGATTTATTAGACGTTGTCAAGTCAAAATATTTTTAAGGTGCCACCCCTATACGTAATGTGGTATTCCTGTCTACGCAACAGTATCGATCGAGTGTCGTTGGATAGTTAATCAAAGAAAACCATTTCTCGATTTACTGATCTCTTGGAATATTTGGAAAAACTCATGCTGTGGCATAATAATGATATTAAAAGGAAAACTATCATAGCTAAGTAGGCTTTATAAGTTAACAAGTTGTAAATAATCAGCTCATAATCAATTAATATTTTCTTGGTATCAAACAATTAGCTCTGTTCCAAGTCCGCTTATAGTAAAGTGCAACTACGGAACTCTACCCTGCGCACGGCCCGACACGCAGTTGGCCTATTTCTATTTGAAGTCACGTCTTACCCGCTATACATTTCATTGAACATCCACTCTGCGATTACAACATCGAAATGCTGACTTTTGTCCGACAGCAATTTCTGTACATTGTCATTCTTCAGAGTCTCTGTGGCGAACATTTGAAATAAGAATGCGATCATGACGTGATCATTCGCACTCATGCCACCTGTCATGATCTTCTTGATCTCGAAAATTTCTTCTGTAAGATTAAAGTTTATGTAATTAACACACGTCAGATACACTCCATACAAAGACGCAGTATATGTAGGTTTCGTCTGTATATTACACACACAGACACCCACACGCGCGCGCGCTCTCGCACACACACACATGCACATGGCCTTCGTCTAATTGCCAGATGAGAAACCTGAGTTTGGCGGGAGATGTAAAGTGTCCGTTCTATGTACAATTATATATAATACTATTTATGTCTTCTCTGGTGCTGTGGTATTTTACTCGACTGCGTAAGAATAAATAGGTTATGTTTTTCGGGTATATGTGTGTTTGTACGTATGTGGAACGCCGGAACGTCACGACTGAAAAAACGAAATGAGCTTGCGTATGTCCTCCTTTCCTATCAACGCACTAACAACCCGTATATATAAGTTACTCTATGCTAACAACTGAGCGCTGCCGTTCCGGCGTCGCGATTAGTACACCCCCCATGATATATACTTCCGATTCGATATTTTGTCAACTAGTTACTAGCGTACAAGCGCGCGGATGCATTAGGTAGAATAGATTTCGCGTGGATGGAACATTCCATCACTAAATCGTTTGTGTGACGTTACAGGCGATACCAAACATGTGGTACGCAAGGTTTTCATATAAATGAAGTCGCATGCTTCATCTACTATGTCTGCGATCTCTTCCTTTTTTGAAGTCGGTTAAAAAGTTATATTTAACAACCTGGTAACAGATCCCAATTAGAAGAGACGTCGACTTGGTGCAGCTTAGGATGAGGCTGCTTATTGATGATTGCAGTTATATACGTCACCTGAAAATGGAATAGGATAGAATAGAATAGGGAGCTGTACGGGGGGCGTCAGTGCCCCGTACCTCTCCTATACCTCAGGAGCAGACTCAGTTAAGCGCTAGACCTAGACATATGCCTAGACATAGGACCAGGAAAGTTCCATGGTTTTTATGAATAAGTACAAAAGTGAATATGTATCTACTAAACTGAAAACTAAACATATTTTTTTAAAATCACCTAATTTCTGTTATTTTATCTAATTATTTTCAATATTATTAGTTTATTAAAATAGAAAAATAACCAACATTAAATTAATATAAAGGTAGAATAGGCAGAACTCTGTCTAGGTATGCGTGAACGCATAGACAGAGTTAGTTTAAGTAAAAAAAAAAATCAAGCCTGCTGAACGGTACTTAAATTTTCACTCTACCCACATCACATAGTACATGGTTTCTTCTAGGCTAGCGCGCTCCATCGTAGACCGTAACTGTCGCTTAACAGCAAGTGAGTTGACGGTCAAGCGCAAGCCTATCGTCGAATAAAAAAACAGTTCAATAATTTTGTAGTTTTACATCACATAGTACATGGTTTCATCTAGGCTAGCGCGCTCCATCGTAGACCGTTACTGTCGCTTAACAGCAAGTGAGTTGACGGTCAAGCGCAAGCCTATCGTCGAATAAAAAACATAGTTCAATCATTTTGTAGTTTTACTTGGATAGTTTTCCAGAAGTTTGAAAATTATTAATTTTGTTTTCGATGTTCTCTTTCCGAATTTCTACTTTACCGCCAATATTTTGCTTTGCACCCAGGACCAAAATTTGTGTGATGAGCAATATGAGCATGGGTGTTTATTCTATATCTGAGTTATTCTGTGTATGTATTATGTATTTATAAAAATTTATGAATATTGGTTTCAAAACGGAACATTGTTATTTATAATGCATTTTATTAATATTAGTAGATTAATACATGATAAAAAAAATTGTAAAATAATAAAAGATTTGTATTTGTATGACTGTGTGGTTCCTTGTAGTTACAGAACCCTAAAAATGGTGCCGAATCGTTACACCAAAATATCGTTAACTCAGGACATAAAGGTTTTATGCCCTAAGTTAACGAGTACGCAACAGCAATTCTCACAAACCTCATGACCAACGTCCAGCAAATGTCTGACAACTCCATTCCCTAGGATGTTGTGACTCTTCCCCGGCAGAGGAGATACCACCAGAACCTTATACGCATTGCAAAGGTACGAGAAAGAAAGCATCGCGAACAGCACCCAAGCTATCTTCGCCATTTTGACTGGAAACAAGTATAAGCTTAGAAAACTCAAAACTCCTCGACAAAAAAATGGTTGAATCGATTTTGATGAAACATAGCTTACTCCCGATACACTCCCGACTAATTTACCTAACAAACAAAATAACACAAATTCAAAATCGGTTGATCCGTTCGGGAACTACGATGCCACAGACACACGCAGACACGCCAAACTTATAAAACCCCGTTTTTACGTCGGGGGTTAAAAATAAACAATATTGTACTTAATGTTTTCTAATGTTTCATTTAAATGAATATTGTACATAATTTTCTAACAAATAAACGATGGGGTTAGTCTCAAATCGTATTAAAATATACAAATAGATTTCATTAGCAAGCAATTGTATTTCATGTAATGTTAAAGAAACAAATATCTATAATAAAAGAAAAATAAAATACCCGACTGCAGAAAGCGGTTTTGCAATCTAACTTACGATTTATTTACACTTGATTCGCTGTTGAGTGCATGATTTTGTGAGAAAGTATGCGTAAAATCGCTGTAAAAGGTTACAAATGCGTATGCTTTGAATTAATTCTAGTAAAATCATTTATTTATTACGAAAAAGTTCGCTTTCGCTGGTTCCGATTGCACCAAAGTAAAAATAAATCTCAACGTACCACTTTCTATAATGTTTTATTACTCATCCAATGGTTATTGAGATAATGTGTGTTGACACTAAAGAAAGAAAGAAACGTTTTTTTTGGCACAACAGATCGAAAGAACACCACACTAGCAAGAAGAAAGACCAAAATTATGTACCTACAAAATAACAAACAGTATTAATTATATGCTTAAGTACTTATTTCATATTAAAATTTCATCACTCATCTGTTTCAATACAGTTTTTTTATCCACTTTGAAACCATGAAACCACTTTCAAAAGAAAGTATTAAAAAAGTACGGACACTATTTAAAGTTATAATTTTATTTTATTAAGACACAATACGCGTATATCTAGGAGATATCGCAATAACACTGCATAGATAACAATAGTTCACGCTACATGTATAGGTAGGATTGTAGATGTGTAAAAGATAAGTCTACTTATCAAAAAATCGGTGCAACTAGACCTAAATTGTCCGTCTTGTGTGATTAAATTGAAGTGGACCGTACCGCACTGTTTTGTTCCATTTCGTTTATAATAGTTATTTGTTATGCAAGGCTGCAAAGTTGGTTTTTGGGGCGAGTACTTGTATTGAAACCTGAGCAAGCGAAGGATTCTAGGATTGACAAATATAGAATCCTGAGCGTAGCGAGGGTTTCAAAAGTACGAGATGCAAAATAACTTTGCTGCCGAGTGAAACACAAATTTTTTCACCTCACTACAGCGAGGAAAACACTAGTCCAGTGCTGCCACCTGTCGCTGGTCAGTGCGATTATTCAAAGAAATGAGGTTGGCGCACTGACATGAAATAAGTATTTAATGCATTTTCAGTGGACTTGCGGTATAGAAAAGTATGGAATAGAAAGGTTCGAATTTTAAAAACTCTTTCCACGCTAGCGGACAAAATGCACTTTTCATCTCAGATTTCTAATGACAAACAGAATGTTTCCGAGCTCGTGAGGTGAAAAAGATATTGCCTATTTGCAGCCTACATATATATTAAGTATATGACGTATAAGAAGCAGACAAGTGAATTTGTTTACATGGTTTTTAATTTGTAAAGTGTCATTATAGAGAAATAACCCGTGAATGTCAAATTAACCCTCATCATTACACGACTGTCAAAAGAGGGTTATGTTTTTTAGTACGCATTTGAGTATCTATTAGGGTTTTTTTGGCACGCCTTATAGTACAGCCTAAACGATGGAATGAATTGTGAGCTCTTCACTTTAAACCTAGCAAAAATGAAAAGTTTAAAAATAAACCGGAACCGGTTAAAATTTAACCGGAGTGCATTTTATTAATAGAAAGTAATTAAATCTAAACAAGATTTATATACTAAATAAAACGTGAAAAAGAATAAACATACTTTTTTTTAAATGAACGGCTGGCGGGGCAAATTAAATACATATAATTGTCTAAAATAAAAAATATTTATCCGTCCCGTCTACAAAATATACATTAGGAATAAGTTTAGATAAAAAGTGAGAAACGAATTTGATAATTTAGATAGGAGAAATATTTAAAAAGAAGTTCTATTCAGATATCACTTAGGGGGCGTCCATAAATTACGTGAGGTGTTTAAGGGGGGGAGGGGGTCGAGGCAAATATCACGCAATTTTTTTTTCTGATTGAAACAAAAAAAAAAAACTATTTTGGTCTATTTAATCCAGATTGTACATGCTTAAGATTTAATCTTAAGCGTAATCGTAGTACGATTAAGATCATTTACTAATTCGTTCGAAAGAAAATAATTTTATTCATACTTCGACGTTATACATTTACTGACTGTCAAACCACCATATTTGTTTTATACCAAATAGCTCAATTTAATCTGAATTCATTCAGCACGCCTTATGATCTCTATTGCCCAAGTGTACGTGATGATTTAGAGAAAAGATGCTGCAGTACATGCGGTATTTACTTTGCATCTAGCACGAGAGCTGCAGAGCACAGGCGATCAGCCCACATTGCACCAGCTAAGCAAGCGCGTATGTTCCGCAAAGTGCGACCCTCACGGATTGTCACAAGACGAGCTAATGAGTTACTTTGTACAAGTGCCAATGGCTTAGAGTGGCTAGATCAGAACGAAGTTGAAGGAGCAGATGATTTTACTGAAAATCATATGGAAATGTTGGTTCCAATAGTCTCTCTTGAGACCGTGCATGATTCTCCATGGACTGAATTAGAGTAGATATTCTTTTTTTAATTACAGTATTTACGATTTAAGTATTCTATTGTTAAATTTTTATTACACTTATAATTAAACTCTCAGCAATATTGATTACTAGTCTTAACTAGTCGTAAATAAAAGGACGATGCAAATTTGTTTTTTTCTTTTTACAATAACAATCCAACGCGTTTACGTAAGAAACTCACATTTTGAAAAATCTCACGTGAGATTCGGGGATGGGGGGGGGGGGTTGAATAAAATCTCACGACATCTCACCAGGGGAGGAGGGAGGGGCAGAAAATTAAAAAAAACACCTCACGTAATTTATGGACGCCCCCTTATACTGGCGACGGAGTAATGAAAAAACATATTTATAAATAAATAAATATTTTGTGGACATTTCACACAACACCATCTAGCCCAAACTAAGCAAGGCTTGTACATAGGGCGAATTCTGTGGCTTGTACTATGGAACTAGATGGCTGATAGAATACTTTTTTTTTTGTAAATATGTATGATATTATAATATGATACATAGAAACACCCAGATACAGAACAAACATCCATGCTCATCACACAAATGTTTGCCCTGGGTGGGGATCGAACCCACGACCTACAGCACAGCAGGTAGACATACTACCAACTGAGCCACAAGGCCAGTCATATATTTTCCTACTCCTCGGTCAATATAAAAGATATCAAAGAACAACTTTTTTTTTCATTTCTCCTATTTTGATAGGAGATATATACAAAACAAATTTTGAGTAAACAAATTCATTTTCATTTTTAGGGTTTCGTACCCAAAAGGTAAAAACGGGACCCTATTACTGAGACTCCGTCCGTCCGTCCGTCCGTCTGTCACCAGGCTGAATCTCATGAACCGTGATAGTTAGACAGTTGAAATTTTCACAGATGATATATTTCTGTTGCCTCTATAACAACAAATACAAAAAAATAGAATAAAATAAATATTTAATGGGGCTCCCATACAACAAACGTGTTTTTTTTGCTCATGTTTGCTCGATATTAATAACGCCAACAGGTAAACGCTTGAAATATTCACTGAATATTGAGTTATATTATTCACTTTAAAAGTAATAATTAAATTAAAATAAATTTAATATTTAAGGGGGGCTCCCATACAACAAAAGTGATTTTTTGCCGTTTTTTATAGATAATGGTACGGAACCCTTCGTGTGCGAGTCCGACTCGCACTTGGTCGGTTTTATTCTTATATCCCTACTCAATGATTTTATATTATGCTTAAAAATATTGTGATGGGCAAGAGAGATAGCTGTGCGCGTCGAGCGACGTTTTGGTCCACAGTAGATTTCGCCAATCTAAGAGAAATCGGCTTACTCGCTATTTAAAGACACCTAGATTATATATATATTGGATACGTGGCTTTGTATTCTCCACCACAATTTAGCAAGTTTCAACATGTTATATGGTAGGTCTTATTTCCTTTTGAGGTTCGGAACCCTAAAAATGAAGAATTAGTATTTGAATAATTACGTTTGATGATCAATTGTTATATTATTTTTAGAATTACCGAAATAAACCCATTTACATCAAGTTCACTAGAAGTTCGTTCAAGACGAATTGGTTCTTTATATGTTACATTGTGTAAGAATGTAATTTCCTTCTACCGTCTACCTTATTTCCTAGGATTTATGATCTAAAAAGCTACAAAGATAAAAGTTTTAGAGTACTTATTAACCTATATATATACCTATATACTTATCAACTTATTGTATAACAATCTGTGGCAGTGGGCAGGGCACATAGCACGTAGAACTGATGGCCGATGGGGCCGAAAGGTTCTCGAGTGGAAACCACGCACCGGCAAGCGCAGCGTAGGAAGACCAGCCACGAGATGGGCAAATGACCTCATACAAGTGGCAGGAAGACACTGGATGCAAGCCGCTTCCAATCGGTCTTTTTGGAAATCCAAAAAAAACTAAAATATTCATAGCCTCTATTTCTCTTTTTTTTCCTTTGTTTCAATTTAATACCTAAAATGTGTTTGCTCAAATGATGTATACATGCTTTGGATTATAGTCTGGTTCTGATCAATTATCACGTGTTATCTTATGTTATGTTAGGCTATATTCTGTTTTGTATACTTAAATAAAAAAATAAAATAAAATTAATATAATAAATCCATGGGGGAGGCCTATGTCCAACAGTGAACTTCTTATGGCTGAGATTATGATGATGATGATGATGATGATAACAATCTACTATATTTTGATACATAAAGGCTAAATTTGTTCATTATTGATAAGTATTTATTAACAATATAAAATATAGGTACTTAAGGTACTTATAAAATATAGGTACTATATTTCTTAAAATGGTACGATTTTCATAAAAAAGTATTTTACAAATTATGGTCGAAAAGAGTGGTAAAGAGTGGTGGTGGAGTGGTAGAATGGTGGTATTACAATGAAGTAATTGTTGCTAGCTTTTATGGGCGGTAAAAAAAAATTGGACTTATACTGGAAATGTCAATTAAATATATATCCGTAATTTTCGATATAAAAACTATTTCAATGAAATTTGCTATTAATATTCTGTTTCTCTTTATTTATTCGATTATTATACTACTAGATATATATACTATTAGAGAAAGTCTCCTCTTCACGAACAAAACTAACTTCCTAAAACTATCACCACAATCCCGTAGGAATTAGAATACCTACTTTAAAAGTTGGCAGTCAACAGTTTGTCATCCAATATTTTGTTTCTGACAACCAATTCGAACTTAAGCCGGAAGTTTGGCCATAGATAACCCTCTTTAATTTGTCGTATTTCATTAAAACTTATCTCAAGTGGGCGATATTTTGATGACAATGAATCGTAATTAAATTTTCGAGTACTCTCGTTTGGTATAAAAGCTTTCGCTAACGTCGCTGTGTTTATAGCAAAACACAACCGGTGAAAGTTAAAGTCGAACCGTGAAAAATTAATAAGAAATTCTACAGAAAAAATTGTTGCTGGAATACAAAGTTTTCTGTAATTCCGTCAAAATGAAAGCGTTTATAGTGCTCCTGAGCTTAATATCGTTTGTTTATTGTAAAACTTTGTTGGCGCACCCGCGACCTCACAGTAAGTTAGCTTGAATTGATTTTGTTGTGTTTTACGCGGTTAGTTTTGAATTTGTAATGTGCGTAAATAAGTAACTTGCTTTTGAAGTTTTTGATTGTGCGTTGCGGGAATTTTACGATTAAAAATTTTGTTTAAAACGAAACTTTGTACCTAATTAGTTACCTACATATAGGTACCTACCTAATATTAAGTAATTCTGTCGGTTTAGTAATTTGATTTATTTTTATTGTTTTTCTTTACTATCCAGTAAAACGAGTAATATATTTAGGTGTACGTACACCTAAAAATATGTTATATATAGGTATTTCTATTATAGATTAAGAATTTTTCGGTTTCTTATTTTGTCTTGTAGTAGGTATATACGGATTGACGAATTTTGATGTGTGAAAGGTGTCGTAATTTTTTTATGTCATAGACTAAAATATACCTTTTCAGGCAGATTTTAATAAGCATAGTCAAGCGAGATTTCAAAAAATTGGGTATATATGCAAGGAAGGAGAGTCCAAATTTAGTGCTTTAACCGTATCATGTGGGGTATCATATGAAAGAGCTTCATTAGCACAAACTAAAACAGGTTTAAAAAAAAATTATGATGTATATTTTTCGGTTTAAAAGAGAATATAAAAAAATATATAATTTCCCCCTTTTATATATTAGTGTGTACGGAACCATCGGTGAGCGAGTCTGACTCGCACTTGTATGTTTTCTATTTTTACAAAAGAAGAATATAATAAGTTTGTCTACACGTATGTATCTATGAATCTGTATATTTGTATGGAGCATCGTAGCTCTGAAACGGATGGATCAATTTTGATCTAGTTTTTTTATGTGTTCTTAATTATGTTTCATCAAAATCGGTTCAGACTTTTTTGTCTGGTGTTTTTGAGTTTTCTAAACGTATTCATGTATAATAACTTAATATTAGTTAGGAGTCAAGATTCGTTCGTAAATTCAGTAAATAGGTAAGTGCGTTTTCTATCACTGACTTATTCAGCGATCTTCTTCCATTTCACTCAATCTTATCTCTTATCACGTGATCTAAACACTCTCATAAGTCAGCCAAGTTCTCAAAGCATTAAGGCGATACACTGTTGAAATTGAAAAACTTTTAATCGACCTATCAAGTACATGTTATACATATAAATTAATTGTGATTGGCATGCGTCTCTTACTTAAAGGCACACATACATAACCTTGATAATGGTTATGTATGTGTGCCTTTTGGGGTTGAAACTCTTGGACCGTGGGAACCGGATGCTCTGGATTTTTTTAAAGATTTGTCGGGGAGGCTGAAAAATTCTTTGCGTGCCCAAAATGCTGGTCTTTACTTGGACAAAAAGTGAGCATTGCCATTCAGCGAGGAAATGCAGACAGCATTTTGGGCACTGCCTGAAACTGGAGATTGTTTGAACTATCCATAGGGTTTTGATGCCTATGGATATTTTAAATAATCTCCAATTACTCAATTTAAAAAATATTTATTATTTATTTATTAGTTTTAGTATAATTTATAATAGTATGAATGTTTAAGAAGATTACGTAGTAAATTATATACCTATTTCATGTAAGTATATTTTTCAGACGGTGCAAGATGTGTCAACATGTGGGATGAAGGTTGCATTAACGGACAACTGAACGGAGCAGGTACGAGTATGATATCGAAAAACAATTTTTCAATCAGCTAATGGTCTCCTGTATGAAGTATCATATGTCCATCTTGTGGCTAGTCTTCTCACGCTGCGCTTGCCGGTGAGGTCGATGACTATTCGGCCCCGTCGGCGATCAGTTCTACGTGCTATGTGCTCTACTCATACAGATAGGTTCATCTCATGTAGATAGGTTTGGTTAATTCTTTTTTATAACGACTTCCAATTTTAGCGCAAAAAATCCCCCATTTTGATTTTTTTTTAACACCTATCAAAAGACACTTGGGTTTTTGAGACGAATCTAACGATATCTTAACTGTCGCAATCCATCTAGCTGTTTGGAAGATACGAGGTAATAAATTTTAATATAAACATACAAGATACGTGCAAAAAACCCTTACTAGTCAGGCAGTCGGGTAAAAAAATACAACTGAATTATAATAAAAAAGATAACCTCCTCCTTTTTTCCTTTGCTATTGTAATAAACTAGTTGGATTTATTTCTAAATTTCAATAGTCTCTAATTTCTATGTTAAATTATAAAGATACATATATGTAATTTAAAAAATTGCATACAATTGTATTAATTTATTTTATTAGTACCATTTATTGTAAAATTCACCAATTCCGAATTTGTGTAATGTGCTTCAAGTATTAGTTACCATAGGAAGGAACTAGCTGCCAAGATACGAGTTGGCGCCCAGTTTGGTGGCTAGGGCCATCATTGTCGTACTGTGTACTCAATAAGTGAAATAAATAATTACTTGAAAACGGCAACTGCGCTAACAAGGCGAGTCCAAACCCCATGAGGGACAAAAAGAAAAAGAATATTTTCTTTTATGTCGGCTATAAATAAGTTATATTGTGTGCAGGTGGTGATGATTACTATTTGGGTGGCGGTTTCAACCCTGGCAAGCGCTGCGTTAACATGTGGGACGAAGGCTGTATCAATGGACAAATCAATGGGGCAGGTTAGTTATATTATTGATGATTATACTTGACTAGCTAGACCACACATCGGACATTCTATACAAACCCTCACTATTAGGTGACACATACGAAAGTTTATTTTTTATATGCACACCCACTGGGCGTAGCTAGGGTTTGGGGGTTCAAACCCTCCACCATGACTAAAACCTTTTTTGAAGGTTGTATCCGCGATTGGATTTTTGTTGGTTTATTATCTATGAATTGATTGATTACGGATGTATAGATCGATAAAGTATCAGCTTCAAAAGTTTGATTCCATAGAAAAACATGCCAAGAAGCTAATCAAGAACAATCCCCTTGTCTTGTTGTTGCAAGCTGCGAAGCTTGTGTCGCAAAGTCGTTAGTACTTATAATTACTCAAACCTATATTATTTAAAAGTGATATGAATTTAAGCAAATTTAATTTATGCACACCTAACTTAGAGAAACTTAATTTGAGCACTCCAAACCTGGAATAGAAAGTGGCTCTCAACTTAAATGAAGATTAAGAACACGCAGTAAAATGGTTGGCGATCACGAAAAATCAATGCGTAGCCACGTAGGCTACGCTTGGAGTGGTTACGGCGTAGCTGTCGTAGTCTATCAAGATACGACAGCTACGCCGTAACCACTCCAAGCTTTACGAAATAGGTACCAGACTAATCAATATTATACTAGTAACTCTACGAACAGAAGACATCGCGAGCACAAACTTTTGAATTGTTGCTGAAAGTCTTTGCTCGGGTGGTCTACTGATCATAACAAAAAATTCTTGTTCAGAATTCAGTGTCGAATGTTTTTGCCAAATATTATCAAAATTGGCTGACAAATGGCCTCATAGCAAACTTCTCCTCTTTTTGACAACCTATTGACATAATTATTTTGCTTATTTTTTTTTTTTTTTTTTTAGAATGAGTAGTAAACATTTCTAGCAAATATTATTAAAATCGGTCAGTAAATAGCGCTGAAGCAAATTTTCCCCTTTATACCCCTCTTATCAAAAATTCCCGACGACAAAAAAAATATAAAATAGAGGAACGTATATAACAAGTTTCGTCAAGATTGGTTAAAAAATACGACCTGTACCAACCAGACAGAATATCGAAAATCTTGCTAATTGATCCAGTGATCTTCATTCGTTTCGCTCACTTGATCAATAAAAAGTTTTCATAATTGTTTTAATAGACATCGACATTTGTCTGAGTTTGTCGCGTGAAAAGTTTGTTCTGGTCAATCATTGGCTAGTCCGTACCTACCTAACTTTGTTCGCGATAAGCTCTAACGATCGTCGGTCAGTCACCACTTCAGCGTTTTTCTCAGGCGGTGATGATTACTATTTGGGTGGTGGCTTCAACCCGGGCAAACGCTGCGTCAATATGTGGGACGAGGGGTGCATTAATGGACAACTTGGTGGATCTGGTAAATCACTAACTTTCTATTACTTATTTTTATTATTCTCAATGAAAGGAATCATTTCATCATCAACACAGCTTTTTTTAAGCAAGATAGATCTGCGATTGACCACCAACTCGCCTGATGTTAAGCGACGATGTGGCCGAGGATGGACCTCGTCGATCTAGAAAATATCTATTCACTCTAGCCTTGAAAATTTCATGATTGTAGGTCTCAGGAAACAGAGATGGCGGAAAAGAATTCCAATCATTCATTCTTTCATTCTTCTTTAGCTACAAAAAATCTACTGCTGGACATAGGCCTCCCTCATGGATTTCCAAAAAGCCCTATTGTCACTTGACCTGCATCCAGGATCAACCTGCCACTTGTATGAGACTACGCTGCGCTTATCGGTCCATGTTTTCCACTCGTAAATAATTTTTTTCTTACCTTCTTTCCTAAATATATTTATTTATATTTTCATACCCCTCTCTTCTCTCTCCCTCTTCGTAATGGAGAGCCATTACGAGACCTAAGACATGATCTAGTTATATACCTAATACTTTTCAAGACAAACCTTCCAGCTTCCAAATCTTCCAATCTATATTTTTATTATATTGTTTTGAACTGGATAGAAACAAACGCTTATTTCTTTTTAACCCCGATGCTTTAAAAAAAGCACACATATAATACCATTATTATAAATTTGACTTGTGAGGTATATGTGTGTCGATTTATGGTATTGTAACTCTCAAACTTTTTTGTAAAGATGATTCGATTGATAGTGTTTTAGCTGTTTCATCATAATCGGTTCAGTCGTTTTTTTTTTTAATTGGGGACTTCCTTGTAAAATGACTTCCAAACAAGAAGGAGGCACCTAATTATTCTACTTCTACTTACAGCTTTACAAACACTTTTTTAGATAAAAACTACGGGTCACTCACGTCTGTTTTAAGCCGAAAAATCTGACTATACTTTTCAAACACTTGCCGTCTTTTTGTCTCCAGGCGGTGACGATTATTACCTGGGCGGCGGTTTCAACCCTGGCAAGCGATCTCTTCAGGAATTCTTCGCAAAGTTACAAAAAACACACCCTAAAAATATGATGTAGAGAATGGATAGCCTATCGGACCTAGCTAGGTATATCTATGTATTCTATACCCCTTATCTTAGAGACTAATCGGCACCTCAGTACTCTAATATAGAAATGGAAATAGTCTTTCAAGTTGGCTCAGATGTCACATACGTTTGTGCGTCTAGACACCCACACCTATTTTGTCGTTAAGAGGGAAGAAGCCGTTTTTTCCCCCATACAAAATCACACAAAAAGCGTAGACAGATTCCTCCCCCTAAATGTTATCCAATTTCGTTGGTTTTTTTTTTTGGTGCTGAAATTTTCTATGACGGCACGGTTTGTTTTCTTCAAATTTTATTATACTTTTGTAGATACAGACACCCGAAGTTAAGGATTTTTTGCCTAAAAATACGTCCAAATTAAGTTTTTATTTAACAGCACCTAAGACTTTTTTGTAAAAAGTAAACCGCAGAAGCATAGATTATTCTCTAAACAATCGATTGATACCAAAAAACTTAAGAAAATGTGGTTTGCCTTTGAATCTTTGCTATAGCCACTAATGGCAAATGCCGTATACATAATACAAGGCCATTAAATGGCCTTCTTTGTCTACATATTTAATATTGTCCGATTGTCTGTCTACTTCAACCGTTCATGCCCTTTCACAATAATGAACATTGCGAAAAGCAAGGACCACAAGTGTATTTTAAAATTAGTAAAAGCACTGCTCTATTTTCTTATACCATTTCAATTGAATACTAAGTTAGCTAGGTACTAACAAAGATTTCGATAGTACCTAAGATAAGTTTCCTGTGTGTAAACCTCTCGCATTAGTAGTTCTTATTCGTACCTGTATAACGTATTATTATTATTTATATACTTAATATTTTATTCTTTTTTTTCAGATAATTTTTTTAAATATCTTTTTATCTATTTATTTTTGTTTCATTATTTTTCTCGCTGCTGCGCTAGTCTCATCGTTGTAATTATATTGCCAGTAAAATATTTAACAATAGGTACATTAAATTATTTACGTGAATAAATCGTTTTATTAACCGACTTCCAAAAAGAAGAAGTTTATCAATTCGACTTGTTTTATTTATTGCATTGATTGCATTGATTTTGATAATTATTTTATTGTTTGGTAGGTCATACTTAAGAAGTAGTCCCATATATTTATTTATCAAAATCGGTTCAGTACTCGGGTTTTTGTAACAAAATAAGTGGTAAAATATCATGCAACTAAACAAAACGTGTATTTTGAAGTCGGTTTTTAATTATTGTGCCTCGATATCGGTAACCACTCTTTGGGCTGCGACGAATTGCCGACATAGGCCCATGCCATATAGGCAGTCAGACCACAAAACAGAGATAGGTTTTGTGGTCAGCCTGTGTCGGCGGGCTGTATCGGCACGTTTGGTGTGTATTGCACTTTATACTTATCTTTATACTTTATCTCATAGTACTTATCTATTTTGTAATTTCACGCCTCTTGGACTAGCATTCTAGGCTATACTGACGCTGTCTGTCAGTTAGTCAATCTGTAAGTCAGTTACTCAAGACAACGCTTTCTAAAGGTACGAGGTATGTTTCGTGGTTTCACCCGCGTAGTTATAAAAAACGATGATGATGGTAAACGATGGTGATTATGATAAAATGTACCCTATGTCCGTCTCCAGGGGACTTTCTCTCCCTTATTGCGGTGCAAAGTTGGCTCGCGCCCGTTCATATCTTAATTTTTCTGTAATTAAAAGAGTAAGATAAAACTTTAAACGACTATGTAAAAAAAACAAATTGACGAATTCAAGAAGTCGAAGAGTTCATTTCAACGTTTTTCACGCTCTTAATTGCAGAAAATTCAAAATAAAAACGAGCGCCAGCCAACTTTGCACCGTTAGATATAAGAGACGAGACTCAGGTTCTCGGCTTACATCTCTATACTGTCTAGGGTACTTATAAATAGAAAAAACACATTACACTCTACCACATTTCGTAACAAACGATTCAACCTCGGTCGTGAAAAGGTAAACAGACAGACAGACAGAATTTGGTACTTTCGTTTTTACAATAAATACTAACTATAGACGATGGCACGGTATTTCTATAGAATTCGCCAATGAAATTAAAATACGCAAGGAACAAATTTTCAAAAAAAAATGTCCGTAGGTTTGGAAGCTTGATAAATGTAGGATTCATGTTAGCAGCGGCACCTGTGACTTGATGAATGATGCAGTTCATCTACCTTCCATCCAACGTCAACACGGCACTGTTTCATAACGGTCGCCATGAACTGGATTCTAAGCCTGGCTTAGATAGAAGCAGTAGTGAGGGATAGCGATCATCTATAGCTTACTCAGAGAGCCTTTATATTTGTATAAATGAGCATTAAAGATCAATTATTGTAAATTTACTCTATATGAGTATTTTATATCAATTCTTGTAAATTTACCTACTCACCTACTTATATTTGTCAGGGGTTATAATCGGTTAGATAGGTATGTAGGTGCCTAACAGAGTACTGACTTACATTTTAAGCCCCCGACACTAGAGGGGTGTTATATGTTTGACGTGTGTTTTGTGTGTATATGGCATCGTAGCTCTCAAACGGATGGACTGATTATGATGTAGTTCCTTTTTATTTGAAAGAGGATTTGATGTGATGGTGTTCTTAATTGTGTCATCAAAACCGGTTCAGCCGTTATTTTTTGTCGGGGATTTTGAGTTTTCTAAACTTACACTTGTTTATACATATTTTACAATGTATTATTTTTTCAATAAAGTGCGTACGTATGTAGCTGGACAATCAGAAAATATAGACGAATTTGATGACCACGCACATCAAAAGTGGTTAAGCTATTTTTGCTGTAGATCATATAAAAACACATACATACAGTCCATAGGTAAATATTATATAGGTAATATAGTACTACTGACGCCCAAAAAACATTACTTACAACCTAATTTCATTCTCCTCATTTCACTATATTATAGGACTAGCAGAACGTCTGCGCACTCCTACCCACATCTCATAGAAATGCCAACAATCCATGCTCAATCATTTCAGTCCAGGTTCTTGACAGGTACTGCTCAGAAAAGGAATTCTTTGCTGCAATCTGTTTCCTTAGATCTAAAATCTTGAAATTTTCAATGATAGAGTGAATAAGTAGATATCTCCTAGATCGACGAGCTCCATCCTCGGCCACACCTTCCCTTAGCATTAGACGAGTTGATGGTCATAGATCTTAATGTAAAAGATCATCATTAAGATCTTAATGATGCATTTGATGAAAATAATATACCTAGTGAGGAAACCAATGTATTTTTGTATTAAAGGGGCCAGTACCCCTTATCACAACTCGTTCTTCACTCCATACAAGGGAAATAAAACGATACTGCAGTTATGGCAAGATCTACCTCATAACTTATGAGGTAGAATTATAGACAAAAAAAATCGCAAGGTTAAAAAATATATTTTTCTGATTTTTTTATATATGTGGCTTAGCAGTCATCGTATTTGGAAAATCGGCGCTTAAAATTCAACACAAAAATATATATAAAACTTTTATTACATTAATTATTTCACATAAAAAATATGCACGGCACGTCAATTTTACATTGTTAAAAAATATCAATTGCTGTTTAAAACATTAACTAATTCTTGTTAAAAATAACCTATATTCTATTCTAAATATAATATTTACATTTTAAATGCTACATTTTTGTAACTTGGACGTAAAGGCACATGGCAGCTAGGCTTAGAGTTGCTTGGCAAGTTTTTTAAGTCTTGGTTTTATTATTTTGTCATAAAACTATGTGAAGATAACACAAATACTGTTAAACACGAATGATTTGAATTATCACAAGGTCAAGGCGTTTCAATGTTAGTTACAGTGAACGGAGCTTAAGTAGCAACCTTCGAGGCAAAAAACGAGGCCAATTCTGTTGTTAAAATCTTTAAAAACAACTAAACAAAATTTGACAGGACTACATCACTACTAAAACACATACCGCCCTTTTTAATCACGTTGATAAGAAAAACTCGGCACAAGTTTTAATCCTAATTTGATTTTGTAACAAATCTGACCTCGATTCTGTTAAACAGACTTAACATATTTTTTTTAATATACAGAAGAAATTGAAACCTGGTTAGCCAGTAATAATTTAGTTAAAAAACAAACAATCAACCACTACTACTAGAACGCTGTTCTAGGAGAAAAATATAATCTTTAGTTAAGTTTAATCTTAACTTAAGTTTTAAGTTGTTATATAATAATTTCCAGTCAACATTCCAGTTGCTACATCTATACACATTATTGGTAAATAAAATGCAGCTAACGAAATACATCCTTGGTAAATTATTAGTAAACATAAAAGAGAGAGAGCATATACAATGAAAAAAGAGAAAAATAGAAAATAAACACTCAACAAAGATTTTGTGCCCATATGTTACAACTATTATCATATGTATGCATTGTTATGAATAATGTAAAAATATCACAAAACGGCAAAATAAAATTGAGGCACACTCATTTTATAGAAATAAAATCTACATAGAGAAATAAAAAAATATTTTTCTAAGCGGTGGATAAAGTTAGTAGAGACTACCAATTTAAATACATTGTATTATTTCCTTTGGATCAATCTTTAAATTAAATATACAAAGAATTACAGTTTTAGTTTGTCTTGTGTCTATTCTTTGTAAAGGTCCAAAACAATATTTAGTTCACAACAATGTACAGCAAAATCAACACCAAAACAGATTAGAGCAAATCATTTGTATGGTTAAATTAAGTTTTTAACAAGATATTATTTTTAAATTAAATTGTAAAGCTAAGTATAATTAAATTTTGGGCTAAAATGTCGCACATGCTAATGCAACATATTCCGATAAATAATATATATAAATGTCATCATCGCCAATTCAATATTTTCTCGACATTGGTGAGTGAGGCACCCCTAACTTCTAATGTATGATGAAATCATTCTACAGTTCGAATTCCGCCACTGTCAGAAATCACCGATACCATATTCACTATGAGAGTAGCAACACTTAAAAATGTATAAACAGTTCCATCGTGTTAGAAACTATTATGCAAAAGAAGTTAGCTAAGAAAAGTTGCCTGACTACTGCTAATTTTGTTTTAAAATCTTTAAACTTTAACATGAATTGAAACCAAAGTATTTTACATTTTACAGTTATTTGCATTTCTATCTTGTGTATCGCTACACAAGATAGATATGCAAATAACTGTGTAAAAATGATGACAATGATTTTAGACTATTTTATAGTTGTAAAATTTTATAGAATAAACACTAATAGTTTTATTCTATACAAACAAATATTTTAGTATTATTATGAACATAAGCAGCTATATATTTTAAATAAAACTAGGCGAGTACATTAATACAGAGATCTGTCTTGTACATAACATAAGTACATTCTATGAGCTAGTTAATAAAACTACATCTGGCCTTCATGGCTAACAAATTAAATGAAAATTAATTTACAATAAGATATATGTGAATTCCTATTCTTAAATAGGAATTGGCTAAAAGATAAAACCTGTTTTATCTTATTCTTAAACCTCACAGGTTTTACAACATTATGATGTAGGTATATAGTCAATGAGCTCTAGGAATAAAACAGGACTGATTTTACCTAATAGTATTCTTAGAATCATAATCTTAGGGTTCACAAACAACACAGTATAAAGTTTCAGTTGGCATAAGATAAAAATAAAATAATTACAAGTATGGTAAGTGTAATTACACTATATCACTAATTATTTTGCCCATGCCAGTGGTCTTGCGCATACTGTGGCAATTCCATTGGTAATTTATTGTACGGATTGGCACTTGGACCAGGATGAGCCATTGCAGGCTTCGGACCACTTCCCTGTCTAAATTTAGTAGAATATTTATAAAAATCAGACATTTCGAAAGGTTTAGTCTCTTCTCTATATGGAATACATTTACCCTGTTCAATTACAGTCAAATTTTTAGGTGATTCTAAAGATACTGCACTAAAACTATCACCACAATCCCGTAGGAATTAGAATACCTACTTTAAAAGTTGGCAGTCAACAGTTTGTCATCCAATATTTTGTTTCTGACAACCAATTCGAACTTAAGCCGGAAGTTTGGCCATAGATAACCCTCTTTAATTTGTCGTATTTCATTAAAACTTATCTCAAGTGGGCGATATTTTGATGACAATGAATCGTAATTAAATTTTCGAGTACTCTCGTTTGGTATAAAAGCTTTCGCTAACGTCGCTGTGTTTATAGCAAAACACAACCGGTGAAAGTTAAAGTCGAACCGTGAAAAATTAATAAGAAATTCTACAGAAAAAATTGTTGCTGGAATACAAAGTTTTCTGTAATTCCGTCAAAATGAAAGCGTTTATAGTGCTCCTGAGCTTAATATCGTTTGTTTATTGTAAAACTTTGTTGGCGCACCCGCGACCTCACAGTAAGTTAGCTTGAATTGATTTTGTTGTGTTTTACGCGGTTAGTTTTGAATTTGTAATGTGCGTAAATAAGTAACTTGCTTTTGAAGTTTTTGATTGTGCGTTGCGGGAATTTTACGATTAAAAATTTTGTTTAAAACGAAACTTTGTACCTAATTAGTTACCTACATATAGGTACCTACCTAATATTAAGTAATTCTGTCGGTTTAGTAATTTGATTTATTTTTATTGTTTTTCTTTACTATCCAGTAAAACGAGTAATATATTTAGGTGTACGTACACCTAAAAATATGTTATATATAGGTATTTCTATTATAGATTAAGAATTTTTCGGTTTCTTATTTTGTCTTGTAGTAGGTATATACGGATTGACGAATTTTGATGTGTGAAAGGTGTCGTAATTTTTTTATGTCATAGACTAAAATATACCTTTTCAGGCAGATTTTAATAAGCATAGTCAAGCGAGATTTCAAAAAATTGGGTATATATGCAAGGAAGGAGAGTCCAAATTTAGTGCTTTAACCGTATCATGTGGGGTATCATATGAAAGAGCTTCATTAGCACAAACTAAAACAGGTTTAAAAAAAAATTATGATGTATATTTTTCGGTTTAAAAGAGAATATAAAAAAATATATAATTTCCCCCTTTTATATATTAGTGTGTACGGAACCATCGGTGAGCGAGTCTGACTCGCACTTGTATGTTTTCTATTTTTACAAAAGAAGAATATAATAAGTTTGTCTACACGTATGTATCTATGAATCTGTATATTTGTATGGAGCATCGTAGCTCTGAAACGGATGGATCAATTTTGATCTAGTTTTTTTATGTGTTCTTAATTATGTTTCATCAAAATCGGTTCAGACTTTTTTGTCTGGTGTTTTTGAGTTTTCTAAACGTATTCATGTATAATAACTTAATATTAGTTAGGAGTCAAGATTCGTTCGTAAATTCAGTAAATAGGTAAGTGCGTTTTCTATCACTGACTTATTCAGCGATCTTCTTCCATTTCACTCAATCTTATCTCTTATCACGTGATCTAAACACTCTCATAAGTCAGCCAAGTTCTCAAAGCATTAAGGCGATACACTGTTGAAATTGAAAAACTTTTAATCGACCTATCAAGTACATGTTATACATATAAATTAATTGTGATTGGCATGCGTCTCTTACTTAAAGGCACACATACATAACCTTGATAATGGTTATGTATGTGTGCCTTTTGGGGTTGAAACTCTTGGACCGTGGGAACCGGATGCTCTGGATTTTTTTAAAGATTTGTCGGGGAGGCTGAAAAATTCTTTGCGTGCCCAAAATGCTGGTCTTTACTTGGACAAAAAGTGAGCATTGCCATTCAGCGAGGAAATGCAGACAGCATTTTGGGCACTGCCTGAAACTGGAGATTGTTTGAACTATCCATAGGGTTTTGATGCCTATGGATATTTTAAATAATCTCCAATTACTCAATTTAAAAAATATTTATTATTTATTTATTAGTTTTAGTATAATTTATAATAGTATGAATGTTTAAGAAGATTACGTAGTAAATTATATACCTATTTCATGTAAGTATATTTTTCAGACGGTGCAAGATGTGTCAACATGTGGGATGAAGGTTGCATTAACGGACAACTGAACGGAGCAGGTACGAGTATGATATCGAAAAACAATTTTTCAATCAGCTAATGGTCTCCTGTATGAAGTATCATATGTCCATCTTGTGGCTAGTCTTCTCACGCTGCGCTTGCCGGTGAGGTCGATGACTATTCGGCCCCGTCGGCGATCAGTTCTACGTGCTATGTGCTCTACTCATACAGATAGGTTCATCTCATGTAGATAGGTTTGGTTAATTCTTTTTTATAACGACTTCCAATTTTAGCGCAAAAAATCCCCCATTTTGATTTTTTTTTAACACCTATCAAAAGACACTTGGGTTTTTGAGACGAATCTAACGATATCTTAACTGTCGCAATCCATCTAGCTGTTTGGAAGATACGAGGTAATAAATTTTAATATAAACATACAAGATACGTGCAAAAAACCCTTACTAGTCAGGCAGTCGGGTAAAAAAATACAACTGAATTATAATAAAAAAGATAACCTCCTCCTTTTTTCCTTTGCTATTGTAATAAACTAGTTGGATTTATTTCTAAATTTCAATAGTCTCTAATTTCTATGTTAAATTATAAAGATACATATATGTAATTTAAAAAATTGCATACAATTGTATTAATTTATTTTATTAGTACCATTTATTGTAAAATTCACCAATTCCGAATTTGTGTAATGTGCTTCAAGTATTAGTTACCATAGGAAGGAACTAGCTGCCAAGATACGAGTTGGCGCCCAGTTTGGTGGCTAGGGCCATCATTGTCGTACTGTGTACTCAATAAGTGAAATAAATAATTACTTGAAAACGGCAACTGCGCTAACAAGGCGAGTCCAAACCCCATGAGGGACAAAAAGAAAAAGAATATTTTCTTTTATGTCGGCTATAAATAAGTTATATTGTGTGCAGGTGGTGATGATTACTATTTGGGTGGCGGTTTCAACCCTGGCAAGCGCTGCGTTAACATGTGGGACGAAGGCTGTATCAATGGACAAATCAATGGGGCAGGTTAGTTATATTATTGATGATTATACTTGACTAGCTAGACCACACATCGGACATTCTATACAAACCCTCACTATTAGGTGACACATACGAAAGTTTATTTTTTATATGCACACCCACTGGGCGTAGCTAGGGTTTGGGGGTTCAAACCCTCCACCATGACTAAAACCTTTTTTGAAGGTTGTATCCGCGATTGGATTTTTGTTGGTTTATTATCTATGAATTGATTGATTACGGATGTATAGATCGATAAAGTATCAGCTTCAAAAGTTTGATTCCATAGAAAAACATGCCAAGAAGCTAATCAAGAACAATCCCCTTGTCTTGTTGTTGCAAGCTGCGAAGCTTGTGTCGCAAAGTCGTTAGTACTTATAATTACTCAAACCTATATTATTTAAAAGTGATATGAATTTAAGCAAATTTAATTTATGCACACCTAACTTAGAGAAACTTAATTTGAGCACTCCAAACCTGGAATAGAAAGTGGCTCTCAACTTAAATGAAGATTAAGAACACGCAGTAAAATGGTTGGCGATCACGAAAAATCAATGCGTAGCCACGTAGGCTACGCTTGGAGTGGTTACGGCGTAGCTGTCGTAGTCTATCAAGATACGACAGCTACGCCGTAACCACTCCAAGCTTTACGAAATAGGTACCAGACTAATCAATATTATACTAGTAACTCTACGAACAGAAGACATCGCGAGCACAAACTTTTGAATTGTTGCTGAAAGTCTTTGCTCGGGTGGTCTACTGATCATAACAAAAAATTCTTGTTCAGAATTCAGTGTCGAATGTTTTTGCCAAATATTATCAAAATTGGCTGACAAATGGCCTCATAGCAAACTTCTCCTCTTTTTGACAACCTATTGACATAATTATTTTGCTTATATTTTTTTTTTTTTTTTTAGAATGAGTAGTAAACATTTCTAGCAAATATTATTAAAATCGGTCAGTAAATAGCGCTGAAGCAAATTTTCCCCTTTATACCCCTCTTATCAAAAATTCCCGACGACAAAAAAAATATAAAATAGAGGAACGTATATAACAAGTTTCGTCAAGATTGGTTAAAAAATACGACCTGTACCAACCAGACAGAATATCGAAAATCTTGCTAATTGATCCAGTGATCTTCATTCGTTTCGCTCACTTGATCAATAAAAAGTTTTCATAATTGTTTTAATAGACATCGACATTTGTCTGAGTTTGTCGCGTGAAAAGTTTGTTCTGGTCAATCATTGGCTAGTCCGTACCTACCTAACTTTGTTCGCGATAAGCTCTAACGATCGTCGGTCAGTCACCACTTCAGCGTTTTTCTCAGGCGGTGATGATTACTATTTGGGTGGTGGCTTCAACCCGGGCAAACGCTGCGTCAATATGTGGGACGAGGGGTGCATTAATGGACAACTTGGTGGATCTGGTAAATCACTAACTTTCTATTACTTATTTTTATTATTCTCAATGAAAGGAATCATTTCATCATCAACACAGCTTTTTTTAAGCAAGATAGATCTGCGATTGACCACCAACTCGCCTGATGTTAAGCGACGATGTGGCCGAGGATGGACCTCGTCGATCTAGAAAATATCTATTCACTCTAGCCTTGAAAATTTCATGATTGTAGGTCTCAGGAAACAGAGATGGCGGAAAAGAATTCCAATCATTCATTCTTTCATTCTTCTTTAGCTACAAAAAATCTACTGCTGGACATAGGCCTCCCTCATGGATTTCCAAAAAGCCCTATTGTCACTTGACCTGCATCCAGGATCAACCTGCCACTTGTATGAGACTACGCTGCGCTTATCGGTCCATGTTTTCCACTCGTAAATAATTTTTTTCTTACCTTCTTTCCTAAATATATTTATTTATATTTTCATACCCCTCTCTTCTCTCTCCCTCTTCGTAATGGAGAGCCATTACGAGACCTAAGACATGATCTAGTTATATACCTAATACTTTTCAAGACAAACCTTCCAGCTTCCAAATCTTCCAATCTATATTTTTATTATATTGTTTTGAACTGGATAGAAACAAACGCTTATTTCTTTTTAACCCCGATGCTTTAAAAAAAGCACACATATAATACCATTATTATAAATTTGACTTGTGAGGTATATGTGTGTCGATTTATGGTATTGTAACTCTCAAACTTTTTTGTAAAGATGATTCGATTGATAGTGTTTTAGCTGTTTCATCATAATCGGTTCAGTCGTTTTTTTTTTTAATTGGGGACTTCCTTGTAAAATGACTTCCAAACAAGAAGGAGGCACCTAATTATTCTACTTCTACTTACAGCTTTACAAACACTTTTTTAGATAAAAACTACGGGTCACTCACGTCTGTTTTAAGCCGAAAAATCTGACTATACTTTTCAAACACTTGCCGTCTTTTTGTCTCCAGGCGGTGACGATTATTACCTGGGCGGCGGTTTCAACCCTGGCAAGCGATCTCTTCAGGAATTCTTCGCAAAGTTACAAAAAACACACCCTAAAAATATGATGTAGAGAATGGATAGCCTATCGGACCTAGCTAGGTATATCTATGTATTCTATACCCCTTATCTTAGAGACTAATCGGCACCTCAGTACTCTAATATAGAAATGGAAATAGTCTTTCAAGTTGGCTCAGATGTCACATACGTTTGTGCGTCTAGACACCCACACCTATTTTGTCGTTAAGAGGGAAGAAGCCGTTTTTTCCCCCATACAAAATCACACAAAAAGCGTAGACAGATTCCTCCCCCTAAATGTTATCCAATTTCGTTGGTTTTTTTTTTTGGTGCTGAAATTTTCTATGACGGCACGGTTTGTTTTCTTCAAATTTTATTATACTTTTGTAGATACAGACACCCGAAGTTAAGGATTTTTTGCCTAAAAATACGTCCAAATTAAGTTTTTATTTAACAGCACCTAAGACTTTTTTGTAAAAAGTAAACCGCAGAAGCATAGATTATTCTCTAAACAATCGATTGATACCAAAAAACTTAAGAAAATGTGGTTTGCCTTTGAATCTTTGCTATAGCCACTAATGGCAAATGCCGTATACATAATACAAGGCCATTAAATGGCCTTCTTTGTCTACATATTTAATATTGTCCGATTGTCTGTCTACTTCAACCGTTCATGCCCTTTCACAATAATGAACATTGCGAAAAGCAAGGACCACAAGTGTATTTTAAAATTAGTAAAAGCACTGCTCTATTTTCTTATACCATTTCAATTGAATACTAAGTTAGCTAGGTACTAACAAAGATTTCGATAGTACCTAAGATAAGTTTCCTGTGTGTAAACCTCTCGCATTAGTAGTTCTTATTCGTACCTGTATAACGTATTATTATTATTTATATACTTAATATTTTATTCTTTTTTTTCAGATAATTTTTTTAAATATCTTTTTATCTATTTATTTTTGTTTCATTATTTTTCTCGCTGCTGCGCTAGTCTCATCGTTGTAATTATATTGCCAGTAAAATATTTAACAATAGGTACATTAAATTATTTACGTGAATAAATCGTTTTATTAACCGACTTCCAAAAAGAAGAAGTTTATCAATTCGACTTGTTTTATTTATTGCATTGATTGCATTGATTTTGATAATTATTTTATTGTTTGGTAGGTCATACTTAAGAAGTAGTCCCATATATTTATTTATCAAAATCGGTTCAGTACTCGGGTTTTTGTAACAAAATAAGTGGTAAAATATCATGCAACTAAACAAAACGTGTATTTTGAAGTCGGTTTTTAATTATTGTGCCTCGATATCGGTAACCACTCTTTGGGCTGCGACGAATTGCCGACATAGGCCCATGCCATATAGGCAGTCAGACCACAAAACAGAGATAGGTTTTGTGGTCAGCCTGTGTCGGCGGGCTGTATCGGCACGTTTGGTGTGTATTGCACTTTATACTTATCTTTATACTTTATCTCATAGTACTTATCTATTTTGTAATTTCACGCCTCTTGGACTAGCATTCTAGGCTATACTGACGCTGTCTGTCAGTTAGTCAATCTGTAAGTCAGTTACTCAAGACAACGCTTTCTAAAGGTACGAGGTATGTTTCGTGGTTTCACCCGCGTAGTTATAAAAAACGATGATGATGGTAAACGATGGTGATTATGATAAAATGTACCCTATGTCCGTCTCCAGGGGACTTTCTCTCCCTTATTGCGGTGCAAAGTTGGCTCGCGCCCGTTCATATCTTAATTTTTCTGTAATTAAAAGAGTAAGATAAAACTTTAAACGACTATGTAAAAAAAACAAATTGACGAATTCAAGAAGTCGAAGAGTTCATTTCAACGTTTTTCACGCTCTTAATTGCAGAAAATTCAAAATAAAAACGAGCGCCAGCCAACTTTGCACCGTTAGATATAAGAGACGAGACTCAGGTTCTCGGCTTACATCTCTATACTGTCTAGGGTACTTATAAATAGAAAAAACACATTACACTCTACCACATTTCGTAACAAACGATTCAACCTCGGTCGTGAAAAGGTAAACAGACAGACAGACAGAATTTGGTACTTTCGTTTTTACAATAAATACTAACTATAGACGATGGCACGGTATTTCTATAGAATTCGCCAATGAAATTAAAATACGCAAGGAACAAATTTTCAAAAAAAAATGTCCGTAGGTTTGGAAGCTTGATAAATGTAGGATTCATGTTAGCAGCGGCACCTGTGACTTGATGAATGATGCAGTTCATCTACCTTCCATCCAACGTCAACACGGCACTGTTTCATAACGGTCGCCATGAACTGGATTCTAAGCCTGGCTTAGATAGAAGCAGTAGTGAGGGATAGCGATCATCTATAGCTTACTCAGAGAGCCTTTATATTTGTATAAATGAGCATTAAAGATCAATTATTGTAAATTTACTCTATATGAGTATTTTATATCAATTCTTGTAAATTTACCTACTCACCTACTTATATTTGTCAGGGGTTATAATCGGTTAGATAGGTATGTAGGTGCCTAACAGAGTACTGACTTACATTTTAAGCCCCCGACACTAGAGGGGTGTTATATGTTTGACGTGTGTTTTGTGTGTATATGGCATCGTAGCTCTCAAACGGATGGACTGATTATGATGTAGTTCCTTTTTATTTGAAAGAGGATTTGATGTGATGGTGTTCTTAATTGTGTCATCAAAACCGGTTCAGCCGTTATTTTTTGTCGGGGATTTTGAGTTTTCTAAACTTACACTTGTTTATACATATTTTACAATGTATTATTTTTTCAATAAAGTGCGTACGTATGTAGCTGGACAATCAGAAAATATAGACGAATTTGATGACCACGCACATCAAAAGTGGTTAAGCTATTTTTGCTGTAGATCATATAAAAACACATACATACAGTCCATAGGTAAATATTATATAGGTAATATAGTACTACTGACGCCCAAAAAACATTACTTACAACCTAATTTCATTCTCCTCATTTCACTATATTATAGGACTAGCAGAACGTCTGCGCACTCCTACCCACATCTCATAGAAATGCCAACAATCCATGCTCAATCATTTCAGTCCAGGTTCTTGACAGGTACTGCTCAGAAAAGGAATTCTTTGCTGCAATCTGTTTCCTTAGATCTAAAATCTTGAAATTTTCAATGATAGAGTGAATAAGTAGATATCTCCTAGATCGACGAGCTCCATCCTCGGCCACACCTTCCCTTAGCATTAGACGAGTTGATGGTCATAGATCTTAATGTAAAAGATCATCATTAAGATCTTAATGATGCATTTGATGAAAATAATATACCTAGTGAGGAAACCAATGTATTTTTGTATTAAAGGGGCCAGTACCCCTTATCACAACTCGTTCTTCACTCCATACAAGGGAAATAAAACGATACTGCAGTTATGGCAAGATCTACCTCATAACTTATGAGGTAGAATTATAGACAAAAAAAATCGCAAGGTTAAAAAATATATTTTTCTGATTTTTTTATATATGTGGCTTAGCAGTCATCGTATTTGGAAAATCGGCGCTTAAAATTCAACACAAAAATATATATAAAACTTTTATTACATTAATTATTTCACATAAAAAATATGCACGGCACGTCAATTTTACATTGTTAAAAAATATCAATTGCTGTTTAAAACATTAACTAATTCTTGTTAAAAATAACCTATATTCTATTCTAAATATAATATTTACATTTTAAATGCTACATTTTTGTAACTTGGACGTAAAGGCACATGGCAGCTAGGCTTAGAGTTGCTTGGCAAGTTTTTTAAGTCTTGGTTTTATTATTTTGTCATAAAACTATGTGAAGATAACACAAATACTGTTAAACACGAATGATTTGAATTATCACAAGGTCAAGGCGTTTCAATGTTAGTTACAGTGAACGGAGCTTAAGTAGCAACCTTCGAGGCAAAAAACGAGGCCAATTCTGTTGTTAAAATCTTTAAAAACAACTAAACAAAATTTGACAGGACTACATCACTACTAAAACACATACCGCCCTTTTTAATCACGTTGATAAGAAAAACTCGGCACAAGTTTTAATCCTAATTTGATTTTGTAACAAATCTGACCTCGATTCTGTTAAACAGACTTAACATATTTTTTTTAATATACAGAAGAAATTGAAACCTGGTTAGCCAGTAATAATTTAGTTAAAAAACAAACAATCAACCACTACTACTAGAACGCTGTTCTAGGAGAAAAATATAATCTTTAGTTAAGTTTAATCTTAACTTAAGTTTTAAGTTGTTATATAATAATTTCCAGTCAACATTCCAGTTGCTACATCTATACACATTATTGGTAAATAAAATGCAGCTAACGAAATACATCCTTGGTAAATTATTAGTAAACATAAAAGAGAGAGAGCATATACAATGAAAAAAGAGAAAAATAGAAAATAAACACTCAACAAAGATTTTGTGCCCATATGTTACAACTATTATCATATGTATGCATTGTTATGAATAATGTAAAAATATCACAAAACGGCAAAATAAAATTGAGGCACACTCATTTTATAGAAATAAAATCTACATAGAGAAATAAAAAAATATTTTTCTAAGCGGTGGATAAAGTTAGTAGAGACTACCAATTTAAATACATTGTATTATTTCCTTTGGATCAATCTTTAAATTAAATATACAAAGAATTACAGTTTTAGTTTGTCTTGTGTCTATTCTTTGTAAAGGTCCAAAACAATATTTAGTTCACAACAATGTACAGCAAAATCAACACCAAAACAGATTAGAGCAAATCATTTGTATGGTTAAATTAAGTTTTTAACAAGATATTATTTTTAAATTAAATTGTAAAGCTAAGTATAATTAAATTTTGGGCTAAAATGTCGCACATGCTAATGCAACATATTCCGATAAATAATATATATAAATGTCATCATCGCCAATTCAATATTTTCTCGACATTGGTGAGTGAGGCACCCCTAACTTCTAATGTATGATGAAATCATTCTACAGTTCGAATTCCGCCACTGTCAGAAATCACCGATACCATATTCACTATGAGAGTAGCAACACTTAAAAATGTATAAACAGTTCCATCGTGTTAGAAACTATTATGCAAAAGAAGTTAGCTAAGAAAAGTTGCCTGACTACTGCTAATTTTGTTTTAAAATCTTTAAACTTTAACATGAATTGAAACCAAAGTATTTTACATTTTACAGTTATTTGCATTTCTATCTTGTGTATCGCTACACAAGATAGATATGCAAATAACTGTGTAAAAATGATGACAATGATTTTAGACTATTTTATAGTTGTAAAATTTTATAGAATAAACACTAATAGTTTTATTCTATACAAACAAATATTTTAGTATTATTATGAACATAAGCAGCTATATATTTTAAATAAAACTAGGCGAGTACATTAATACAGAGATCTGTCTTGTACATAACATAAGTACATTCTATGAGCTAGTTAATAAAACTACATCTGGCCTTCATGGCTAACAAATTAAATGAAAATTAATTTACAATAAGATATATGTGAATTCCTATTCTTAAATAGGAATTGGCTAAAAGATAAAACCTGTTTTATCTTATTCTTAAACCTCACAGGTTTTACAACATTATGATGTAGGTATATAGTCAATGAGCTCTAGGAATAAAACAGGACTGATTTTACCTAATAGTATTCTTAGAATCATAATCTTAGGGTTCACAAACAACACAGTATAAAGTTTCAGTTGGCATAAGATAAAAATAAAATAATTACAAGTATGGTAAGTGTAATTACACTATATCACTAATTATTTTGCCCATGCCAGTGGTCTTGCGCATACTGTGGCAATTCCATTGGTAATTTATTGTACGGATTGGCACTTGGACCAGGATGAGCCATTGCAGGCTTCGGACCACTTCCCTGTCTAAATTTAGTAGAATATTTATAAAAATCAGACATTTCGAAAGGTTTAGTCTCTTCTCTATATGGAATACATTTACCCTGTTCAATTACAGTCAAATTTTTAGGTGATTCTAAAGATACTGCACTCGGAGACATCACAGGAGAACTTTGAGGCATGTGATTTGGACTGTGCATCGCTGAATGCCTCCCAGAAGAGATCATGATTTCATAAGCCTGAGAATTTCCTATACTAGAAGTTCTCTTTAAGCTAGAGCTCTTTTTCAAAAGAGGTGCTTCAGATTTAGTAGGTGAGTCTAATGATGTCTCATACCATCCTTTCTCTTTCACTTTCATTTCATTCGGCGAGAGAGGTGAGTATTTGTTCATGCTAACAGAGTCAAAGTTCGAATACCCTGACTTCATACTGACAGGGCTCATTGCGTCAGGATATGGTCGCCTATCATCTCTATGGTAATCATCAGTAGATACTTGTAATTGTAAATGCATAGGATTTCTTATTGTATTTTGCTCTCGTAATGGTAAAGTGTTAGGCACAGGAGCAATCCTTTCAATAATATGTGGAGGCTCTTGGATGTCAGGCTGGGAACGGTGCTGGTATACTGGTAATGGAGGTCTGTAGTTATCTGTTATATTCTCTAAATGCTGGTTGTAATCACTGTGTGATGTTAAGTGGTATGTCTGAGTCCTTTGTAAAGTATTCCGACGTACACCTTCAGGCCTGCGTTTTGATTGATTTTGTTGTATTTGGTGGTGATGAGCTAAAGCTCCTAAATGTTGGTTTTGAGCTTTCAAATGTGACGCATACTGGTACAATAACGGAGTATTTCTCATCCCATTTTGAACTTGATGTGGAGCTATGCTCCCATGATTGTAATGTGTTGTTATATCAGGATGGCTGGAACTAAAGTGAGTCTCACGCAAACGAGACACATTCTGAGCCTCAGGTGCATTATTGGTATAGTAAATCTTATTCATATACTCAGTTGTCATTGTGTGGTGTCTATACATTGTGCCTGGTCCTCCATCATTTTGTATATTCTCATTACCTGCCTCTACACGTCCAGCCAAAGCTGGATAAGTATGAGAAGTATGTATTGAGAATGTGTCGTTTCGATCTTGAGGAGGTGACGGAAAAAAGTTCGAACAACTCGTCTCGGGACGTCGAATGAATCTCGGATGGCCACTTTTCGCTGATACGCCTGATATTGAGGGTGTAGATAACCTATGAGAGAGGTTTTTACGTAAGCTCTGGTCTGAGTCATGCATTGGAGCGGCCCTGAGGCGTCTAGAAGAAGTGTCGGAGCCGTCATGGACATCGTTTCCGTCTGTTGACCTATTGTCGCTTCTAACGCTTCCTAGTCTTTCTCTTTGAGGTACATCTGGGCTTAAGGGAGCCTCGGGCGGGACAATACCTGTAAGCTGGACTTCTTGCACACACAGCTTGTATAACTCCTCATTTTTAGCTGCAAGCATCTGCTCCAATTCCTTCTTTCGAGCTTGAAGCTTGAGTAACTTGTCCTGTTTATCAGAATGCAAATCGCTTCCCATTGTGCTGGTACCCATGTTCAAGAACCAAATTAGAATACAAATATCATGAGTGAATAGTATAATCACTGAAATATACACAAAATCAAACTAAAATGGGAAAACAAACAAAGAAATAAAATTCTAATATTTGACACATTACATTATTCAAGACACCACACCAAAGCCATCCTCAGTGACAGGGTTACCATTTCTACGGCAATTGCCGTGTCTTGCCATAAAAAACACGGTACACGGCAGAACATTGATTGCCGTATCATAAAATACGGCAATCAGAGCGAAAGAAAAAATATACCAATAAAGTTGCAGGCAACAGCTACTCTAGAAAAGGCGGGAAACTTCTACGGTGTTAGGCGCGTTTTTTATAAATTTTATTTTGAAAACTAAAATTAAAGTGTAAATAGCGTTCAGGAGAGTAGATTTTAATATTTTAGTATAATTTGTAGTTAGTGTTTTCTGTTAAATTGTATATATCTTCGTATTGGTAAGTAATTTTATTTATTTTGACCTAAAGAAAAATGGGTCGCCCGCCGGATCCCGGCGGCGGCGGCAGCGATGGTGGTGGCGATAAAACAGAAGCATCGGTTGCATATTATGTAACCGTTTCTTCTACAAATGAGTCGGCAATGGACTCTGATGTATCTGTTGGTCCTATGACCAACAATCGTTCGAGTTTAAAACGTTCGCGCCAACATAAAAAGAATTGCAAAACATGCAATAAGCGAAAGAAAAAATATTGTAGGGACACTAAGGCTGAACAATTTTGTTGTAACTGTTCAGACAGTGACACCATTCCCGAGAAAATGCAATATGAGAAAAGTTCCACTACATCAAATATTACCTTGACTGCTCCTTCATTTGAAAGCACACTGTTACAAGCAAATGCCCCTTCAGTAGATGTGCCTAACCTACCTAGCAATAAAGTTGATGGTGGTAGACCAACCCCAATCGGACGTACTTTTTATGAATCTACAGACAGCATGCCATATACAATACATGTTCAAAAGGAGACTGTTGAATTAAATGATAATCATATACTTCACCCTATCACATTTGGAAAGTTCTTGAAAGTTAATAAATTTAATAACATAATTAATGGCAGTGTAAAACGTATCGGTCGCAACAGAATGGCTCTTTCTTTTTCAAATTACATTGATGCTAACAACTTTTTGAAACACCCCACCTTGAGCATGAATAAATTCAAAGCATTCATTCCGACATTTAATGTAACAAGATTAGGCATTGTTAAGGGTATTCCTGCAGACTGGTCTGTTGAAGAAATAATGGAAAATGTCAATCTACCAATAGGTTGTGGAAAAATTTTAAAAGTAAGACGACTTAACTACAAAGTTATAACAGATGGTAATGCTTCCTGGAAACCTTCACAAACAGTTGTAATAACATTTGATGGTCAAGTTCTACCTAAAAGAATCTTTATATGTTATAATGCCCTCCCAGTAGAGCTGTATACTTATCCAACAATTCAGTGTTTTAAGTGCTGTCGGTATGGGCATACAAAACTACAATGTAGATCAGTCCCGAGGTGCTTCAAGTGCGGTAAAGAACATGACGGCTCAAACTGCAACATAGAAGAAGATATGGCCTCATGTTGCCTATGTTCAGGTTTACATTTTGCCACCAATCGAGGATGTCCAGAACATTCTCGCCAAAGAGCCATCAAGCAATCAATGGCAGACAGCTGCATTTCATATTTTGAAGCTTGTAAATTACACCCACCTGTTAAAAAATCATTTGCAGATGTTGTAAATACTAAAAGTGTACATAAAAACCCACAAATTAGCAATAATAATAATAAACATAGTTCTCTAAGTCAAAGCCCTATTAAATCATATAAAAAAACAGTGGTTTCAAAACCTCGCATTCATAATAATGACCAAAATCATCATTATGATTATAATGCTCACAGACAGCTCACAAAAGATTATGACATGCCATCACCTTCTAATGGTTGTGCATTGAAATCATCCAATGAAAATAATACATGTAACATATATAATATTATTACTAATCTTATCAACTCTCTTTCTCAGTCCAATATCATTAACCCTGACCACGCTGCTATTATTATTGATGCACTTAATAAATCACCCCACTATTAATGGACCACACATTCCACAATATAATTCAGTGGAATTGTCGAAGTGTGCGCAGTAAAAGACATGAACTTACCTACTTGTTAAATAAATATAATCCATCTGTATTTGCTTTAGGGGAAACTTGGCTCAAGCCAGGATCCACCTTCAAAGTATCCGGATATGCTTGTCTCCGTAATGACAGGTCAGATAATTATGCCGGTACGGCATTACTTGTACATAATTCTATTCCGTTTACTCAATACTCTCTTCCTTCAAGTAATTATAATATATCTATGGTAGCTGCTATTATAAATAATATATGTATTGTCTCTATTTATATACCACATCCTTCTTCTTCAATCTATCAAGAATTCACAAATTTACTAGATATAATTCCTAAACCTTTCTTAATATTGGGTGACTTTAATGCACAACATATTTCATGGGGTAGCTCAACTTCAAATTCATATGGGAATCAAATAGTTAACATTTTAAATGATTGTAATCTCTGCCTCTTAAATACTGGTATTCCTACACGACGTACAAAACCTACTGAAGGTCTGAGCGTAACAGATCTCTCTATTTGCACACCAAACTTAGCATCCACATTGAACTGGTATGCCTTGACTTCCACACATGGCAGTGATCACTTTCCTATTATAATCAGTTTCCCTTCTTCCTATGATAGACAACCAACAGTTACTAATTACCGAACTATAACATTTAGAATATCAAAAGAAAACAATAATTGGTGTAAATATAAAGAACACATTGAGAAAAATATAGACACCCTCCCAAACATTAATAATACTAATGAAGATACATGTTCCAATATTTTAACAGATTTAATTATTGAATCAGCAAAATCAGTTTTTCCAGTTAAGAAACCTCCTAAAAAACTGCCCTCTCCGCCGTGGTGGGATAATGAATGCACTAACGCAGTCAAAGCAAGAAAGGAGGCTGAAATGTTATATAATAAAAACATGACTGATGAAAACTTTACTTCTTTAATAAACATCATTAAATCCACAAAACAATTACTGAAACAAAAAAAAAATACTGGATGGAAAAATTTTTGTTCTTCTTTAACTCCATCTACACCTTCCACAATAGTCTGGACACATATCAAACGATTTAAAAATGCCATGTCAGAATCCACTTTTTGTACACTTCCTCCAGCACTCACTTCTCAGTTTTTGAATCATATAGCCCCTCCTTATGTTCCAGAACAAGAATTGTTAGTTAAACAATCCACAACACTAAATCACAGTCTGTCCAAAATAGAAACATACTTTTCCATGGAAGAATTAATCGGAGTACTTTCTTATCTTCGAGATTCTGCGCCTGGGGAAGATGGAGTAATTTATAGTTTCATGTGCAATTTAGGAGATAATGGTCTACAATATTATCTAGATTTGATTAACTCAGTATTACAATCCGGTAACATTCCAACAGAATGGAAAACACAAACAGTGTTGCCAATATTAAAACCGGGCAAGTCCCCATCAGACGTCAATTCATACCGACCTATTGCTTTATCTTCTGTGATGGCCAAAATTTGTGAACATTTAGTCAAAAATAGATTGGAATTTTATATTGAAAGTAATAACTGCTTGTCTCAGTCTCAGTACGGTTTCCGAAAAGGAAGAAGTACTGTAGATAATGTCAGTATCCTCAATACTGATATTAGATTAGCGTTCTATAAAAATCAAGTGACCATAGCTGCTTTCCTAGATATTAAATCTGCCTATGATAATGTTTTGTTATCTGTTTTAAAAAATAAACTTCTTGCTTTAAAGGTACCTAAAATTTTGGTAAATTTCATCTTTAATATGTTACGGGAACGAATTTTAAAATTAAATGGTGATATGAGACTGTTGTGGAAAGGACTTCCCCAAGGTTCAGTCCTTAGCCCCATACTATACAATATTTACACGAGTGATTTAGATTGCTTTATAAAAAATTCAATCAACATTTTACAATACGCTGATGATTTAGTCTTATATTGTCATGATAAATCTGCAACTACTGCTTGCTCCAGTTTAAATAATGGGTTATCGGATTTGAAATCCTGGATGGTTACAAACGGCTTGGACATATCGGTAACGAAGAGCTCAGTTGTCTTATTTACTAAACAAAGAATACCTCCAATAGAGTCTGGCCAACGAAAGCTGTCCAAGAAAAAAGGCGGGAATTTTAAAAAATCAAGAGCTGTTAACCCTGGCTATACACTGCATAAACGGAGTTGATACTATTTATTTTTCAGCAAGTACATTTTTTTCGAGTTGTAAAAATTTTGTTTTGTTAGCAACTGTTGTTGAAATTTTCGAATGTATTATGAAGAATATCAAATAAAAGATTACTTTTAATTCTGTCTTTTTATTATTTTCAAATAATCCATTATTTATGTACAGTCGAGGACCCCGAGGAGCCGTACAAATATAGGAGCTATGAGTCATAGTTAAAATCGGATTCCAAAAACTCTACACCTGATATTGAATCAGCTTCATTGCTTTCTTCGCTGCTACTGCTACTGTCCCCAACATGTATTATGAATGGTTCAAGTTCGTTTTCAGTAATACGGTCCCTTAATTTGTACTGATTTTCCACATTTAGTACATGATCAGTGTACTTCTTCCAGTCATCAGCAGTTATGGATAGAAAACATTCTTTTATTAAATTTTGCATTTCAGACCCTGGTATTCCTATATTTTTGCTTGCTACTTTTCTCTTCGCTTGACTCCATACAAGCTCAATAGCATTGAGGTCGCAATGATACGGTGGCAGCAACAAAATTTCGTGATTGTGGATATGACTGTGTTTTTTTAGAAGCACTTCTGCTTCGTAAACAACGGCAGGTTTATTATCTTTCACCAAACACATTAATTCAGCTTTGGTGTGATATTCTTCAAAATGAATATTATTTTCTTGAAGCCATATTCGGAGATTAGCTTTAGAATCAGACATAGTAGGGGGTTTGTTTACTTGTTTCACATGGTAACTTGCATTGTCCATCACGATTACACTAGGTTTAGTGAGATTAGGTATCAACATTTCCTCAAACCATTTCATAAAGTTGGTAGCATTCATATCATCATGGTAGTCAGCTGATTTGGATTTTGTGCTGAATACCAATAATGCACCTAGCACGAACCCTTCCTCCGATCCGGCATGCACAATAATATGTCTTTTCCTGATGATATATTAGTAGTGACACCGCTTGTTGAAGGTCCTTGCCATGATTTTTTAACTTTATAGTTCTGATGTACATATGTCTCATCAAGGTAAATAATCTGTTTACCTTCTAGCCTCTTTTTATGTATTGTCCTCAAGAATCTATGTCTCCATGCCGCAATTTCATATTTTTCTGTAAGTAAAGCCCGTTCATTTTTATTGTTTTGAAACTCAAACCCGTTCTCGTGTAAAATTTTTCTAAGGGTTTCACGGCATCCCTTAAATTCAATTGCTTCCCTCAGCTCATTGTGCAGGCTTCTCAGTGTTGGGACTTGTTTTCTAACTCCATAAAATTCGTTTATTTTGTTTCTTATAGCTGAAATATCAAAATTATCCAAATTGGAAACTGTTGCTGAATGTGGACGATTTTTTCCCGGAGTATTCCACTGTCCTTGATTTTTAGACCCTTCAATTTTAATTCTTCTTAGAGTCTTCACACTGACATCTGAAGATAACAAATACAATAAATTATGTATGTAACAGTATATTATTAATTATCAGTCATTAAAGTCAAAAACCATAATAATATACAAAGACATTATTACAAAACAATAATATTATATTATTTAATTTAGCCATCCATACATTGTCATAAATTTATATAACTCTTCGAAGTAACTGTTAAAATCTATAATTTCTAAAGTAATACCTGTCATTGAAGATATCTTTTCTAAATAATGTGTTTCAGAAGTCGCCATTTCATTTTTTTCGAGAGTTTTCAATTTCTTTACTGCTTCCACAATTTTAAGTTTTGTCTCCTCGTTGTTAATACTTCCTGAAAAGTAGATACACCATGAAAAATATTGCGATTTGTCTTAAATAGTCTAAAAGTATCAAAATGTTTCATTAGAAATTCAATAAACTAACCTGAAAGTGAAAGGATTGAATCCAGTCGTAGTATTTTCTCTGCAGATTTCTGATTTAAATCACTTTTTATGTCTTTATATTTGTCAATCATAGTAAATAGAAGCTTCCTCGTCGAACTTTTAATTGTTCTCGGCATTATTTTAAACAAAATCAATGAAAATATGATGCACATAAACCAACGTAAACAGAAGATGACTCAAGTACGAAACGTCAAAGTGTCAATTTTGACAGTCTTAAATTATTGCCATATCAAAACTTCTGAAAATAATACGTGGACAGCTTTCGTTGGCCAGACTCTATTTGATGTCTGTTATGATAATGTGCCTTTACCTATCAAACCACAAGCAAAATTCTTGGGAGTAATTTTAGACTCAAAACTTTCAGGAATTCCACACATTAATTATTTAGCCGAAAAATGTGAACGTAAATTAAATCTCCTTCGATGCCTCTCTGGGGTTTGGTGGGGTGCGCATCCATTCTCCTTAAAGTTGGTTTATAATGCACTAATAAGAAGTGTTCTTGATTATGGATCCTTTTTATTGGAGCCGTGTAGTCTAACGGCATTGAGGAGATTGGATAGCATCCAATCAAAAGCGCTTCGTATAGTATCAGGAGCAATGAAATCAAGTCCCATAAATGCACTTCAAGTTGAATGTGTGGATCCACCTTTAAATTTGAGACGACAGTATTTATCTAACAGATTTTTCTACCGAGCAATACAATTTTCAAATCATCCTTTAATTCCCAAATTGTATGAATTAAGCCAGTCGATTCCCCAAAATTATTCCAAAACTATCCCTCCATTAATTTTAAGTTTGCAAAGGTTCCTTAAAATCAGTGCACGCACGTATCGCCTTTCTCACTTACCAATCTATAACTCCAAATTTGAGACTTTAATCACTCCCATAGAAATATACAATAACATAGATATAACAAAAGAATGTCCAACAGCCCAAGAAGATTTAACTTACACAATCCATTACAAATGGCCCAATTGGCATAATATTTATTGTGACGCCTCCAAATTTGAAAAAGATGGATTTGTAGGTATAGGTACATACCATCAACAATATAACATTGTGCAAAAAATTAAACTTCCACCCGAATCTTCAGTTTTCACAGGCGAGTGCCTGGGCATTTTAAAATCAATAGAATATATATTACTAGCAAAGTTGAAACAGACTGTCATATTTACAGACTCTAAAAGTGCACTCCTGGCTCTTCAAAGATTCCCATTTAAACCACAAAAATATTTCCCCCTTCTTTATGATATAAAAAATAAAATACACGAGTGTTCGAGAAGGGGTTATTCTGTTGCGCTTGTATGGATTCCAAGTCATATTGGAATAAAAGGAAATTCAAAAGCTGACGAATTAGCCAAAGATGCTGTGAAGTGCGGTGACTTGTTACCTTATGTTAATTTTGCTCATGATCTTGCGTCTCTAGCTGCATCTCAACTTCAATCCTCCTGGAATGATGTGTGGCTAGAGAGTACACAAAAAATGTTAAGGTTGTATATGATTGTTTATTGTTAATTTGATTGATGTATTCTCTCTTTGCAAATAATAAAGAAAAGATGGCTTCTCCAGAATAATACTATTTCTATTTATTTAATTTATCGTCGCTACCCAGGCTTATTATATAAAAGGTTATGGGCTATTATATAAATATATTATTGTAAGCCAGATGGCGATTGAAAAAGTCTAAAATAAAATGTAAAAGTGAAAAATATTTTTTCGAAATGCGTTCTTGAAATGTCAAAATTTTTCACATCAAGTAAATAACTATTCAAACGAATAAAGAAATACTGAGATAAGTAAAATGGAGAGAAAGTTCGACAACTTACCATATTTGAAAGACGGAATCAATTTCCAGAACTGGAAATTTAGATTGCAAATAGTGTTCGATGAGAAAGGTCTTAGCAATGTCATAAAAAATGAAAAATCGGAGAAAGACCAAGATTGCAAAGCAAAGGCGATAATAGTGCAATGTTTGTCAGATAAGTATTTGTCTTATGTAAAAAAGTGTAACACCGCCAAAGAGATGATGAATGCACTGGAACAAATTTTCGAAAGAAAATCAGTTTTCAACAAACTTCAGTTGAAAAGACAATTACTAAGCTTGAAATGTAACACAAAGTTACAAGACCACTATCTAAAATTTGATAATATAATAAACGAAATTGAAAGCATAGATGAGGAGATGAAAGAATCGGACAAAGTTTGTCATTTATTACTAACTCTACCTCAAGAATATGAAAATGTTATAACTTCATTAGAAACTATGTCCAGTGAGAAGGAACTCACTGTAGATTTTGTTAAAGCGAGACTATTAGATGCAGAATTAAAACAAAAAACTGCAAATACAACAAAAGTAACAGAAGAAAATACATGCTTTAATTCAGAAAACCTGACGTGTTTTACATGTGGAAAACGAGGACATAAATCTAGCCAATGTCGTACAAATATGAAAGAAAGAGGTCGGTCAACTACCAGAAGATCATATGGACTTCATAGAGGAAGAGGACATAGAAACTATTCGGCGAATTCTGTAACACAAAATGATTTTGATAATAATGGTGTCAACTTTACAGCGTATACAATGGAAACTCACATGGAAGATGTAAATGATGAAATAATTTTTATCATTGACTCAGGAGCGACAGAGCACCTAGTACAAGAAAAATATCAAAAAATGTTAACAAATGTGTCAATTTTACCACAACCGATACAAATCAAAGTTGCAAATGGTGAATATTTGACGGCTGAAAAGAAAGGAATATTGCATACAATACATGGACAAAGAGATGTTAATATTGAAGTTTTAGTAGTTCCAGGATTATCCCAAAGTTTACTTTCTGTGAACAAACTTGTTGAGGAGAAAAAATGCACCGTTATATTTAAAAATGGATTAGTTGAGATTACAACACCGAGAGGACAAAAAGTATATGGCAGAAGGTATGGAAGGCTTTATGTACTAAAATTGGCATTAAAAGTAATTAATAACTCGATGAATACAGTAACGGAGAATGATTTTAGTATGCTTTGGCATAGGAGATTAGGTCATTTAAATCGAAACGGTCTAAAAACTCTAAGATTGCCTCACAGCAACAAACGTTGTGAAATATGCATGGAGTCAAAGGCTACGCGACTTCCATTCAAGCCTGTCGAATTGCCAAGATCTAAAAGAATAGGTGAACTTCTGCACACAGATATTGCTGGTCCAGTAAATGTGGCATCAATAAATGAAGAGCGATACTATCAAGTTATAATAGATGATCACACTTTGGAGTAATATATTTACTGAGATACAAAAGTGAAGCTACTGAAAAACTAATTGAATACATACAATATCTCGAAACACAAACAGGAAATAAAGTTCAAAGAATTAAATGCGACAATGGTGGCGAATTTAAAAATAAAAAAATGATGGGATTTGTGACACATAAAGGTATAAAAATGGAATTTACACAACCTTATAGTCCACAAATGAATGGAGTATCGGAAAGAATGAATAGGACAGTATACAACAAAGCAAGAGCTTTAATGATCGAGTCAAGGCTTCCAAAAAGTCTTTGGGGAGAAGCAGTGAAGACTGCGATGTACATGATTAATAGATGTCCATCAGCTCCAATAAATTTTAAAACACCTGCCGAGATGTATTATGGCAAAAATGATATTTCAAAAATGAAAATATTTGGATCAAGAGCATGGGTTGTAACTATGCCTAGACAATCGAAGTTTGATAAAAGAGCTAAACAAATGCAATTTGTTGGTTATGGAAATAACGGATACAAATTGTGGGATCCAGAAACAAATGAGATTGTTGTATCAAGAGATGTACATTTTGATGAAACAAATATAAGATACAAAGAAAAAGAAAATGAGAATGACAATGAAAGATTAGTAGTGTACAAAGAAAATATTGAAGAAAATAAACCAAGTACATCAACTCAAAAGATGAGTGAAACTAGAATTACACGAGAAAATATAGATAATGTCAATGAAAATGACAGCGATGATGAGGATTTTGATGATGCCTCAGAGATAGCATCAGAAGAAATAAAATATTCTAAAAGTGGAAGGAAAATAATTAAACCAAAAAGATTAGAAGAATATGATACTTCATATTATGCATATAGTGCCAATGAAACAATAGAAGAAATACCAAAAAGCTATAAAGAAGCTATGGAAAAAGGATGGGAAGAGTCAATCAAGACAGAATTAAATGCACTTGATAAGATGAAAACATGGACTGTATCTGATTTACCAAAGGATAAACAACCTATAGATGCGAAATGGGTTTTTGTAAGAAAAAATAATGGTATGAAAAAGGCAAGATTAGTAGCAAGAGGCTATCTACAAAAAGATAATGACTTAACAGTAAATTATTCCCCTGTAGCAAGAATGAGTAGCATTCGTACATTCTTGTCACATGCTGTAAACAATGGCTATGAAATACATCAAATGGATATTCCAACAGCATTTTTGAACGGTACTGTAGTGTCCGAAATTTATATGAAAATTCCTAAAGGAGTGAAAGTCACAGGAAAGAATAAAGTATTAAAATTAAACAGAAGTTTATACGGTTTAAAAGAAAGCCCAAAATGCTGGAATGATAGATTAAACAATTTTTTAATAAAGATTGGTCTAGTAAGGTCAAGTTATGATTTCTGCCTATACTATAAGAAAGACATGGTTTGGGTGATAATATTTGTTGATGACATTTTGATAACAGGACCACAAAAGCAAATAGAATTTGTCCAAAATGCGTTAAAGAAAGAATTTCAAGCCAAAGATCTAGGTGAAGTAAGAAAGTTTCTTGGAATGGAGATAAAACGAGAAGGAGATATACTAAAGATTACACAAGAAGACCAAATAGAGAAAATGTTAAAACAGATTAATATGACTGAAGCGAACGGGACGAAGGTTCCAATGACTAAAGGTTTCCAAGTCGATACTGAATCAATTGAAAACGTACCCTACAGAGAATTAGTGGGTGGATTAATGTATTTAGCAACAGTGTCTAGACCAGATATAGCATTTAGTACAACATTTTTAAGTCAGTATTTAGACACACCTACCAAAGGTCTGTGGACACAAGCAAAAAGAGTGCTACGATATTTAAAGGAGACTAAAACATGTGGTTTGACCTATGAAAGAAATGATAAGAAGAATGTTATTGAAACCTACTCTGACGCAGATTGGGGAGGAAATCATTTGGATAGAAAGAGTATTAGTGGCTCAGTAACTATGTACAATGGTCATATAGTACAATGGTTTTCGAGAAAGCAGAGTTGTGTGGCTCTTTCGACCGCAGAAGCTGAGTACGTAGCGGGTGCCATAAGTGCGTCTGACTTAGTGAATATCAGAGGAATAAGCAATGATTTTACAGGCAGCAACGTACAATGTATTTTGAAAATAGATAACAGAGCTGCTATAGATATGACCAAAAGCTTTGAAAATAGTAAACGAGCGAAACACATCGATATTAAATATAATTTTATAAAGGACTTGGTATATAAGAAAGAGATTATAATTCAATATGTCAAGACAAGTGAAAATTTAGCAGACATTTTTACTAAAACACTGTGTGTTGAACGATTTCAACAACTTTGTGTATCATTAAATATAATGTAACGGGTGTATTATGTTAATTTGTTGAGTTTGAAGTATTGTTTTGTATCATTTTTTGTCATTAGTGAGGGTGTTAAGGTTTGTTTAATGTTTAAAGTACCTACCTACCTATTTTGTATTAGTTTAATGTGTACGATTGAGAGTGTTTTAAGTTTAAAACCCTATCAATCGAGGTGGGGTGTTAAGGTTGTATATGATTGTTTATTGTTAATTTGATTGATGTATTCTCTCTTTGCAAATAATAAAGAAAAGATGGCTTCTCCAGAATAATACTATTTCTATTTATTTAATTTATCGTCGCTACCCAGGCTTATTATATAAAAAAAAAAAAGGGAAACACTATTTCTGTATTCAACCAAAAATTCCGCCGAAACCATGGTTCCGTTCTAAAAATTTCGATAAAATATCCACATCAATTTTAATTCGAATGCGGTTAGGACATGTTTGCTCTCCAGCACATTTAGCAAGATTGGGTATAGTGGAGGATGCTTCGTGTGAATGTGGATACGATACAGCTGATGTCAATCATATATTTTTTGGTTGTCCTTTGTTTGATGTAGTGGACTTTTACAATACATTAGTTTCCCTGCAAGTTTCTTTCCCTACGAACATGATGTGTTTATTGTCGTCTCAAGACCATAATATTTATAAAGCTATATCAACATATATATCTGTAAATAATATTAAAATTTAAGTAATGTACATACACAATATGTATTTGTTTTTTGTAAATAGTTTACATTCTTTGATAAATGCACTAGTATGTTGTAAGTATAATTCTACCCTCCCTCCTTAATTTTTCCTCATCTATTTTCATATAATAATGTCGATTTTCCTGATCCTATCCTTTTCTAAATTATCCGTACCACTCCTATAATTACTGTTTCCCTAATTTTTACGTAAAAATAAGTAACATAAAATAATAGTAACATTCATAAACTCGACCAATGGCAAATGTGGAAGCATGATGCCAACATCAAGAAAAAAAAAAAAAAAAAAACAGCTACTCTACAGTTAAATCGAACACATTCCATAGACACATCATCGAATACACTTACTATATAATTTGTGGCCATCCTAAAAAAAAATAACTGCGTTCGCACCATTGGTTCATTCATAAAATAATTTTGACACTCCGAATTTATATTTTGGTATTTTGGACCACATTGATACCTATATGAAAAGATCGCCTCCCACAAAGAGTAAACCCATCCAATCCAAGGAAAAAAAAGAAGTATGCTAGAATAGAATAGAGTAAAACTGAGAAATTGATTGGACTATGAAAAAAAAAAAAAAAAATATTGTACTAGATTGTGTAAGATGCTCTAATTAAGCAACCATTTAAAATACCTACTTGAGTTCTGCTGTCAAATGTCAATGCTGCAAACAATCAATGTCAACATGATGTCAACGTGTACGTTTTTTATAAAAGGTAAGAAATTCGTGCGCTTACCTTATATTTTGCTATCAATTATTATTATCAACTATTATTACTAGTATATACTAAGTAAGTTTCATATACAGTAACGAACAAATCATTCCCAGTCACTGTGAATATCACCTAAGATGAGCTACAATATACTATAATCTTTGTCACGCTCAACGCTTCGCTTCGTTAAAATGAAAGGGAAAACGAAGAATCTGTTTTCTCCTCCTTCAAAAAATTTAAAAAATGTAAGTCAATTTACATTTTGCTGTCAACTTCAATCGTCTTTCCCTTCCCCCTCGCCTTGAGTATCCACCCGCCCGCGTCGACCCGCGTCCGCGACCATCCAATCCTCTAGCTTTAGTACTCTAGTAGTTTGTGCCCGTGACTAATGGATACTTAGTATGGACGTAAAATCTTTTAATTAAATTCATGTAATTAGGCCCCACCGCCACGTTCACCTTTCCTCGCTCCTCGCCTATTAGAACCCAGAACTAATAACCAATCTCAAGAAACAAAAATGTCTCGCGTTTACAAAGCCGTTGTTACGGTTGCTGATAAATTTGTTCCCACTAAACTTCGTCCACTATGGAATCACGAAGCTGGTGAGTGATAGAAACTTGTGATTTTTTTATTAAACCTGTTAATAAATATTTTATAACGAGTTTGTCATTACAGGTCCTAAAACTGTGTTCTTCTGGGCCCCTGCTTTCAAATGGGTGAGTGCGGATGTTATCATCAAGGTCATTCTAATAATACTTGTAGACCTTGTTTAAGGCCAATGTTATCGACGCAAATATTACTTATATACAAATATAACATGAAAATTGAAAACTAGTTATTATAAATACTGATGGCTGACTGGTAACTTTCTTAGTTTAGGCTCTAAAAATCTGTTGGTCCTATAAAATTTTATGCATGAATATTAATAGTAATCAGCATCAGCACTTGGTTTGGTATATTAAAAACTGTAATGTATCTTTTTTTTTATTCAACAATAGACTTGCGCTTGACCGTCAACTCACCTGGTGTTAAGCGACAGTTACGGTGTATGATGGAGAGCGCTTGCCTAGAAGAAACCTGTTCACTTGCGATTTGAAGATACTTAGTTTATATCTATTCTACGTATTTCTTTTGTATCTATGGTTATCAAAAGTGTATAAATCAATTCAAACCAGAATTCTTGTAAAGATTATATTTATCAGCTTTATTTTTAAGTGGTGTGCATGGTGAAGAGGATATTTATTTAAGGAAAAGTCATTCATTGAATGTTTTTCACTGGGCTCATATTCAATGTTTCTGCTGTTGTGAACAAAATTAAAATAAAATCAGTAAATCTACTACCTATATTGAGACTTACTACATTTTTAGTTATATTTTCATAAACACAAAATTAGCATGTAAAATACATATATATGAGTAGAATGTGTGGTGTAGTAATAGTAACTAACCATCATGTAATGTTTTATGTATATCTTCATGCAGTAAATGGTCAAAAATCAAAATATTTGCAAAACAATGTAATTTCTATTCCATGACACAGCCTACATTTTCTGCCACATTAAAAAATAGACCAGTATGTCTCTTTTCAATTGGCATGTCAAAGACAATCAAAGTGTCAGTTAATGTTATTTGTTTCTTGGCTATAAATACATATAACTAGCTTTGCCCCTTATTTCACCCGCAAAATAATGAAAAAATATCATGTAATAGTCGATACAACCAGTAAAATCGGTAACTGACAGAGATAATTGCTTTCACTTTTATGATTATTAACTAGATATTTTATTTTCTTGAGTTGTTCTCAATGTAGAAACCATTGCATACTGTATATTGACCTGATTGACATTGATAATAATAAATAAATAATAAATATTGGAGGACATTTCACACAACGCCATCTAGCCCAAACTAAGCAAAGCTTGTACTATGGAAACTAGATGGTTGATAGAATACATATATACTTTTTTTTTTTTATACATACTTATGATACATAGAAACACCCAGACACATAACAAACATCCATGCTCATCACACAAATGTTTGCCCTGGGTGGGGATCGAACCCACAACCTTATAACTCAGGAAGCAGTCATACTACCACTGAGCCATGAGGCCTGTCAAATACTGTCAATTATTATTGTCATGTTTGAAGACTAGAGTCATGAACGTAAGTTTGTTATCTATGCACATAAAGAAATATGTTTCATAGATATATTGGCCCATTTATAACAACCATTACTGATAACAAATTCAAAATAAATATTCTTAATGTGATAATGTAAATTATTAGAATCTGAGACAGCCTGAAGTAAATTTTAATTTTGTTCACAACAAATTAAATGGGCTTCCACATTCTCATGTCATGTTAACACTTCCAGGGTTTGGTGATCGCTGGTTTGGGTGACATAACTCGTCCTGTCGAGAAGCTGTCCATTCCCCAATGTGCATCCTTAGCGGCTACCGGCATAATCTGGTCTCGCTACTCTCTCGTTATCATACCCAAAAATTACAGCCTTTTCTCTGTTAATGTTTTCGTAGCTATAATAAACGTGTATCAGATTGGTAGAGCAATAAAGTATCAACAAAATTTAAAGAGCATAGAGAAGTAATGCTTAAAACAAATTTTAGGTAGTTGTTAAAATTTTCACAGTAGTGCAAATTTTTTTACCAGATAGTTTTATAGTAAAGATTATTTTGTATATATTACATGTTGTTGTGTTATTTGTTAAAAAATGCAGAGTAATTCTTTCAAGTATATAACACGGCTGTGTTAAAAAATTGTTACGGAGCTACTTAGTTAAGAGTTTAGATAAATTTATTAGATTTAGAGGTGATTTATAGTTACATTTATTTATTTTATGTAAGATTTGTAATGCTGAAAAAAACCTACGTAAATAACACTTTCATATAAAAAAAATAGTATTTATAGCTACACCTACTTTTTTAGGTGGTTGCTCAAGAAAGAGAGTATTTTATTTTAAATGTCTTGTATGCTATAATTCAAACAGCTTGACTGATTTTGATGTTGTGTATAAGCTAAATTTTGCAGTCAGTTATTTTGTTTTTCTTTTAAATAATATTACTTGACTGATAGTAAAGTTCCGCAAGACAAACCTTTGCTTTTCCAGGTTCAAGTCAATGCATACATGTGTATACACTTACATTGTTCCAGCCTTGATTACAATAAATTGCATTAACAATTATGTACCTTGAATTTTATAAATTATTTACAGAATTAATCTTCATGATTACAAAAGTATAAAATAAATAATATTTACTTAAAAATAAAAATAAAAAGCAAAGAAATTAAAAAAAAAATCTTTGTGAGATTTTATGATTGCATAAAAGATTTTTGTTCATGTTACTAGTTATATCTTATCAGGGCTTAAAGTCAAGATTATAAGGTGCTCTAAAACTGTATGAGATGATATTGTCAAAATCATTGTTATGTTCGTATGGCTGTTATCTACATGTAAATTACCATCTGTTTGTCTACTGTCTGTCTACCTCTACTATTTTATCTTAGTAGTAATTAGTTTACAGCCTAATTGATATGTACGTAATTTAGATTTATTTAGTTAAAAAAAAAAAACAGAACTAAATACAAAAGGTGCCCAAGCTGAATTATTAATATTTTTAGAGCCAATTAAAAAAATCAATACTGAATGTATATTTTTTTTGGGACCACCTTTGAGGTACGCATTTTCTAGTAATAAAAAAATTGATTTCTACTTTTTTCTTGATTTTACTGGAGAAGATATGACAGAACATACAAAAATCCAAGTTTTTAATTATAAAAGACTAGTTATGTTTTTTTGCTGCAATAAAATGCCTGAAAAGATATATAATTATATATATTTTTTAATTAATTTATTCAGGCTGGGTACATTTGTGAACAGTAAGTCGCTGGCGACTTCATCTATGTATTTGTTAGATTATTTATATTTATAAATGACATTGCCATGAATATAAGTAAAAATCGTTATTAAATGTATGTTTTTAAAATACGAATCATGTCTATTTTTGTAACCTTTTACTGGGAAATATATATTTTTATCATTTAACTTTTCTATTATTGTATTTTTGTACATTCTATGTTATGACTAACTTTCATGGAACCTTTACTTATCTAGGGACTTGGTAATCATACAACATTTTAATCCCTTTTTCTGGTGTTGGCTGTGATGAGCTGATAGTCCAGCTATGGAACTAAGAAACTTAAAGGTACATAATATTATATACTTACTGCAAATATATTAATCCTGCCTGGCACGGAATCGCCACATACGCTTTTCCGTTTTAATAGTAACTGCTGCCAGTTTATGAAATTAGTTCTATAAAAATCCGCAATATGGCGGAGCTTAATGTATTTATAGTAATTAAAGGATATAATACTAAAATATTATTTTTAACTAAATCCTAAGTATCAAACTTGTCTGATAATTTAGCATGATAAAATTTAGTTAAGCAAAAAATTGAGAAGCATGAGGGTTTGTAACTTTGTAGTATGTATAAAATTTATTTTTATTTTGCTCTGGAACTATTGGCATGTGAAAATCCACGCTTAAATGCATATTGCACTTGTAGATTGTTTGCCAGTATTATGAAAACTCGTCAAACTCGTGGTGTTCCCTGAATTCTCAATAGACATTGGAAAAAACTGGCCAACTAGCGCCATTTTGCAACGTAAAATTAACTTTAATTAGGGCCATAACTATGATCTCTTATTGCTTATCTAAGTTGGTTGGTAAATCGTTTTGTCTTTCATTTTCTACAATTTTAAGAGAGCGAGATAATTTATTCCACAAATTTATTTTCTCAAACTATTGAACTGATTTTGATCAGATTTCTATGGGTCATTTTGAAAGTATATAATTTCAAATAAAAAACTATTTTCGAAATCGGTATACAAATGAGGCACCAAACAAGAAAAATACAACCGATTGATAACCTCTTCCTTTTTTGAATTCAAGAAGAAACATATTTCAGGCTTTTAATTAGACAGGAAACGCAGACTATTTCCCCTTCAAGACCTAAATAGTCTAGAGTCCGCGTCACCACTAAAGTCCGTTGGCGAAATTTTTGAACTAAATTCGACAGGCCTGCTGTTGTCCACCGGAACACATAATACTACAATAGTACGTATGGCCAGAATGCGATTAAAGCGCTGCGTCTATAAGACTTGAGTAGTGGCGCGGTTTCCTCCCTTCCGCATTTTTTTTTTCTGTACTTTTCCAAAACATATTTGAATTAGAGCGTTATCTCCAGGCGTTGGTTGCTACATCGATCGACGAGTTCCGGAGACCGTTGGAGAAGGTGTCTCCCTCGCAGTCAGCATCGCTGGCCGCCACGGGGCTTATTTGGACAAGATACTGCCTCGTCATCAGACCCATCAACTATTCTCTGTCCCTTTGCAACTTCACTCTAGGTGTAGCTAATGCGGTCCAGTGTTTTAGGGCTTATAGCTTCCAGAAGAACTTGGCAAAGGCTTGATAATGAGGTTTATGGTGGGATTATAATTGTACAGAAGCCTTTTATGCTAACGAAGCTAGAAACATACATCCTAAAAACATTACCCTCTTCTTTGTTCAGTCGGGTAAGTGGAAAATATGTATCCTATTCAAAATCCATTTATAAACTTTAATGCACTGTACATCTAAAGAAAACAATCTAACTTGCGACTTGGGAAGACAAAACTAAATTTTACCCAAAAAGAAAGTAAAAAGCGTGAGAGACGGAAAAAAATGTCTAGTACTTCCAAAAATAAAATGTACCAATTGATAAACCCACCAAATATAAAAAATAATCATATCTACTTCTACTACACATATCAGCAATTCGGATAGAAAAATATTGCGAATTGAATCTTTCGAATTTAATAATGTTTCTTTATTAGTCGTTAGTTATTATCACGAACAAATTTGTTACTAGTCTGTATTAAAAGCTTGCCAAATTTCCAAAGAAATCGAATTCATGGTAAATATTGTAATTTACTCAAATGTGTGTCTGTGTATACCTTTACTTACCTTTACTAACAACTACATAATGTACAAAATATATTTTAGTCATTTCAATTTAGCACCTGAATTTGAACAAATCAGTCACAAATTAAGAGGGTTAAGTGCGAAACAACAACCGGAGAAACCTGATTTCTACCCCTAAACATTTTTTGATTTCGATTATTTTCTTTGAAGGTAAGTAAGATCGAATAGACTAAGTCGTCAGCTTTAGACATATTATGCCGCCGGAAGGTCTCTGATCAGACGATTGCTGTTTTTGAGAATAAACAATTGTACCTACAATTTAACGTGTCATATGACCCGCGGTAGCGCTCAGAAAGAAATGCCACTCACGGTCACCCATCCGAAGACTATCCGGTCTGTTAGTTGCTTAACATTAGTGATCGTTCGACAAAACTAGTCAAGCTACGCCACGAGCGCTACCATGTTTACCACTTAACTTGGTACTATTTTCTGTCTGTATTTGATTAAAAAAGTCTGCAATTGCAATTTAGGGCTCAATAGTGTACCACCGTTTTGATACAAGTTTATCACAAACGTAGTATTGACGGAGTCGTGAAAAATCTTCACAAAGGCCATAAACCAAAAGTAGAAGTATGTTGTGTTTGTCGCATTTGAATGAATTTTGTATTAAATTAGCTAGTGTCAACAGTCGCTTGTTTAATTAGGAATTCCATATACTGTAGGTGGATAAATAGTAACTTTCCACTATGAAGTTCTCCGAATTATTTTTACTTCGAAATTAAAAATCTGAAAAAAGCAAAAAAACAAGTCTAGGTATACATAGATAAAAAAAAACATCGAAATTACAAAATGTTTACGATTAGAAAACAGTTTTGTTCCGCTGTATGGAAATTGCTGCTATTCTAACAATAAAATCTACAAACAACATTCCTCTTAATAATTATTATTTACTTACTTTATACTTAAAACATGTTTTAATTCAGTACTAATATCTAATATTTTACCAGATTACACTATACACTTAGTTATCACAAAAATTATTATGAAATCGAATATGTAACTTCGAATAATTTGATCTTTAGAATGTAGTGTTATGAGATTGTACTCGTAGTTTGCTTTGTAGATTGTAGTTGCACTAACTGTAAGCTGTTGCATGTTTTTATTTTATTGATCATGTTTTACCAATAAATTGTTGAATTGTTTTTTATTTTTTCTTTTATCCGAATCATTTTGCTGATATTTCAATCTTAGTATTTTTGTGAAATAGCACGAATTACTTAAGACTGAACTATTTATCTGCCCATAAAACGGGAAAATAATTTTTATCCCTACATTTTCAGATTTTGATAATCCATTTTAATGCACGCAATAGTACAGCAACAAAATTACATAAAACTGCACCATAATTTGCCATACAAAGAGGAGTCAAACAAGGAGACTCGCTATCCCGAAACTGTTCAATGCCACTCAAGAAGAGATCTTACTGAAAACTGGGATAGAAAAGGCATAGTTGAAAAAAACAATAGAAAGTCAGCCAATCGAATGTTTACAAACCACAGATTTGCTGACGATATACTGTACGTCGCCTGCACTGCAACAGAACTAGACTATGATCAATAATCTTATCAAGAAACGTTGTCTTTATTCCCTTCATTCATTCGAAATTTAGAAAAGCAATATAGTTGTTTGGTAGATATTCGGAATACACAAACAATACGCTTCAATTTCACCTCTATTATTGCATATTGCTAAAATATGGATACTTCCTCAGTGAGGCTTTACCAATAAGCTCCTTTTAGGTAAGCGCGCTACAGCTTTCATCGTAGACCGAATCGACTAATATCAGGCGATTTGTCGTCAAAATATCAGTGAATAAAAAAAAATGTGAACTTAGATCAAACCGCTATATTTATTCATCCACAAGATTCAATAACCTGTCCATACTTATCGGACCGAAGTTCCTCCCGCCATCACTGGAGTACATAATCACATTTCTAATTACGTAACACTGCAGCTCTCCAATCTTGTAGAGAGGTCTACCTTCCCTGGTCTTCATTACGATCGGTACGAAGGTGATGCCTTTAGCGGCACATCTCGATTCAAGTAGCTCGGAGAAGCTCTTCTGTTGTGTGGCTGAAATAACGAATTATTTTTTAATTTAGAGGTTTTTAGAGAGGCAAATATCTGTTTAGTATTTATTAATCCATAGTAACATCTCAGTTTCAAAATGACTGGATGCTTTTTTTTACGACAAACTAAGTCTGCGTTCGACCTCAATCTCACCTGGGAAGCGGTGACGAGGTCGAAGCCTGCCTCTTAGATACCTATTCACTTTTTTCTTAAACAACTCCAGTCCAGCATCACTCAAAAAAAGCTTCCAGTCAAACAGACTAGGGTTAAAATATATTTATTTTGTCTTTGTAAAACAGATCTTTGTTGTAAGTTTTTTTTATGAGAATATAAAAAAATCTTGTTTTATTCAAGAAACTTGAAAAAATCCTAATACCTGACACTGGCAAATGCTTTAATTCGGGTCCAATACAAAAAAGAAGAAGTACAATATTCTCCCAACTCACTCACCTCATCCATCCTCTCCGACAACAAATGGAAGGTGTATACCGTTAGCACCGACCATTTGTTGTCAAACCACACACCTTCCTCTTTAGCCACAACCATCTTCATCCCAAAAAAAATCCCACAATATTAGTCTGTTTAAATATAAAACTATCGTGGCAAAGCACGGGAACTAACGTATCGAAGCATATACTAAAATAGTAATCTGTGGTCTCGTCTGAACAAAATAATGAAATAAGGACAGCAGCGCCCTCAATGTCACATTAGTTATCTAGCTGAACAGTCCAGCAAGTGTTCTCACCGGAAGCCAGAGCGTCTGCGATACGCGAGGTGTCTTTGGGCTCGAACGAGGGCGGCGCGGGTGTGAAGCGCGGGGGCGGCGGGGGCTCCACCAGGTCTATGTCCGTGCTGCGGTTCATCATGTCCAGCGCCTTGCGGAACGCGTCGCGGACGCACGGCTCTTTCAACACCTCTTCGGGGAACATTTTCTAAAAACATTGTACGAGTATATAAATTTCTTAGAAAAATCTTTTTCACTTTTCAAAGCGTTAACAGCGATAGAGGTTTTCAATAAAGTCGCCACTGCTTTACTGAAACAGAACTAGAACATGAAATTGACTGTATGTATATGTGACTTAGATTGTGACTAGAACTTTTATAACTTGTATTATGTACTCGAAGAAATCTCTATACTTGACACTGGCAAATCGCTAACCGCGTGGGTTCGATACAAAAAAGAAGTGTCATTACTTTAATTAAATTATTGAATATATACTGTATGGCCCGCATCTCAGTATGTCTGCCTTCTAAGCTGTAGTCGTGGGTTCGATCCCCACCCAAGACAAACATTTGTGTGATGAGCATGGATGTTTGTTGTATCTGGGTGTTTCTATGTATCATAAATATGTATTTACAAAAAAAAGTATGTGTATTTATCGGCCATCTAGTCCCATAGTACAAGTTTTGCTTAGTTTGTTCTAGATGGTGTTTTGTGAATTGTCCACCAATATTTGTTTGATGAACCACGAACCGGTAAGCGCAGTGTAGAAAGACCAGCCACCCGATGGAAAGATAGACCACAAGTGGCGGAAGCTGAATGCACGCTACTTCCAATCGGTCTTTTTAAAAATCCATGGGAGAGGCATAGACTTCCCTCACGTGTAGTGAAGTGAATCCCTAAGTCCTTGACATGCTGGACATAGGTGTTAGCAGTGAACTTCTTATGGCTGAGATGGTGATGATGATTTGTTAGTTTACTATTTATTTACCTTGAACTCGGTGTATGAGTTGAGTACGGTGCCGTGTGTAGGGTTTGTGTTGAGCCAGGCGGCCAGCGCCGCGAGCCAGCGCGGCAGCAGCGCGCGGCCCGCTATCGCCGACACGGTGGGCGCGCCTAGCAGCTCCAGCCAGTCCACGCACCACAACCACGCCGCTGTACAATCATAGAAAATCATTATTATAACTGAAATAACCTTTGTAGATAGTTAATATTAATTTCACATCTGATGTGACTGTTGTGTCACGGGAAAACATTTCCAAAATATCGAAAATGTAATAAAATTGTTTGGATTAGTCGAATACGCACGAATCTTTTTGCGCAAATACGAACAAGACTTAGATACAGAGTATATATGAATATAAAAAGCTAATGATCGCATGTTCTTTCTGCCTAGTGAAAGGTGTTTTCCGTGTGATGGTCGCGTTGTTTACAAACATCAGAAAATCATCGATGTCTACATCGAATACCATTCCGTTCAGTACACAAATACAAACAGCTAATATTACAATTTTGTTGCCAAACAGCTTTATCCAACATTCTACGATATGCATAATATTATGAATGCCTTAACACTGATAAGGACTGGTTCAAATTATTTTATACACTGACATCTATTGACTATTATGATTTTGTTTGACATTATTTTCTTATTTCTCTTTGACATACGATTACTAATTTACTATTTGACATTTTTAATATTATTTTATTTCGCATCATTTATTTTATTTAATTGTTTTGTTATATGTATAATTACTTGTTTTATAATAATATCCGATTTAAATTTCAATTCTATTACTGTATATTATATTATTGCTTTCAACTGTATGGGTTTTGGGTTGCCTGAAATAAATGAATTTTATTATTATTTATTATTATTAATAATAAGAAATACATAATTATCCGAACGATAACATGATGGCCGTCTTATTTTGTTTTATCTTCAGAATACACTGGAATCTGATGAAATGCTTTATCCAGATCTTGTAACGTTATGAAAAAACTATGACTATGGTATTACAGATTGTTTAGGTAATTTAATATAATTTTAATAGAAATATTTTAATAAGGATAGCAATGGGTAATTACTTCATTTTCAATTTTTGCTCACATAAGTTACTGTTACTCATAGGTGAGTTACTTACTGTTCTCGCCGCCGACGAGTTGTATTGGCGAGTGGTATAAGCAGTGCTCCAGCTTGGGTACTATATGATGATGTAGTAAGGCAGTGAGGGCGGCGCCCCAGGGGCCGCGCCACGGACCGAGCACGCCCCGCGCGGAACCGTCCGCGGGGTGCCACGCTGAAAGAGCGCTCGCAAGACGTGACCGTATCAGTGGATACACAGCTGTCGCTAGTGCGTCACCTGCCAACATAGCCATTCACGTGCGGTATTAAGTTTAATAATACGTAAATTTCAGTTATCACAATCACCAACACACGCATTCACCTAACTTCAATTCAACTTCAATAGCAAATACAAATTGTGCTAGTTTTTTCATATCGCTTGATGAATCGACAATATAAGACTGACTAGTCCGAAACACGAGAAAAGTCTAAAAGTGTAAATAACTCCAAGGGTGAACCTAAAAAATATTTGTTTACTGAAGTCTTGCCCCACGTCCAGAAAAATAATAATAAAGACATACAAAAGTTATCACCATCGAATGGACCACTAAACCACAGAATAAATTATAGCAATAACGCACCGTAACATGATTGTTACAAGTTCATTTGATTTGACTTTTGTAGTTCTTTTTAATTTTTTATTAGTATTTATCATTATATGTGTTTGTTTTTGTCACAAAATAAAAATGTCTATTAAAAGTCCGTTCCCAAGCCTAACTTATCAAAGTCAGTCAGTCTTCTCCTACACTGAGCTAAAAAATCTACATATATATATAAAAGTATATAAGTGTATATATATAAAAGTCCAAAGTGTAAATAAACACTTACCGGCTAATTCGTGCCAGGGAAGTACCCAGCAGTGGACCGGCTGAGTGTCGTTAGTGGGGTCCCAGCCCCGGGCCGCCTCCAACAGTCTCGGCACGATGCAGCGCGCCGCGCACTGCTTCACTAGCCAGCCGGGACTCGCCTCCGCCCACGCGCTCAGCGCTCGCACCATGGCCACCGGGTCACGAGGGTTCCACTTCCTATAAACAATCAAATGTTTCCATCAAGAGGGTAACCTATCTATACTCCGAAATACATTTGTTTATTCTTACTTGCCCGAAACCATTTCATAGAAAAAAAAAATTGAACAGATGTTTTACTTGACGCGAGTTTCTGATTACATAAATTTATTAGCCATGAGTTTTATTTGCCCGAACAGTTATAAGGTTAGGGTTGTTGGTTTTCCGTTTTATTATATACAGAAACCGTCTTATTTACAAAAGTCCAGTTAATAGTAAATATATCAATTATTAGATTAGATTTCTGAATATTATACACATAAACTTTCGGAATATTATTCACATAAAGATTCGGTTATAGTCTTATAACCGAGTTGTCACATGAACATTCGGGATTTTGAGTGTTATGAAAAAAAATTAGGTTTTCGGTAAAATGATATTCGTCATTTTACTATTCGGATATAGATTATTTATTTATTATTTAGATAGGGAACCCATCAAGAGGATTGTCTAAAACACGGTATCAAACAAACTGTAAACTGGTTGCCAAACACTACATGGTCTTGAGCACTGACATAAAGTAATATCATAACAGTAAAGTCACTGATGTTATAGTTATCGGTTATCGCTTACCATCAGGCGAACCGTCTGCTTTTTGCTACACTTTAACACAACACTACACAAAAAAAAGTAGCATATGTATATATTCTATACGATTCATTTCGGCGAGTGTGCGTAAGAACTTCACGACCTTATTCCATTCTCATTTCGCTATAGGACTAACAGAAATTCAGCATATTACTACTCATTCCTCATTGGAATGCTAAAATTTCATACTCGACGATTTCGGTCTATGTTCTTGATGCATAAGTAGTAATAATAGTTTTCTTGTCTGAATTTAAATCTAGAAATTTCTTAATCATCAGTTGTATAACAAACTCCAAAAAGTACTTACTCAGCGGCAGTAGTAATATGAGGCACATAATGTTGCCATAATAAACTATTATAAGCCTCTTCGGATAGCAGCTTCCTCCACTTCAAAAAGGTAGGTATTGGATCTTCTGGCGCTTCCAAGGGTTGCCAGGGCGCGAGCAATGCGCTGAGTAACGGACTCACAATGTTGCCAGCTATCGTGCCCAGGCCGAACATTTCATATTCTAGTGGATATGCTTCCTAGAATGTTAAAAGACGTTATTACACTTCATTTTTATGAACTTTTTATATCATTTTTTAGAATAACTCTAGAAAAATAAATATTTATTAGGGTCACGAAAAAAAGTATTTTTTTTACAAAAAAATATTATGACACTCAGGGAGTGAAGACCATTCTAACGACACCTCGCACATCAAAATCAGTCGAGCCGTGATTTTATAGAAACATCAATATATACACTCGAAAAACATGACCCTCCTTCTTACGCTGTCGAGTAAAACATACTGACATGACATGAACGACTTATCAATCGTCTTTGTCAGTATTGCTTTTTCACAACAAACTCCCGACTAACACCGATCAGTCACCACCCGAAAATTAATGACTTACTCGTTTTGTAGCATAATAAAATATATATATTACTTATAAGTACCTTCAAAACTGCCAACACTTCATATGCGGCCTCGAGTGATATGTCAGGTTTATTTAACTCCTCCACTCGCTGCAATATAGATTCCACCTTCCCAATAACAACGTCGTGTTCTTGTAGCTTTATATTACACTCATCAAGATCTCTTTCTAACACGACGATCTCGTCTTCAGCCGCTTGGAGCTCGCGCGCGTTTTGTATTATATCCTAGGGACAAAAATTATGATATTAGGGCGGTCTATATAAAATTGGAGACAGAACTTTGTAAAACCTATGAAGTCTGTTTTTTTATGTATGTTCCCCGATTACTCAAAAACACCTGGACCAATTTGAAATATTCTTATTTTGTTTAAATGGATATACTTCCCGATTTTGATAAAATTTATATGGAACAACCATGATCAAACCAATTATTATGACATGTTAATAGTTATAATATGGGCCAATCAGTAGCCTGAATAAATAATTTTGAATTTGAATTGATGACAATACAATAATTTGAAGCGTGTTTTTTTTTTTTTTAAACTACCATTATTTAGTTTTTAAACATTTACTTGTTTTGTTATCTACTTCATTGGTTTGGCAAAACCGTCGTTGTTCTAAGACTATGACGACACAAGCCGGCTTAGATACCTGCTGGAAGGGATGGAAGGTCGAGGATACCTGTTCACAGCACTCCACCATGAGGGCCAGGTTGTGGGCGAGCTCCGGAGCCGCGAAGTGCTCACATTTCCTCCTGGGCTCGTGCTCGAAGCGCGGCGCGGCGGCTCGCAGCGCGTGGTACCCGCTCAACACTCGCTTCTCCTTGCCAGTCATGTCTATTACTGGCACGCGTGACAATTCGTTACTGCAACACGGAGTATGCATGATTTGTTTTTATTTGGTCACAAGTATAAGTTTAAAAAACTCAAAAACCCCTGACAAAAAAAACGTCTGAACCGACTTTGATGAAACATAGCTAAGAACACTCCCAATTAATTCACCTTTGAAACAAAAAAAAAACGTTAAATTCGTAATAATAATGTGATAGCCGGCAGCCTAGTGGTGAGACCGTCTGACTTGCGATCCGCAGGTCCTGGGTTCGAATCCCACGGCACGCACCTCTGTCTTTTCGAAGTTATGTGCGTATTGTTGATTGCCGCCAACTTCAAACGGTGAAAGAAAACATCGTGAAACCTACATGTCTGAGAGTTCTCAATGATCTTGAAGATGTGTGAACTGTGAAGTCTGCCAACCCGCACTTGGCCAGACTACGGCCTAACCCTTCTCACAATGAGAAGATAACCCGTTCCCAGCAGTGGGACAGTTTGTACAAACAGGGCTGATAAATATAAATATATATAATCTTTTACAGGGATTTTACGCATACTTTCTCACAAAAACTTGCACTCAACAGCGTTTCAATCGTAACAAAATCGTAAATTAGACTGCAAAAACTGCTTTTCTGCAGTCGGGTATTTTGTTTTTCTTTTAATATAGATTCTTAATACTATAATTTGTTAATTATAACCTCTCTACAAATAAAGTACCTTACCTGGCCACAGTATGCATCGTTGGTTTACCCTCCTGTATAACATCAGCGGCATCTCGGTAGAAATATCGCCCTTTGTGAGATTTCTTCCAGTTGTATGTCTTCTCTGTGCTGTCTTTCTCTTGATCTTCCTTCTCTTTGAGACGCTTTTCCTCTTCCCTCTTAGCTTTTTGCTAGAGATACAAAAATATCTTAGATCAGCAATAGCAATAATTTCTTACAAATTTTATTTTATTGCAGAAAACTACATACTTTACAGATTTATCACACTAGTATTATAAAGGTGAAAGTTTGTGAGTGTGTTTGTTACTTCTTCCTACCGCTAAACCGAATTTAATGAAATTTGATATGGAGGTAGCTGATACCCTTATTAGGATTAAAACATAGGCTACTTTTTATCCCGAAAAATCTCTGACATAATTTTTGTAAAACAGCGGGTTACACCGCGGGACGCAACTAGTACTCTATAAATCTGTTAAGTCACCTATTTCTATTGAATATTCTATATTGAATTGAAATTGAATTGAACGTGTGACACCGACACGCATGGTTACAGTTTAGGCTACGGTCTCACAAGCGTAATTTTATGAAAGTTGTGATGTGAGTGCAAAATGCGTCGGGGTATTAACGCTGCATTCGGTTATATACAAAAAATACTGTTTATGTCACATTTATTATAGTATCTGTGTACACAATATTTGTATTTAGTATATTTTTAAATATATTTATGTAAGCTTAGATTCTAATGCTGTAGTAATGCTTTTTATGCAGTGGCGCGTCGCATTGTTGATTTATGACCGCGGCGCCGACGCCGTGTTTTGACGCCGGCGGCGACACCGTTCTCCAGCGTTACTAAACTTTACAAGTATATATATTAAAACGTACACTCAACAGCGTATAACTTCATTTCTGCAGTCGGGTATTTTATTAAATATCTCTAAATAATCAAACATGGAACATCCGATCTAGAATTTATATAATTCTAACAGGCTTACCGCTGCTTTCTCAGGGCCATAAGCGCCAATAGCTCCTCTTCCCTTCCTGACTGTAGCTTCCACAGGAGCAGATATACCTTGCAAGTCCTTGCCGAGACCCTTGCCGGGTTGGTAACCCATCTGAAAAGATAACATTCATATCAGGATTTTTTTATTACAGTAATGAAAATTCGCAATATGACAGCTGAAACACTGTAAAAGAGCATATAAAACACTTTATCTTCTCTTCATCATGTTCCACCACCAGGGGTGAAATTGGTAGTAGCATTAATAATAGTTTAATTAATTTTATACAGATTTTTATTTATTCTGTTTTTTTTTGACACTTTGTTTAAAACCGGCCAAAAAGAGGCATGTGTATCTGTCTGTGGCATCGTAGCTCTCAAACGATGGACCGATTTTGATCAAATTTTTTTTGTTTGATAGAAGATTTGATCCAGAAGTGTTCTTAGCTATGTTTCATCAAATCGATTCAGCCGTTTTGTATGTCGGAGGTTTTTAAGTTTTCTCTAATTACTTGTTAGTCACTGACATACATACAAGCAAATACCCGAAAATTACTATCCTACTTCTTGAGCAGTTGGATAAAAAGGCTCCAATAACACTTTTTTAATGTAAATGTTTGTAATTTAACAAGTTTAGATTTGTCTTATATTTACTAAGGCCTAAAAGTTACCTGCAACAGCAACTTAGCACCAATTCCTTTGGTATGTCTCTCCCAAGTGCCCATGTTGCCTCCAATATTGCCTGAGCGCATGCCCTGTCCCTTTCTTCTGATGCCTGCTGTCTCACTCTCGTCAGGGTTGGTGGGCTGATCATCTTCATCGGAGCTGTCTGGTGCAAATCTTGGTCGAGATGTCGACGCTTCTGAAGATTCTAGTTCTGTGAAATGAAACAATGGATTTTTTATTCATATCCTTAACAACTAAATATAGTGTTTATAATGTATTAGTGTTTGTGAGTGCTAGTGCTAGAACATAAAGAACATGAAAACAAAGTGTCTTCATCTTAAAAGAGACAATAAGACATGATACATGTTCTTACTCACATATTTACCTAAAAGATTAAGATAGATTTACGTTACTTATTAGCCATTTTGGCCTAGATTGTAATTATGTTAAGGAAAGCTTTTTTGCTTTCCATTCCATACAAAAAAATCTTAACACTGGAAATGACTCTTAAGATGTTTTTAATAATAAATATTTAAACAGTAATGTGATCCAAACTATAAAAAGCAAATACATTCATAATCTCAGTCAAAAGAAGTCCACTGCAGCACATAGGACTCCCTCATACATTTGAAGTGGCTTGCATCCAGCGTCTTCCTACCATTTGTATGAGGTCTTCTGTCCACCTTGTGGCTGGTCTTCCTATATTGCACTTACTTAAGTTCGTATTGACTGAGTGGCCAGCCCTATTGTCAGAGTTATTAAGCAGCCGAAAGGCCTCTGACCTGGCTTGACGATTGCTGTTTTTAAGAACAAACAACCACTATTGCACTTACTGGTGCTCGGTCTCCACTTGAGAACTTTTTGGCCTCAACAACCATCAGTTCTATGTGCTATGTGCTCTGTCCACTGCCACTTCAATTTGCTAATCTGCTGTGTTATAGAGATGACTTTCGTACATCTATGTATATTTTCATTTCTGATTTGATCTGTAGTTAGAAACAAACCTTTATTCTTTTTCTCTTCTTTTTTCTTGCCAGCCTGCTGTACCCCACCAGCCACAAAACCAATGGGCGCAGAAAAGTCTTTAGGCTTGCGTGTCCTCTGCCGGATGTTGTCTTCATTGTCTTCTTCATCACTGTCTTTGGCCCACACACCTGCAATAAATGTAAAATTTTGGTTCCAAACATTATTTGTATAAACAAGTATAAAGTTAGAAAACTAAAAACCCCAAAACCAGAAAGAAATGCTGAACTGATTTTAATACAACAAATCTAAGAACACTCTACAAAATTCTCTCAAACAAAAAAACTATATTAAAATCGGTCTTTCCATTTGAGAGCTATGATGCCACAGATACACACACCCCTGTTTTTAAGTTCAGGGTTAAAAAATAAGATGAGAATTTTAGTCCTTAGAGTTTCAAAAGTATCTTAGTACAATTAACACTATATGTATTTTATTTATATCTTTAGTTATTTAGGTCATTTATATGTAATTTAATTGATTGTTTTAATATTTTTGGTAACAATATTTACACTTATTATTTAAACAAAATTATGCAAACAAATCCGCTAAAATTTTATATATAATCTTTATAAATTTTTTCACCACTTTCTTTTCTTTTCTCTTAACAAATTAAAACTAAGATTTGCATACATTATTTTCATCTATAGATATAAAAATGTTTGTCCTGAGAAAATGACTGACTGATGAACAATATACAACCTAAACTGTAGGTCTAACAGGCATGAAATTTGGAATATGTCATCCTTGTGAAATGTAGGTATTAAGAAATAATATATTGAATGGGGATAAGATTGCGGGTTGTGGCTTGCATAGGTATACTGATGAGAGCAGGTTGCTGTGAAACTGATACATGTACAGTCAAAATTAAGTTCCTATCATTTCAGTTAATTTACGTGGTGAAACAAAGATGAGAAAAATTGTAATGGTTCTCTGTGAGATTCCTAATTATAGTAAAATAACGTCTTAGTTATAATAAGGATAATAATAACGTAAGATGAGGAAATAAAATAACGGTTCTTAACAACCGTTATTTAGCACTATAAACGAAGATTCTGAAACAATTTCCAAATGTAAACTAAGCATATGAACACCTACCGTATATTTGGTGTTCCTTTTTCGCTTTCCGACCCCTAGAAAAGTTGAATTCATTGTCCAAATCATAATCGGTGATTTCAAAACGTATAACCTCATCGTCGGACATTATGTTGGGCTGTGTGTAAACCTACCTATCTACTCTACTTTAATTATTACTTATTTGATTTTAATGATACAATAATCTACATATTTTATCATTAAAATTATAATTAATTAAAGAAACACTACAAAATTACAAATCATCACATCACAACACTTGTTTTGACTTTGTCGTCAACGTCAAATCGATAGAGATGTCAATTGTCAAATCAAACTTTCAAATGTCACCACTTTATTTCTTTTTCCACCTAAGCTAACCGATTTGCCAGTGTCAAGAACATATTAGAAATATCTTAATTTCTTGAATAATACAAATTATATAGTGTTCTAGTCATAGTCCAAGTCACATAAATCGTAATTTTCAACTATAAGTCAGGGCTATTAAAACTAAAATTTACAAATTTTTCTGCTTTATTTCACTTACCCACAATCACGCACTTGATCGAATACGTAATGAATAAAACATCACGATTTTTATAGCAATTATATTCGAAATAACACAAGTTTATGAAAATAAAACGGAGCAACAACATGTTTCTATGACGTTCCCGCCAAAAAAAAACACTTTATTTCATTTTATCAAACTCTTTATTGATCAATTGTTACGGTATCGCATGTTTATACATTTTCTACTGCCTCGTGAGTTCGTATCTCATAAAATAAGAGCAAGAATATAATTCATTCTAACACAATTTCTAATTTCGTGTAAACAATTCAGAAATATTAAACACTTAAAATTACTAACATAAAACTTACAGTAAAAAAAAATATGTCGGAAACTGTAACTATACTCCAAAACTATTGTTTCTCAAATAAAATAATACTCACGCCATGAGTGACGACTTTGCATAATTAGATTCGGAAGTACTTCCTGAAAAGTCACAGAGAGAGTGACAACTATGATAACGAGACCATAGTTAAATTCTAATTTAACTAACTTTGACAATAACATCCAGGAACAGGCTACGGTTTTCTTCAAAACAATCGTATTTTAGAGGCTGCTTAAAGTTACCTAATAATATATCGATTTATGTACCCACGCTGGTAAGTCAGAGTTTCAATTTCCAAATTAGTTATTTTTCTTAGAGTTCTTTGATTTCTTCGGTTTAATTCCAAGCAACAATATTTTCAAAGCTTTTTTAAGGACTATTATTGCAATAACAATTAGTATAGCGAGGTCGAGGTAATATTTCTGATACCAGGGTACCATGAGCGCGGGAGAGCGTAGATGGGGGGCGCCACCAGTCTTCAGCACGTGGTTCACCCAATGCACCAACTCTTGACTTGGTGTGGCTAGTCTGTCGTGGTAGATGAAGGACAGCTCTTTGGCTTTTTGAGCATACCTGTAAACGACATTTATAAGGTAAACAATAAGACGAAAACTAAATGTTTGAACAACATGTTCTTGAATAGATTATGGGGCGAGTCCTCAAATTACTATAAAGTGTATAAACACTGAAAAATACGAGTAGGAAACTTATATCTACTACTGAAATTCACGAAAATTCATAGCTAAGCTGTTTCGGATAAAAACTCAGTTAAGCCAAGAAATACGTACTTAGGTATACGTACGTACATATAGTAAACTTTTTAATAATTTATATTTTTGACTAATCCTCTCAAGTAATGTGTTCTACAATCTAGTGGCATGGGGGAAAAGTAGAATATTCGTCCTAAACAATGTAATGATTAAATCATATAAAGACAAAACTTACTTAGGATCACTCAAAATTTCCTGAATTGCTGCCTTGAGCTTATCGCCCATTGAGTAAGACAAATCCACTCGTTTCGCAAATCCCCTCGAGACTGCTTTAGCCACGTTGGTGAACTGATCACCAAATACTGGGATTCCAATGATTGGCTTTCCAGCGAAGATAGTTTCCGTGGTAGAGAGAAGACCACCGTGACTTATGAAGAGGATGCAGTTTGGATGAGCTGGAAAAACTTGTAAATGAGATATTTTGAAATCAGACCCATAAATAAGAGTCATCCCCATCAGTCCCATCAGGGTCATAAATAAGACCCAACATATTTTCCATCGATTGATGATGAGACATATTCATCTTTAATCATGCGTGACTATGTGTGCATCAGTTATATGTGCTACAATTATATGTATATGTATGATACTCAATGGTAAATAGCAAAATGACTTTTTATCTGTTTTTTACATAATATATTGATTCATCATCATTATCCTAATCTCAGCCACAATTTCACTGCTGGACATACGCCTCTCAATAGATTTTATGAGATCTGCCCATTTTGTAGCTGGTCTTCCTACGCTGCGCTTGCCTGTGCGTGGTCTTTACTCGATAATTTTTCGGCCCTCTATAAGAAATGTCCCCTGCCCCTTAAACTTGCTAATCTGCTGTGCTGTTGGTGACTTTCGTACGTCTATGGATCTTTTCATTTCTGATTCGATCTCACAGAGAGACTCCGACCAAGCAGTGTGTATAGATTGATTAGTCTACGGTAAGTTGCATAAAATTGCCTTTCGAATAAATTTTCTTTCAAACAAAAAAGCTAGAACAAACTAGGTCCATTGCTTTAGGAGCTACAATGCTTTACAATTAGTTTTGCATCGGAGGTTAAGCAAAACTTGACAAGCGTTCGTTTTTTTTTTTTTGCCGCTAACCTTTATAGTGTAGTCTATACAAATAATAAAAATCTCACCTAGAATGCTTTGTTGAGGAGCCCACTCTATGATATGAACATTTTTTGGTAAATCCGCTAATTTTTCCTCGAATTTCCAAAGCACTGTCTGCTTTAAGCCGCCGAAGACTTCAAGGAAGGACTTTTTCAATTCATCCGGCATATCTTTGCTTTGGAAATTCGATCCCATGCTGAAGTAGATCAGTCCATTTTTAGCATTATCGAGTAGCTTTTTCAGATCCTAAAATAATTACAAGAATCATCTATGCTGTTCTGTGGAATACAAAAGTTAAAACATACTAAAAATTTGTAAACCTCAGGCAAAGGCTTGACATTTTCGTCAATATGATATCCTCCGATAGCCTTATAGCTTGCCGGTAGCCTAATCGGAAGTCCCGTAGATACATGGGAATTTCCCAGCATTAAAGACGCGTTGTACCGCAGCTCTGAGAAAGATGGCGCCACTCTCCCTCTCGCTTCAATAAGAGGGACTATTATACTGTTATATCCACTAGTTTGCATATAGTTAGCACCTCTGAAAAGAGATGAGTACAATTAATTTAAAAACCAAAGTACCCAAGCGCCTGTAAAATAACTAAAATTTGTTGAGCTTTCTTTGATTAACGCTAATATACGATCCAGAATTCAACTTACAACCGACTGGCTAAAAAGTAAGTTTTCTGTCTTACATAAAAAATGTCTATGGCATATGATACTCGGGAGGATATAAGGTGTCGTTATATTTAAATGAGATTCGGTCGAGCGTCCGCGTTAAAAGAATGATAGGTAATAACAAAGGAGCTTGTAAACGCCATCTATATCACATTGAATCAGTTCAGCACCGTTATCAGTACTGGTAATATTTGTTTCTATTCCTTTACTCATCACAAACCAAGCTGTAAGAACGAGACCACTTGTGGTTATTTTAACAGCCATAATTATCCTTTCAAAAGCTAGTGACGCTTACGTGGGGTGCTTAGCTGTATTTAGATTATTTGCCGTTAATGTGTGGCAATAAGGCAAGACGATACAAGTGAGATACCAAGAATATGATATCTTGTACAAAGATCGCAATGTATATATTCTATTAGTAAAAGCATCGGTTCAGCTCAACGCCAGTCAAGGCTTCAGCGACTTAAGTGTTAATAATTTTCAATAACTTACGTCTCTCTAACAAATGACATTACGAGAGTGAACCATAGTTCATGCAATCGCTGAAGGAAGGTGAACGGCGGACAAGCATCTACAACATATCCACTATAAGCGGGGTTGGTGTAGTCATCAATCAAGTTCAAAACCATCCAATGTGGGTCAAGCGTAGAGAACCAGACGAGGTGTGCGTTGTACAGACCTGCCAATCTGAAAAAAAAAGGTTAAAATTATTTTTTATATTGTATTGCACTGACATTGGTAGCTGATGTAAATCAAACATTTTCATAACGGCAATCATATAGGTACCCGGGAATTTATGTATATTCTATTAAATTGTTATGTACGCCCTATTTATAAATTTATCTACGTATCGTTAGATTCGTTTTCTATGTGAATACGTTTTTACTTCCATAGTGGGAAATAATTCAGAAGACTGATGATAACTACTTGAGTGAGAATTGTAATGAATTGCGTGCAGGGGAAAGGGAAAGGCCGCTATTTTGAGGCAGTTTCGAAATCCATTACGAACATGTACAACATAGCCACACCCCGTTCTTTTTATCCCGGGAGTGCCCATTTTTTTTTTTGCTTTAGTACTCACCCTGCGTATAGTTCATTAACCATCCATTCTGCGATCACCATATCAAAATGTTGGTTTTCGTCTCTTAGAATACTCTGCACGTTGTCATGATTCAGCGTCGTTTTTGCAAGCATATCCATGAAGAATAAAAATAATGGTTGTACCAACGTATTTGCAATGAATTTGGACTCCATTATACTTTTTATAGTGAAAGAATCAGATTCATCTGAAAATTAAACATAGGTACACGACGTTAAAACATGTTCGCAGTCTAATAATGTTCAATACGTGACATAACCATGCGTAAAATAGAGAAGCTGCTGTGCCTTTTGATGCATTTTGGGCCGTTGTATATGTGTATGGTGTGTGAGTGTATATGAGTGGGAATGAATGTGTGCCATTTACATCTATCCTAATATAACATAAATATCCTTTCATTATTATGAAATTTGGTACAGAGATAGTTGAGAACCTGTATGTAATATTTTATCATTTTTATATAAAAACTACGGGTCACTCACGTCTGTTTTGAGCCGAAATATCCGACTATAGTTTCAACCGCATATGGCGGTCTTTTTCAAAGGAGCAGCACACACGTCACTCTCGGTCGGTGACGCACCTTGCACTTGCCTTGATTATATTTTATCATGATCATCACAGCTAGTTCAATATAAATTTAAATAAATTTTACCTTCAAACATCTTATCATTATTACTGACGTCAATCTCGTGCAACATGGGATTGGAGCTATTTTTTGGAAATGATGTGATATACGTAACCTGAAAAAAATAAAATAAAGATTAATAGAAAAAATATTAAGAGTTTGAAATGGTACATTCGGTTTCTTTCATATTTTCAGGCACGGGCAACACGCGATCTCCATACTAATATTGTGGGCTTAAAACTGTAAATCAATGGCAACAAAAGTGATGGTAGCACTGAATAATGAAACATATTTTTGCTAGTTGGACTTTTTCTCTATCACATATAAATAATAGAAATCTATTATAGTCCGCTGGCGTATTAAAAAAAATAGATCCTAACTTAAGAAATTAGTCCTTTTTAGGTCTTTAACATAAATGTTACCGTCTTACTTATAAATGATGAATAAGCGCATAAAACAGTGTTTTGTTCCGTTTTCGCGCGTGACAGTTCCCGTCTGACAGAAATTGACATGCTTTTATTCAATGAATAAGATTTTAACATGCGTTTATTAGACGGAAAGAACGTATCAAATAGTTTGTGTCACAGTAAAATGGATCGTATTACCTCATGTCCAGCATTAAGTAGATGCCTCACAATACCGTCTCCTAAAATCCCATGACTTTTGCCAGGAAAAGGGAACACAACAAGAATCTTAGCGGCATCACAAACGCTAGAGGTTGCTAATAAACTTAACAGAAGCCACCCTGTCTTCTCCATTGTATCTGAAACGGGAAAAACTTTTGTCAATTTACATCAACAGGTAATATTTCTAAAAGTAAAACAAAATACCAGACTTCAAAATGTGGCCACACTCAAGCTTAGAGCATCTAAAGCACTCAAGACACACTATAATCACCCATCTTTTTTGCGGACGCTACATTGAATTTTACTGTATGTCACTCCCACATTTTGAAATGACATCGAATAACTTGAAATCCTTCAAATGGTTTAGGCTGTACAACGAGCCAAATTATTTATTGAAAACTTACTTAAGCTGAAGGACCATGAAGGACATTACAATCCTCCGGCAAATGGATAAAAACAAAATATTCACACATTTCTAGACGGGTCAACAGATTTCTCAGTTCAGGATGGCGCCACAAGCTTAAGCCTAAGATCCTATAATTGTTACAGATGGCGCCTGTTTATTATAATCTGTTTTTTTTATTTATTTCTGAATAATCATGCAATTTGAACTTTTGAACTTACGTTTCCTACTTGAAATAATACAATATATGTAATTAGGTACCTATACAGTTTTGTACGATGTCTCTCACTTACCTGTTCTTATCATAAATAGTCCTAGTAATACAAAAATCTAGTCGTACGTACTTGCGTAGGTACCTGTAGATGGCTGAATAAGTGAATAACCTCAAAAAAATAATTTCACTATTTAGTTTTACGTAAATAACGCCATGAATTCTGTGGTTTTACATAACTTTTATTTATTAAATCACACGATACACGGTGTCATTTTATACAGACGACTTTAGTCACTGACCACTTACAAGAGTTACAAGCTATTGCGTAATGCGTAATAGGAACAAAATAATTCAAGGTCAATGGTATAATCTTAGATTATATATATAGGTGTATGGTCGTTATAATGATGAAATAGATGTTGTTTTGTGATAATCGTTTATTTTATTAATTCGTGATACCAAAAAAAACTACTCCTAAACGTTAACTATTTAATGATGATTTTTATATATAAAAGAGATTAACAATTAGGTACTATAAAAAAAACCGGACAAGTGCGAGTCAGACTCGCCCACCGAGGGTTCCGTACAAACTAGTAGATAAAAGGGGGAAATCATATTTTTTTAATATTTTCCTTCATAAACCGAAAAATATTTAAAATGTTTAAACCTGTTTTAGCTTATGCTACTGAAGCTCTTTCATAATGATACCCCACATGATATGGTTAATTCACTTTAAAATCTGGACCTTCATTCCTTGCATAAGGACACAATACCTATTTTGTGTTTTATTAAATTAAAAATGTCCAGTTTTCGGTTTTTTTCCTATATGTGTACTCTAACACAATGCTTCTTTCCAAATTTCATTGTTCTAGGTCAACGGGTAGTACCCCATAGGTTTTGATTCCCTTGTGTGTCGAAATGTGCGTTTTTACGATATATTTGGCTGTAACTTTTTTTTACGAAAACTTAGAAACTTTATTTTTTTTCTGCAGCAAGATACTATGGATCTGCGTATATGGTTTTAATTTCAACTCGATACCTTCACGCGTTCCCGAGATAAAGGTCTTGACACCCGACGGACGGACAGACGGACAACAAAGTGATCCTCTAAGGGATCCGTTTTTTCCTATTGAGGTACGGAACCCTAAAGTTCTCGAAATTCGAGACCGTGGATGGCTGGATGTTTTTTTTATTTCGCTACACCCAACTTCGAAATAACAATACATAATATACCTAAATATAAAAAAAAAACAAGCAAGCATAGCTCCAATGAGCTATGCTTGTGATAGGATAGCATATAAAATATCTACATAAAATAATATAAGTATTTTGGAAAGTATATTTTTATATAGGTACGTACCGTCGCAACTGTATTAATTTTGTGAATGTATATCCTTTACCATTATACACTAAATGATGCTTCAAAATTCGGTGAGATACGCAGAACTATCTTGCCTAGTTAATTATAATAAATAAAATTCAATATTTATATACAAAGGACCATATCTGTATCGAATGCTAGATAATCATTTCATCAGAAAAGTTAATATCACTAGACTAGCCACTTTTATGCGATAATATTTTTACCCCACTACTCAAAATGGACGGTAATGTTTTTCGTTTTTTTTTTTTCATTTTATATACCTCATATGATAAACAAACCATTAACTAATTTTTACCTGACTGCGTAAGAAGGTGGGTTATGTTTTTCGAGTGTAGTTGTGTTTGTATGTATGTTTCTATATGATCGCCTACAGTCTATACGGCTTGACCGATTTTGATGTGAGATGTCGTTAGATTCATCTACACTTCCGGAGTGTTATACCTACATCACAATACACTTCACGCCAAAATAAAAAAAATGCATTTTTCGTAATCTCCAACGAACTTTTTTGTAATAAACAAGTGATTTTACTAGGATTATTCTAAATAATGCACATTTATAATTTTTACAACAATTTTACGCATACTTTGACTTCATACTTAGTATTTCTGCCTGCTGTGCTGTAGGTCGTGGGTTCGACCCAGGGCAAACATTTGTGTGATGAGCATGGATGTTTGTTCTGTGTCTGGGTGTTTCTATATGTCATATGTATATATTTACAAAAAAAAACTATATATGTATTCTATCAGCTATCTAGTTCCATAGTACAAGCTTTGCTTAGTTTGGACTAGATGGTGTTGTGTGAAATGTCCACAAATATTTATTTATTTCTCCCAAAAAAACAATCATTCAACAGCGTAGGTATCAAGAGTAACGAAATCGAAGGATCGTAAAACTGCTTTGCTGCAGTCGGGTATTTTGTTTTTCTTTTAATGTAGATGCTGGTAATATACAAGATCTTACCCTCTTACCTTAATAATACCCTTATCATTCTATTTAACTCTTCAACCACGGTCAAATGTGTCAAACGACCTCATTCATGGTCTTATGATGGTCTGCCTGCCCCTTATGGGACAAGTATCTATATTAAAAGAAAAACAAAATACCCGACTAGAAAAGCAGTTTTGTAGAGTGCAAAACTGCTTTTCTACAGTATAGACTTACGATTTCGTTACGCAGGATACGCTGTTGAGTGTATGTTTTTTGTGAGAAAGTATGCGTAAAATTGCTGTAAAAATTATAAATGCGCATTATTTAGAATAAATCTAGTAAAATATCTTGTTCATTACGAAAAAGTCCATTGGAGGTTAAAAAAAATGCATTTTTTTTACTTTTGCGACAGTCGTATTTTTATTACTACATAAAATTAGCTCATGACATCTAACGACACTTCGCACATCAAAATCGGTCAAGCCATTTAGGCTGTAGGCGATCATATAGAAACATATATACCTACACTCGAAAATCATAATCCTTATGGAGTCGGGTAAAAATAGTGATTTTATGTACTATGTATGTAAGATTTTTGTCAAATCTGTACTTCTATTCACATCTTATTCGGTAAGTATTCCTATCGGAAACTATTTTCCATCTCTGTCTTTAAGTATGGAAGTGACAGAGTTGGAGATATAATTTCCGATCAGAATCTCCCGAATGAGTTGTAAATGGGTGCTGGTATATCTTCGGAGTCCAAGGTTCAATAAATGAAATTGGAATGAGACCAAATGGTGACAAAAAACCGGATAAGTGCGAGTCAGACTCGCCCACCGAGGGTTCCTTACTAACTAGTAGATAAAAAAAATTATAATTTTTTTTATATTTCCCTTCATAAACTGAAAAATATACATCATAAAAATATTTTAAAATTGTTTTGGCTTGTTTTAGCTTGTGCTAATAAAGCTCTTTCATATTATGATACCCCACATGATACGGTTAAAGCAATTTAAAATTTGGACCCTCCTTCCTTGCATAAAGACCTTATTTTTTTTGTGATTAAATTAAAAATATAGTTTTCGGATTTTTTCCTTTATGTGTACTATATGACAATGCTTCTTGCCAAATTTCACAGTTATAGGTCAACGGGAAATACCCCATAGGTTTTGATTCCCTTGAGAGTGTCGAAATATGCGTTTTTTGCGACATATTCCGCTGTAACTTTTTTATGGAAACTAAGAAGTTTGATTTTTCTCTCTGCAGCAAGAGACTGTGGATCTGCGTATATGGTTTTAATTTCAACTCGATACCTTTACGCGTTCCTGAGATACAGGTCTTGACAGACGGACGTACGGACGGACGGACAGACTGACAACAAAGTGATCCTATAAGGGTTCCGTTTTTTCTTTTTGAGGTACGGAACCCTAAAAAGGTGGAGGTTATTGCGTTCGGAACTATAGCTTCAAAAAATATATATTATATTAGTTCCGAACGCAATAACCTCCACCTTTTTTCACCTTTTTTCAAGTCACAAAAAAACCATGTCAAAAAAGGCTCAATATAATAAAAGTAATACAAATCTGTGGCACTGCACTGTAATCTTAATCATAATAGCACCTCTGAGCATCAATAATAATACTACGTATTTTACCCACCTCAAAGGCTTATTACACTACCCGATTTCTCGGGCCCTGTCTATGGGGTTCCCTGTCTGAGAAGTATGGAGACGAAACCCTGTCTCTTATTACACTACGCTGTCCGTGGCGACAGGGCACTATAAAATATGGTGGTGTAATAGGCCTTTTACAAGGAATTCACTGAACTCGCATTTTATCTAGTACATTACGCCTTTTTCTATACAACCTACGACAACTGTTATACTCCTAAGTATTATCCAATTACGTCAATCCTTTTATGTATGATTAAAACTATAAACGAGTCTTATTTATATATGTTTGTTTGAAACTTTGAAGTTATAACAAATTTGAAAATACCAAAACATTGCTATGTATGATTCCAATGAGATAAATAAAGTAAAACTAGTATTACTTGAAACTAAAACAAATATTCACAAAAATTTTATGGGTAAGATCGTTTATATTTTAAACACACTTCAGTACTATAGTTAAACCAATTTTTTGGGATAAAAAGTATACCAGATCCTTTTATATAGTATGATTAATAAATCTATCAAATTTCATTCAAATCCGCCCAGTGATTTGAATTGCGTCGTGAATACGATTAATAACATCTTGAAATTTGAAAAGTCCATATCTTGAAAAGTACTGAACCGATTTTGATCTCAGACTTAATTTTTTCCGTCTTACTTATAAACGCTAAATAAGCGCATTTTAATTAAACAGTGTTTTGTTCCGTTTTCGCGCGTGACAGTCCAATCTGACAGAAAGTGACAAATCCTTATTCAGTGAATAAAATTTTAACATGCGTTTACAAGACGGTTTGAAAACAAACATATAAATATACATAAACTTATGAAATTTGGCACACGTGCTAAGATGCCCACTTAGACTAACAAATTGTGCAATTCTAATAATTTACATACATACATATCAAATTGATAATTTCCTCGATTAAAAAAGAATAATTCAAATTGGATAATTTTGTCGGGTAGAAAAAGGGTAGGTAGTCTGTTTGGCTAGAGAACTGTCGTAGTAAAAATGATAATCTCCTTTTTTGAAGTCAGTTAAAAATGGAACTGATGTCTCGATTAAACAAAATAGTGAAATAAGGACAATAGCGCCCTCATACCACGTCAGTCTCTATCGTAACATATAGGTTCAGCTATGAACGAGTCTCGTACATAGATGATTTTATATCAGCCTCAAAAATTACTTAGTTTATGTCTTTGGCACAATACAGCGTGTGACAATTAACCACGAATATACTTTATGGAACTCGCTGGCAAGGCAGTGTAACAAGCATTTGACTATAACAATAGGCTTTCAAAGCTTAATATTTTACAAGCGGGTCCCTGAATCTAGAAATAATTTATACACAGACCACACCAAATACCACATTCAAATGATCGCGCCTATGCTATCCCCCGACATCTCACACCATGGTATAGATGAGAAAAGATCATCCCTAGACGAGTAGGAATATTTTTTGACAGCGTAATATGTATTCCCATACCAAATAATACAGCTTTTTATTAGTACCTATACGAATATGATCTAAAATACATTTGTTCGAATCTTACTTGCCTTATCCGAATCCGTTTCACATAACTATCTTATCCCAGATGTTTTAATTAACGAGTTTTTGATTCCAAGTTTGTTTGATTTAAAAAAAAAAAAATGGTTTTCGGGACAGTGATTTCGATATTTCACAATTAGGATCATAGCTAAGTAACCCTTTCTAGTAATACATTTCTGAACTAAGCCACGGACAAACAGACGGACGAACATGACATAGCGAAATTGTAAGGGTCCCTTGTTTGACTTACGGAACCCTGAAAGCGGTCTGTCTGATCTGTGCTTATCGCTATTTCAGGATTTATATCATAAAGTTAGCTGTAACTATGGCTACAATGACCCGTTAAATTATGTCCATAGTTAATTGTAACACCTGTATCTATACATAAGTAGGTACAATTTAAGTCACAAAAACATCTTATTAAATTGAAATGAAACAAATTTTTACGGATTTATCGCGATTATTTTCCATAATGAAAAAAAGACGCTCCAACTGGTCTGCAGTGTGTGAGCATGCACTAGACAAGCCTAACCACTAAAATCAAAACAGATCTGCGATACCTGTTGACACCATGAGCGACTTCTGCGTGCATAGGGAACGTTTTGCATAAAAGCATAACCCTCCTTACGCAGTCGGGTAAAAATAGTAGGCGGTACTAATTACTATTCATTTAATTTTTCATAACAAAAAAAGACAACTGTCATATCTAGTCTCTAATCACACCTGTGACCACGGACGCTGCAGTGCTAAACGTCAGGCCATAAAATTATGTAAAATATACGCGATCATCATCCTCATCATCACTAGATGTCCACTGCTGGACATAGGCCTCCCGTGGATTTCCAAAAAGACCGGTTGGAAGCGGCCTGCATGCAGTGTCTTCCTGCCACTTGTATGATATCTTACATAATATAATATATAATAAATATAATAATATAATATACGCGATAAATCCGTAAAAATTTGTTTCATTTCAATGAGTTACCATCGCGAAAACCTTATCTTATTAAATGTATCTGGTAGAGTTTTTAATTTCTGAGATTCGTATCAGCATGTGCTCTAAAGTGTTGATTGAAGACTTGATGGCTGCAGTTTCAGTAACCACCTTTGATCCCTGCAAAGAAAGTTAATTGTGAATCTATCTCCATTCTCCAGGTATATACAAGAACTATACTAATAACAGTAATTAGTATATTGTACTAATTAATTGATTAATCTTTAGTCAAAAATTTTACAAATTTAAATGTGACGTCAAAAATACATATTGTTTTACTATGGAAATTAACGTGGTTTTCACACATTTTTAAATAAAAATACGGGTTACTACTAATTTTTTTTAAAATACTACTACATTCCTGACAATCACGAGAGTTCTAGTGAAGAGGACACTTCAGCTGAACCGACGCAAGACGACCAGCTTCCCACCCTAACCCTTTTGCAACCGATGACATCACGTGCGGCACGAGCGGCACGTCGCAGTGCAAGGCGCGTTACCGACCGAGAGTCACCTTTGAAAAAGACCGCCGAATGCGGTTGAAACTATAGTCGGATATTTCGGCTCAAAACAGACGTGAGTGACCCGTGTTTATTTAAAAATACATATTGTGTTTGCCGGATACGATGATGAACTTAGTACTTGACTACGTTTATGAATTAATGTTACCTTTTTTTTTTTACTTATTTTACTTTTGCAACTGAAAATCTAATTAATGTAATTATAATGACTGGCCTTGTGGCTCAGTTGGTAGTATGTCTGCCTGCTGAGCTTGTAGGTCGTGGGTTCGATCTCCAATCAGGGCATACATTTGTGTGATAAGCACTGATGTTTGTTCTGTGTCTGGGTGTTTCTATATATCATATTTATTATTTACAGAAAAAAAGTATATATGTATTCTATCAGCCATCTAGTTCCATAGTACAAGCTTTGCTTAGTTTGGGCTAGATGGAGTTGTGTGAAATGTCCACAAACATTTATTTATAACATGTTATGTATCTTTATACATTTAATAAATATAGTTTAGGTCAAAATAATGAGTTATACATTATAAAATAATTGTACAGACTGTACTCTGTTTTGTGTACCAATATACTAAATAAATAGATTGACTGAGTGAGGGAAGCGAACTAAAGTCTCTGCTTCAACTAACAAGATTTTGGTACTGTCCGGACGTATGTTGCTACTCGCGTGCAGGCCGTATTTTTCAACAAATCTTGACGAAATTTGGTAACAGGTTCCTCAATTTTATAGTTTTTTTTTGTCGTCGGGAAATCTTGATAATTAGTGTGGTATTTATCCTAAATATTTGCTAAAAATGTTTGGTACTTAATTCTAAATAAGAATTTTAAATATGAACAAAATCGGCCAAGAGACTGTCGAGATAACAACTCAAAAACCCCGGACAAAAAAAACGGCTGAACCGATTTTGATGAAACATAAAATAAAACTAAAAATACTCAATGAAAACTTCTTTCAAACAAAAAAAAACTACATCAAAATCGGTCCATCAGTTTGAGAGTTACGATGCCACGCCGCAGACAGAGACAGATACACATTTCAAACTTGTAAAACCCCTCTTTATGGGTCGCGGGTCCTATATGTGTACTCCAACACAATGCTTCTTGCCAAATTTCATTGTTCTAGGTCAACGGGAAGTACCCCATAGGTTTTGAATTCCTTGTGAGTGTCGAAATATGCGTTTTTTACGATATATTCAGATTTAACTTTTTTTACGAAAACTTTGAAACTTTATTTTTCTTTCTGCAGCAAGATACTATGGATCTGCGTATATGGTTTTCATTTCAACTCGATACCTTCACGCGTTCCCGAGCTAAAGGTATTGACACCCGACGGACGGACAGACGGTCAACAAAGTGATCCTATAAGGGTTCCGTTTTTTCCTATTGAGGTACGAAACCCTAAAAACATCGTTTGTATAACTACAGAATCTTTAAGTTTCAAAAATCGCCGACAACAGAGAAAAATTATTCGTTCTTCGTTCGCTTTGCTCACTTGGTCAATTACCTCTTATTAGAGTTGCAAATTAAAAGATATAATGACGTCAAAAACTATGTAACTGGGTGTATAATACTAATTTATGGAACGCACGAAGTTATCTCGTGAAATACCAGCAAACTATATCAGTGGTCTTGTTACGGAAGTCTGATAATACCTATTGCCACACTTGTATACTATCCCACTAGTGACTACACTGGCGTCCATAAAACTTTTTGTTTTGATATATTCAACGATTCAGTGTAAGAAAACATCTTTAAAACGCTCTTCTGTGTGTTTGTTGGCTTTTCAAACATACGATTGTTTACTTAGCAGCCCTCCACCAATGACCAATTATATTATCAAAGTTTATGTTATAGTGTTTGTACGGGATCGACGCAAATGGCCAAGAACGCAAAAGAACATTGTACACTTACCATGATATTGTTATTATGTATTATAACATTTTCGTTATCATCACATACTGTATGTGACTGTGTCATTACATCATATAATTCAGATCTTGTTTGAGTCATAGTTGGCGATTCCTCTGGTTCGGTGTCTTCGGCATTGGAGCTCATCGATTCTGTCCTTGGTTGGGACATTGTAGTTTCATTGGGTGCTTCTGATCTTGATTCGATTACGTCATCTTCAGCATCGCCAAGAGATTCTGAGTTCGATTCTGTTCTTGTTAGGTCTAATTCAGAGTAGACATCGGATGATTCTATAGTTGTATCATTTTGTACAACGTCAGCTTCCAATGATTCATCTGCGTCTGTATTATATGTTTCAGCCCTAGGCTGAGTAGAAACGTCGGCACTGGGTGTTTCAGACTCTGGTTCAGTTACAACAGCGTCAACATTGGTTGTTTCAGCCTCTGGTTGAGTTAGAGAAATGTGATAATTGGATGTACAAGATGTACCAGCCTCTGATTGAGTTACAGAAATGTGAGCATTGGATGTACAAGATGTACCAGCCTCTGGTTGAGTTACAGAAATGTGAGCATGGGATCTTTCAGCCCTTGGCGGAATTACAGAAACATCGCCATCAGATGTTTCAGAATTTGTTTGAGATATAACAGCATCAGCATCAGATGCTTCCGTTCTTAGTTGAGCCACTACATCTTGCTGTGTAGATTTGTCTGCCGTTTTACAAATTATAGTAGCCATGCCTTTCAACCTGTAATAATACATTATACTCGTAGAATAAGCCAAGACACTTGACAGAAATTCGTGTGCGATAACGCAATATTTGAATAAGTAATTATGTTAAATTATTTGCTAACTACGCAAAATCATCTATAGCAACAACGCTAAAACTAAAAGCATAGGCGTTTTTACTCCAGGGAGATAGAGAAAAAGATACAGTAGTATAATATTTTTTTCTTACCCATCTAACATTTGTACTAGGCTTTCCAGTGCCTCGCTTGTTTGTCCAAGTCTGAAATATACATTTTTATTAGTCGAAAATAACACCATCTAGTGATTGACAAAGTAATATATATTAAGTTTCTTTTCTTTCGCTACCTTATAATGTAAACATCAATGTGGAGTGGCGACCAATGAGAGTTCTTATTTACGAAAATACGATCCTCTCATTGGACGCTACTCCACCTGCAGTATTTAGTTAGATAGACTGTAAGTAGGTAGTTACTAACGTTTTTACTTTCTCCAAGTCAATCTTAAGATTTGCAATAATTTTATCTTTCTCTTCAATAATTTTATCTTTTTCCTTGGCATATTTATCTTTTTCCTTGGCATATTTATCTTTTTCCTTAATAATTCTCTCATTTTCCTTGCACACAGCCGTCATATGTTCCAGTTGATATTTAGTGTCTTCCAAGCTCTCCAGACAGGACTGTAGGACGTCATTGAGGTCTTCGTATGCGTCTTCGCCGCATAAAGCTGGGTACAGACGGATCATATCCTGCTCCGTTACCTGACTACGACATTGTGGGCATGTTTCCGATCTGAAAATTAACAGTTTCAATTTGTTACACAATTTGCTTCAGTTGTGGAGATCAAGGAATTACTTTCCACCCTAGAGGGTGAAATAAACTTTTGCACGCCAGTATTATCCTTAGAAATCTAACCATACGAGCTAGTAAGATGAAAAAATAATTAAATAAAGATGACATCATCACCATCACAATGTGCTTACAGTTTTAAGAATCAACAGTTTCAAACTATAATACTCTGGTAATGGTGTACATACATTATTTATTAAGACCAACACAAGACCAACCTAAGTTGATCATTTATTTTAGCTGACAATATATTATCTATAACAGGATATGATGCAAAAAGCTGTGAGAGAGATATCAACAAGTATAATATTAAAATATAACAAGTATATATATTTAAAATAAAACCGACTGCAGAAAAGCGGTTTTTGCAGTAAAATTTACGTTTTCTTTACGATTGATATTCTGTCGAATTAACGTTTTTTGTGAGAAAGTGTGCGTAAAATCGCTATAAATGCACATTCTTCAGAATAATTATAGTAAAATCACTTATTTATTACGAAGAAGTTCGTTGGAGGTTACGAAAAAGGTTTTATTTATATTTTTGTGAGATTCGTATTATTATTATTAGGAAAAAATATAGCTTAAGTTATGACACTCAGGGAGTGAAGACGAATCTAAGGACACCACGCACATCAAAATCGATCAAGCCGTTTAATCTACGTTTCACCACCAACTCTGATGGTAAGCGACGGTATGACCGAGGACGGAGCACGTCGATCTAGAAGTTTGTTAACTGTTTGCCTCGAACATTCCAAGATTATAATTCTCAGGAAACAGAATAGGCGGCAGGCGAGTTCCACTTGTGCGCAGTACCTAAACTCGAAAAAAGTGGTGTTAAAGAGTTCTGTCTGTAGTTCGACCATCGTCCGCCTAGCTCGCGCAAGTCAACATTTTTGAAGATATAAAATGACTGAATGAACTTATAAAAGAAAATAGACCCACAGAACACTAGAAAGCAACATCACAAGTTTTCGACAAAAATTTCATTTTGATCCAAGTAAATTTTCAAACAAAAATGATTTAAACTAACTTGGATTAAAATTAAACTACATATAAGTTCATTCAGTCATTTTATATCAAAAATGATTGTATACGCGAGCAAGAGGGACGATGGTCTAACTACACTCTTAATAACAATACAAACTTTTCTATCCAGAGTGCCAAGCAGGAGTCATGGAACATGTGGCCGCATCTTGTAGCGAATATGTTCCCCTTTCCCATCTCCAACGTCATTGGCTCCTCACAGAAACACATCAGCATTTTTCTGAAATAAATTTTATTTTGAAGTAAATATTCTGTTTAGTAAATCTAGGTGTATTGGCAATTCTCGAAATGGTATAAGACACTTAAATGAACCAATTTTCGTAACAAGATTAATTATAAAAATTATCATTGGTAAATGTATAAATTATAAAAGTTCAAATAAGATTTATGTAAAGTGTCATTTTTTTCATATTTTTTTTATCTCATTATTTTAACAAAAAAAAAGACCAAACCAGTAAGTACACAAACTAGCAGGGACGACATTTCAATTTCACACTAACAAGTAAAACTAAAAAAATTCATTTAAAAAACAATGCTGAATCGATTTTGATGAAACACTCTCAATCAAATTCCCTTTCAAACAAAAAATAACTAAATCAAAATAGCCTTTCGTTTTAGGGTGCCCGCACACGGGCCACTGGCCACAACCACAAAACGCCGCCACCGACATATTGCCTATAGTTTGCACACGGTAAACGCCGGTTGTCGCCACTCGCGAGTGGCGACCACCGGCGTTTACCGTGTGCGGCGAGTATATATAAAATGTATGAAAACTACAGGAAATATGCCGGTGGCGGCGTTTTGTGGTTGTGACCAGGGGCCCGTGTACGGACACCCTAAAACGAAAGGCTATTTTGATTTAGTTATTTTTTGTTTGAAAGGGAATTTGATTGAGAGTGTTTCATCAAAATCGATTCGGCATTGTTTTTTAAATGAAATTTTTAAGTTTTACTTGTTAGTGTGAAATTGAAATGTCGTCCCTGCTAGTTTGTGTATGTTTATCTTTTTTTTTTTCCACCCTACTATGCCACAGACACACACACATCTAACTTACAACACCCTTCTTTTTGGTTCAGAGGTTAAAATACAGGCACAGAAAATATATTGTTATGAGATTTGATTGTTTAAAAAAAAACACTATTGACATCTTAATTGACTATTTTGACAACTACATTTATATTTTAGATAATAATTAAATAAATATGCATGCAAATTCCTATTATTACATTTTTGTCCCCATAATTACGCATAGGCTTCGCATAGGTATAATAGATAAATAAGCTAAAAACTTTGTTTTCCTCCTATATTGTGACTCCTCTATGGGAATCTTAACTTACTTAATACTACTTAATTTTGTTCAATACCTACATTTAACATGACAGCTGGAATAAATTGTAAAAAGTTGAATGAAGATATTCTTATTTAGTTTATATAAACAGCAAAAACAAGCCTTAAAAGCCCAAGTATACTTACTTAATACTTAAAAAGTTAATTTCTTTGAATAAAATAACATATATAAATACATTTTGCTATCATATTTCAATATTTAATGCTGAGGGTAGACCGATAAAAATAACTGTGCATAGTAAACAGTTAACTACTATTTTCTATGCAATAGGTAGTTATTTTATCAGTACCTAGTGTTTATTCAATAAGTGCTTTCTATTATTACCTTATTTTAATAAATAGCCAAGTGCGTGTCATGCCACGTGAAAATTAGGGAACTGTAGTTGCATATCATAATTTATGTAAACTTAAAATAGGGACTTCTTTTTAATACTATGAACATACAAATTAACTTATGTTAGTTATTGGTTTTGCACAAAATTTTCATTTCTTACTTAAGTACCTACATTTTATTTATTTATGCATATATACACATGTACATTGGTGCTTATTTCTAAACCACAATTAAATTACACATATGTTAAGTACCCAGCAGCCTAAAGCTTAGCTCCATTATTTCAAGGAGTTGGGATGGCTCGGGCAATGCTGATAGGGGAAATGCACAATACACCCCAAGCGGGACGTCAGTGCAGGACCTATCGCCCCCACCTTGAATAAGAATAAGTGCCCTTGTACCCTTTTTTAAGTTGACCGACTATTACTCGTTAACTTGTTAGCAGTCATAGTTTTCCTTTTTAACCCCTGACCTAAAGAGTGGGGTGTTATAAGTTTGAAGTGTGTATCTGTATATCTGTGTAATGTCTGTGACATCATAGTTCTGCTGTTAAGCTTCCCACACTTGCTGTCAAACTTAAAGTATAACTTTACAAATAAGTTCATTACACAGACTTTACTTTTCTTCATAACATCTGTAGTTCATTAGATGTAGGTATGTAGTAATAAAAAAAAATTGCAAACTAAGAAGGTAACTATGAACCTAAGACACCTGGCACATCAAAATCTGTCAAGCTTTTCTTCAAATTTCTGTAATTGACAGTAGGCAGAAATAAAAACGTTACTTCCTTCTTGAGCAGTCAGGTATTGAGAATGGATTATCTGTAAATACTACTAAATACCTACTCCCAAAAATGCGTGACAAGAAACTCGCTTATTACGGGAAAGAAAAGTTTATGCAATATTTGCATATTCACTACAATAATTGAAATATCAAGTTACAGTTCTTTTGTGTGTGTGTCAGAAACTGCCGGCTCATTTATTGCGCTTTGCAATACATATTATTCTAAATCATGCTGGATGAATAAACTACCTAGCCATTAGTAGGTGTAAAGCAATTGTGTTTTATATAACTTACAGAGATTAGTTTCGATTTTAGATACTGCTTGTGAGCTTTTCAGAAAAAAATATTCTTCAATATTCGATCACAACACCGAATTCCTTGGACTAATACTTTGTGTTCGTAACGAACGAGCGGCGGCGAGCGATGATGCGAGCCGCAACAATCGCAAAATCCGCAAATCGCAAAGTAGGTACGCAAACTTTTTACAGTGTTGCCAGAATTCGTTAATGAAGAGTAACGTATTCACAAGTAAAATATAATATTGTTGTTCTCATGTTTAAGTATTTTGCACAATTTTATTTATAAAGCTAGTTTAATACTCGTAGATACTCAATCCATAAGTCTATAATAACAGAGTCTACCGCATTGTGACCGATTCCTGTTTAAGTTTAGTCGTGCATGGAGTACTGTATACATGAGTTTCTAACTGGTTTAGCAAAGTAAGATCGTTAAATGGCTGTATTCAAATGCTTGTCTAAAAATAAATAATCATTAGAAAATAATAAGTTTTAAGAAAGGTTTTAAAAAATGTTAAGCGCCTTTTACTTAATGTTTGAATAATGTAATTATCGCTCAATTATTATGTAAAAGCTTGTTTCATTCAAATATTAAAAATACCCAGACAAAAGTAACAGTAAATAAGAATATTTATTATTTAGGCAACATGCTGATGTGTGGGACAGACCTTACGAGGGGAATTTCTCTTTCAAGGGACAGGCGGAATTTGGGTTTGGGAAAAATAAACTGTCTAACGGCTCTGGATTCTGAGTCCTTCGAGCTATTTGGGAAAATCACTAGTGAAGTGTTGCCAGTTGCCACGTTATTTATTAAAATACACTATCAAAATATGGTTGGTTTGGTAGTGGTGTATTTTTATTTGGGGAATCACCGAATTCCAATTGAATAAAAAGGAAGTCAATAAAAACTCAATGTCCTATTGTGATGTAGAATCTAGAGCCTTTTGAGTATCTATTTAAATATTGGTCAGGACTCAGGACCATGGCACAGTCAAGAGATGTTTTGTGTTCCATACTTTGACTGTACAACGAGCTCAATATCGTTGTATACAGTAGTTATAATATAATTAATACCTATCTCAATAGAATAAATGGTTTATTTAGCGCTAGTTAGACAGTTGAAATTTTCACAGATGATGTATTTCTGTTGCCGCTATAACAACAAATACTAAAAAACAGAATAAAATAAATATTTTAGGGGGCTCCCATACAACGTGATTTTTTTGCTCGATATTGATAACGGCAACAAGTAGTCACTTGAAATATTCACAGAATATTGAGTTATATTATTCACTTTAAAAATAAATTAATATTTAAGGCTCCCCTTAAATCCCATCCCATACAATAAACGTGATTGTTTGCCGTTTTTATAGATAATGGTACGGATCCCTTCGTGCGCGAGTCCGACTCGCACTTGGCTGGTTTTTATTAAGTAAGTAGTCGGGTTTTAGTTTTTGAACTTTTTTTTTATTTCCATTGATGTATTTAAATCTAAATGTTAATTTCAAGTATTTGAATTTTTGCAGTCAGCCACTTCACATTTTTTTCTATTTAGGGTTTGTTGTTTAGAAGTACTATGAGGGAACAGATGAACATACATACATACACAAATACTGGTCAAAGACAACCCTCCCTTTCTACGCAATCGGGAAAAAAGCATTTACATATTTAAGACTTGGTTTTTATTGTGACTTAGAAGTTTTAACATCTAAATAGATATCTTTTAATTTAACTCTTCAACGATAATAATTATTTATTATAGTTTCAAATCGGTTTACAGAATAGGGATATGTTGTAACTAGGTATCTATGTTAAAAGAAAAACAAAATAGCCGACTGCAAAAAAGCAGTTTTTGGAGTTTAACTTACGATTTCGTTAAGCTTGATACGCTGTTGAGTGTACGTTTTTTGTGAGAAATTATGTGTAAAATATTATTAATGCGCATTCTTTATATTATTTCTAGTAAAATCACTATTGTTTATTATAAAAAACGTTTCTTTTATTACGTTCGTTTGGAGGTTACGAAATAAACGCATTTGTTTTATTTTTGCGAAAGATGTTTTATTATTAAAAATTACAAAAAATATAGCCTATGACAATCTGGAAGTGAAGACTAATCTAACGACACCTCGCATATCAAAATCGGTCAAGCCGTTTAGGCTGTAGGCGATCATATAGAAATATACATATATATACATACATACCCACATACACTCAAAAAACATAACCCTCCTTCTTACACATTGGGCAAAAAATGGGAACATTATGTTTCGATTGTGTTGCTAGTCAAACAAAATAATGAAATAAGGACAGCAGTGGTCTCAGTGGGATATGTAATTTATTAGATAATTATTTTTCACATTTTTTTTTAAATTATTTTACGTGAAGATTAGTCAAATTTACTAGGCCAACTTTTTCGCATCATAGCGATCTCCATTACAAAAATGTTAAAATAACATCAACCATAAATACGAGTATATTGAAATTAGTTAAAAGGGTACGAAACTTCAAATAATAGCATAAAATACATACAGACCCTCGAAAAACATAGCCCGCCCGTTAATTATAAAAGTAATTTTTACCCGACTTCTTACGTAGTCGGGTAAAAATAGGACTTTTTTGTAATATTGTTATTACTTAGTGTAACTAAGTCTTATATAAACATAATCTAATCACAATCACATGGTATACAAAATTTTAGTTTGATGATACAAGCAAGTAATCAATACTTAATTTTATTGAGTATTTTACATCATTATCATCATCTCAGCCACAAGAAGTCCACTTGCTGGACATGGGCCTCCCCATGGATTTCCAAAAAGATTGCCGGTTCGTGGAAGTAAAGTATTTTAGATGAATTATGATAATTAATTAATAATGTTTTGCACAAGAATTTCAGATCATATATTGTTTCAACATGTTTACCTACGTCTATTGGAGAAACAGGATACATAATAATTACATTGGACAGTTTTAGTTCTTAAGAGCATAGTTATCGCAGAATTTTACTAACTATATATAATTCACTAGCAAGAATGTTACGCGCTTTTTCATACTACAGGAAAGTGAAAGGGGAAACTATTTTCTACCTCTAAATAATCAGATTTTGATAATTATTTTTGGAATCATTAATGGCTGTACCGTTACGGTTGTTGTTGTTTGATTTATTTATTTTAACTTTTTTAGTTCAGAGTTATAATAAAATATAAAACAAACAAAACGTTCGTTGAAGCATATAACTACATATTTATTTATGATTTCAATCAGACACCAAAAAACATAACCGTCGGTTCATACGCAGTCGGTTAAAACTTATCAAAATCAGATAATGTTAGAAAACAGTTATCTCTTACACCCACGTTGTAAGAGATAACTGTTTTCTAACATGATCTGATTAATAAGTTTAAACCGATGACAATGTAGATGAGAAAAAAAAACATAACGCTCAATTTAATTGTAGGGGGGAGGTACCTTATAATAATGTTTATACCAAGATTTTATGCCACCACTTTCTGGGCGTGATTAATACTTGTTATGCCAATCACACCATGTCAAATTATAACGTTTTAGTAGCAATAGTCTTATAATAGTTATGTAATAATTATCTTATAAATCTCTAAGTATTAGAATTTTTAATTTCTGAGATTTTTATTAGCATATGCTCTAAGATGTTAATTGAAGACTTGATGGCTGCAGTTTCAGCATACACAGTTAATACCTGAAATGAAAAAAATAATGTAAATTATACTTGAAACTTTTAACTTTTTTATGTTAGATAAATCTACGATTGACCACCATATCGCTTAACATCGCCTGATGTTAAGCGACTATGTGGCCGAGGATGGAGCTCATCGATCTAGAAGATATCTTTATATCTAACTTACGATGTAGAAATTAATGGCTGTATACTGACTTATATTAAGAACACGTAATTTAGAAAATAAGGTCGTATTAGTCGTTAATCCACCATCATACGACAGGCCTCGTGGCTCAGTGGTAGTACGACTGCCTCCTGAGTTGTAGGTCGTGGGTTCGATCCCCACCAAGGGCAAACATTTGTGTGATGAGCATGGATGTTTGTTCTGTGTTTGGGTGTTTTACTATGTATCATAAGTATATATTTACAAAAAAAAGTATATATGTATTCTATCAACCATCTAGTTTCCATAGTACAAGCTTTTCTTAATTTGGGCTAGATGGTGTTGTGTGAAATGTCCACCAATATTATTATTATTTACATACATAAAAGAAAGTCGGGTTAGGATACAACATAAGTCAAGAACTGTTGGACCAATTTGCTTTAGCACATACTCTGTTAAAACACATAAGCTACTTTTATCCCATGAAAATGAAAGGTTCCTGCATGGTTGCGGATGAAACAGCGGGTCGCAGTATATAAAGAAACCACTCAACTCAAAATTTAATTTTTCGACACGAACATTGGTACTTTATACTTACTGAACTGGTGTTATTTTCAGTTTCATCATTTCGTGATCCATTGTTTGGTTGAGTCATAATAACATCATTTAACGATTCCGTATGTGAATGGTTATCTCCAATGTTAGTTTCCGTCAATTCTGTGATTTCCGTCTCGTCGGGTGATATCACATCTACTACGTCGATGACAGAAGGCTCTGAGTTTGATTCATCGACATCGGATGATGCCGTTTCTGCTAGAGTTGATACTGCGTCAATATCAGATAATTCCATTTCTGGTTGAGTTAAGGCAGCATCGACACCGGATGATGCCGTTTCTTGTTCTGATGATTCAGCATCGAAATCTGATAATCCCGTTTCTGGGTGTGCTGTTGCAGTGTCGTCTGCGTGTGATCCCGTTTCTGGTTGATTTGATTCATTTTCAACATTGTAAGATCCCGTTTCTAGTTGAGTTGGTACAGCATCGACATCAGATGATTCTGTTACTGCATCTTGCTGTTTAGATTTATCTGCCGTTTTGCAAATGACAGTAGCAATATCCTTCAACCTGCAATATTAAAGTATATTCACAGACTACATGAACATAAAAACCATGCGTGTTTTTAACCCAACTACAGCCAGTAATAATAAAAATGTTTATCTTACCCATCTAACATTTGTAATAAGCTTCCAAATGCCTCATTTGTTTGTCTGAGTCTGAAACAAAAACAAAAACTTTTATTTTATGAAAAATAAATAAAATATTTTTACTATTGTAAGCAATATCGAAGATTGTAAGCCATAGAAAACAAGAGTTAATGTATATATAAAATAAATATATAAATATTATACAAGTTACTCACGTTTTAACTTTCTCCCCGTCTATTTTAAGATTTTCAATAATATCATCTTTTTCGCTGCACAATGTTGTCAGTTCCTGTTGAGATATTTTGTCTCTCTCTGCGTCAGTTTTAAGATTTTCAATAATATCGTCTTTTTCTCTGCATAATATGGTCAGTTCCTGTTGAGCTATTTTGTCTCTTTCTGTGTCAGTTTTAAGATTTTCAATAATATAGTCTTTTTCCCTGCATAATGTCGTCAGTTCTTGTTGAGCTATTTTGTCTCTCTCTGCTTCAGTTTTAAGATTTTCAATAATATCATCTTTTTCACTGCAAAAAGTTGTCAGTTCCTGTTGAGATATTTTGTCTCTCTCTGCGTCAGTTTTAAGATTTTCAATAATATCGTCTTTTTCTCTGCATAATATGGTCAGTTCCTGTTGAGCTATTTTGTCTCTTTCTGTGTCAGTTTTAAGATTTTCAATAATATCATCTTTTTCCCTGCATAATGTCGTCAGTTCTTGTTGAGCTATTTTGTCTCTCTCTGCTTCAGTTTCAAGATTTTCAATAATATCATCTTTTTCACTGCACAAAGTTGTCAGTTCCTGTTGAGATATTTTGTCTCTCTCTGCGTCAGTTTTAAGATTTTCAATAATATCGTCTTTTTCTCTGCACAATATGGTCAGTTCCTGTTGAGCTATTTTGTCTCTGTCTGTATCACTTTGAACCTTAAGTTTAAATTTTTGTAGCTGTAACTTTACGTCTTCTAAGCTCCCCAAGCATGATTGTAAAAACTCGTTATGGTCATTGTTTGCATTTTCGTCGGATAAAGCCGGATAGAGGCGGAACATTTCATTAGCAGTTACATGACTGCGACATTGCGGGCAAGTCTCCGATCTGAAATGAAAAACACGTACTTATAGTTGCCGTCACGTAAAAAGAACGCTAGTTTGTTCGCACTTACGAACAAACCAGCGCTCTTTTTACGTGACGGGAACTATAGGTACTTACCTATTTGAGTCAGTTTTTAGGGTTCCGTACCCAAAGGGTAGAACGGGACCCTATTACTAAGACTCGTCCGCTGTCTGTCTGTCTGTCTGTCTGTCCGTCTATCACAAGGCTGTATCTCATGAACCGTGATAGTTAGACAACTGAAATTTTCACAGATGATGTATTTATGTTGCCGCTATAACAATAAATTCTAATAATTTTATAGTTTAACAAACTGAAACAACCGACTTCAAAGTACGTTATTTCGTTTACTTGTAATATAAGTAAGGATAATAATTAAACACATTGGATGAGGAGTAAGTAGGTTCTACTTTCAAGCGCAATAAATCCCTCACGATTGTAAACTTTTTAAAAAGACCTCTCTTCACCCGCTCGTTTCTTTTTAAAGAATGACATTTGTCATTGAATGTCAAATGGTTAGTCGTAGCAGATTAGAAAATGTGCAGATGTTTATACGAAAAACCTCAACATGTGACACTTTTGTAAAGAATAACGTGTCAGTGGAACTCTGCGATTCTATAATCTGATGGACTCACTCAGGGATCCAATGAAAATATTTTTACTTTTAGAAATTATTCAAAAAGTAATAAAGCAATGTTTCTAAAATAATTATGGGACCAACTTGAGAGTTTTCTCTATATGCCAATTCACGAAACAAAAAAAGTGGTTCAAGAATGAGCGAGAAATTCGTGTTCATAATAAAAAAAAAATATACGGTACGAATTGATAAATAAAATAGGTAAATAATCGGCCAAGTGCGAGTCGGACTCGCGCACGAAGGGTTCCGTACTATCATCTATAATACTACAAAGTTTAGTTCTGTTTATAAAATAACGAGAAATCAACGAAATTCCAAGTAGTAAATTGCAAACTTATAGGTAGGTTTTCGATACACATCCGGGCAGCATAACGACGCTCGCGCGTATACGCGCGGCTATGGCTCGCTCCGTCATGTTACCTCCCCCGCTACCCGCTAAACCGGCGCTCGCACCGCGTTTAGATGCACGGATTATTTTCATTTTGTGAGTTTTTATGTATTAGATTAGGTATTTATTTTTATAGTTAATATATTTCTAAATATTTACTTACAAATATTCAAGTTTCTACCTGTTAATTAAGATCGAGTAAAAATTGCTTAAAAATTACGTTTGTTGTATGGGAGCCCCCCTTTAATATTTACTTTATTGTTATTTAATTATTTATTTTGAAAGGTAATATACAAGTAAATATTCTGTGAAAATTTGAAGCGTCTACCTGTTATCGTTTTTAATATTGAGCAAAAAAATACGAAAAAAACACGTTTATTGTATGGGGACCCCCCTTAATTTTTTATTTTTTTAAATTTTTAGTATTTGTTGTTATAGCGGCAACGGAAATACATCATTTGTGAAAATTTCAGCTTTCTAGCTATCACGGTTTATGAGATACAGCCTGGAGACAGACAGACAGACAGACAGACAGACAGACAGACAGACAGACAGCGAAGTCTTAGTAATAGGGTCCCGTTTTTACCCTTTGGGTACGGAACCCTAAAAAACTGAAAAGAAAGATATTGATGTAGATAATGTACAAAAAGCCAAGAAATAATCAGGTAGATTCTAGGTACCAGTCATCACACCAATCTCCTCATCAATCTAGGGCATTGATTAGACTCAAAAATAAAAGAACATGGAAACATATGGAGCATGGAAGTACCACTTGTTGTGACAGTTCAGCCTTTTATTTCTACTGACAAGTGCCAAACCGATAGAAAGGTAATTGGGTTATATTCCATACAAGGGCCACACATGGACTTCTGAAATAAGAACATGGATGAAAACTGTTTATAGGCCTGCCGAAAGAGATTAGAAAAAAAAACAAAAGTAAATGTTCTAAATACTTCTCTGTCCATTGCACCAGGCAAGAATCGTGGAACATGTGACCGCATCTAGTTGCTAATACGTATCCGTTCTCTTTCTCTAAGATTAATGGCTCCTCACAGAAACACATCAGCATTTTCTAAAACAAAAAAAACCCTGTTACCTGTGGTTGCCTGGAAGAGATCGCTTTTAGCGATAAGGTTGCCTTTTGTTGCACTAGTCTATTTAAGTTCTTTATTATTACTTTTAAGGTGTGTACAATAAAGAGTTCATCTATCTATCTGTTACAACTTACAACAAGTACCTATTAGCTAGTTATCCCAATGGACCTCATTAGTGTGGTGATTCAATGATGATAATAATATCCGTTTTCAATAGTGGTCTCTGTTATCTCTGTATTATGAATTATTTAGCCGTTTATTCGTAAAGGTAACAAGTAGACAGCAAATTAGACGTATCAACCAGACTAAACCGTCTTTTTGCCGACTTCAAAGAGAACGAGGTTAACAATTCACTTTTTATAGACAATAGACAAGATTTTTATTGTGCCAAAAACTTAAAAATACATGGTTTAAAATTTAACTAAAATAAGTTTTTGCCACAAACCGGCTTCAGCTCAGCACGGTGCCAGTTGTTACCGCATAACTCTCATTCATAATCCGCTTTTTTTTGTTGTTTAAAATGATATTATAGAAATTTCATCAAAATCGGTTTAGTAGTTTTGTTTCTAAAATAAAATAGCGAATTTTGAAGCATTGAGCGTTATGTAGCCAGTATGTAACTCAATGTTTTGAAGTCGGTTTTACAGTTTTTTAAATTAATTATGTATATTATTAATTATAATTATTATTATTAATGTATGGTCAAATGCTCATTATAAAAAAAAGTATATGATTGTTTATAAAAAAAAGTTATTATAGAGCATCGAGATAGATATGTAGGTACTTTAAAAGTTATGAGTATTTGGAATCATGAAACTTCAAACTTGTATTTATTGCAAATTAAACTTACGGGAATTCCTTTTTCTGCTATTTGTTTACAATACTTTTCACAAAAATTTTACAATATTTCAATTGTAATCACAAGAAGCGAGCGAATCGATCGAACTTTCCGTCCGTACTAGTTAGTAGTTATTTATGTAGTATGTTTAAACTAAAAAATAAAAACTCGACTCGATCTAATTTAATTTCTTAGTGTTACCTGAAACAATTTAACAAAAGTAACTTGCAATTGGTTATTATTTGTGTTACTAAATGTAGTGTGAACGGTCGAATTTTGACTTCTCGGCTATCAATCCTAATCTAATCTTCCTAACATAAATAGCTGAGACGATTGTTATGAAAGTTGGTATAGAGATAGCTGAAACCTGGAGACGGACACAGGGTACATTTTATTATCATCACTATTGTTTTTCATTACTACGTGATTGAAACCGCGGGGCACAGCTATTTTGATATAACCGTTAGTAACCAAATCTGAGTTTCTCAGAGGAGTTTCTGAATAGTTTACTTTACTTTATAGACAACAATTTTTTAATAAACCCATCATAATATTAAATGTTCTGTGAAAATCCTAAAACAGTACAAAAGTTAAAGTTGTTTAATGGTGGGACCAAAGAGTATTGTACTAAACAGGGTGGGACAGACAGACTGAGTGACTGACGACAGCGTTAGTGGTAGGCTAAGACTCAGGGCCGTAGCCAGGAATTCATTTCGGGGGGGGGGTTCAGCAATGGACTTAGGCATAGCTTATAGCTTCCTCATAGCGGGGGGAAGGGGAGAGAGAGGGGGAGAGTCTGCGGCCCATGTCTTATGATGTGCGTGCGTTGCAGTTTGTAATATCCCAGATGAACACCAAGTGTGTCATAACAACATTTTCTATTAATATACACAATGTATAATATATTAGTTAATAATTTTTTAACGAGGGCTTAGCATTTGCATGATCAAAATATTTCTCTGTAAAAATAGTAACAAACGCGAGTGAAGCGAGCGCGAAAATTTTAGTGGTGTTTTATAGTAATATACATTATTTCTCGTATTAATGAACTCACAATACTTCCATGTCAAAATAAAAGATTTTTTAAAGGTTTTTAATATTAAATCATGGAATTGATTTGATTCATTGATCGTGTTAGCGAGTCCTAGATTTTCGTGGACCAGATGAATCAAACAAGTAACTATGTTAAAAGGAAATACCCGACTGGTAAAGAGCGACTTTAACGCTATCAAAAATTATAAATACAACCAATTGAATGCATTGATTGCCAATTTAATATTCCTTAATATAAACATATGACTTTATAGAAAATTACAAACATACCCACAAGATACGCGCAATAATTTTTGATTAGTGGTTATTTTTAGTGAATTATTTGCTCATATTAAAAAGTTCACGGCACTTTAATAATCAATACAAATAAAGATCAACATGTAATAATGATGCGCAAGCGAAGCGAGCGCGAAATATTTTGAAGCATTTTATAAATTATTGAAGCATGGAAGGATTTTTGATAATGGCCAGGATTTCGGGGGGGCGGTTGAACCCCCCAAACCCCCCCCTGCCTACGGCCATGCTTAGACTCCCGTATCTTCGGGTACGGAAAAATGACGAGTGAAAATATCTTTGGATAAAGAAAATATGTCTGTAACAACAATTACTTATTTGTACATGGTATTTACTAAACGCGTAGTAATTCAGGCTATTCCTAATGTATAGAAAATATGTGCAGATACAAACTCTGGTGTCAGTGTCAAGGCCGTAGGCAGGGGGGGGGGGGGGGTTGGGGGGTTAATCCTGGCCATTATCAAAAATCCTTTCCGGCTTCAATAATTTTATAATATACTTTAAAAGTTTCGCACTCGCTTCGCTCGCGCAAGATTGTTTCATATTGATCTTTATTTGTTTTGATCATTAAAGTGCCGTGAACTTTCAAATAATCCACTAAAAATTTTTGCGCGTTCTTGTAGATATGTTTGTAATTTTCTATAAAGTCATATGTTTATATTTAGACATATTAAATTGGCAATCAATGCATTCAAATGGTTGTATTTATAATTTTTGATAGCGTTAAAGTCGCTCTTTACCAGTCGGGTATTTCCTTTTAACACAGTTGCTTGTTTGATTCATCTGGTCTACGAAAATCTAGGACTCGCTAACATGATCAATGAATCAAATAACTTCCTTTAAAAAAAGTCTTTTATTTTGACATGGAAGTACTGTGGGTTTATTAATACGAGAAATAAAGCATGTTACTATAAAAACACCACAAAAATGTACGTGCTCGCGCATTAATATTATTTTTATATGGAAGTACTATGGGTTCACTATACGAGAAATAAAGCATATTACTATAAAAACCCCAGTAAAATTTTCGCGCTCGCGCATTATTACTATTTTGACATAGCAGTAGGTACTGTGAGTTCACAAATACGAAAATTTTGCATATTAAACTACTAAAAAAAAATTCGCGCTCGCTTTGCTCGCGATTTCATATTATGTTGACATGGATGGATGTAGGTACTATGGATTCACTAATACGAGAAATAAAGCATATTACTATAATACTGCAAAAAACATTCGCGCTCGCTTCGCTCTCGTTTTATTACTATTTTGACAGAGAAGTGCCGTGGGTTAACTAATACGAGAAACAAAGCATAATACTATAAAAGCACTACTAAAATTTTCGCTAATACCCAAAAATAATAGATTAGGCTTATAAACTATGCCCATGTCCATTGCTAAATCCCCCCCCCCCCCCGAAATGAATTCCTGGCTACGGCCCTGGTCAGTGTTCATGTATTGTGTCATGCATAGGAGTACGGAAACTTCGTTGTGCGAGTGAAATTCGTACGAGTTTCACTTAGCTTGCGTTGGAGTTAAAATTTGCCGGATTTATATTTATAATAAGTACTAAGTGCAACTAAACAGATTTTATTTGTATTATGTCGAATTTTGTCTAAATGCAACTAAACAGTTTTTATTTATATTATTCTACCGAGTTTTGTCACCAGATGTCAAAAGTAACGGTAAATGTTAATAAATACAGCTATGGCAACATTTTACGTGTAACCGCCGTCAATTCGTTTATTAGGGAAATTACCATTAAGTGTTACCACATTATAAAAATTCTTGACACAAAATAAATATCGTTTGGGATTCCCCATTTTATCAAATACCTATCGTGCTTTTTGTCGCCGTGAAAATATTAAGCCTACATACACAAATCTGTGCCTACATACATACATGTAATAGGCCTATTAAATCATTTTTATAGATCTCTGAAACAGTTCCAACGATTTTGTTGATTGGTATCAGCGGCCGAATTTACACCTGTGATTAACAATTTTGCCGCCAGTAGGCTATTTTTGCCGCCCCTACTGATCTTGAAAATCGATACCCTAATTCAATCTGCCGCCCCTAGGCCGCGGCCTATTGACAAATCCAAGACTGAATGGTATGTATGTAGGTATATTCGGGACGATAATTAGATGTAGTTAACTTTAAATTTTAATGAACCCGGGATTGCCAAAGTTATGCTTAATTCTAATTGACCGAGCGAGCGAAGCGCCTCTGCACCAACTGGGCAAATTTCGTCTGTCAGTTTGTTTGTGATTTGTTTGTATATTCGTACTCGCGTACAGGTTGTAATTTTGAACCAATTTTGATGAAACATAATAGGTTCTATGGATTATTTAATTATTTATTTATCGTCGGCGATTTTTGATAAAAGTTCGACGGTTCCCATAAAAATGGGGGAAGTTTATTGAGGCGTTAATTACCAACTAATTTTAATGATATTTGGTAGGTAGGTAAAGTACACAATTATTACAACTTGTGGTAAAAATGAACAGAATTGGTCAAGTGGTAGTCGATTCGAGATAGGTATGACAACAAACTTCAGATTGCGTAATGCGTCAAAGAGTACTTGATTGCGTGTATAGTTCACGTCAAGTAAAAACCCAAGAACGCTGATGCCTGATTTGTTCGTAAGCTCGAACAAACCAGCGTTCTTTTTACGTGACGGGAACTATAACAGTGATGGGAGCGTGGATGTGCTTGATGCATTTTAGCGCTGAATAATTTTCTTGATTTTACGTTTTCTCCATTTATAAAATTATTATTTGTTTTTATAAGAATATACCTACATTGTTTTTTTAATTAAGGGCATATAAACATATTATCCTATTTTTTGTATTAATTGTGTATTAAAATTAAATTGATCTTTCAAGGTGCTTAAACTTGGAAAAAAATGTTTTTTTACCGTGAAATAACGTCTAACGTCTTAAAATTGCGAAATAGGCCAAAATGTTACATAAGTACGGCCTCCTTTAAGTAGGTAATGTAGGTACCTACTTACAGTTGATCCAAGGTGAGCTGCAAATAATCTCTCTCGCGAGGTCTGCTGTTCTTAGACTACTAGTACCTATGTATAATATATCACTGGGGATTGCCCTTATTTTAAGTCATAAAATTCCCAGAGCGGAACTCGGTTTCCCAGGTACCTGTGTACCTACCTACTATTCTTTTATTGATGCAGTAATTTGGTATTCAAAACAAAATAGCTGAAAAATATGTAATCTAAGTAAACGAAAATGGTCGTTGTTTCCGTTTTAGGGTTCCGTAGTAACTACAAAAACCCTTATAAATTAGCCATTTCAGTCTGTTTGTCAGTATGCCGGTATTTTATTCAGAGACAACTAATTTAGCAAGCACACTTTCTCTTATCTGGAAATCTGTGTTGGCAAATAGAAGTGTTGTGTAAACCGCTAGGGAGTCATCACAACTTTACTGAGGTGTGACGTGACTAGAATTTGACCGCAAGTAGGTACCATATACTTCGATTTATCATTTGATTATGGAGTCGTAAAAAAAATGTGGTCAAATAAAAAAAGTCTATGAGATTTCATATAGTACATTATTGGGTCTTCTAAGTCACAATAGAGTTAAATGAAAAAAGAAACGCAAATTAATAAACAGGTATTTCAATTTATTTCGTAAACTATTTTAAGTATAAAAAAATTATCACTGTTTAAATAAATTACGTAAATTACATTTGAAATAATAGGAGATACCTCGTCTAGTTAATATTTTAGTTTTAGTAACGTTACATTATATATTTGTTTATTTTGACATTGATATATAAAATAATATAATTGTAATATTGACGATTACAGTTCAGATTAAAAAGAATTATAAACAAACAACTACAAAACAACAACCCGAGCTAATTAACCTGTTACGTTCATATAAACATTTAGGCCTCATGGCTCAGTGGTATTACGTCTGGCTTCTGAGCTGTGAATCATGGGTTCGATCCCCACCCAGGGCAAACATTTTTTGCTGAGTACGGTACTGTTTGTTCTGTGTCTAGGTGTTTATATGTATAATTTATGTATTTACAAATATATATGTATATATTCTATCAACAGCCATCCGGTTCTCATAGTACAAGCTTTGCTTAGTTTAGGGGCCACTCATTTATTACGTAAGACTATTTTTTGCCAGTTTTTGACTCCCTCCCCCCCCTATATAAGAAAAAATAAGAATAGCACGACCCCCTCCCCCCCTGTGTAATACACGTTTGGTTTATTGTAATGTTTATTTTACAAAGTAACAATTTTTAAGAATGTTTATTTGTACTTTTTTACACATCCGAGTGCACTTCGACACTCGCGACACTCCATGTCTATGGTTGACCCCTAAATCGTCTTACGTAATAAATGAATGGCCCCTTAGGACTGGATGGTGTTGTGTGAAAAATGTCCTCCAATATCTAACGAATATCCTCCAATATCTATATTTTGAAAACGAAATCAATCTTCTATCTTCATATACACTTGGTACGACAGAGCTCAGTAACAAGGCCAAGGTTAATAGAGTCATCTTCATGGCACTCTCCGGCTAGTTTCAAGGCGTGTTCCTCGCACAGCGCCGCAAGTTCCTTGAGCCACTCGTCAAGTAACACAGCGTTCAGTATAGTTCGGTGAGTGACGGATTGGCTCCAGTAGCTTTCCTGTGTGAATATCGGACGTTTTTGTGCGGCGGGCGGCGAAATTTGGGTAGGGGGTTGTGATGGTAATGCTGTAACAAATAAATATAAATACATTCCAATATCTATAATAATACCTTTTCAATTCTTGTATATATCGACGGTTAAAAGGTAATAGGGTATATCGACATTTTAGTCGATAGGTAATATTGTATAAACGATATTTTAGTCGAAAATGAGTTATGAATGCTATCTTACTTAAAAATTTCCGCTTTTTCATTTAGCATTCATAACAAATTTTTGACTAAAATGTCGCTTATTTATTAGGCCCTATTAGCCTATTACCTTTTAACCGACGATATGTAGGTATATAATCTGAATCTCGGAAACGGCTCCAACAATTTTAATGAAATTTGGTTTGTAGGTAGATTAGGGGACGATAAATCGATCTCGCTAGGTTTCATTTTTAGTGAGCAAACCCGGGTAGGGTTTGCTCGTATTTTCAGTAAAAAAAAAATCGAGTGGAGCTCATTCGCCCAGGTCCTGGGCGACCGAGCTCCACTCGAATTTTTGTGTTTGACGTGTCTATCTCACTTATCTGTCAGTACCTGGGCCCCAGGTACTGACAGATAAGTGAGATAGACAGTGAGATAGACAGTGAGATAGTGAGATATACGTGAAAAGAAGCGCGCGCTTTATTTTTTTCAATATTTTTAAATCATTATCTTAGCCATCTTTGGATTAAAACGTGGCTATTTATGATTAATAAAATATTGAATGCATTTAATGTGTTAAACGTAAAATGGCAACTCTAAGCAACACAGACGCGGCAAACTGAGCCGGATGCATTAACATCAGCGAATGCCGTTTACTTTTTTGTCGGCTGTTTTAGTTTCAGCAGAAGATATCAAAATAAAAATAGTTTTTCATATTATATAATACTGTTTTCCTATGGTACTGTTTATGGGTCATATCTTTTTCAAGAGTTCATGCAGTTCTATCAAAACTGTCTATTACCTCACATATGACACTTTTTGACTCAAAAAGTGTCATGTGTAAGCTAGCCAGTAGTTGCTATCAACTCGAGGCCTTGAGTTCGAAATTTGAATGGATTAATTCTTTAACTTAGTAGAAGAAGTCTATATGAAACTTACCAGAGAGTCTCCTGGCGATCTTGGCGAAACTGAAGCCACTGGAGCTGTTGCGCCATGCGGGTTCCTCCGCTTGCAGCGGCTGGGCGTCGCGACTTGCCGCGGGACCTGGTGAACAGTTTGTCATTTAATTATAATTTAAATTATATATATATAATTATATTAATTGTAATTCTATCCTCATCATTGGATGATGAGGATAGAATGACAATGATAGATGACATTGATGATTGAACTAAATAAACACATTTGTCTCTTTTCTATTATTATTTTATCAGCCCTGTTTGTACAAACTGTCCCACTGCTGGGAACGGGCCATCTTCTCATTGTGAGAAAGGTTAGGCCATAGTCTGCCACGCTGGCTAAGTGCAGGTTGGCAGGATAAAGATAAAGATAAAGATAAAGATAATTTATTTGCATACAACACGAGAATTTTATACAACAAGTGCATAAAAGATGTTACACTAAATTTAGTCGCTTAAAATCATGTTGTGCCGATTAGGCGTACAAATGTCAGGTAGACAGCATCATGCACATGCGAAAAATTATAAAATAATAATAATTATTATTTGTTATTAGATTAATACACAAACCAAAAATATCTATAATATGACAAAGCAGAAGCAATAAAAGATACACATAATGTCAAATAAAATTAAAATTTGTCATTTAAAAAATCATTGATAGAATAATAACACTTCTGCAATAACAATGCCTTCAACTTTTTTCTAAATAAATTACTATTCTGGTCTCTTATTGACTTAGGAATCTTATTGTAGATTTTAGGACCCATACATACGATGCTATTTTGCATCAGTGCTGTCTTTCCTTCATGTACGCGCCGTTTGTCTTGGTCGCCCCTATTTCTTACAGTAGTATCAGATAGTGTGGGGAATCGCTCCCGGTTTGTTTTTACAAAAAGGGCCGTTTCTAAAATGTATAAACACGGAAGTGTAAGAATTTTATACTTTAAAAAATAGGGCTTACAACTATCTCTTTTTTTGAGTTTAAACATTGAACGAATACAGCGTTTCTGCCTTTTAAAAATAATAATTTTATTTGTTGAATTTCCCCAAAAAATAATCCCGTACCTCAAAATTGATTCAACTAACCCATAGTAGGCTTTAAGTAAAGATTCTATATTTAGAGTACGAGCTAGTTTGGCGATGGCATATGTTTGGCTACTTATTCTTTTCGAAAGGTGCTCTATTTGTGATTTCCAATTCAATTTTCGGTCAATATATAATCCAAGAAATTTTGAGCTTTCTACTTCATTTATAATGTTATTGTCATATGCTACATTAATATTACCTTTGTTTGTTTCTCTTTGTCTAAAATGCATTATATTTGTTTTATTTAGGTTAACTTTTAAGTTATTGTTGTCAAGCCAAGATATAACTGAGGTCAAAGATTTAACAATATCGTTTTCATAAGAGTCAAGTGTTTTACATGCTACGGTGATAGTGCTATCATCTGCAAATAATGTCATAGGTTGAGATGTAGCATTAGGCAAGTCATTTATGTATGCTATGAATGAAAGTGGTCCCAGGACACTACCTTGTGGAACTCCGTACGCCACTTTGCGTTCATACGATCTATATATTTCTTCTGCTTTCGTGATAAGATTGACTCGACTGATTTCCGTGATTTGTATTCTATCTGCTAGGTAAGACTCTATCAAATCTAAAACGTTACCACGTATTCCATACGCTTCTAATTTACTAGCTAAGATTCTGTGATCTACGTAATCGAACGCCTGCGTCATATCACAGAATATGGCGCACACCGGAGTGCTTTTATCCATACATATTAAGACGTTTTTAATGAAATCGTATATGGCCATATTAATACTTCTATTTTTTCTGAAACCCTTTTGTTCATTGCATAGAATATTATTTTTCTCTAAATAATCATTTAACTCATTATAAACATACTTCTCGAAAATTTTTGAAAATATCGATATAAGTGCAATGGGCCTAGCATTCCATTTTCTCTCTATTGTCTTTTTTAAATAAAGGTTTAATAATGGTCGGTTTTAGAGAACTCGGAAATGTGCCTGTGGATATACACAAATTAATAATATAGCTTAGAGGGGTACATACATACTCACTTACTGATTTTATTATGAAAGTTGAGATTTCGTCATCACCAACACTTTTAGTGTTTTTAAGGTTTTGTATTATTTTGCTTATTTCTTGTGGCGTGCTTGGTGCCATGAACATAGAATCTTTGCTATGATTTATATTAGCTGTCACTTTATATCCTGACTCAGGGACCGGTTTTATTTTATCTATGAAAAAATTATTAAATGCGTTGGCTATAGCTATCGGATCCGTTATATCTTCATTATCTTGTTCAATTTTTGTTATGGCTTCTTTAGGTAAATTTAATTTGGTACTATTTATGATTTGCCATGCAGTTTTTGACTTGTTATGAGATGAATTTATCTTAAAGTTATTTTGTGCCCGTTTAGTTAGAACAATGATCTTTCTAAGACGTTTTGAGTAATTAAGGAAGATACTTTTATTAGTTTTTGTAGGATTCAGTCTATATTTCCAAAGTAAATTTCTTTTGTTTTTGCTACAAATTTTTATGCCACGTGATAACCACTTTATGGATTTATTAACTCTAATAATAACTGTTTTATATGGAAAGCACAAATTATAGTATAGTTTGAAGTTTGAAAAAAAGTAATCATATGCAAGATTTGCGTCAGAAAAGCTGTATAGTTCTTGGAATAAAACATTACTAAGACACATTTTAAATTTATTAATATTTTCAACAGAATAATCACGCTGCTTTTTCCTCCAGAATTTAAGTAGCGCGTTTTTATGGACTGAGAACTTCATTACTAAAGCACTGTGATCAGATAAATCTAATTCACACATCTTCAGGCTTCACACATCTTCAAGATCATTGAGAACTCTCAGACATGTAGGTTTCCTCACGATGTTTTCCTTCACCGTTTGAAGTTGGCGGCAATCAACAATACGCACATAACTTCGAAAAGACAGAGGTGCGTGCCGCGGGATTCGAACCCAGGACCTGCGGATCGCAAGTCAGACGGTCTCACCACTAGGCTGCCGGAAACTCTTTTCTAATATCCCTTCCCAATGATTTTATAAGTTTTAAAATGTTGTGATGCGCGAAAGTGATAGCTGCACATTTTAATCTCCACCTTAAGGTCCAGCAGTGAGCACGTCAAAAATACAAAGCTGATGTGATTATAATCTTACAGTTATCGTTGAGAGGCGCACGCGCAGTCACCAATGCCGCCTCACGCTCCATCAGAAACACTCGCGCCTTATCAACTAGCTCGTCCCAGTTGTCAATCTTGTTAGTTAGGTCGTCCGCTTCGTCCTTCAGTTTACTCAGTTTCTGGAAACGCAGTAACCAATACTATACTTAAATAACGAGTATTTAAATAGATATTAAAACAAAATACCCGATTGTAGACGACGTGTAGACGACGTGTTTTTGCAGTCAAACTTGCGATTTCGTTACACTTGTTGTGAAAGTATGCTTAGTATGTAAGTAGCTGTAAATGGTTATAAGTGCGCATACTTAGATTAATAAATCTAAGTGCGTACGTTATACTAATTCAAGTAAAATCACTCATTTTCAACCGACTTAAAAAAACGAGGAGGTTCTCAATTCGACTGTATTTTTTATGTTTTTTTTTTTTTTTTTTTATTAGCCCTGTTTTGTACAAACTGTCCCACTGCTGGGAACGGGCCATCTTCTCATTGTGAGAAGGGTTAGGCCATAGTCTGCCACGCTGGCCAAGTGCGGATTGGCAGACTTCACACATCTTCAAGATCATTGAGAACTCTCAGACATGTAGGTTTCCTCACGATGTTTTCCTTCACCGTTTGAAGTAGGCGGCAATCAACAATACGCACATAACTTCGAAAAGACAGAGGTGCGCGCCGTGGGATTCGAACCCAGGACCTGCGGATCGCAAGTCAGACGGTCTCACCACTAGGCTGCCGGAAACTACCCTAACTACCCTACCTAAACCTACCCTAACTAAACTACCCTAACTATTTTTTATGTTTGTTACCTCATAACTTTCGACTGGGTGAACCGATTTTGATGATTCTTTTTTTATTTGAAAGCTGGTGCTTCCCGTGTGGTCCCATTTCAATTTGGTCCAGTTCTGATAATGGCATCTATGAGAAGTTGGTTGCTTCAGTTTTTTAAACTATAATTATTATGAAAACGTTCGTGAAGACGAATCTATTATTATTATTTTCAACCGACTTCCAAAAAGAAGGAGGTTATTAATTCGACTGTTTTTTTGTATGTTTGTTCAACAATTACTCCGCAATTTTTTTTTGTGATGGTTCTTTTATTGTTTGATAGGTTGGTCAGAGTTGGTCCCATATACATTTTATCAAAATCCGTTCAGTACTTTGGCTTTTATAACAAATTAACTGAAAAAATTAAGTAAAGTAATACAAGTAAACGAATTGCGTATTTTGAAGTAGTTTTTTTCAGTTTTTTAAACTATGATTCACCATCATCATCATCATCTCAGCCATAAGAAGTCCACTGCTGGACATAGGTCTCCCCATGGATTTCCAAAAAGACCGATTGGAAGCAGCTTGCATCCAGCGTCTTCCCGCCACTTGTATGAGGTCATTTGTCACCTATAATTATATAAGATAAATCCAAACTCTAATAAAACCTCTTAGCTACCTGGTACAGTGAGGGTACATTCTGCATATCCGAGGTGAGAAGTGAGGTCAGCAGCGGTGTAGGCAGCGACACTAGCTTGCAGATCACGCTTGTCACTCGGTTGTTCACCGTCATTTTGGAATGATGAAAATTTTCAACTTTCTTCAGCAAACTGGTTAGTAATGGACCTGGAACATAAAGACGCTTGATAGGTGGCTAATATTAAAAGAAAAATAAAATACCCGACTGCAGAGAAGCAGTTTCTGCAGTCTAACTTTCGATTTCGTTACACTCTTGATACGCTGTTGAGTATACTTTTTTTGTGAGAAAGTATGCGTAAAATCGCTGTTAAAAAATATTGTTTTTTTTATAATGTGCATTTTTAGAATATTTATAGTAAAATAACTAACTTGTTTATTACGAAAAAGTTAAAAAGCGTTATTCTCTTCAAGAATTATCGCAATTTCGAACTGACTGAATGGCATCCCTATTCATAGGTTGAGTTACCCACTTAAAGCTTTTTTATATATATATATATAGAAGCTCTACGTTTGACCACCAGCATGCCTGATGGAAAGCGATACTGTGGCCGAAGATGAAGCACGTAGACCTAGAAGATACTTATTCACTCTAGACTTGAAGACACCCACAAGACAAGGTTGTAGTTTTCAGGAAACAAAGACAGCGGCAAGGCATTCCATTCCCGAGCGGTTCGCATTAGGAAGGTGGAAGCAAAACGCTTTGTTCGAGCTGATGGCAAATCCACCATGAAGGGATGGCATTGAAGCGTTTTCCGGCTTGTCCTGTTGTGGAAAGACAAGGTCCTTTCGTGCAAAAGACAAGCTATTTTAATTTCCTTTTTCATTTACAAACTTTCGACCTATTTAAAATGTAAAAATTCTTACCGATAACGATTTCGGCGTTCCAAACTCCAACCGCCGCATCTTTGTTACACTCACTCACTTCCTCCGCCTTGCCCAATCGTTTCCTAAACATTTCCTCCACCTCATCTAATCGTTTTCTAAACATTTCCTCGACATAATCACTACCATCACAATTTTTGCACAAATTTTCTAAGTAACTAGTATCGCCTATCGATATTAAACTGTTGTTAATTTTCATTTCACTATCGATATGTTTTACATCATTATTCACTTCTCCTTCATCGTTAAGTGACGTCAAAATGTGTGTTCCTTTTTCTGATGTGATACTGGTTGTACCGTATTCGCTGGTGCAGATAGAAATAAGGCTGTCCTGTTCTTTAGTATGGTACGGATCTATCTCTTTTGTTTCCTTGTTGGTTTCTCGTTTTAACACAGTATCGTATTTGGACGTCCAATTTGCGCATGCGATAGTTCGCGACGTGATCTCGTAACGAGCGTCTCGTAAGTACGCGTGATAGTTGCCGAGCAACGTTTCATTTAGATTCTGAAATATAAAATGTATAAGAAAATACAATCTTAAAAACAAAAGTATATCATCATCATCATCTCAGCCATTAGAAGTCCACTGCTGGACATAGACCTCCCCCCATTGTCTTCCAAAAAGACCGATTGGAAGCGGCTTGCATCCAGCGTTTTCCAGTCACTTGTATGAGGTCATCTGTCCATTTCGTGATTGGTCTTCCTACGCTGCGTTTGCTGGTGCGTGGTCTCCACTCGAGAACTTTTCCGCGCCATCGGCCATCAGTTCTACGTGCTATGTGCCCTGCCCACTGCCACTTCAATTTGCTAATCTACTGTGCTATGTCGGTGACTTTCGTACGTCTACGGATTTCTTCATTTCTGATTCGATCTCGCAGAAAGACTCCCAGCATAGCTGCTTATATAGCTCGTTGCGTGACATAAGATTGAGCTTCTTTTTAAGTCAAAGTCAAAGTAATTTATTGATAAATATATAATAATAAATATAGGCCCATAGTAAGAGACTATATATCTTTCAGTGCCGTATGTCAAAAATGTGAAAATATAATTAGCTTTAAACTATTTGTAGACTTTTAAATACCTTCACATCGTCAAGTAATGTCACAATACAAATTGTGATATGCAACTTTTTTTTATGAATGTGTGTTTTCAACCATTTTTTAAACCGTTGGATTCTTTAAAATGGATGTTGGCTAATTTGGTTGCTTTTCAGATGGCATGGACGGCTAGTTGAATTCTAAACTAGGCGTAAACTATTTTTTCGACTATTTCTAAATATAATTTTCGTTATCACACAGTTTCGTGAACACACAGCTGCATTATGTTTTTGTTATATCAAATAGCACAAAGGACGAAACGCCCATACATGTCCTGTGCGAATGTGAGCCTCTGCACCATAGCAGAAGCCGGCACCTTGGAGGCCAGTTAATCTCGATACTCGATGAGATAAAAAGCTCCTCCCCCAAGGCCATCACTGACTATATGCTCAGCATTGGACTTGGAGAGGTGCTGTAATATAGCAGGAGATGTCACAATAGATCTGTAATGGTCGCAGTGACTAGCCGGGGCTGTTGAAGCCCTTGTGGCCCCATTTGCTTCTAGTAAATATATTATATATCAAATAGCGACAAAGGCATAGTTACAACGGAATATCACAACTTTACCAAAATATATAAATACATCATGCTCTGTTGTGAGCACAGCAAATAGTTCAATAACAAGCATAAATTTAGAAAACTTAAAAACCTCCAACAAAAAAACTGCTGACCCGATTTTGTTGAGACATAGAACTAAACTAAGAACATTCTCGATAAAACCATCTTTCAAACAAAAAAAAAAACTAAATCAAAATCGGTACATCTTCTTGAGTGCTACTATGCCACAGTCAGTCACACAGATACACACATCAAACTTATAACACCCCCCTCTTTTTGGTTGGGTTGGTCGCTCAATGTTTTCTTATTTTAAGCTAATAATTTCAAATTCTTCACATTCCCCGATTGTGAGACCCAACTCTATAATAAAATACTACGTACCCCATAATTCAATCCAGCATCACCAATCAGATTGTTCATGGCTATATCGTCACTCCTTCGTACATTCTCAGTAAACTCGAGAACTCTTGTGCCAGAACTGGCTAACTCCTCTACCCACTGCATTGTATTCGCCAAAGGCCTTGAGCAACAATCGGGTGAAAGGTTTAGGAAAGCAGCGGCAGCGTCTCTGTACGTTTGAGGGTTGGTGATATTGTGGTGGGAGGAGAGGTGATGACCAGGTAGAAGGTATTTGTAGACTAGCTCGATCATTACGTCTTCGCAGTTTAGACTGACTAGGGTCTCCATTAATGTGAGCGAGATGAAGGATAGCTTGAAAAAGAAATGACAAATCAGTGGATGGATCAGAATTTGATTTTCATTCGTCTCTGTAAATCAGCTTAAATCTCAAGATAAAGGATAAAATCATCATACACATTTGAATACAGGGTTCTTCATGACAGTCTTCTTTACTACTTCCGTTTTCCAAAATACGATCTCCATTTTAGAGCGTGTCTGTCTACCCACTGGTTACTGATCCTGCAACGGATATGACCAGTCCATTGCCAGTTTAGCATACAATATATTGTAGACGTTATATCGGTAACTCTGGTTCTATGGCGAATGTTTGCGTTCAGAATACTATAACATTGTCTATAAAGATCAATTAAAATAGGTAGGTAAGGTCGGTTAAAATAATTCTTTATTTAACTCGGCTGAGCTGTTTCAAATAAAAACTAGCGCCGATCATTTATAGTATTAACATTGAATTGGTGGTGCAACTAACATACTGATTGGCGTTCTAACTTAACTGACCGTCTATAGGCAAGTTTCTACGAATACCGGTCAGTCACCACTTTGAAATCATATAATTGTTATTTTATTAATGTGTAAATTCCGCTTATCTTTTACATATCTGCACATTTGTCAAAAAAAATCTTACGTGATGATTTTGCGCATACGCACATTTAGGTACAAACTCAACTGACCTGCGAATCTTCCTCCAAACTCCGCAAAAGTACGTCGATGACTCTCACGCCGTCGTATTCATACACGAAAAGGAAATGCAGCACGCTCCTGAGTAGTCCCTTCTCGCTCACACACCGCAGCAGAAGCTCCAAGTACGCCGTCGCAGCTACTTGCTCGTAAGCACCGCCCTGCAACGGGTCCACTTTTGTTTAGTCGTTGACACAGGCGGTTTAGTAATATTAGACTTTAATATCTTGAAATTTAGGTTGAATTTTGTACAGATACTAGGTTACTAGACAAGAAAAGACAGTTAAAAGACACTTGTACATTTTAAATTCCTTTTCTATGTAGGTATCTCTGAATTTGTTAGATTTAAGTTAGATTATGAGAAAACTTATAATTTTTATGAACGGCAAATAAAAGTACAATATCCTGTTCTCTATGACTAATTAACGTGAACTAATAAATGCACAGTTCCATTACGCGGTATTCACCGCGTTAAACGCATTGCGATGGACGCGCTCTATTTTATTAGATACAAAGAAATTACTATGCATTTGTTTTTGCGTTGAACTTGAGACGCAACATGTAAAGCATTTATTGTAGTATTTAAATGATGTATGTTCGTTTATTGAACGGTTTTCGGAATGCCGCATGATAGCACCTAGAGCTGAAATGACTGCTCAAAGTTTATCTAAATTAACAGGTATTTAACACGTACGATCCCTCGGACGGCCTCGAAAAAGGTGGCGGACTGAGCTTGACACACACACGAGAAACTGGATGAATCTAGACCAGGACCGGAAAGAGTGGAAAAAGGGTCGGAAGCCTTTGGCCTGTAATGGGAAAATTTATAGGTTTTTAATAATAATAACAGGTATTTACTTACATATACTTGCAATAGTGCCGGCCCCATGACAGGTACTAGAAACCCATGATAAAGTAGATCTTGGATGTGTGTCCTTATGGACGGATGGGCTACCTGCAACAATATGCATAACCTTAATTTTTGGCGTAAATTACTCCGTCTATTTTAGCTTTACATATTCTTTGCATCATCAACTAAACTTAAGCAGAATGTTACGATAAAATATTCTAGTAACTTTTTACTTTGGCAATTGATGATTTGAGCACAGTCTATGAGTTTGAGGCTAAGCTGTAAAACGTTTTCAAGTTTAGAAAGAAAGAAATAATTTAAAGTTTAAAAAACTGAAAAAACCTACTTCAAAATAAGCAAATCCATTACTTGGATGACATTTTTTCAGTTATTTTGTTATAAAAACCAAAGTACTGAACCGATTTTGATAAAATTATGTAGTATTATTTAATTAATAAATGAGTAAAAGTATATGGGACCACCTTTGAGGTATTACCTACCAATATCAATAAGAATTCATTATTGGCGGAGTAATCAATGAACATACAAAAAAAAAACATAGTCGAAATGAGAACCTCCTTCTTTTTGGAAGTCGGTTAAAAAGACAATCCCTCGAGCTAAGTTCCAGTGACCAAGGTATTATAATGACAAGTTCCATGCGTTTAGGTCTATGATGCCAATGATATATGCAAAGAGTATGTAAAGACACACATATCCTAGACCCGTCTTCAGATTCGCAATTATCTCTGTATCAAATTTCATATTTATCAATTCAACCGTTTATTCTTGAAAAGGCAATAAACAGACAGATACAGAGTTAATTTCACTTTTAAAATATTATTTAAGATTTTGATCGTATTTATTGAGTTTTCATTACCTCAGCGACGGAGTTGCATAGCTCCAACGAATCGATGAATAGAGTGAGTTTATTGACTTCTTTGACGTCGTTACGTGAAATCCGGTATGTCTTGTAGGGCAGTGTGCGAGGTAGCTGCAAGTAGAAATCACTTACACCTGGAAACGTTACAAAGACGTACATTAGTCACGGATAAAGAAGTGAGAAGGAACGAAAGAACGTTGTTAACGTTCTTTCGTTCTTTTTTATGCGACTGCGTAAGGAGTGTTATTAATATTTTCCCTGTAAAGTGTACAGCTTGGCAAAAAAGAATACCACTTAGAACTGAATTTGTATAGCTTGGCAAAAAAGGACGTACGTACGGGGAGGACTACGTAGAACTCAATTTAGCCTATGGGGTCGATAAATCCTAGAGTGGAGAACACACAAGCGGAGCGTTAAAGGACCAGCCAAAACCTAGACAGACAAACGCTTAAGGACATGATTATTTGAGCATGTTAATAAATATCCAAATTGCCCATTTTAGCAAGATCTTTTGTGATTTTAGCCGGTTTTGGCACACGTTTCAGCCAGTTGCAGGATGTTAGATCTACGATTGACCACCAACTCGCCTGATGTTAAGCGACGGTGTGGCCGAGGATGGAGCTCGTCATCTAGAAGATATCTATTCACTCTAGCCTTGAAAATTCCAAGATTGTAGGTCTCAGGAAACAGAAATGGCGGCAAAGAATTCCATTCTTTTGCACTACGCAACAAGAATGTGGATCGATATTGCTGAGTACGGATTTTCGGCATTTCAACGAGAAATGGGTGGTAATTCGCCGATGGGTGGTTTCAAATATCAAAATATGGCGTCTTACTCCAAAAAATTGTTATTTGACTGATGTTATTGAGCATTTTCTGTGTTGGCAGTGCTTTAGCATTCTTACAAATAGAAAGTTTTAGACAACAGTCTAACAGGATCGGAGATTAAACTATGGTTAAACTACGTAGATATTGACGGTTTTAAATTATTATGTGAGGGGGTTGCCACAATCTTATTTAATATATAACTTTGACATTTGTCTTGCTCTCTCAACTGCAAAGAGTCGACGTGCGTTATGAGGAATAAATTTCCATTTACGACGCCATGACCTAGAATGATTTACAAAATGCCTCATTTTAATGAAATAATTTTCCATTTGCATTTTAATTAGTTGGTGAATTTTCCATTTGCATTTTAATTAGTTGGTGACATTCATAAGACTGCTTGAACGCTTGTGGTGCGGCCGCTGGTCTCTAATACAGGTGGCAAGTGGTGGAAGACGCGGTGTGCAACCGGCATTTTTAGAAATCTACAGAGGAGGTCTATATCTAGAAGTGGACTTGAGACAGACGATTTTGATAAACGAACACTTAGCGAGCACAGGACACATGTTTCCCTGCAGCATGTATCTTGCTAGTAGCGAGGAGCGCGCGGACATCTTGGCACAGAGCAGCAAGCCGTCGCGCGCCGCCGCACCCGTCGCGCCTTCCAAGTGGACGGACGACAGAAGCAGCCGGACTATTATAAATCTGAAAACACAAACGTAAGCATGTCCGTTATTCATGGAGTTCTTTACCAGACTGCTGAAAGAAGGAAATATTTTTTGATATGTATGTAAAAAAAAAATAAAAAAATGTGGACATTTCACACAACACCATCTAGCCCAAACTAAGCAAAGCTTGTACTATGGAACTAGATGGCTGATAGAATACATATATACTTTTTTTGTAAATATATACATATGATACATAGAAACACCCAGACACAGAACAAACATCCATGCTCATCACACAAATGTTTGCTCTGGGTGGGGATCGAACTCACGACCTTTCAGTTCAGCAGGTAGACGTAGACATACTACCAACTGAGCCACAAGGCCAGTCAGTATCAGTATGTGTGTAATGTATGAGTTTGCTTGCTCGCTTCTTATGGCTGTCTAGGATAATAAGTATATAGAAAAGAACCGGTCTACGTAGGGACTGGTTCCTAGGAATGGCAGGAGTTTGAGCACAAAGGTATGTTTACATTACATCACACACAATTGCAACGACAGAAATGTCATTTTTAGGGTTCCGTACGTAAAGGGTAAAACGGGACTATTACTGAGACTTCGCTGTCTTTCCGTCCGTCCGTCTGTCACCAGGCTGTATCTCATGAACCGTGATAGTTAGAGAGTTGAAATTTACACAGATGATGTATTTCTGTTGCCGCTATAACAACAAATACTAAAAAACAGGATAAAAAATATTTAAGTGGGCTCCCATACAACAAACGTGATTTTTTTGCCGTTTTTATAGATAATGGTACGGAACCCTTCGTGCGCGAATAACTAGCAAAAATAGTCTTACGTAATAAATGAATGGCCCCTCGTGATTTTTTCCTAACTCCCCTTCGGCCCGTGATTAATGGATGATCTTTAAGTTAGAGGACTTTTTTCACACAGCACTATCTAGCCCCAAACTAAGCAAAGCTTGTACTATGGGGATTACATAGCTGATAGAATACAAATACATATGTATATTTTTTTGTAAGTACATACATATGATACATAATAAACAAACACCCAGACACAGAACAAACATCCATGCCTATCACACAAATGTTTGCCATTGCTGGGTATCAAACCCACGACCTTACAGCTCAGAAGGCAGACGCACTACCACTGAGCCATGAGGCTAGTCAAGTTATATGACAGGTATATCTTACTCTGCCTGAGAGCCGTTATTCGCGTGGTTGGTGAGGAAGAACAGGTCCATAAAGGAGGTGTTCTGCATCAGCGCCACACACAGCTGATTCAGGACGGTTACCAATTGACTTGCATCTGTAACATTACTTAGTCTGGAGCACCGCCGTAAAGTAGCATGTCTGTTAATATTCTACAGGATTCATTTCGGGGAGTATGCGTGAGAGTTTCACGACCTAATTCCACCCTCCCAATTTCACTACAGGACTAACAGAAAGTCGGCTAATTACCACCAATTTCTCGTTGAAATGTCAAAAATCCTTACTCAGCGATATCGGTCTACATTCTTGTTGCGTTCTGCACAGGAATGGAATTCTTTGCCGCTATCCTCGTTTCCTGAGAACTACGATCTTGTAATTTTCAAGGCTAGAGTGAATCTTCATCAGATATCTTCTACATCGACGAGCTCCATCCTCGACCACACCGTCGCTTAACATCAGGCGAGTTGGTGATCAATCGTAGATCTATCTTACGTAAAAAATCCTGTAGAATCATACTGGGATGATTATAATATTGACCGTGTAATAAAACCCATTGTGAATACTGGACTCTATTGGTTCAGGATTGAGGCAGACGGCATAATATGAGAGAGGCCTATATCAGTGGGTTAGAGAAGGATATAGATAATGATGATGATAGTTAACGAAAGTCGTCCATTATTTCTTTGGTTGTTCTCTACCACAATTCTTTTACGTTCATGCATATTTCTATTTTAATTCTTGTCTTCGTTTCTTCTCATAATGTGTCTATCAAAATAAGCTATTGCTTTTTAAGTTTTTCCGTTGTTAACGTTAATTTCGAAATTCTCTTGATATATTTATTCGTTGTAGTCTGCGTCATACAACATCAGATAAAATGAATGAACAAGAACGTTTTATTAACCAATGACAGCTCGTTATTTCAAAAAATCAGAACATCGTTGGTCACCAAACTGTCTGTTTGGTCATCAAACCGTCATTTTGTCTCAGATAAGTAACTACTTACTTCCTGAATTAGGCAATAAATTTATCAGCTCTGCTTTAAATCCGCTCAGGAGTTTCAGTAGAGGCCTGAGAAACGGCTCTGCTGCTATTATCTATAACAAATAAAACATATTATGCGTATTTATATGATTAGTATCTGGGCGACCGAGCTCCACCCGGATTTTTATGACCAAGCAAAATACGAGCAAGCCCGGTTTCGCTAAGAATGAGACCTAGCAAGATCGATTTATCGTCTCCTAATCTACCTACAAACCAAATTTCATTAAAATCGTTGGAGCCGTTTCCGAAAAAGGGAGTGACTCCAGATATGACGAATGACAGAGATGAATGGACCATACATACTGTACCGACGTCACATAAGTGTCAACAGGATAAGAAATATAGAAAGCATATTTATATGATTGGAGAGCACGCACCGGCAAGCGCAGCGTAGAAAGTCTAGAGGGCTTACGCTCCACTTTTGTAGCGATGCAAAGTTGGCTCGCGCTTGTTTTTATCTTGCTTTTTCTGTAATTAATAGTATGAGAAGTGTCGAAGGCACTTGAACCGATTTGAATAAAATCTTTATTTTGTTTCCAGGTGGTCCCATAGAAATTTTATTGCTGTGGGACCACCTGGGAAGCAAAAAAAGATTTTTTATAACAATATAAGTGGAAAAATATGTCATCTAAGTAAACGAATTGCGTAGTCTTTTTTTAAGTTTTTTAAACGCTTACTTGTGTACACTTATTCATTAATTACACTCTCTCAATTGCAGAAAAAACAAGATAACAACGGGCGCGAGCCAACTTACAACGCTATAAGGTATAATAAGCTACTGCTAAATAAGCACAAATGTACGCATTTACGGCGATTATACTTAATTAATACTCAAAAGTGTTATCATAGTTGTTTGTTACCTGAATGCCATGATGACTGGCGAGGATGCCATATAATTTGAGCTGTATCTGTTCAAACACCTTTTCGTATCTGCAATAAAATAATACATTAATCGGAGGTATTCAAAATATATTATTTTACTTTTTGATATGGTCACTATTATGGGTAAGCATGAATATACAGGTCCAACAGTTTAGAAATGCAGAGCACATTTTTTACATCTTTTGCGGGCTATATTTCGCACAGATGGAAAGGTTGACGAAAAAAATTACATCCCTTCTTTACACGTATGGAACACCACCCCTATTTTAATTTTTTTTAATGGTATACTACGGTATTTGTAGTGGTTCACAGAACACAACTACCTGCCAAATTTAGTTTATATACTGCTAATAGTCTCTGATCAAAATGGCTGTAGCACACGGAAAGAGAGATGGACATTTCGAATTTATAAGTGTTCGTAGTAACCCTAAAAAATTGCAAAAATTGGCACAATTGTGCTTGTAAACATTTGGAAACCCTAGCTTGACATGACATACCTACCTACTTACTTCGTTTATCACACGTATGTTACATCCGTACAGATATATAGGTATTAATATCTGATTCCTATTAATAGTGAATGAGTAAGTACGTGGTAAAAACGATTAAAAATACCGGTCAAGATCGAGTTTGACGACATTCATGGAGAGGGTTCCGTAGTGATTGACTGAGTGAGCGAAGCGAACGAAAGTCTCTGCATCAATTAGGAGATTTTAGATTTTGGTTCTTCTGTACGGACGTTTATTAGTACTCTAGGACACTATTGCAAATTTATGTTTGTATGTATTTATGAAGTCAAGGGAAAGTAGCACAAAGTATGTCATTGCCGTTTTTACTCAACTGCGTAAGAAGGAGGGTTATGTTTTTCGAGTGTATGTATGTATATATCTGAGTATATATGTATATTTTTATTATGATCGCCTACAGCCTAAACGGCTTGAACAATTTTGAAGTGCGAAGTGTCGTTAGATTCATTTTCACTCCCTGAGTGTCATAGGCTATATTTTTTATAAAAATAATACTAGATCTCTCGCAAAAAATGCGTTTTTTCATGACCTCCAACGAATTTCTTCGTAATAAGTAAGTGATTTTACTAGAATGCTTCTAAAGAATGCGCATTTATAATCTTTTACAACGATTATACGCATACTTTCTCACAAAACGTACACTCCACAGCGTAACGAAATCTTAAGTTAGACTGCAAAAAAAAACTGCGTCTGCGGTCGGGTATTTTGTTTTTCTTTTAACATCGGGTCAATTTAGAGGTTTCAAAACATGGCAGAACTAAGTAGTTAATATTAATAACTAAATAATTATTAATAACATAAGTTGATATTAATTTCGACTTGATTCATCCAAGTGTAAAAGAATCTAGTCAGAATGACGGACAGTGAATTGATCTTAAAGGTATATTTTTCCCTTTGAGGCACGGAACCTTAAATGTCTGTAAAAATTAGCTTGAAGTCTTTTATCATATTATCATCAACCTGTTTGTTTCAATACAAGTATTTACTGTATCAATAATTGTTATCGATATGGTATCAGTTATTCTGATAGAGCAAAATTAACCAATGTTGCACAATTAGGTTGCAATATATCAAATATTAATAAAACGTTTTAATTTTACTTTTAATTAAGGTCTGTCCAATCGGCTCTGTGGGCAGTAGACATCGCGAGCACAATAATAGGTACATCACGCATACGAACGTTCAAATAGTTCAAATGTATGTTTGCTAGGTGGCGCTCAAAAGTATCCTATCCACAAAAACGAAAACAAATGACGTTTGGCATACATGTTTAGAAGCTGGTATACTTACTGGACTGGTCTGGACTAACATATACAAAAACTGTGCAGTTCTATAATAGACAAATACAAACACAAATACACAATAGACAATACGCAAATATATATACAATACATATATATACAATATATATACAATAGACAAATATATAATAGTTAGACAATATTACATACATACAGGTCGAATTGACAACCTCCGTTTTAACCGACTTTAATAAAAAAAGAGGTTCTCAATTCGATTTTATGTTTTTTTTTGTATGTTTGTTCAGCGATTACTACGACAATTATTTTTTTATCAGCCCTGTTTATACAAACTGTCCCACTACTGGGCGCGGGCCATCAACTCATTGTGAGAAGGGTTAGGCAATAGTCTGCCACGCTGGCCAAGTGAGGGTTGGCAGACTTCACACATATACTACTACTACTACTACTACTGATACAAGCTTATTTGTTTATACCAACTTTGTAATACTATGGATTGGCAATAAAATATCTGAATCTGAATCTTCAAGATCATTGAGAACTCTCAGACATGTAGGTTTCCTCAAGATGTTATCCTTCACCGTTTGAAGTTGGCGGCAATCAACAATACGAACATAACTTCGAAAAGACAGAGGTGCGTGCCGTGGGATTCGAACCCAGGACCTGCGGACCGCTAGTCAGACGGTCTCCCGACTAGGCTGCCGGAAACTTTAAACTTTCGTAATTCCGACAATAATTAATTCATTTTGATGATTGTTTTTTGGTTTGGTAGGTAACCTTAGAGGTGATTCCATATAAATTTTAAATCGGTTTACTAATTTGATTTTTAAAACAAAATAACTGAAAAAAAAGTTATCTAAGTAAAAGAATTGCGCATTTGAAGTTTTTTTAGTTTTTAAACTATAATTATTTTGAAGTCAGTTAAAAAAGTATATATATGTATTCTATTAGCCATTTGGTTCCCATAGTACAAGCTTTGCTTAGTATGGGGGCTGGATGTTACTGTGTGAAAATGTCCTCCTCCTTCAATATCGAGGTGTTCGTGGTTTCAGAATGTCAACTCACTTGCCAGTGCAGATACCCCAGTCGTACAGCATGTTCAGCAGATTCTCGCTGAGAAGGTACTCGAGGCAGGACTCCGTGGTCTCCGAGCCAAGTTCGTACGCCTTGGCCTCCAGAGCCAGTAGAGACGCCATCTGTTCCAGGTGGTACACTACGTCAGCGACGACGTCATCTTGCAAGTAGGACGGCTGGAAGGATATAATTCATAGGAGTCATTTTCACAAAGATTAGTTACAAGACATTATTCGCAGAAAAACCGGGTACCCGGTTCCAAGTAGCTATCGAAACGAACCGAAGAACCGGTTCTATCGAGAGAGATTCAGTTCTGCATCCTTTAGTACAATACCTTATTTATCTTTACCGAATGTGATCTGTGTTTTTAAAATAATCCAAAATAAATTATAAACATACACGCAAAGATTTTTTCTCTTCGTATTCAGGGGTAGGTAAGCACTCACGCGTATTTGGAATATATACCTTCACACAACGCACTATAGTGTGCTCGGATATAGGTACAATAAAAATATATATAGCCGTATTAAGGATTTCAAAGTATACCCGACTGCATCATTTTTTGGGGTATACTTTCATATAGGACATTCCAATTTGCTATACTTACTGTAATGTCTTAGTGACTTTCAACGAATACAGAGACAGACAAAGGGATGGTTATTTTTATATGTTAGGATTATACGTTAGGTTAGGTTTTAAAAAAAACTTAACCTAGGTTGTTTTACCCGTTCGTTGCGGCGTGGTATGTTTTAATATAACTGCGGGGGCGTTTCCAAACTAAAAGTTTACCCGACTACACGCACCAGTGACGTCACAAATGTTAGGTAAAGGTAGGCTTTAATGAAAAGATTTTCGCTTTCTGGATTTGAAAATATACCCGACAGCAACACGGTCTCTGACGTCATAAGCGTTGTGTAAAGGTATAAATTACATATACGCAGCGCTCACGCAGTAAATAAACGAACATTTTTGATTACAATAAAGATAATTTCTATGTGGGCTTAAGAATGGGCCCAACGCACGCAGCTATCTCTCTCGCGCATCTCAACATTTTTAACCATATAAAATTATTGGTTAGGCATAATAGAAAAATGAGAAATGTATTTGTTTATTAAGATAGGAGAAATATATTTTATTAAATTGCCTGAGGAGTAGGAAAATATGTTTTTAGACTACTCCGACTTTTTTTTATATATTTCCTCTACTATCTAAATAAACAAACTCATTTCTCACTTTTCTAATATCCCTAACCAATGATTTTATATGTTTCATAATGTTGTGATGCGTGACAGAGATAGTTGCGCGCATTGAGTTCCACATTGACGAGTTGCGTTTCACGCTACGATTAACGCAGAATTTAAGGCAAAAATTAAAAACATTGCGCTCTGTATGTATGAATAAATAGTGTGCTTTAATCGCAAGCTTCCTCCCAAAGGACGCTTCTTGCACCTAAATATGCCTAATACCTGATAATAATGCACCTGACTTACTTTTCTACATAATATTCTATTCTCCTTATATCTTATGGCGTTCATCAATATTCCTATATATTTTTATGACAGGCCTCATATAATTATGAATACCTGGGCGACCGAGCTTCACTCGGATTTTTTATGACTGAAAATACGAAGCCCGGGTTCACTAAAAATGAAACCTAGCAAGATCGATTTATCGTCCCCTAATCTACCAACAAACCAAATTTCATTAAAATCGTTGGAGCCGTTTCCGATATTCAGATAATATATATACAAGAATTGCTCGTTTAAAGGTATTAGATTAGATAGAGCGCAACGGTCGCTTAACATCAGGCGAGTTAGTGGTCAAGCGCAAGCCTATGTAACAATAAAAAAAAAAACCGGTCGGGTTTATTAAGGTTGGGTTCAAAGGACGCAGCTATATCTCTCGTACATTACAACATTTTTAAACATATAAAATCACTAAATAGCTATAATGTATTTTTGCTTTTATTATTATGTTTTGGACCTGTATTAAATATGTTTAACTATATGTAAATATTTTGGCCAAAACATGTAGAAACATATTTTCTATCAATATACTTGGGCAGCATTATAAAAAAATATAGTCCATTTACGTAAAACAAATAAAAATAATAATTACAATTTACCTGCACCTTGGCAATGATATCATATGCCTGATACCAGTGCATGCAAAAGGAGCTGTAGTAGTTTTGTGACCCCTCGTCGTGCCCCGGTTCGAGCGAGCGATTTATTTGTCGAGAGAAAATAGAAGATATGTAAGATTCTAGGAGTTTGTCCATCTTGGTCGAAACCTGTGGAGACAATATCTGGAACAATATTGTAAAATATTATTAATTTACCTTTTCAGATAATCTATTTTTAGAGTTTCCCTACAAAAACTTTCACATCTAGGTAAGTATATCATCTATGCTTTTGGTTCTATATAATTTAGTCCGACAATCAGTGTTGGGCAAATTTTAATTGTGAGAACAATAAAAAATTAACAATTGATTAATTGTTGATCGTACATAACAATTAACAATTGATCAACTGTAATTGTGAAATATTACAATTAACAATTAATTAATTGTTAATTGTAGCATGCAGCAGTTAACGATATATTTATTTTTAATTATTTTATGAATTTAATTAAAAACTAACAATTAAAATTTACTACTGTTATAGGGGTGCACTGGTTTAATTAAAAAATGTGTATAGTACTACTTCTGTACATATTTGACCACTAACTCGTCTGTTATTAAGTTAAGATCATCATTACAGTCTACGGTGGAGTGCACTTGCCTAGAATAAATCGATTCACTCACGATTTAAATTCATTTCCGTAAAAATAAGCCGATTAATTGTTAGTTTTAATTATTACACAAAACAATTTACAAGTCAATTGCAATTAATTTAATTGCGACTCACGATTAACATACATTAATCTTTTTAAACAAAAACTACGGGTCACTCCCCTCGGGTTTTTATTTAAAAATGTGTGAAAACCACGTTAATTTCCATAGTAAAATACATTAATCTAAATAATTTAATTGCAGTGTACAGCTAAATGTTTAATTGTAATTAATTTAATTGCAATTATCTACTTTTTTAGTCAATTAACAAGTTGATTGAAAAATTAATTGATTTATGCCCAACACTGCCGACAATACAGTGACACAGTTGTGTATAGATAGGTAAGGTACATTTACGCACGAATAATATTTACCATTAAAAAAATGTGTTGAGAAAAATAATTAATAATAATTATATTTACATTAATAATTATATTCCTTTCATTCATATCTTTCTTGGAATTTACAAGGCTAGAGTGATATAAAATATACTTTCAGTTATTTTACCGTAAAAGAATCACAACCTTACAATCTTAGGAATAATTATAAATTAGTGTGATTAAATATGTAAGATACTTACATTTGTTTTTTTAATGGTGCTTTTCAACTTTTTTCAACAATTTTCATAATTAAATTATGTCATAAGAATCAAAGCATTTTGATTCAAACTTTTAATTCACAGAATTTTATGTTCTATTATTAAATCAAAAGGCACAAGCGCGCGAACTATGTCAACCGCACTTGTTAACTGCAGTATGTGTTTTTTTTCAGTATTGCCAGAAACAGATTTCTAAAAGTAACAGAATAACATTACAAATGTATTAATATCGGCGCGCCGTCACTTTCGTAACCCAGAGGCCCAAATCTGTATCAACGCAAATGATCGATATTAGATAAAGTATTGTTTACACCATACTAAAACATTATTAACAAAGAGTTGTACACACAATAAAATGTTAAATTAAAGTGTAATTCTAACAAATATGTGCCATATATTGCGTTATCTATATAGCAGTATCGATGACTAAAATAGTTTATGGCGAATGCCAATCTTATTAAATTCAGCTTACTCCTATCTAGAAGCTAAACACGATAAGATAAAATTAACGGCAAACAACTGTTATAGCAACACTTAATATGTTTATTATTACTTTTCAACCGACTGCGCAAAGAGGGTTGTCTTTTTCGAGTGTATGTTTTATTTTACTTCGTGCAGTCCAAATGGCTTAACCGATTTTGATGTGCGAGGTGTCGTTAGACTCTTTTCTTGAGGGTTATAATTATGCTACATTTTTGTAATAACAATAATACAACTCTAGTGAAAATCAAAGATTGCACTTTTTCGTAACCTCCAAGGAAGTTTTTCGTAATAAATAATACAGTAACATACATTTTGGAATAAACGTAAGTTAAGGTAAGTACGAAAAACCGATCATATGCAGTTAAAGTATTTTGTTTTTCTTTTAAAACATAAGCTTTTTACGATTTTTATTTTAAAAAGTTTGCTTATATATACTTAATATAGTAAATTAAAGTAAGGCTGATTGTTTCGCTAGTTTAAAAAATTTCACATAAATTTATTAAGTGAAAATTATATGTAATAAAAAGTGCTTTTCAAATAATTGTTTTTATTTCAATCCAATGTCGAGTTCTGTATAAAATTGTTATCACCGATTAACAATATTGTGCATCACCAATATTTGGATCGCTAACATTACATATTTTGGGCAAGAAACAACATATATATATTTATTTAATATCCGTTGTTTCCGAAATAAACCATGATAGATTTCCACAAATTTCATCCCTACGTTTCATTAACTCCACTCACTGCATATACTAATACAGATGTCTATGCTTCAGTGTACATTTTATTGAATAATTTGCTTGCCGAATAATCCGCCTGTCAGAATGTCAAACTATACATTTGAGCTTCTACAGTTGTTTACAACTAACTTCTTTCCCATATCTCATTTTTATTGTAACATCACAATCTCATCAAGTCTATCAATTTTTATATTATAAAATGCATTTGCGCGACTATCAAAATGGATATCGACATTTTACATAATAATTATAAAACAATTTGTATCTATGGGACGGAAATAGACGATTACCCATAAATTATAATTTTATATGATTTTAAAGCGACACTTTGGAAGAAAAAGTGTTACAATAGTAAGAGCAGAGAAAATATTACTACATATTTTAATACGTTTTTTATGACTGAAATGAACTCTTACACACACATAAAAGACACTTTGTAAATTTGCTTAACAGTTGTCCCTTTTATTTTAATACATAATAATAGGACGGGAACACTTGTAGTTAAATATATATCATATAAATTGACGCAAATTATTGTTTACAATTTAAAATTTTATTTAATTATGTATAAAAAATCCAACACAATAATTTATCGTTTTACGAAAATAACAAACTCTCACAAGAAACACATAATATAATGTAATAGCATTATAATAAAATTATTGCAATATTACCAATTTATATAAATCTAAGACATTAACTAAGAATACAATTTGTTCAAAGAATTGATAATAATATAGTAAAAATGCATATACAATGTATGTATGTATTGTTTGAAATATATCAGAAACTCACAGATTAGTAATTATTATAATTTATTTCGCAAATATTTTGTTAAAAAAAAGATCACAGTTCAAAATAAATTACGATGGCAAACGTGTTAATTAAAAAATAAAATTTGAACTAAGCTAAGGTACTTAAATTAAGCATGGACTGATTTGGACTCCGAATCCCAAAAAAATATCTTCAAAAAGATCTCCTAATAAATGTACATAATAGACTTGAAGCTACAACTCCATATTAAGTTAGGATTACGTATGCTCTTCGCACGTAAGCATGCGCAGCCTTAGCTAACGCGTTTCATGTAGCGTTTAACGTACGCGTTAAACACAAAAAAAAATGCAACTAACAACGCAGCCGCGGCAAACGGAGTGGCGCTTATCGGACGCGTCTGCATCGAATGTCGAAGAAAATTTGATATTTATTTTAAAAATAATTAATATACTTATATACTTCGTATGTAGCTGTTTTTTTGGAATGCGGAGTCTAACTTGTCCATTAAATTAAGTAATGTGATGCTTTAACACTAAAGAAAACTAGTAAATAAAGTCAAAATATAAAAAAAACGCAATCGTTGTACGCTTATTACCCAATATAGCGACATATATTCATAAAAACAAATAATATAACAAGAATCCTGGAGCGTTCACTAATAAAATTGTTTGCCAGCACATTGCGCATTTTTACTTACGACAGAAGAAAATTTTCTACCTCTAAAAATTATAATGTTTCGAAGATCCTTTTTTGTCATGGTTTTAACCATTACCATGATTTTTTAAATTTGTTTTTCAAATGCATAACTTACGTTATAAAGTTATAAAGAAATAAGGAAAAACAAAAACTAGTATTTCGAAATAACAAAACTGTAGGGGTTTCTCAATTTAGGCCGATATTTCCGACTATATTTTTAACCATATTCGGCGGTCTATAACAAAGGATTCCGCTATTTTTTATTAAAAAATGTGTGATGCCAATGTTAATTTATATAGTTAAACAGTTCTAGTAATTCATTAATGACTACATAAATAATCGAAATCGTATAATGTTCAAGTGTAGAAATTAGTTTTCTTGATTTGTATAGAAAAATGCGCGCTAATCAATTCTATTAACAAATAATTTTACTTTCATATCTGTCATTGCACTTACTTTCGAAAAGGACGGTGTTTTTTTTAAAATTCATTCAGATTCAGATTTTAATGACTAAGAAATTGACAATATTATTTATTTTAATAGATTTAGTTTTTATGAATAGATGTCATCTACAAAAAATTGGGGCTAGAATAAAATATAATGTGATTGATTAATCTCATCGAAGTGTACTACTTGTACTTACAAAATTTATAATTTATCGTTCCTTAGGCTAGGGACATAAAATAGGAATATTGGCTGTTATTTTAAAACATTTTTAAAAAGCGGTCCAGAAATAAAACTTTATTTTTAATCCTCGACGCAAAAAGAGTAAACTGATCTGTATATCTGTCTTTAGTATGTAGCTTTGAAACGGATTAACTGTTATTGATTTAAGAATTCTCTTTTGTTTTCAACATCAATTAATTGAGTGTCCTTAGTAAGGATTCAATAGGAATCTGGTCGGTCGTTTTTGTACTTTTTTTTATTTATTATGTATAATTATGTTCCTCAATATCTTAGTCTACGATTAATAAGAGCGAACTAAAGATATCTTCAAAATATACAAGTTATAACCATTTCAATTTCATGTTGGACAGACACCGAACTACAGTGACATGAAATCACGGCGTAAAAATTATATATAACACTCATGTTGATGTAAAAAGACAGAGCATTCGCTCATAGCTCGTAAGTTATTAGAGATCAAATCAAATTATGTTTTCAATATATTTATAATGTTTTATTGTATATTTCACTAAAACTGGCGAATATAATATCAGTCAACACTCCTAATTAACCTGGAAGTGTATCCAAGTGTCCCGGACGAAAATTCTAAGTGAAGATTTTTCTAAAAAAGATTTCTATTAATTATTATTAGCGCATTTTGTAAACAACGCTTTTTTACCTAATTAGTGTAAAAATACATACTATAGATGTTTTATTTACATATTTTTTTCATTCAATATACCATTGCTCTCTTAGTAGTGCAATATTTGTGTTATTTGTCATTCTGTGACGTCATTATATCATCGGTTCAATAATTTTTAGCCTTGTTTTTAGTTCGAGAGATTTCTCACTTCGACAACAACTACATATTAGAGCATTCGGATATTTTTTAAAGCATACTACTGAATTTTCGATGATAATCTTGTCATGCATACACAAAAAAAAATATGTTACATATATATTCTCACAAAAATTATGTTACATATTATTCTCACTTGTTTTTTTTATAATGTTTCATCACAATTCGCACATATTGCACTTTATACCACACGATTATAAGATTCAAATTCAAGACGACTCGAGACTCAGATAAAGCCTATCACACGTTGTTAGAGTTTTTTTGAGTAAAATTCTGATAAATGTCTTAAATTATAAGACTCAAATTTTATTGTCAACACAACCCTAAGCCATCCCGGTCCAGTGTATTCAATAATTACACGCTGCTGGACCCAAAATACATCTTATATCAGAGATAATGGGTGTTACGAGTTTCATTTTTTGTTTTCGTCTATATTATCTAACTAAAGATCATCCAAAATTACGTAGTCAATGTACGCTTGTAAAAGTAGAAGTAAGATAATTCATAATGTAACTATAAGCATCATTTTTGTATAGATTCTCAAAAGTATTTCAATAGTTATTATTCAAAGAAAAATAAAATAACCGACTGCAAAATGTAGCTCAATGGATGAGGTCAGGAGGGTGTCAGCAGTGGCCTCATGAGAATACTGTTACATTGTTCAGATTCTTTTAACAGCTCAAAATTACATATTTTCTTCTGGTGTCTATTTTCTAGTTTTCTTCCCTGAATGACCAAGAAGAACGTTCCAGCCTCCATTTTTTTCCAGCTATAATATATAGAGCCTATTTGGATAAAGAACTATTACGGCAAAAAATGGGAACTAACGTTTCGATTTAACAAAATAATGAAATAAGAACAGAAGCGCCCCCAATGCCGCATTAGTTTCCTAACTGAACAGATTTATATACATTTCTATATGACATGTAGCCTAAATGACTCGTTCGGTTTTGACATGTAACACTTTCTAACATGTAATTTTCATCTCAGCGCATAAGTTACATCTTGTAGTCGACGTTTTTACTTCTTAAACCAATAATTCTCTACACTTTTTTTTACTTAGCCATACAAAAATCATACCAAACTACCATACAAAAATTACTCCTCATTTTTTTATCTATAGATATGTTGTTTCGCAAACGTAACCCGTTTCCTAACCTTATACGCCCCCGGGGCGACAGACCTCAGTCATAAAGCGACTGTCTTAATATAAGAGTCATCTTCATAGTAATCCGCGGCCAGTTTCAAGGCGTGTTCCTCGCACAGCGCCGCAAGTTCCTTGAGCCACTCGTCGAGTAACACAGCGTTCAGTATAGTTCGGTGAGTGACGGATTGGCTCCAGTAGCTTTCCTGTGTGAATATCGGACGTTTTTGAGCGGTGGGCGAAGAAATTTGGTTCGGCGTTTGTGATGGTGATGCTGTAATCAAATAAACGTTTAAGGTGACGTTCCGATTCAACAGTGGAGTGCGACAGATATGCGCGTTAAACGAACTATATTTCGCTTTCTTTGTGTTTTGACCGTATTTTATTTATTTTATATTTTTAGGAAAAATTACAGCCAAAATACTTAAATAAATTAACATTTAATAGCTGCAATTACGTAATTATATTAGCTTTAATAGCACGGAGGAATAGCTGAATATCTGTACAGATTTAAGCTCAAGAACAGTCCTGGGTGCGAGTGCGATCTCGATGTACCCGAAACAGTCTGGCACGTGTTCATCGACTGCCCCAGATTCATGGCAGCAAGGCAGGATCTCGAAATAATGATAGACAGAAATCTAGTAGTCTCGGATCTGCACAAAATATTAACAGATTCAGACAGCAGACCGCATTTCTTGTCGTTCGCAGAGAGAACCTTTCGCATAGCGGCTAAACGAAATTCGACACTTCCCTCCTCCACAACAAACATAACTCCAACTCCCATTGAATCAACGACTAGAACAATACCACAGACACTCCTACCATCCACAACAAATATCACCCCAACCCCCATAGAAGCAACACAGAGTGAGACCTGCGGCAGAGCCTCAAAAAGCGTATCCATCGAACATCTTTTAGAAAATGCAGATAAAATATATAAAGTAATAAAATATTCAACGAGTTATACACCCTTAACGTATTCGTTTGACGCATACAATAATTTCATCTCGAAACAACGCAGACGCAACATACAGAGCGCAGTGGAGCCGGACGGATTTTCCGTAGCGATGTCGTATAAAGGAAAACAGTATTATCTCAACATCTTTTTTATTATTTATACCTATATTTATTTCTGTTTTTATCAAAACAAAATTATTTTCAATATCAGCTATCTAGTTTCCATAGTACAAACTTTGCTCAGTTTGGCTTGATGGTGCTGCATGAAAGTTTCTACAAATATTTATTTCTTTATTTATATTATATAACACTGTATATTATAATCATCATATATTTTTGTTGGTTCACCACTAGCCCGGTACATAAAAATTGACCTACCAATAATATTATCGTAAGAAAATCCGAAGGCAAACAAAAAGGCAATATAACTTACAAGATAGTCTCCTGGCGAACATAGAGAAGCTAGCAGAGATGCTGCGTCGCTTGGGCTCCGCGCGTCTGAACGCGGGCTCTTCGGTGCGAGGCGGCTGTCCGTCGCGACCCTGCGCGGGACCTGCCATCACACATTAAAATACCCGTATCTCTCTTATTTTTGAAGATAATTAGATTTTTGTCGAATGGATCTATTAGTGGTTAGCAAGGGCGTCGCCAGCCCATGGACCAAGGGGGGGGGGGGGGGGGGGCAAGTTAAATTGTAGGTACAGCCTTTTTATGACCAAATAAAAATGAATCAGGCATATTTCCTATTGCTCTTATGCAGTCGGGTATTTTGTTTTCCTCTTAATGTAGACACTTGTATATGTACCGTACACGTATTACATGCGTACGGTACATATACAAGTAGGTATAGGCGGTAATATAGAAACGTACATACATACATAACCACACACATATGTACATACATAATCAAATTAGAATCTCTCCATCTTGCGTCGGGCAAAAAGAAGGTGAATGTGATTATAATCTTACAGTCATCGTTGAGTGGCGCACGCGCAGTCACCAGTGCCGCCTCTCGCTGCATCAGGAACACTCGCGCCTTGTCCACCAGCTCGCCCCAGTTGTCGATCTCGTCGGTGAGGTCGTCCACCTCGTCCTTTAGTTTACTCAGTATCTGCAACGAAGTAATAAAATTAAGTATACTTTACTACTTCAACACAGTTGAAGCACACATGTTTGGAAATCACATCTCACTCACTTTACTAGAAATAATTGGCCAAATGCGTGACGGGTCAAGCGCAGTGTAAGGTTCTATAGTTAGAATTATTACTTTGAAGTTTAATATTTCGTAAACCGATTTCTAAATTGAATAGGAATAAAAAAAAAAAAAATGAAAACAGAACTTAAAATGCGCAATTTTGTTTCAAAAATAAAACTAATGAACCGATTTTCATTAAATTTCTATGGGACCAGTATGTAAGTATCCTTTTAAACAAAAAAATAAAAAAGTTTTTTTGAAGTCGGTTCATAAATGACGGAGTTATGCGGTAACAAAAAAATAAAAGAAAAACAAAACAAAAAAATACAGCCTTATTGTTAACCTGTTAAAAAAATGGTCTTATCCACGTGGTGGATAGACGACCTTATACAAGTAGCAGGAAGACGGTGGAGGCAGGCTATGCGCTAACCGTTCTTTTTGGAAATCCACCTCATATCCAGTAATGACATTTATGTGGCTGAGATGACGATAAATTAAATCCGATTGCAAAATATAGTTAATCTCTGAAAAAGAAGCTAATTGCATAATTACATCAGAGGGGTTAGACAAGTAGCATTCTAATTTCGTGAACGCCAGTAGCGAAAAGTTCATGTATGGGATTGACATTACTAACAAAATATCACGCGACGGCACGTAACTGTTTCTTAGCATTTTGAAGAGTAAGCGTTTGTAGAAATATAAAAGATTGGCACTTGTCTAAGCACGCTGGTATTGACGTGATAACGTCTTATAAATCGATGAACGCCGGCTACACTCACAAAAAAGCATGACTCATTGTCACGTTCCGTCTGAGCCGAGCGTGCAAGCGAGAGCACGGAACAAGCGATAGAGAGGCACGATCGACCTAAGCGTTCGGCTTGTGACGCATCGTTATCATGTAAACTTAACGTCCGTAAGCCGACTTCACAGACAACCATTTTTTTTTTATTAACTACCTGGTATAATGAAGGTACATTATGTATACTGGAGGTGAAGAGTGACGTCAGCAACGGTGTAGGCAGCGACACAAGTTTGCAGATCACACTCGTCACTCGACTGTTCACCGTCACATCTGATTGGAGGAAACCGTCGGCTTTCTTCAGCAAACTGTTTAGTAATGGGCCTGGAACGAAAATTAAAACAGATGGCTGATGTACAAATATGACTAGTCTGGTACTCTTACTACCATGCTTTAGATGCAAATTTGAGGTTTCGTGGGTGTATTTGCGTGAGGGGAGTTTTATTTTTGTTCATAGATAGGCTTGCGTTTGATCGCTCTTAATTCCACTCTAAAGCACACCTTTATTTTACGCCACATCCACACCTTCAATCACTGAAACAAAGAACTAGCAAATGTGTAGATTCTTACCGATAATGGTTTCGGCGCTCCGCCTCCAAGTTCGAACCGTCGCTACCTCTTCACACTCCCTCGTTTCCTCCACTTTACCCAATCGTTTCCTAAACATTTCCTCCACATAATCACTATCATCACCATCTTTGTACAAACTTTCATAGTCACTACTATCGCCTATCGATATCAAACTATCGTGCTCTTTCACTTCACTATCGATATGTTTCACATCACTATTCACTTCCTCTTTGTCATCGTTGAGTGAAGTCAAGCTATGAGGCTCTTTTTCCGAAGTGTCGCTGGTTTTTAACGTGTCGTATTCACTGGTGCAGATAGAAATAAGGCTGTCTTGCTCTTTCGTATGGTTTAGATCTATCTCTCTATTTTCCTTGTTGTTGTTCGTCTCTCGTTTTAACACGCTGTCATATTTAGAGGTCCAATTTGCGCATGCGATCGTCCGGGAGACGATCTCGAAACGAGCGTCGCATAAATAAGCGTGATAGTTACCCAACAAAGTTTCATTTGGATTCTGAAATCGAAAATATAATCATGTAACAAGAAAATGTATTTAAACTAATGAAGTTTTAAGATTTTTCACTTCGTTTTCAAATGTTTGTTTAACTTTATGAATTGGTTCTAGAAATACTCATCGTTCAATTCAATACAAGGCCTGTTTTCAGATGGGTTAAGTCATCTCTTTGCGATCAACAATCGCACCTCGAAGTGATCTGTGTCAAGTGCGATACGTAGGTATCTCAGTTTATATTGAAGTACAAGTTATATATGTAAATGTTGTTAGTAATATACGGTTGTGTTAAATAAAGTTAGTATGCGCATAACCGCAGTTATTCAGAACCCCATATCCCGAAAAAGTATAGCCTAGCTGTTATATTTAACTATTTTTCGAGGATTGAGCTAGGCTAATCTAAGCTAGACGTGAAAGGATGATTGGATATTTGTAAATTTTATTCGTTTTCAAACACCAGGGCAAAACATATCATTATGCTGTAGCGTTAAAGACAGACTCGAATATAAATATGACAACTTTTGACTTTATCTAAAGTTCATAATCATTTTCAGACTGTTAATGTCCTGAGCATAGCTCTACTATTTTTTCCAAGTCCCGCGTTTTCATTTGTCCAACACTATAATTAAAATAGAACTTACCCCGTAATTCAATCCAGTTTCAACGACCAAATTTCCCATCGCTATATCATCACCCCTCCTCTCATTTTCCCTAAACTCCAGTACTCTTCTACCCGTACTGGCTAACTCTTCAACCCACTGCCTAGTTTTCGCCAAAGGTCTTGAACAACAATCTGGCGAGAGGCGTAGGAAAGCTGCAGCGGCATCCCTATACACTTGAGGGTTGGTGATATTGTGGTGGGAGGAGAGGTGATGACCAGGTAGAAGGTATTTGTAGACTAGCTCGATCATTACGTCTTCGCAGTTTAGACTGACTAGTGTCTCCATTAGTGCGAGCGAGACGAGAGATAGCTGGAAAAGCATTTTTATTTCAAGTAAAACTGTAAATAAGCATAAATCACCATCAGGACTCCGCGTTAGTCCACTGTTAGATATAATTTTCAAATGGAATGTCACTCATGCTTGTCATTTAGCTTTGAGCCTTTGCTTTACGTATTGTAGACTACTTATGTCAACGCACGATTTCCACTCTAATACGCGTCAACACCAATACCTTGGGTCATGGCAAACCAATGGCCTTGGCTATCAGCCCTACGATAGTCATGGCCGGCCAATGTAACTTCGATCTGTTTAAACGCGGACTTATGAAAGCGGCTACGATTTTCAAGCGAATTACTTTCTTCTGCCCTCCTAAACCTCTCAAGGAAACGTTCTTCCACAATCATGTTTAGCAATTTGAATAGGCCGATCATTGCAAAAGTGCCCATATGTAGGTATGGGCTTATGCGCAGTGTTTGATGTCTATTTGTTGGTCCCAAAAGAATTAGCAATAATTTAGTGATGAAAATATAGTTGTGCTCTTATATTAATTTTACGTACATTACTTTTACTTCTTCATAATATATATTAAGTTTCCGGCAGCCTAGTGGTAAGACCGTATAAATATATATATATTATGTTAAATATAGGCCTACACTGCAAAGTAGATACTCCAAATCGAGCATCACGATCGTAAAGGACGTATAACACTTGTCAATGAAATGCAAGTTTGTTTTTAGAAAAAAATGTGGGACAAGTTAATATAGGTTCTTACAAATCGTTACTAATATTTTGACCTACTGTCAGTGAAAATGAGCAACACATTTTCTCAATATTTTCATTGACAAGTGAAAAGATTATATTGCCGTATTATGATTAGAAATATATGATTTGATTTGACTGTACAAGTGGATGCGCACATTTAGGTACAAAATCCAACTAACCTGCGAATCTCCTTCCAATCTTCGCAAAAGCACATCGATTACTCTCACACCGTCGTATTCATACACGAAAAGGAAATGCAACACGCTCCTGAGTAGTCCCCTCTCGCTCACACACCGCAGCACAAGCTCCAAGTACGCCATCGCAGCTGTTTGTTCGTTGGCACCGCTCTGCAACGCGTCCGCTTTCGTCTACGGTCGGCACGTTAATGAGCTTCAATGTACGGCGGTTGAGTGACAGTCGAGATTAGACTTTGTTTTCTTGATAGTTAGGTCGAATTTTGTACAGACGTTAAGTTGGGTTGTGTGAGAACAAATGACAGTCGATATTAGTCCATAATTTTATGTAGGTTAGATTGAATCTGGTATGTTGGAGTTATTTCGATTGAGAGAGCCTAGGACAAGTGATTATCATTTTTGACATAAATTTTGAGGTGAAATAGTTACATTTCGTACAAACGTTTAGTTGAATGATCCTAACAAATTATAATTATTATATAAGCGAAAGTAATTATGTCCGTATGTCTGTCTGCTTGTTACCTTTTCACGACTAAACGCTGAACCGATCGTTGTGAATTTTGGCACAGAGATACATGTGAACCTGGATACAGATATGGGCTACATTTTGCCATCAACATCATCATCAATACGCGGGTAAAATCGAGGGTCAAAGCTAGTATGAGTATAAACGACCGACAATATTGGACATCATTTTTGAGATATTAAAACAATGCTACTGGCTGGATGTATAGGACACTGTCTCTAATTTTCTAAGAAATGAGACCTTGACACATGGAATTAACTTTGTCCAAAACATTTGGACCAGATATCATGTAAGACTACTGGAATACCTTCTTTTTAATTATGTTAATTTACAAAGGACTAAAACATGAAACTTACTTCCAATTATGACAACACAACACAAATAAACATACAATATTAGTCAACACACAATGAAGTTAGTGAGAAGCCAATTGTAATGAACAACCTGTCATGTGAGATGTTTGTCAAACGAAATGCGCCTCTATTGCCGAGGTAATAGAGTGTAACCGTCACTAAACCGCTGGGTGAACGCATGGCCCTCGCCGGTGCGACCAATCCTGTGCACTGAAGCCCTTTCACGTGATTTTCAACCTTATTATCTAAGTAACTGGATAATGATAAATAATAGATATCGTGATGGGTGAGAAAGGCAGATCTTATTTTAATATTACTTTAGATTCTTCTCGCTCTTGAGAGAGCAAGATAAAGCCAAAATAATATTAGTAAAGTAAGACTGCTGTAACGTTCAGTACACTCCTAGATGTTGCTGAGGATTTGTTTAATCTGCACAGATTTACTGCCTCTTTCACCTCTTTCTCCAGAAAATTTTACTGCCTCTTCGTATAAAACTATTATTTTGCCATTATGATCTAGTAAATGTGTAATTTTGTTAAAGTATTTAAAGTTAAAGCCTTGTGACATCATATTAAAATGTGTTATTCAGTATGCAGTCTGATAGACAATAAGGTCACAACCGAGACATAATACTTATTAATAATATAATGGTTTGATTATTATTTATCAGTTTAATAATTATCAAACCAGTACTTTAAGGAAACAAAGTCGAGATTTAAAAAAGAACATATTATAAATTGGACTTTATTCTGGAGCATGTTAAATACTCTCACTCTTATGACACACAGGTGACCCTTCTTTCAAAAGAGAAAGAAAAGCGGGAGAGATGGCAGTAACATATTATATTAAAAGCACCAGAATAGGAACCTTGATTCTTAAACAAATCTCGACCTTGTCTTTATATATTTAGGCATTATTATAGTCCATATTAATAATTTACATTTTTAATAGCATAAATATGTTGCACGCAACAGTGTTGAACGAACTGTCAACGTGAAAACAATAACATAAATAAAATATAATACGAAAAAAAATACCATATAATACTTTTCATACAAGAATAATTTATAATTAGTATAAAATATATACTTTTAAAAACAATTATCAGAAAACGAGAAAATTAAATGCATACGATTATCAGAAATTAAAGAAATAATACATTAATAATAGGTATATTATTTTTAAATTCTGTATTTGTTAGTTTCTCACCTGGAAATACTGAAATAAATATATTAATTAGCAAAAAATGCAATGATTTACTCGTATTTTATCATTTAAATAAATATACTTTTATATATCACTTGAATATCTAGAAACCATTGTATTAAATGTCTTCAAGCAATAAACCAAATAGATTAGCAAAATGGCACAATTTTTTGAAAGTTCAAATAAATAAATAGTGCTAAAACACATAATACCGTAAATATGTTACATATAACATATTTAGGATTTGAATGTATCTGATTTTAACAGATTTTTAGCCAAAGTGTGACAGGCATAGGGTCACTATCAGTGTGACTACCCTTATATTGCAGAATTTAAGGAGTCACGCTGATAGTGAACGTTGCACTCTCTCTGGGTTCGGTCCCTTAACACTCTCGCTACGTCGCAATAGAGTTCATTTTAGTATGCAGAGCAAAGAGCCTCACACTTTTTTAAATAAATATGTACCCAACGCGTGGTAATGTATGTAAAAATGTTTACTAATGCGTGTATTATCGCGCATAAAAGTTGTCTTACGATTTGCTACTATATTTGGTATATAACGAATTCACACAATGATAAATACACACATACTCATCCCACACCAAAAGTTTTCGAATACGAATTTACTGCATTCGAAAGGACTTTCAGCTGGCGGCATACTTAAATTCACTTATTAGTATTTTTGTATAATATTTTCTTATACCCTTCCCCTTCATATACTTTTAGGAACCGCCAAGTAAAAGTCCTTTAATTTCCTTAATTACCACATTTATAGTTACTTAGTAATCAGAACCTCTATTTCTTATGACCATTGGCAATATGATGCAAGAAGCTTAATATAGAAAATTATTCTTTACGTTAAAATCTTAAAGTTTAATTTTCAATGCACCAGCCAAAGGTCGCACATAATAAGCCCCAAGGGATGACATTTAAACAGCTGAAATGTAATCTATATTAATATGTTACCTGTAATAACGCCGGACCCATAACAGGCACTAGAAACCCTTGATATAGAAGATCTAGAAGGTGTTTCTTTATGGACGGATGGGCCACCTGAAATATTAAAGTTTGTGTTGTGTTTTTTTTAAATATATATTTTTAACGCGTATGGTGTTAAAAATATAAATTAAAAAAACACACACACACACACACACACAACATTTAACATACGTTAAGTGCTGTGTGAAACGCACTGAATATTTTATTTATACAAGTACCCTCTTGTACCTTGGGTCCACATGAAAACAAAGTGATTTAGTAAGCAGTATGTATAGTAAAGTACAATAAATATGGGACATAAAATGACTTATTGTAGAGATAAACTAATTCAAAAATATTTTTACAAGAGATGGTCCAATATTTTTTATGTGGTCATTTCATTTTCCCCCAGAAATGGAAATGGAATATTTTTTGCTGTATAGAATGTGTACAGAACAGCACTTATTTGTAAACGCAATATGAAAGCATTAATCGTATTCATTGTATGGAACAGGTCACGGAAATAAACAATAACAAGTCATTGTGAACAGTATGAAGTTAAATTATTCTTTAACAAGCGATTGGCGCGTTGCGTCTCCCGCTGCGATTTTCGCACAGTCAACGAGAAATACAATGCGTAGTTATTGCTTTTTTTATGATGAAATATGCGAACGTTTGACTACAACTCATCTGATAGAAAGCGATGAAGTGATCGAAGATGATAAAATTATTTTTAAGTGATGTAATAGCGATCGTCATATGCAATGCGTTTAACGCAACGAATAACGCATAAAATAAAAGTGAACTCATTTACTGAGAATCCAATACCTGAGCGACTGCGTTACAGAACTCCAGCGAATCGATGAATAAAGTAAGTTTATTGACTTGGTTCACGTCGTCAGGGGAGAGACGGTAAGTCTTGTCGGGTAGCGTACGCGGAAGTAGCGAGTATAGACCGCTTAGACCTGAGAACCAAAAAAAAAACTGTATATTAGTCAACAAAGCTCCGGTATTATAATTATATATGTCACCGGAAGATAACAAGATCCGCAAGTTAATAAATTTTCTAGGAAATTTATAAACTTTCGTAGGATTCTAAACGAGAGATAAATTGTATTATTTTACGCCCACATTTTCGTAAATTTATCAATTTTCGACATCTCGTGGTAAATTTATATGGTTAGATTAGGTAAGGTTAAAAAAAACCCCTAACCTAACCGTAAAATAATACAATTTGTCTCTCGTTTAGAATACTACGAAAGTTTATAAATTTCCTGGAAAATTTTAGGAAATTTATAAACTTGCGGATCTTGTTATTTTCCGGTGACATATATAATAAAATTAAGAGATCAAAATACGAAAAAAATGCAACAGTGGTGCGAGTCTAAATTTGCTTTTAAACACTCATCAACAGAAGCTCTTATCGCACATTCATTTAATTCATATTTCTGAATGTTTTTTGATGTGACCATTTGCCACTTTCTTTTGACGTAGACCAGCAGTTTCGGTGAGGTGTAAATTATTCAAGAGACGACGTCGGTCTATACTATAATTGTATTTATTAATTAAATAAAGAAACATTTAAAAAAACTTTATACGTGACTCTTGAGATTTATTCAGCATTAGTTTAGTGTCAGTACAGTCTTTGTTTTTCAGCAGAAAAACAAAGACTGTACTGACACTAAAGTTAATCTTGGTACATTTCCTTGAAATCTTCTAAAACCGGTGTACCGAGCGGTTTTAGCAAGATTTCTTGTAAAATAAACACAAAAATATTCAATAAACATCTGGGACCACTTTGGACGTTCACTCCAGTCCACTTCACTTGAGTCCACTCGTAAAAGACCATCAAGTTTCAATTCTGTATTTCTCATACAGCGGTTTAAGGACACGCTCTAATTTCTTTTAAGGAGTTAGAAACGAGCTTTATGGAATATCCTAACTAATATTATAAAGTTACTTATTCACGGCTAAACGGCGGAACACGTCGCGGGCGACACCGCCGGGTGCAGCTAGTATTTAATAAACAGTGGATTTTGTTATGAACTAACCGGTAGCCAGTACAGGACACGTGTTTCCCTGCAGCATGTATCTCGCTAGTTGCGTGCAGCGCGCGGACATCTTGGCGCAGAGAAGTAACGCGTCGCGCGCCGCCGCACCCGTCGCGCCTTCCAGATGGACGGACGATAGCAACAAACGGACTATTATAAACCTGAAAGTAAAACGGTGGGTTTTACACCTCAACTATACATGAATTAAATTTTTCATCAATTGTAAGTCATTGAAAAGATAGTATTTATAATCTTATTTGAAACTTTAAACTATTTCAGGAAACATATCTTGATCTTTTTACGAGGCCGTCTAAATTGTAATAATTTTTCAATTAATGAAAACTCTGTTACTTCAAAATGGAAACTGTAATCAAAGAAAAAACCGAGTTCAATTAAGTATTACTTATAAAACATAGTCTGGATATTTTTTTTATAAACATTTATTTAAACAAAACTTGTTTTTTTAAGCTACAAAATTCTTTCAAATTCTTTAAGCGATCAAATTTTATTTCTTCAAAATATTGGCTAGCGTGAGCAACACAGTAAATCACCAGTCTATCTACAGAGCTTTAAAGACACAATGAAATACAAGTCACACAGATCAGTGACAGTGGTAGATACTCACTCGGCATGAGAACCATTATTCGCATGGTTAGTGAGGAAGAACAGATCTATGAAGGTCATGTTCTGCATCAACGCCACGCACAGCTGATTCAGGACGGTTACTAATTGACCTGAAATATTGCAATAAATTTATTGAAAATTCTGTAAAAAAGGCAAATTATATTATAGATTTAAGCGTTCTTTTATGCAAAATTAGCTGCGTTAAACATATTGCTGTTTACCTACGTTAAACGTATTGTTATTACAATGCAATGGTTATGGAATTGATTTTTATGTTGTGCGCTGCGGTGATCACAGCTTGAAACGCAACGCGTCAGACGCAAATAAAAAATAATTTAATGCCACAATATTCATTCCAGTTCTTTATTTATTGCGATAACCGGTTACTTTAAAATTTTATTTAATATTCTTTAACGCAGCGTGTACTACAGTGTTGTTCATGTAAAGAAGTGTGTCCATAACGCAAAACGCAGTTTATCACGCAAAAAATAAAGTTATCTTTAGGAGATGCAGACGCGTCAAACGGAATGCGTTTGGCAGACGTGTTTTCCGCAACGAATGCCGCATAATGGAAAAGTTGCAAAGATCAAACGTTAGTTTTATTCGTCTTATTACTTACTTTCTAAATTAGGTAAAGACAGCTCATTTCTAAACCCGCTCAGGAGTTTCAGTAGAGGCCTGAGGAACGGCTCTGCTGCTATTATCTATAACAAATAGAACATACGTGCATTTACGATTGCAATTTAAATCAAGCATACTTTATGAAGACTTTGTCAAATCAAATTATAACAAATAAGTATACTTAACTTTGCAAATATACTTTTTTATTAATTTTATTAGAAAATTTGTTGCATAAGGGTAATCATCATCATCATCTCAGCCATAAGAAGTCCACTGCTGGACATAGGCCTCCTCCATGGATTTCCAAAAAGACCGATTGGAAGCGGCTTGCATCCAGCATCTTCCCGCCACTTGTATGAGATCATCTGTCCATCTCGTGGCTGGTCTTCCTACGCTGCGCTTGCCGGTACGTGGTCTCCACTCGAGAACCTTTCGGCCCCATCGGCCATCAGTTCTACGTGCTATGTGTCCTGCCCACTGCCACTTCAACTTGCTAATCCGCTGTGCTATATCGGTGACTTTTGTACGTCTACGTATCTCTTTTACATGGGCGTTCGACATAACCTTCGTTTTGTCCATGTTCATTTTGAGGCCCACCCGTTGGGAAACTCTATTGAGGTCTTCGAGCATCGTACTGAGCTCTTCCATCGACTTTGCCATGACTACTATATCGTCGGCAAACCGAAGGTGAGTGATGTACTCGCCGTTAATATTGATGCCAAGCCCTTTCCATTCCAGAAGCTTATAGGCATCTTCCAAACCAGCGGTAAACAGTTTCGGAGAGACAACGTCTCCCTGCCTCACGCCTATCTTCAATGGCCTCTGAGTTCTGGTCTTGTACTCGGACTGACATGGTGGCGTTGTTGTACAAACACTTCAGCACTTCGACATACCGATAGTCAATACGGCATCGCTGGAGAGCCTCAAGCACCGCCCAGGTCTCGATCGAATCAAAGGCTTTCTCATAGTCCACAAACGCTAAGCAAAGGGGCAAGTTATACTCTTCGGTCTTCTGTATCACTTGCCGCAGCGTGTGGATGTGGTCTATGGTACTATAACCTTTTCGGAAACCGGCTTGTTCGGGAGGCTGGAAGTCATCGAACCTGCGTTCAAGACGATTCGTGATGACCCTTGAAAACAGCTTATAGACATGGCTCAGAAGCGAGATGGGTCTGTAGTTCTTCAGCAAAGTGTTGTCTCCTTTTTTGAAGAACAGCGCCACCACGCTTCTGGCGTTGTACCTTCAAGCACGACGGAATTGAAGAGCCTCTGAAGGACTTTCAGTACCGGTGTTCCACCCGCTTTCAGTAGCTCTGATGTAATTCCGTCGTCGCCCGGTGCCTTGTTGTTCTTGAGCTGTTTCAAGGCCATCCTAATCTCATACAGGCTGATGTCCGGGATATCTTCGGTATAATGGTAATGCGCGTAATATATCACACTGCACTTTAGTATTTTAGCAGAAATTGTGATGAATTCAGTAAAGTAAGTTCTATGAATAAAGCTCCAACAGAATATTTTAAATGAAACGAAGAACAGGAATAGGTTTCTTCTAGACAAGCGCGCTCCATCGTTGACCGTAACTGTTGCTTAACACCAAGTGAGTTGACGGTCAAGCGCAAGTCTATCGTCGAATAAAAAAAAGAACAAGATTAAATCAAACATTATACAAGGCAATTTTGATTTACATGTGCTTGTATTAAATGCGCTTTTTCGCTCTTTGTATATTTTTTTGTTTCGTTATTTTTGTTCAAGTGCATGTGATAAATGGGTCCATATTACGCCAAAAGTTTCCTGTTTGCTTTAACTATTTGCTTTTACTCCATCAACTATTAATTGTTTTTGATGATTATTGTTTGGTAAGTAATACCTTAAAAGTGGCACCATATAAATTTTATCAAAATCGGTTCAGTACTTTGGTTTTTATAACTAAATAACTGAAAAAATGTCGTCCAAGTAAACGATTTGCGATAAATCGTTTTTTCTTCAGTTTTTTAAACTATAATCATTTTATTACCTGTGTACTATAGTGACTGACGAGAATGCCGTATAGCCTGAGCTGCTCCAATTCAACCGCATTCTCGTATCTGCAAAATATTTGTAAGATCGCATTTTACAGTAAGATTAAGGTTCTGAAGAATATAAGACACAAAATGTGTGATTAAATAAAAAAATAGATTTTCAATTGACAACCAACTCGTCCGATGTTAAATTATGTGGCCGAGGATAGAGCTCGTCGATCTAGAAGAGATCTATTCACTCTAGCTTTTAAAAATCCATTTAGATCCAAGATTCCAAGAATCCAAGATTAGAATGAACATTAAGACAAAACATGCACTTTTCATAGAGGCTATTTCTCTTAAAAGGCAATTCCAGACACGCCCTCAAGTTCACACAGACTTTTTCCATCAGGCGAGTAAGTGTTCGATTTTAGAACCATAAGGTCGGATGTCCTACTCATTACAAATGGGACATCCGACCTTATGAAATCAGAACCATAAACAGACACGTATCGAAACATGAAAAACTGACACATCTGACTTTATAGATTTTGAGTTGTCAAACGTAGATTTATTATGTACTATCTGCTCCCCGCGGTATCACGGTGATGATTATGATAATATAATTTATACCTGTCTAGGTTTTCGCAATTTTGGGTTTTTCACGAGAGTTTGCAAGAAAGAAAGATAGAAACACGTATTTTGGCACACAGACACTACAGCAACAATAAAATATAACAAATGGGTTTCCAGCGTTACTATTCCTTGGGAATAAATTGTTTTTTTTTGCCTGTTGCAAAACATATATTTTATAGATATACTAGTTTTGGCAATCTAAACCAAATTAAATTAAAAAAACACAACAATCTCAATGTTACACAGATTTTACTTTTGTAACACAATTAATTTTAAAAATAATTACACAGTTCTACACAAATTTGGTCAGAGATTCGACTACACAATTTTTAGAAAAATATGTCGGACGATGTAGGTAGTATCGACGATAGCTCGCGGAAAAAACTGTCTCGACCGTGCGCAGGCACCGCCTTATATAGTCTGCGCCGGCATGTACTTGTCAGTCTCACAACACGGCCTCTCCTGACAGGAGACCGTCCTCGGGCTCCCTTATGTCTGGAAGTCGGTGTCTGGAAACGGCATCGACTCTCCTATCGCCGAGTGGAGGGCTGATAACTCGGAACTGGATGGCTCACGGGATACACTCGTATCCGACACGCTGAGCGTTGACTGCAATTAAGGTCCATCAGTAGCCGAAGAGGATTCTTCCTCTTCCAGATCTGTAGGGTAACAAACAGATCTGTATATTTGAACAAACACACAAGAAGGATGAGAGCTAAAAAACGAAAGTGAAAAACTCAACGTGGAGTCTCTCCCATGTGAACTCAAGTGAGACCCAACGCGAAGCCTTTCCCATGTGAAAAAGCAAAATAGCGGAAAAAGGTAACACACAGAATTAATAGGTCTCACGACGAGCGTGATTCTCGTCATGAAACGTTACTCAACCAAAAGCATTAATACACACAAGTCATGTACTACTTGAAGCATAATTCAGCCAAAATAACACATAAGAGTGAGAGGCCTCGCGACGCGTGCTGTTCACGACGCGGGGTTTTCACTCGTCACAACTACCAAATACAGGGACAGAGGCAACTACATCAGGACTCCCCTACGTGAGGCCTTACTACATCGAGATCTCAGGGACAAGGACGCAACACTGTCACGTCACATGTCCCACACACATATACACATCCGACCACAAGGGTAAGCGGTCTCAAGATGCGTGCTGTTCACGACGTGAACACGACGCGACGACAGCGCGCGGCGGCAGCCTACAGCTGCAGCGCGCGTCATCAGTGCACGGTAGCAACCCGCGATGGCAGCACTCCGTGCTAGCCCGAGCTGGCAGCGCTCGGCGGTAGGCAACGCTAGCAGCGCGAGCAACAGCAGCGCGCAACATCAGGGCGCGGCGGTAGCCCGCGAAGAAAGCCCGTGGCGCCAGCCAGAGAGTATTGCATGCCACAGCAGTGCGCGGCTTCTGCGCACAGCGTCTGCTCTATGCCTTATTGGGTCATCGTCCTCAAGGCATTCATTATCATCATCAGTATCTGTAAAACAACCCAATGTAAGTATTCGCTTATTACTCTTAGCCCGAGTGTTAGTTCGCTGGGGAAAAATAAACAGAAAAATATCAATTTGTGACTTTTTGTTCAAGCCACAAACCGATACCATAAGAGTCATCATTCCAAAGTTAAATAAATACATGCACAAACTACAAAACACACTTAAAACCACTAAGCGCTCACAAGACACTTAGAGACTCGTCAGTGGGGCATAGGTGTAGCTTAACCTATCCCAACTGAAAAGATTTCACACCGTGGACAGAGGCTCCCAAGTTTGCCTAACCACGGTGGCTGCGTGTAGAGGCCTACAGTCCGCGTGCCACGCAGACTTACACACCGTAGGCAGACTCCATGGTGGTATACCTCACGATGTGGCTACCAGCAGAGGCTCCATGTTTGCGTACTGCGTAGGCTTCAAACAAGGCGCCTCACTCTCGAAAAACGCAGAGCAGGTCTCAGGGGTCCATTCACCCCTCCAGGGCACCATAAACTGCGCAGCCGCATACGTGGTCTTTCCATAAGACCCAGCAACAAGCCTCAGCTCGTACCGGACCACTCGGTAAGGCCCGCGGAGATAGCGCACGGCGCGGTAGCAGCGCACGGCATCAGAGCGCGGTGGCAGCCCGCGGCGACAGCACTCCGTGCTAGCCCGAGCCGACAGCGCTCGACGGTAGCCAGCGCTAGCAGCGCGTGCAACAGCAGCACGTACAAAAGCAACGCCCGGCGGCAGCCCACGGCAGCAGCGCGTGCAACAGCAGCATGCGAAACCAGTGCGCGGGGACAGCCCGCAGCACCAGCGTGTGGTGCCAGCCCGTGACAGCGTTGCGCGGCGCCAGCCCATGGTGGCAGCCCACGATAACAGCGCGCGGCAGTTGCCTGCGAAGACACGCACGGCGCTAGCCCGCGAAGACAGCGCGCAGTGCCAGCCCGTGACAGCGTTGCGCGGCACCAGCCCACGATGACAGCGCGCGGCAGCTGCCTGTGAAGACACGCACGGCGCTAGCCCGCGAAGACAGCGCGTGCAACACGAGTGCACGATGCCAGTGTGCGGTGGCAGTCCGCGACGACAGCACGCGGTGCCAGCCCACGAAGACAGCACGGCACCAGCCCGCGGCAGCGTTGCGCGGCGCCAGCCCATGGTGGCAGCCCACGATGACAGCGCGCGGCAGCTGCCTGCGAAGACACGCACGGCGCTAGCCCGCGAAGACAGCGCGTGCAACACGAGTGCACGACGCCAGTGTGCGGTGGCAGCCCGCGGCGACAGCACTCCGTGCTAGCCTGAGCCGACAGCGCTCGACGGTAGCCAGCGCTAGCAGCGCGTGCAACAGCAGCGCGCAACATCAGGGCGCGGCGGTAGCTCGCGAAGAAAGCCCGTGGCGCCAGCCAGAGACAGTATTGCATGCCAAAGCAGTGCGCGGCTTCTGCGCACAGCGGCAGCCTGCTACACCAACACGAGGTGGCACCCGGTGCCACCAGATCGCGCGAACAGCACACGACAGCATCGTACAGCGCGCGGCAGCAGTGCGCACAACAGGAGCGCGCGACGACTCTGCTCGGTCACACCTGACCCTTAAATACAAAACAAACACAAAACCAGAACAGAACCATTTTACTTTTCTATATGAGACCACTTTTAACACACGTTTTATCAGACGTGTCGCCATGGACACCCTTACTGTAACCACTACCACACCGGTATATTTTTTTTTTTTTTTTTTTGCAAAACGTGCACGTATTACAGCCCGGTTGCGTATTAGAGTTAATGGTAGGAATGTTAGTAGATTGCGATTTAACCAATCTACATTCGCGACTAACATGTCCTTGTTCGTTACACCTAAAACATTTCTGTGTTGATCGATTCAACGGTCAACGATCAACGGTCTTTTCTCGCTTTGTCTGATCGGGTTCCGTATAAATTGATAGAAAAGAAACGATGTTCTCGATAGTTAAGTTCGCGTTTGCAATAAACGTTCTCAAATCATCACTTAATCCTTGCACACTTTTTACACGCAACAAAGAACGGCGCTCGTTTTGGCACGCCAGGCACACACTCTGATTATTTTTAGCAGGAGAGGAGTTTGAACCCGTAGGGTGTGATTGAGAGACTGAACTAGGCTTTACATAAATCGAAAAGAATTCTACTAGATCGTTAGGCAAAATTTTGGCATTCGTAGCCGCTGCTCTAATCTGTGGATAGGTAACACCTCGTATCACGAGTACCGCCATTAAATCATTACTAAGTCCCCGCACTATACGTAATCGAAGGAATGAGCGGCGAACGTAATCCGCATAAGTCGGGTAGTTATCAGTTTGTATTCATCACTTCGTATAAAATGTTTGCGATATCTTGAGTTTGCGGACACAATGGCTTAAATTCTAGCTTAAAATTGCTCCAGGAGCGGTCGCTCGTGACCCACTCATTGAACTACGTGCGTACATCGCCCTTAAGACACAATCGGAAATGTAAAAATGTTGGTTTACTTTACCGAGGTTCCAATTGAGCGAATCGCATCCCTACAATGCGATCCGTTACCGTAGGTTGTTCCAGCGTCGAGTGTTCACCCGCATCGCTTGCGGTTGGCCTTACTTAAACCATTGCTGGCTGCGCAACACAGGTGGACAACCACGGCGTTTGTGCTCGCGACCCGCGCCTTTCAGGTGAAGGCGAGGACACGTGCCCAGCCTGCACAGCTTGGCCACCACTGTGACGGCGAGGTGACGGTGTGGCCCGACGGCGAGGCGGTGTTGATGCTCTGCCACGCCGCTTTGGTGAACGCGCTCAAAGTTCTGCCAGACATTCTTCCAATGCTTGCATCCTGCCCAGCATTGAATCCAGGTTGCGCCTGAGGCTGTCCTTAGGAGTACGATCTCGGCACTTTTCACGTTGTCACGATTTATTTTTGTACCGACTACTAGAACGGCTTTCACGGCCCGACATGTTTTTCTCCTTTACAAAAACAACCAAAAGGTGAGCGAACGAGTGAGAAAACACCACGTGCGAAACGTAGGTAGGAATCCCACTTCTGATTTTGGCAATCTAAACCAAATTAAATTAAAAAAACACAACAATCTCAATGTTACACAGATTTTACTTTTGTAACACAATTAATTTTAAAAATAATTACACAGTTCTACGCAAATTTGGTCAGAGATTCGACTACACAATTTTTAGAAAAATATGTCGGACGATGTAGGTAGTATCGACGATAGCTCGCGGCAAAAACTGTCTCGACCGTGCGCAGGCACCGCCTTATATAGTCTGCGCCGGCATGTACTTGTCAGTCTCACAACACTAGTATATGTTAAAACTCAAAAACCCCGGCAAAAAAAAAGGCTGAACCGATTTTGATAAAATATAGCTCTCTATGAAATCCTCTTTAATAAAAAAGTTGATCAAAATCGGCCCATCCGTTTGAGAGCTACTGACAGCCACAGACAGATACACACGTCAAACTTATCTTTTTGGTCGGGGGTTAAAAATCGAAAATTCGCAAAGCGTATATTCTCGACCGGTTAACGTCGTAGCTGGTTCGCTTGTATGCATAATTTATTCTTTACGGATTATAATATTAAATAGAATAAAATATACAACATCCGTTGTTGTATCCACATTGTTTTCTTCGCGACTGCATTCGTTCGGATTTACTTGCTTTCGCGTAACCTCAACAACTGTTTGTTTTCACTCGTTAGCATTCCTTCTTGTTAGTTTTGCTTCCCCATTTTAATTTCGCTTGTTACACACAAATTCATAACTTATGGGCATGGTCAAGTAAAGGTGTAGTAAATGCCGTACTCTTCAGTTTTTCACTAGCATTTTCATCTTTCTGTGCGACGTAACATTTTTATTTTCTTTGACTACCAACTCGCCTAATGGTAAGCGATGTTGCGGCCGAGGATGGAGCACATGCATCTATAAGATATCTATTCATTCTAGCACAGACATAGTAGATGAAGCATGCGACTTCATTTATATGAAAACCTTGCGTGCCACATTTCTGGTATCGACTGTGACGTCACACAAACGATTTTGTGATGGCATGTTCCATCCGCGCGAAATCTATTCAACCCAATGCCCCCAAAAATCGTCGTACTCTAAAAATATGTGCGTGCAAAGATCACAAAATCATGAGGGCACGGCTATAGGGCGCAATTAGCAGTTTAATTAAGTCTCTATCATTTCGAGACTTATTTATTTCAATAGAGACTTATTATTAATAACTCTTATCGATGTGTTATCAGTCATTGTGATAAAGCAAAATTAACTATTGCAATAATACTGCAATCGGATTTATTGCGTACATCCGAACTAATCCTAACTAATATAAAAGCAAAAGTAGCTCTGTCTGTCTGTCTCTGTGTCTGTTTGTTGCCTCTTCACGGGTAAACTAAACTAATCGTTATGAAAATTGGCACAGAGATTCTATAGGACCTGGAGAAGAACATGGGCTATATTTTATCATCATTACTGTTTTTCATCACTACGCGAGTGGCACCGCGGGGCACAGCTAGTTTTACTTTGCTGACGTATTTTCCATAATTTTAGTTTTAAAAACCTAAAAACTACTATATCGATTCTAGTAAAATGCGTGAACCAATCTCAAAGTATTATGGGTGACCATCAGTGGCAGTTCTTTCTGAGCGCTATCGTGGATCGGATGACTTTAAATTGTAAGGTTAAATTGTAGGTCCCGGTTGTTCAACAATCGTCAAGCCAAGTCAGAGGCCTTTCGGCGGCTTAATAACTCTGACAATAGGGCTGGCCACTCAGTCTATACAAACTTACTTACTTTAAAGTATTATTTATTATTAGTACATTATCATTATCATCATCATCATCTCAGCCATAATTTAACCATTTGAATATTTCTTGAAATATTCAATTCACGACAGTAGATTAGCGATCATATGACGTAATGTAATTACGTAATTTTTCATAAAAGAGTTTTTCATTGTTTGTCTATCCGCTATTATTGTTTACGGAAATATATTTTACAGATCGACTACATCATCATACAACTTATCATTACCGCTGTTATGTACTGCACAATAAATATAATGTTTAACTTATTGTTTAGTATATTTAATTGCAAGGAAAAAATCGTGCAAATTACATAAATAATTATATTCATCATAAATATAGACCTATTACATATTTATTACCATGCAGCTACGTTTCTGTAAACAAATAAACATTAAGGTTGGCCTCAAAAAGCGCAGCTATCTCACTCGCGTTCACAACATTTTCAAACATAAAATCACTAAGGGAATATTACAACAGTGAGAGACAGATTGGAACAATGTTTAAAAAAAAAAATCTTCGATATCTGTCATATTGGCTGAGGAATTAGAAAACATATGTTATTTGACTATTTCGCCGCCAGTTTAAATTATATCTGAATACAATATCTACTCAATGATTTTTTAAACTATATTTAGATATAAAATTATTGAATTATCTGTTTCCTGAGACCTACAATCTTGGAATTTTCAAGTTTTCAAGTTAGAGTGAATAGATATCTTCTAGATCGACGACCTCCATCTTCGGCCACACCGTCGCTTAACATCAGGCGAGCTGGTGGTCAATCGCAGATCTATCTTGCATAAAAAACAAAACTTTTGATAAACGTATTTTTTTTAGCGCAGTGGCGCTACCCTACTCTTTATGGCTACCAGCTACCTAAAGTACATCACCACTCTACCAATCGTGTCTCAGAAACGTGAAATTAGGCGATACGCTCTCTGGGCCTTACCGAAAAACGTTACTTAACTTTAGTTCTCTGTCTTCTTTCCGCAAGTGTAATTACGTATCAGCCAGATATTAACAAAATATGTTAAGCATTGCTTAAAGTTAAGTAACGTTTTGATGATGGCCTCATAAAAGCGGCGGGAAAACGCTGGATGCAAGCCGCTTCCAATCGGTCTTTTTGGTAATCCAGTTTGGAGGCCTATGTCCAGCAGTGGACTTCTTATGGCTGACATGATGATGATGATGAAGTAACGTTTTTCGGTAAGGCAGTCTATGTTCGAGTCTAGAACGCGTCTATCCCAGCGGTTATCGGTTCTGCGACAGATATAACGGCCCACTGCCGTTTCAGCCTATTAATACGCTGTGCTATTGCAGAATTATTTCGATCCGGATATAACACTTCAGAGAAACGCCAAGCGTAGCTATGTCCAAAGTTCGCTGAGCGACTTTTTTTAACCAAGCCAACTGTGAGTGTCCACGTTACGACATCGGTAGCTATGGTTAAAGACTTTCATTTTGAGACGAGCTAGACAGGTAAAGAGAAGAGTCGAAGGAGTTTAACGAACGCAGTTTTGATATTATGTCAGTCAAAAATCAATTCCAGTGGAAAAGACATACGTACATTAATGCTGGCAAAATATTAGCTTTAATTATAATTTATGATTCATAAAGGATGTTGATTAATTAACTGGCATTATGATACGAGTGCTGCGACCCTAGACCTCGTAATGATAACATTATACGTTATTTGGGATTTGCGCAATTTCACAGATTTTTATAATGGATCAGTTTTTTAAGGTACGGGACCCTATAAAGCAGCAGCACCGCTACGTATCCCATATTATGCTAGTTTCGTAAAACTTCTATGCTGGACTGGAAGAAAAAGAAAAACAGAATGTGCCAGCTGATTCTCTTCCAAGGCATACTATAAAAGTCAAGTAAGGGACTTCAGAGAAATTATTGTTTATATGGATGGTGGGCTGACCCCCTGTCACTGTAGGCCAACCTTACATCTTACCCTCAAATACCTCCTAATCCTCTAAAACCCTTTCCCTCCCATATAACCCTCTAACTGCGGTCAAATGTGGCGTCAAACGGTATCATGGCCTTTGATACTCTGCCTACCCCGTAATCGAAAATAAGCGTGATTGTATGTATGTAAAATAAAGCCATATGTTTGAACGAAAACAAATATGTATTGTACCTATTGGTAAATTGATGCAAATCAATTGAAACCGGAATTGAGTTTGAAGACAACTGTAATGTTCATATCGTTTGCTACGAATGTATTGTTTGCAACATTTCCATACAAAAGTAAGTACATAAGTAAATTTTCAACCGACAAAAAAGGAGAAGGTTCTCAATTCGACTGTATTTTTTTTAATGTTTGTTACCTCAGAACTTTCTACTGGGTGAACCGATTTGAATGATCCTTTTTTTATTTGAAAGCTGGTGCTTCCCATGTGGTCTCATTTCAATTTGGTCCAGTTCTGACATTATTAGCAAATATGGTCGAAAAGAGTATAGAAATAATTGTAGTTCGCTTTAATGTCGGTCTTTATTGGCGAGAAATTTTATTCAATTTTTTTTTGTCGAATTTATGGATAAATATTCAATTGACATTTTTGTTATTCTCTACTTTTCTTCAACAAATATGATTTCCGCCAATAAAGATCGACAACTAAAGCTAACTACAATAATTTTATTGTAAAATCTTTTTTCAGCCATTTGGTAAAAATATTTTGTTTAAATGTGACGAAATTAGGATGTTACAATATACAAACAGTACTGAGGTGTTCCAGGTGTTAAACTCACTTGCCAGTGCAGACGGCCCATTCGTACAGCTTGTCCAGTAGGTTCTCGCTAAGAAGGTACTCCAGACAGGAGACCGGGCTGGTCTCCGAGCCACCCTCTCGCGCCTTCGCCTCCAGGACTAGCAGCGTCGCAAGCTGCTCCAGGTGGTTCACCACTCCTAGTACGTCATCGTGTAAGTGGGACGGCTGGAAATAAAGAAGACGTCAAGATTAGATGTGGACAATCAGTTCTGCATGGACATCTCGCTGTAGTACTCTATGTTGTTAATGCGTAAAAATTAAACAATGCAAAACAGACTTTTACATTTGAAACTCAAAGTCTAATTTTAAACGAATGCAAAACTTCGATTCAGGTTATTTTTTGGGTTTATTCTTTTTTTCGGGAAAATCGTGTAAACATGTGAACTGAGATTAGATAATGTTCCAATTAGCAGATATTCCTATAAAGCTAATCAATACTTGTATACACGAATTCCAATGTGATTTCATTTCGAAGTTATCATCTCAGTTCCAAATAAAAGGCACTAGTTGTGGCGCGCGACTTCGTACGCGCAGTAAAAACTACCGAATCCAAACCAATAATAACTAGTAGTTCTACAAACAATAGACCTCGTGAGGACACACTTTTGCCAATTATATTGTAACAAGTCACTATATTAAAAGAAAAACAAAATATATGACTGCAGAAAAGCAGTTTATGCAGTCTAACTTACGATTTCGTTAGGCTGTTGAGTGTACATTTTTTGTGAATAAGTATGCATATAATTGCTGTAAAAGATTATAAATGCGCATTCTTTAAAATAATTCTAGTAAATTTTGCCAGGCTTATATTTACATGAAATAAAAAAAAAAAACTATAATAGTTGTTTTCTTGAGTCTGCCAGCAATCATCATTAATAATAATATTATGATCATCATTAATAAGCATCTGCTTATTAATGATGATCATAGATAATCAGGACCCTGTAAAATTAAAAATTATAAAACAAATATAACTCCGGTTTACCTGAGACTTGCAGATGATATCATATGCCTGTTGCCAGTGCTTGCAAAAGGAGTTGTAGCAGGCCTGCGGCTCATAGTCGTGCCTCGGATCGAGTGTCCGAGACAATTGCCGGGCGAATGCTAGCGATGAGTTGAGGAACCTGTCCATTGTGGCTGACATTTATGGAGACGACATCTGGAACAATATGGTAATATATTCACTGAACAATTGAAAGAACTAACTGTAGGTAGTTCTTTCAATTGTCTGGGGATTATTACCTGGTTGTGCAAAGAGGGTTATGGTTTTTGGGTACATGTAGGTTTCTATATCATTTTCATTGATTACATCAATAAAGCTCAGATAAAGATTATTCAGCAAAATTGTGTAAGAAATTTTTACAACCACTTGAATAGATATATTTTAACCCCCAATCCAAAAAGAGGGTTGTTATAAGTTTGATGTGTGTATCTGTTTGTCTGTGTGTGGCATCATAGCTTTCAAACGGATGGACCGATTTTGATTTAACATTTTTGTTTGAAAAAGGATTGATCATACATAGCTCTCAAATGGATGAACAATGTTTGATATAGTTTTACTTGTTTGTAAGAGGACTTGATTGGGAGTGTCCTTAGCTATGTTTCATCAAAATCGGTTGAGTTGTTTTTTGTGGGAGGTTTCAAAACTTAACTTATACTTGTTAGATGGAGAAATTATAAGATAAGCCTTCTTTTAAATTCTATGACAATAGCACTTTCACTTTGTAGGAAAAACTGCACGAAAGATTTTGTTAGAATTGTGTGAGAACAAACAACAACAATGTAGGTGACAATGATGGGTTTACCAGTACTGATTACTTTTAGTAAACCTTCTAACTTGGAAATACCTTCATTCCCGATGATATAATATGGATATTTTATCAAATGAATACACAAGTAAATTTAGGTAACTTAAAAACCCCCAACATAAAAAAACGGCAGGACCGATTTTGATGAAACATAGCTAAGAACATTCCCAATCAAGTCCTCTTACAAACAAATAAAACTATATCAAACATGGTTCATCCATTTGAGAGCTATGTATGATGCCACAGACAGAAATACAGATACACACATCAAAATTAAACACCCTCTTTTTGGGTCTGCTGTTAAAAATTACAAGGCAACATGACAAATACATACATAAAATCACACCTATTATCCCTTATGAGGAAGAAAGATCATTCAAGATCATCAGGATTTTTTATACCACTTTTGGTCATGGTTAGGGGGTTAGGGTATTAGAGAATAAGATTTTTAAAGATAATGAAGGTTTTTGCATAAAGATCTTCTTGTAATCCTAACTAATATCATATAAGCAAAAGTAACTCTGTCTGTTTCTTACTTTTTCACAACTAAATGGCTGAACCAATTGTTATGAAATTTGGCACAAAGATTTTTAGGATCTGGACCTAGGCTATATATTTTATCATCTTTATCACCGATTTTCATCACTGTGACAGTGAAACCACAGGACACAGTTGGTACCTATTACATAAATAATCATGCCTATATCCTGTTGTAGTATGCAATCTACTTGCTATGATCCTGACACACATTCATTTCTAACTTCTACTTTCTCCTTAGGTTGTGGATATATTTAATCTAATCATTCTCCTTCCACATATTCAGCATCAACATTTGCATAGAATGTCTGCTACAAGTTATCAAGTTCGAATATATAACAATTTTTTTACTATGATGTGCTGCTATGAAAATTTATGTTAATAATTAGAAATACCTAAATTAATTGGGAAGTTTTTAGACTTGTAGTCTACTTAATTACATACTGTAAAACTTAAATTGCTTGATCTTTCACTTTAATATATATCTAGGACAACACTAGTTTACTTTTCTGTTATTCAAATTCCTTCAAAGTAGAGTTTCAAAACTATGAAATAAAGATTTCACTTTTATATTAGGTATATACCAGAGACACTTGATATTGAGGAAATAACTTAAGAGCAGCTGCGGTACGCTAAACTAACTCCTAAAGTATCAATATCACAAAGCGAAGCGAAGGAGACTTCTTGAACCTTGACATTAAAAGTATTATTTCTTACGTCGTCCTTACGAATAAAGTAAGACATTACTCACCGATTATTTAATACATAAATATACATTATTTTAGTTTTATTCAATAGGTGTCGTTAATATAACATGGTACTCACATTATTGAAGATGCTCAAGGCGAAAATAGATACGGCCAGTCCGCAAAATAAACCATAAAAATTACATGATACGCAATATTGTATAGAAAATTATGTCACTCGCCTCTTCAAGGTGGCGCATTTACAACGCTTCTAAAATGTTACACAGAAACATTTTATTACACAATCTGAACCTATGATATACTAACTAATAGATTATTTTTCACAATAAACGCTTACTGTTGGTTTAACAACTAAAGAATTGCAGAAAAAATGACGAATTCCCGAGTTTGAGTTGTTTGCTTGATTGTTAGAAATGTGACAAATTGACAATGACAATGACAGCAAAATAATCATAATTTCACCATAGACAAAGTAGCAACTATCCTATTAAAATGAAACCTCGATGATTGTAATCGATACCAAACGACTATGCTTGCTAATAAATGATTAAACAGGAAATAGGTACACTCTAAAAAAATGTGTGTTTCGATTTTACCAATCAAAATTGAGCGGGAAAACTAACTGTTTTCAAAAGTTTATTGTAAACTATTTTAAAATCAGAAATATACCGTAAGTACTTTTTTTTTTAAATAAAATAAATATTACTTTCCATTAGATATTACAGTCTTCTCGTCTTCTCCTTATACGTTCAAAATAATCATACAGAAAGTTTTTATCATATTTTTTATCGCAAGATGCTTACGACGGTGAGTTCTTTATTTTCTTTAGTATGGTATGAGCTGCTATTTTTTTTCAGATTATTTTCTGAAAATACTAAACTATATGTAAATAGGGCCCCGAATTCTGTGAAACTAAGTATATAACTTCAGAAAATTACCTTAATCGACAGGCAGATAGACTTAATAATAAGGTTTCCATAATTGAGTTTTATCAGCCACCACACATAGCTACTTTGTTATATTCAACTGCGGCGGGAGCGCCGTATCTCACTCAATTGGCTTACTAGTGAAGTGAGTGCTTTGGACGTTTTGCTAGCGAGAAAACACAGCATAGATGCAATTCTGCGCTGCAAGTATCAATCGCGTCGTATTATCGTATATAAAATAATAAAGTAATTATTATTCCAGCGCTGTAACGCTGATTTCTTTACTTTACCAAAAAATGTGACAATAATTTTGCTATACTTAGATATAATTTGAATAGCTCCTAGTCTGGTACATAAGTACTTACAGCCATGTAGGTAAAAAGCGGGCTGAAAAGGAGATTTTAAATAAGCCAGCTTGCAATCGGTTTGAGGTATCTGTTTGTTCTTTTTGTGTAGTAGTTTAGTTAGTTAAGTTTGTATATTGTTTTGTTGTAGATAATAAAGGCACTTGCCCGTTAACTTTCGATAGTAGTCTCTTCCGATCTTTGCTTTTTACGGAATGACAGTGCAGCTTTCTGAGAATGACGCAATGACAGCGGCATTCATATCGGGGATTTTAACTTTTGAATATTATCTAAGATTTAAATTCACATAATAATATCTATTTGTTATTGTATTAGTGTAAAGGTAAACTACGCACAATGGCAATTTCTGTGATGAACTTGCATGAGCCATTTTCTGATGAGAGTCAGAAAGATGCGAAAAAGTTAAGGAAATCTGCTACACGACTATCGTCACCGAAAAATTCTGTAGATTATCAACCTACGCCATGGGATTTCGACGAATTTGTTCCATGGATGTGTTTGCAATATCAGTCGCCTCAAGCCGCTAATGTTACTAGGATTTATCAAGGTAACTGCGCTCCGCTGTTTTAAGAACTGGCTCATTGAAAAGTATACACTCTATACTTATATTTATTTTATGTCAGTTCTATACTATAGGAACTCTATAGTAAACTCGCTATAATTTTCTAACGCATGACAAATACATAGTGACTGCCGCACTGCAAACGCGATAAAAGGTACAAGGTCCTTATCGTGTATACCATAACACGACCCATTCCAGGGCCTTGATTCCGTATGACCATGGGCCGCGTTTCATGAAATTGACGTGGGTGTGTGACAATGAAAATTAGACTTTTATAGGCTTAAATTTAAAGTGTAATTTTCATTGTCAACGCACCCACATCAAGTTCACGTAATGCAATCGATGGTCCATAATGGTACCCTGGGTGGTTGGGAAGGATAGGCCACTTAAATATACTTATTTGTCTCTTTGAATTGAATTAAGTTTTTATTTACTTATATTCAAAATTAAAAGCCTACCTTTGGTGGGAGATCTATTTAGGCACTTGAAGTCTTGAGGTATTGGCGCCCCGCTCGTGCCTGAATAGGTTCCTTTCGGCCCTTGAGTAACAATCTATATTTCCCGTCACGTAAAAAGAATGATTTGTTTGCGTTTAGGAACAAACCAGCGTTCTTTTTACGTCACGGGACGGGAACTACATATACTACTATTATGATCACCAGATCACCACTTGACGGATTAGGAATCGATTCGGAAGCTGTGTCTCCATCTCTGTCATTCTGTGTGGAAATGACAGAGATGGAGATATAGATTCCGAGCCGATACTCCGTACTTGATAACGTAACTGGTTTTCAGTGTGCTCTCGTACAATTACTTATATAAATGTATGAAATTACTAAGTTACTTATGCAACAATCTCGAGAATGGGACTGAAATTACTACATTTTAATTTTTCCTCACTTTATAGGCTAAACACTAATTGTGTTCAAAATTTCAAGCTCGTATGTCTGCTAGAAGTACCTTAGAATTTTGATGATCGTTGAGTAAGTGAGTGAGTTTGTCAGTGACAAAATCAAGGAAATTTAACTTGCAATAATTTTTAAGCCACAGGTTCAATAGAATTGTATGTAATTTAAAAATATACTTTTTAGGTACTAATAAATTATCTTTGTGTCTGAAATTTCGGGCTTTTAGCTTTATCCGAAAGTGCCTTGAATGGCTTCGAGAAAAGGATGGTACGGCGTGGCCTTACTGCTCGACTTGGCTGGGGCCACTGCCGTGCCGTTACTAACTAATTAAAAACTATATACACTGTATCAGAATAATTTCGATTTATTTAAACTATTTTACAGAGGATTACGTGAGAGCATCAATGAATAGAAGGGGAAGTACTAAAACAATAAGAAGCTTTAAGGCTAGAGTTAAAGAGAGCCAAGAAGTCATCCAAAATAGACTACCCGCTGTGAAGGCAGCAGAACAATTTCAAGAGGACGAATGTATCCAAATAAAAGCTTATTACAATATTCATGGACATGATTTAAAAGAGGTTTCCATCGTAGATTCTCAATTTCTTATCTGCAGGCCAGTCATGCAAATCCTCTGCATGACCATTCCATTGCATCAAACTCTCTTTAAGCTGACGATTAGCAAAGGAGGGCTCACTGCTACGGGGTTGCACGAAATCAGGGAAATATTACCTCAATCCTACTTGACCGAAATATGTTTTGATGACACTTATATACCTCAGCAAAATTATACTGTCTTACTTGAAGCTAGAACGCGATTGAGGAATCTGTCACTAAACAGATGTCGATTAGGTGACGAAACCTGCAAAAAGATCGTTGCATACATGGATATTGGTGCCCCCAGCGCCAAGCTCCGAACCTTGGAGTTAAGTACAAATGAAATCACGGATGAAGGAGCTTTTGCTTTTGCCAAATTGCTGAGACGAAATCGGCGCCTTCTGCATTTAAATTTATCAGGAAATCGGATTACAGAATATGGCGCTGGAGCCATATTGGACGTTTTAAAGGAATTCCCGATGACATCCGATGAAATCTCGACAATGAAACACAGTAGCATGGAGTACAATAGAGAGAAAATAAGAATATATGAGCGATATTTAAAGGATATGATAATGTTGAAACACAGGCCTGAGGCGCGATCGAAAACTAAAACTACGAAAGCGACGACTGTCAGCTCTAAAATAAAAGGCCCCGTGGCAAAGAAAACAAATAAAAATACTCAAACAAGTCCAACAACAGATGTACTAAGCAGTATCAGTGCAATAGGAATAGGAACAATTAAACAGGAGTACGCATATCCGCAATTAGAACAGAAAGCTAGGGAAGCAATTGGAAAATTCGTTAACCCGTACAATGCTGAACACACAGTATACAAAGATAAATGTTATTACTGCGTGGGGAATATGTTTTTGTGTTCTCTGAATCTCGCATATAATAATTTGGATTATTCATCCGTTGAAAAAATTCATACAGTTCTAAAACATCAGGCTGAAGTAAACCGACCTTCAGGTTCTACAGGTTTGTTGAGAATAAATTTCGATGGAAATAATATTCCTAGATATTGTGAAGAATATTTACTAATAGAAATGTTGCTGAATAATGCAGTTAGTAACCTAGTGCCGAGAACTACTAGGAGGACTGTAACTAAAAATACATTGCAACGCAAATCCACATAAAGCTTACCTAAAGGCGCAATGAAGTTCCAGCAACTGATTTCGGTGAAATAAAAAGTTTATATAATAGTTGTCTACAAAAATATAACGCAGTTATTCTGAAAGGAATTCGAAAGAGGAATTTGAGATTAAACATTCTAATATAAATGATACTCTGATAATTATGAGCATCATTTTCTAAGGCATTAGCCGCGTACAGACTGAGCGAGCAGCTTCGCGAGGCAGCCGCGCGAGGCAAATCCTCGGTCGGTCAGGACGTGCCTAATATCATTTGTCTCGGGCGAGCCACGTCCTGAGGTCCTGACCGACCGAGGATTTGTCTCGCGCGACTGCCTCGCGAGGCTGCTCGCTCAGTCAGTATGCGGCTAATGACACAAGCTGCCAAATTAGAAATAGCATTTATAGGTATGCTCTTGCACGTTGAAGAAATAAATAGATTTATTTGATTGAATTATAATGAAGACATCAATCAAATATTCTTTCTGTTCATGTCGTCCTGCAACTTCTTTAGTTTTTTTTAAAAGTTACGATTGACTACCAAGTGGTCATTTTGTGTTTTTGTCCAAGAAATTTTATCCGGTGACAATGTGCTCTGTCGTCCAGTTACTGCTGGTAGGTGAGACGACCATCCTGAGGGCTTTGTTTGACATTGCAGTAGCCTCTCCGCGTCTTGTACAATACTGATTTCATAGTTGGGTTGCCCCGATTATGTAATGTCATTCATTGCATGCTTAGCATAAACACTATTTAGTTAATTTTATGTTATATCTAAGCAGGTACTTAGTACCTATAGTTTTATAAGATTTTTTTAATTCACGATATTTGTTTTTTTTAATTTAGGTAGCGGAAAGTTTTTCTTTTTGGTTTGAATGTATAAGAAAGAATTATTTTTAGTTAAGTGGAACAAAATAATGTATCTATATATACATCGAGTATAATATTATGTTTTTTTTCGGTTAATTAAATAATATAATATGATGTATCCGCAATTTAGTTATTATTCATGGCATGGTGAGACTGGCGGTCACATCAAATAAAATATGCTAATATTAACAGTATTATAATTGTAGTTTAAGCAACTAAAAAATCGACTTCGAAATGTGCAATTTTGTTTTAAAACTACACTACTGAGCCGATTTTGCTGAAATTTCTATGGAACCAAACTGAAATCGACTTGAAATCGATATATAAAAATTAAAAATACTGCGCCGATTGTGATATTTGTATGGGATATGAGTTACGAGGTAACAAAAGAAAAATATAACCGAACCGAGATCCTCCTCCATTTTTGAAGTCTGTTGAAAAATGAGAAACGCGCTGTGCGGCACCCTGAATGATCCTGAAATACATTCAGTCATTGTACATTATGTACATTTTTTATTTTGGGACCTTGTATTTGTTGAAACAGTTGTTTTTTTGCGTTTTTACGATTGGCGTAGTTTGCTAATGTCGTTGCGCCTAGCAAATTCCACATCAAAGATCGTAATTTGTGTACATTTAGATATGTATTTGCTAAGCGCACTGACGATGATAAGTTATGGTTTCTTAGCATGTATACTAAAATCTGGACTTAAGACCTATGTTTAGGGCGAAACCCAGCCAGTTTTAGGATAAAACTAATATTTAGTTCATAGAAGCGTTTTTTTTTTCGAGTACCTAATTAAAGAATTAACATTTATGTTCCGTTTTTTATTTTTAGGGTTCCGTAGTAAACAATAGTCCCTTAAAGTTCGCCATGTACGTCTGTCTGTCCGTCCGCCGTATATACCTAATTACAGCTTTCTAGTACTTATAGTTTTTGAGAAAAGCCGGGGCGACTTTGCTCAAAGATGAAATTATTTATCAAAGATCACATTATATGTCGAACATTAGCCTCTCCATGATAATAACCTCAAGTTTAGCCGGCTAATCTTAAGGTTATTTTTACATCGATCTTTAGTTGTAAATTATTTACTAGTAGTTCTACGAACAGCAGACCTCGCGAGAGAGAGAAACATTTTTTCCATAAGTTAAAGCACCTTAAAAGATCAATTGAATTTTAATACAATGAATACAAAAAATAGGATATGTTTAGATGCCCTTAATTAAAAAAGCAATGTATATTCTTATAAAAACAAATAATAATTTTATAAATGGAGTAAACGTAAAATCAAGAAAATTATTCAGCGCTAAAATGCATCAAGCCACGCGCCTTACTCACTGTTACACGCAATCTGAAGTTGGTTGTCATATCTCGACAACCACTTGATAATTTTTACCACAAGTTGTAATAATTGTGTACTTTACCTACCTACCAAATATCATTAAAATCGGTTGGTAATTAACGCCGCAATAAACTTCCCCCTTTTTTATGGGAACCACCCCTCTTATCAAAAATCGCCAACGAAATTTTTTTTTTATAATCCATAGAACCTATACACCAAGTTTCATCAAAATTGGTTCAAAATTACGCCCTGTACGCGAGTACGAACATACAAACAAATCACAAACTCACAAATAAACTGACAGCCGAAAGAAAATTTGGCCAGTTGATGCAGAGACTTGACGCTTCGCTCGCTTCGCTCGCTCGGTCAATTAAAACGAGCGTAAGTGACGTTACGAAAAAACGCATTTATTTAATTTTTGCGAGAGATTTATAATTATTATTATTACAAAAAATAGACTGGCACTAAGGAAGTGAAGAAGAATCTAATGCCACCTTGCACATCAAAATCGGTCAAACGGTTTAGGTTGTAGGCGATCATATAGAAACGTACATACATACGTACATACCCACATACGTATATACTAAATATTTATAATCGAAAAACATCATCCTCCTTACGCAGTTGGATATTAAGTACCTAATACCTTCGTGAAATGTAGTATTGAATTATCTTTGGCATTCTAATGCCTGACATCTGACATCATGGACATGACAATATATGCACAATAACGCCATCTTTATAATACTTTGTTTTTGTTTTATTCATAATACATTTTTTTATAAATGTGTTTTTACCATTTTTTTATTATTTAAATACGTTTTTATATAAGTTTTTTTCGACCTAATCAATTAACATGGCACAAGTTGGCCTACGTTCACGTGTGATAAAGTCCATGACATGTATTCACTCTGCAACTTTTGAAAAACCTGATAAGTGGCCGTTAAACGTGCGTGAGAGCGAAAGTCTGGATTTAAACCCGAGCAAGACTACAGACTTCGCGGAAATGATAACAGCTGGATGCAACAAATTCCTCGATAGCTGTTATAAAGTGGCGGTGAAACAGGACGATAGAACTGGTGAGTAAGATGAGTAACAGCTGTAGTAAGATGCAATAACTAATGCTCGTAGTAATATCTACTACACGTATTTGTAGTAAATGCTGAAGCCAGGGTATTGGATAAATGTCTGAGACACTTGCCTATCAGCTTGAGGAAAAGGAGGTGGAAAATGAAAATAACACTTCTCACACTCGCTGCACCACACGCTCTTGTGCCGCACACTCCTTTACCTCACACTCCTTTACCTCACACTCCTGTACCGCACACTCCTGTGCTACACTCTCCTGTGCCACACATTCCTGTGGCCATACTATTCGCTGAGTCCGCATTGGGCGCTCATGGGGAGAGGACGGCCTGACGCGATGAATACTGTAAGAAAAACAGCTTTTGAATAGTGAGTGAGAGTAGAGAACACATAGTGTGGTGGCTCTATTAGAAAATCGAAAAAAAAAACTCGTCGTATCATTTCGCAGACAAAAGATCTATTTCTTAGCAAAAAATAGAACTAGCTATTAGAGCTTTCAAATTAATGGACAGTGTAAAGATACTTTGCTTGCTCAAGTTATCTGTATGTATATACTTCAGTAATTCGATAGCAAATCGATCTGATACTTTTAACATTCCAATGTTTAATTTGTTCCCTATGAGGAAACTAGAAAGCAACGAATTAAAAGATTTTTTTTTCTTCTACAGACGAATATCTAAAACTTTTGAAACACCCTCATACAAAATTGAAACCTTCCCAATCAACCCGTAAGACGCTAGTCACGTCGAATTCAAGTAAAGAAACAATAGCTTCAAAGCATGTCAGGACAGAATCCTCGACCACAATCATGGCGAACTGGGATGAGATAACCATCGTCGTCTCCGCCGTTTACAATACCGCGGGTAAACTCTGTGAGATAGTGCTCCATAATCAAGAACACGTAATTAGAGGGCTGATGCATGTTTTCGGCTTAGTTACACCTCATTTCCCACAATGCACCAAAATGTCTTTCAAAAATTGTCGTATAAACGGTTTTACCATTCACGAAATGAAAAAATTTCTTCCCTTGACCTCGATTACAGAAATCTGCCTTGACGGCTGTCCTCTTCAGGAAAGTAGCTTCAGCTTGCTGTTAGATCAGCCATGCCGTCTCACAAACCTGTCGCTCAGTCGATGCAAACTTTACGATGAAGGTTGCGTGCAAATAGCATCCAAATTGCACTTTTCGGAGGCTGCCGAAGTGACCCTGTCAGTTTTAAATCTATCGTCTAACCACATAACCGACGTAGGAGCTACGAGTATTGGAGAAGCTCTCAGAACTAATAGACATTTGCGGTATTTGAACTTAGCCGACAATAGCATAAGCGACGATGGAGCCGACCGCATATTGCAAACGCTAATAGATTTTCCTTTGACGCGTGGCGAAATTGTGGACAGGCAGCAGATTTACATAGACTTCCTGAGAGCGAAACAATGTTTTGCAGATCGTAGAAGTAATTCGGGGTCTAAATCGAGGATAAGACGGACTTCCAGCAGCAAGTCTGCGAAGAAAGGGCTGAAGGTCATGAAAACAAAAACTACTTCGTTAGAAAACTATATATTAAATAAATCTGTAGTGATCACTGAAGATAGCGTTAACAAGGTAAATCATCCTTTTATGCCACCCTCAACTAAACTAATAGATGGATGTCTACATTGCACCGGTAACATGGTCTTATGTTATTTAAATTTGTCATATAATCAATTGTCTTACTTCACTGTGAAGAAAATCAATTATATGCTTTTACAACAGGGTGAGCATGATAAGTTAGGTCAGACTGGTTTGCTGAAGGTCGTTATAGATGGGAATCCCATGCCGGAGTCATGCTATGAGCTGGACCTTATCAGGCATATGCTGCAGAAGAATGTGACACAAACGGGACATAGAAACTGTGGGTCTGACAATAGAAAAAACACGAGTAAGATCAGCACTATTTCAGAGAAAATACGTAAATAATAGGTAACGCATTTTAAACCTGTTAATTGTTCTTGCATAACTTCTGTGTCTGTTTTATAATTTTTATTTGTTTACTTATTTTTAAAAGTATTTGCATATATTTTTCGTCATATCTTTATTTTTATATATTCTCTTGTTTACTAGTTTGTTTTTTATACATTGATTTATAGATTAATTTAATAAATTGCATATTTTAAGCATATCAGATCTTTTTGGTATTGAGGTGGTACAGTGTGCTATCACCTTTCCTCATGTTTGTTTCAGCCAACTCCAAAAAAGGAGGAGGTTATCAATTCGTAGCGTATATTTTTATTGATATAATCTTACGAAACATGGTACAAATTCAGTGATTTTCATTTTTATTTATAGCTCGGTAAACCCACCTGGGTTTACCGAGTTTTGTGGTAGAGTACATATATAGGATAAATAAATAAATATAGGATAAAATTCGAAAACTAGACATTTTTAATTTAATCACAAAAATAGTGTCTTCATGTAAGGAATGGGTGTCCAAATTTTAAAGTGAACCGTATCATGTGGGGTATCATATGCAAGAGCTTAATTAGCATAAGTTAAAATAGGGTTTTAATTTTTTTTACGATGTATATATTTCGGTTTATGAAGGAAAATATTAAAAAAAAATATGATTTCCCCCTTTTATCTACTAGTTTGTAAGAAACCCTCGGTGAGCGAGTCTGACTCGCACTTGTTCAGTTTTTATAATTATGTGTAATAACTATATGTGTGTGCGATGAACTTTAATTCGTATAAAATAAAACGCGACCAAAAAAATTTTTCTGCTCATATAAAAATATTTAATTCTTATTAATTTAATGTGTAAATATTTACATGTATTAAAGATACAGAATTATACAATTTAATATCGGCTTAAAGACTAATTTTATTTATATAAAAATACTAGTTGTGGTAACTATTGTTTGTAATAAGAAATACGTATCTAGAAAGTAAATGTAGGTATAGAGTTACATTATATCTAACCTTGATTTAATTGGTTATGTCTAATCTAAAGATAATCTAAGATTAAGATTAGATGAATTAAAGCCGCGATGCCATTGCTGCGTAAGACTTGGTTGCAGTTGCTCATTACTTATTAGTTTTATTGTACTTTTGTGACATGACATAATATGTATTAAATGTAAGTATATAGGCAAGTGCCCCGGGATACCTGTGCAGCGACGACGTAATCAGCATTTCAATTAAAAAAATAAATGTTTTGGGGATATTCCGATACCCTGTACTACAGTGTAATGGTATCACTGTACATATAGAAGTAGTATCATTACTTTAAGACTGTATGTACCCTTAATAATAATTGTTAACAAAGTTCTGTTTATAACATTTTGTTATGGGCCGCTAGGAGTAATAGTGTTCTAAGGTTATGGGCCCTACAAACTTTTACTATGGGGTACAAATGGAACAGCTGATTTTTTTCGGGATTTTTGAGTTGTGCAGTAGAAGTTGTTTACTTTGAAGATACGAGTAAATGACCGGGTTAGGCTTAGTACAGGGTACTGTATTAGCCCCAATTACACGATACAGATTATACTTGTGTTATGGTTACTATTGCACACATATAACACAGCGTGGCTGGGGCTTGTTACACATTTTTATACAAAACAAAGCTAAGGCTGTGGCCCCATGTCATCCAGCGGGCACGGCGCCGGATCGGAAACAAAAGCCGGCGGCCCTGTGCCGTGAAATTTCGCCGCCGCCCGCCGGCTGTATGCCGGATGATATGGGGCCGGACCCTAAGTCGGTGCATAGCTTGTAATGGAACCGGGACATAGATTAAGATTAGACATAACGGAAAAATAGGTGAGTAAGTTGAGACGAATTGATAAAATAACAAGGAATTCAAATACATGGGAATATTACATTTAAGGATATTCTCATCATTACTAAATTAATATAATATTACGTTATTAAACAGCACCGACGAATTCATTCGTCAACGTCATGCCATTGCTACTGGCTAATGTTTTCACTAATATTTTGGCAAATATTGTTAAAAATACTGTTAAAGTTAAACCAAGCGGAATTACCACACTGGTCCTTCGAGTTCTATTTATTCGGCTTCAATCAGACTTATAAAAAGTCTTGGAAAACTTATCTTCTCCATCTACTTAGATAATACTGGTGTCGTTTACGGTGGAGGAAGTTGGCATCAGTTCCTGGGTGGAAGGTATTCTCTGTTTGGTTGTGTGGGCCGTCCGTTGCTTCCAGGGAAACCTGGTCCGCTAGGTCTTCCTGAAGGGTAACCCTGGTTGTCGGGATAATCTGATGAGCCAGGGTAAGACGAGCTGGTACTTGTTCCTGGGTATCTACTCGTGGATGGTCCTGAACCAGGGTACGAAGACCCTGAACTTCCAGGGTACGTGGTCGATTGACCTGACCCGGGATACCCTGATGGCCCTTGGGAGTTTGGATAACCTCCAGAAGTGCTACCGGGGTAAGCTGAACCTTGCGGTCTACTGCTGCTTGGATATGGTGTTGACGAGCCCTGAGGTCCAGGACTGCCGGGGTAGACTGACGAAGGGCTTGAACCTGAGCTTCCTGGGTAGTTAGAACTGCCAGGATAATTTGAGGCGGGTCCTTGAGGTCTCGAGCCTGGATAAGATCCCTGACTACCGGCATATGACGGCCCTTGGAGTCCTTGATTGTATTCGTTGAACCCAGATACGCCTTGAGATCCAGTGTTGGAATAATCGTAAATGTTGGCGTTGATTTCGTAAAGACCCGGAGCGGAGTTGCAGTCGAATTGGTTCCACCAAACGCATACAAAATCTTGTTGAGAGAAGATGGTGCCGTTGGGGCAAAGGAAATCATATGTCTTGTTATTAGCACACACATGGAATACTTGGCAACGAGTCTCTACATCAGCATAGTATCCTGGGTAGGGCTGAGAGTTGCAGCTGAATGATGTTTGGGGAATTTCGGTAAAAATGGGGTAATCAACGTCCGGTGTCCCAGGTATAGCGGAATAGTCACCGTTTTCATAAGCACCAGAATCATCTCCAGAACCACCGGGACGAAAACCTGACTGGCCGGGGAAATTTTGCCCGGGATAATTCGGTTCAGCTTGTCCAGACGCGCCTGGAGATGGTCGTCTCCCACCCTGGCCAGGGTAAGCAGGTCCTGATTGACCCGGATAATTGCTAGATGGGCTGCTAGGTCCTTGTCCGGGGTAAGATGGTTCTGAATATCCTTGACCTGGGTATGAAGGTCCTTGGCCTGGGTATCCGGGTTGAGGTCTCTGTCCGCTAGATCCAGGGTAGCCTTGGTTAGGTCCGCTTGAGTAATCTGAACCAGCGTATCTTGGGGTGGAGCTGGAGTAATCATCGCTTGGCCTCCCTGGGTATGGAGTGGTGGAGGGGTAGCCGCCTGACGGTCCAGAGGGATAGCTTGGACGGCTTGAAGTCGAGCCCGATCCTGGGCCGAAAGGTCTTCCCGGTTTGTTGTAATCGTAGCCACTTTGGGCGACTGCGAGAGCCAGTAGCACTGTAAAAGGAATAAAACTTTTGAGTTAAAGGATATATACATTTTGTTTACATAGCTTAATATTGCAGTGAATGTAACATTAATTTACAAGTGGTTTTGAGTGATGATCGAGACAAAGCAAGTCTCTCTGGTATGATTGTAAGCTTCGCGTATTACATAGTAGCGTATTATATAGGAATAATGAGCTTAAAATTAATGTTTACCTAATTTTCAAGATTTACAATTATCTATTATATCTATTTCCCACCGATTACGAGTACCTGGTCCGTTTCACAGAATATAAAACGATTAAGCGTAGATTTTGTCACTGATATCGTACTTAGCGAGTAAAACAAGCTACGGGGCCTTCCATAAAATCACGTAATGTTTTAACAACTTTTTAAGCCATCCCTCCTCCCTTGTAATACAAGGTGAGGTTTTAGAATAAGTGCCTTTCGTGCCTTACGTAATTAATGGACGATCCCTAAATAGAATGTGATACGGGACTGCGACAAAACCCAGCTGAGACAGATGGGCTCTTCATTTCCTCGTTGCGACAGGTGTTGATAGCGAACCCGGTCCCACGCGATGTCATCTTAGGAGACTAGGCCTATTGTCCACACTCTTTTTGGATTGAGGGTTAAAAAGAAGACCTGTTTTCATTTTGTTATTGATTACATTTTGATGAAAATTATATTTACCTATCCGGGCATGGTTGCCTGGAAGAGATCGTTCTAAGTGATAAGGCCGCCAATTAAAAGCCAAGCTATATTTATGTTTTCTCTGTATTTCTTTTTCTGTATGTGTGGTCTTTTAATAAAGAGTTATCTATCTATCTATCTTCTTCTTCTTTTTTGTATTGGACCCGCATTAAAGCATTTGCCAGTGTCAAGTATTAGGTTTTTTCAAATTTCTTGAATAAAACAAGTTGTAAATGTTCTAGTCACAATCTAAGTCACGTATACAGTCAAAGTTTTAGTTAGTTATAATATGTTAGTTAGTAGTATGTTAGTTTATAAGTCGAGTCCTGCTTCAGTAAAGTGGTGGCGACTTTACTAGAAGCTTCTATGGAGTTTTGCCGACAACGTAAAATCACACGTTTTACTGCTTTATTTCACTTGCCCACACTCACGCACTTTATCGAACACTTAATGAATAAAACACCACCATTTTTATAGCATTAATGTTCAAAATAACACAAGTTTAGGAAAATAAAACAAAGCAACAACACGTTACTAAGACGTTCCCGCCAAAACCTCCATCTATCTATCTATCTATATTTATTGATCTACAATATTCGATTAGACAATATAAATAAATTGACAAACAAATAACAATGCAGGATGTTTGTCATGCAGTCTTATTTCTTCTTATCCTTTGATAAGGTATCAACGGGATGTAGCGTCTGTTCTCAAAAACGTCCAAGCTCTAAGAGATCTAAATAGATGGAAAAAAATTATTTCTATTTTAAAAATAATTCGAAGCGGCAAAATAGACATCTCTAGACTTCTCAATCTAAATAAGGAGTCTTTATATCAATTTTTTTAAGTTCGTCGTTGTTAATAATGCGACCGGTCAACCCAGGACACTATATTCCTGGATTTTGTTTTAGACCTTACGTCCACGTCATGGAAATTCATTGGTCTTAATACACTTTTCCTAACCACTAATACAGGTAAGGGCTATACATATTTTAGTAAATATTTCTTGTTGTATGTTTGAGAGAGATAATGGTCCGATTGGGCGTCTCGTGATATGTACCTACTTATGACATGAAACTGTGGCTTGCTAAAGAGGAGACAAGGAGAGCATGAGTAGATAAAGAGAAGATAAAATTTTCTCCGTCTAGTTTTACTATGGAAACTAACATGGTTTTCACACATTTTTAAATAGTTTTAGTCTAAATTGTCCTTGACCAAGAGTAATTTACAGATTGCGTTCCAAAATTCCCCATTGAGACCAAGGTTCCGTATCGTTCGCACTCCGCACGCAACTCATATCTATGTTCCCAGTGTCGCAATAAAGATGTAACACAGTTTGCTTCCACTCTGCACAATATGAGAGCGATTAGGCGATATAATGGTGTTATTAATGACCGTAATTTTGGTACATTTTGCGACCTTTATGACGATTCGGAATTTGATGTAATGTCTTTATTGAATTACAACAAAATCACGCCTATTTCTCTTACGTGGTAAGTACATAAAGCATCAAGGACTTGGGGTCGTTAAACGCCGCATTTGACCATGGTTAACAGGTAACAGGTTAGAAATTCAAAATTCTTAACAAATTCAAATTCTTAATTTATCTGTATCATCCGTATTGCGAAACAGGAAATCTTTTTCAAGATAAATTGTTTACCGCAAGTTCACACTGCTCAGCACTAGATGGCGCCGATCGTGATCACACATCACGAATGTGGAACAATGGAATAAGGAAGCATCCGACACTAGAGCATCCAAACAGCAACGTTTCGTCATTAAAACTATTTCAAACCATTCTCAACTAAGATTTATATAAACAGAACATTAATGTTACAGAATTAGTTTTCGAAACGTGTGAACATTATCTTATTTTTAGTGATAGTGTCTTCACTCTTGTTATCCAACTACGCAAATGAAGCCTTTGGTTTAACAGTCTATCAAGCATTCCGCAAAACCCTCACTACCTCATTATGGTGTCATCTAATATATGTAATTAAGGCATCAGCGAGAAAAAGTCACAATTTTATCAAATATGGCAGATTTTATATAACATAATTTCAAATCTCAAAATTACATTTTATAGAAAAATAGGTAAGTATGTCGTGTTGGCAATCAAAATAAAGAACATAAGTGCATCCTAAATAGATTTTACCTAATTGTCTTATCTAGATACGAGTTATTATTATATATGAGAATCACTATTTGCGTCCCGCTATTTCACCCGCGGGCCGCGTAGTCATGGTGATCGGTGATGATGATGATAAGAAGTATCCTATGCCCGTTTCAAAGTTATCTCTGTACCAAATTGCATAACTATTGGTTCAGCCGTTTATTTGTAAAAAGGTAACAAACCAAATACAGCGAAAAAAAATTTGTCTGGTAATAAATAGACAAGAGGTACTTTCGCTTTAAAATATTTTACCGACTTCCAAAAAAGGAGGAGGTTCTTATTTCGACTGAATGTTTTTTTTGTATGTTTGTTCAGCGACTACTTCGCCAATTATGTATTGTTGATTTTGATGTTCTTTTTTATTTGGTAGGTAATACTTCAGAGGTGGTTCCATATTTTTTTTATCAAGATAAGTGTAGTGTTTTGGTATATATAACAAAGTAACTGGATAAACATGTCGTCCAAGTAAACGAATTGCGTATTTTGAAGTGTTTTTTTTATAACTATAATTATGAAATAAAACAAATTTTATCGAATTTATCGCGTATTTTACATAATTTTATGACCTGATGTTTCGAACACAACAATGAAAATATACAAATATATACGAATTAAGAAATAGGTGTTTTCAGTTTTCTAAACAGTAATTATTTAGGAGTAGGATTATTAAAAACAATCTACGAGTACGTAAAATGCAACGCAGTATAAAGCAGTTTGGATATAGTTTTACAAACTAAGTATAATTTGTGGAGGTTGCTAATAGGAAAGGTTGTTGTGGAATAAAAGTAGGTTTCCTGGTTTGTACAGATTATTTGCAATCGTGGAAATTGGGTGAAGTCTGCTCGTTAACTGTTGGCGTAATTTATAATTATAATAGCAGCAATATAATGTGGTCAGAGCATCTCCGCAGATTTAATTAATGTAAGTACCTAGAGGCAGGCTATACGTACTGCAGTTTAAGTATACCTAATGCTACAAGAGCATACTCTTACACCTACCAGCTCGACCGGACAGTTCAGGGGGTTACCTCAATCTTATTTCAATATTACTTTGACCTTTCTCTTGCTCTCTCAAACGTAGAAAGAGAGAGACACAAGTCAAAGTAGTATTGAAACAAGACTGCTTGAACGCTTGTGATACGGCCCCTGTACTTTGCCGCACGTACGAAAAAAAAATAGCTACACGATGGAAAAAGAAGCGCTAAGTATTATTCCTTAAGTTAGCTAAGTTTTATGCCCTTACTTCATTATTTTGTTCAGAATAATATAAAATAGAAGAAAGAAATAAAAGAGGCCATAGTATACTTCCAGAAGTTATTCCCCGTGTTTTGCCGTGATAGTTCTATTTTTAAACAGACTAGGTTAGGTTAGGTCATAACTGGGGTCCGGATGATCTAGTCTCCATTGTAATATGTACCTACCGCAGCTTAACCCCCTCAATACTCGGCTGGCTGCCATGAACAATATTAACGCATTAGATAGGTATTTGAAATCAATTTGTTTGCTCGCAAATAATCTTAGTATCTCTCTGTCTTGTTCAACTTATTGATTTCTCAATAGTTCCAAAATGATATAATAGATTATTAAATTTCATGAACGAATTCCGAGGCCTTCTGGTACTTTTTTAACCGTTGGAAGTTGGTCAAAAAAGGCGGAGGTCATTAATTCGATTGTATTTTTTATGTTTTTATTATTTTTACCTCTTAACTCCGTCATCTATAAACCGATTTGGATTTTTTTATTTGAACGGTCAGATTGGTCCCATAATAATTTCATTTCATTTCATTTCGGTGAGCGACGACTTTCGAACGTATATGTATCTCTTCAATTATTCCTTCGCTTCTTAACTTTCTTACTAACTGAACTAGTTTTGATAAAACATAGCTAAGAACACTCTTGATCAAATCCTCTCTCAAATAAAAGTAAAACTAGACCAAAATCCATCCACCCCTTTGAGTGCTATGATGCCACAGACAGACACAAATCTACATGTCAAACTTACACATTCCTTTTTTGGATCAGGGGCAGGGAACAAGACAGACAAAAAATACAGATTCAGGTCATCATCATCTCAGCCACAAGAAGTCCACTGCTGGACATAGGCCTCCCCCATGGATTTCCAGAAAGACCGGTTGGAAGCGGCCAGCGTCTTCCTGCCACTTGTATGATCAAATCAGATCGATCTAGTATTATGAGTATTATTTTATCGAGACCTAGTTAAATTAATTAATTTTGAAGATCAAGATAGTATAACAAGTAGATAGTGCGGTGAGAACTATGAGACGTAAGCGATTCGCTGATAATATCACAGAATAGCTGAATGGTGTGAAGATTACAGCCACTCTAGTTACAGAGTGATTTATTTACTTTAACTGGCTCTCTAGATCTTGTAATTGCAATCTTGTATTTCCAACCGAGTTGTTAAAAGGAGGAGGTTTTGAATTCGGTTATTTTTTATGTTTCATAATAATCCTGTCAGCCACAAAAAGTCCACTGTTGCACATAAGTGACTTATGTGCAACAGTTACAGTGGACTTCCTAATGGATTCCTTATGGATTTCCAAAAAGATCGGTTGGATGCGGCTTGTATCCAGCGTCTTCCTACTACTAGGATGTCGTCTGTCGAGCTTATGCTTGTGGCTGGTTATGCATGTTACCTTAGAACTTGCTCATGGATTATTTTGTTTATTTTCAGCAGTATACATTAATATTTATAAATTCCTCAGAAATTTCACCAAAACCAGTTTTTTAGTTTAGTTTTAAATCAAAATAAATGCGAAAATACGTCATTTAAATAAATTAAAAAAGTCGTATTTTTGCTTTTCCGTGTTTTTCTGTGGTATTGACTGTCCCTAGAATAGTCCTAATGATTGCCTATAGACAGTTTACTAATGATATCCCGATACTATTTTAAAGTTATACATTTTGTTTCGAGAGTGTACTGATTGATTATTTTTTTGAGTGTTTAAACACAACTTATAAACAGTTCAAAAATGACACAAATATATATTTGGGGACATTTCACACAACACCTTCTAGTCCAAAATAAGCAAAGCTTGTAATATGGAACCTAGATGGCTGATAGAATATATATATATATATATATATATATATATATATATATTGTAAATATATACAATTTAATTACATATGATACATAGAAACACCCAGACAAAGAACAAACATCCATGCTCATCACATAAATGTTTGGCCTGGGTGGGGATCGAACCCATGACCTACAGCTTAGCAGGTAGACATACTACCAACTGAGTCACAAGGCTAGTCGTCTGACGGGACATGAACCCACATATCCCGATCAGTACTTAGGAGCCTTTACCATTTTGTAGATACTTCAGTGTGTAATCTTGTCTTATATTATAAATTTATTCAACTGATCTCAAATGTGTTTCTCAAATTTACAATTATCAATACATACGATGTTTGGGATACATCATGTATAAAACATAATACTACTATAAGACTGTATAAATATTTACCTACTTAGCCAAATATTTATCCGTAATAATGTATTTTTTTTATGCTACGTCCCAATTAACGGGGTACATATGTGTAATTTAATTGTGGTTTAGAAATAAGCACCGATGTACATGTATGTATGTATACGCATAAATAAATAAAACACTCAAAAGTATTGAATATTTACAGACGTGCGACATTTCTCTTTATATTGAATGGGCTTGCGTTCTCTCATCATCATCATCTACGGAACCTGTTAAGGGTCCGGCTGAGTAATTGCACGTTTGAAGCGTGTGTTACAGGTGGTGTGTGTTGTTGGTAGCATATGTTTTGTACATAAACCACAAATTATTCTAATGCTCCTTTTCTGTACTTTACTTACTTTTGAGTTGCCCCAGAATATTATTCCATATCTTAATAATATAGTTCTCAGCTATTTAAATTTTAATTATTTTGTAACTAATTTCAGCATAAGTATATAATTTAAGTTCGATAAAAAAATACTATACCAGTCCTACAAAATTATACAATTTCATTGGAACATTTTTGAGCAATTTATTGAAAATACATACAGTTATTATAATAACATGTAGCCACAGTGTCATATACTTGAATATTTTCATACTTGCACAGGTATATCGTAACATTTAAACTTGCGCGCCAATGCGCGCTTACATTTACATTTCTTTTAAAGCAGTAGGGATTGTTAGGAAAGCCATCACTCGCCGATCCAAATAAAGATTTTGCATTGATCATGGTGCAAAGCTCAACCGCAGTGCATAGATGGCTTTAGGTTCAACAACCATATAATATCAAGGTATAAATAACTCTTGTATGATGTACGGAATTGATTGATGATGGATGCATGCAATCACAAAGAAATTGGCGTTGCCATCTGTCATAGGAATAAGCACGAGCCCGGGTCGACTACGTGATCGATGTGGGGAAAGCTTAATCCAATACATAATATACTTAGCAATACATATTACACATATATGATTATTAAGGTCCTATAGATCTCTAAAACTGCAAATTCTCGCACAAGGAACACAACAATAATCGTAAATTCGTAGTCTTACAGACTAATTAAAATCGATATACCTTGCTAACGGCTAAAAAATTATTAACTAATAATTAATTATTAATAATTAATTATAAAAAAATAATTAAATATAATTAAATTTAATTAAAGTTATTATTAATTAATTAATTATTATTTTATTATTATTAATTATTATTATTGCTTGTTAACGGTAAAAAAAATATTAAAAAAAAATGTATTCACTCACCTAACAATATTGCTATTTAAAACTTTTAAAAGGCGCATTTAGCCTATAGAACGATTTAATCAATAAGATAATTTGTAATCTAAGCTATTTAAGCTAAGCCTACAAACTGTATTTGTTAAATACTTCAAATATCAAATCAAATCAACTTACTGCAAAACGTCGACAAACGCAGCATGATGTCGGTGCTGCTGATTGGTCCTAAACTAAAGCCTGGAACAATAAAATACACATTTAAACAGTTTTAAGCAAGTTGTCGGATTTGGGTAAAACGCTAAAGGACGTGGAAAGATCTAGAAATGTCATTTATAGTCTACAGAGTATCTGCGAGCGTGACCGGCATATCACCTTGCGGCGTTGTCCTCAATAGCTTTCCCATTATTCCTGTGCGACCCAGCGGACACCTGAGGGCATCTCACCGAATAAGTGTAATTTGTTAACCAGTGGTCATCTCTTTCTTGTCTAGGGGTTTGGGTTGATTTTAAATGGAATTCTAAGTAGGAAAGAGGAATCAACGTATCATCATCATCTCAGCCACAAGAAGTCCACTGCTGGACATGGGCCTCCCCCATGGATTTCTAAAAAGACCGGTTGGAAGCGGCCTGCATACTGCGTCTTCCTGCCACTTGTATGATATCTTCTATCCACTTTGTGGCTGGTCTTCCTATACTGCGCTTGCCAGTTCGTGGTTCGGTGGATGTTCGTTTGACTAAATATTAACTTTGACTTTGTTAATAGTCAAACGAACATTTTGTACTATAACTATTAACTTTAAGCGCAGTAACCAACATTATTTTTTGTAATTTTTGACCAATTCCTGAAAATTTGAAAATAAATCAAAAGCAGCTTGTTATAAAAATTGCTAAATAAAATACATACACTGTTGCTAAGCTAATACGTCTGCTCAGTCCATCTTTTCTTCTAATCCTAACACAAATTTAAGACTACCTTAAATATTGACAAAACAATAGTAAAAAATCGTTAACAGTAACACTGCAATTTATCTCATGACATAAGACGATTAACTCCAAACTCTAAAAGATCCATTCATTGTTAAAGATATGTAAGTGTTGAAAACCGTCCACTCTCGTTTCGAAGTCTGTGAGAGAACAAGACAAAATGTTTGCAAAATGACCATTGTTTCAAATCTGAGTGTTTTAACTGCTTTAAGCTGTTAAGTAACTGAAAAAAAAAACAATCATGTTGATGATAGGTACGCAATAAAACGTAAACATTAGCTAAGTATGTGACAAAAAGCAAAATGGACCGTTTACAATTGCATCAAAATTAATCACACTAATATTATAAAGGCGCAAGTTTGTGAGTGTGTTTGTATGTTTATTACTTCTTCACGATCAAACGGCTAAACCCTGTTTAGTACAATACTCTTTGGGCTAAACCGATCATGACGAAATTGAAGAAAAGCTTGTCTATTCCAAACAAAAAAATGTAGGTCAGTGGATAAGATTATAAAACTTCACAGGCTATATACGCAAATGAAGCAAGCAAAAATGCTAACATTGTCCACGCAACAGGCAACACTGATTGTTCATTATTATACGACAGAAAAACAAAACGCAGCATTGTCAATGGACCGGACGGAAAAACTGGGTTCTGATTACTGGGTACTATGAGAAAATCAGTACATTGTCGATTGAAATCTTAGGTATAACACACTTGGCTCTAAAGCTGTTGAATTGTAGCTGCACCCCATTCGCGGATTTTTTTTCGTCAGGCGCCTGTATGATTGTGTAATTTTTATTATAATTATATTATCTTAATTCCGGAAATTCTGTTAAGTTATAAATATACACATCAAAAGAAAAAACCCACACTGTTGTAGGTATTATATAGAGTGAAAACACTTCTATTTTAAAAAAAATATAATTTTATAGATTGTACAATTTTAGTGAAAAAATAATTATTGCATTTAAATTTTAGGATGATTAATAGATTGCAAAATAAAGAAAGTTCTCTTTAAATTAATGGAAAGATTTTCCTACTCATGTAAATCACAATAAATCACACTTTCATGTATATTTATTTTTAAGTACTTACTTAATAACAGTTTAAAATGCTAAAACCACCGACATCAATATGCTTAATATTGTTTAAAAAAAAAAGTTTTACATTTGCAAGATCATATAATTTCTTGGATCTGTTATATGTTTTAAGAAAATATGTGATAGGACTCTCTTGCACAATCTTCCTTGGGAAATACCGCGCCTTTGGCAATCATTCAACGGCCAAGCAGTAATGTGCAAGCGTTACTGTGTTCCAGATGGAAGGGTAATATTTCCAGCGAAATTCTTCAGCGAATCTTATATCTCAGAGTGATGACCGCAGTGCATTCTCACACATTTATGTTGCCGCAGTGCATTACACAGGATTTTGAATTATTGTAGTCCTAAGTTCTGTATGGTCTTATCAGTGACTTTTAACTTACTCGTATTTAGATGAAAAAGCTACGAATAGAAGAGTATTTACTTAATAGTACCTAATTAGATATAGTAGGTATAGACATCTGATATCGAGTTAGCTCTTTTTTGGAAGTGAATGTCTGCCACGTTACATTGTTATAGTCAGAATGATATGTGAATTGTAAAGTTAGATAATAATTGCAGTTACGTTACTCATCTTGGAATCATCACGATAATTAGGAATACTAACATATGTTAGCTATTATTCAATATACAGTAATATAGTCATTGAGCTGTATGTACCTACGTACCAGAGGTGCTATCTGAAGCAAAATTATTGTCAAATTTTTTGGTAAAGTAAACAAAACAGCGTTACAGCGCTGGAATAATAATTACATCGTTTATCTATGATTATACGATATGATTGATACTTGATGGGCAGAATTGCATCTATGGTGTGTTTTCTTGAAAGCAAAACGTCGAAAGCACTCACTTCACTAGTAAGCCACTGAGTGAGGTGCGGCGCTCTCGCCGCAGTTGAATGTAACAAAGTAGCTATGAGTGGTGTCTGCTCTCGTACGTAAGTACATACAACTCAGTGAATATAGTATATATTTACGTTATATCCACTAGCCGGAACAAATAGCAGAATATCGTAAGAGAAAAGTTAAGGCTGTGATGGGTCACAACTAGCTTTACCAAGCATCCCACGTGAGGTCGGGACGTCCCGTTTTTAGGGCTCAAATAATGCGTCCCGCGATACATGTCTGAGGGACGTTTTGCCATAACGTCGGTTATTAACTTAACTTAATTAATAAATAACGGACGGTTTGCCATAAAGCAGGCCAATCCCAGGATTGTCTTGCTTTATGGCAAACCTAGTCAACCCAGACAGAAATCCTATTCAAATGAAGCATAGTAAAAAGCGTAAGTAAGACCGTAACCGCCTTTTTTATGACGGATAAAAAGCGAAGTTAAAAGAAAACCTTTTCAAGATTAAGGCTGAATCGATCATTATAAAATTTAGTACAGTACTTACTACTTATTATCATCATCTTCACCACCATTTTCAACTATACGCGACCGTGACGAGCAGTTTTTTTATAGATCTTTATTTTTCTATTTTTTCTTCGAAAGGTGGGTTGACATGCGGTTGGTTCCGAACGCATTTATTTTTTTGATTTTGACATTGAATGAATTAATTGAAGTTTCAGCACCTGTTTTTTGTTTGTTTGTTTTTTGCACAGTTTTCTTTATCCTATAAGTTTTTTTTCTTTTTTACTGAATATTTACACTTATTTATTCGAGAAGTTTAAGATCATAAACGTACGTTTTTTTTTGTCTTATTTAGTATATAATGTAAACATTTTAGGCGGGCGGAAAAACAAGGGCGGGCGGGAAAACAAGCTAGGGCGGCAACAAAGTTCTATATTTTCTGGTAAGTATTATTATAAAAATACATATATAGAATATATTTCCCGGTACTTAATGAAAATTAATTTAAATAATTGGAAATATTTATCGGCACATGTATAAAATGATGGAAATTATGTTTTTATAAGTATGCACATACTTGTATGAATGCACATAAAAGCTTTTTAAGTGCCTAGATATTATTTCCAAAATAGAGTTAAATAAAATAAATATAAATTATAACTATTTTCTATTTATATATAAAACGTGCAATTTTAATTGAAATGTTAAGGTAATTGATATATACTTACATCTGTTATAAAATAATTATATATTTTTACATACTATTTTGTCGTTTAAATATTTTTTAACATAATTTTTACTTTTCTTTGTTTTTTATTCTTAAATATATTGATAATATTTATCTAATCAATCATAAAAATATTTTACTGAATCATTTTGTTTTTACTATTTATGTGTTTATCAAAAATATCAGTATCAACAGATATTCCGAAAATTTAAATTATCCCACGTTTTAGTCACAACGACGTATAAACCACTCTATTCCCTTTTTCATGATAGTTTCTCAGATATAAACTGTAACTCACCGTGTGCGTACGAAGCGCTCGCGATGCCAAACTGCGCCGTGACATGCGCGTGCGCCTATTTAAGCGCTCTACCGTCTACCTCTACTTGCCAAGGGATGCTCAGGACTTGCAAAATGATCTACATAGGTCTTCTAGGTCACGCGTTGTGGTTAAAAGCTAATGGAAGCTCCACAAAGCCGGGTTTACGTGGGTATTGCTTATTACGTGATAAAACACCGCTAAAGTAATGCGTATTAATGTTTGGTTAGTTTTTATTGTCTATGCATTTATGATAATTTGTTGAGCGAGCATTAGTCCATGTTTTTAATTTTTAGGGGTATTAATAACTTTTCTGCTTTAGTAATAGAGAAAACGGACATCTACGAGTATTAAAAATTTATTACAAACTGATTCTTTTATTTGTGCTGAAATAGGTTTGCGCTTGACCGTCAATTTCGATGATTCTTTTAAATTTGGAAAATGTATGTCTTAGAGATAAATAAAAATAATCGGACTGTGATACATCACAGTTAGCGGTACACCGCTAATTAATATTTATTAATTATTAATATTAGGGATTTGCATAAAACTATAACTCGAAAAACATAGCCCACCTTCTTACGCAGTTGGGTGCCATCCTGGCACTCCATTCATAAAGATAGGTTTCTTAAAATAAGTCGATAGTCTCTCCTTTTTTTTTCTACTTTAAATAAGGTTAAATAATAAGTTTGTCACCGCACAACTGCGTTCTTTATAAACCGATTTGGGTTTTTTTTTGTATGAAAGGTTTATAGTTTCACATTGGAATAACTCAACAAAGAAAACCACAAATTTTCGTAAAAACTCGGTTCATTACTTTGATTTTTAAGATAAAATTGCGCATTTTCGGTTGTTTCAGTATTTTAAACTATAATTATTTAATCGCCTCGTACAGTTGACATTGATTCATTGTGTAAATAATGCCAGTCCACCGTCTCATCATGTCATCTGAGTCAATGTTATCGCAACTACGAATCGAGACATGATACCGTTGTCCACTGACCTCTGTATACGGACTGGTTGCTGTCAAATTATAAAACATTTTTTTTTGACCAAGGTAGGGAGATGCAAGACCGTAACTTTTAACCAACTTCCAAAAAAGAGATTCACAATTCGACTGTTTCAATTTTTTTTTGATGTTTTTTCAGCGATTACTTTGCCAATTATGAATTTATTTTGATGGTTTTTTGTGATTGTGATTCTTTTTGTTTGGTAGCTCAAAATTCAGAGGTGGTTCCATATAAATTTCATCAAAGTCGGTTTAGGACTTTAGTTTTATAACAAAATAACTGGAAAAATATGTTTTCCAAGCAATCAAATTGCGTATTTTGAAGTCGGTTTTATCTTTTTTTTTAGTATAATTATGTCAAAAACATTCCGATTTGAGTGTACAGAGGAATTACAAGTACAATTAAATTAATGAGTTAAACTTTTTATTTATTAATAACTTAAAAAAAATACGTTTACATAGTTTTACTTTTACTGGATATGACTTAGAGTAATGATAATAGAGTAATAACAACGATGTCAGTTCGAAGATGAAGCACGCAGACTTAAAAATATTCTGTTTATCTTTGTAATTAATAGTTTGTAGAAAAAGGTTGCCTTAATTTGGCATTCAAGATAAAAATGTATCAAGAAATATAATGACACCTCGCATATGATTTAAATCGGTCAAGCCGTTTAGGCTATAGATAAGAGGTAATACAATATACAATACATACAGACAATCGATCGACGAGCTCCATTCTCGGCTGTATCGCTTGATATCAGGCGAGTTGACAACGGTTATATATTATTATGTTGATTAACTTCGTATCAACAAAAAATCTACATGTTTCTAGATTTAGCTTCCAAATAAGATCTAGATTACAAACAAACAAGCTAATAAAAGCGTGTTAAAAAGCACATACTCTAAAACATGAAGTAGCAAAGTTGGTATTAGTAAGAAATGCGCGGCAATCATTAGATACCTACATGCGTCATATTATTTCTCGAAACATTGACGTGTGGCGGTCTAGTCGTAGCAAAAAAAATAAGATCAGTGCCTTTATCATTAGAGAGGCATAAATGAAATAAAGCTTTTTTGATTAGTAACGTCATTCGATACCCCGATATTATCGATACTCCGTTCGATATTTTCGCAATTGAATGGAATGCGATTGAGATAATTTACGGATGCAGCAGTGAAATGGCATATCGAACTAGAAATCTTCTCTTATTATGAATTTATTTTGATACCTATGAGTAGAATTCTAGATTTAATTACGAATGAACGAAATTCTCAATTTTCTTATTCAGTAATATGGTTGCGCATGATCGTCAACATATCTGATGTTAAGTGATGTTGCGGTCTAGGATAGATTGTGCTAACCTAGAAGATATAAATTCACTCCCAATTTAAAGACGATATGAAATTTATCGAAAAAAGCGTATTTCACAATTTTGTAATTGTTTTCTTCTAGACAAATTGGCTCCATCGGCAACGGTCTCCGTTGCAGTCAATGATATGTAGTGCGCTAGCTTAGGCAATATCTGAAAAAAAATATTATGGGCAAGCCCACAGAGGCAAGCCTATATGATTATAATAATTATTTTCTCGCTAATGGATATTGAACAAACCATATAGGTCCATTTGCCATAAAGACTCGCATTATAAGGGTATCCATAAACCGCGGGTGACTTTATTTCTTCTAGATAAGCGTACTCCGTTGTTGACACTAATTTTGCTGAGTTAGTGGTCAAACGAATGCCTATTACTGAATAAAAATAATTACTTTACATAGACATATATTTATTTGTGGAAGGCAATAAGTACATATTACATAACAAAAATACAAAGAATGTCCTATGTGCCCGCCACAAATCGGTTCCAGTTTAGCATGCTGCTAGCTGCAAACGGCAAAAAGCGCTGGCTTTCCGCTGGAACTGACGGTGACGTCACCCACGGTCCACCCACGTGTCACCACGGAACACTGTACACAATATTATGAATAATAAAAATTAAGAAGTCGGTTAAAAAAATATTCTAATAAACAAAACAAAAAGTATGAGACAACACAAAAAAGGAAAGGTAAATAACACAGAATTCGCCCTATTACATCTTTGGTAAATAAGATAAAAATTTAAGTATTTTATCAATTAATCTGGTAAAAAAAATATTTTAAAGAATAATTGCAACACACTAAATTACATTGAAATTCTAAATGAGATTCTGAATAACAACTATTTATATTGCACTGGTGTCTACTCCTAGCTTTTCTGGTGGCCAAAAAAAAGGCTCCATTTCATTCTAAGACCGTGCAGTGTGCAGATTCCTTATAGGTAGCGGGATGTTGTTCCAACACTTGGTAGCTTGGTTGGTTGGTTTACTAATAGGAATTTTAAGAAAGTGTATTTTTCTAAATTTCACAAGAGCTGTCATCATTAGGTATTTGTAATGAATACTAAAGCAGGTTATCCGTACGCACAAGACCTGTTACAAATACTAAGACAGTTAACCCTGACTCGGCGGCTGACCCCAGCCCCGCTTTTACCCAAACGGAACGTATTATCTGCCAACTGCGCTCTGACATCTGAAGATAGCATTTTTTTTAATGGTTTTTAAGAGCCATTTAGACAACTGGCCATTAAGCTTAGGAGCGAGACAACTTGATGTCCTAATAAGTTTTGTTTTTAGTGTTCCGTAAGGAAAGGAAAAACGGACCCTTAAAAGATCACTCTGTGGGTAGTGTGTCAAGACTCTTTTTTTAGAAACACTTGAAGGTATTAAGTCGAATTGAGAACCTCCTCCTTTTTTGAAGTCTGTTGATAAAAAACGTAGGCTTAAGACCTTCGACGCTGTAAAAAAACATGGTTCTAGGACAAGACAATAAAAAAATAAACCCTAAAAATGGTATATTTACTTATAAGTAAATCAAAGCCTCACCATTCCTATAACCTCCCATTGACCAAGAACACGAAATTTAGTCCAAAGCTAAAGCTTAGAGTATTAATAGGTATAGGAAAAAGTTAGTTAGAAAGTTGTGAATTTTTACCCAGATCACATGGAACACAAAATTACTAAATTACACAGTAGTAGTTGAAATGTATGGGCATTGCTTTCAATTCAACTGCATTTTTTTTAAATTCGAAAATACGCTTGTGCATGTTCCCTATTTTGCCTGATATTAAGCGGGCATTGCGGTCTACGATGGAGCGCGCTTGCTTAAAAGGATAGGTTCCCTCAATCGTTATTTTAAGATACCCAGATCAAGCAAATTTGTTTGTTTTATTGTTAAATAGATTTTTTAAATACTAGATAGATATACGATTGACCACCAACTGATGTTAAGCGACGGTGTGGCCGAGGATGGAGCTCGTCGATCTAGAAGATATCTATTCACTCTAGCTTTGGAATTTCCAAGATTGTAGGTCGCAGGAAACAGAGATAGCGGCAAAGAATTATATTCTTGTGCAGTACGCAACAAGAATGCGGATCGATATCGCCGAGTACGAATTTTACTTTTTAATTATTTTTTTGATGTTATCTTGAGCATGCATAGGAGGAGATATTGAGTGTTAAGTTTCGCCATAGTCGATTTTTTATGATAAAATTGACCAACATTTGACCACAACTCATCTGACGGATGGAAAGCGACGATATGGTCGAACCATACCATACATAGCCTAAACCTACATAGAATAACAACAACACGCAAAGAAGATTATGTTTTTCACTGTAATATAGATATGCACTTAGCATTTCTAAAACTCAATATTTCAATCGATGAATAGCTTACCCGAGCATCTCAATAATTTACTACAAACACAATTCAAATAATCTAAACCTTCACTCTACTGCCATAGAATTTAATATATCTATAGAGTTTCACATCTTTGTGTTTTCGCGTAATGATGATTTATCTTTCGCTGATTAGAATAAATTGAATATACTAAAGTACACTTAACTATCATAATTTAAATGAATTTGTTGCAGACTATGATATAACATGACTGGAGCTACTTATCAAGTAAATACTTGGTGATGACATGTTTTGTATTTTGTAGGGTCGTAAATTACTCACTGTAACTTACGTCTCAGTAACTTACCTATAACTTACGTCTCAGTAAGCAGTACCTTACTGTAAATCAATATAATTAACAACTATTGTTTCTGTACATGTAAATAGTTTTTAGTTAAGCTATCTGAGTCGTCCATGGTTGGCTGAAAAAGATTGCTCTAAGTCTAAGTACCTAATAGAGGCGCCATTCAAAAGTCAACTTGACCATTTACTTTGTTTATTATATGATAATTCAGGGTGTTTCCCTCAAGAACTCGAAAAGCTTGGAGATCCTACGTATCGGCTGGTTCGTTCTAGTGAAGTCCAATTTTGAGGTCACTTAAGGTCGAGATTAAAGCGCACAGCTATCTCTCTCGCGCATCACAACATTTTTAAACATAAAATCATTGAGAAGGGATGTTACAAAAGTTAAAGCTAAATTGCTTTATTTAGAGCGGAGAAACATTGAAAAAAAGTATTAATCAGATATTATTTATACTTGCGACGGAATTAGAAAAAACATTTTCTTATTCCTCAGCCAATTTAAAAGATATCTTAGAAAAACTTGTTTTTAAATATTTCTCCTGTCTAAATAAACAAATTTATTTTGCTTAGTTTGGGCTAGATGACGTTGTGTGAAATGTCCACAAATATTTATTATTATTTTATTATTATCTCTCACTTTTCTAATATCCCTATTCAATGATTCTTACACAGTCCAAAGGCTATCAGAAATCTACATTCAACTCCCTGTATAACTCCTGAGCGTAAATAAACTGTATTCTTATTTATAAATGCTTTACGAACAAGCAGGGGTTAGACAAGTGGCATTCTAATTTTATGAACGCCAGTAGAATAAAAAGTAACGGCCTTACCGAAAAACGTTACTAACTTTAACCATAGTCTCAAATTCTCTGTCTTCTTTCCGCAAGTGTCATTGCGTGTCAGCGAGAAGTTGACAAAATATGTTAAGCATTGCTTAAAGTTAAGTAAAGTTTTTCGGTAAAGCCGTGTATGGAATTGTCATTAATTAACGAAATGTCACGTGACAGTACGTCACAACTTTTTGGCATTTCGAAGCGTAAGCGTTTGTGGAAATAGAAACATTTACCGCTTGTCTAAGTCTGCAGGTATAACGCTATTACAATTTATGCAATTCTAAATAACATGTATTATCATATAGTCGAAGTTCGTGTTAATGTTCTTTACGTAATTATAATACTCCATGACTAGAGTCTGGTAATGATGGCCCGCAGAAGGTCAAGTTTGGACGACACGTGTGTACCTTATTATTTATGTATTAGCCGTTATTATACCCTTTGGCCTTTATCGGTGATTTTCCTGTCCTTGGCCAGTAAAAGAAATTGAGGCGTTGGTAACGGTCGTTTAGGTTTGGTAACTTCTTGCCTGTTATATTGGGTTATTAGTACAGGTTATTAGGGTATCCTGTATTAAAACTGAAGAGGTTATAAGTACCTATCATTAAATACAAAAACATTAATATAATGTAATAAATCATTTATAATACCGATTAGACTGCGTGGCTTAGCCTTTCTGTGTGTTGAAACGTCTAGGTTTGGAGCAAATCTACCTAAAGACGGACGCACTGGAAAAGCGTCTAACGTCTTTTATTACGAGGCAATGAAGCACAAGTCATTTTGCACAGGTGCTAAGTGCACACACTTATAACATTTTTAAACAATTCTATTCTTTACTCAACAGGCTTATATAAAACAGGATTGTCACACCACAAAAACGTGTGAACCCTACATTCGCATACTGTCACTCACCAATATCAAATTTTCATTGCATTGTTTAATTTATTGCCTTAATATCATGTGACTGACACAATAATGGCAAATATCTGATAACATGATCACACTCCATCTATCAAGATTATACACTGTATTATGTACACACTAACACTAACATGACAATAGATTTGAATGTATATTTTTATCCAACTTCGCAAGAGCAAAGGTAATGTTTTAGATAAGATGGACAATCTGAGCGTCTTCAAATCGCGACTGAATAGGTTCCTTCTGGGCAAGCGCGCTCCATCGTAGACCGCAGTTGCTTAATTTCAGGCGAGTTAGCGGTCAAACACAAGCCTATTTTCGTATAAAAAAGTAAACGTGCTCCATCGTAGACCACAACACCGCTTAATATTGTATAGAAAGCTGTAAATTGGCATCATGGTAATTTGGCAGCACTATACATTTTAATCGCGCTGAAAAAGTGGTAGAATAGAACCTTGAAAAATTATTTTTTGGGGTACCTTCCCTGCACCTAAAGCGGGGATGTATTATTTTTTTCTTATTTAACCCATCGTGTAGTTGGATAACTAAATTGTTGAAATAAGTATACCCGACTGTATAAGAACAATTTTCGTACTCTTACTCTTGCGTTACGCTTTATATGCTGTTGAGTGTACCTTTTTGTGAGAAAGTATGCGCAAAGCTACTGTACAATAATTATTTCATTCTTCAGAATAGTTTTTGTAAAGTCACTTACTTACCTATTTGTTGCAAGCAAATTCGTTGGAGGTTTAAAAAAAAGCTATTTTTTTATTTTTGTCAGAGTTGTATTAGGTACTATTATTATAATTGAATAATTATCAATAAAATATGTCTATGTCTATGTCTATGTCTATAACATAATATATCCTATCCTAGAAGTTTCCGGCAGCCTAGTCGGGAGACTGTCTGACTTGCGATCCGCAGGTCCTGGGTTCGGATCCCGCGGCACGCACCTCTGTCTTTTCGAAGTTATGTCCGTATTGTTGATTGCCGCCAACTTCAAACGGTGAAGGAAAACATCGTGAGGAAACCTACATGTCTGAGAGTTCTAAATGATCTTGAAGTCTGCCAACCCGCACTTGGCCAGCGTGGCAGACTATGTGGCAGCCTAACCCTTCTCACAATGAGAAGATGGCCCGTGCCCAATAGTGGGACAGTGTGTACAAACAGGGCTGATAAAAAAATATATATCGATACTTAGGGAGTGAAGGTGAATCTAACAATACTACTGCATATCAAAATCGGTCAAACCGTTTAGGCTCTAGGAGATAATATATAAACATATATACATACATACACCCTTACATTCGAAAAACATAACCCTCCTTCTTGTGTAGTTCGGGTAAAAACAGCTACACCGTACATTTTGTCACAGGTCAATGAACCGCTTCTCTTTACAGCATCAGCTGATTTTTTCAAGATTACTGAAAAAGATTGACTCATAGCAAAAGACATTTGATGGATAGATTTCAAGTGTTGCTACACAGTTATATTACACGATGCATTAAGTGTCCAATATACGGCACTTTCCAAAGCGAACTCGTAATTTCGCCCTCAGCGAAGTGATTTAATTTTGACCTATGAGATGAGAACATGAGTCATCGGCATTTGTTCCATAAACATGACATGACTGAGAGTAATGGTGCTTTTACATTAGGCGACTCAGATGCGGCAGCAGCGCTGCGGCAGCCGTAATTTATACTGAAATTATAGCCATCGTATTCCAAAACATAACTTTTCACTCCACTCTATGTTACTCAATCTCTAATGTACCTTAAAATCGTGTTTTGGCGTTTTCGATTCAATTCAATTTTCGATTTCCGACCGATTTAAAAATGAAGAAGTTTTCAAGTTGGTTGTATTTTTTTATGTTTATTACCGCATAAAGCCGATTCATATACCAATTAAACTACTACATAGACTACTACATATTAGATATACTTTCAGATTGTTCACATAGAAATCAAAATCGGCTTAGTAGTTTGGTTAAAAAAAAATAACTGGAAAAATATGTTATCCAAGTAATTGAAATAACGTATTTTGATGTCGGTTGTTTCAGTTTTTTCAATTAAAATAACTTTCCTAAAAAGAAGTTTCCGGCAGCCTAGTTGAATTTTCCGGCAGCCTAGTGGTGAGACCGTCTGACTTGCGATCCGCAGGTCCTGGGTTCGAATCCCGCGGCACGCACCTCTGTCTTTTCGGAGCTATGTGCGTATTGTTGATTGCCGCCAACTTCAAACGGTGAAGGAAAACATCGTGAGGAAACCTACATGTCTGAGAGTTCTCAATGATCTTGAAGATGTGTGAAGTCTGCCAACCCGCACTTGGCCAGCGTGGTAGAATATGGTCTTACCCTTCTCTACTTCTTACTAACAGGGCTGATTAAAAAAACTTTATTAACTCATATCAACGATAATATTATCGACCTCATTGCCCCATGTTAATATTTTGCGTCAGCCGCACTGGTTAGTCGTGTGAAGCCGCTCTTCGACTATATTTATGGTATTTGTGATCTCATGGTGCTTGAAGCGTCATAGAACACGTACAAGTGTAGATGGAGATGCGATATTTCATAAATAATGCTGTTCATTGATCAACATGCTACAGTATTCTATAAGATGAAGTTCGCATTCGACATTCAACACAAGCTTTTATGACAAGTATATAAACCCCGGACAGACATCAAAATTCAACCATATATTCGACCGGGAATGGAATCTGGGACCTTCAGCTCATGAGGATACACCACCACTTATCTAAACAGGTCCTCATTATATTATATTTTTTTAATTCTTTCACTAGTTTATTTCATACGAACTAAGCATGAAAAACTAACTCCGCTTCTACCTTCTAAAGCGTAGCACTTGGGAATGGAATATCTAAAACCGCCTTTGTTTCCTGAAACTTACTTGGGTTATAAATTATAAGTCACCTGAAAATTATAACCCTTAGTCATAGTCATATTTATTGGTAACAAAAAATAAGTTACAAGTCAATTGAACGAAAATGTAAAAATAATCATATTAATTGCTTCAAGCAATTGTTTGAAAATATTGGAAAAAATACAACCAAAATATTTATCAATAAAGAAAAAAAACATAATTACCTAGTTATAACTTTCCAGCCAAGGACGGTACCTGACAGTTCCTGAAAATGCTAACCCAGATGGGTTATAATTTATAACTCGGGTGGGTTATAATTTATAACCCTGATAGGTTATAATTTTCAGGAAACAAGGTGGTAAGTAATTCCATTCCAGAGCGGTTTGGTTTAGGAAGGTGGAAGTGAATCGTTTAAGTCCTGTGGAATCCTCGAATGAAAGAATTTGGTATTCGTATATCAGCAAGGCGGTAGGAATTGGTAGACAATGGCAGGTTCTATTAGAGCCTGTATCTAATAAGCTAGGTAGGTATGTCGTAAGGCTCTTCTGCAGTCCATAGAAGTACATCACCTTTGCCAGATTATCCAACTACCAAGCAGTAGTGTGCTAGCATTATTGTATCTAATGTTTCCAGCCAAATTAATGACCATAATAATATTCAGTAACTAACATTTAAATCTGTAACAAACTCAGCTCTATACTTATTTAACGAAAGCTCAAGCTCTTACAAAATTAATATTTTTCCTATTTTTAACCGACTTCCGAAAGAAGGAGGTTATTATTTCGACAATATTTTTTCTTCCATTTTTGTATTTCTGTTACGCGGTTACTCCACTAATTATTCGGATTCATTTAGAATTTATTTTGAAGATTCTTTTTTTGTTTGGTTGGTAATGCTTGAGAGGTTGTTCCATATTAATTTTATCAAAATTGGTTCGGTTCTTTTGTTTATAAAACAAAATAATTTGAAAAAGATAATGTTGTCCAAGTAAACGAAATTTCGTACTTTGTTGTCGGTTCAGTTTTTCGATCTATAATTATAGTTAGAAAATAACAAGAATTTGCGCGCGCGTTGAACTCTTTTGTATAGAACTTGTACTGCTCCTAAAAGGGTGCTTATAAAATACATCAATGTGCGCTTTGCTTTTATCAAACCATTTGTAATAGAGACTATACATAATTTTTATAGGGAAAACATGTATACATAATTTTTATATGTACTCTTTAACTGTTGCATAGATGTTACCTATATAGATACTTCCATAAATATACCTCAAGAAGGTTTTGGTTTTAAAAATTTAAAGCTTTGAGAAATTTAAAATAAATAAATAATAAATATAACCTTAGAAAATTCAAAACCTCCCGATAGAAGTAAAAAAAGTTAAACTAATTTTGATGAAACGTACACACAGATCTGATACACACTTGACCTTATTCAATCATAATTTATTCATAACCATTGTTACATGTCACATTCTTAGGCGTATATAAACTAATACAGTAATCGTTCAGGTACGATAATATACCTGATTACAATTATATACATGTAATTAATATCGAATTTATATTCAATAAACAATTGTATTATTATAAAAATGTCAAAATGTAAATCGTAGAATTAAAATGAATTATGTCATATAATATAACACTCCTCTTTTTGGGTTCATCATCATCATCATCTCAGCCATAAGAAGTCCACTGCTGGACATAGGCCTCCCCTATGGATTTCCAAAAAGACCGATTGGAAGCGGCTTGCATCCAGCGTCTTCCCGCCACTTGTATGAGGTCATCTGTCCATCTCGTGGCTGGTCTTCCTACGCTGCGCTTGCCGGTGCTTTTTGGGTTGGGGATAAAAAATTAATAAATTATACGCTTACCTCTTAAGGTGGGTACTGACCGACGTTACGGGGTGTAATGCAACATATTACACCCCGTAACGTCGATCACAGCGAGCGTTCGTGCAACCAGCACGGGGAAACGATCTGCCCACAACGAACATGTTCACGGGATTTAATCACACGACGCAACGTAACATTCTAGAAATGAATGGTACATTACACCCCGTAATGTTAGTCAGTACCCTTTACATTATTTACTTCAAGTTTGCATAAATAAGTGACTGTTGAGGTGTTACGAATATTTCAACACGCGCAAATCATTTTGTTACCTAGACTATGAAACAATGGGTCGATATCGGGGGGTTTTTGTTGGATTACTCATACTCATACTCATATTCTTTATTGCCACTAAGTGTAAATTAATGTAGATGGAATTACATGCATTTTACAGTACTTAAAACTTAGTCGCCCTTTTCAGGCATTGCAACTTGCGAGGGCGCTTGTTCTAGGGATACAATAATAAAATAAAACTTATATAATAATAGGTACTTAACATAGGACAATAATTAATGACAGGTTTATGTAGTTTTGTGATTATTACTAAAATATTCGTCCAAAGAATAAAAACTGTTCATTAAAAGAAACTTTTTTAATTTTGTGCAAAAGACTGCGAATTATCCATTATCCAGTGTTGTGTGAATGCTATTCATAGTCAATGCCATGTGGTAGGCCGTTAAATAACGTATTAGTGAAGCAAATGAAAAAAAACGAATAATAAAGCAAATGACTCGTATTTATAACTTTAG